>OY982928.1:10637395-13037395 GCA_963891755.1 Pyrrhia umbra
AAGTGTTTTTTTTCATTAGCGATATCGGGGTTTTCCGTAGCAGCCGGGAGTTAGAATGAAAGTGACAAAATGTGGGTGTACTAGGTAAACCTCTGCCTCCCTCTTTAGAGTATAAAGACGTTGCGTTATGTTATATTTTTTTAACTCATCATGCATACTCACGACATGCAAAGATCAAACGCAGCCGGACCTACTACGTCACAAAGCTGCTATCAGGTGAGCAAGATCTTAATGGCGATCATGTACTCGCATTCATGAACAATATAGAGCAGTGATTAAAGGGATATATTTTATCTTTACTTCCTAGACATTACAAGGCTATGGCGTAATGATTTTTACATTCTCCGATATACGCTTCCGAAAATAAGTTGAGCTGATATTAAGTACATATCGTCTTCCTTATAAATGAAACTGGCCACCGAGAATGAAACGAAAAAGACTCGAATCGCTATGCTGTTAATTTGATTCGGTTTGTCTCACGGGAGGAATGAAAAAAGATTATTTTGTCTGCGATAAACGTGTCTTTGTCTTTCGCGAGCTTTGCATAACATCAATTAAACATCGAATCTAAAATTGACGTGAAGTTACATTCGGATGAAGTATTCCGGCAAAAATTTGCTTCGGTTTAATGACCTGAACAAGAATAAAAAACAATTAGGTATCTTTACTTAGGTGCAAACAGTCATACAACCGTGAAATGGAAAGTAAATCATTGTGCAAATCCATTACAGTGATATAATATTAAAACCTCACGATCTATTGCGAATTGTATGAAATTATTTGTTTGACCAAACTAGATTTGTTTTGATCTAATGTAACACTGATTGTTGGTTATTTGTAAGAATTAACTGCTATTTTCATGCCATTCTGTGAATGGCCACAGAATATTTTGCTGGTAATAAATTAGCAATCTGTCACTACTTTGACATTTTGTTAATGCAGTGAAATAGACTGAAATCGCTGGTGTTTTATAAACGTAACGTAAATAAAGTAAATAGCGTTGGAGTGGTTAATGACCTGTACAAAAATATTGTCTAGATAATAATATAAATTTTGGATGACGTGTACCTAAGTATTTCTATTATAAATGTCTTAAAATCTTCAACATCCATTTTATGAAATTACAAATGTAGGTTCTTCTTACTAGGACTCAGAGTTCCAAATATTACCCATCATCATAAAGATCATTTTTCCATAATTTTGATTTTCAAATTTAAATCGATAAAGTTAAAAGCAACTTTCATTCAGTAAATAAATGGAAGACGACCTAGTTTTTAAAAGGCAAGGCAGAAGGCGATTAACGAATTGTTCATTGCTAACTTATTTGTAAGATTAATAATTAAATTTTTGGCGTCATTTCTCATTGCCATTACAAGTAGATGCAACTATAGATTCTATATTACAAGAAAATGCAAAGCCAGGAAGAAAGACGTATGGTGGCATTACCACCATGTTAGAAGCAAGAGCGCCTACTGTGCACTGTGCTCTATTGTGTGCTAATAAAGAAAGAACTACAATCGTAATGAGGTAGTCACTGTCTATCTACGATCTACGCTCTATTCTCAAACATATTATTCACACCCACACGTCATGACATTAACATTTGAGAGCAAACATGTTAAACAAATGATTTATAGTGAATATCAATTGCTCATGCAACAACAAAATGTAACCCGTCTACAGTAACCAAATATAAAAATGTTCCAATTATCTCCGTATTTTAGCCAAGAACGCCAGATAGATATCATCTGAACTAAAGGCTTCATGTAAGATTATATCTTGCCTTATTGCTTCTAAAATATGATGAATTAAAAGTATAATAAAGGTTATTAGTGCGTTCAATGTCAGTTAAATAAATGTCAGAACTTGTCGGTAAGTGATTACAGTTTAAAGCTTACCGGTTTTTTCACTACTAAATACCATTTTTGCCTGACCGCAAAAGATGTCTGTTTACCTCACCGTCGAATGTTCGATTTCATAATATTACAAAGTATGAAAAGTAGCTTGAACTCTTGCTATAAAATGAAATAAGCCTTTGATCAAAATACCAAATCTCTAGATTCGTGTAAGTTAAATTCTTATCTGTTCGTCGCGACGTAGATAGATTCCTCGCAGCGATTAGAGTGCCTGTTGAAGGGCATATAATTGCGTACTGACTGCCCGCACGTGAAAAGTGGATCAATACGAAGCTACGGAGTCATATGATTGCGAAGGTCGGCGCGAGCGCACCCGCGATGTGCGCTAAGGGGGGATGGCATCGACCAGCCTTTCAATTGCGAATCTAATACGGCTCGCTATAATTCGCAGATTAGACATTAAAATTTTACCAACGTTATTGAGAAACAATCCTGATTGGAACTGCCCATAATTTTCATTCTAAATTCCGCAACTATTACCAAATTTAAATGGAGTAACGAGTCACCGTGGAACTTTCGTCTCACCATTACAGACTGGATCAAATATTTTTGTAACGTAATAACGATGAGATCCATTGTGTAATATAAGTAAATTCATGATGAATATTATATATGTAATCCGTACATCATGTTATGTCAATTAATTGTGACCTACATTTACGCAATTTGATTCTCTGACCATTTTCGTATGGTAAAGAAATAAGTTTACGAACTTAAGAGTATTAAAGCCCAAGTTGTATAATTTTTGGTATAAATATTGTTTGTTTTTGTGTTGTATAAATAAAGTGCAATGATCCATATCCTCACATTAGGGTGGTCAACTTTTTAATTTCCGCATAGCTGTCACACGTTTTTATTGATTACTCCAAAAAAGGCTTGCGGTCTAGACCTTACAAAAAATTTAAAAGGTCTGAACGGAGTTATAAATATGTGTAATTATTATTTTATATTGATTTATATATATTTTTGGTAAACAATGCCATAAATGGAGTGGTTACTTAAATATATTAACATGTTGAAAGAAATGTCACAGATAATTCCTGTTTACGTCTTTTTATCGTGCATTAACCTTATCTTTATTCAAGTTTCGCTTCAGTTTTTCGTCCAATAATATTTAACTGAATTTGGTATGTAGGTACTTATAATGTTTATAATACCTACTGAACTTGAAGGTACCTACTTACTATGTAAGAAAATACCATAGAGCAAATATAAAGGAAAATACATATCAAAGTGTGATTAAAAATATAATATTTTTACTAAACCTATGCTCGACCCCCGCGATGTTGAAGTTTGCGAATATTTTTAAGTGTAAACTTGTAACTTGCAAAAATCCTAACCTAATTATGGTAGGCATTCAATATACTAAATAAAATATATTATATTTGCAAGATGATTCTAGATTTCAATTAAGAAAGTTTGACCATCCATCCGCTGTTCTTTTTCAAAGCATCCAAATACCATTCTCGTCATTGGTAAAATGGCATCTTTCAGCTTTTTTTTTCCAGGTGGGAAATCATCAAATGACTCCTCCCGCCGAGGATAGAGCGGGAGGGAGTTCCAGACTCTTACTGACTAAAAACCATCCATGTTCCTTCCCGTATTGAGTAAGGAAATTATTGGGCCTGGTAACTCTTGGTAACTCTCAACATCATTCCGCCTACCATAGTCTCTTCCCGCTAATGACGTCGATATCTTTAAAAAGGTTATCAGTTATCTTACTAACATAGTAACAGACAATTAGACGATATTATTTGGTCCATGTGGTAGGTAGGTGGTACACGTGTGCTGGATTGTCACGGAGGGCGCGGCTCGTAGGCGGCTGGCGGCTGGTGCATTTCGCAAGTGGTCAGGTCACGGTATGCCCAAGCTACATGGCCTTAGCCTGACTAATTGCCTAATAAGACAATATTCACTTTATTAATGATCAACTGTAACAGTTATTTTGCTTTGAAAAATTGTTCTCGCGTGCTTTAACTAATGTATTGATTTATTGTTTTGTGACCCCCACATATGATCCGTTTGTTATTAATGAATTTTTGTATTGTTATGTGTTCTGGTTTCTGATGTGATTAATTGCGTACTTTTTTTTAAGATTTAAGACCAACTAGTGGCCCTGTCGCTTCGACCTCGTGTGGACCAGGGACTACATAAGTATGCAATTGCAAGTATTTCATTTTGAAAATATTTTTTTACAAATCCGTGTTTTACAATTTAAATCAGTTTGATTAATTATAATGCGTGTTGATAGTATAAATAAATTAATTACAACATGTGTAAAAAATTGAGCCAAAATAAAATTATAACCAAACATTTTTTTTTTTTTTTTTCTCTTTATTTTTTTTAAAGGGGTTTTGTCACTTAGTGATAATGTCACCCCCATAAGAATAACAATCTATAACTTAAATCAAATACTATTAAAAAAACTCAGTAACTTTAGTAGTAATTATAAGTAACAAACTGTGCTTTATTAACTATGTTTGACCTAATAACTTAAATCAAATGCAATCAACAAAGCACAGCAACTAAACTAAATAGAATAATAAGGTCTATTCATTTGGATAGGTGACATATAATAGGCTACACAACATCCTAGCTTCCTCCGATCTCGGGGACGCTAAGATGCTGTTACATGCCCCCACTTCAGATCCTACAACAAATAGACACTGTCTTTCTTGTATGTTCCGATCACACTCCATCAAAACATGATAAATATCTTCAACTACACCACAGACTGTACAGTTTGGTGACGTACATATACCCATTAAATAATTAAACTGATTCGATGGGATGTGGCCAGAACGCATCCTCAGCAGAGACACTACATGTTTCCTATCTATCTCCACACCTTCGAACCATGGGTAACGAAGCGGATGAGGCTGAATGGTTCTATACCAGATTCCTTTTTCCTTTGAGCGCTCATCAAAGTATTCGTGCCATCTTTGTCTGCATAAATCCTTGACATGACCAAGCCAATCAGAGTATAATGGTACACAAGCATAGTCAATGCCTTCGCTAGATGCTTGTCGAGCTGCTAAATCTGCCTCCTCGTTACCCATGATTCCAATGTGTGAAGGTATCCATTGTATGGTGACGGTTTTATTTAGGGCTTGAATCTTGCAGATTAAATCTAAAATAATTATGGCTATCGGAAATCCTCGAAGACTCGAGGGTACCCGAGCCAAATGTTGGAGGCTGCTTTTTGAGTCAGAAAATATAACGAATTTATCTTGTTCTATGCTCAATATATATAACAGTGCTTCAGTAATAGCTATGAGTTCACAATACATTATGGAGATATTAGAATTAATTTTGAATTTTCCCATTATATAAAGTTGAGGGTCAAAGAAAGCAGCCCCCAAAGATGCCCCATCCTTGGACCCGTCCGTATATATTTTATAGTGTCGACTAAACTCATCATCTATCATTTTCACACATGTCATATTAAGATCAGTTACATTAACAAATCTTTTTGCTGATCTTACACCTTCAATTTTATCCCTAATAACACTAGATAAATCTATATTGGTAACCCAAGTATCTAAGGAATACATATCCAACATGGGGCTCGAGTACACTGGGAATTCTGAGTATGTTCTGTGGGCCTCTACTAACAGTGAGATCTTCTTGTTTCTCCAATAGAGTCCTTGGCATTGGTTGGACAGCTCCTCCAGGATACCAATAAGGATATTACTTTTAACTGATTTGGTTTTTAAATAAAATTTACACGATAGGAAGAGTCTTCGAATAAATAATGGGTGGAGACATAGTTCACTTTCCATTGCGTGGATAGGCGTGGTCCTAATAAATCCTCCTATAATCCTCATAGCCTGATTCTGTACTCTGTCAAGTTTCTGAAGATGGCTGTTTGCACAGTTTCCATACAGAAAGCAACCATAATCTATTCTACTGCGTATTATTGATATGTATAGCCTTCTTAGATGTATGGGATGTACTCCCCACTTAGCACCAGCTAATACTTTAAAAATATTCAAAAATCGGCAAACTTTTTCCCGGATCTCATTTATATGTTTACCCCACTTTAAGGAACTGTCCAACCACATCCCAAGATATTTGACACAATCTACTTGCTCAATAAGACTGTTATTGACATATAGATGGATTCTATTTCTTCTTCTTCCCCTACTGAAAAGACAGACTTTAGTTTTTCTATGAGAGATGTTGAGTCCTAATTCTGTCATCAAGCTTTGAAACACAAGCAACGCGTTTTGCACCTGAGATACAGAATCGGATAGCTTCTTTTGTATGTCATATATAACAAAATCATCAGCATATTGTGAAATGTAAACATTACCAATTTTCCTACAGACATCAACTGTCGCTGCATTAAATAATAGTGGGGATAAAGGGTCACCTTGAGCTATGCCTATACCCGTGACTCGACATATTAGGCTATTGTCCAGTAGTTCGATCAATAGATGTCTCTGATGGAGATACTGCCAAAGATAATTACATAAAACAGAGCCCACTCCTAAATTGTCCATAATACCTAAAAGCGATGTCAGGTTTATATTATTGTAGGCACTTTCAATGTCCATGAAACAACCGACAGTTGGACAATTTTTAGAAAAACCCGTTTCAACCCGTGCCACTAACCTAGAGAGACCATCATAGGATGACCTAGATCTTCGGAAGCCAGTCGTGTCATTGGATAGTATATTATTTTTCTCTAGAAACCATTCGAGCCTGCGTGTTATGATGGTATGAAGTATCTTACACAAACAAGATATTAATGCAATTGGTCTGACACCCACACATGAGCCTGGATTCCCTCCCGGCTTCGGTATAGGAATAATTTTAACTTTTCTCCATTGGTCAGGTACGAATCCAGATAACATAAAATTATTGTACATGGAAGTCAACATGATTTTAGCTATGTAGGGTAAATTCTTAATCATAGAATATGATATATTATCGTGACCTGGAGCAGAGTCTTTATTTTTAATTGAGTTAATTACTTCCTGTACCGAAACCGGGCTGGATAGTTGCGAGCTGCAAGAAGTAAATAAAGGCAGTGGTGGCGTTACGTAATCTGGGGCCAGACTTCGTAATAGTGCTTCGGCTTTATCTTGGTCCACTGCTGATGCCGGTGATCTGTAACCTTTGACCCATCTCATCCGCCTCCACATTTCCACAGAAGAAGTCACATTATCTATGCCATTACAAAATTCCTGAAAAGATTTACATCTGGCTTGTCGTATAAGTTTCTGCGCTTCAGCTACTTTTCTTTGTAGCACTTCAAGATTTTGTGGGTTAGGGTTACCTCTAAAATTGGCCAGTGCAAGACGTCTTTGTGCAACAATCTCTGATAACGTTGGACTCCAATATGGTTTCGGTATGAATTTGTTTGACTGAAGAGGATTCTCGCTCACTTTAGTCGTAGGTATGTATTGATCAGCTGCTGAGTTAATAATTTCTAGAAATGTATTATATGCGCATTGATAATCTACAGGTAATTCCAAGTTAGTTAATTCCGATTCTATGTACTCAGTGTATGCCTGCCAATCAGCTTTTTTATAGTTCCTTCGTTTTTTTACATTACGTGAATTATTAATTTCTAAGCAAATTTTAATCATCATATGGTCACTTCCTAGGTTTTCATTCATGACCAGCCATTTTAATTTTAAAGCCAAATCTGTTGTAGCAATAGTCACATCTGGGGAAGATTTTTGTATAGTTCCATTAACCAACTTCAAGCGTGTATGTGAGTTATCGTTCAGTGTAAACAAGCTGTTGTCCATAACAGAATCGAAAATTTGATTACCTCTCGCATCAGTTCTGGAAGACCAGTTTGAATGGTGGCCGTTCAAATCACCAGCAATTAAGGTTTTGAGTCGTGTAATGGAGAAGATCTCATCCCAGTCACTTCTACATGTGTGAACTGACGAAGGGCAATAGATGGAAATTATATTTTCTAATTGGTTGCAGTTGAGCAATTTTATGTGCACCAGCTGTATTTGTGAATTAGCAATGTTTACCTTATTTTGTATGGCCTTGATTGAGTGGTGAACAAAAATTGCTGTGCCTCCATAACCATCGCCGCGATCCGCCCTGAAGATGTTGTATCCGCTGAGTCTAAATGTGCTGTGTGGATCGAACCATGTTTCACTGATAATAGCTAGGTGAATTTTCTCCTGCTTAAGTAAGGCCTCAAATTCTGTTATCTTCGGTCGTAAACTCTGCGCATTCCATTGTAAAATGTTGATTTTTAAATATCTATGTCTGTCGTTAGCCATCTTATAATGTCAGATAAGAAAGGTAATTTTATAACCAAACATAATAAATTATTTGCATGGTAAGTTATGCCTGCATACCTAATAAGTCTAAACTCAGTTAAATGTCAGTAAAATTGAACGAATATCTACTTAGTTGTGTGTTACTTCCAAAATTAGCATATTACTACGTTTAAGACAAACGTAAACCAGTGGTTTAATTTATTACTGAAATCAGCCAATTTATTAAACCAATTAGCAGCACATTGCACGGAATTTAATTGAGAACGATTTCAAATATTTTGCGCGTTAAAAATTCTTTAATTCCTATCTTCAAACAAAGGTAGGGCCAGTATTTTATTATTTATATTACTCCCTTTATGTTCAAACATCTTGATACAATCGGCGCATGAGTGGTTTATAATCGCATCTGTCAAAGTTGTGTTACCGCCAGGGCCGCGCATGTACTCGATTTGTTCATTTGATAAATTCCGTTTAAGAAAACTGACTCAGGGATAAAATCTACCATTTGACTCTAAAACGACAACCTTGAGTTACCTAGATTTTAAAATTTTTTTAGCTTCGTTTTGTGGTTTTCTTTCTTTTCAATATATGGTGGAATGGCGTCAATATGTAAGTAGGTATTACCAGAAGAATTCTACATTAAAAAAATATGACCAATGCCACACGTAATATTGTTTAACGTTTGCACATAAGCACACTCATAAATCAAAAAAATATGTTTGCAAACGGCGAGCGACTGGGCGACAATAACTAACGTGGTCTAGACGTGGGTTGTGCAATCGAGAAGTAGCGATATACAACCTCCTTAGTGCTGACCTAAAAGATTAAAGCCGTATTACTTACAATCCTTACAATTTCTATAAACGTATTCGGAGCTTGTATCAGACAATTGGTAAATATCAGTTCATTGGTAAATATCAGTATTTTCACTGAACTCTTTTCGGTATGCCCAATAGTCTAACATTGATCAAAATACATTTATTCAAGTCCAGTTCAGGATCGAATTTATTTGTAATTCAGTAATATTCAATTAATATATGAAAGATGTAACATGGACTGCGTATACACAGATTTCTGCAGTCTGAGGCCAAGCTAGAGTAAACAATTGGATTGCGGTCCTGAATACGGGCCTTAAATAAACTGTTTTGGAAACTTAACAGTGTGAGAGCGTAGGCACTACCGCTGTACCGGTGTGCAAATTGTATAAAATACGACATGGGAAACATTATTTCATGTTTACGTCCGTTTGGGTTTAACCAGTTCTTACAACCAAGCTATTTAATTACAATTTAGAAATATAAACATGTTTAATTAAAGTGAAATTCGTACTAGGTAGGTACCTACTTTATTACGTGGTGTCAAATAGCATTAATTAATAATTTTATTGCCGTTTACAAACCAAGACACTTCAATTATCCGTTTGACCAGCTCGGTGCTTTAAGAAATTCCCACTCTTTAAAAGAGTTCGAAAAAGAGGTATTATTATATTACTTTCCTATTTACATCTACTTTCCACTATCTCTTGCAAATCTTCGGTTCGTTACATGTAAAACCTCCCGCTTGTGTCCCACACATGGTCCTCGCTGAAACCTCACGTGTCCGCTGAAGACTACACAAGTAAAAAAGCTTAATAATTAGTAATTGAGTCAGACTCCAACGTAACTGTGGCCATATTAAGAAGTATTTGGTAAATTAAACCACTGTTACATGCTTAGAAGATTTTGCATTGATTACAAAAGTGGCATAGTACCTAATTTAACAAAAGCGAATACCCGCTACATAATGAGATTGGATATTATGTCTACTGGGTATTACAATTTGTAATGTCACAGCTTACATTACATATCAGTAAAGCCTTCAATTATATTGCGTCACAGATCAGAACCGGCAATGTGACATGGTACTGGCAGTCCAGTTGACTGGGAGTATGTCATCACATTGTCACTATGTCAAGTTCACAACTGTCCGTATGAGACAGAGTTGTTATAATTAATTATATCATGTCCTTGATAGTTAGTCATTCTCTGATAATGATCTTCATATGTTGCCCTTGTCTCTAGAAATGAAATGCAATATACTTTTACATACTAGACAATATATTTAGGTCAAAAATTCATAAAATAACTATTGAAACATAAAAATAATAAATTATACTAATAAAATTAGGCATCAAAATATTCATCCCCTCCGCTGTCAACGGGAATCGTGCCCAAAAGGCTGGCTGCATTGCCACGTTGGATGGCAATGCTGACTCTCTGACCGAAATATAGGCCAGCCCTTTGATCACGCGTGGAGTCTACTAAACGTTTACCTATATCACGAAATAGTAGACGGGCACTTGGACCCCATGGCCCTAAAGTATTGAAACTAATATAAATTCGACGTAAAAATACAAGTTTTATTATTCAAAAGACTGTTGATCCAGATTTTTAGGAAAACGTAAACGTCTAGATATGCTTATATAGCTATCAACTTTCTAATCTAGAACCTCGATTGTACCTACCTACTTATTAATACGTAGGTAGTAATCATAATCCGTAAAGTTCTCACAGCATACGACAATAATAGGCAGGTAGGCAGGTACTGCTTAGCTTTCCAACCCATTGTGTAGGTGGAATCGGTAATCGGATTATCAAATTACTTACATCTTATTTATAATTTAGCATACGTACGACTTAAATCCATGTAGACACGTAACTTTCCATCGAATGGTATGCATACTAGGAAGTCATCAGCCCTTGAATAGGCCAAGTACCTACAACACGCCATTCAAAAGCACATTTACTATACAATGCATGAAGCAGCAATAAATCACTAGAGAGTATGATAATAAAGTTCACTTCAACTTACACTAAAAACCGGAATATAACTGTTTCTGTCTCAAAAACAAATGATGTAATATCGTGAGGTTTATGTATCATTTATTCATAGCAAAGAGAATGTTTGGAGTCCAAAGGTACACGGCGGATGTTTACGAGGTTAACTATATACCGGATATACTATTTTCCTAATTTGATCGGCTTCTTTCTAACGGTAGTGCTTAAATCTAATCTAGTTTTATGCTGTGATTTTTTATAATTTTAAGTTTTTGCTAGCGTTTGGAAACCCCATAAGGTTTGCCTAGGGTATCCACCACTGGTCTACATATGCGTGAAAGAAGGAAAAACAACAAACACATGGGCGATTGATAGAAATACTCTTAATTATAAGCAGAATAATTATAACGTAGGTGTAAGTAACGCAAAGATGTAAGTGCAATAAGAAACTGAAAATGGTTCGAGAAGCTTATTAGCCAAATATTAAAAACTGAATACAATATTGAGAAGAAAAGGAATGTTTTAGACAATACAAGATATTAAGATATCTATCAGGAACCTTCCCATAGTCTACGAAATAAGAATTTATTGTATTAGAAACTATTCTTTACTTTCTAAATCAGTTTAGCTACAAGCCAAAGTAACGACAGCCAAAAAGATCTGATAAGTAATAAATAAAATTCAAATGAGTCCAAATTCATTACAATAATATTGGCTGCAAATATAAATAACAAATTGTGATCGGATAAGACTTGCCAACACGTATGTATGTCGCAAATGTAGCGATCGTAATGAAAGATAACAAGAGTCGTGGATTGTTGCGGTCCCAAAGGCTGGTCACCATTGATTGATGGGCGACATTCCATTGTAATACCTTGTGAGTGTGGACCACCATTACGATACAGTTCTAGTGGGAACTATTGTAACAGAAAAATACATCAAATTAAATAAAAGAAAAAGCTCTCAAAAATGATGTTTATTGATAAATAAACTAAAATATTTGATTTTCCTTCTTTCTTTGCTTATCACGAACAGTAAACAGTTTTATTCTTTTAGGTAACTTCATTAAAAAAATGCAGATACTAGGAAAGCTCTGAACTTCATTTAAAATAGAATCACATTCGAACATCTATGAGTTATCACGCTACTAATGTTGATAGACCCAAAAAGGCCCCCCTTAGTACACTCCTGTCTCTCTTTACTTCCAGGATGTCAACTCCACATTGAGGAAACCCACTTCAAATTGCACAATAACATGTTTATTTCACAGATAAACATGTTCATTAAATGATTGCGATTATCAAAGTTAGAGACACTGATTGCCCGCAGTTTGAAAACAGATAATCAATTAGATAATTATACGAACAGGTATTAAACTCCATTAAACCTTACGACATGTGAGACAGGTTGGCCGGATGCGTGTGTGCATGGCAAACTTTCAATAAGATAGAAGGCTCACTCCAAGAACTACAGCTAGAGATTTTTTTATAGTGGTTGACTGGCAAAAGAGGTTCTAAAAAGGAATCCGTCGTTACTTTTTCTAAGTTGAAATTCTTTCGCCTTAAAAATGCCCCTGATTTAATAAATTTCTTATTCATTGACTGCCATTTATTTTTTCCACCTTCTATTAAGTTTAATTGCTCCGTTTTTTCATTGCATTTATGATGATGATGCAGTTATTTTCAGGCCAGCTTTGAACAGTATGTGGACTCAGGCTTATGCTCCGAGGCTTAGGTAAAGCGAATTTTAGGTTTCCACGTGAAATTCTATTTCTCCTTTAAATAAACGAGTGGCCTTTCTTCACCTGATGAACCTTCTAAATCTTTCTACGAGTAATTTGTGCGTAAGCGCAGGCGCGCGCCTCGCCCAGCGCTCTTGTATGTGCGTCTCGTAAATAGTGTCAGCGCTAAATAACTGCACATGCCACAGTTAATTTAAACGTTCCTTAGTTAACTTATGAGTTTGAGGTAGCTTGCGGTAACCGGCTAACATTGATTTTAGCACTTTGTATGGTGGCGTTGATATCCTTCAGTTTCGAAATGCCTACTTTGTTGTCTTTATTTAAGGAAGGTATACGTTAGTAGTAAGCCTATGGTTTAAAGAGACGTGATTCAGGCTTTAGTTGATGGATGAGTTAAATTTGGTGAAGGTGAATCGAATTTAAAGTATCCCTTTAAGGCACTTATCCTTGCAGATAGCTACCTGACCATATTAGCTTATTAGACAGAAACCTTCTATAATTTGTTCACTTTTTTATTAGTCAATTATTATCATTGATCAAAATTTTCGTTTCGACAAAATCGAAAAACTTACGACAACTGAGTGTTGTAACAATTTCTCAATGGCATCGCTAAAATCAATCTGACCCCGGTGAACTACAAATAATGGTAAATGGATTGAATCAATACAAACCAGTACAATAGATATATAATGAATGAAACCTAATTTGGCAACATCTATAAATCTTATCTCGATTGAATTACAAATAACTTTGTTCAAATATGGCGGTGGATACGATGGATCATATCGCTTGGTAACAACATCAATAACATGATGAAGTATCAATTAAAGTTTTACGACGAAGACCTCTCAATACTCGATTCCAACCTACCTAGATAAGACAAAATAGGTAACCCGAGCACGTATTTTCTCATAAAAAAGGAAACTACGATAGATCATAACGCTTTCAATTCTGGTCAACGAATTTAAACCATTTCAAAGCCTGTACTTTCAATTTACTTTGTCCCTATGACTTATGAGTACCTACATACCTATGTTACTTTTTTCGGAATTGTCGGTTTGTATAAAGGACATCTTTAAAATGAAGAAGGAAGAGAAGTTAGGTCCTTGCCATGTCCATACAATATATTTTAGTATCGCAATAAACCCAGCCATCGTAAAACGGGGGTCAACCGGACCGCTCACATTGAATCCGCAGGTGCATTCATGACGCAAGATAAGATTGATTGCTTCATCATAACTAGTAAATAGTTTCTGCTTTGCAGTCGTTAGCTTGCCTTGTTGTGACGTTTATTCGTCAGTCCGAGCCTGATACACTTGATAAGGGTACCTACGATTCCCGCCCGTACAGTACCTATCTAGAATGCCAAATTTTGTTACCCGACGTCGACGTCGTCATAGAAAATCATAACCATCCTTTTTGCTTCGCCGTGGTCGTGTAAAAATAGTTATGAATTTCATTGGCTACGTCTGTAACTCTGACCCCAGAAACAGCGTAAACTTGTAATCCGATTTCAGAGAGTGAATTAATCCCTCGGATTGGATTGGTGTTGATCTTAAGTATAGCTACTAGACCCCGTGAAGAGACAGGTAAACCGAATTAAAATTATAATATAAAATTATTGAAAAGTCATTCTACAATGCTGGATATTTTTGGGTCGGTGATTGTTTAATCTCTTCTCCTTAACATGAGAAATTACCAGCTACCTAGTATAAATCAATATTTAAGACTATGAAAAAGTAAATACATTTTTTGATAAAACAAATCCAATAATGCATATCGCTAACAGGATAGGTATTTCGTTTTAATAGAAAGATGTTTCTCAAATTTGGTAATTATTGCAAACCCTAATTTAACCAAACCTCTGCAAGTTTCAAGCCAAAGTTTTCACACGAATACTTATATAGGTATCTGTGCAAAATTCAGACAATCCTTTCTATTGCTCACTCAGCCTCTCGCACATTGTAAATTAAATCATATATCAGATAGTTTATTATCAATTTACTGGCTATTCCATATATGTTTGCTATCTGTTAATCGCATACTATAACCATAAGAAGGGATATAAACGTTGTTGCAAGATCCTATATAACAGGGTAGCCATCCGTTCGGGATCCCGCGGATTTTCCCTAATTGGGTCTGGGAATGTCCAAAACGCCACGAATCAGCATGGTTTATGGAAAATAAAAAAATAATTTTAATAATTAATTTCTTTTCGATGAATGAATCTCAGAGGAAAAAATCAATTTCACCAAAATGTCTCAGGTTATTTATACACTTTGTCCGGCTCCAACAATTAAGCTTATAGCAATCCTACTATGAAAAGACATGCCTGTTCGAGTTACAGACTGGAGCAGATATGTTCTAACGACACGTGTTTCTGGCGGGTATATCCGTTGAAGGAATTCCAGTCTAGCTATTAGAACTAGATCGAGCGTTTTAATATTACACACTAGTACGCGAACCGTGTGTCGATAAATGCTTCTGTCGAAACATCGACATACCTACTGCGGATTTTGGAACTAAATTCTTGGAAATACTGGACCTATTATGACAAAATATTATCTGTAAAAACAGGAGACGATAATTTACCTTGTTAATTTAAATGGTTGGTAGGTAATACATAGCTCTGTTTAAGGTTGATTTGAGCATTTATTTAGATGGAGCTTATCACACTATTCACACTCTTTCAAAGACACTTAACTTTAGTGACTAAAGCTTTGGGATTATTACTTTACCATGAATATAAAAAGTTCTCTATGCTATCACTATACTTCTTTTTCTCTAGTCCTTTACTGAGATCTTTTTAAACGCTATTTATTTTTAAATACTTTTATATAGCTAATAACTAGGTGTTTTGCCCGCGACCCAAGGGAACCGCTTGACACATCTGGATAAAACCGGCCAAGTGCGAGTCGGACTCGCGCACCGAGGGTTCCGACCATTGGAAAGAAAAAATACGCAATAAAGTCGCAATTATCTTGTTTTTTTTCGACCGCATAATTAAGTTTGTTTGTAGAGGAAAATTGCTGATTACTTAAAAACTACCTGCTAGATCTCGTTCAAACCAATTTTCAATGAAAGTTTGCATGGTAATCTACATTATATATTTTTTTTAGTTTTATCATTCTCTTATTTTAGAAGTTACAGGGGGGGGGGGACCACACATTTTACAAAAATTCAAAATTCAAAACATTTATTTCAATTAGACCATTTACAGGCACTTTTGAATTGTCAAATAATTAAGAGTCAGTCCGTTAGTCAAAAAAAAGAAAAATTGAAGCTATTTGCTCGTTCCAAAGCGTAGATTCCTATGGAGAAGAACGAGCAAGAAACTCCATGGTTACTCTTTTTCAACATGTTAGTTTACAATATTTGTTTTACATTTGGTATAAAAAAGATGTGAGAACAATGTACAGGTTATCTGAATCGTATCTAATGTTATTAAAGTACAACTTAAAATGCAAATTATGGCAATTTCGAGATGACCAGTCCCGACTGACAGCGCCCGTTCACGAACATGACGCGTGCATCAGCACCGCTGAACTCAACCATTTTGAAGGGAATCAAGCGATCCAATACACGCGCCACCATCAGCGAGACTTTTTAGCGAGCATGACATACTCTCAACTACCAGACTAAGAACGCTTACAATTATGTAAATAGTTACATAGTACTCACATGTACATGAGTGAGAGAGAAATTAATCCAATTTAAGACAATCCAATATGAAAAGAATGTTTTACAAAGCAAATTATTGTGCAAATTAAATATACTTGAAGACAAAATCTGTAAAATAAAAATAAATAAAATATCATTCTAAATATGTCAAAGTATAAATTATAATAAAAAGATGACAAATAATACATTCACAATTACTGATATCATTAGTTAGAACCAAGTGGCAGTGGAGCAGGACCAGCATTAAGCCAAGCATCCTTGTCGGCAATATAATCTTCCAACCTGTAATATGCTTGACTACATAGTGTGCGTTTAACACATAATTTGAATTTTGTATCCTCTAACTGAAGAACATTTGGAGGTATTTTATTGTAACATTTAATACAGTACCCCATAAAAGACGTATGGACTTTCGACAATCTGAATCGTGGTTGAATTAATTTGTTACCATCTCGAGTGCTATAATGATGTCTTTCACATCTTTTACTAAAGAGATGACGATTTTTCCTAACATACATTATGTTCTCATAAATATATTGGCACGGTACTGTCATGATATTAATTTGTTTAAATAATTCCCTAAGAGATTCGCGACTACGGAGATTATAGATAGCTCTGATGGCTCGCTTTTGCAGAATAAAAATTGATTCAATTTCTGCAGCTCGTCCCCACAGTAGAATGCCGTAAGACATAATGCTATGAAAATAACTAAAGTAGACTAGTCTCGCGGTATCTACATCTGTTAATTGACGGACCTTTCTGACAGCGTAAGCAGCCGAACTAAGCCGTCCTGACAGGGAAGTTATGTGAGGATTCCATTGAAGCTTTGAGTCAAGCGTAATCCCTAGAAATACAGTGTTATCAATAAATTCAAGCTTTTCATTATTTAGTACCACGTCACAGTCACTACCTTTGACATTTGGTAGAGAGAATTTAATACATTTAGTTTTATTACCGTTCAGCACTAAATTATTCGCAGTGAACCAGTTATGAACCTGAAGAATAGCATTATTTACCACTTTGGAAGTGCCTCTCGCGCAAACTATTCAGTTTATAAAAAAATGATATTAGAAACCTCAATATCATTTTTGAAGACCTATCCATAGATACCCCACACGTAAGGGTTTGATGAAAAAAAAAATTGAGTTTCAGTTCTAAGTATGGGGACCCCCAAAATTTATTGTTTTTTTTCTATATTTGTGTCAAAATCTTAAAGCGGTTCACAGAATACATCTACTTACCACATTTCAACAGTATAGTTCTTATAGTTTCGGAAAAAAATGGCTGTGACATACGGACGGACAGACAGACAGACAGACAGACAGACAGACATGACGAATCTATAAGGGTTCCGTTTTTGCCATTTGGCTACGGAACCCTAAAAAGTAGTCTTTAATCGTTTCCTCTCTATCTTCGTATAAAATTTTATTCAAATCGGTTCAGTCGTTTTACAGAGAAAGCGTAACAAATAAACATACAAACTTAGTTCCGTTATTTGTAACATTGATTAGGATGGTGTTTTCAACTTAGCTTTTCTTTATATCAAGCAGGTCCTGTAAATTCTTGATACTTATTAAACCGATTATGAACTGTCTATCGTAATTTGCAACATTTTATCGAAACGGCAACATCGTGCTTCAAATTAGGCAACGGTAGACAATAGAGGTTGGACACCGTGAAATGAGCTCACTATTTCACCGGATTGCTAATTGTGGGCCAATTATCTGTTCAAACTAGGCCCTGATTCTTTATCTATTCATCATTTATCGATTGAGTTTAGAAGGGAGGAAGGGGGCTTACAGTGAAAAACATAAATACATATTTATGAAACTTTTATTGATATAATATTTAAGGCACCATTTTATGAGACTTAGGAACTTTAAAACATTCCGAACATTCCGAGTTCAACACTATGTGACTGGTTCAGGAAAAAAAAACCACAATTAATATTCTTCGAAATATTGAAAGGAAAATATATAAAATATACAAACCGCAAGTTCGCAAGTGTAGGTACATGTGTACCTAATATTCCACATGTAATAATAATTATACCACACACTATAATGCAGGGTAGAAATCATCGATACTTAAGTATTAATATATTAGTGTGAAACTTAATACTACTTTAACAAATAAAATGTAAAAACACAGGCATATTTTTCATGGAGAATTAACAAATTATAAATTCTAGCTAAGGAACTTTATATATTTTCTCACTTAACATTATATACTTTATATTATAATTTCTTTACATAAACTAAATCCTTATTCACAGCCCCATTTACACGTGTTCAAAGTTTAATAGTGTCATCATAAAAACACTTAAAACGAGTCTAGGAAATGAGTCGTTCTAATTACTATTTTACGTTAATTTTTTACGATTGTTGAGTCGTGAATCGTGAGAGGCAGAAGGCAAGAGTGAGGAATAACGCCGTGTGTAAAATACTACTAATGGCGTCAACGAATTAGTAATGGTAGATGGCATATAACATTCTACCAAAAGGTCAGTACGATAATTCACATTAGCTACTAAAATACTGGATACGTGTAAATTAGTCTCAAATGAATGATAAAAATAACATTAAAATCAATAAAAATAGGATAGATTAAAGTAATTGTTTATTTTATTGTTTTCTCTTATTGATAACTTGTTTTTATATTTATAATTCATTACTTTTAGAAGTAATTAATTCTATTATAAATTATTTCCAAATTATTGTATCTGTTATATTTTACTTATCTAGATAATTTTTTACTGATATTTCTTACACTAGCTGTAAAATCTTAGATTGAACGCTTGTTTCACTACCTCTAATTGAGTTCCGGTTGAACATATTATACACATGGCGTTCCCATTATATATAAAAAAATATATCTGTTAGATTATTCTAACAAGAAGTGGTGAAACAGGCCCTTATTTTTTAACGCCAATTTCGCTATTTTTAACTGTTTAATTATTTGACAGGTCATTTCATAAAATGCTTTCTCTCTATCTCCTTTTTTATTTAATTTTTTGTCGAATAATATCTAGTTAGATGTAGTAAAACCGATTCTTAAAACAATATAATATTTTTATCATACATTGCAAATAGCTTGGTACACTTCAAGATGGTGGCCATCGGCTGGCGTCAGAGTCAGCTGTCGACTGGCCTTCAAGAAGATGACGACCCCGGGTTTAGCAGCTATAGGTTCTGTGTCACAAGCCTCGCCTTGTCCCGACGTGATGATGATAAGGCTAGGACTGGCGCGATTCTGTGTGTTGTAGGAGTCACCACTTTCCACCTACAGTCAAGGTATGTATATTTTTAATAGGTAAGTACATAGTATTAAATAGTTGTGTTCTCTCAATAAGGACTTTGAGACAGATATATTATAATCATATTTTAAATTTAATATTTATTCCTAACTACAATTTCTTACTTATGCTTCCTTTTTAATAGGGGCGAGCCATTAACCGGGCACAGAACCAGACTCTAAAATTGTACATACTGAAAACGTTCACATGAAAAAAAACAATAAAATTGGGCAGTCATTGGGTTTTTTTAAGTTACACGGTGGGTGAAGACAGGGCCTCATGCTAAGGAGTTGAGTTTGCGACTACTGAACCCATGCGACAGTAATTAATAGTAACTTCTTTTTCTGATTGGTATGACTGTAATGTACCTTCTTACTACCTAGTAATTATATATTCTATTACTAGCTGTTCCCCTCGTAATGAAGAAACCACTTCACGCATCCGGACAAAAAGTAGCCTATAACCGTCTCCTGTAGCCCTTTTTATGACGTGATTAATCGATGAACGCCAGCAGTACGCACGAAAAAGCATGACTCATTGTCACGTCCAGTCACGTTCCGCCCGAGCCGAGCGTGCAAGCGAGAGCGCAGAACAAGCGATAGAGAGGCACGATCAGCCTAAGCGTTACAGACAACCATATTTTTTTCGGATGGGATATCATTCAATGACCCACCATGAGAGGGGCGGGTGGGAGTGTCAGACTCTTACCGACTAAAACCCATCCATGTTCCTTCCTCAGCCCTTTATTCCGGGGGCGCGGTAACTATTTCGAACATCCCGTAGCGTCTCCAGTAGGCCTAGCACGGGGGGTAGACAAACGAGTTTTCCCCACCTTTTGTCCCTTTTTCACAAAGGGTGAAGAAATATGTCCATCCCATGCTAGGCCTACAGGGTCCCATCTCATTATCATCAGGGTCCACGCTAAATTACATCAAAATCGGTTTAGCAATTTTACCGTGAAAGTGTATGTAACAAACATACTCACTATCGCATTAAAATACTAGTTAGTGTATTTCCATACCTTTATTCTGACTACAGCAAAGTCAGGTACAGGTGGTCTCCAGATGCAGGAGTTGCTGTCTTCCAGCTGAGGGTTGAAAAGCAGCTGGTCTTTGGCATAGCTGCTGTAGTCCAACATGTCGACCAGGGTCGGTATGTCGATGTGTTTCGGCGTGAGGCCTGCGCGCACCACGTTGTCAGAACACGCCATGCATTCTACACAATCTGGATGAACGGAAAAATAATATATATGACGCAATCAGTTAATATTTTAATACAGATTATTTTATTTTAAGAATATTTTGTATTGCTCATATTTTGCTTCTGGAAACTCTCATGGCAAAATGTCGACGTATCCTTTAACAATTACAAGGTTTATTATATGCGTAGTCTTTGGCACAGTTTTATCATTGTCAAACATAATAGGCGGAACACAACAAGATCTGTCTCAAGTGCACTACAGCAATCTATGGATAAGTGGTGTTTATCTGGAGTGATATCCACAGCAATAAGCATCTTTGTTTGTTATCTATATTACAGCACTTAAATTTACACCTTCATACTAGTATTTAAGCATGAACAATAAAACAATACTCAAGTTGTAGTGGTCTAAACAAAACTCTGTTTATCATTAGTTACAAACAAAAGATAGCATTATCATAGTCAAGGTCAAACATAAAAGACAAGCTATATCCGAGCATTGCCTGCCAATACTATTTTAATGTCATAAAAATCAAATTATACAAACCTCCACTTATATAAGCATGTGGTAAGTTAGGCTTGAGGAAGATGGCTTGTCCTGGTCTCAATAGCATGTAGTTCATGAAGTAAGGTGACAAGCAGCCAACGTCTCCAGGAAAGTCAGCGTGCAACCGCAGCAACAGTGGGTACAGAAGAGAAGATTTTGTCTGTTCATCTGTACAACATTGTGACATTTTAGTACCTGACTGCTCCAAAAAGAGGGGCAAGAGGTGGAAATAGAACTTTTCACTGGTTGACAATAATCACCTGTTTGAGCACATTAGGTTTGTTTTAACGCATCAAGCTAGACAAGTGGCAAAAACGCTAGTAGAATAGAATACAAAATGTATGGGAATGACATTCGTTTACGACTAGCTATCTGTCATTCAACAGACTTCACACTTTGAGATTGAGAGTGATTGTGTTGTGGTACTAACCTTCTTTCTCTAATCTGCTCAGCAAGTTTTTTAAAGTGCTAGCCACAACAGCCTTGTCACTTGTCATCAATGAGTGAAACACTGGTTTGAGAACTGTTCCACTGTCGCCTTGTTCCTGCTGTGTTAACAGATTGTCTATACTCTCCTTAGACAACATACTAGTAACTTCTGGCAATTCTGAAAAGTACAAAAAAAAATGTTATTATGCAGTGATAGTCCACAAAATGAGTATGTGGGAATTGTAAGGTTGGCAGTACTTTATTGGTATTGGAAATTGGAAAGAAGTTGTAAAATATTGCAAGCTATAATATTTGAATCTACCTCATTTTTATAAAGAAAGAGTAAATAATGGACAAAACAAAAGATAAAAAAATGCTGGATTTTTAACCGCAATTAACAGTTGCTTTATCAGGAATGTTTAATTACTAGCTGTTTCCCGCGGTTTCACCCGCATCCCGAGGGAACTACTTAGCGCACCCGGGTAAAAAGTAGCCTATGTTGTTCCTCAGGGTCTATTCTATCTCTGTACCAAATTTCATTTATATCGATCCAGTAGTTTTGGCGTGAAAGCGTAACAGACAGACAGACAGACAGACAGACAGAGTTACTTTCGCATTTATAATATTAGTAAGGATACTATACTAGCCTAAACCACAAAATTAAGTAGTCAAGGAAATAGAGCTGTAATTAATAAATACTACAAACTTTTTAGAAAATTCTGGATCTCCCCCAGTGGTCTAAAGCCACAGAGAGCCTCAAATGGTGTCAGTGCAATGGCAAGCTCCGGCTTATGGTTGGGGTCTTTGTACATGTCTGGAAAATTCTTATGAAGTTCCTCAGCATGCTCCTGTAATCATATCAATAAAAACATTTTACTATAGAAAAATAGATATGGCCTAGTAACTATAAAGTTCACATTGAAGTAGAATATATAGATATTTTTTTATAAAATGAGGATTGAAATGAACAACATTTTATGTTTAGACAATTGTTTCACAGTCAACAACAATGTACCATTTACATGCTAACAGCAAAGGTAATTTGTGTGGCCATGAGGACTAATAAAAGAACATCTGTTTTCATTAAATAATAACTACACATAAAAATTACCTTCTTCGGATGTGCTTGTATAGACAAAGCTTTTCTTATAGATAAGATCTTGAACAAGAAGGGTACAGTCACACCAAATTTCTTCCTCACTTCTGGTCCTATGGCATCCAAATTGTCTTTGATATACTCAGAGAGTAGTACATCTCTTTCAATGATAATGGAAGGCCCGTTGGGGTGAGTGCCCATCCACAGCTCTGCATAAGGCTTTGATTGGTCAATGGGTATGTCTGGATGAGCACTGGATACTAGTTTAGCGACTGTACTCTCCAGACCTAATTTGCCCCACTCGTAATTTTGAATTTTGCACTGCAGCTCCATTATACTGTAAGAATATCAACATTTACTCATAAAAAACTCTCATAACGACACTTATTGTATTTCAGAAGATATAAAGTTAGATCCTAACTTCGAATACAGCAAAAATATTTCTTTTAAGTAGAAAACTTTTTACACAAAAACTACATTTACGAATTTATTACTTTAGTTTATATATACTTACCTAAGGATTTTATCCAAGACTTTTATTAACCAAATAACTTGTAACAAATTAAAAATAGAAACACACAACTGCCTCAAGTGATACGACGGGTACCATTGATAGATAATTACGTGAGTCTCTAACAGCAAAACATAAACCTAATTGTCCACGTTATTGATGTTCATTCGTTGATGCGAACCCAATAAATGGCATGTTTGTTATGTCACGACATGGACTTGAATATAATAATTGGTTCAATAAATTCAATGGAAGAATTTAAGTAATTGAAATTGAAAAGTTTTTATGAATTGAATACGAAAATGTTCGAGCGGGCAGACTTTGACATTTTGACTTTCATGACATTTGTGAAGTTTGCTCTGACACTGACTGACACTGACAGCAAAGTGGGATTATACTTTACGTTTACGTTCAGAATTTAATGTTTTGTCGGACTACGGATTGTAGTTGAGTTTTTAAAATCAAACATGGGAATAGTTACAGCTTGGCAAAAAAGTCTAGAAACGGAACTAATTTGTTTTATCGCTGGCAGCCCCTGGCAATTAATGTCGTTCTGTTTATATACTCTGTGGTTCTGTGTCGTTCGATGTAAACAAAGTTCGCGAGTTACTTATTTTTTTATTTCGACCATCAAAACGTTAATAAAACCACGTTATAATAAATAAAACCATTCGGAGTACTAGCAAGGAAACAATTTATAATGTTTATAGGCGATATCTGGTCGAACATGAGGCCTTAACTCTTCTTTCCGATCTCGACGATATTTACCAAAGTACCGCCATTATGACAGGTATGTAAGAGTTTGTTTTGATGTATTTAGTTGTATCAAGTGTTAATTTATGATCTCTAATTGGTTTTGAATTGCTTGAATACGAAATAAGTGAAATTTTGAACAATAAACATCGAGCATATAGGTTATGTTTACGTTTTGTCTTTGACACTTTGGTATAGCGCGACTAGATTATTTTGATACTTGAGTGGCTTGAGCCTTGATACTCTGCAATATGTAAATTCGATTTCTACATAACCTTATCTATGAGTGTGATCACAAGATAATATAATACTTGTTATAACTAGCATTTAAAAACCACAAAAAAAACTTGATAGGTACCGTAAACTTTTTACATTAATTATTGATAGAGGTTTAATCATTTTTTTATCTTTATAGGAAGCACCGAACGTGCATTTCAATCTATAACCGAGTAGGAGTTCAAAAGAATTCATGCCAGCATGTTAACAAAATAGAAAAGGAGTATTATGAATTTATGAGAGGGCTCGTACTTGGACATAAAACGTTTAGGAATCAATCTCCAACATGATAGCGCAGTGCCTTTGAATCTGAGTGTGACTCAGATGAGTTTATGGCTAGCTCTAGCCAAGACATGGATGTGGCGGGCGTGGAATATTTAGAGGAAGATTTATTGAAATCAAATATAATAACGCTATATTCATACGCCTTTTTTTATACCCAAAAAAAATTGTAAACACAGGAGTGCTTACATTATTAGTGCTTATAAGTAATTTGTATTCAGTTACATGACGTGAATACTTGTTATTACATTTTATAATACTTACTGATTTTAATTAATTATAGAAATACAGCTTAGTATCAAGACGATAGCATGGTACGCTATACGGTCGCAGCGGGTTGCCACACGAACGGTAAAGTGGCGCCCCTATTAATTTCTACTCTTTTTTGCCAAGCTGTACTTTGTTTTTTGACAGAGATTTGCTTAATAAATCAGTTATCGATTAAGATTTTGGGTTGGATTATAGGTTGATCAACCTGATGGCTCACGATTGTTTTAAGTACCCACGTATTACAAGTTTGGCGGTCATTTACATCCTATTGTAGTAGTGACAAGCCTCTTTGAAAATAAAAACAATAGCACATGGACAAATATTTTGTAAAGGGCAATAGGATCAACTTGTTTAAATTATAATTTGACGAACGTTGATATTATTTAGCTTAACAAAAGCTTGCCGGAGACTCTACAGAAGTACCTACATACTTACCTACCTAATTAATGATAACAAGAATTTCATGGCTGTCGCCTTAAGGTTTTATATCCTATACTATATAAATTCCTATACATACCAATAGATGAGAATGACCACTATTGTTTGATATGATTTTCCCAAAAAAAAATCTAATAGGAATAGCATAAGAACAAAGATATACAAATTGTACCTACATCTTTGCATAAGACAATGTGCTGCCTGTTCCGTATCTACCTGCTGCCTACGTCGTAAAAAACAGGACGGTGTCTATTTTTCTTTATCATACTCGTAGAAATAAAATTACAGAACAATCTGATGTCAACTGTTTATTTTAAATTCTTTCCCTCGTAATACACAATATCATCACGAAGACTCTCTAATACACGAGGAGCTGAAGTCAACGCCAACTTTACATTGTGCTTTGAGCCAGAGGCACTGTCGTCAAGATCCTTAATATTGTTGAGTTTTAGCTTGTTCTCCAGTAATTTCGTTGATTTAACTATTTTGGCAGGTATTGCAAATCCGGTAAGACCTCTGTTAGTTATTTCTACATTTGGTGCATCTTCTAACGGTTCACAAAAACTAGGATCGCCGACGTAATTACTTCCAGAGTCATATTTAACACTCTGTCTAGTACTTTTCTCAGACGGACTGTTAAACTTTAATTCTATCTCCTTAAGATCTAGATAGGGATACTTCTTCATTATAACAAGTTGTTCATACTGACGAAGATCTTCTTCGCTTAGAGAATTCTTCACAGTGTTCAAATGTGCTTGGATATTTCTAGAAATGTCTTGTGTAGAGTCTTTGAATCTTTTAAAGGCGTTCTCTATATTATTGGCCATCTTCTTTGTTCGTTCTACAATGTTTTCATGGTGATTCGATCGGCAGATTCGTGAATCTAGAACAAAATGCTCAAAGTTTAGTTAAGCGTCTACCTTGATTGATTAACAATAAAGAAAGCGACAAAATTGTAAGTATTATTTAGTTATTATTTAACCATCTTAAATGTTATAATAGACCAAGGGATTGCAACTTTGGCTTTGAGCTAAGTTGATTCTCTAATATTTTATTACCTACATTGATCGTAAAGCATGGCTATAAAATACTCACGATTGCTGTAGGCATCCATGAACCAGTTTGACCCTTCTCTATGCAACGGAAAAGTGTAATTGAAAGTAAGGCACAACAGTATGCACAAGATGGTTAAAACTGCAGCATTTCGGTGCATTATACTGCAGCTCACTAAATATTTATACATTGAATGAGAATGCCCGAACCGCTTCGTTCGTAACCATTTATGACGGGACATTAAATTTTTTAAACGTCATTCTACATGCAAAGAGTTTATATGTATACCTATGTGTTTATTTATGGTTGTATTCAATGACACGGTTGTAGTTTCATTCTGCTCTGTACAGATTTTACCCTGAATTTGGTAGAGTACTACTATCTATCTATGTAGGTAGGAAGTACATTGTTTAACATATCTACCTACATAATTAAAATATCTTTTGTAATCTGTAACTAAAGCTAAAAAACTCTTTTGATGAAACATGCTATACCTATTAGTAGAGTCTGTAATCCTCTACCCTATTTTGTAGGCGAAGGTCAGGGATATGTAGATACGGTGGCTGTGAGTAGTGTAAAGTTTAGATAGGCATAATGAAGATAGGTAACTATAAATAATGGCATCTTGCGATACATAATACTGATAGATGGATAGGTACATATATTTGCTATAGCATTTTCGATAATGCTTTACTGTGTACCTACCTAAAAACCGGCTAAGTGCGAGTCGGACTCGCGCACCGAGGGTTCCGACCATTGGAAAGAAAAAATACGCAATAAAGTCGCAATTGTCTTGTTTTTTCGGACCGCATAATTAAGTTTGTTTTTAGAGGAAAATTGCTGATTACTTAAAAACTACCTGCTAGATCTCGTTCAAACCAATTTTCAATGGAAGTTTGCATGGCAATCTACATCATATTTTTTTTCCGGGTTCCGTTTCTGCCATTTGGCTACGGAACCCTAAAAACCGAACATTGCTAAAAATACCATTGATTTATAATATGTTGCCACATAACTAAGTAGGTAGATACGCAATAGTTTAAAAGACTGGTAATTCTCTTATTACAATGTCATATTTAAGTTATAGGTTTCATCATAGTTTGTTCACAAAACACAATGTTGGTTGTAAAATCTATAGATATAGTTCATTCACTTATAATAGTCGACATAATCCGTAAAGATGGGACTACCAAGGGAAGCATCTTATTAGTGTGCTCTACGTGCTCGTAAGGTAAAGTATGGTCGCCCATCTGTGGACTGGCCGCGGCAAACTCAAATAAGGGTCCCAGATCGATCATTGTGCGTGACATTTTTTTTTTTGTGTATGGCATCTCGCAGGTCAACCTAGAAGGTTGTCGACTGCTTAACCGGGTTTGCCTGTGAAGTGCCTTAAATAAATTTAGGGCCTCCAGCCAGGGCTTAACTTACAAAACTAAGCGACTACACGCTAAGGGCACCCCCTAGTGGGCATTGTGCGTGACAGTTTTTAGCCACAAGAACCTCCTGCACAAAGAAATGTCGCTTCCAGTACAAAAATATTAGAAAACAGTCTGGCACTTCAGAATCAAGTATTTGTAAAGAAAATGTCCATCAATTAACTAAAACACTGACCACATTGATTTTTTTTATAAAAATAAGAGTATTGATGATTTTGTATTTTATTAAAGTAATTAAGTAACTTCTAGATCTATACCAGTGTGACAATAAAATGTGTGTAGATAACTTATTTGTTTCAAAGTAGGTACCAAGTTAGGGAAAGCAATAACTTTGTCTCACTTAAAATCCCGCCTACAGGGTAGGGTTTACAAAAATCAGCCGTTCTCATTGGACGTCGGTCACCCTTTCCCCTTTATTCCCGCACGGGATGAAGAGGGAGCGAGCAGGGGGCGGGGCGGAGTTCCTCGGGGATGTTAGTATGCACCTGCCGCTGTCAATTGACCAATCTCCCGTAATCGGATAACACGTGCGTTATACACTAATTAACACGATGAGCGAGGAAGTCGAGGAGAATGGTCAGACGGACGCGAAAACTGTGCAAACACTTCAAACTCCGCGGCCGTCATCACCGCGAAAATTCTTTGCTCGTATTTACGGTCATTTGGAGGAGCCTAAGAGGCCAAGTGTGGTGGAAAACGTGTCAGGGTTCGAGAGCGATTCGTCTTCGGACGTGGAGATCGGCGAGAGTGAAGGATCGCTGGAGGTGCAGGCAAGGAATCCTCCGTTGTGGCCGCCACCGCCGCCGCTTCCTCTGTGTCCTCGCCCAATGCTGCTGCCTCACCAACAATTAGCTTTCGGAGCTGGTCTCGCTGCTTTTCGTAAGTTGATTCCATTTTACCTTTCATTTTCGTCATTTAGGTACATTGTATTCCTATTCTAATTAATGCGGAGATCGAGGTACCTACAAAATTTCGCGCGATAGGAATATGAATTTGAAAACTAATTAGGTAGGTACCTGTCTAAATTAATAGGTAAACGAAAACCAGATATAAGTTTTCGAGTATAATCATTACTTACCAACATTCATCTATTTTTATGAAATGAATTAAAACAAAAATATTATATAACTACGGTTGGTAAACATAAAAACGAGCCGCTTAGGTAAGCCACCTTATTAATCTTTAATTAACATAAGACTCCATGTCTTATGTTATACCGAATAGATAACAACATAACATAATTATTCTTAAGGTACAGTTATAGTTCTAATCATTTATTGGACAGACGCGAGTCCTATTGTTAATGTCTAAAGACAAACTTTAATAGGTAAATATGTTCATATGACCGTAGAAAAGACTCACATAGCGGAACTAGATATCCAGGTACCAATTGAAACTGTGTGTGAAGACTAGAAAACACCGTCGAATGTAGGCAAACTAAACTTACAATATTGACGAGCCACTACTTTAGTTAGCTACACCTATACGCTATCATGGAATACATTTAATTTTATTTATTACTTTATTTATAATGATATTCTTTTAATTTAATATAATATAAATATATTATGATGAATATAAAGACAAAAAGGTACACATAAACCCATCTAATGATAAAAGGAAAATTAAATCAACATTATTTACGAGTAGTTTATATTTTTATAATCTTGCCCGCTTGTTCGATTGTCTAGCTAGAAAGTTAACCTTTTTGTAAAGAATAACACTATACCTACATATTGAAAAAAAATACTTTTGTGGGCCGATTTTGTAGTCTTTTTGAAGTTGGTTTTATTTTTTGGAGTTTATTTTTGCTTTTCCACAATATTTCCAAAAAACAAAAATGTAGCCTACAAACATTACTCGATCTGTGGCTAACAAATCGATTGTGAAGTTTATAAAAATATAACCGTTTCTGGAAGTCGGGTAAAAGAAAACCAGGAGCTTTCTTAAATACCATACCTAATCATCATCAGCCTGTTGAATATTGGTCCACCGCTGGACATTGGCCTCCCGTAACGTGCGCTAAATTACCCGGTCTTAAGCTTGACGCATCCAACTTCTGTCTTCTGTCTTCCAATAGCATAATGTAATCCACATGTCTACTTCTTCTTCTTATCGTGTGGGCCAGTGGCGGATCCAGGGGGGGGAGGACTACAGGGCTCAAGCCCCCCCCCCCCAAAGTTAAGCAAAATAAAATGTTCTGTGCTTTTTAGTGTTTCGCTTGATAAAACCTACCCTCACCAGAATCAAGCCAAACCAAAATCCTGGATCCGCCACTGGTGTGGGCTGCAGGTTTTAGCAACCTAACAAGCCCTAGTTTCAGAGTTTTGCCAAATCCACCTGACGGCCTTTGACATGGAATTGTAACAACAACTGCTATCAGGATACAGCCGGGTACGACGGCTTAACGTCCTCCCAGGCACGGGGGTATTACACCACCAACTTTCTGACTCCGGCCGCTGAGTGTTTTTTTTTAAGTCACAAAGCGATATGGCCTCAGCCGGGAATCGAACCCGAGACCCCGTTTACAGCAGCACCTTATCAACTCGATGTAAATGTATGAGGCTTTTCGTTATTTATTTGACTTTCTATATCGTTGGATATGATAAGAGTTGCATACACACACCTATCTTCTTATTCATAACAAGCTTTTGCCCGCGGCTTCGCTCGCTTTAAGAAGTATTATACATTCATTTATTTATTTTACATATATTTACATTTTTAAATATTAAATTATAAATATAAAAAACATTTAAAAATATAAAAATAGTACACCACAGGCAACGGGAACATGGTCCAAGCTACCGGCGGTCAGGACCCCAGAGAGAGAAACCTCCTGACTATGCGTGCCGTATCCAATAATACCGCTTTCTGTATCAAGCGCTTGATCCAACCATCTAACGAGAGCCTCTTTAGATGTATTATTTAGAAGAAGATTTGATTTAGAAGTATTATTATTAATTAGGTATATTTTTTTCAGCTTTACTTTTGTTTAGCGTGTGTAAAAAATTAGGGCCTACAAAACTTCTTTGTACACAATATTCTTAACTAATCTGTCATTAGGCGCTAAAACTATCAAGCTATTGGGTGAACTTACTCGTGAGCAAGCAACATAAAACTGTTATTCGTTCCTTTAGGTACTGGTAGTTCAAACTAATACATTTACATCCTTCATCATCCCTTATTTTATCCCTATGGGGGTTGAATTTATCAAAATAATATTTAAGCGGACGTCTTCATTATAGTAGCTCCAATCTTTAATTTCAGTTCAATCAGTTGAAAATCTAAGAAGATTTATACAAACTTTCATCCCCTATTTTATCCCCTTAGTGGTGGAATTTATCAAAATCCTTTCTTAGGGGCTGCTACGTCATAGTAGCTATATTTTCACTACCTTAGGGGTAGAATTTCGGAAAATCCTTTTTTATTTGATGCCTACGTCATACAAAGAACACACGCTCCAAATTTCAGATCTCTACGATCAGCGGTTTAGGCTGTGCGTTGATCCGTACGTCATTCACGACAAAGCATTTTATATGTATAGATAACATTCGTCTAATGAGCCTCTTTTAGCTATCGAACTGTTTTGTTCTTCTCTCTCTAACTTCATTTTAACTTTGCAGATATGGACAAAATAGTTTGATAACCAAAATAGATTTATTAAGTGAATAGCTTTATTATGAATACGCTGGTTAGTTTACAATATAAATGGACCTTCTATGTTTTTGCGTTTGTTATAAAAAGAAACATGGTTCACCAAAAATTTAAACATAGAATAGGATAGAAAATTCTTTATACCAAAAAAAACCATAGGACATTGGAATTTTTTTTTTCAAATAAGCACTCATTAATTGGATACGTATTTTACAGTTGGTCAACTAAAATACTCTTTGCTTACGTCAGCATGCTGCGAAACTCTGCGCTCAAAATTTTGCATGGTCAGACACACTGCACGCACTTGCCCAACAAAGTTGAGACGAGAAGACTGAAATACTGATTTATTTTAAGATTGCATCTTTTTTCCCCTCTCTGTATAAGAAGAGGCCTGTGCCCAGCAATCTGACAATATATAGGCTGAGGAAGATGATCTTGTGGTAAGGGTTATTTTTAGATGCCTATTTAGATTTTAACGAATAAACTGACCGTTTACAGAAGCTTAACTAAAGCGCCACCCGCCTCGCTTAGCCAGTTTTTTCAACCATATGCAGCACTCGTAATGGAAGCTATAATTCCGATGTAGATGGATGTTATATGGTGGACTAAAGGAAATTGAACAATATTGTAGAGAAAACAAAAAAAACATCGCAAATATACCATTACAAATTATTACTAATTTACACGGTTCGTCGCTTTTTCAGTTGGACTACCGGTTTAACTTGTTTCGATTTAACACCCTGCAACCTGGGACCACAAACACCGAAAACAGGAAAAAATACTTATCTTCCCTTTTGCTCTACGTAAACTCGTAGTAGTCTACGACGTGCTACGAGGCTACGTCGTAGCTATCGAGTCCCGAGCCGAGCCAATCCGTAAACTACAGTTTTCTAATCTATACTATTATATAAAATGACAACCTCATACACTGAATGACTGACTCATCAACGCAGAGCCGAAACGGCTTGACCTAGAGTACTGAAATTTGGACAGGAGGAGCCTTTTATATCCTAGACAAGTAATAAGAAAGGATTTTTGAAAATTCCAACCCTAAGTATATTAAAATAGGGTTGAAATTTTGTATGGAGTAAGTTTGATTTTTGATTCAATTGAACTCAAATTTTGTAGAAACACTGTAAAATGAAAATAATTAAACACGTGTTTCACAGTTTTTCAAGATTTTAGGCCTAGGGTGAAAAAATCAAATTTTAAGTTTGTAAGAGTAAAAATATGTTTTAACTTTACGCGAAAACGTCTGAACAGTTTTACTTGAAATTCACCAAAAAAAATTGTTATGAATCGGGTCAAGCTTTAGGCTACAAATCGTCACGGTAATTATTATGGGGAATGAGCAGTGAGGCATTGACATAAGTTTGTAATGGGATAACCTAACAAGTTTTTATAATTATGCATTTTCGCTATCATTACAATCTTTGACATGAAAATCATCACGCCCGTTTCTAAAGCAGATAAGCAGTAATTAAAATTGAAAATACGTTGTATTAGAACGTCAATTTTACCTGCAACGTCAACGAGCACTGTAGCGGAGGGGCTGTATTAATGATCATGCGATTCGGTTACATCGAGTTCGAATCCCACATAATTTTGTTTTTTTTTTTTAGTTTGGTGTATACATAATTTTCTTTTTCCTTTAGTTAATATCACATAATCTCTTTCACCTCAGCGGCTTCAAGAATTAAGTTACGAATTTGTTAAAAATAAGCGCTTTCAAGTCATAATGTGTAGATGTTATTCCATGGTGATTAATGCCCATGCGTTCTATGTATGAAAAGGGCCTTTCATACATAACAGCGGGATAATTATAAACTAAAAAAAAATTGCGCTTTCCATTGAATTCATTCTATTCCACACTTCAGAAATTAAGAATCTAGAATTCCCTTTGCTAATAAACAAATCATAAGGCCAAACATTTAAATGGATTCGGATGAACCTGCGTGGGGATTGTTGTGGCGATAAATGCTCTCTTCGCGGAGTGGCTAAGGAAGCACCACGGCATCTTGACCTACCGCAGATCTAATGCCTACGCCTGACGCAGGTTCTCACTGGACACGGTATTTTGGGAGGTTCCTGGATCGAATCAAGCGAGAGGAAATTTCGGGGTGTCGACTCTGTGAGGATCACCCGGAGGTCACGGTGAAACGTGGGCGGCGGCGATCTCTCACTTTCGGCCTGGTTCAAACCATGGTCCAAAGCGAGTGGGAATAGGAAGCAGTCACCTTCTAATGCTAACCAGTCATGCTGGAAAAGGAGATAGCGGGTTGCGTGAGGGAGAGACAAATCTCACGCCCCAGCCACGTCATCAACATTTGGAGCCAGGAATCGACTCCAGGCCACTGTAGGTCCGGCCTGCAGACTTTGAGCAATAAGTGGCTAACCGTCCGGTAAGGATTAGGACGGGCCTTATCAGCGGGAAGACTCGGGACATGATTTTTCATGCCTAAAAGAAAACATTTTTATTTGCAAAAATAGAATGCAAATACACAATACCTAATTGGAAACACCGACTTCTAGAATGATGTCTATTAGTTATTTTTAAATTTGTATTGTGTTCCAAGCCAGTTGTTTTTAGAAAAAAAGTTTTTCAGTTCTCTTTTTAGTGGCTCAGTTTGTAATTTAGATAAATTACAATATCCTAATGTCTAGACAAATGTTCATCACCTTTAATAAGGGTGAACTCTATATGTCTGTTTTCTCCTTTAAAGCATAGAGGTGTGTTGTTATGTTATAGAACAGTGAAAACAATCACAGGCATACGATCGCAGCAATCGTGGTTCCTTTGCTATTAGTAATTGAAGAGTTCCATTGATTATTTACGAAGAAATTCAACAAATCCCAATAATATATATTGTACCAAAACCTTTCTTGAAAACTATGCATTTGAAGAACGACAACTCTCATCCAATTCAGATCAGTAGTTTTTGAGAAAATCGGGGACATACAAACACATGCATACCGGTCAAATACAGAACCACCTTTTTAAAATCGGTTAAAAAACAAAGACTACCTACCCGTGCGAAGCCGGGGCGGGCCACTAGTCTGTGATAAAATAGACACTTAGATAGATTGATGGCTAGTTTTTCTTGATAAGGATTTATCTGTATAGAATTATCTAGCACATTACCTTAACAAGTAATTCCGAGGTATTGTAACAGGCATTATTGGCGTAGTTGTTAGCGTTTGTCTGATACGTGATGCGTAGTGGTGGCCAGATATTAGGGACGGCCAATCGTGACAAAAAATTACTGATGATAACAAGAAATAACTTAAAGTACGGAGTGCTTAAATATTCTAAACTATAGAATATTTAGTACTGCCACCATAATGTACGCGAGCCACGATGGTGGACCACAATAAAGTAAATTTATTTTGTAGTAGCTATATCTACATGAGGAAGAAAGGGTCGGCTAGTACTTTTAGCATGGCTTGCAATGGGACCTAGGGCGGCCATAACTGCAAATCCGCTACTGGTGATGAGCAACTAGATTTTAGTGACATTTCTGATATTAACACTCTGAACGCCAAAGTGCAAACGAAATGTATTATTAGATTTAATTAAATATCATTATTATTAATGAATAACTATTATTTGTTTAGGGGTCACTGGTGAGCACGTGGCAAATCATTGGCAAAGAATTTTGACCAAATTCGTAAAAAAAGTACCAGATTAATTCATAAATGGATTACAGTTAATTAATCTCATAGATAACCCTTATCATGCAGTAGTGAAACAGGCCTTTAGAGTCGTTAGTGAGGTCCTCGCACTAACGAACTACAGATTTCAGTGGTACGTAACGATAATACATATAAGTTTTTAATTGGTTCACAATTAATATTTATTTAAAATGATACCTTATGATTATACCCAAATACTTTTATATAACTGAATGTTCGATTCCCAAAATCTTCTATCTATACTTATAATAAATCTGTAGAGAGGTCAATTCTGTACATTAAATATATTTCCAAAATAACTATCAGGGGGTGATTAGGGATCGATACTGATGCCAAAAATGCAATCAGTAAAATTTTTGTCTGTCTGTCCGTCTGTCTGTCTGTCTGTCTGTATAAACTCTATAGAAACAAAAACTACTCGACGGATTTTAACGAAACTTGGTACAATTATTTGTCATACTCCTGAGATGGTTATAGTATACTTTTCATCACGCTACAATCAATAGGAGCAGAGCAGTGAAGGGAAATGTTGTCATTTTGTTTAAACGCGCTAATCTCAGGAACCGCTGGTCCGATTTGAAAAATTCTTTCAGTGTTAGATAGTCCATTTATCGAGGAAGGCTACAGGCTACAGGCTATATATCATCACAATAAGACCAATAGTAGCGGAGCATCACTATTCCACGCGGACGAAGTCGCTGGCAGAAGCTAGTCACTAATAAAATTATCATACATAGGTACCTATACTTATAAACTTATAAGTATGTTTACAGGGTATCACTGATTGATGAAAATCATTTGACAATTCACAATATGAATTATTTTAGTGTATCGACCAATAACGGTTTTGGCTCAGAAAATAGGACGTGTTTCAATATTAATTTACCGAATGTAATTCTAAAATAACCAACTTTATTATTTTTAATTTATCGCGAGTATAAAAGCATGAGATTAAATAAAAATAAACAGCGCAAAATATATTTTTCAATCCAGTTTCGTAAAGAAGCACAGAGATCAAAGCTATCTCTTTTGCGTCCAGAGCTTACTCGTAAAAATAAAATATCACTAGAAAAATATTTGAATATAATGGAGGGCGTCCATAGATAAGCCTTTTGCGCCGTAGAACCTCCTTCCCTAATCCTTTCACACAACTCTTTGCTGGACATCTCTTTATAGATTCAATAGAAAAATATTTTTTTAAAGTTCTGCCAGTATTTTTATCGTGTTGATCAGCAGTAGTTGTGAAGATCTTTTTAGAGAATCATCGTTGCGTCACATTATATTAATCCCAGCTAAAATGAAGCCGATCATCATAATGAGGGACCTTAGTAGTTACTCACCTGATAGTCAAATGTTCGGTTAAGTTTAGACTACGGCAGAAATTGTGACAGAAATGTCAGACATAAATGTCTATACTGTTCACAGTTTCACACAGCAGTAGGTATTTGTGATGCCGCTTTCGCAACACTTTACTTGTGTCACAATAAATGTCACAAACTTGAGTAGTAAACCTAGCTTTACAAATTACGTTGCAACTTGTAAACAAATACAGGTACCTACATACCTACCTTACACACTGAAACAGCAGTTTTCCAACTCGCGAAGGACTTTGAAATAAAAATAACCAAAACAATATTCCACAATCACAATGACGTTATAGGTATAAAATCCCCGCTTGTCTTCATAACAATGGCTGTTATAATTTTCATTTAAGCTTATTAGTATGAAAATCTTTTTCTGTGGGGAGTCTTATTGCCATGAAAATAGAATCATAATGGTTTGTCGCGTCGCTGAAAAAGCTTTGGTGAAGAGCCTGTGGAGGGGTGGGGGTGGGGGTGTAGTGACGGCCCGCTTGTCGGCACTCTGTGATGATGCGATTACGACACCACGTCTCGCTGCCTCCCAATAGAGGCGTGCCGGGAACCATTGGAACCCGCTCTCTCGTTAAAATTGTCGGCACTGTTCCGCTACGCTATAAAATCCATTGTTCAACTCTAATAACTATTGCGAAATAACAGTCCATGAAACTGATTATATCAACAAACATAGTAATTTATTTGTGTTTGGGTTTACTTTATGTTTCATCGTTTAACTATGTAAATGAAAGTCTATGTAAGGCTCGAATTCGATGTCAATTCAAATCAGGATACCGTGTGAGCATAATCAATATATTTTTTAGGGTTCCGTTGTCGACAAGTAACCCTTATAGTTTCGCCATGTTCGTCTGTCTCTCCGCGGCGTAGCTCAGAGTTTCTTGGTACTAAAAAGTTGAAATTTAGTATATGTACAATTACATATATTCATCACGCCAACAAAGTGGTAAAATAAAATTATGGAAAATATTAGTTTTTTTTGGGTAGCTCCCAAACACGTAAAGTGGGGATGAATATTTTTTTTCTCGCGTATCCCTTCGTGTGGGGTATCGTTAGATAGGACTTTCAAAAATGGGTTGAAATTATGAGTGTATGAAGACCATGTTTCGGTTAAGTGAGCCATTTGCGAAATATCTAGCTTTTAAGTGCACATTTTTGTTCGATACAAGCATCCGCTCCCTCTTACTTTTGAATGGCTGTCCTTAGAAATGTGAAAAAAATCACAGACGTAGCATATGTAATGAATAAACTTACAAGAATGGCTATTAGGCTTAACCGGTTACAGAGTTATAGTCGACCAACTAAGACGTGCTACGGATCTCTACTGCGCGTGGCCCGGCACGCACTTGGCCGGTTTTCTACTATACCAAAGAATAATTTAGCAAGTGTACCTCACTATCTATGGCTGTTTGTTGTTCCAATCGAGTCGCATTCGGGGAATCGATATTTTATTGTCAATGTTTATATTGTCCAAACTAAGTTTATTAAGTTGAAATCTGGGAACACCAAGCTACATGTAAGACTTATACTGTATTTGTAAAAACCACCTAGAATGAATGTATCCAACTGTCTATAAAGACTCGGTATCATACACACATAAATACCCAATAAATAACACCTATTTATCGCCTTCGCAGTCAGCAGCCCGAGTAAATCCGACACTGCCTCAGGTAGTGTCTAGTAACTTCCTCCTCCTGAATTATTTCTCGGACAATCGCTTTCCACTTGTCGCGGTCTTCGGCAGCGTGCATAGCTTCATGGACTTTTTTGTTGGTGGTGACGCTGATATGATCAGCCCAGCGCATGGGACTCCTGCCTCTTGGACGACTTGTCTAGTAACTTAGTTATCAGATGTTTTAGGGAAATCTGACATAACTCTTGAACTAACCATTGCCGAATGTAACACAAATTGACTCATGCGGACCCCTTACACATACAGCTATATTTTTATCAAACATGGACACTCACTCGAATCTTCATTGTGCAGTGTTTAGCGTACATCAGCCGACTCGTGGGAGCTCGCACGTGCGGCTTGCGTTCAACAACGACATTATATCATTTCAATTTACATTAGTTGCAATTTATATCGTCCTCGTTTCACATCGCATTTGACCGAAGTACGAGTTAATCCAAGATTGTGATAAGCGATGCATAACGATATTAAAAAAAATAGGATAAACAGATGTCTATTTTAATTCGAATTGTTTGGATTCTAAAATATCTGTGAATATTTTTAATCTTTCTATTTCAAGGAACTACGAGACAGTAGACTACATTTAACTGAAGTTACTATCGTGTTGTTGAAAATTAAGAGGATCCAGATTTTAGAGCGGTAAATCTTTGCTTTTATTCATAAGTAAATATTATATGGGTACCTAACTAGGGCAGCATGAAGACTGTTAGCTTGAATAGACTATAACTTTACTGCCAAGACAATTCAAAAACCTAACAGACTGAGTATTTCTTTTCCACATCACTACTCCTACTACGCAGAACAGCGGGAAAGAGCCAGTTGGCAATAATAAGAAAACGATTTCACTCCGAGTTTTCTGTATCTACGAGTATTGAGCTCAATTGAAATGCACTGAAGCGTAGATTTCGTAATATCAATATCTGCGCAAAAGGCATCGAAAACAAAACACGAACAAGTCAGGTGTGGCACTTCCATCTCTAAATGCCCACGAGTGAATGGTCGAGTGAAGCTGTAATTAGGGGATCTTGGCTAATGAATATTAAGGGGCGCAGCCCTAATGCGGCGGGCATTGTTAGCATTGTTGATCAAACACAATCATTTTTTAATCGTACACTACAATGGTATTTTTGTAGTTAGAATAAATCCATGATCAATATCGGAGTGTTTTGTCTATTGTTTAGAATAGAGCAGTTTTTTTTTCTTTCTTTCTAAATAGATGAGTTGTTAGGTAGGTACCTACATCTACGCAAACTGGGCTTATACTCATTTCTATTTAGGTAGGTTAAGGTAATTACAAAGTCAGGTAACAGGCCCTAAATCAGTACTAACCTATCTATCTTAACTTTAAGTGAATTGAAGAAGGCATGAAGGGATGCACGTGACTACAAGAATATTAAATTTGTCTACAGACAAACGATGTTAAGATAAATTAAAAACTAATATAACCTGTACATTTCTACTTCGATACATAAAAAAACTTTTATTAAAATAAATCAAGCAAAGCTCCCCACAATCCACTAACAACACTCACTTTCGACTCGATTAAGCGCATGACGATTTAATGTGACAACGTTCAGTCAGATAATACTGGCATTGTGGTCCAATTACATACATACGGTGCTTACAGCGGGGGACCACAGCTGACGAGTCCCAGAGCACCCACCCTTTTCTCTCGCGCATCGCGCTATCTAATTGAACACATCTTGTTATTTGTAGATTGCGTGCACTTGATTTTGATGCGGATTATTGGCTTTTGTAGTAGGTAATCTGCTATTTAGTAATATCTAGTCTTTACTACCAATACATCACATTATCATTATCACCGTCCTAATTTTTTTTAGGTATGGTCTTCGGCCTTCTCATTGATCATAATGCTTGCTTCAGGCGGATTGTTGATTATAAACTAAAGTTTTTATTTTTATTTTAAAGGATTTTGACGACTTCCATAAAGTATATTGCTTTATTCTGTGCTTTAGTATATCATCTTTACCTATATCATCTGCCTAGCCTTTTCCCAACTATGTTTTGGGGTCGGCTTCCAGTCTAAACCGGATGCAGCTGAGTACCAGTGTTTTACATGGAGCGACTGCCTATCTGACCTCCACAACCCAGTTACCGGGTAACACCGTACCCCTTGGTAAGACTGGTTGTCAGACTTTCTGTCAAAGATGTACAAATGACAACCGGGACCAACAGCTTAACGTGCTTTCCGAGGCACGGAGGAGTCTCACTATGACATAGATCCACGGAGCGACCGCACCAAGCGCAGCTTAACCTTTGATCGGTCGAACCGTGCGGCTACTACTTAGCCACGAGCTCCTCCTCTGTGCTTTAGTACCTACATAAGGCAAAACTAATTTGCATAATATGCTTGCTATGCAATCGAAATCGGGTTAACTTAATTTTTTCATTAGGTAATAGGTACCTACATATTATAACCAAAAAACTTTCTTGCGTAAATAGAACCGACTTCAAAAACACTACAAATTGAAAATAAAATAATTAATCGTTCTAGAAGTCGGTGTCTCCAATTAGATATTGTTTTGTATATTTTCGCTACCGACTTCAAAAACGATTTATTAGTTTTTATTTTTCGATTTCTAGTGTTTTTAAAGTCGGTTCTATCTATCCAAAAAGTTTTCTATTTCTCGCCTTTCAATGGGTCGGCTTGTAATTTATCTAAATTACTATATCCTAATATCTAGTGCTTTGTGCCGTATACTTGTGCTTTCTCCTTTAAAGCTTAGGGGCATGATGATATGTTATGAAATGAAAAACAACACATAGGCATATGATCAGCAATTCCTTCTTGGATTTCCTCTTGATATAAATGGTTTCAGACCGAGCGCTGGATACGAACCAAACCTTTAGGATAAAATTATCCTAAACCAAATTAGGTAAGTAGGTACATTATTTTCTACATATGAAGACTGATAAATGAGTACCTATAGATACAACATACAATAGCAACCAATGCTCATTGTCTTGTCTACAGACAACGGCAACCCAAAAACAGTAAGTAGATAGACCTATGAAGCACAGGTATGTGGATATTTGATATCCCTCATTAGGATTTATCTCTCACTAACGTATCTACTACAATAATGATTCATACAATCCTGTCTTCAATAGAAACAAACGAAATGAGAACAATCTGGCACGCATCCGCGGACCGCGCCTAACGAGACGGATCATGCGAACTCTTATTTATCTTTTATAAATATAATAATGCTGCTTTTTTTCGCTAACAGGAATTATTTTGAGCTGAAAAGGTCAACCCATAAAAACTGTTGTAAAAATAAGTTAGAATGGTAACCACAATACTCACTATAATCAAACCATAGGTGCCTGCCTATACCTATACCAGTAACATTAAATAAGGCAGTTATCTTTTTCTCGGGAATTCCTACTGCATTCACCGTCTCTTGTGATCAAGTGGGTAAAGTGGGTGGTGGTGGTGGTGGATCTAGGATATACCTATACTAGGCTTTTCCACTTATGAAGAAATTATAAGTAAGTAATAAAAAAAATATAGCGAGTGTGTTACACACACCTAGTTTTATGCCCAGATGGGTCGAGTATGTGTAGTTTAGTTGTTTCTATGATCACCTTCCGGTTTTCTATAGGTACATAATCTATCTATGCTTATAAAATGCCCTGTCCTGAATGACTGACGGATCAACACCTAACCCACTGATCGTAGAGACCTGAAACTTGAAGGGTGTGTTCTTTGTATGACGTAGGCATCCGACAAGAAAGGATTTTCCGACGCGGGCGAAACCGCTGGCGGTAAGATAGTCGTTTATAAAATTACTATCATGACCAACTTCCGCATCGAGTAGGACGGTTAATACTGATGTTAAATCACAGGATACGGAAGGCAGTGAGCATCGGCTCGTGAATCAATCACTAATTGACCGGACATTATTGTAACGGCACCAGTCCGCCATATGTCGTGTCTCGCCTGCGAAGCGCTTCAATCCCGACGATCGCGATGTCGCACGCTCTATTTAAACACAAGGGTTCTACTTAATCTATTGTAGATGAACCCTTTTTGAATTACATTTACTAAATCACTATTGTATTACAGATTCATTTAGTTGCTAGATACAGAACTTTGATAGAGGTATTAGTGGCTCATCTTATACCCTACATGTGCACGCGAGCAACTGGGTAGTTAGGTAGGTAGGCTATAAATTTTTGTTCTGACGATTTTTTGTACTATGTAGGTTAGATATTTTAAATTGTCATCAGAGATATCAAATTACTTATATACTTTTTTACCTACCCTACATAGCCGAATACTTAATTGTATGCGGAACCCCAAACCCCTACTAGGTATATCGGTGTCCAGATAATTTGTAAGCAATATCGGATAGCAAAATTATGAATGATTAAATAATCGTGATTCACCCTTGTAGCGCGGGCAGGGTTTCACTCGAGAGACTTCCGGGACAATATGGTGCGGAATCGGAGCTCTTACAAGCGTAGGTTTCTCACACCTCAAACACTTAGGTTCCGGCACACAGGAATTGCAAGGAATCCTTACTAGATTTGTAAGTTTTTTGTTAGACCTAAGGGCGCGCGTGGGAAACTTCAGGAACTTTCTACCTTATTAAGAACTAAAGCTTAGTAATATAAACTTGAAAAGCTCTAAAAAACCGGCGATATCCGTGCATTCAAACCGGGAATTGTCCCTGGGGAAATTTCTATAGTGTAGGTATAGGGATAATTGTCGGTTGTGTCACCATCACATTTTTATTATATTTTTGTCTCATGGACTTCCGCGTGTTGGCTTCCACCCCACGTTTGCCTTCCAAAGGTTGAAAAGCGCTAAAATTATTCTCTAATGAGATGAGAAACGAAAACATTGTGCCATAGTAACATCTTGTCTCGCCGCACTCATATTTCTTTTTGATGTAAGCAGGTAGGTAGTCACTTCTTTCAACAATCTTGGGGTCGGCTACCAGTGTAACCGGATGCAGCTGGATAGGCTAGTGTTTTACTTGGCCTTCACAACCTAGTGGGTAACACGATACCCCTCTAGGCTCTTTGATAACACTGGTTGTTGGCCAGAGTTCTAGATTCTTACAATCTATAAATGACCCATCCACGGACCGACCGCAGCAAGTTCAGCTTAAACTTCGTTACTGAGCCACAATCTCCTCTCGTAAAAATAAATGGCATATTAAATTGTATATTTGTTGGTGGCAGTGGCTCGCAGACGACGCAAGGAGAGCCGGCCACGCCGACAGCGCACCACCTTCTCAGCGCATCAGACTCTTCGACTCGAGCTGGAGTACGCCAGGGGGGAATACGTGGCTAGAGCGAGAAGGTATTTCATCAACAGACTCTCTTACTATAGTAATATTATAAAGAAGTGAAATTCGTAAGTTTCAATAGAAAATTCAGATTATTTTTATTTAAATTAAATGTATACTAATGACCTACATATAACTAAAGCATACCTACTTAATTTCAGATGTGAACTAGCATCTGCCCTGTCGCTCAGCGAAACTCAAGTCAAGATTTGGTTTCAAAATCGAAGAGCTAAAGACAAAAGGATCGAAAAAGCACAACTGGATCAACAATACAGGTAATCGTAATTTTACACTTATTCTTGCGGAAAAAAAATAGGTGATATTTGCCGAGACTGCCCTCTCCCCACGTGAGATTGAGTGAGGTTTTGCTTGACCCCTCCTAAACGCCTCACGTAATTAATTCGACCGGAATTTAGGTTTTTTTATTTAACTTTATTGGAACTACAAAAGGATTTAGGTTTAAGATTCAGGATTCATGATTCAGCATCCATCATTCAGGATTTAGGATTCAAGATTAAAAATTCAGAATTCATTTCATTCAAATCAGTTTAGCCGTTTTATTGTGACAGTGTAACATACAAACAAATTTTAATTAATTAACTCAATATCGCAATTCACCAAATTGCGATTTACAATTCAGGATTCATTATTCAGGATTTAGGATTCTGGAACTGGAATTGTGTCAGCAACTTCAATATGAGTGTCAGTCACTTCCCTATAGGTGTCAGCAACTACTATGAGTGTAAGACACCTGACTATGAGTGTCAGCAACTTTGCTGAGTGTAATACACTTCATTCACTCTGAGTGCCAGACACTTGCCCATGGGTGTCATCAAATACTACGAGTGTCAGCAACTCTGCTGTGAGTGTCAGACACTTCACTATGAGTGTCAGCAACTTTGCTATGAGTGTTAGACACTTCACTATGAGTGTCATACACTTCACTATGAGTGTCATACACTTCACTATGTGTGTCAGACACTTCACTATGAGTGTCAGCAACTTTGCTATGAGTGTTAGACACTTCACTATGAGTGTCATACTCTTCACTATGAGTGTCATACACTTCACTATGTGTGTCAGACACTTCACTATGAGTGTCATACACTTCACTATGAGTGTCAGGCACTTCACTATGAGTGTCATACACTTCACTATGAGTGTCAGACACTTCAATATGAATGTATAAATAGCAACAGCAACAATTATATTGAAAATGAAATTCAATTTCGCTACGAGTGTCAGCCATTTCACTGAGTGTTAGCAACTTGAACTGGAACTGGGACTTGCTTGATATATTCTTGACCTTCCCCCTAAACGCCTCACGTGAATTTAATGGATGTTACACTTTCACGCGAAAACGGCTAAACCGATTGAGATGAAATTAGGTATGCAGATACCTTCAACACTGGAGAATTACCCGGGTACGTGAAGTAGTAATCCATATGGACATTTGAATTGCCGCATAGCATAAGATCGCGATAGTCAGCCAGATGGTAGTCCCCTCACCTCAGCGACGAATTTCTTTATTTTGTGGCGTTTCTGAACGCAACCATAACCTGGCAACACCGAATTTTGTTATCTATGGCTACGACTCAGAGCCGTTACAACCAAGACTCGCGAGCACTTAGTTTGGTACAGATTTGTATTTCAATAGTGATTGTTACATAAACCCATGTCCAATTACATTGTATTTAGTGCTTAACATTGTGAAGTCATAAACATTATACTTTCATAAAACAACTACGCTCGGTTTTTATTTTCACCGCATCTCGCTGTCGCAAAGTGCGCGGATAATACTGGGAACGAATCCATCGGCCTGCGTTCCCAAAGTGGTGACCCCGACGTGATTGCGACCTTACATCTAGCGAAGCGGACTCCTGAGACGTGACGTGCACGAGACCTGGAGTTTCATAGTGCGGAATTGCGAACAAACGTGCCGCCCTGTTGACCACGAAACTCCATTTTATTCTCGCCATCAGTTGTCGCGGTGTTAATTCCCGCGTTCCAGCCGTTCACCTTGTATGTTCATCACAACAAAGTGCATATGAAATTGTGGAGACATTTTGTGAATGAAACCAATAATTCATCTCGACGAGTTCTAACTCGTTTCTTGGAAAATCGTTAATCGATATCATACGGAGTGCATCAAACGCCATCTATCGTCAACCGACGAAAGCTTCAGTGACATTGACATTGATTGACATCCAGCGACTGTCACATGTGATCAACTGACGTTCCGGTTCACGCAAGTACCGCTTAAATATAAAATCAACTTTATTTGGACATTTCTCGTGTTAACTAGCTAAAATATCTTTTTCTTTAATTTACTAAACATTAATTTAAATTTATAACTAACACGCTAACATTCCCAGGTGTTATTGTTTTTCTTTATCTTTTATTATTGTCTCAAGTTGTGCTAAAAATATTTTTGATTGTTTGGTAATATTCTTTTTCTATTATTTTTATGTCTTAAACCGTGATAATAATACATATAAATTTTATAAAAAAGAATGAAACAATTGACATTGAATGCTCATGTATCTCCGTTTATCTGTTTTAACAACTTTATTATTATTTTTTATTAATATAAGTGTGCATTAATTTTTATTTAACTTGTGTTTTGATATTCTTGTGTTTGCTCATGCATTTTTACTGTGGTTTCTGGTGGTTGCACATGCATTTTTATTGTGTCATATTGCATGCCCATATTGTTCCTACACATTAACCTCACCACTTTCCCACGTTTAGAATAATTACTCTTTGCTTGGTGTTTTGTGTGGTTCTTGGATTTTTGCATGGTTCATTACAATTATACACCTCCTCACTATGTCTGATGAACTCCAAGCACGTTTAAAAATGCTTGAGGCTGAAAACATTGCCCTGCGTGCACAGCATGAACAAGCTAGTACTCAGTCTAAGCCGGAAATAGCGGCTGCCACATGTAGGGTAGCGGTAAAGCTGCCACCGTTTTGGTCTGACAGAGTCACTGTATGGTTTGCACAAGCTGAAGCCCAATTTTTATTGGCTGGCATAAATACTGATGTCACGAAATACAGTTATGTTCTCAGTCAAATCGATCACAATGTAGCTGGGGAAATTGAAGATATAGTAACAAACCCACCAGCAGAAGAAAAATATCAGACACTCAAACAGACATTAATTAAACGGTTTTCTATATCTGAAGAGCAGCGGGTAAGGCGGTTGCTGAGTGATGAGGAACTTGGAGACAGAAAACCATCACAGTTCCTTCGTCACCTCAAGTCCATTGCAGGGAATACCCTGTCAGATGACAACATCCTGCGCCAGCTTTGGCTTCGCCGATTGCCTCAGCATGCACAAGGCATCTTGGCAGCGCAGGCTGACCTCAGCCTAGAGAGGATAGCCGACATTGCTGATAAAATTATTGAAGCTCAGCCAAGCCATGCAAATGTTTTTGCTGCAACAGGTGCACCCACATTAAACAGTCTTTTGGAGCGAATAGATGAGCTGGGCAATCAGGTTGCCGCTCTGAGATCCGAACGCTCCCGACTTCAAAACCGCAGCAGGCAGTCCTCACGCAGCAACACTCCAGACCGGACTGAGAAACGCTGTTGGTACCACCGAAAATACGGTAGTAGGGCCGTAAAATGCATTCCACCCTGTAATTGGTCAGCGGAAAACCAAAGGAGCAGTCAGTAGCGGCGGCGACTGATTGCGAAAACAACCAACCCCTCAGCCGTCGCCTCTTCGTAACTGATCAAGTCACTAAGCGACAATTTTTAATTGATACTGGATCAGATCTTTGTTGTTACCCTCACCGTTGGCTTTCTAATCGAAGGAAACCTATCGATTATGACCTCTGTGCTGCTAACGGTAGCAGCATACAGACATTTGGAACAATAACTCTGACATTGAACTTTCGTCTTCGTCGTAATTTCACCTGGACATTCATCGTCGCCGACGTCAATAATGCGATTATTGGCTCGGACTTCTTGGCATATTACCATCTGCTTCCAGATTGCCGCACTAAGCGACTAATAGATGGCGTCACCAACCTTTCTGTCATTGTCTCTACAGCGACGTCAGAACAACCCAGTGTCAAAGCCGTCGCTCCTTCGAATTCTACTTTCGCACAAGTGCTAGCAGAGTTCCCTGAAATCACTCGCCCTCCCGGTCTACCCAGGATTATTAAGCACGACACTGTACACTACATCAAGACAACGGATGGGCCTCCTATTTCTTGTCGTCCTCGTCGCCTAGCACCTCAAAAACTGAATTCGGCTAAAAAAGAATTTGAGGAAATGGTTATGTCTGGCACATCACGACCCTCCAAAAGCGCATGGTCGTCTCCCTTGCACATGACACTAAAAAAAGATAACACCTGGCGACCTTGCGGCGACTATCGTGCCCTTAACGCGCGAACTGTGCCTGACAGATATCCAGTCCGGCACATTAATGATTTCGCCCACAACCTCACTGGTGCCAAAATTTTCAGCACCATTGACCTTGTGAAGGCGTACCATCAGATTCCAGTGGCGGAAGATGATATCCCAAAGACTGCCATCATTACCCCGTTTGGCCTTTTCGAGTTCCCGTTCATGACCTTCGGTCTTCGCAACGCTGGCCAGACCTTTCAGCGGTTTATCGATGAGGTCACACGGGGTCTTGATTTTTGTTTCCCATATGTGGACGACATCCTTGTTCATTCCACAGATGTGGCTCTGCACTGTGAGCATCTACGCGTCCTCTTCGGACGGTTACGCGATTACGGGGTCGTGATAAATCCTTCCAAGTGCGTATTTGGTGCACGCGACGTAACATTTCTAGGGTATCACATTAGTCCCGAGGGCACACAACCTCCTCAGGATCGCGTTCAAACCATCCTTGATTTCCCACCCCCTAAAACTGTCCAAGGTGTGCGTCGCTTTCTCGGCATGCTTAATTATTATCGCCGATTCCTTCCGAAGGCTGCGTTGTTCCAGGCTCCTTTAATAAAAGCAGTTATTGCTACCAAAGGAAAGGGTGCGAAACCATTTATATGGTCACCTGAACTCCTCGAACAACTAGAAGCCTGCAAAAAGAGTTTGGCGACTGCGACCCTACTGCATCATCCCGTTAACGGTGCCCCTCTCGGACTGTTTACTGATGCTTCCAGTGTACACATTGGGTCCTGCCTTCAACAACAAATCGAAGGCAAGTGGGTACCTCTTGCCTTCTTTAGCAAAAAGTTGACCGACCAACAAACACAGTGGCCTGCTTATTATCGTGAGTTATTAGCAGTTTATGAAAGCGTGCAGCATTTTCGCCACATCCTCGAAGTCCAACACGTCACTATTTTCACGGACCACAAGCCACTGCTCTACGCTTTCATACAGCGCCGTGAAAAGCTGCCACCTGCGCAGTTGAATCAATTGTCCTTTATAAGTCAGTTTACTACAGAAATTAAATATATTAAGGGAGAGGACAATATTGTCGCAGACGCGATGTCGCGTGTTGACGCAATCGCTCTGGACCAGGATTGGCAAACGCTTGCACAATCACAGGAGGTAGATCAGGAGTTAGCCAATTTATATCAGCAAGGTTCTAGCCTGCAGTTAACTAAGGTTAATATACCCGGAACTAACATTCTTATCACCTGTGATAAGTCTACTGGCAAGCCTCGGCCATACTTGACCCCTTCCTTCCGAAAACCAACGTTTGACAAACTACACAATTTAAGTCACCCTGGTGCACGAGCCACCACCCGTCTCGTAACAGAACGTTACGTTTGGCCATCTATAAATAAGGACTGCAAACAGTGGGCTCGACAATGCATAGCGTGTCAGCGCGCTAAGGTATCGCGTCATAATTCGTCGCCACTTGGCAACTTCGCACTACCAACGGGTCGTTTCAAACATGTCCACATTGACATTATAGGGCCATTACCGACATGCAACGACTATCGGTACTGTTTGACTGCTATTGACAGGGTTACTAAATGGCCCGAAGTATGGCCAATGCGTTCAATCACCGCAGAAGAGGTAGCAGAAACCCTAACACGAGAGTGGATATCTCGTTTCGGGGTGCCTTCAGTCATAACGACAGATCAAGGAACTCAGTTCGAGTCCGATCTCTTTCGCCGACTGATGACACAATTCGCCACCACGAAAACCAGGACTACTGCCTACCATCCCTGCGCCAACGGCATGATCGAGCGCGTCCATCGACAGCTTAAAGCCGCACTCATGTGTCACCAGGACTCGTGGACCCGCGCGTTGCCGTTTGTTCTTCTCGGTATGCGGTCAGCTTTCAAGGAAGACTTAAAAGCCACAGCTGCCGAAATGGTTTACGGGGAACCTCTTCGATTACCTGGAGAATTACTTGTAGCACCCGACGAACCACATAATTTCCATGACCCAGCAGATTTCGTAGTACAACTCAGGCGTAAAATGTCGACCATGCGACCTATCCCGGCATCTCGACATTCACAGCCATCCATTTTCATATTTAAAGATCTCTCTTCGGCGACGCATGTATTTCTTAGGGATGATTCTGTTAGACGACCATTACAGCCGCCATATACCGGCCCGTACAGAGTAGTGGATCGATCTAGTGATGGTAAAACTATTACCTTGGAAATCAACCACAAAACCGTGACCGTCAGTGTAGACCGCGTAAAACCAGCACACACAGACCACACGATCCACACCGCCAATGAATTTCGCAACAGGTCCACAGAACCTTCGGCACATACGACTGATGACCTCCCTAAGAGTCCCAAAGAACCTGAAAAATTCAAGGACACCAAGCCAACTACCCAAAAACCGCCGTATACCACTCGTTCCGGTAGACGCGTCAAGTTTAAGGATCTCTCGGATTTCGAGTAATCGGTTCATCCTTCTCCGTGGGGGGGTGGTGTGGCGTTTCTGAACGCAACCATAACCTGGCAACACCGAATTTTGTTATCTATGGCTACGACTCAGAGCCGTTACAACCAAGACTCGCGAGCACTTAGTTTGGTACAGATTTGTATTTCAATAGTGATTGTTACATAAACCCATGTCCAATTACATTGTATTTAGTGCTTAACATTGTGAAGTCATAAACATTATACTTTCATAAAACAACTACGCTCGGTTTTTATTTTCACCGCATCTCGCTGTCGCAAAGTGCGCGGATAATACTGGGAACGAATCCATCGGCCTGCGTTCCCAAAATTTTAAAATGACCTACCTCTCTTATGCTTGCCAAGTGCCAGTCGATCGACATGAAATCGATACTTAATATATTATTCTGTGCCCATTCCCACGGCATATCATAAACTTTTAAATAGGTAGATAATATTTAAATGTGAGAATTCCCTTCTGATATCTATCCACCGACAAATCAATAACTGATTGCGAATGTTTGTGAGGATGAGGATTCGGATGAAATTTCGTACACACATCGTTAAGTTATCGAATTAACAAATAGGATATTTTTTGACCGGGTGTGCGAAGTAGTAGACAGTGTGAGGGATCACAGTCAGAATGCGGGAACAGTGTGTATAAATTAGGTTTTAGTGCGATAACAACTACACCTACTAGAAACTTCTATAATTTTACGGCCCATTGTTTAAACAATGACTAATATCAAGATATAATTAAGCTATGCAACAAACGGCAAATTACTACTAATAATAATAATAAAATAATTACTAAACTCCGTTTGCAAATATGTTGCCCGGTTAATCTCAAGTCATTGACAGACTTCATAAGACCGCATCATCTATTTATTACAATAGCTGAACGGCGTTCACAACTGGAGATAACATAATTCTTCCTAATATATCCTAGTTTCTCCGAAATTCACTTCTTGTCGTGCATTCTAGAACTTCTAGGCACCATCACTCACCCATCTGTGTGCTGCTCTGCTGAAAGCTATTTCGTAGATTGTCTTTTAACATAATTATCTCTATTGATCTTTCGGTTACTGAACCTTCTTCAACGGCTATTATAGGCGACCTGCGGGGTAATTACGATAGCGCTTGTCATATCCATTTAAGTGCGAAATGCTATTTTTAACCACCATTCGAATTACCTAAAGCCAAAACGGCATCCAAACGGCACATGGCAGGTGGGTATTCATTGAACTCACCGACCGAACGTTTTCGCCTTAAAAATGACAAATATTGGAATTACGTAAGCAAAATGACAGCTCGTCGTGACATTTGACGGGTACTAGTAATGTCAAACGAAAGAAGGCGCAAAATTAGGATTGCTTTTACTTTTCGTTTCAGATATTTTTGATTTAACGAGGTTTCTGTACATTAATAGTGCAATTAATGATGGTGAAATTGTTTTGGATATATTGTGAATGTTTTATTGAGGATATCTTCCCCCTCAACCAATATTGTGGATTTTTTTATTTCGATTCAGCAATACGTAAACAGCGTAAGTAAAACTAATTTTCACCTATTTTTCTTGTTTTTTTCTGTTATACTACACTACGTAAGTGAGCCTAATATAATTTGATGTTATTTCAGGGGCATTAAATATATCACAAGTTCACTTAGTGCTTCTTGGGAAAGAACATCGACTCAATGATGGTCTGAGAATTCACCGGCGGCTATTCAGTGACATAAATCAGCAACCTCCTTGAATTGCTACGCAATAAACCGCCCCTAAGATGACCCACCGACCCAATAGTTTGCTTACTATGACGCGAAGCTCTTTGTGAAACTTTGTGAAGAAATCTTTCCTCTTCCCTCACACAGCGTAGCTATACTGTGCGTGCAGACCTAAAGGTAATACACCAGCATCTTCTCACATAAATTAGTTCTATTGAATAAACTGAGTTATTGAATAAAATATAAGATACAAATATCATTACTCAATAATTTTGTTTTTGAAATAGCTTGGTCTTATTTTATTTAATGTAAAAATTACATGTGTAAAAGATATGCCTAGAGTGTTCACTATTTATATTAAACAAATGATACCTCATAATATGTAAGCATGCAAATTATCATAAGAAGAAACAATAGGAAAAGTAAAGTACTTACAATAAGGCACCTTTGCATTTTTTTATGTAAAATAAAATTAAATAAGTAAAGTATGCAATCATATTTAAATTTCCATAGTTCTATGGAATCCATTGTTTCATAAACCAAAAATTTGACATTATGTGATTAATTGTTTTATGTATGTGCCCAATCATCTATAACAAAATACCCGATGGAATAAAAAACAGGACCATCACACTAGTCAAAAAGAAATAATAATTGTCTGTCTTATTAATTATTATAACTCTTTATATCCTTTTTATTATAACAATTAATTCTATTTCATTTTTTTTCTTATTAATTTACTAATACATAAAATAGCATTTTTCAATATTTCGTATAAAAAAAAAACATTTAAAAATATAAATTTAATTAATTAATTATCAACCATAATATTGTACTGTTTATCTTGACATTCTTTGTACTGCTTTAGACTAATAACTAGTATATATTGTTTGCATGCCTTGTTAAAGGTAGGTTGTAAGGATCCTTTAAAATTATAAAACATCTAAATTTTTTGTACCTACTTTCTGTGCAAATAAAGAAGTATTTATTCTATTCTAGGATGGAAAGCTGATGGTAGCCACTATATTTAACTTAAAATGAATCATTACTCTTCTTTCTTTCAGCAGAAGCAGTCCAAGGATGAAAAAGATCATGATGTAATTACCAAGTCATTTGGAATAAATAAAATATTGACCATTGCTTTCAATATTGTAAGAATGAAACTCAAGCAATCCAAAGTGTATCTATATGGATTCTTGCTGGTTACTGGTACTTGAAACTACTATGCATTTTGTTTTTGAATTAAATAAATACTTATTATAATATTGAATCCTATAACAGTGTTGGTTGATTTATTCTGCTGGTTCATTATACCAATTTGTCTTTACCAAACAAACCTATGTAATATGTTAGGTGTCACTATATTACCATTTTTAAAACACCCTAAGTCGAGGCCCATACCCTACTAGGGGGTGCCCTTAGCGTGTAGTTGCTTAGTTTTGTAAGTTAAGCCCTGGCTGGAGGCCCTAAATTTATTTAAGGCACTTCACAGGCAAGCCCAGTTAAGCCCACCTTCTAGGTTGACCTGCGAGATGCCATACAAAAAAATAATTAATATATAACCATTCTCCCTCTAAAGTAATTTAAATAGTCTTAATTGCCATATATGTCATCATATCTATGTAGATATCATTCACCCAGTACATAATTTAGGGTTCAAGCTATCGCTATGCCAAATTTCATCTATTTCAGTTCAGCTGTTTTCGCGTGATAGCATTAAAGACAGACAATTACTTTCATATTTATAATACATGGAAGGACTAGCTTGTGAGCATAATGTTGCATACATTATATGCACATCAAACATAGCCTGTAATAGCACTCAAAGATAGTATAGATTTCTTAAGGCAAATTGTTATATGGTTTCATGGACTAACCTTACTTACAATAATCTGTAAGTATACTTACAATATTTATTGATCTTAGCAAAGGTTTTAAATTAAACCAATTGATACTGGGAATATGTATATATTATTTGCATAAACATCAACACAACACACACTACTTCCAAATGGTTAAAATGAATATTACACCATACGATTTTAATATTATTATGCTCAATCAACAACAACAAGTGGACACAAACTAAACTATATTCAGGAGAACCATTTGCTCTCTGCAGTTAGTTCTTTATTGTTTTTTATGTGATTCAGTGATATATTATTAAAATCATCACTGTCGTTACGCTTTTTCCAAACTAGTTGTGGTCGTCACTTTGGGGTTACTGGCTTGCTACACAATACTTCGTCATTCCTCTGGTACTGCTGTTTCTCACTAAACACACTCGACGTTCGCATAGCTGCCACTACGCCATGATACGAGTTCGAAGAAAGTAATAATCCTTGCCATTACAGTGGTAGTTTGTAGTAGATGCTGTAAGGTGTAAATAGTTCTTGTAGAGGACAAGACAACATTTATTTAAAAGTTGAGTTCACGATATTCCAAGCATTTCGTCCAAGCAGTACATATTTCAAGTTCTTTTTCTAACTCTTTTTCAATCTCAGAGACGTAACGGAATATAGGAAATAGATTTTGACTCTTAGACGCGGAGATTTTTATATTATTTTGTAATTATAACAAGAATAAATCTACGTAAAATCTAAAACATTGGGATGTTTATTGCTTTTTTTTAGGGATGTTAAAAAATAATCGATTTTTATTTAAATCGATTTTAATTTTCTTATAATCGATTTTTTGCTATCGTTTTTACTGTCATATTAATATATTTTTAGTAAATCGATTATATAAATTACGTGTTTAAATCGGTTTTTTAAGAAATAGTTCGTATCTATACGACGGACGACTTTTTCGCAGGAATTGATTATTTATCTTTATTTAAATCGATTTTTGACAAATCAATTAATTTTGTATAAAGAAAAATCGATTTTGATTTAATCGATTCTTTTCCATTGATCCCACATCCCTACTTTTTTCCACAGATCAGTGTTGCCAGGGCCCTTGAATATAAGTTACGTCTAGTGAGTATAAGTTTCGTTTCCATGCAAAAATTTCATTATTGTTTTTTTTTATTTACGTGTTATTCGGGCAGAAGCGAAGTGATTTAGCAAAATGCCGAAAAATCTTGACCGACTTAAAAAAAACCGGCCAAGTGCGTGTCGAGCCACGCGCAGTAGAGTTCCGTAGTAGGTCTTAGTTAATCGACTATAAGTACTATAACTATGTAACCAGTTAAGCTTTCTTAGTCGTGATAGTTTTCCTTGATAATTATGTGATACGTCTGTGATTTTTTTCACATTTCTAGAGACAGCAATTTAAAAGTTAGAGAGGGGGAATCTCATATGGAACAAAAATTTGCACTTACAAGTTACATATTTCGCAAATGGCTCACTTAGCAATAAAAATCTGGTATTACAAATCTCACCGTTCTCAAAAGTTACGAAAATTGTCTTGAATATAAAAATTACTTACATGTTACACGAAGGGGCCAAAAGTTACGAAAAATGTGAGAAATGTAACCTACTGGCAACACTGCCGCACATAGAATGCCACAGATAAGACAAGACATTGAAACTTCATGTATGAATATGCGTTTCGTTACGTGGTAGGATTTTGGTAGGTTTTGGTAGAATTTGCTTAAAAAAATCATTTTAATGATTTTGCCATTTATTAAACATCATATCATAAAGGCATTAGAAGGCTAATAATTGTTACAAAAAGGAGATAAATTCTTTTCCATAAATTTCAAAGAAAATTATTCAATCAGCAACCTAACTTGGAGTTACAAAACGCAAATGGCTTGTCCAATGGCATGAGAATCAAAGCAATATTGAGACTTTATTTTACGTAATTCCAATCCATGAAGCCTACCACAAGGTCCTACCCATCCGTTCAAAGGAATGATATTATGAATGCCGAGTTACGTAATTACCCCGCTGGTCTCAGTGACGTTACGTTAACACTGATGAACTTGCCATCGTCGCGTGCTAAGCCATCAGATTCTAAAACAGCTGTCAACCCGGCGGGCGGTGACAAAGGCAAGTGCGACCTGCGCTCTTATTACAGGAAAGATCATGGTGTCTCAGGCACGAGTCGACAGAGTGCTTGCGCCTAGATGTACCTTGTGTGTGACGCTCCAGAAGAAGCGCCTAGGCGCAAGCATGTAACAAAATAGAATCAGACAGGACTAAGGACTTCTCTTTTTATGATGATTTTTTAACGACTACTGCAAAGGTAGTTTCGGAAAAAGAGTTTTAGATTTTAGTAAAATATTTTTGTTTACTTCCAGACACTTGGCGGCTGCATCTGGCTTATTCCCGACCGTGTTGTCACCTGCATACTGCGCGCCGCCCCCGTGCCCCTGCCTACCAGTGCAGCACCCACCAACAATAAACGACAAATAGAATATCTATATATCTAATATACTTAGTTCTAAAAGGGCCTAAAAGTAGATGGTTCACTGAAAATTTAACGAACCACGTTACACTTAATTACAAGTAATTTAGGACTGCTAAATGAACTTCGTCACTGGTGTGAAACGTAGTTAAAACAGTTCATTTGGTAAACGTGCCCAAACAATGGCGGAACGCTGGTGTCAATGGCCGAAACACTTATTTTCGGAGATATAAAAAAATACAAACAACAGTTACCCAGTATACCTATAACAGTACCTAAGCCATAATCTGGCCGCGGCCCAATAGATTTAATAAGCATTTCATGTGAACGACCTACTTAGAGGTCATTATTATTGTTTTAGTGCGATCGCGTCTGATAGCAACGGCAATGATACCAAAAAATACATATTACTTTCAGTGTTAACTATGTACCTAAGTCTGAATAACTGATGTCGGTATTAATGTAGATATAAGTTTTTGTTAAAAAATAATAACTTTAAATTATTTTTTCGTCATCAGGAAATTTATTTGAATACATAATGAATTTGGCAATTTTGATTAAATACGTTGAAAAAAATCCAACTTTAGTGTAATTTATTGTATTGTAAATATATCTACAAATAGAATACGATGAAAGGTAAGATGTTGAAATAAAACAATGTGTTAGATTTTCTGTGGTTTTATTTTGATAGAGTCGACTTACCATGGCCTATTCCACGGTGGAAGGCTCGCGCACGTGTAGAACAATCCATGGAAAATAGTGTTTATTTAATTGTATGCACGCAAAATAAAAACAATCATATCTCTACATCAAAACAACTTAACTTTAGGAAGATAAAATATATCTTTTAGACATATAAATGATTATAATAAAATGCTTATACAATTCATATTGTTGAATTAGATAGAATACCTATAATTTATTATAGTTATAATGTCAACCTTTTCATTTCATTGTTTAGGCTATACTATAATGTTTGCTGACAAACATTTAAAAAATGCTTTTTGACAAATTTAATAAGTTCATTTCCTATTTCTAACATCAAGATATCTTTTGAAATTTTATAATTTTCTTTTACACTTGACTGGTGCTCACAAGTGAGCATGGTCATAAATTATAGATACTTTAACACAACGCTGTCATTCAATAATATAGTTTCATTATTTTGGAATGTTATAGCTATCTATCTAATCATGGACGATAATATTGAAAAAGAATAAAATATAATCTACAATTTTAACATTAAATTATTAACAGAAATAATATAAATCTCCTCACTTATTGACTAAAAACGCAAATAATTATAATCTTATGCCACAGCTTTTACAGTATCATCCAATTAGACTTGGACAGAAATTAATTTAAAATTGCATTACCTCACATAGTCGTGCGGAAAGTAATTAAAAAGTGGTAATTGAAATGTAAAAACTGTGATTGCGTGCTAAAAGACTAACAATTAATAGAAAAAATGAATCTAGTGCCTACACAGTACCTTATTGTGAACAAACCTTAATTGAAGGAGAAAAAAAATGTAAAATGACTATGTAATGCAGTCGCTTCACTAAGTCCGCTTGTCCCTCACTAGCTAGCTGACCTCCTGGCCTACCTCCCGTCACTACTCTACCGTCTGCCTGCCTAGCTTCAACTAAGCGCAACTTGAGACCTACGTGTTAAAAAATACCTTCGTAAGTACACACCATTCACATTCAAAATGTCAAATCCATTAAATTGCCACTGACATAAAATTACAAAATAAAATGTATGATACTGTCATGTAATGTTATTAAAATGTTGAATTTAATTCGTTATTATTTGGGATTTAGAATGTTTCAATTTTGAATAAAGGTGTTTCTCGCACTAATCGCCATATCGCTTTAGGGACAGATACGATCAATAAAATCGTCGCGAACTTGTAAAAGCGATCGATAAACTAAAAGGGACGCGAGACGATGATTAGTTTGGGGACACCTGAAAGGTCTTACAAGTCACGCATGTTTTGCACGCCGAATGAATCGAAAGGTATTTGCATGCAATGAAATGACGATGCGAACTGAAGCGCGCAGTTATGCAAAGCTCACGTGACTTATAGGAGACCCTAAGTCATTACAGCCAATATGTGGTTTCATTAAAAAGTCTGGTATCATAAAGTTAAATGCAAGAGTTATGTGAATGTAATAGTGATGGAGTAAGGAGGTGTACTCACAAGAGGACGGTCGTGGTTTAGAACCGGCGCTGGTTGGTGGCCTGTGCCTGGTTGCCCATGTTATTGTAGCCAGGGCCACCGCTGCCGCCGCCGCTACCGCCGCCGCTGCCGTACCCAGTGCCACCACCTTCGAAACCATCCGCTTCTCAATACTTTAATAACTTTCTTTTGAAAAAAAACATGAACAAAGCATTGCCAAGTAGGCAAAATTTAAAACAAGTTGTCAGTTGTTAAGGTGTACTAACCTGAGTTATTGTAAGGCTGCGGTCTGGACGTATTGTAGTTGGGCCTCATCGGACCGCCGCCATATCCCTGCTGGTATCCAGTACCGAAATTGCTGTTAGGCTGATTCCAGCCCCCTTGGTCTCCATATCCTTGGTTGCCCCAATTTCCTCCAGAATTGTTTGAATCCCATGGATTTTGGTTACCCCATCCCCCTTGACCATATCCTGAATTGTAGCCACCATCTGATTTTGAGAACAGATTTTTTACTTATAGTAAAATTGGAAGAGTATTCAAGTGTGTTTATATAACATTAATTTTAAATTAAAATACAATTGTGTTATTATTAATTAACAAAGCATAATAAGTCTTATACAATTATTTTTTTCAGAATACTTATCAGTTTGATTTGTTTTTTTTTTTGTGATAAAACATTAGGTATTTTAGCTAGTTATTCCTGACAGGTAAGATTCATTAATACCTGAGTTGCCCCAGTCCTGATTCTGTCGGTTACCCCAGCCGCCCCCGCCGCCGCGGCCTCCACCACGCCGGCCGCCGCCGCCTCCGCTGCTGCCGCCACCACCGGGCCCGCCAGCCGCCATCTCAGACTTCGATAAGGCTTTCTTAACATCCAAGCGATGCCCTTTGACTTTGTGGTTTGGGTGCACTAGAAATATTAAAATTATTCAAACCTATAGTATGACTACAACATATAATTTTTTTTTTAAGTTATAAACTTACAGCATATTCTGTCAACAGGGTCATAGTCATCAAATTCAACAAATCCAAATCCCCTTTTCTTCCCTGTTTCCTTTTCAGTCACTAAGCTTACAGAAACTATGTTCCCATATGAGCTAAAATACTCTTTTAAATCCTCCTCCTCTATTTCTTGTTTAAGGCCTCCAACAAAAAGTTTTTTAACAGTGGCTGCAGCATCTGGTCTCTTTATTTCTTCTCTAGGCACAGCTCGTTTTGGCTCTACCACTCTGTAAGTTTTTGATTGTTTTACTATAAAGTCATTTCAAAGTCAAATTTCTTAAAAGGATCATAAGAAATTGAACTTTTAAGTACAAAATATACCAAGCAATAAGATATTAATTTACTAGTTTATGTTACCTTCCATCAATTTTATGTGGTCTATTTTTCTGTGCATCATCCACCATGTGTGCCCGAGAATAAGTGATGAAACCAAAGCCCCTTGACCGTTTGGTCTGGGGGTCTTTCATAACTACTACATCTACAATTTCACCCCATTGTTCATAAAATTCCTTTAAGGAGGCGTCATTTGTCCTGAAGTCAAGACCACCAATAAATAACTTCCGCAAATGCTCCGGTTCTTCCTAAAATTAATAAATACATTTAAGTACTCACGCACAAAACATAGTAGCTTTGATTGATTACTAGTACAGCTTTATGTGCAGTACTAGTTTTCTTCCTGTAACTCAATTAACACAAAGAACCACAATTCATTTCACATTGCTAAAGGAATTACAATTGATACGGAAGTAAATTTTATACAGTAATTTGAGTGCAGATCTTGCTGATAAAAACTAGTTTATGGTCCAGTATTTCTGCAGTTTTTGCAATTTGAATTGATTCAAATTTAATTAATAAAAGTGTTAGTAATTGGCATTTTTAGTTTAAATATATTAATTAACATTGTTTTAGCAGGCACCTAAGGTTTCCATAGTTCCCCCAATCCTAGTGCACAATCATCCCATCACAATAGCCTAAGCATTTTCTTTCCATCAAATCTGAACTAATTTTACACATATACAAATAGTTCTTTTAGGATATGTTTGAAACCACAAGAAACTGGTTATTGATGTGTACAGGGTAATGAGACAACTTTAATGAATTGCAATGGTTACACTTTGTAATTTATTATAGTTGTCTCAAACAGCATCTGTGTCGGATTCAGCTCCAGATTCACCACCCAACAGTCTATATAGTCCCATGCATGGTAGTTTAAGTTATAAATTTGTATAATATTCAATGCTTGTTTCACTTATACGATGAGGAAACAATGTTAACAGAGAACATGTGAGAAAACACTAATTACAGTTAGCTGCCCAATATATTTGAATAAAATACTTAACAGTAACAGTTAAATGGTAAAATGGCCAAATATATTTTTAAGAATCTATGATGCCTAGATACTTTTTATCCAGGTAAACAATTTCCCTGAAAATTTACAGTGCGAAATTAGATAATACACAGCTGTAGTCTTTAAGAATAATAAGAATCATAGTAGTACCTAACTTTCACATAATGTAATTATAATAATTTAAATTATCTCTGATTATTCCATAAATATGTTTGAATGGACTTTAAAAACAAGATCGTTTTCATGTCAAAGATAACAAATAAGGGTAAAATGCCACGGGCCACGGATACACACACGTCAGATTCAAAATGTAGGACTGAAAAATTAAAACAAGCATTGCATTGACATACATAATATGATCAAATTAGTGAGTGATAAATTGTTATATCTTTGACTAAGCACCTTTAAAGTGTTTTTTTCCATAAATATGATAACAAAATAATTCATATCTCAAAAAATTAAGAATACTTACGTAGTCATCACCACCTCCGCTTGGTTTCATGTCTTCAGCCACGGCTATAGATCTGCAGGTATCTTAACAAAATGAAGAAATAATCTTTAATAATGGGTTTTAATCAGTATTGACATGCGTATATCATGTAATTACAGAATTTTATGATACCGCAAAATCAAAATGAAATGCACTACTAAACAAAATTGAATTGAATTGTCAAAGTGAATTGAAATGCCAAATAGAGTGAAGGAAGGAAGAAAAATAACTGTCAAGTTGTCAAATCAGATCAAAACCGCACGTCATTATTCATAGACAACCTCAGAAACAAAAGTAATTTTAAACACGTACTCCATCTTGTTCTACACAGAACGCTGTACCTACGCCAAGGATACTTATGTACTTTACTCTTTGCGCCAAGGTGCTGGGTTGCTGGCTTAATTTACTCTTGGTTCTGGTACATAAAGCGCCTTATGCAAGGTCTTTCTTGCCGCACAGCAGGCTGTCAGTTGCAGTACACGTAGCAGTATAGTATTCTCTAATGTGTCCAGCATGCGGCATGCTGGAACAACGAAACATTCGAACAACCGATTACATTCTTGAATAGCAAAAACCCTGATTTAATTGACATTTCAAAAAGTATAAATGAGGTTATGATGATTGCATTTTATTAGGGTTCCTTCAAGGAGCCCTTAGGCTACGTCCGCACAGACAGGCGGCTTGTTTAGCGCCTAAAGCCTAGTGGCTTGCATTCTGGCTACTAGCTAGGATACACGGTGGCCGCACTGAGAGGTGGCTGGCGTGGTGGATCGCTAGGTGTGTTGGTCATTTGCTTGTCGGCACGTTGACGAGATGTCACATGACTGATGTTTTTTTTTTCAAAAATGCCTCGCGCCTCGCAATAATAAACCAACACGTTTGTTTACTTTGATACACGCTTAGCGACAAGCTAGACGTCAAGCGCGCAGTGCGGCCAGACGCGAACATTCTAGAACGTTCGTTTTACTATGTTACTCGCTAAGCTTTAGGCGCTAAGCAAGCCGCCTGTCTGTGCGGACGTGGCCTTATAGTTTCATCATGTCCGTCTGTCGCTCTGTCTGTCCGTGGCATAGCTCAGAGGTTTTTAGTGCTAGACAGCTGAAATGTGGTGTGCAATTTTTTAATGATACGAGCATCCCACCTCCTAAATTTTGAAAGGCTGTCCCTAAAAATGAGAAATAAATCACGGACGTAGTAAATGTAATGAACTTCAAAAGAAAACTATCACGGCTAAGGCCCAAGTTCACCGACAAGATAACGGTCCGATCAACTGAAAATAGCTGTTTACCATAAATTCAAACTTTTACCATACAATGGATAAACTATCATTTTGGTGTTTTATTCCTAAAATGGTTGATTATCAAGCCGAGGTTGAACAAGAAGGTGACAACACGAAAATTCTCGCTTCGTGGTTAAAAATGTTTTCGTTTAATGGGCTGATTATATAACCATCTGTCGGTGAACTTGGCCTTAAGTAGGCTTAACCGGTTACAGAGTTATATTCGACCAACTAAAACGTACTACGGAACCCTACTGCGCATGGCCCAACATGCACTTGGCCGGTTTTCATGTTTCTCTGGACTAACTACCAGATGTCAAAATTTTATTGATATTGAATTTTTCCCATATTAGAACTTTTATCAACATTTCAAAGGTCTGATTTACCCGTATTATTGATGTACTTAGCAAAATAAGTGATTTTGGTCACCATCTTGGAAACTATTTTACGAACCAAACGAAATTAAGAATACAGCTACATATTGGGTCACTACTATATCTGTGTTTATATAGACTACGATTATCCATGGATAATATCAGAGCTCAAAAGCCTAAATTTCAAGTAACAACTTACGATTGACGTGACGTTGCCGCGTTGGCTTGGCTTGTCGTTGTTTCCTCTTCCTTCTTTTTGGCGTGGCTTCGGTAGAGAGCGGTCGTGCATTCCTTGTATCATTTTAGCAACGCCGCCAGTCTGATTTCGCGTTTAAAAAGTTCATTTCTTTTTCAATAAATTATATTAACTGTGTACGAAGAGTAAAATAGTGAAAAAGGCAACATGAGGCCGCAACAAAACGGAGGAGATGATGGCTTTGTAAGTATTATTATCGATTCTTACTTATTCCAAGCTTACTATGAATTTTAGGCTTTTAGATTAGATAATTTCGGTGTTATTGCAAATTTCTCTTAAAATCTTGCTATTAAGGATAATCGCTGTGAAATAAAGATAAATCTTTTTTGTCATCTGAATCGAATCAAGCCGTCCACGATCCGCCATTTTGTTGATGTCCCGCGTCCTACTTTCAGGATGAGCCCGAAGTGCATCGGAAAATTTTCATCGGTGGTCTTAACTACAGGACTACTGATGAATCGCTCAAGTCGCATTTTGAGAAATGGGGTGAAATTGTTGACGTTGTCGTCATGAAAGACCCCAAAACCAAGAGGTCGCGTGGTTTCGGTTTCATCACTTATTCCAAAGCGCACATGGTCGATGATGCGCAAAACAACAGACCGCATCGCATTGATGGCCGGTAAGTCAATACAGATATTCTAAATACTGCAGCCCAGCTATATGAAAGCTTGAAACTTCTCTTTCATATCGTTTTATGCTGCATAAAACATAAGACACTGCTTGGTGAATGTCGCGTGCAATTTTGTACACATGGCATTTTCTGTGGAGTCGACATTTTTTTTTGTTCACGAGACGCTCAGTGAAGATATCAATCGATTTTGAAAGTACTTACCCGAAATTATTTTCTCGTTTTAGTGTTGTGGAAACCAAGCGTGCTGTTGCAAGACAGGACATTAAAAACCCTGAAGCTGGAGCAACTGTGAAGAAACTATTCATTGGTGGCATCAAAGATGACCATGATGATGAACAACTACGAGAATACTTTTCTAGCTATGGAAATGTCCAGAATGTCAGCATTGTCACTGATAAGAGCACTGGAAAGAAGCGTGGTTTTGGTTTCGTAGAATTTGACGATTATGACCCAGTTGATAAAGTTTGCTGTGAGTATAATTTATATCTATGCAAATCTACAGTACTGCGCCCACAATTTTGCCCCAGACCTGAACTTGAGTGTCAGAATCTGGCTTCTCTGATTGTGGAAAGTAACTCTTGATTTAAGCTATACCTGACTTCAATTTCAGTGGAAGGTTATGGTACGCAAGTCAATAAACATTGTCATAATTTGAAAATAATTTCTTGTCAATTTGGTTTGCTGGTTACTAATGATATGATTTGTTTCAGTAAATGGTCCACATAAAATTAATGGTAAACAACTGGATGTCAAGAAAGCTCTTCCTAAGGATGGTGCTGAACAAAGAGGAGGAGGCAGACAAGGCCCAGGTGGTAGAAATGACAACTGGGGTAATGGTGGTAAGTGTCTATAGTTGAGGTATTCAATTTTCCGTTTTTTCACTGATGTAGAAATGCATCTATATCATACTTAACTTTAATTTTCAGGTGGCTATGGCGGTGGCAACCAGGGTGGATGGAACAATTCCAATCCATGGGATAACAATCAAGGAGGAGGTTGGGGGGGCAATCAGGGAGGCGGTGGTGGCGGAGGCTATGGGGGCGGTGGTAATGGCCGTGGGGGCTGGGGTAACCAAGATTTTGGCAATTACAACCAACAACCATACAGTGGCGGTCCCACTAGAAACCAACAGTATGGTGGTAACAACCGTGCCGCACCCTACAACATGAACCAGGGTGGCGGCGGCGGTGGTGGTGGCGGTGGCTACGGCAGTGGCGGCAGTTATGGCGGTGGCCAAGGCAGAGGGGGGCGTTTCTAAACTATGTAAGTATGGATTTCTCATGGTTACATTCACTTTCCTCACACCACAAGAATTCATGAACTACTCTTAGTAACAGTTCCATTACCACCTATAGGAAGTTGTGTGGATTAGTTGTTGAATTCTGACCTTAGGATTATGATTGAGCACTACATAGCATTAATTAAGCATAGGAAATGATAGTTTCAGTTATCTAGTAATGTGATAGTACTGTTAGTTCCAATGATTAATGCTATGAAGGTAGCCTTTAATGTTAGTATATTTTACTATTACATGTCTCATTTAAGGTTTTTTCAATCTCTAGGTTTCGTGCTAAGTACACTAGTAAAGCAGTGTTAACCGCTAGTGTAGGCAGTACGCTCCGGAGCACTAGATACACACCTCATGGTCCGCCCGCGAGACCACCTAGGAGAAGGCGTCAGGAAAACCAATAGAATTGTAGCTGGAGCTCTTGACTCTTTGTCTTTTAGAAGAATATGATTAGAATACTTTTTTATGTGTACTGAATTGTAAGATGGTCTTCTATTTATTGTAGTACCTAGGTACTTATCGTGACATACTTTTAAGGATATAGAAATGTAAAAATGAGAATTATTTTCGTTTTTTTACGAATTAAGTACAACTTAGGATAATTCTGTAAGAATCCCTCATATAGACGCTAGGTGAACGAGATCAGAGTTTAGTTGACATAGATTATGAAGTGAATCATGATTATTTTAATTTCCTGACCTTACTCAGTATTAAGTTCTCAAATAGCTGTTATATGATTATTAGGTTTAGAATTATGGACTTTTAGGCTAATATAATGTATAAATAAACTTTAATACAAAAATAGTAGGGTTGTTTCTTTAGATCTGTACATATTCCTCTTTTATTTTTATTTTTTGTCAGCACTACACAAGTTGTGCAGATACTATGAAGTAAGTAACCTTACTAAAATAGTTTCGCTGACTTTTTAATTATAGATGAAATGTAGATTAATAAATAAACAATTTTTATGTCTTAATAGTTATTGTGTACATTATACCTACTTTATACAACCCTAGAGCTTACTGTGACTAGTTGGCTAGCTGCTTGCGGAGAGGAAGTTTTTTTAAACTCTTCGGAGTTACGATGTTGTAGTGTGATGTCCCTACATAACGGTATTAATTACCGTTAGCTAACGGCATAGAAGGCGTAGACCTCTTACACCGGTGTACAGTTATTGTACGCCTAAGCGTCGTCAAATTATGTTCTCATTTCAATACAAGATACGGATATTACACGCAAGACTCAAACCACAAGTAGGTAAGGTATTTAGAAAGGTATGTAGTAATATATAGGTATTCATTTTCGATATTGATATTTATTAATAGGTAGGCATTTATTTGTACGTAGGTAATATTTATCTAGTGATTATATACATTGCAGTACTTGTCAGCCTAAAACTTAATTCTTCAGTCTGATGAAATAGAAAATTGATAGTTATTAATTTTCAAGTTTTATTATATTTCGCTAACTTCGGGTTCGGCTATGTACGTATGTACGCATATTTATTTTCTAATAGATTCATTCATAAATAACTAAATTCAGGTTTGTGGAAGGGGAAGCTTGGTCTTCTACATTTGTACTAAAGATTTTTTATAACAGATCATGAACACTGCAATATTAATACTCTGTTTTCTAATTACAATTATTTAGCGTTCTGATTCGAAATGATTACAAGCTAATTAATATATCAGTCATTGAAAAAATGAAACTAATAATAACATTTGTGCACTAGTAGGTTCTTTACTCATCTCCCACACTTAGATAAGCACAAAAGAATTGCAAAGTATATTTTCATCAAACTATTCTTAAATCTATAGTACCTTTCTATTGTTTTATTCTGTTGCCTGTGATCACAAAATCTTTCAGTTTAGTTTCAGTTTCATCTTTGGATAAATGTAGGCATCCCATATTTACTTTTCATTTCTAATATGTTAATTTTATTTCCATGATGAACTTCGGGGGCATCGGGGTCGTAAACGATCTGCGAAGTTCCTTTCCTCCCAGGTAAGTTGTTTGATAAGTTAGAACACATCTAATTAACTTATTTATCAATGATTTGTGCATTATCATGTTTAAGTAACAATAAAGATATAACTAACATTTAAATGTTTTTTATTTATCTGTGAAAATTACCTCACTATTACGCGCTAAAATTCCATTAGGGTCAATTTATACTAGCGCAGAGTCGAAGCGCATCGAAGCGTCAAATTCTTTACAACTAAAGCGAAGCCGCACGAATGCGCGCGTATACGCCAGAATATGCGTCGTGATCAACACCGACGCAGGCCAATTTCCGACTGATGACGCGTAGGTTCGCTAGTTGGCGCATGGATACGCGCAAATGCGCGCGCACCAATCAGCGTTGTTCACGCGCAGACGCGCGAATTCGCGTGGTTTTTTAAAATCTCAGAAGTAATGTGCGTTACGCTGTGGAGTTAAGGTTGAATTTGTTATGTTCAGGTTTGGATAGACGCTTCGATGCGCTTCGACTCTGCGCTAGTATAAATTGTCCCTTACCGAGTTCGTCTTGACTACTTCAAACATACATATCCCTGCATCGCAGCCGATCGCGGCCGCTAGGCACTGGAATGAATGTACCTCTAGGGACATGTAGCTCCCTATATGCTGCGGGCTACAACATTAAAGCTGCTTTCAAACTCTATAAAATATATAGTATATAGCTCATAGCACAACAATATCGCGCACCATACATAGCCAATAATATATAGTACAGTGTGAACGTGTCCGTAACAATGTATTTCGTTATGCTATTATATTATAGCGTAGTCTGAAAGCAGCTTAATGTCCCTGAGACAAATGCCGCGGACCATTTCCTAGTCGTAACAGCGTTTATTGTATTGTGAACGCCTGCAAGATTTGAACAAGACTAGTAAATAAAGCTGTTGCCTTTCCAAATTATTAGGCACTAATATATTTTTTGGACCTACCTAGGTAAAGGTAAACGTAAATTCGTGAATGTAGCAATAAGTAAGCAATTATTGATCAACAAATGGTTCAAGCTCAGAATGGCCCTTTCCCAAAATGTCTCTTCGTTTCAAATGGCTTTCCCGAAACGTCAATTCCTAAAATGTCCCTTTCTCAAAATGACATTGTTGTTTATTAGATTTCTTGAGTAGGGGTCATTTTGGGAAATGGACGTTTTCGGGAAACTGACATTCTGAGGAATGGACATTATGCGGAAGAGACATTTCGGGAAAGGGGACATTCTGAGCTTAAACGATTTGTTGATCAATAAAAAGTCCATTTTTGAAACAAAGTGACATTTTGAGCCTGAACGCAACAAACTTGTAGAAATTGCGTCCTGAACATAGAGGCGAACATCAATCCTAACTTCAGAATAGCTGGTCTGAATGTATCATATATAATATCAATTATTGAAGAAATGCAGCAAATATATGCAATTAACAATTCTCGAATATACTTTCAGAGAGCAATTTGCCATAGGCAACTAACTAGCCATTCTGACACTAATGTTAGAGTCCGACACTGTCGGACGCGGAACATGTGCGGTTTTTTGGAGGCGAAGCGGACATGTTAAATAAATTCGTCGCAGGAAACTGGACACTTTGCAACTGTAAAATGAGCGTCACGTTGGGGTACATTTTGTCGTCCCCTAGTTTATCTGTGGCTTTCCTAAGCCACGCTTTGGAGATCTCAACAGTGTAAGGTGAGATGAAAAAGGATGTTTATGGTTCTGGCGTTGTTGGGTAGGTATAAGGGTACAGGTACACAAACCGAGATACTCACGTTTGGTTTGCCAAGGCAGAGGAGCAAGGCAGTCCTTGATAGCCTTATTATTCATTGTTAATCTCCGAAAAACTAAATAGCCAAGTCTGAAGCGGGAATGTAGTGATTACGTATGCTATCCAATACATATTTACCCATTTAACAACTATTTTGCGTGTTCATACTGGAGAACTCTCCTAAACCCTGAAGCATCATTGTATCTCTCCCTATGCGAGTCAGTGTTCTGCCATTCTAGGGGAAAGCTACACGTAGTCTTATCATCTCATGATCCGAGACAGATAACGTGGTCATTTCCTAGTAATTCCTAGACTTTCAGTATTTACCACGTCAGTATTGCGGCACCTTTTGAGCGGTGCGAGCGTTACCATGGATGCACATGAACTTGAAGCCTTAAAAGATATAGCACTGTCAATAAAGAAAACAGTTTATCAAATCAATGGGTGGGTGAATAAAATTGTTTACGACATAGAAAAATTTAGAGAATATAATTATGGAAATAAAATTGATACCTACATAAGAAAACAACATTTAAAAACCGGCCAAGTGCATGCCTGGCCAAGAGCAGTGTTGGGTTCCGCATTACATTTTAGTCAGTCTGCTACGATTTTGTAGCCGGTTGACTTACTACTGTGCCGTGGTATCTTAGTAGTTTTTTTCTGTCTGCGTGATCAATATCCATACCAAAATTTTAGTTTCCTAGTAATAAGAACCTCTGATGTATGCCGCGGACAGACAGGCATGACATGTCGAAAGTATAAGGGTTCCGTGTTGGAAGTTAACAGGATTCGAACCCGCACACTCTTACATGAAATGCAGATGCTTTCAACAATAGGTCACGACGACTCAACAGTCCATAATTTTAAAGAGATTAAGATTTCAGGTATTAGGTAAGTATGGCCAAATACATTTGAAGCATTGATGTAGGTTAGTGCTTCAACATGCCTCGTAGCAAACTGGAATGATATAAATATGGACCGTACGACTACACGTTCAATATTTATCATAATCCGTGGAATGGAATGGAATGACAAGCTGTTGTTCGGATAACTCGAAATATCGAGATCCGTTAATACTTCAGTCTCCTCATCCGCTCGGTAAATATCACGATAGGAAGTACATAGCTGCAGATCACAATATTTATCTATTATAATGGAGGTTCTGGAGCTTCAATACTGGGCTATGAAATTTATCAGAGGCCTGTTGCTACAGTATGCTATGGGTTCTGGTTCAATATAAAGTAAAATACCTACTAATCCATTTTACATTCGGTAAGTCAATCTGCAACTTTTTGGTTAAGAATAGGCCTCGATTGGGTTTATACCTATAGCCTGTTCGCAAGCTACCAGCCATTTTGTTAAACGCTCAATCCGTCTTTTTAGTTTTAAGGAAGTGTGCCCCATCCACCGGACGATCGCGCACCTCCTTCCAAAACTTCAGGTAGTAGCTATCAATTTTTTTTATACATGCCAAAATAAGCCTTTTTTGTTTGAAAAAATAAGCAAGAGCCAACCTTTTATCGCTACTCATTAGGTATCTTATTTATGAATGCGAAACTGACTGCCGAACCGATTCAGATAGAGATACAGAGATTTAAAATTCGTATGGAGTTCGATTCCGGGGCGTTCGAAAGAGATACCGCGCCCCCGGAATATAAAGGACTGAGGTAGGAAAAATAAGTGTATTAGATTTTTAGGTACCTACTTGTTAAAAGTTCACGGGCGGCGTCGCGCCCCGTAGTATTCAAGTGGTTGTATAAACATCACGATTACGTGCTGGTGGAAGGCACGCTCGCGGTGCGGAAACGGCGCGACCGTTGATTTCACTTTCATTTTATCAGTGTGGAAAATCCAGCGCTATCCGCTGTTGATTCCCACGACGTAACTTTTTTATTTTAAGTAATTGTATCTGTTGCTTTTTTTGTTGATTTATAGGTGGTTAGGAGGTGGTACAGCAAACGAGTAAAAAATATCTAATTAACATCAGATAGGTATGTACGTGCTTACCTATTACATAAGGTAACACTGGGTAGGCAACCCTAATATATGGTACCTATTTTGTTTTTTACTCGATTACGGCAAAGGTAAAATGGAGGGTAGGGATGATTTTAGGAGTTGTGTTGTGTTTGTATCATGCATGCGTCTGCTACCTTAGCATCTAAAACTACTGGGCTGATTTTGATGAACGAGGTTTCAATGGATTCTTTATGCCCGGGTGGCTTAGGCTATATTTTATACCACCAATTTTGTATGACGGATGTTAACTCCAAAAAAGTATAGTAGGTGGTCCTGGACTGACGCGACGGAGGAACTTAGCTTTTAGCTCTCAATCTCTCTAAAGTACCTAATGATGCTAGTGGTAATTAGATACAGACGCACTTAGATCAAACTAAAAATATCTCAGTCAATAAAGTTAGGCATGGCTAATAATTTCCTCAACTAAGATGGATTGCTCTATCAACACGGCTGCCATGGAGACTGCAAAGTGCACGTGCTATGTAGTATCGGTGCAGCTCGGCGAGGGCGCGAGTGGGGGCTGGATCTCTGCAATAGGTTTTTGGCGCGGAGAGAAAGTTCGGTTGGTGGTGGCCGAAGACCCCAGCTCTGCGGCACTCGGTGGACTCCGCGCGGCCGCGGCCGACACTCGGCCGGCGTTTCATGGGCAGCCCGTTTGCGAAATAATGCCATTGAATCGCTGACGCCGAATTTGCCAGTGAACGCGCCGAGCGCGGAGATGCCGCGCAAATAAATAGTGGTGCGCACCAATGATAACGACAAGCTCTCGACCCAGGATACCCACTAAAATGTGCCAATGGAGTATTGTGACTGTAACTTACGTGGTCCTTGTATTAAATTCATACGATGCCAGGGAGATAAGTTCGCCGGATGCTGCTACCCTCCACAATCATGTAAGTACGAGGCTGATTATCATAGTAACGTCACTATCAGACCGTGAACTGTATCGGTCACAGCTGCATGTGCTCCGGTGCATTGACTTTGAATATGCACTTTTACTTTCATTAGTAAGTAGTCGTTTGCTGCGAACGTTTTGCTTGTTTATCAACAACCGAACGATGGTTCATCTAAATCTTTTGGGACATTCAAATAACAAAATAATTAGGTGTGGTAAAAAATAATATTTAAAGGTCTTTATGGTACAAACTACGTAATTGTAAAGCAGACTATTTTGTGAATTAATAGATATTTAAGTAGGTGTGTGGTCTTTAGAATATCTCAAGGGGATCGGGCTGTTGCAGGCAGGACTGGCAGGGCAGAAATTATGAAGTTGTCATGTGAATTCGTTATTCATTGACATGAAAATTTTGCAGAAACGTGTTAAATCATTAGAGAAATCAAATCGTGAGACACCATTAACGTTTACCAAATTTTTAGGTATTTTGAACTTAGGACGGAATAATATGTAACTAAAGGATATTAGCACTTCAGGATAGTGTAGCTTTCTGTTCGTGAAAGTATTTTTTAATTGGTTCCGTAATTCCAGAGATTACCTATCTACATAGTATTTCTTTACAATATTAGTAGATTAATATCTGGACATATCGTGTATTTTATAATTTATACCTACATACATCCTTACTAATGTTATAAATGCGAAAGTAACTCTGTCTGTCTGTTACGCTTTCACGCCAAAACTACTGGACCGATATAAATGAAATTTGGTACAGAGATAGAATAGACCCTGAGGAACAACATAGGCTACTTTTTACCCGGGTGCGCCAGCGCACCCGGGTAAAAAGTTACTACTACAACTACTTATAGTTCCCCCGGCATGCGGGTGAAACCGCGGGAAACAGCTAGTATTATATATCCGTGATAATAAAAAATATTAATTCAGGCTATCCCAAGTTTGCTAAGTTTATAAAGCTTTTTTTGGAGTGTCTAGGAGTTTAGGTTCTGTCATTGCCGCTTCCTTAATCAGGGTAGAGTGAGATTGCCTTAGATTTAAAATAAGCTGCGCTTGGCGCGGTCGGTCCGTGGATGGATGACCATCTATGTCATAGCGAGACTTCTCCGTGCCTCGGAAAGCACGTTAAGCTGTTGGTCCCGGTTCTCATTTGTAAATATTTGACAGTCAGTCAACTGGTAAGCCGGTTACTGGGTTGTGAAGGTCCGATAGGAAGTCGCTCCATGAAAAACACGACAATCTTCTCTCGCACTTCTTAAATGGCATAATCTTAATTTTATTTTGCCCTGATAATTGTTATTCGCATTTGGCTTTTTGGTGCCCCTTACCATGTGGCGCCCAGATCAACCGCTCCATTCGTTCTACTCCAAGGCCAACACTGGGTTCTGTCGTGTATATTATAAAGGACCTACAAACACACAAGCATTTATAAGGATATAGGAAGATTACCTTAAGTGCTTGTGCCTGCGTGCCTTTTATCAAGTTCCTATACATGTGGATAGACATGCGGCATAAGTTATGGAGAAACAATCTTACAAGATAAAGAACTCTTATGTGGGACAATAAAGTTGAATGCAATAACATACTATAACATCTTACATGTAGGTAATAAAACAAGTGTTGTGTGCTATATGTACCCATATGGTTACGGTCAGCATGAGATCGCATAATCGCTGTCATTGTCGACCGATTGACACAGTTAACGATCAACTATTTTAATCAATCATCTATCGAGATATATTTTTATTACTATTTATCTATTTATTTACATGTATGTTACATATGTAATGATTACCAGCCTTTTTATTGTCCTACTAGGCAAAGGCCTCTTCTCACAAGGCACGAGCATTGATAGCCACCCTTGCTCAAGGCAGGATTCCCCACGATGTTTTTTTTCCTTCATCGTTTTTAAGTTTGCGGGACCCAAAAATACACTGAGAAAGTAAATAAGTTTGAAAAAGCCACAGTTGCTTAAGAAATATTAAGGCTTATTATTTTTTTCCTGTTTAGGTATGACGTAATTTATGCAGTTTTTTTAAATTTTAGATTTTGTTATGATTCGTAGGCAATAATTTGGTCTCAATTATTAGGAGCCCAACAAGCAAAATCAGTATTTCAAATGATCTACAAGACTACTTTTATTTTCACTTATAAGAAACTTGTAGCGTGCTACAAAGCTGGATTTGGGCGCAGTTATAGGATCGGTTATTTCTATATCTATCTTATAATCAACTTATAAAATGTTACTAAGACCTATAACATACTTGACAAAGCGCAATAGCTTCTATAATGATATAACAATACACAATTACAAGTACAAATTGTAATTGCTTTTGTTAGTATCTGACATAAGTATTTTACTGAAGTATTTTTTTTTATTTGGTAATACTTAATATAAACGTAAGTAAAACTACTATTACTACTATTTTGTATTATTGTAAAACAAAACTAATAATACATTTAAAATATAGTGTGTCAACCCGTGGGGAAGTCATATTTACTGTAAATGTGTACCGAAATATAGTTAATTTCACAATGCCCTCCAAAAATAACACATTAGTATATTATTGTGAATAAATTATTTCATCAATTTCTTATAAATATTCGCCATGTTTTAAAATTGCTCTTCATAAGTACTTTATAGAACCATTGTAGGTAAATTAGTACTTGTAGCAGTTTCCGTCCAGATAACTCACCTCCATTTTAAAACAAATTAGGGTTCCCTTGAAGTCTGCCGGCTAAAGATTTTTTTTTCTTTTGGAACCCTCATAGTTTCGCCATGTCCGTTTGTCTCTCTGTCAATAGCTTAGAAATGCTTGATACTAGAAAGCTGAAATTTAGTATGGGTATGTACCTATATTGATCACGCCGACAAAGTAGTAAAATAAAATTAAGAAAAAAATTTTTTTTAGGTAGCTCCCATACAATAAAGTGGCGATGAATATTTTTTTGAGTGTGGTCTTTCAAAAATAAAGCAGGTGTGTGAAGACTATTTTTCGATTTAGGGATCCATTTGCAAGTACAATTTTTAGTTCGATACGAGCATCTATAAAGCACCCTTTAACTTTTGAATGGCTGTCCCTAAAGATAAGAAAAAAATTCACGAACGTAGTACATGTAATGAACTTACCAAGAAAAACTATCACGGCTAAGTAGGCTTAACCGGTTCCAGAGTTATAGTCGACCAACTAAAACGTACTACGGAACTCTACTGCGCGTGACCCGACACGCACTTGGCCGGTTTTTTTTAAGATTTAATCAACAAGATGGTCGTATGGTATTTCTTGATGTCGACTATTTTTGACAATTTGATCTTATAGCGCTCTTTTTAAGTACTATTAGATTTTAAAGAGTCTCGAGAAAGACTATGACGACAAAAACTTGTAATCGTTTCAGCTAAGTATGTTATAATATCATTTTCTCTCACAAAGTGCTACTATAGAATCAAAATATTATTCAGGATTATTTAGTCTTACTGAAAACAATTATAGAAGACTTATTCCTAAAAGTGTCCTAAAAGATAATCTTGGAGTTAACTAAAAGACTGAGATATAAAGGCAATTACTCTTGAGGATATGTATGCTTGTGAAATGCTATTACTAGTAAAAAAATCCTATAAATGTTTTAGACGTCACTCTTGTAGCGAACTGTAAGACCGAGATATAAAAACGAATGAACTTGAGTATGTTAAGGCTTGGCAAATGCTATTATAAGTTAAAAGGTCTACCGCAATGCCTTTACAAGAACGTTATTAGTATTGACAGACTTATAATCTTTCTTATAGGATTACTTTGCTTGTTGGGAGCTAACTGATAGCTTCTCATTATCCATTATATTTATCAGGTGTCAAAACGGACTAAACTTTTTATAATTAGTGATTTTATGGTAGGTAATTTCTATCTGTGGACAACTAATACTCACCGCTGATCCATTGCAGGTACCTAATTAAATTATGTAAAACATACCTTTCTGCAGAGTTGTCTGACCTTATCACCGGATGTGCACTGCTTTCGCCGATTACGTCTTTCTTATATTATATAAGTATATAATACGAATATAATGGTAGGTACAAACTAAAGTGAAATTGTGAATGTTATAGCTAATTATAGCTGATTTCAGATTCAGCCAATCAAATAGCTCTTTCGATTTCAAATTCACTGACCAATCGATTGTAACAATGGATTATATTCAGAGTTTTTTGTGTATGCGACATGCCCTACCAATTAAAAAAAAATGTAACCCACATTACAGAAAAAAACCTGTTGTGTGCCAATATTTAACCTAAACTAAGACTTTTTATTTATTTTAGTTCAGATCTGATCAATGCTTCAGCAGAGTTTTAGTATACCGAATAACTCTATTGAAGTAATTACATATCCTTACTAATATTATAAATGCGAAAGTAACTCTGTCTGTCTGTTACGCTTTCACGCCAAAACTACTGGACCGATATAAATGAAATTTGGTACAGAGATAGAATAGACCCTGAGGAACAACATAGGCTACTTTTTACCCGGGTGCGCTAAGTAGTTCCGTCGGGATGCGGGTGAAACCGCGGGAAACAGCTAGTTACCTATATAGGTAATAAATAAATAAAGATGTGTTTTAAACGACTGTCAGAAAAGGGCTTTGTCCTGAAATGGGCCGAAAAAAATTATCACGATTTGGCAAAATGTAAAAACATACACCCACACGTAAATTTCAAAATAAATATGAAATGTCAAAGACCTTTCAGTTCACGTTTGTTTGTTTCATAATCCTCTGCGAATATTTGCTATGTGTTGGTATGTATGACTAATGAATTATGTTGACGAAATACTGCGAAGAGACGGGATGTCGTGTGCAATCTGTAACATTTTAGGATTGTAGAAAATTGCACATACCTCTAAATGTGATGGATATGGATTGATTGGTTTAGTTAAGTAGGTACCTACTTATTTAGACACCTTTATCTAGATGAGCATACGCTTACATAGTTTTTTAAATTATTTTGGTAAGCTCTCAAATCTTTAGATAAAATCGGTGTGGGCAGTTACTTATTGTTATAATAATTTCATAAGGTAGGCAAATTTCTGTATTTGGATGCACATTAATTTGTAATCCGTTGCATGCATCAATTTTACCTAAGTTAACTTCCTAGCTAATGTTCAGGTGGTTCGTTCTGTAGTTAGAGAATATACCTGATGCGGCGGGTGCTTTATAGATGTAGGAAGACTCATTCATAATGAAAACTAATTAAGACTGACGACGGTGGGCATTTCCAATTTTCTTTGGTTTTATTAAGAAAGTTAGATTTTGACGCAGATATGTTTTTTTGCGGATAAGATTTTTTGACAAACACTTCCCTTTAGCTTTCTATCTTCTCGATCAAAACCCGTTGCAACAGCTTAATTAAACCTATCTTATCTTAATTATTATTACTCATTTGTACATTCATAAATTCTCACCTGAATGCATTAAAACTCGAATTTCATTATCGTTTACGAGTAGATAAATGTTCTTGATTAAAGTTATTTAATTTATATTAATAAAATCTGCTTTACATTAAACATTGTTTTATAATGGTGGCATAAATCCTGCTTGAATTTAGATACGCTTGCTAGGAATACTCTTTGCCTATAATCAGCTTAAATCGGTATCATTAATTCGAGCCGCTCATTGTCTGAGCTACTAAATACTAAATAGCGATACCGATACAATGGCTAAAGGTATTTCCATTTTCCTTATTATTAACAGCCAGCATATAAATCCTGTTCGTTGGAAATATATCGCCGTGACTACTTACTTTCTTACATTTGATAAACGGCCACGGATAACAAAAACGAGAGCACCACAACAATTACCTCGTGAAAGGCGCCTCGCAATCATACTTTGGAAAGTAGTCTACTTGCTGACCTTACGAATTCACGGGTATAACACAATAAAAGCGAATGCGGTGAAAATGACGCCAATCAGCCGTAACCACCTACTTTGTTGACGTTGATTGTGTCAAGAGCGAGGTGTTTTGGTTTAGATAACATTCTAAGCGATATTTTATATTCAATGGCATGTAATAAATTGAATTCGAAATACCTAGTTTTTGTTCTTCTTGTCTTGCTGTGTTCTTTTTGTCCACATTCGTTTGAAAATAGGCAGGAAGGTACAGATGTTTAATTATCTAAGTAACTCCCCATTTCACAGGGTTCACTGTGGACAGCCGACTATTATGATGTTCTCTGGTATTATCATTATTCTCAGTGAGGATACCTTTGAACTCAAATTGTCTCGTCTTCATGACCAATCAACCACACCTTACGTTGGTGCGGCCTCTCTGAATAGCTCTGGGGGCATCAAACAATGAATTGTGATTGTTAGCCAAAAAGGAAAGGCAGTGCAGACAGGATGATATTTATTACATAAAAGATGTTCATCAAGTTTTTTTTGCGAAAACGATAGCAAAGTCCATAATTATGTAATAATAAATCTACATCTGTATCCCAATGGTTTGAGATAACATCGAGCAAGTTTTAGAGGCAAAGGTGATCATAATTCCAAACCAATTTACATAATATCGCCAAATTTTTAAAACAAGCTTTAGCTTTATTATTTTCTTCTTCTGTAATAGTGTTGGTACTACTCTCCATATTCCTTAATTGAAAGGAAGATTTTGTTTTTGTAATATCATAACTGAACACTGGTTACTCGTTGACTGCTTCTAGTATCTTGTTTAACTTAGCGTGCAGCATTAGGCAACGTGTCATTGTCTCAGTCCCATTGTCCGCGACCCTCGCTACCGACATTGAACTTCAGACGTCAAGTAGATCACTAATCGCAGCCATGGTCAATTACAAAACCTATTCATCACTAATAGGGTCACGGAACAGTCTTTCAGGCGAATGTGTAGTGATTTCTAGATTTTATTCATTTTCAATTGGCACCTTGACATTATTCGGTTATTTAATAAATATCATTCCAATTTTTTCTACAATGTTTCTGTTTACATCTAATAACGCTATGGGAGATTGTGATTTACTTTAAATCAGAATTAGTAATTTCCGAGATATAGTTTCTCATTTTATGATTTTCAACGATTAATACTTTTCTCTATCTTGACAGTTTGTTTGATTTAGAATTGTAATACTATAAAGTATCTGACCTTATCTTTTCCTTCTGGTTTACATTGAAATGCTTGTGGTGACTTTGCTCTATTTTATATCATTTGCAGCAATCGATACTTCATCTAACTTCCTACTCAGTGGCACAGATGGCCGTATAAGTGACAATGTCCACATGGCATATCGACAACCTTAGCCTCATAAGTGCTTATTATGTCACGATATATCGTTAGCTAACGCTGGCGACAAACAACGCTATCAGTTTCGTCATATGATTACATGAGTGGGTCAATAGAGGGAAAGTAAGTAGGTACATATCATTGTGCATTCCTCACTCGGCGTCGCATAGCCGTGTATGCTATTCGTACTACCTCGGGAGATACCCTGTTTGGCAAATGACACAGTTCCGCTGAATAAGGCAAGCGGGATTTCCAATATGGAATTTTGCTAAACCAAATTAATATCCATTTTCGGAAGATTACGAAAGTTAGCGGGCTTTGGAATAAACCAAATCCTAAATTCTAGCCTTCGTACGAGTTTAAGTATGTTTCTAGGTCTTGATTTCTTTTCAAACCAAAAGTAGTCTGTAAAGAATTATTCATCAAGTGACGCATTGAAATACATTCGTCTGAACTAACGGTTTCCTAATGTGCTTCAAATTACCTGTTATCATCAGTCGTGAGATCAGCGAAAGTTTAAGTGCGTCTGAAATTAAAATGGAATAAAAAAAGGATAATAACGTACCGGAACACGGCTGTTAAGATTGTGAAAGCAACATTGACATTAGTCGCCAATTAACATCGGCCATTGCGCAACCATGGCGTGCCAGCCACCCGCGAAAGTAAACCGCGCTACCAGCATTAAAATGGTAAACAAAACTTATGTAAGTGCATTTCCGACGGAACCATCTCATACCAGTTTTGTTATTATGTAATATGCATAAAAGTCAACATCAATTTACATGAATCTTTACGAAATTTAGCACGATTACCTACTTCCGACTGCAGTAACATGCAATGATGATAAATGATTTAAAAGCTTAGCATGTTACGACGTAACGTCATGCTATATTGTGAACGTTATAGCTTGAGTAGAATACGCTATACGCGCGTCGGCAACGAGCTCAATAACTTGGGTTCGTCTGCCGTACGTAGTAGATACATTATTTATGTAAACCTAATGTATAGGTTTTAATTAGGCGGACTTAATGCCACAAATCAATCTTTACCAATAAATCTTTTAGGAAGAGTGAGCTTTGGAAAGGAAAAGACCTCATAGTCTAGCACTACATGTATGTATGTATGATGTACATACGTATGCCTACTGAACAATGAACAACTCCTAAATAGATTTAGGAAATGTAAATTAATTGCATTGAAAAAATATAAGAAAAGGATTTTTTTAATGTTTCCAGGTGTCATCAGGTAACAGGACGCAACGGTTCCTCTTCGATGCCATATTCGGGCTGGAAGTGCCGATCCTGGAAGAGCAGAGCGTCGAAGACGATGAAGAGGACAACCAGATCAAGAACTGCTCCTGCGGTATGAAGAAATATTTCTAAATAAAAAAGCACTTAGTTCTAGATTAGATAAAATTATCAAATCTGAAAATAATGAAAATATCACAGTTTCTATTCACGTAATATAAAATAGCACAAAACTTTTGGATTGATATCTAACTTAAACAGATAAGTAACCATGTATAAGCTACTCTGAAAGCATTCCCAAAAGGCCATTTGAACTTTTTATCAGAGAAATTTCAAAATAGCTTGTCCAAGAAGTGTAAACAAATGACTTGTTAATTTCTTATGTTTATGCGTGTACACCCGATGTAAAGCAGGCATAATTAATTAGAATAATTTAGCACTCTAGATAGCTGCAGTTTCTACTTTTCCAATCTCAGTCTTCTAGTTAGCACTTCAATACCTATTAGTCACCTTAAGGGCCCGGGCTAACGATCGAATAAAATTTAGTGGGAATATACATATATCAACCGAGGTTAATAACTTGTTCAGAGGACTTACCATCACCTGAAGTTAGCTGGATTGATTGCTTAATTTACCTATACATTAAACATTGACCTTTTTTGAAGCATGTTATTTATCAAAATTGGTACAATTCATTATGATTTATGCAGAAGACGTTTCTAAAAGCTTTAAATTAAGCAATGTCCAAAAGGCTGGTTTGCTATTCAACGTCGTAATGCAGCCAGTCTTTTGGTCCTGCACATTGAAAACGATGTGGAAATCATTTTTAACTTGTATCGATTATGCCAAAAAAGCAGTAAGCTCATGTTTTGGTCCTCTCTTGAGTTGAAGATATTTTAAGATTATCAACAAAAGTTTTTGTCCAAAATTCGATCGTGTGCCAATGCCTTTCTAATTTCAAGCAATTCTAATGTTCAACATCCACGTTCACGTTTTAGAGTGCGGCAGGGCAAACCCACTCCCTAGAAAGATGGGTAAGTTTCATATGTGTACAGCACTTGGTATCTATGTTCACTTGTAGATAGTATAATAATATAGTAGAGAGCACATTATGTAGATGTATGTTCCTAGTTCCTACCTACCTTTGTTTGCACCTTTTACACGTTGGCGATTGTTTACCAAATTACCATCATCAAGTAGCATCGGCATCCATCGTTGAGAATTGAATAAATCAGAGTTTACTCTAAAGATGCACATACGCATTTTAATAAAAGGATTTAGTATTTTTAATAAGGTGCATTGTCAAATTGGCTGCTATGAAATATCGCTGATGTGTACGAGTATATCTGTTGAATAATGTTTAATTATTTATTTATTTATTTATTTATTCATTATTCATTACATTTTGGGTATTATAAGATCACAATTGATATTATTATTATTATAATGTATACATGTATTTAATTTAAATTACTTTCGGTGGTAATCCAAATAACAGTTCCTGTAGTTATTGTCTTTTAATAACTTTCTATGTATGTTTTTTATTTTGTTTTATCCTTTTTATTTTATTTGGACTCTTTAATACCTTTATTTTAATTAATATTTACGTTCTTCCTGGTTGATTATTATTTGTTATCATGCTTAAGACTATTTAGTGCGTAATTTAAAATACCTAGTTCTTTAATTGACTCATGCGGTCTATAGCTATATCGTAATTTGGTACCTATCTGAATGTTATTAGGACTAGTATATTTATTTTAATGTCCATTCACAAAAATAAGTCCGATAAGCGATAAATTTTCAATAAAATTTAACAATTAATAGTCTACATTCTAGAAACCTTCCTTTACCTAATCATTAAGCTCAAACACACTTAGAAGTTTACTTGGTAAGCGTACCTTTATGTATATGTATATAACTATAGGTACTAAGTTTTAGTAGCTAAAATATTTATCTACTAATTTAAAATATCTAATCTGGATTTGATATAAGATTTATAGAAATCTAACAGCGTTTGCAAACAATGGTCTTACTGTACTGCTATCTAATCATAATGAATTGGTGAAACCTACCACTGAGCAACCTGATAGACAGACACTTGTAATGAATTTTGTATAATGAGAAATACTTAGAACCCGTTGAAATTCTGACTTACGACTTATTGACTAGGTAGGTATATGTATTTACATGAACTTTAACAAAATATAATTGAAATTAGAAAGAAGAAGTAATAAAATAAACAATTGCATTAAAAGTTACACAATATAATAAGTAAATATTATCATTATGTAACATGAACAGTTTGTATGAGCGCAACAACTTATCCTTGTTCTGTTCATACAAGTGCATGGATATGTGAAGTTCAACAAGAGGCGTCATTAGAAGCATTAGTGTTAGTGTTTACATGCAAACAGCTGTTCTGTGCAAGTAGTGGGTAGCTGTGAGCGTTGAACTGCCGTTCATCACAGTGAAAGTGTAATGGACTCGATCTGCGCCCGCGCCGCTGCGCCGGATCGCGACCAGCTCGCTATTAACTGCTATAACTTGTTATTTATACACTATTATTTCCCGTTCCTGTCAACGTACAGACGGGAACAGAATTGCTTTCGAAGATTGATTGTAGAATGTATGAATTCAAATGATGGGTCGTAGACTTCTTTAGCATAGAGACCCCCATGCATTGCTCCAGTTTTTTTTTAACTCTATCTAATCATCTGTTTCATTTTGTAAGTGTTGTTCTAACAAACCATTTAATCGCTTCCTACTTCAGTAACGATAATATTATTTTTCCCCTCTAAAGACGTTTCAAGTTCTTTGCAACATTGCTAAGGTTAATCACTACATAATCCTAAGTCGTAAATTATAGTTAAGTGTAGCTTGTTGTCATTAACTTACTTGCACCAGGTAGATCATTAACTTCACGCTTGTCTAATTCACACTTGGTTACCTATAACTACTGACTAACCATATTGTATGATTTATGATTACTTCTAATACTTACATAATTTTATAAATTGTAGATATTATATTTTAAGTAGAATTAAATCCCAGTATCTAATAGAGAAGAGAATGATTGTAAGTATTTTCAACGTTAACACTTTTTAATTCAAAACAAATGTCAAAATATTGTCACTAACCGACGAAAAATTTACAAATTCTCATTGAAGCAAACCTCTTTCGTAAATATGTAAAAATGCAAAGTATTCACAAACTGCATTGAAAAACAAACAAACGATCGGTTGGCAATCATACAGCATGAGCTAACAGGAAATCTGTAGCAAGTACGTAGCAATGACGCTAGTTCAACAAACTGCGTTCACTTTCTAGAGTGCGGCGGGTCCAATCAGGAGAACCGCATAGTCGGCGGGATGCCGGCCGGCGCCAACCGGTACCCGTGGATGGCAAGGATCGTGTACGACGGACAGTTCCACTGTGGCGCTTCACTCCTCACCAAGGAGTATGTGCTCACTGCCGCTCATTGCGTCAGGAAGTAAGTGCTGCATTATCATGTTAAAAACCTTTTTACCTTACCTAACCTTTTTTTACATAGATCTGCAGTTTCTGTATCACAGTTCTTCTGCATCCCAAAACAAAGTCGTGATAAAATGGTTTATTCACCAACTCGACACAAGAGACTGGTCACACGTGTGTCCAGTTAGTGAAACTCAAAATTAGTATTACTTAATATTTCGTCATATGGACAGTCTTCTATATTTTCACACGTGTCCACATAGTGAAACCATACCTTTTGAATAATCAAACATCTATACTTATAATAAATCTGTAGAGAGGTCAATTCTGTACATGAAATATATTTCCAAAATAACTATCAGGGGGTGATTAGGGATCGATACTGATGCCAAAAATGCAATCAGTAAAATTTTTGTCTGTCTGTCTGTCGGTCTGTCTGTCTGTCTGTCTGTCTGTCTGTATAAACTCTATAGAAACAATAACTACTCGACGGATTTTAACGAAACTTGGTACAATTATTTGTCATACTCCTGAGATGGTTATAGTATACTTTTCATCACGCTACAATCAATAGGTGCAGAGCAGTGAAGGGAAATGTTGTCATTTTGTTTAAACGCGCTAATCTCAGGAACCGCTGGTCCGATTTAAATAATTCTTTCAGTGTTAGATAGTCCATTTATCGAGGAAGGAAGAATATATATCATCACGCTAAGACCAATAGGAGCGGGGAGCGGAGCACCACTATTCCACGCGGACGAAGTCGCTGGCAGAAGCTAGTTAGAACTAAATGTTTATTGAAAAAAACAAAAGCAGTGTTGCTGAATTTGTTTGCCTTTTGAATAGTTCGGGAAAAGCCCAAACTAAACATATTTTCTTGAAAGACAAGCCGTTGTTACGTTATTTCCTTGCCAAGCTTTTCTCTTTCACAATACGCCATACTGTCATTACCAAGGTTCCAGTTTGAAGGAAATAAGCGGCTGCACAATGCTGTCTATGATAGTCTTAAAGGTCGGCTTCCAGTTCAACGAGGAAGCGTAATGTAATCGAAATGATAGGTCTGTTGCAACCAATTACTGTTTAGAAATCGAAGCGATAAGGTTATGTGATTCTTCCAGATAGAAACTTGGTTCTTAGAGTTCCGTAGTCGACAAAGAACCCTTGTAGTTTCACCATGTCCGTCTGTCTGTCTGGTCGCGGCATAGCTCAGAGGTTCTTGTTACTAGAAAGATGAAATTTTGTATGGATAATTTGTAAGACCAGCACGCTGACAAAGTGGGCAAATAAAATTATGAAACATTTTTTAAGGGCAGCTCCTATAGACGTAAAGTAGGTATGAATATTGTTTTTCTCATGTATCCCGTCGTGTGAGGTATCATTGGATAGGTCTTCGTCAACAATATTATAGGTGTGTGAAGACCATTTTTCGGATAAAAGAGCCATTTGCGAAATATCTAGCTTTAAAGTACAAATTTTTGATCGATACGAGCGAACTTTTGAATTACCTAGATGTGGAAAAAAAAACAAAGATGTAGCATATATATCGATCTTCAAAGGAAAACTATCAAGATTAAGTAAGCTTGACCGGTTACAGAGTTATAGTCGGCCAACTAGAACGTATTACGGAACCTTACTGCGCGTGGCCCGACACGCTCTTGGTCGGTTTTTAGTAATAAAGTTAGTAAAGTACATAATTATTATTATCTATACTTATAATAAATCTGTAGAGAGGTCAATTCTGTACATGAAATATATTTCCAAAATAACTATCAGGGGGTGATTAGGGATCGATACTGATGCCAAAAATGCAATCAGTAAAATTTTTGTCTGTCTGTCTGTCTGTCTGTCTGTCTGTCTGTATAAACTCTATAGAAACAAAAACTACTCGACGGATTTTAACGAAACTTGGTACAATTATTTTTTATACTCCTGAGATGGTTATAGTATACTTTTCATCACGCTACAATCAATAGGAGCAGAGCAGTGAAGGGAAATGTTGTCATTTTATTTAAACGCGCTAATCTCAGGAACCGCTGGTCCGATTTAAATAATTCTTTCAGTGTTAGATATTCCATTTATCGAGGAAGGCTATAGGCTACATATCATCACGCTAAGACTAATAGGAGCGGAGCACCACTATTCCACGCGGACGAAGTCGCTGGCAGAAGCTAGTGATAAATATAAATTAAAGTGAGTTAACGCCAAATGTGTGATCTTAAGACGTGTCATTGGATGTTGTAATTGATATGAGTAGGAAAATCAAATAGACAATCCTGTCTTCCTCACTTCTTCACTCAATATTTTTTTACCCTGCTTATTACCTATGTAAAGTACACTATTTAATAGGATTGCAGAATACTCAATGGGCTTTGCTGTAACAATTGCGTGTTGGCTAATTTTAATGCCTGTATCTTTATCCAATTAATGATACACTTAGCACATGATACATCAAATCGTCATGTAACCTCACTGTTTTAAAAAGGATGAAATTAAATTCAATATTAGTTACATAATGACGTTATATCGTTGCTACGTGGAAGGCGGCGCGTGCGCTCGTGGTTACACGCAATGTTGCATTACGATAATTTATATTAGGCCTATTTGCTATTTAAATACCAGACTTTTTCCGGTTGATATTTTGCTTATTCGTGTTTAAATACTCAATCATTTGTATGTACCTATGTGTGAGTTGTAGGATGTCAAATTCTGATTTTAAAAATTGCATAATTTATACTACGTTTTCATTAATCTTTCTTGTATAGTGTGAAGTGCGTTAATTTATGAGACATTTCTATACAAATTCATCTGTTTCTATTTTTTTTAATGTTCGTCGTACACGTGAGCAACATTAATTCATCATTAAAATTCGACGTGGTATGAATTTCTACCTGATTTACGCACTTGATTTAAATGTTATAATCATGCGAAAAAGTAACCAACATTTTGAAGCACGACATTTAAGTACAAATTCATGAATTACTAATGATAATGAACAATCCGCCTTGAGCAAGCGTGGTGATCAATGTTCATGCCTTCTCTATACGAGAAGAGGCCTGTGCCCAGCAGTGGGGCAATATATAGGCTGATAATGAATGAATGAATGAACATAAATTAAATTTTATATATTGTTAGATAATGATGAAAACTCATTAGTGAAATGCAGATATAATATTTGTGTCTGATATAACTCAAATAAAGGTAGAAGATGAAGATGACATTACAGTACAAAAAAATTCCTGTTTAAAATTTGTCTTTATATAAAAAATAAAACAAACTTTATTTCCTTGTTGTAGAATTAACTTGATCTTTCTCCCTTTTCCAGGCTAAAGCGGTCCAAAATCCGTGTTATCCTCGGCGACCATGATCAGACGATCACCACAGAGAGCGCGGCCATCATGCGCGCAGTCACCTCCATCGTACGTCACCGCAGCTTCGATCCCGACTCCTATAACAACGACATAGCACTCCTCAAGCTACGCAAACCCGTCAACTTCTCCAGAATCATCAAACCCGTCTGTTTACCGCCTTCTGGTAAGTTGGTATCTGCAACTACATCGAAATTTGCAAATACATAAAGATACACTTGTTTTTTCTGAAGGGTTAGATAGAGGTGGACTTTTATAGCACTCATTCCGATCCTATGTAAAAAAGGCGCGTACTGCCAACACTCAGGCACAATCCGGGCCTACCACAGAATAATATTGCTACTGAGAAATTCACGTCGGCCATGCTCACACGGAATTCTAATTAACGAATTAGTTTGCGATGGTAAATTAATGGATGGCTGGTGATAAAATAAATAAGTTCACAAGGTGTATGTAGATAAGGATACTACTAATACAGCATGATTTTGACTCTATATCATAATCTGCCTAGCCTTTTCCCAACTATGTTGGGTTCGGTTTCCAGTATAACCAGATGCAGTTGAATATTTAGTTAGTATCTGTTTTTAACATAGAGCGACTGCTAATCTGACCTCGACAACCTATAGTTACCGGGTAACACGATACCCCTTAGTAAGACTGGTTGTAAAACTTTCTGGCTGCTGACTACCCGTAACGACTGTCAAAGAACAGCCGGGACAATTTAGTTATACTTTCTTCTCCCTCACAATGAAACTTATTCACTGTTTCTTCTTTAGAATAACAATGGACGTAATGTATTCTTCTAGGCATAGATCCATCTGGCAAAGAGGGTGTCGTGGTGGGTTGGGGCCGAACATCGGAGGGAGGTCAGCTGCCTGCAGTGGTGCAGGAAGTGCGAGTGCCGATCCTCTCGCTGAACCAGTGCCGAGGGATGAAGTACAGGGCTTCACGTATCACCAACAATATGGTGAGTTGAAACAGTCATACCTAATGGTTTCAGAAAGAATACTTCATGTGGTGTAAAGTGTAGTGTGTAGAGAGGTGGCAAGATCGACGTATAATTTTAATGGTATTTAGATACGTGAAAAACCCATATAGCCACGCACTCAGACGAAACTCTGAACGTCACGTGGTCGCGATCCTCAATAATGAACGAGAAAGAAGAAGAAACCTGTCAAGTGATGGAATTATAAATATGACTTATGGGTCTAACATGATAACTGAAAAGCTTTTCTTGATGGAGATTTTTTTCCAGAGATATTTCGTGTTTAGATACTGCAAAGCAATAGACTGGACAGCAGTCCAGTCTATTGCTTTGTTTAAAATATTAGTGTTTGGTTGTATTTATATCTTTACGTACCTGATGAACAACGGTAATTTGAGTAAACCTTTATGGAAGACCATTCAGCTCGAGTAATTAAATGAAAAATTTGAATCCTCGAAAAATTAATTTGTATCATAAGTTTGAGTTATAAAGTTTTAGAACTTTTGAAGACCAAGGTCAGAAGACCAGGTTTAGAAGTCCTACTTAGAAGATACTCCGTGAAAGATCGGTCAAAAGTCTTTGCTTTAATTTATAGAAGAATTAGGATCGGATACCACCAACTACAAAAACATAGGTTTCTGAATGTCGTCAATGTAGATAAATGTAACAGCGCCTGTATTTTGTAAAAGTTAATGCTTATTTTGTAACTATAAAATAAATTGTAATTGTTACAGTTGTGTGCAGGCAGAGCATCGACAGATTCTTGTCAGGGTGACAGTGGTGGACCCCTCCTCCTACAACAGGGAGACAAGTTCCAAATCGTTGGTGAGTTTTCAAATTATTCTAAACGCTTCAACTTTTTGGCTTAATGACGGACTCATCATTAGGTACTTGACAAGGTTCATTGAATCTATACTAATATAATAAAGCTGAAGAGTTTGATTCTTTGAACACGCTAACCTCTGGAACTACTGGTACGATTTGAAAAATTCTTTCAGTGTTAGATTAGCCCATTTATTGAGGAAGGCTATAGGCTATATATCATCAAGCTAAAACCAATAGGAGCCAAGCACCACTATTCCACGCGGACGAATTCGCGGGCAGAAACTAGTTACAAAATAATGATCTTTCTTTGTTACTTACTCCTCTGGTCGGATTGAACTTAGTTTTCGGTTGATGGTGACGGGGTTAACTACCTAAACTGAACCGGTGACGGGTGACCGGTTTGTTATTCGGTTGTACCAAGTCACTTCTGATACCATTACTTTTTGATGTTTTAAAAAAAACCGGTACCTATTACTTTTTAACAAGATTGGTGGCAGCCCATGGTCTCCTAAGATCCTTGGTTAACTTTGTGTTGTTACAATGCCATCTTTTGAAATATATCTACTTTACCTACCTGCTTTGGTATGGTATGGTAATGTATTTTGCCATATCTCGCAGAGATGGCGCTAGCATACGACTATACGTCTAAGCCAATCGATGCGATGACCTGGGGGTGTACCACCACGGGTTTTTGCAATCACTATTCAAGTTTGAGAGCGTGACACGGCTACTAACGTCGTATAGCTCCGTCCCTTTTTACAACGAAAATAATCTTGTTTTGGCACGTCATGGTAAGGCCTCTGAAATATATATTGTACGTACTCGTATGTATGCTAGCGCCATCTCTGATATAATCCTTATTTACTTATCTTATTAATGCTAAATAAACTGTCGTTTTTAACCGACTTCATAAAAAAGTGGTTGTTAATTCGAACTGTTGCCAAAAATACACATAATAGTAACTTGTGTAAGACATACAGTTCTAGAGCGATGTTTTAGTGGAAGTCTGTTCTATTTTTTGGAAACGCTTTGGCTGGTTGATTTTCTGAACCAATTTAGATGAAATATTGTGTGGAGATAGACAGTCGCTCCTATAAAACACTGGTATTTAGCTACATCTGGTTTAGACTGGAAGCCGACCCCAACTAAGTTGGGAAAAATTTAGGATGATTGTGGATGTGGGGATAGATTAAAACCTTGGGAAGGAGATACTTCGTATTATAGTGTTCGAGATGAAGGATGTAGGAGCCCCCCCCTCAGGACAAAGTAACAGCTGTCTTAATATAAATTTTATTTGATATATTTTTGTTTACAGGAATCGTGTCGTGGGGTGTGGGTTGCGGTCGGCCAGGCTATCCGGGAGTCTACACAAGGATCACCCGATATTTGCCGTGGCTAAAAGCTAACTTGAGAGATACCTGTCTATGCGGCAACTAACGCTAGAATCGATACTTGAAATTTAACTTTCCGAATTATTAGGCGTTTTTTTTTACTACACAGTTCTCTCTAAAAGGAGTCACGTTAATGAAACTATGTACATTAATTTTAGATATTGATGAATTTTATAATGTTTCTTGTATAATACACAGAATCTGAACAAAGAAAACACAAGATTTAATGTTAGTCTAAATTAACATTAACGTTATTAACTAGATCTAGGGTCTATTTGTAAATATATATGTAAAAATATTTTAAGTGCCAAGTTAAACATAATAATGTTCAAATGTAATGAGTACCGAACATTCCATTAGTTTATTTTAGTGTCAACAAGAGCCAAATCTGAAATAATACTCTTAGTTTAGAGATGATCCTAGGTTGTACCTAGTAACGATAATAATAGTTGCAATAACATTTCGAAACATTAGCTGTCGTATTCACTATACCTACATTTTAAAGCAAATTTAATTAATTAATAAAATTAGGTAATTTAATCTTCATGATGATGACAATTACATAGCATGATCTATATTAGATTGCTAGCAGTCCATTTTTCCGTGGCAAGTTACAGAAAACAATGCCACCCGATTGAGTCCTTGCCCTCAATCGATTTTTAAATATTTTACTTTATAAGTACCTACTTCTAAAAAAAATCTTACAAAACATGCTCACTTAAAAAATAATTTAGTATCATGTTGGTTAGTATTAATTAATGTAATGTGGAAACTTCTCCTTTTTTCGTCTTTAATATATTATTCATTTTGATTTCTCTTTATGTTAGATCTATTTTTTATACGATTGTATCTTAAAAATTAATAGTCAGTATAAGGCTCGCATCCTTAATTATTAGTAGACAACTTTCTGTTTCCATTAGGCTATAAACATATCTGTTAAAATAAATATATAGGTAGATATTAAAATACATCGCGTGCCAAACGTAAATGTGTGAATATAATCGCCCTTTGTGACGATGTCATGAAATGTATTAACTTTAAATTAACTTGTTTTAATTGTCGTAAGTTTAATTACTTCAGACAGGCCGGTGGTGCAGATTACCATTAGAAATTAAGACGATGTTGCTTTAGTGTTCATAATGCTTACTTTAGGTTTCGTTGTATATAATGTTAATCTATTGTTAATTTTTCGTATTGAATATTTTATATATCCCCCTTTTTTATTGTCGTAAAGTGTAAACAATCTTACCTTGTATATTTAACATGACATTTGTAAAAAGATTGTTTCATTTCTTAAAAATATAAAGCAATATTGCATGTAAAATATTTATGTAGGTACTTAGCTTTGTTTATACTTTACAACAAAAAGAAAAAACTAATTATAATATCTAATTATCAGTTTTGCTGGAAACTTTCGCGTACCTACACGTGTCTCGTCTAAATGACGGGTCAAATCCGTGTCGCGGAATATGCCAAGTGAACAGTGAAAGGATATCGAAGGAGACGAATGTGTTTGTTTTTTAAATATTTATTTAGTTGTGTATTGACTACGTGTTATACCTACATTTGTTTTTGGCGAGGCGCCATTGTAGGTCCCTTTTTGTTTAAATAATTTCTCCTTCCTGTCTACTTTATTCATTGTCCGGTTAAGCAGGTCGAATGCTGTTAGAAGCACCCTGCAAGAGGTCATGTAGAAAAAAAAAAGTCTACTTTATTTATGATCAGGAGTCGAGCATATCAGTGGCAAAGAGAGATGGATGGAGGTATATATATGACTAAAACCATCGTCCCTTGGTCTTAATGAAATATGGTTCACTTTTTTATTTATTTATAGAGTAGAGCTATAAAAACTAAGATATCTTATTTAAAGATTCAGATCATTTCTTTTGTCCTAAATTAATAAAAACTCGTTATAACAAATGTAGTTTAACACGTTATCAACTTAAAGGTTATATAGCTCTTAGAAATCAATGCTCTTTAGGCTACATCTGTGATCCCTATCACGATAAAATTGTTATTGTTATATAGTTATTTATTTTAATGTTACTATACCTTAAGTTAGATAATAAAACATCTAAATAAAATACAAATTATTTCTTAATTACTAATTTAATTAACTTATTAATTACTTGTGACATGTGATTGTTAATTTTGCAAAGATGTTACTACCCTTAAATTGTTGTAAAGGTGCTCTTATACATTAAACAGATTAAAAAAAATGTTTATGACTTTATTTTTATCATCAACGTTTAAGTGTAGGGTCCAAAATTTTATTACTGAGCCGTGATATTTATGCGATTAGGCGGAGTTGTAAAAGGTTAATAAGGAAAATCACAATCATTTTTGGGGATTTATACCTGTGTACGCAGGCTGGGAGACAAACAATAATTACAAATTCTGCGTATTAACAATTTCACAGATAATCAAAGCCACAGAGGTTTTTATAATCCTCGTGATTCATCACACAGGATAAAGAAAAGGACTAATTGGGTATTTTGTACTGTATTACTGTTTGAATACATGTGGATAACCAGATTCTGATTACAAATTCCTATTTTTGTTAGGTATACCTAAGCCTCGAAGCCTGGACTTCAAAAGTCTGAAGCCGCCAATCCAGCTTCAGCAAGCGTAGCCATCAAAGCATACCTTCCCTGTATGTGAAGATGAAGGCCTGTGCCCAGCATTGGAACAATAAATAGGGAGATGATGAATCATAGATAAGGGGTGCTTTCGAAAGTGCTGTTGATGACCTTTAGGAACTCAAGTAAAATCGCGCTCATTGACATAATTAAGCCTCTTTAGATGTACGCAGTGCTAGTGAATGTGCAAAAAGACAGCGGACCATTGTGACGCGGTTCGAAAGTGTCACTTTCGCCGCCACGGAGCAACCGGTCGCAACAAAACCGTCTCACACGTGTCCATCTCCTTTATCACTCGCAGATTTTTTTATCACTGTTAATTTTGGTAGTATTATATGGGAGGGAATGTCGCATGAATCCATGAGACAATGCAGTTATTAAGGTTGTACGACTAAAGTATCATACGCTTAAATAATATCTACCTACTTAACTATATCTTAGAATTTGAATTCGACAATAAGCTATGGTCATTATTTCAAATTCCAAAGTTCATTATAGATAGTTTATAAGTAGTCACAGTTCACTTTATATATGTTTGCGTGACATAAACTCATCTATACTATTCAAATTAAGGTTTCTATCATGTAGTTTACAAGTACTTTTATTCACTGCTACAATTTTCAGACTTGTCAAATGTTATTTTTGGTAGGTATATGATGTGCCAAGAAGTGTTTTCCGCCGGCACCAAACATTTGTGACTTAGAATCTCATTCTTGCTAACTTGCCCATGCAAAAAAGCGCTCTAGTAATAAATATTAATAGGGTCATTGCGTCGGTTACGCGACCACCTTCGGTTGCCGACCACTTGACCGACTAGGTTTCTTTAATTAAGGATAATAACATTTCTATGAGACATAATCATAAAAAAAATATACCAAATAACTTTGGAATAGTTAAGCATTTAGTATTTAAAACATTGTAAATTAAATGCTTTTACCTAACTTAGAAAAAAGCCTTTAAATTTTCGTGATAATCGGTGATGTGCGAAAATACAGTGAATTTGCAAATAAAACAGCGCGGCGGACAGCGTTCAATGATATGTTTTGGTACTTTGTATTGTATGTTTAACCAATATGAAAGCGTGGTTAGTTCAATTATTTAGTGATTTCGATTATTTAATAATAATTTTGCTGATTTTTATCTTATTTTTCACTAAAATCCAGTGGTCGCTTACTGAAACGTAATTGTAACTGATGCGTTAGTAAGCGGCCGGGTGGTTGTATACTGATTGCTTCAGTCTTATTTCATTTTGTTAATTATGATCCCAAGGTTTCAAATTATGATTACATATTTTTGGATATAGTATAACTTAGGCATGAAGATACGTTTTTTCAGTAAACGACCACATGTTTTCTTTGTAAATTTTTGACAAATGCCTATCAAAATCAGTGCAAATACGTGGCCGCGCGCGGTTTGTGAGCAATAATCTATGGAATTTGACATCAGTTAGCGTTCACCATGGTGTAGTATGTAATAAATAACATTTGAGTTAAGATCCTTCAAAACATACCTTTGAAAGTCAAAGTAAAGCTCTGCTTGCCGCGGTTGGTTTGTGGATGGGTGACCATCTAAATAATACGGAGACACCTTCGTGTTTCAGAAACATGTTAAACTGTTGGTCCCAGCTGTAATTTTGACTTTGACAATTTTGATAATCGTTACGAAGATTAATTTAACGATTTGGGAAAAGGCTAGGCAGATTATGTTGCGGGAAGTCAGAACCCAGGTGTGACATCCTCTCTCTTACAGAAAGGTATCGGGATACGTGGTAATTAGAAAGTGGAGGTTAGATAGGCAGTCATTCCATGTGTGTTCAACTGCATCTGTTGGGACTGGTAACCAACCCCAAGATACTTGGGAAACCCATAGGCTGATGATATCAGGTATGTCGGATTCCTCGAATTACTATATAATAGTATGGAGGGTTTACTAAGAGGAAGAAAACGTGACGTTATCGAGACCAAAAGACCAGAATGACCCAGTATTACATGCGACGAGTGAAAAGCGAATTAAAGTGGCTTTCAATCCAAGCTCGAGATAATCGATATTATATTCAAAAAACAATGAAAAATCATTATTGGTGTTGATGATTATTTGTTTATAAATATGTTTAATTTATTTTTGCATCAATAATTATAGCCTTATAATAAAAAAACACCTTTAAAATAGTGGTCGGTAACTGGCATCAAGTGGTCGCATACTGACCAAAGTGGTCGGTAACTGACGTTTTGGCTATTTTTGCACATTTTCGATATTTTTTCCAATTTTATATATGGAAGTGTATTATTTTTATTTATTTATATGCATCTTGACTATATTTCTGAATCATTTATATGGGCAGTAACGATCTTGCGTACATATTAAGTAGTTTTTAATTCCTTCAAAGTGCGCAAGTCAGCTAAGTGGTCGCTAACCGGCGCAACGACCCTACCGTTACCTACTAGTCCCCGAGTCTGTTGGTAATTGATTTTGCTTTTCGTTCGATTTCAAGTGTGGAATATTAATTTGTAACCGAGCGTAAACTTTTTTAACCAGCAACGACTTTTTGATCCTGTTTTACGAACTCGAAGATTTATTAAAATTTCGGCCAGCAACAAATGTCTGTCTGTTATGTTTGAAGAATATAATGTGCCTCTGTGGCTACTGTCCAAGATAATTTAGGTATTTCTCGTGCTGTTAGGTTTGGGGATCCATAAGACAAACAGTTCTGAAGCCTGGTAGTGACTCTCAACTCTTGACATATAATTTAGAGGTTTTAAATTGCGTCAGACATCCTTTAATGGTTATGAGTAATGGATTCCATTAACACTTAAAATAAGATTTATCAAAACACATCGTGGCGAAACAATTAAAAGGTGGCTGAACCAGCTCCCCAGGATATGTTATATTTAAAGAACTGCGCAGTTTAATTCATAACTGGCTTACCTACCTTCAAGTTAGAGTGACAGGCTTTTTGAAACTGGCAGGTTCTGTTCAAAATTACGGTCATATTGTATTATCGTTCTGACATTGCGCCTGATTTGTTTGCTATCGTGTGAAATAAGCATAAAGATGCTATTGGCCTAGTGGGGTTACGAATTGACGTATCCAAACACGTCCGTTGTTTGACCACAGCCGTGGTCGCAGCGCATCTCAGTGTGTGTCCGTAGTGAGCGCGCGCGACAAGTTCACCAACCAAATACCATGCGCCAGCCGAGCGCCAAAATCTGAATTCGAATTTAGATTTTTTCTTCTTTTTTTATTATTTCTTAAAACCAGATTCAGAATGTGGAAGTGTTTATTTATTGTAGTGATTGTGGCATTGACTTTCACTTGCTCTGAGGTTGGTAGCATTTTTTACTTTCGTTTGGATCTTGCTCATAAAATGTCCTGTGCCTAATTCATTATCCTTTAATATTATCAGTTGATAACTAATTAGTGGCCAATATAATGTTCAGTAAAAATGTCTTGTTGGTAAAGTTTGTAGCAAAAAATATTAATTCGAAATTCACGTGATTTCTTAGTTGCATATTTATGTGACACCAATATCATATGCTAAATTAATAAAACCGGTTGCAAAATTGTTTGTTTACAACTGTAAATATAAGGTAGAGGCGTGACATTTGCAAATAACGGTTTTAGAGCGAAAGGTAGGAATTAAATATTTTTAATATAAAAAAAAAGAAAAGAAAGATAAAAGAAAAATCCAAAGGCCTAGGGAACTTGTACAGGATCAGGCGTAGAACTAATAAAAATCAAGATTCGAAGAGATCTTTTATTTTATTTTGCCATTTGTAGATAACATTTGAATGGATGTCCCATTGCAAATTATTTTTATTTTGTTTTAATAAAGAAAAATAATATTAATACCATGCTACGTTGAGCATAAATTATGTAAATAGAATGTCAGTTACTTACAGTGCGGAAGGTAAAAGGGAAATTATAAGGCTGCTGAAACCGTTTTCTCGTCAGTTGTATCTAGATCGACAAGACTGTTATTTTCCTTTTCATGCATCCAGTATAGGGTTTTCCTAGCGTGGGCAAACACGTTTTATTCCCCAGCTAGGTCTTATTTCAGGCTGTATGGATCTAGAGAAATATTACCCATTTCACGAAATTTGTGGAAAGTAACCAAATCTCATTTTTATACGCAAACAAAGAAATGTTTAGAATTGTAATTGAATGCAAAGTATATAAGTTATCATTGATACACAAATCCATATCTACCTTTTAACCAATGAATTGATTACAAAGGAACGTTTGATGACAATTTCATATTAAACTACGGCTGTTGCAATTTACGTGCATTATAACAATAATGGATGCATTATAACCAATTTAACGCATTTGATTATGACTAGTTAGTGATCTACTACCGTAAACAAATTAAATGAATGAAGCTTAATTTTATTTTTGAATTTGATGGGACTTCCTTTTACTACTTACGATTGGATAAGGCTGCGATAGCAGTTTGATTTAGAAAAGATTTACTTGATACGTGGGGGTTCTTTATTCAAATCAGTCCTGGAATTAGCTATATAGATAACTTGTACGTTATACCTATTCCTCTTTCCGCTATAGGGAGTTAAAATGGTTTAAAAGAGTTTATTATTACCTCCAATGAGAACTATCACATACCATTAGGTATATACTTACTTGTTTTTATTTTTTATTTATTCCTTTATATCAGGCTACTAGAGCCTTTAGAAAATACAATACATATGATATTAACATAACAACAATTTTAAACTAATAATACTAAAATAATAAATACTTTTTGATCACAGGGCGATGTGGTCCAGGATACGAGGGGATTGTACCCAAAGAACATCTTTGGTGGCTTGTGGGGCAACCGGCCGCCGCTGATGGAAGCCAGCTTGCCCAGGACTACATGTTCTTGCAGTTAGTATCACCATCACTACCCTATTTATTACCCACTGTTGGGTAAAGGCTTTTTCTCATACAGAGAAGGCATGATCACCACGCTTTCTTAAGGTGGATTGGCGATTTTAGACTTTTTAGTCCAGGTTTATCACGATTTGAGTCAATGGTATCTATATCTAAATCTTCGAAAAGTCGCATTGGTACCTGCCAGGTTTCGAATCTGAACACTTCTAGGTACACAAGGTGCAGGTGCCACTAGGCCACCATGACTCGACTTGATTCTTAGTATAATCACCTATCGCGATATTAATGCAATGACTAAGTGGATACATTGATACATAGGAGGAGAACTAGTACTCGTGGATGCTTCCAGGAATGGCGATATCTCAAACTCCAGCCCGTACAATATGGGCACGTCGTGCGGGCCTTCCTAAAATTTATTGCAGGGCATAAACTTTTTTTCATAAGTAATTTATGTTGAAACTAAAGATGAAGAAGAATGAAGTCATTAATATTGAACTGATTTTAATCAAAACTAATACAACTTTTCAGAGAAAGTGGGGTCGATCGAATAAAATGTGTATATCACCATCTTACGCAAAATTCTGCGTATTGTCGATTTTCGGAATATAGCCCGCGTCCATTTTTCTACGTCATAAAGTATAATAGCTAAGATATCAGTATGTAAATATTTTTTACACGTATCAAGGGACATTAAAACAATATTAATAGATTCGAATCGCCTTAATTTGTTTCGCTTTTCGTTTCTTTAATGCTTATATGCTTAACTATTTTGTAGTGATAGAGGTATCGATTTTATTGATCACGAAAAAAACCCGTTCTCCTTTTTCTCCCTTATCTTCAACCCCTCACGTCGTCAACCCCTATCGTCAACCAAGTTTGGGAAGTGAGAAATCTGAAATAATTAAAGTTAATAGACATTAATTAAAGTATTACGTACATAAAAAAATGCAAATTTTGCTTTACAAACAGTTCAAACTTAGTCATACGGTTGTAAAAAAACCTGGAAATTGTGACTTTATTGCTAATAGTTTTCTTTCTAAAGTTAGGACCCCTAGTGGGCAAGTCCGACTTGCAATTTGCCGGTTTTTCTCCTAAAAATTATACGATGATGAGTAATACCTTTGTATGCAATGTAAATACATAGACACGCGTTCGGGGAAACATTGTACATAAATATGTTTAATGAAGAGGCCAATGTTTTGATTAGGGGAAATGGGTACCTATTTTGCTGTGACTCAGAACGAGTAAGGATACGCACATTGGCCTTAATGCATACAAAGAAAATTAAGAGAAGCTATGCAAGTCAACTAAGGTTTTTATTTTAAATCGAGAAGGTTTTGAAACCCGATTTTGCTTTAGGTAGGACCTTTAAAACTTAGGTATTTGTTGCATTTTGGTCTGTTTCGACCTTTGAAAATGCAGTAGGTAAGAACCTATAGTATAATCAGAATATAGACCACGTCTAACAGCTTTGTGCGAAAATCTATTTTATTTCGTTGCCTATGTGTAACGAAATTTCGCCAATTTGTCTTAAGATTTTTATTAAAAAGTTTTCCTTCCTCTGTGGACAGTTAGATTTGAACTCTCCGCAAATCACTGTTTACAGAATGTGGCGAAAGAAACGAGGTACCGCGTATAGTGGGCGGTGACGAGGCCGGTATCAACGAGTTCCCCTGGATGGCTCGTCTGTCATACTTCAAGCGGTTCTACTGCGGCGGAATGCTCATCAATGACAGATATGTTCTCACAGCAGCGCATTGTGTTAAAGGGTAAGAAGATTTATAGGAACTCACCTATTTAAATTAGTTAAGAGAGGCTCGTTAACAGCCGGGTCACTTGGCCGCGGTCAGTCCGTCGATGGGTGACCAACCATTTCAGTCCTCCATGTCTCAGATAGCAAGTTAAGGTTCCGGTTGTCATTTTCTGATGACAGTCGTTACGGGTAAAAGCCGGAAAGTCTGACAACCAGGATGTGGGTGTCAAAGCAGCCATGTCATGTGAAACAGTTGTATTCAGTAGCACTCGGTTAGGCGACAGACCGACGCCAACCTAGGAAAAAGCTAGGAAGATTGTGATTACATTCTGGTGATTGTCTGATACTATTATCACGGCTTATGCTAGTTTTAAATAGTTTCCGCGACAACAAAAACTGTTAAAAAAATTTATTCAACTTCTTGGGTTACTAGAAATTCAAACTCTTCCTATAATTTTGGTATTTTTCTACGGGTTTTGTGTATATTTTAAATAACCAGATAGACTCTAGATACTAACGGAACTGAAATGAGCCTGTAAATTATCGAATATCTGCTCAAGGACTAGGGAATTTTTTGTCTGCAGGACAAAAATCACAAGTATTCGGAGAGTTTTTCAAGAATTCAAAATTGCTATAGTACCTACTGCTTATAACTCTATTTCTTATGATATAATATTTAATGATCGCGTTACAATTCAACTAAGTAGGTAGGTTACTATAGGTACTGTTTCCTAGCAAGTTCATATTTCATTATGAATTAGATAATTGTCAGCTATCAAAGTATGTCCTAAAAAGTAAATATAAATGGAGCTATTATTTAAATTTTCTGTATCATTGCTGTAAAAATATCGTTTTTTTTTCTAAAGTTCGTTCTACCTAAGCCTAGCTGTTTATAGAAATAAATTATTTTTATGAGCTATGTGTCTATAGTTGGTGCGGAAGCGTGAACATGTTTGTATGGTGAGTGTTTGTTCAACGAAGCACTTGCCAGGATGTTGACTCGAGGCACTACCCACAAGATTAATCTCAAATACTATACGCGTATAAATTAATGTAAAATTGTCATTATCGATACTCCTATGTACACTTTATGTAATTCAGGCTAATAGAAGCAATAGGGTGACGTAAATAATGACTAACAAATCAACAAAAGAATTATTTAAAAAGCTATTGACATAGGTATATAGAAGTAGGTTAATGACAATATAACGATAATGAACGATATTAGGAAAAAAGAGGTAGGTACCATTCCAGTGTATTTCGATGTCTTTGTATGTGCATGGTACCTTATTTTTTAAGTTTAATACCTAATAATAAAATACATATCCAAAGTTGTGATTGCTCTTAATATCTTTTATGACTAATAACGACGTATCAAACTGCAGATGACATCGTTAATCATTATATACGAGTCCGATAACCTAAGAATTGGCAAACAAGTCCAAAATAAATTCGTACCACAAAATTGTGAATACCAATCAGTATCGATAAGTACGTTCACCTTGAAACCGGCCCAGGAGCAGGCTCCAAACTTAAAGTTCATTATCCTCAACAAATGACCATTTTAGGCGGTTTGTGGACTTTTTGTTTAGCTCACGACGGCTTCGTCTCTTCAGGTATGAAGTGCGTTCCGAAGTCTGTAAATGCGCAATGTTGGGGTGTTCTAAAGGTGACCACTTGACACGTCTCGGCTCATGGTCGTATTGTTAGACGACAGTAGCGGGGACTGATGTACGCAAGTGAAAGCGTCAATGAGGGACATTAATAGTATTCATGACCGTGGCCCGCCAAAACACTGAGTGTCACTTTCGCTCAACGTGGACACAAACTTGACTTGGTTAGTGTTGTGTCGTGACGAACAATTGACATCGAAAATAAACAATCGATTGCACAATAGATGCTTGGCGACTGAATTTATTATCTGTCATGGTCACAGAAACTTCAACTTTTTTTTTGAGAAATTTTCTATACATTTGAAAGTTAGGAAAACGAGTTAGCGAAAGCGATGATTTACTTCATTTAGTCTCACTGTGTTTCTTTCAGAAAGATGACATAAGGAAAGTGGAAAGGTACTTTTTGTTGCGTAATAGCAAATTGAATAATTACAATAATACAAGTATTATTAGGTCATAGCATAGACCAAATTATTATAATAATTTTATATACGAGTTCCTTTACAATTTTCATCAAAGAAATACTATAATTATTAGGTAATATTTATTAGGATGTACAAAAGAATCACCATCAATCAACATCATGAGTCCTAAATTGTATCAATAGGTACATATATCAAAACATGAATCACTGAAGCTGCGGTATGATTAAACAAATAATCTTAGCCTAATAATATATTTCCATTAATGAGGTTTTAAATCTTGGGATTGAGTGAGTCATTCTTGTTTTTCGATTAAAAGCTTAGGATCCTAATTTGCAATCAATTTATGAGTTTGTTTATGTTAAAATACAAATGCCATATAAAACAAAAAGATTTTGATCTAAATATTCTTCCCATGAAAATTGCCATAAAAATATTTGAAACTGCCAAGGAATAGACTACACATACACATTCACCAACATCGAGAGAAGTGTCAAAAAACATCATCATCTGTCTAGCTTTTTCCCAACTATGTTAGGGTCGGCTTCCAGTCTAAGCCGGATGCATCTGAGTAACAGTGTTTTAAATGGAGTGACTGCCTATCTGACCTCCACAACCCAGTTACCTTGTAACACGATACCTACCCCTTGGTAAGACTGGTTGTCAGACTGTGTGGCTTCTGACTACCCGTAACGATTATCAAAGATCTACAAATGACAACTGGAACCAACGGAGGAGTACAAGTCAAAAACCTTTGATCGTTCGAACTGTGCGGCTGTTACTTAGCCACAAGCTCCTCCGAAGTGCCAAAAAAAACATTCAAAAAGCTACGTTAGAGTAGCTGGGACTAAAATTTGAAGAAGAGGCATCTGATCTGATACATTTCAAGGTCTATTTTTAATTAATTATTATCATCAACTGTCTACCTTTTCCCAACTGAGTTGAAGTTGGATTCAAATTTTATCGAATGCAGTTGAATATAGTATTTTACATAAAGCGACTGGCGGTATCTGACTGGAGGTTAGTTACCAGGTAACATGATGCATTCAAATAATCAAAATTTTAAGGAAATATAGGATTTTCTCTTTATCAGCCTTGAGTCTTGATTTGAGCTTGGTTGATTATAGGTAATAGGTGATAATTCTTCCCTTATTACACTGGCAATTATGAGCAAACTGGTCTGCCGAACTCTTCAGAGAAAACAGGCGTGATGTAAAGTTATTTTATAGATTGATTTAATGTTTCAGGTTCATGTGGTTTATGATCAAAGTTACCTTTGGCGAGCACAATCGTTGCAACGCGACCTCGAGGCCTGAGACCCGCTTCGTGCTGCGAGCTATAGCCAACAAGTTCACCCTTACTAACTTCGATAACGACATAGCTCTGCTTAGGCTGAACGAGAGGGTGCCGATTTCGGAAGCTATCAAGCCGATCTGTTTGCCTACTGACAACAGTAAGATTTCATTTTGCTCAACAAACTTAACGTGATCTTTTTGAAGTATAAGTAACATTTTTCATACGTATACGTATTTTTCGAATATACTCGTACCTTCACTGCATTATAGGTAGTCTAAAAAAAGATCCCGCCGAAAAGCTACTTTCAAGCCTTTTAAATAGACTGACGCAGACTTTGAAATGTAGCATTAAATTTTTTGGTGTCGACATGCACAGATTATTCAGATAGCAAAATGATTTTCTGAAGTAGGTACCTGTCTGTGTGACAGTATATTGTCTTTTTTTAATTTTGAGGAGTTTCATCTTTAATCTGGATCCTATATACCAGCTTGAAGAGATTTTATGATTTAACATATTATGTCTTGTTTTCAACAGAAAACTTGTATGTGGGAGTGAAGGCTGTTGCTTCTGGTTGGGGTACCCTCACCGAGGAGGGTAAGGTATCGTGCACGCTACAGGAGGTAGAAGTACCGGTTATCAGCAACCAGGAGTGCCGCAATACCAAGTACACCGCTTCTATGATCACTGATAACATGTTGTGTGCTGGTTACCCCAAAACAGGACAGAAGGATTCTTGTCAGGTAAAAAGACTTATTATTATCTTTTTATAAGTGGTCACTTTATTGTTACCCTATAAACATATTCTTCTTTTGTATTGTTCATCGAAATAACCACTTGCTTTAAGGCCTGGGGGATTAGACAAGTGGCAAAAACGCTAGTAGAATAGAAAACAAAATGTATGGGAATGACAGATAGTTAGTCATAAGCGAATGTCATTCCCATACATTTAGTTTTCTATTCTACTAGCGTTTTTACCACTTGTCTAACCCCCCTGATAATTTTAGATGTCTTAATTAGGTCCCTTAATTTGTAGTTTTATTAGGTTTCCACTTTAGAGTAGATACAAACTACAAAGACACAAAAAAATACCCGTGAAGGAGAAGCAATAGTCCACCTATTGCTTCTCCTCTACTTAGACCAAATTAGTGCTTAGCGTTAGTTCTTCGGTCGATTGTACTTTTTCTGGTCTATTTCGGAAAGTTTACTTTACACAATCTTACGTTTATGGGTACATAATATCATGGATAGGTACTTACTTCAAATAATTAGGTTACTCACGCGTATACCTGATCATCATTTTGTAGAAATAAGACTATTAGCTTAAAGGAGTCCACCACATCTCAGGACGAAAAATCCTAAACACGACGACACTATTGACGATACGAGATGCGATGTATTCTTATTTCAAACAGCAAGAAAAGAACGTTAACAAATAATATCTATATGTTTCAGGGCGACAGCGGTGGTCCTCTGATAGCTGAGAAAAAGTACGACAAACGCTACGAACTGATCGGTAATGAATACAGATTTATTTTAATGTATGCCTAACATTTGCCATTGGGTCAGGTAGCTGTAAAGACAATGCTATGTTATAATGGGATGACATCATACCTACATGTAGCGTGCAATTGTAGAAAACTAGCTGCTAGCTAGGTAGGCTGCGGGATGTTCGAAAGAGTTACCGCACCCCCGGAATATAAAGGACTGAGCAAGGAATATAGATGGGATACTTTTTCGCCCGCCGTTGGTGGGGCGGGAGGGGGTCATATAGGTATATGATGAGTTCCCATCCGAAAAAAAATCTCTAGCTAGCTAACTGTTAAGCAAATTGTTTCTTGCGGTTTTAAGCGCATCCTAAAGGAACTTCTTCACGCACCAGGACATAAACTATCCTGTCCATCCCAAGGTAACCCTTTTGTCCCCTTAAAAAGATCTACAAAATCAGTTCAACCAAGTTAATTACTGTGAAAGCGTTTAAGAGACATACTTTCGCACTAATGATATTAAATATTACTGATTATTATTGATGAGGTTCAAATATCATCCATAAAGTGATTTAATTGCATCTAAAAGGACGTTATGTAGTCTTTTGATTATGTCATCATATGCCTCTCTTTAATGTCTTAACAGTTATCGGCAGGGTACATAATCATATATCATAAATCTAGAGAAATTTTAAAAAATAACAGTCATGTAGGTGCTTACAAAAGATATCAAAATAGAAAACGCATAAGAACAAAGCTGCTTATGTATAAATTATTTTATCTTGGCACAGTTCAAAATACACTTTCTAAAGAAAACAAATTTTGCAGGCGTAGTGTCATGGGGCAACGGTTGCGCAAGAGTGGGTTACCCGGGCGTATACACTCGCGTCACTAACTACATCGACTGGATACGTGAGAACACGCAAGATGGCTGCTACTGCTCCGATTAGCGTCATTAGAACACATTGGTAAATCATCACTGATGTATAAAATAAATTAATATCTACATGCATTTATTTACTGAGATTTAGAATAGTTGTAACAGCGCCATCTATATCAGCTGTGATGAAAGTGGTTTTTCTTAAGTAAAGGTAGATGGCGTTACTATTTAGTTTGCAATAATTTTGTCGTTAGCCTTAATTTTATTTAGTGTGTCTAGTAGGTAAGTAAAGTAATTTATGACCAAATATTTGGAAGAAATTACATGTCGAATTATTTTGATTCCATTTGTATCTATTTATTGAAAAAAAAAATAAGCCTACGGAAAAATAATTAACTTATTACTTTTTGTGTACTGGGGCTGTACCACCACGTGTTTTTGCAATCACTATTCAAGTTTGAGAGCGTGACACAGCTACTAGCGGTTAGCTCCGTCTCTTTTTCATAACGAAAATAACCTTGTTTTGGCACATCGTAGTAAGGCCCCTGTTAGAATGTACAAAATATATATTTAAGGTTATAAATTGAGTAATAATTGGTAAGTAAGTATATTAAGATATGGAATCAAGTCGTATGAGTATTGCCATAAAAATACCCTACAGGTAACTTACTGTAGTAATTTAAATTTCTAAGATAGGTAGGTATCTTTTTTATGATTTTGTACGTATTTTAAACCAATAAAGTACCTCGAATAATATTAGTTTGTGTTTTATTTAAGGCAATCTCGTAAGACTCGTAACTGTAAGGAATAATTTAATAAACGCCCCATTTTGCGTTACTTGAATGATATGATAGTCTAGTTAGCTCTATTATCGACCACTGGGTTTTCATTGCATCCATAATAAAGTTTATAGGTATTCTTAGAAGAAGGTTGCTTCTAAAATGAACAGCTGAGGCAGACAGATAGACAGAAGAAGACGCACTATAAAGCTTCATGTTTTACGATTGTAGAATCCCCCTACTAAAAAATAAAGAGTCTTAGGTGAAACTCCTCGACAGATTGATAATATTGTAAAGTTGTAAAACTAGGTTTACACTACGACACCGACCGTACGTACACTCCGTGTATCTACTTGCTTGCAGATTTTCGCGGTTTCGCTCATGTCCTGAGGGATCTATTTAATGCATCCGAAATAAAAGTATCATACCAGGGTCCCAGGTATCTCCGATAATTCAGTTCAGCCATTATACTGAAAAACGTAACGAAGTCACTTTACAGTTAGGAATTTAGGAATAGGATTTCAAGTGTGTGTAGGTACACCTGTCGTATACCTAAGTCAGGAGAAAAGTGTCGCGACAGAGACATCACCATCTCGAAGAAATTGTTGAAGTGTCAACAGGGACAGCGTTAGACATTTGTCTAATATTTTTGTCACAATATCTGTCGTTAATAATTAATTATTATTGTGAGATGATAATATTTTACAAGCCCATGGTATTTTTGCCGAGGAGTGTACAAGTAGGCCGCATGCAACGGCTTGCACTGAGAGGATCATTGGATATTAAATAACTCTTAAATAGATTAGACTTCTTAACAGTATCTATGTAGGTACCGACCGAAGGTTACTTTTGAGTTTAGGCGAATTTTACCTACATTTCATCACCTGAAAGTAGGTAAGTACTTAAGGAAAAAGACGGGCTGCATTATATAAAAATAAAACAATCGATCTAAAAGGATGATGATTTTTTCCCTGAAAGCTTCCGAGAAGAATATATCTATAAGTAAAAATATTCTTTAAGAACTTATTTTAATAAACAAAACCGGATGCAAATATAATCAATTACCTACGTTTTCGTTTTAAAATTAAAAGGACAATTCACTATGATTAATATGTAAGCAGGTTATGTATTTTATATTATGTACATTTTTTCCATTCACGTGATTAGAGAAAATCAAAGTACTTATTCGCTATCTTCGGGTACTTTCACTATACTCTTGACCTATTAGGTCAGGAATAGACCGCAATAGGTTAGGAGGACGCGGCGTTATCCTAGCGCGACTAAATCAATATTAAACTACCGTTAGGCGCTATTCGTATTATTTAAAACTGGTACGTTCACTTAATTGTATGTTAAATTATAGTTCGAATAAAATTCCGTATGTGTAAGCAGAGACTAGTAATAAGAGTCTCTGGTGTAAGGAAAAAAAACTAAAATATGAAAATAAAGAAAACAAAGCGTGTGTATTTTCCGAAGGGTATGACAGAGATCTATAGCGACCATACCCGTAGTTAGTCTTTACTTTTAAAAGACTATTTGACATCAATTGGACACCAATCCTGACTCCGGATTGCTACTGAGAATAAACATGTAGTTACGATGTATACCTATGTGGTATGTGATATTATAATCGCCATTATTCAGTAGCGATGTGTTGCATTAATTGGAAACAACGTTTAACACTATACCAATTTGGGAGACTATACAAATTGAAATTCCGTTGGTGAATCAATTATGAATATCTGTGTAGTGTAGTGTAAGTGAGAATATAATGCTACTGCCAGAATTTTATTAATATATTACACACACATATGCACGCATACGCAAATATGTAACAAATATCCCTTATATAAGAAATAATCAGTGAACCTGTAAGATAAAAAATCTTGTAGCCATTATGTGTCAACGACACAGCAGGCGAAATTTTCTTTTTAAACAAATAATTAGGCAACGTAATTTATTCAGGGGTCATTTAATTTCGTCGCGGCAATTAAGACTCGGCACTCTTTTAAGATGCACATAATAATCGAATGCAGTAATATCGATACGAAGACATTGATTGCATCCAAAAGATATGCAGGTAATTGCGCCCTTGTCGTGCAGTAAATAAGACTCAAAATGATCTTAAGTCTTAACGCTTTGCGGTGTGAATGACCGCGGAGGTCATTGCCAAATAAAGCGCTCATTCGCACAGCAGCCCTCGGAACGCTAAAATGACGCATATGATCATTAGAATATTAACGAAAGCTCCAATGTATTAAAACAATTTTACTTTGACTCGCTACTCGAACATGACTAGTGGGAAGTAACGGACTGCGGTCCAAAACATTAGCACGAGCTTAAAAAATTGAATTGTTAATTTAATTTCGGATGCGTCGTTGCAACATTTTAAAGTCTCTGTACCCATAAAGTTCGTCGAGATCGAAGACATGACTTAGTGTATCAAAAACATTGAACCCTAAGCACATGCAACTTTCTAAAGAGAGTTCAATAAAATTTAAGTTACGGAGTTAACTAAAATTGTGTGTTTTAATTGAATTAAATTGAAGTGTCGACATGTTGTGGTGTTACATATTTTGTTTTCTATGTGCACTGTCAAGCAGTTCTCCGCTCAATTTAAATAAGGTATGTTGAATAACTGTTGTTGACAATATTTATCTTTGAACGAACGGTGTTACGCCCCACACTACGGTGCGCGACTTTTTGTAAATAGGTAACAGTCTGTCTTGATTTACATATTGTGCCTGCTTTTTATGCTGTTACGCATGCTAAGTAGTAATAAAATGATTCATTTTAAATATATCTTAATAACTTATTGTGAAAAGTTCCGAACTTCCGATAGATAGTTTCAATTAAATAGGAAGGTAGGTACAAACTTAGAAGCTAATTGCCTATTTAAATAAAATATATATGTCACACTCTAGGTATTTGTTCAGTTTTGTAAATGGGTTTACACGCATACATTTAAATATAGATAAGAAACTTACTACGGACATAGTAAATAGAAGAACGACAAAGGTTCAGACAAAAGCTTAGACGAGCTAAGGACCAATAAGTTCCTACAGATATGAGAAGGAGAAGGACCCTAGAACCACATTTACACATAATAACGTCTGTAATAAAATTAATTAACAGGATGACCTCGTGATTTCTGAAGATTCTTTCCACGGACCAGCACATTTTGTCAAAAGGGAGATACCTCCGTGTGAAGACTGTGGTAAGTTAATATTATAGCATATATGTACTTCACTTATGTATCAATGTTAAATCTTAATAATGTAACGTACAGTATTTATCTCTTGGAGGCTATAGGCGAAGCAATATATATATTTTATTTTCTATTCATAGCAAAGTATAAGCTTTCGGCTCTTGAATTTCATTCGTTCATTAAAAATATATTGTACTTACTAATTGTGCACTCCAGAAGGCATCTAAAAAATCAATAGTCTACCAGTATACAAACACGCGACTGAAATTTATAATTTTCAATTTCAAACGACTACCATATGACTTTAAATATTTCACGAAAATCAATGTTTTTAATTAAAAGCTCAATTTTCTTCTGTTCTATTTTATAGAAGTAGAAAATTATAGGAACGGAATGGTCTCATTTTAGTACCTACTATTATTTGAAGAATAATATAAATGTCGTAATACAAAAGATTGTTACGTCGCCATGCCATGTGAGAATGAGCAGAAGACATTAAAATCATAATCTCGCGAACCTTTTAGGTATGTTAATCCTTCAAGTTTTTTCTTTAAAGTCGTATCAAAATGAACCATCTTAATACTTCAGAATCTCCAACAACAGTCAAGTTTAAAGTAAAGATAATCTTACTTGGTAAACATTAAAGTATTAAGGTAAACACTTCAAGTAACCGTTTTATATTTGACGAAGTTGTTATATCTGAAGAGAGTACTTCAGACTGATATTGTATAAAACTGGGAGTTATTGTACCTATGGCAGGTCGTAATGGTCGAATATATATAATTGCAATGGATCATGATTATAACAAAAAATACCAGATAGATGTAGGCAATAGGATTTAAATCAATAATTCGTTAATTTCGATTTGGATAAAATAAGGAATAAGGTATTTTTAATGATAAACATTAAGATAAGATAACACAGTTTTCTAAACGTCAAAGAAATATCCAACTTTTCAATTGCTTTTTGCAAGCAAAGAGCAATTGAAAAGTTGGATATTTCTTTCCTTTAATCCGCGTTGAAATGCGCTCGGAGATACATTCTTGTGTATGATGACGATCAGCAGTCAATAACGTCCCTAAATATTCTTCTCTAAGGTTGTGGTGAGCGTAACGAAGAGCCTCGAGTTGTTGGTGGTCTGGACTCCAATGTCAACGCCTTCCCATGGCTGGGACGCCTCATATACGAGAACTCCTTCGGATGCGCTGCCTCGCTCATTAACGACAAATTCGTCATCTCTGCGGCCCACTGTATGAAAGGGTAAGCCACAAAGAATATATTCTTGAACCATAGTTGATGTATTTTGTAAATCTTTCTCCGTACCAAATTTTACTCTAAATCAGTTCAGCTGTTTATCCGTAAAAGTGTAAACAACACATTTGCATAATTAGTAAGGATTTATAACAAAGGAAGATAAAAATACTCGCATTTAAAACGATAATTTGATTTCAGAACTGTTATAAACTAGCTACCGTTATAAAATATTGTAAATTAATTCAGATTGATTCCTACTAGATTTTATTAAATACTAGCTTCCCGCCAGCGGCTTCGCCCACGTGCTTTAAAAAAATAACCGAGTTTCATACAAAATTTGCCCCCCTTTTTCACCCCCTTAGGGATAGAATTTATCAAAATCCTTTCTCAGCGGATGTCTACGTCATAACATCTACCTGCATGCCAAATTTTAGCCCGATCCCTCCAGCGGTTTGGGCTGTGCGTTGATAGATCACTATGTCAGTCAGTCAGTCACCTTTGAGTTGTATATAAATTTAGATTTTATTCATTTAAGATAATACAGATGACTTTGTTTACCTATATTTGACATGGCACTTTTTATAATGACCATTCGATTTAATATTGCTTTCGGAGATAGGATACAATATAATATTTTTCACTTCCAGTTCTTTTAGACGTACTCAAAATCGTACCTAACGGCAATGTATGTTAGGTAATCATTAAAATTGTCACCTTTAGTTTCATGTGGTTCATGTTTCGAGTGAAATTCGGTGAACACGACCGCTGCGACAAGACGCAGGCTTCAGAGACTCGCTACGTGGTGAAGGTGATCGCACACAGCTTCACACTCACTGATCTGAGCAACGACATAGCTCTGCTGATGCTCAACAAGCGAGTTGAGTACTCGCACGCTATCAGGCCTGTGTGTCTACCGAAAAATGATGGTGAGTGTTTTTGGCAAGATTCGAATAGATAGGAGCAAGATATTCTGATATTTGCACATGACTAGCTGTTTTTTAGGGTTCCGTAGTCCGACAAGGAACCCTTATAGTTTCGCCATGTCCGTCTGTCTGTCTGTCCGCGGCATAGCTCCGAGGCTCTTGATACTAGAAAGCTGAAATTTGGTATGGGTATGTATATTGATCACGCCGAGAGAGTGGTAATAAAATTTTGAAAAATATTTTCTTTTAGGGTAGCTCCCAAACACGTAAAGTGGGATGAATATTTTTTTTCTCGCGTACCCCTCCGTGTGGGGTATCGTTAGATATGTCTTTCAAAAATATTATGGGTGTGTGAAGACCATTTTTTGGTTAAGCGAGCCATTTGCGAAATATCTAGCTTTTCAGTGCAAATTTTTGTTTGATACGAGTTACCCCCCCCTTTAACCTTTGAATGGCTGTACCTAGAAATGTGAAAAAAATCACAGGCGTAGTACATGTAATGAACTTACAAGAAAAACTATCACGGCTAAGTAGGCTTAACCGGTTACAGAGTTATAGTCGACTAACTAACTCCTACTACGGAACCCTACTGCGCGTGGCCCGACACGCACTTGGCCGGTTTTTCCTGGTTAGTTGAGTCAGCAGTACATTCACATAGGTATCACTAGCACAATGAAGTACCAAGTAAATTTGAGAGAGTCTTGACTTAAATTAAGACTCTGAGACATATCTAAAGGAAATCCATTAAATAGGTACCTACTTAGGTAGTTTTCTTTCAAGCAAGGACTTCATGCTTAGTAGCACATACGACCATAATAAAGACGAGGTAGTCACATAATATATATCTAACTCAAATGTCAGAACTAAAGAGCATATGTTTTGTAAAAGAAAAATAAAAGATGAACATCATTGCCGCCCGTTTTCCTTAGCCTAAATTGCCACTGTATTGGGTTTGATAAGTAATACAAGGCCCGCAAATTGCTTGCCTCCATTAAGCTCCCTTACCTGCATAAGAATATGATATGAACGAAATACGGGCTAATAAAGGTCGAGCTTAGTGCCAAAAAAGAAGAAAACTACTACGAGGTCGGCCTTTGTCAGTTACTAATAAATCTAAGGAGACTGTAAATTTTAAGATCCCAGTTTTATAGCTAATAATTTAAAGGCCCAATCCTTACATTTATTGCTTAATACACACATTTATTCAGGTTCAACTAAAGCATTTTCTCTTTTTTATGACTTCTTTTTCGTGAACTTTAACGATATTTTGTGTCATTTTTATAATGCGTAATAATTGTGTAATAAAATACTGACGCAAATGGAATAATTTCAAATACCTATGCCTAATTTTATTTTACGATAAATATTTTTTCAACATTATAATTCTTTTGTTCAGCTTATTTATAATAATAGGAAGTTTATTCAGTATACTTATGTAGGTACATAAATATATTCATATTAATTTCCAATAGGTACCTAAGTAAGGTACTGGGTAGGTATGTCGTGGTGGTCTATTAGTTAAGGCACCTATATCTCTTGTGCAAGTTTGCGGATTCGAAACCTTGTCTTATATTACGTTTCTAAAAGGATATGTACTTTTTAAGTGTATCTTAGACATCACTTACAACGGTTAAGGAAAACATAGTAAGGAAAACTGGACTTAAAGTCTGAAATCGCCAATTTACCTTGAGCAAGCGTGGTGATCAATGCTCGTGTCTTCTCTGTATAAGAAGAGGCTTTTACCCAGCAGTGGAAAAGTAAATAAGCCGATGGTGGTCAAAGCCCTGTAACGTCGAACATCATACTGTAGACACAATGATAATTTTTATGGCTTCCTTACGCCTTTCTTGAGATCTTAGAACTCAACGTTTTCATTTCCTATTTCAGACAAATTGTATACTGGAACAACAGCATTGGTAGCCGGGTGGGGAGCAATGAACGAGACTGGCAAGTGGTCGTGCACTGTCCGGGAAGCGGAGTTGCCGGTGTTGAGCAACGAGGCCTGTCGCAACACCAAATACAACGCATCCAAGATTAAGGAGGTCATGATGTGTGCTGGATTCCCTGAGACGGCCCACAAGGATGCCTGTACTGTGAGTTCGAGATACAGTATTGAGATAGTATCATCTTCATCTTGATTATCATCAGGCTGTTCTATGCTAGTTCATAGATAGGCTACCTCTAACGCGTGCCATATCGTTTGGCTATCAGCTTCAAAAAAATAAGTTCAATGACATTAGAAGGCTGCTGCAATGCAGTCTTAATTTCTTCTTCGGGTACCTGTCCTATTACAGAATTTTGCTCATTAACCCCGACTATGCATTTATAATTATATTGTCGTGATTCGTCTCACATAACGTGAATTTATATTAATCTAGAAATAAGCAAAACTGATCAGAATTATTCTGATTTTCAGGGTGACAGTGGAGGTCCATTGATTGCAGAAAATGAGGACCATATGTACGACCTTATAGGTAATTTACACTCAATTATACCAATATCCTAATCTAAAAGGAAGTAGCGTTGCAAAGCCATTTTGTCTTCCCCATCGACATTAAATTAGATGTGTATGTGTATGATTGACTTTTTTCCTGAGGCTTGGTTAGTATTTCAACTTTCAAATAATCTTCTGTTACAGGAATAGTGTCATGGGGATATGGATGCGCCAGAAAAGGCTATCCAGGAGTTTATACAAGAGTAACAAAGTACTTAGACTGGATCAGAGATAACACCCAAGAAGGTTGTTACTGCAAATACTGAGATGTTTCCCACTTTACTTTCAAAAGACGTACTAACCTGTGTTGCCAAAACACATTATAAAAATCCAGATTATGAATAACCATCTGAAGATCATGCAAAACAAATAATTTGTGTAGATGCGGGAGTAATCCCGCCAATTAGTGAGCACACGAGAAAATGTACTTTGCCACTGTGTCATTTAAGTCGAATTTTGTACATTTTATACCCTGACAGAAAGTAGCAAAAATATGGGAAGAGATATTGACCATGAAAGTCAAATGATGGCTTAGTCAAACACAACAACAAAAGTAAATAGTTTGCTATACTACGATAGCAAAATAACATCTTTCTTCCCAAGAGTCAAGAATCTCGAAGGGAAAAGGCCCAAGTAACATCAACTAATTGTAAAATTGTGTCATCATTCGGGGTATCATTGTGCAAAATAATGTGTTGTGCTAAAACCTGGCTGGTTTTTGCCAACGATTGAGACAGAAAAATGCAATAAACTTTATTTTATTATACAAATGCAGTTTTACTAAACATACATATTTGCGTCTTCCAAATGTTAATCATAAAACAGTTACGGTTGTAAATCAGCTTGTTCCACTTCATTAAATATTCGTTTTAGTTCGACATTATTCAAATAGCTATTTGAATACTTAATTAATACTAAGTTGTTATAACAAAACGGTTCTTCATTGACTCAGTTTTTTGTTTCATTTTGTTCGTGGTGTTTTATTATTTCGTCATGACATCATCTTATAGTACCTACCTACTTTCAATGCGTATGCGCAGGTAACTGTACAAACTTATTTTTCTTTAGCCGTATTGATACAATGTGTATATAAAGATAATAAAATAATAGATGCTTTGGATTAAACTTCAATAGCTGTTTTTGTGTAAACATTGCCGGGTTTCGAGTTTGTTGCTTCTTCAATATTAGTTGTGTCTTAGTATTTTTGAAGTAATAGCGCAATGTATATTCTGTTTACTGTAAAATTTTCTTAACATTAAATCTCTATACTAGTATGATGTAGATGTCTTGTATACACTGAATGGTACAAGTTCAAGTTTATGGCGCTGGTTCGATGGAGTGCAACGTCCCCATTCCTGTCTACAGCATCCCGTTGTGGGATCTGCACGTCTAGCCTGGTTTTAGAAATACCTGTGCGGAATATAAATTAGAAAATCGTAAATTAAAACATTAATCCTAGCTATGTGGAAGTTTGTATCAGTGATAATAATTTGCCTGTGTACGACATGTGCGGTGAGTTGGGATTAACGTTGATTATTTAACCAGTTGTTTTGCAAAAAAGTCAAATATTCGAATTAGAGATATTATAAAAAAAATGGCACAAATATTCGAATTAAAATGATATTGATTCAAGGTGGGAGCAGACAATGACACAGAACCTATAACGGAACCAGTTCCTGAAGCTGTCGAATATGCACGAAACTGTAACTGTCGTAAGTAACTACTGATTTATAATATACCGCTTTTTGAGACTCGTGAATATTTTACTTTTCTAAAAGACATACCTTGAGCCCAACATAGAACCTCCTCTTTTTTTAGAAGTCGGTTACAAGACGATGAAACATTAGTATAATACGCTGTGCTCTAACTTTTTACACGTTAATGAATGATTGCATTACGTAAATAAATTTTAAGATTTTGGTAAAATCATCACGAAATTGAAAAAAAAATATCCTGTATAAGGTTTTTGTTAGAAGGTGTTTCTGTTCAGCTGATGTTTGCAGGTTGTGGTGAACGCAACGAAGCTTCCCGGATAGTTGGCGGAGTGGAGACTGCAGTCAACGAGTTCCCCTGGGTGGCGCGCCTGTCACTGCACAACAAGTTCTACTGCGGTGGTTCGCTCATCAATGACAGATTTGTTCTCACTGCCGCCCATTGTGTTAGCTCGTATGTAGAAAGTTTTTTACTATCTTTGCTGCCAATGATATATTGTTCGAAAGAGTAACCGCGGCCCTGGAACACAAAGAGTGAAAGAACGAAAACTGATAGGTTTTCGGAGGAGTGTCAGTCTGACTCTCTCTCCGCTTTGGAGTTTGATGTCTCTTCCCGAAAAAATGGCTTGAGTACCATAATGGTAACTAACATAAGGAAAACTTACGATGCGAGTTTGTCTGTGTATGTGTCTGTTTGTCACACCTGCTTAGTAGCTTTATTAGTAGTCTCATCAGATTCATCTACTTTTACTTACTAAATGTTGGCGAGAAGATCTGGGGGTTAGACAAGTGGCAAAAACGCTAGTAGCATAGAAAACAAAATGTATGGGAATGACATTCGTTTACGACTAGCTGTCTGTCAGTATCTGTCATTCCCATACATTTTTGCCACTTGTCTAACCCCCCTGATGAAGAAAGTCTTTCAAAACATTAATTTTTCACTCATTCTGTTTAGAATGAACAGAATATTTTTGTCTTTGTTTAAAGTATGGAATAAATTTTAATCTTTTCCCAGGTTCATGTGGTTCATGATCAAAGTGACTTTGGGGGAGCACGACCGCTGCAACACGACGCATCCACCGGTGACGCGTTACGTCATCAAGATGGTCGCCCACAATTTCAGCTTCACTGACTTTAAGGACGACATCGCGGTGCTGAAGCTGAACACGCCAGTGCACATTACAGACAGCGTGAAACCTATCTGCTTGCCGCTTAATGATGGTAGGTACTTATAATGCTTACTCTTATGTTTTCAAAAGTCCTGGGGCCTTTGCATAAGTTCTGTGTAGAAAGTCTAAAATAGCCATAATTAAATCTTCTAGCAGATTTTGATAGACATTCTGTGAATTGGTTAGTGTGTGCATATCCAAACTTTAAATTTTTCGTGCTCATAAGTCGTTGTTCTGTCAAGCAGCAAGAATGGTTATCAAAAGAAATGTTGAAGTGTCATTGAATTAATTTTAGAAGTAAATCATGTTTACATAATTGGTATCTATACGGAGTCAAAAAGATTCTGTTTATTACGTATAAATTTCTAAGCAATCGATTCATGGACGAGCTCAACATTTAAATCATCAATCTATTTACAACGTGTAATATATTCCATTATGTAATATTTACCCTTTTTGGACCATTCGGTATTTAGGTTTTTAGTGTCTAATTCCTTATTATGGGAAGTTTGTTGTAGCTACTCGATTGTACCTATGTGTATGTGTATAGCATCAAGTTTGGACATGAGTCACAACATGCTTTCATCCGCTCTTCTACAGGACAATGGAATTTCCAAGTATGACGTGTATTTAATTACGGTCATTGACCTTTTTGTTATTAATTGTATTGTAATTCACTTCCGCCTACTTATTCGATGTACTTTTGTTTTGTTTAAAAATAAAATTTGCAAACCGACAATTAGCATATTTGCCAGGTAAATATACTACAAAAACGCGCTAATTTTTATTCTAAGTCTATTGCTTATTCCGAAATTGTTGAACAATATGTTTGTGAAGATTCATAAAACTGTATGCAGACAAATTAAATGAAGTTAGGCGTCATAGAAGGTAGGTATTCATTCACGTCGCTGTTGTCCGGTACACCTATCAGATCTAGACTGAGTTGGTGGTGGAAAGTGTCTATCAGTTTCCACGCAAACAATAGAACATTACAATAAATCGTCTGATCGCATTCCATCGTCACACACCAGGCTTTGGGCTCTAATACATAAAAAAATATGGTATGATGTATCCTCACCTGCCTAGCTATTTCCCAATTATGTTGGGGTCAGCTTCCAGCACAAACCGGATGCAGATGAGTACCAGTGTTACATGGAGCGACTGCCTATCCGATCTCCACAATCCAGTTACCGGGTAACACGATACCCCTTAAACCCCTTAGTAAGAATGGTTGTCAGACTTTCTGGTTACTGACTATCCGTAACGACTATCAAAGGAGTATCAATGATAGCCGGGACCAACAGCGTCACATGCTTGCTGAGGCACGGAAGCGTTTTGCTATGACATAGACCCCACGGACAGACCGCGCCAAGCGCAGCCTAACTTTTGATCGATCGACCTGTGCGACTTAATCACGAGCTGCTCATGTGTATGTTACAAATATTTTCCCAGATGCAACATATATTGGTGTCAATGCAATAGCTGCCGGTTGGGGCACCGTAGGCGAGGGTAAGAACCACTCGTGCTATCTCCAGGAGGTGGAACTACCCATTTTAAGCAACGAGGCTTGTAGGAGCGCGAACTACACTCCAACCATGATTGGAGACGGCATGCTCTGTGCTGGAGACCCGGATAAAGGCATGAAGGATACTTGTCAGGTAAGCCATCATTTACTAAAGTACCTTGGATCTAAATAGAGATAAAACTATTAGTAGGTACTCCAAAATTTCACAGGTTTTGGATTAAAGAGAGCGCACAGTCCAGATTACAGCAGCTAATTACGTAAAAAATAAATATTCAATTGACATACCTTTCTTAGCAGTTTAATAGTTAGCTGCATATGTTTTGAACGTTTATATTATTGACAATATTATAACAACGCAATGTATATCATTGACCTGTCGAAATGAAGTGTGAATCAAAAGATATTGATTTACATAATAAGGGTGCGTTTTGGCTAATCAAGCTAATATACTGAACCAATGTTGTTTATTAAAGTACCATATCTAATGATGTTCTTTTATTTTACAGGGTGATAGCGGCGGCCCTCTTTCAGCTGAAAGAAATGATAAACGACATGAGCAATTAGGTTAGTTTACTTTTTGTAAAGGATTTTACGATTAACAGTATTTATTGGTACAATAATTCCTTGAGTCTAGTTTTGTTTTAAATATTTTATAGATCTTATTTTATTTATTACTAGCTGTTTCCCGCGGTTTCGACCGCATCCCGAGGGAACTACTTAGCGCACCCGGGTAAAAAGTAGCCTATGTTGTTCCTCAGGGTCTATTCTATCTCTGTACCAAATTTCATTTATATCGGTCCAGTAGTTTTGGCGTGAAAGCGTAACAGACAGACAGACAGACAGACAGACAGAGTTACTTTCGCATTTATAATACTAGTAAGGATTATTTTAATTTAAATAAAATATAGTTCTATATAATATTATTTGAATTATAAAATATGTAGTATTTCTTAGCATGGCCAGAGGCATCGATCTTATTATGTAAGTTTTTTTTTTAACTTATATAAATTTTCGTCAATTCTTTGGATTGAACAAGCAATTTTACTAAAATATTAATCTATACTTATAATAAATCTGTAGAGAGGTCAATTCTGTACATGAAATATATTTCCAAAATAACTATCAGGGGGTGATTAGGGATCGATACTGATGCCAAAAATGCAATCAGTAAAATTTTTGTCTGTCTGTCTGTATAAACTCTATAGAAACAAAAACTACTCGACGGATTTTAACGAAACTTGGTACAATTATTTGTCATACTCCTGAGATGGTTATAGTATACTTTTCATCACGCTACAATCAATAGGAGCAGAGCAGTGAAGGGAAATGTTGTCATTTTGTTTAAACGCGCTAATCTCAGGAACCGCTGGTCCGATTTAAATAATTCTTTCAGTGTTAGATAGTCTATTTATCGAGGAAGGCTATAGGCTATATATCATCACGCTAAGAACAATAGGAGCGGAGCACCACTATTCCACGCGGACGAAGTCGCTGGCAGAAGCTAGTAGGTTATAAAGGATGAAGTTTGTTTATAAGTTAGTAAGTTTGATGATGTGTTCTGCAGGTGTGGTGTCCTGGGGCATAGGCTGCGGTCGTCCAGGTTACCCAGGAGTTTACACCAGGGTGACCAAGTATCTAGACTTTATACGAAGCTTTGCCAACATTGGATGCTTTTGTACTGCCTAAATTGTAATTCTTGAAATTTTTATTAGGCTTTTTTGATTAAATAAATACTTTTATAATAATTGCTGTTTACACAACTGCACCCCAGTGCTAGGCGTGCGCGGGAAGCAAAAGGATTTTCAACGAAAAAAAAAGAACTCTGAAGGAAGAAAACAGCTAGTACATATTATATAAAAACCCATCAGAGTACATTCCTCCTCATCAAAACAATTTCCATACGACTTGTGAGTCTAGAGCGAAAAATCAATTTAAGTCAATTCGATATAAACGGCAATTTTCATAGAGATATTTATTTTATATAATATATAATTTATATAATAAACCATTAATTTTGTTATGCCTTGCACAATATTGGAACTCAGGTTATTATGTTAATGAATAAAGAAAAGGAAGGAACATTGGTTGCATTTTGATTGTGCATTCTGTAAGTTAATTGAACTCTTAATTTATGTAATTAATTTACATAACAGAATTAAATATAATTAAGTTTACAAGTATTTTAGATTTTTTGAACTGTATACTTAATTAAACTCACTCTAAAGTTATACAACAGATAGAATTGTTTTTATATAAGTACTTAGAAGATTTTAAATAAAAGCCATGTTCTTTAACTTATATTAATTTATTAGTATTTAATTTCTATTAACGATCGATTATAAAATACTTGATGCTAATTCTTTATTAATCCTAAATAATATCATAAATGCGAAAGTGAGTTTGTTTGTTTGTTACATTTTCACCGTAAAAAGATGAACCACTTTAGATGATATTTGGTACCTATGGAGATAGATAGGTCGCTGGGGACAGCTTTTCATTCAGGTGCGTGAATTAGTTCGCCCCAAACGCGGATGAAACCGCTGGAAAGTGCTATAGTATGATAAAAGTGTAAAATTTTATTGCTTACAAGTAGCGAGTAATCTCTGAAACTTCTGAACCGATTCTCTACACTACTCTTAAATGACTACCTTAATGACTAAAGTCGACGATGAAGCAGATGTTCTCCAAACACAACACAATCCAAGTTTATAAATCCTTTCTAATACTTAAAAACTATGTTCTTCACTGACTATTAAAAAAATACTAGCATAAAACAATACAATTAATCTATCCACGTCTCGAGGACCCTTTTGTGACATTCAAGTTGAGAACATCCTTTTCATGGAACAATGGCAGTCCTTCAGGTTTGAGTATAGCGTCTGGCGCCTTGAGCGTGGTGTTGTAAGTGGGGTTGAGCGGGTGCAGCGGTCCCCACGCCGTCACCGCCGCGCGGGACTCTTCATCACCCAGCTTGAAGTGCGTGCCGTCACCTATTCTTATTATTCTATTGGCTACCTGTGGATGATATAAATAATAATATATAAAAACACTGACATACAGTTCATTCAGGACCCTCGACTCTCAAAAGTTCGCGTTCGGGTTCTAGTCCCAGCGCCTGGTTTTCTGCCATGAAGATATAGTGAGAATACACTATAGCGTTTTAGTTTTGAGCAGTACTGAGTTTAGTTATACAAGACATACCTAGATCATTTTGAAACTAGTTTTTGGATGAAGAGCAAAGCGGAGTAGGTACAATGCAGTGCCAAAATCTGAGTGCTACTTCATCTGATATGGATTGACTTTGATCATTGTTAAGTCAAGTAACAGTTAACACTAGTTTAATGAAGCGTTACTTACCACTTCAGGTGAGGTGGTTTTTAAGTCATAAGCCAAGCCGATCTTCTCGAAAAATCGTATAATACTAGCTGACTGGTTAAAATGCATAGACAGTTCAGCGGCCTTATAGTCCCAGGGGAACGCGTGGTGGTAGTTGTGCCAGCCTTCTCCTAGACTTATCATTGCTACAAACCACGATTCCACTGGCTGCAAATTTCTGCAAAATTAAAAAAAAATCAGGTTAGGAAATATACATGGATATAGAATAGATGATATACATGCAGAAGGAAAGGTTTACTTACTGGTCGTATGGTCTAGTCCCATACAGATGAGCGAGGCTATTGACAGTCCAGGTCCCATTTAGTTGTAACACATATCGGGCAAAATAACAGAATAATATTGATTCAAGTAGAGGTTCCCCGAAGAAATACACTGGCACTCCCACAGGTATTAAAAAGGCAAATATAAAGTATAAATAATAGTAGTATCTGAAAAGGAAAGAATTAATATATTAGATACATTTTTAGACAAGCCACTAGAAGTTGAAAATGGTAACTAGAAAATATAATTTACTTCTTCTGGAACATGACCATCCAGTCGGCCTGCAAGTCACTCATGTCGATCCTCCTCCCGAGCTCAATGACGTAGGGGTGCTTCTTGTGCATGAGCCACCCGATGTGGCAGAAGAAGAAGCCACGCTTGGAATTGTGGGGGTCGCCGTCAGTGTCCGAGTAGCGGTGGTGGAGTCGGTGGTCACGACACCATATGAACATAGAATTCTGTTAACAAAACAATATTGAAGATGAATATGGTATTTTAGATACCAACTTGTAAATTGTACAGATTGAGGTTAATTTCATATTATGTACCTGCCCAGCGATAGTTTGCGCAACTAAGAATACAGCCCTAAGAAAAGGAATCGCTTTAAAAGACTTATGGGTGTAATAACGGTGAGCTCCAATTGTGACTCCTTCCGTAGCAAAAAATGTGATAAATAAAGCTGAAAAAGCAAACGAACTGTTTTAGTAAATTATTACACGACTACCTTCGTACAATATAAGCAGAAAAATGTTACTTACTCCATAAAATAGTTTGCCATTGAAAATAGCCTGTAAGTGACAGGAGAAGTCCCCAAATTGCGAGAATGTGCATTATCAAGAAACCGATAGCATTTTTCCACACAATTGTATGTTTGTACGAGTAATCCGTCCCAATTACCTTAGGAACTTTAAATTCATTTTTATTCATATCAATATTATTTTTTGAGTTAATAAATTCTTTAAAACTTGTGGTAGAAGTTTTGGTCTCAATATCTGCTGCAGTCATTTTAGATACACTCTCCTTTAGTTCACAATTTGTTTAATTGGTAGTCTTGCGTTGGACTACTGACTTTACGGGTGGTAATTTAATACTACTCCATAATTTAAGGGCGCCACTTATTTAAGAACAGGTAAAACACTGGTTACCAAGTAAAATCACGAATGATTGGGTAATTAATTGTTTGAAAATGTCTTTGTATGTTAAAATCATACATACTTGCAACATTTTTAGGGTCCCACACCAGAATGGTGTAAAACGTAAGGCGTCTTCATCAGTACTTACATCCGTTAGTTTTTCACAGCTACTGATTTCAGAAACTACTCACATAATATAAGAAAGAACATCTGCGTGCTGTCATTAATTTTTAGTTTCTTAGAACCCGGCTTTTCAGAAATCAGAAATATTTTCGTAGTTTTATACCTTGAAAAAATTTGATATAATTAATTACAATTGAATATCAACATTTGCCTAATTTTAAAAGGAAAAATTAAACATTATAAAAATCACTAAAAAATAATTGCTGGCAATTGCAAAAAAAAAAAACTAATATCATGCGCCTATATTTAATTCTAAAGTACAGAACCAACCCTCTGTAAACGAGCCTAATCCACACTTGAACATTTTGTGTCGTTATTGTAAATGTCCATTTAACATTATAGAAACATAGACAAGGTTATAAGTTAGATCAGATCGCATTGATCGATGTTTGTGTCTGCTCGTGTGTTATAGTTATGTTATATTATAAAAGTGTTTATAGTAGAAATAATTTTAAAGTTTTAAAGAATTTGGTTTTTTGATTTTGGTTCATTTTTCAGACAGACAGGTAAGTTTACATCTTTACTCAATACTCAGTCATAATATAATATTTTAATGGAAAGTAAACAGCGTTTTTAAATTAGCTTCGAAGACTTCATCTGCGTGGTCTTCGAATTGGATAAAGATAACAAATTAAAAAATATCTTTTCATAATTCAGAGCGTGAGCGCTTTGTGTCAAATATTGCCTAAATCTGTTCAGTAGCGTAAAAGACATCTATCCATCAATTCATATAGACTTTCGCATTAATCTATACTAATATTATAAAATTTTATTATACAGTTTGACGGCACGTTTGGCGTAGTGGCTGAGCAATTGGCTGCTGCGCTGCGTGTCGCGGGTTCGATTCCCGCACGGGACAACTAAAATTGTTCCGGGTCTGGGTGTTTGTGCATGTGTAATGTATGTTTGTAAACGCACCCACGATACAGGAGTAATTCCTAGTGTGGGACAACGTTTTTTTTTAAAAAAAAAAAAAAAAAGTTTGTGCGGTTGCATGTTGGCTAAGTAGAGGGGCTCGTGGCTAAGTAACAGCAGCACGGTTCGACCGATCAAAGGTTAAGCTGCGTTTGGCGCGGTCGGCCCGTGGATGGGATCTATGTCATAGCGAGACTCCTCCGTGCCTCAGAAAGCACGTTAAGCTGTTGGTCCCGGTTGTCATTTGTACATCTTTGACAGTCGTTACGGGTAGTCAGAAGCCAGAAAGTCTGACAACTAGTCTTACCAAGGGGTACCGTGTTACCTGGTAATTGGGTTGTCTAGGTCAGATAGGCAGTCGCTCCATGTAAAACACTGGTACTCAGCTGCATCCGGTTTAGACTGGAAGCCGACCCCAACATACTTGGGAAAAGGCTAGGCAGATGATGACGAGTTTGTGAGGTTGTAGGGGCAATCTCTGGATCTACTAAACCGATTCAGATAAAAAATCCTACTTAGTATTAGTAGGATAGGGTAGAAGGCCTTCTTATTTTTCACATGGGACTTGTTACTATGAATAGTTTCCATTTCGTTTTAGTACCTAATTTCTATGAGCTTTACGGAAAAAAAGTCTTTCGTGAGTGCCAGATGTTACCTACTTACTACCCTGTTACACTGACACTGCGTAAATAATGCAAACCATTATAGGGAAAATAAATTAACGCGAACACGTGTATATTGGCGGAATTTGCTCTTTCGTATTTGTATGTAAATTAAGTAAGTTAAACTATGTTGCAAAAAATTCAAGCACCTAAGTAAATCATATATTTTGAGACTATTTGCATTTTAAATGTTTTATTGGTGGAATATGTCGCTAGCATATAACGGGTTGTCCAGACAAGCATAAAAGTAAAAAAAATGGAAATGATTACAGTATTAATTAATAATTATTTTATTAGTGCAGCCACAGCGGCAGAGCCAGCACGCACAGCTGTGTGGTATGGCTCAAGAGTGTCGTCATTGGTTGAGTCCAAGGAAATATTGACATACCGTCTGGTTTCTTGCCATCGTCGCGTGCTAAGCCATTAGTTTTAATACGGTTGGAACATCGGCGGCGACAAGAGTGCGACATATGATGTCATTTTTACTCGCATACGTGCGATGCAGCCCGCCTTCGGCTGCATGACGGGCTGTGGTGTCCGTTGAAAACTTCACCGCAATGGCAACGATGAGGAGAGCAGCACGGATCCCAGGCGGAAAGTACTAAGTGTCCTCAAACATGGTGCCTATGTTTGATAACGGAAGTGCAAGATATATACCTTACCCCCATTCACCCACAGCACAGCCAGCAGGCGCGCTCTCTTGGCAGAGGTAAATGACGTATTTTTTTTTCGTATTAGGAACTCTGCATAGCGGCTCATCCATTCACTGTCTCTAGGAGGATGGGTTGGCGGGTGGATCGGAGTTAGGTCAGGTGATTCTCCATTTGGAAGGAGCAGCGCCGTGTCCTCACGACCGAAGTAGGAGGCGATCTGTCGCTGCCGGCCTTTGTTCAGAGTATGGTCGGCAGGGGAGAGCCGTGGGACGCGGTGGTGTCCTTCTGCGAGGACGTGATGTCGTAGAAGGAAGCTGCGGAGCGGGAAAGGGAGATCTCAACCCTCAACCCCGCCCGCAGCAGGCGCACCGGGCGCCGGAGGAGAGCAGACAACGCCCTCTTCCGCCCCCCATAAACGGGTCCAGGGGCGAAGGTCTTGGGGAAGTCGCGCGCGCCCCCGAGGCGGTGCACGGGGTAGGACACCTCACTACCCCGTGCAGGAGATGAGGCCCGGCAGGACGGGTGTCCAGTGCGGGGCTGCGGAGGAATCTGCATTCCCGCGGCCCCGCGCCCACGTGCGAGAAGCGACACCGGAGTGGTTTTAGCCGGTAAGAGTCCGGCATTGTTCCCGGCCTCCGCAGGCCGGGTTCGCCCATGAGGATTTCCCCCCGAAAAAAAAAGGTGATTCTCCACCACGCATTTACAGCTTCATGCTAGGAAACATGCAGGTCCGGCTTTATAAGGACAACCTTGACTATATCAAATTGATGGCCAATTTTTACTAATCTTTCTTCAATTTTACTTTAGGATGTTGATATGATGTAACAGTGAATACCATGTAGCTACTGATATACTACTACATTGCCGATTTTTCTAATTTTCATGTCATATGTCTAAGCTTCAATTTATAAGGCAATTATTTATTGCGTTTCAATTGCCTTATAGGCAATCAATATTATATGGCAATTATTGATTGCCTTATAAATTGAAGTGCGTCAAATCTCTATGAATCATATCATCTTTAAAATGTTAACGGCAGCCTTATTATTTGCAAGTATCTCTTACGCAGTGAGAAAATTAGGCCAAACACATTGAATAATTAAGTAGGTATTTGATTGGAAATGTCATGCATCTATGTACCTACTTGTACGGTGACCGTGATAATGATCTAAATGCAAATGATTACTATTGTGTTTCTATTGTTTAAAAAACAGACGTTTAAGTTTGAATATTTATTATATTTAGATTTTCGAGTTCAAATTGATATGTATTTATTAAATAATTATACATAATAATATGATCAAAAATATAGAACTAATCTTAAAATATGTACATCTAAAATATTACGACTACCATTACTTAAAAATCTCTATTCTAGCTAGTACTTCTATCAACATAAAGTATGAGGTTGACTTTTGGGTATTGACCCAGCAACAACAATTTCTTTGAGCAAACTCTGTTCTGTGTAAGAGAGGTCCATGTGGACAAATCATAATGCTTAAGCTGCACTCGTGTTTCTTCTCGATACATTAAGATTAAGAACATCCTTTTCATGGAACAATGGCAGTCCTTCAGGTTTGAGTACAGCGTCTGGCGCGTTGAGCGTAGTGTTGTAAGTGGGGTTGAGCGGGTGCAGCGGTCCCCACGCCGTCACTGCTGCGCGGGATTCTTCATCACCTAGCTTGTAGTGACTGCCGTCACCAGTCCTTACTATTCTGTTATCTACCTGTAAGTAACAAATATAATGGAGTTTTAAAATAATTGACTAATTTCTATTAATTAATTAAGGCAGCCAGCCTTTTGAGCACGATTCCCATTGACAGAGATGTGAACGAATATTTTGATTCTTAACGTCTTTTTTATATCTTTTATTTTAGTATAATCACAGGGTATAATGTTTGTATCCTGATTGTATTAGCACATGTCTACTTACCACTTCAGGAGAAGCAGTTTTCAAATCATACGCAAGTCCGATCCTTTCAAGGAATTTTATGAAAGTTGCTGAATGGTTAATGAGGTCGCTCAGTTCAGCAGCCTTGTAGTCCCAGGGGAATGCGTGATGGTAGTTGTGCCACCCCTCGCCTAGCGTCATCATAGATACAAACCATGACTCCACTGGTTGCAGGTTCCTGTACAACAACATTGAAAAAAAAAACATTATAATTATTGTAGTATATGACTACAATATTTATAAATATTTTTTGCTGAGAATGACGACAAGGGGGAAAGATGAGAAAAGTTATGCAACAGACTCTATAACCCATATGTAAATAAATGTAACAGAATTCCATATAGTTACATAGTATTACATTACATAGTATATAGTACATATGTTTTACTTAGTGTTAACTTACTTATCATAAGGTCTAGTCCCATAAAGATGTGCGACGCTGTTCACAAGCCAAGTAGCATGGAGTGAGAACATGTAGCGCAAGAAGTAACAAACGAGCAGTGAGTTCCACCAATGTTCTCCGAAGAAATATACTGGTATATACATTGGAATAAATATTGCAAGCAAGATATACAACGGATAGTAGTATCTGAAACAAAATAGATAGGTATCATTAAAAGGATTAAGAAAGAATGTAAGGTGAAGATTATGAGAAGATATTTTGATGTTATGTGGCCCAGGATAAAACTCAATATTTCATATTATGCAAGAAATACAGCACTTAAAATCATTAAACACCACAACATAAAATAGTGAGAAAATATTAAGTATAAGTGATTGATTTACTTCTTTTGGAACATGACCATCCAGTCAGCCTGCATGTCACTCATGTCGATCTTCCTCCCGAGTTCAATGACATAGGGGTGCTTCTTGTGCATGAGCCATCCAAAGTGACAAAAGAAGAACCCGCGCTTGGAGTTGTGGGGGTCGCCGTCTGTGTCCGAGTAGCGGTGGTGGAGCCGGTGGTCACGACACCATATAAACATACAGTTCTGTAAAGTCGAATGGTACTCAAGAAATTAAAAGGCAGAGTATCGATCTCCGAGGACATCAAACTGAACTTACGACCACCAAATATAGAAACATTTTATTTCTTTTTCCATGTTTGAAGATGAGCAAAATTGTAGTATATTTAAAAATACGTGTTAACTATTAATATAAAGGGTTTTACGGCTTTATAATATAATCGCTTCTTATTACCTGTCCAGCTAGAGTCTGCAATGTGAGTAGTATAGCTCTACAGAGTGGAGTCGCTTTGAAAGTTCTATGAGTGAAGTATCTATGGGCTCCGGTAGTAATGCCTTCTGCCGCAATGTATGTTACAAAAGTATCTGGAAACATTTAGAAAATGAGTTAAACGACCTACTGTATCCAAGGGAAAAATATTGTATGCTTTACTTACTCCAAATTAAGGTTTTTATTCCGATTCCTCCAGTCAGAAGCACTATCAAACCCCATAATGCAAGTATATGTAAAATAAAAAATCCCATTACATTCTGCCACACTACTGTATGTTTGTACGAGTAATCTGTTCCTATATTCTTTGCTATCAGAGGTACTTGTCGTTCTTGTCTGTTCTTAACTTGAATATTCTCCATCTCGTTGTTAGTACTCAAATTAAAAAAACAAAACTCAAATAAATCTGGTTGGAGAGCTCAAGATGGTACTTACTACCCTGATACCCAGGCGCTATTGATGCAGGTAAAAAATGCAAAGCATTTTAAATAAAATGCATGAAAGACTAAAGCATTGTTCCTGATAAATAATTCATTGTATTCAGTGTTGTAATTGTCAGAACTTGAACTTTCCTACTTGTATGTTAATTAATTACCAATACTTTTGACATTGCTGATTGCTTGGTTTTATTTCATCACAATTGAGTCATACCCTTGCGGATCACAATGGAATTCTTTTCAGGGTTGCGATGTCAGTGCACCAGGTTTGAGTACTGTGCTGATAATGAAGTATGTGAGCAGTTTATTGGGTTGATATTATGATACAAGGGAAAAATAAGACACATAACTAATTAAATACAAGTTAGTCATGATAAGAACATAGTCACTAATAAAGGCAGACAACTGGATAAAAAAAAAGCAAATCGCAATATTAAATGACAGTCGGGAGATCATACTGTGAAATGTTTTGTTATCTAAAAATAATTTATCTGTTTTTATTTCAAATATTTTTGTGATAAAAGTTCATCCTATGTTATTGGAGTGTAAGGATTAACGATATCTCATATATCTAAATTCGTTTTGGCATTCAGTACCTAGAATAAATATTTTCTATTACATTTATTAAAGTTAAAAATGTATGATACTCTGAGATATTTAACAGCCATGATTTAGCTAGGTGGTGGATTCTACCTCTGAAGAAACCTATCTGCCGGTCTCAATCCTTCTTTATTTGAACATCAGAATGTGTGCTGCGTTGCTTGTTTACCATAGATTTTTATGGAAAATGCAATAAGTAATAACGATTTAATTGCGTTTTCTCGTTGCATTAATACTTATCCACAGATGTCAATGAATTTAAGCTAAATTGCTCAACGCGGTACCGTCTACAAAAATAGGTAATAAACAAATAGTTGACAGTGGTTATGGATCTACCTATTTCCAAATTCTAATTCATATCATTGAACATGTTATTTTCTAGATTTAACGTGGCGATAATCATGTCGTGGTGACCTAGAGGTAAAGGTGCTTGCACCTTGAGTGCCACTGTGACATTTTTCAGGTCTTATGTGAGTGTTAGGTGGGTGTACAACAAGGCTGACAAAAGGGAAGAATAATATCGCGAGGATACCTGCATTCATAAGTCTGAAATCGCCAATCCACTTTGATCAAGCGTGGTGGTTGCATCAATTAAAAATCTACATAGTTTTTTATTTGGACAAGATAATTATACTGGTAGTTTTAAGTTTTTAATAAAAATCAGTTTTAAGATTAAATAAACACTTTATTTAATTTTTTTATACATAAATATAAGAATATCAATAAATAAGTTTTAGATGTTTAATAATTGGATTAAAAATAATTCACATTATTTTCTTTTTCATATCTAAACTTAGTAGATCATTTTCGTGGTACAGTGGTAGTCCTTCAGGTTTGAGTATAGCGTCTGGCGCCTTGAGCGTGGTGTTGTAAGTGGGGTTGAGTGGGTGCAGCGGTCCCCACGCCGTCACCGCCGCGCGGGACTCTTCATCACCCAGCTTGTAGTGAGTGCCGTCCCCAGTCCTTTTTATCCTGTTTGTTATCTATAACAAAAAATATCTACTCATTTAATATCATCATTTTGCAATAGGGAGAAACCGTATTTCTCTCAAATGCTTCTAATGAGAAATCTACGGTGTTTCCAGACCTAATATTTTATATAATATAGACATCTTACCTGGCCCCTGTAATCAGATAGTAAAAAATATTTTGATATTAAATTATAGACCCAATAATTACTATTTTCTACAAAGATTTATCTCACCATTTCCTGCGATACTGATTTCAAATCGTAAGCTAAGCCAATCCTTTCGAAAAACCGTATGATACTGGCTGATAGGTTGAAATGCATCGTCAATTCGGCAGCTTTGTAGTCCCAGGGGAACGCGTGGTGGTAGTTGTGCCAGCCCTCTCCTAGACTTATCATTGACACAAACCATGATTCCACTGGTTGCAAATGTCTGTAACGAAAAAAAGAAAGAAAAGTACATTTATACCTTGGGAAGGTTATTCTTCAAGATTAAGATGCAATTGAATACAAGTAGTTCAGATGGAGAAAGTGCCCATCTGACTTCTACTGCCCAGTTCATTATCATTCGCCATTATCAGACTTCTGAATACACGTAACAAAAATCAAACATTTAAGTAAAATTATTATGTAAGAATAGTAGTTATCTAATAAAGAGGTATACTAACTCGTCATAGGGTCTAGTTCCATATAGATGAGCGATGCTGTTGACACACCAAGTCCCATTCAGTTCAGAAACATACCGAGCAAAGTAGCTCACTAGCAGCGAGTGCCACCAAGTCTCCCCGAAACAGTATACGGGAACCGACACAGGGAACAATATTGCCAGTGCAAAATATAAAATAAAGTAGTATCTGAAAAAAAAAGGATTTTTTTCTTAATTTATTATCTGACACAAATAAATTGATTAAACTGTCGCAGGTATGCTGAAAGAGATTTCTTTTGAAAAAAGCAATACCTAAAGTATAGCATTTTCATTCCTTTTTTTTGTGTGTTTATAAATGGTTAATAAAAATAAATAGCGTTGGCGTTTCCTAGAAAGGTTTTTCTAGGCAAGAAGAAGAGCTCATTATGAAATCAATTTAGTGGCCAAACCATCTAATTGTTCCCTAGTTCTTATTTTCTGATCGCAAAGGATTGTTCAACCAATTATATAATTAACAAAGGATTACTTCTTCTGGAACATGACCATCCAGTCGGCCTGCAAGTCAGTCATGTCGATCCTCCTGCCGAGCTCAATGACGTAGGGGTGCTTCTTGTGCATGAGCCACCCGATGTGGCAGAAGAAGAAGCCACGCTTGGAATTGTGGGGGTCGCCGTCAGTGTCCGAGTAGCGGTGGTGGAGCCGGTGGTCACGACACCATATGAACATAGAATTCTGTTAAATAATATATACCATTATGTTGCATGAGTACATACACAATATGAGACATGATGACTGTATTAAATTTTAATATTTTTTAAAATTTAATAATAAAAAAATTTGAGCTAAATTTTAGCTAGCACTTTTATTCCTCATTAATTTTCTTAGGCTTTACGTAATGACAGTGAATTACGACAATCAAAATACAGATTACTAAACTTCGTCAGTGCAAAATTGTAACCACAATAATTTGGTTTCGTAATTTACGTTGTTTTATAAAACAAATACACTTTAGTGTTTTATTTTCATCCTAGACTTGCTGTTATTTGTGAAGATGTCTTTACTGATTGTCAGATGTTTTTAACGAAACTGCTTTTGAATTCCACAATTTGGATAACTTTCCTGGGGGACCTTGATAATGTAGGTATTATCCTATCTTGAACATGTCGTTAGACACATAGGTTCTAAAATAATACTATAAAATCAGAAATAAAGGTTTACCTGTCCCGAAAGAGTTTGGCAAATTATCATAATAGCTCTCAAGAGTGGTGTAGCTTTGAATGATTTGTGAGTGTAATATCTGTGAGCTCCAATAGTTACGCCTTCCGAGCCGATGTACAAAATACATAGTGCTGAAATATTAAATATAAAAATATAATTCTGGATAAAATATATAGAATTATATATAACTACGTATTTATTTGTAATTACTATTTTGTCTTACCCCATAAACTGGTTTTCCATGAAACTGTTCCTGTAAATATATAAACAAACCCCCACAATGCCAATACATGTAGAATAAGGAAACCTAAGGCGTTTACCCATACGATGTCATGCTTATATGAATAATCAGTTCCTATGTATCTTGTTTGAGGAATGTTATCCACTTTGTCCTTATTATATTCGTGATCATTTTTAATTTGACTGCAATTATGTAATTTAATTTTATTTACTTTCAATTTGTTTGGAAGAGTATCACTGGCCGTCATTTTTGTTCACTTGACTCAACAGTAACCGTTGAAAAATTTCACTAAAATGTTTTATGAAGAGCCTACATTTATAAGCGTTTGCACAAGGCATTTTTGTATTGATTGTGTTTATTTATTATTTCGTGTAATAATTAAAATTAAATTCATTTACATTATTATTAGCATTTAATGCAAATACTCTACCGGTTTGCGGCCAACTTCGTTCATATGATTTTTGAAATTAACCATAAAGTTTCAGAAGTTTTTCTTCTTCTTCAGAGTTATTTTTAGTAAAGAACTTGCTGTGCGGCTATGCTTCGCTTGCGTGCCCGTCGTAGTAATATACAAAATACGGGTAGTTTTGCAAATATATTCGTAATCAGCACTAAGAGTGTTGATGATTCACCCTCGAAAATTTTAAACATAATGAAATGAGATTGATAGCCTACTCTTCTCTCTTACAGATATATTTTAACTGAGAATAAATATGTCAGTTTGGCAGATTTTGTAAAGATAATATGTCAAATTATCATAGGTTCTTTATTCAAAAGTATTGTAAAATCGGCCCTAAGACTAACAGACAGAAAGACAGTCAGACAGACGGGCATTTCTAAAAATGATAGCAATATCTTTATGGTTATTATTTGTAGTCAAAATTCCTAAATGTGTAGACAGGTATTTTCAGTTTTATTATATTTATATACTACTGGCTACCCGCGACTTCGTCCGCGTGGAATAGTGGTGCTCCGCTCCTTTTGGTCTTAGCGTAATAAATGAACTATCTAACACTGAGAGATTTTTTTTAAATCGGACCATTAGTTCCTGATATTAGCGCGTTCAAGCAAACAAACAAACTTCAGCTTTATATTTATATATTTAAGTACCTATATAATGTATTATGTCATGTATATGTAATTATGTATAGATTAATATGATTTTTTAAGTGTCAAAATGTTTTATGATAATGATATAAATTATAATTATTATGACATAATGATAATGTAAACATGTAAATTAATTTAATTGCCTTTTACATAGGTACAAATAGCTGCGCCCGCGGCTTCGCTCGCGTGCGCGTCGTAATATGAACTATATGAATTATAGGTAATTTTCCTAATATTGAACGATTGACTAAAATCTTGGACTCTCGTCAAACTATTGGAAAATTTGATTGTTAACAAACATAGAACCGAAAATTATGATACTGTATGTAATTCTTGCCGTTGTCGCATATCTTTTTCGGGTAGCATAAGTAATGCATGGCAGCATGGTTAGCATGCGGCCACTGCAAGAGTACTTGCCTTTTTCATGCTTCCCAGTTCGATATTTCCCATAGTTTGTAACTTATAAAATGCCGTATTACTTTAATAATTTGTCAATTATCAGTCATGGACTAGGTCGAGATGTCGGTTTAATTGACCAGGCCCAATAGAGCCCGCCAGGATTACGGCATCGTTCGAATTAGGCCACGTCCGCACAGACAGGCGGCTTGCTTAGCGCCTAGAGCTTAGTGAGTCACTTAGCGAGTAGCTTAGTAAAACGAATGTTCTACAATGTTCGCGACCGACCGCACTGCGCGCTTGAAGTCTAGCTTGTCCCTAAGCGTGTATCCAAGTAAACAAACGTGTTGGTTTTTTATCACGAGGCGCGAGGCATTTTTGAACAAAAAACATCAATCATGTGACATCTCGTCAACGTGCCGACAAGCAAATGACCAACACACCTAGCGACCCACCACGCCAACCACCTATCAGGGCGGCCACCATGTATCCTAGCAAGTAGCCAGAATGCAAGTCACTAGGCTCTAGGCGCTAAACAAGCCGCCTGTCTGTGCGGACGTAGCCTTACTCTTTCGGCACGATGGTGGAACTCAAAGTGCAAATGAAGGAACACGGATGAGTTTGAGTCAAAGTTTGACACTCCCTTTCCCTCCACAAATAGCAAAAGGGGTCATTTGATGATTTTCCATCCCTAACAAAAAACTTCATGGTCTAGTGCCCTAAGGAGCTAAAATAGAGAGTGACATTAATTGAACCTGTTTTAGTCTTCTTAAATAACTGGTGGTTGAACCTATTTTAGTCTTCTTAAATAACTGGTGGTGATGGCTGGCTTAAAAGAGATAGAGATAAAGTAATAAGATCAAGAGGGATAGGTACGTTTGCGGATCTTTAGATCAATAGCTTATGAGCTTCATCATCTGCCTAGCCTTTTCTTAACTATGTTGAGGTTGGCTTCCAGTCGTAACCGGATGCAGCTGAGTGTGTTTTAAATGGAGCGACTGCCTATTTTACCTCCACAACCCAGTTACCGCGGGTAACACGATACTCCATGGTAAGACTGGTTGTCAGACTTTCTGGCTTCTGACTACCCGTAACGACTGTTAAAGATCTAAAAATGACAGCCGTGACCAACGGCTTAACATGCTTTCCGAGGCACGGAGGAGTTTCGCTATGAGCTTACCAACTAGATTTACACCTACATAATTTCATTGAAACTATCTTCCACTTAACAAACAGTTCCACGGAACAACGTGTAAGAAGATTCGGCTTCTTAAACATAAATTATAATGTTAATTGAAAAGTGCGGTAGTGCTTAAAAAGATCAGGGGTCTCAAGAAAGATCAGAAGCTCAGGAATAAAACATCTACACATTTACATAAATTATAATGTAACATTTTATTGTTAATTAAAATAAAAATACTTTTTATCTGAAACAAAAATTAAATTTAAAAAAAAAATGTCAATGACTGCAATACGCTGTAATGTAAATCATACCAATATTTGGTTATAATGTTTTATTATGCGGCGTACACTCACCTATATCATGAAAAAGAAAACTCAATTAAATCCCGACCATAATCTACGCACGATTGAGCTTCGATATCCAAACAGAAATTTAATTAAATTCTTATGTACTCCTATTACAATTTATTGGCAAAGAAATCATTCCAGCGATGCCGATGATGATGGAATTTTTGTCAACTGTTTACCTGGTAATAAGTACGCCCATAAAATGATACAGATATGGTCCGTACTCTGTATTGTAATCAGTTGGGTGAGTGCTTAGCTTTTCATTTATAATTATGTTCTTACAAGCACAAGCGTATAAAATATTCACAGTGCAAACATTCACTTTATTTTAAATAATATTATTAAAAAGAATACAAGCGCCTGAAGCGCAATAATAACAACTTTCCGTCGTGCCACGCTCAACTGAATTTCATTACGAACTCGTTTCAACTAAGTCTAGTATTGTGTTTGATTAATTTCTGCTTTTTTCTTTGAAGGCACATGCAGACAAAGTCAATGCCTCATGTGGTAAGTTATAAAACATATCTAAGTATAGTCTTTTAAAAAAAAAGACATTTCATAATTCCGTTTTTCTAGAGTGTGGTATCGCTGGGCATAACCGGCGAATTGTGGGCGGCACCACAGTCCAACCACATGCATACCCCTGGCTAGTGTCCCTTATGCTTGGACCTAAGCTGCACTGCGGGGGAGCAATCATCACGGATTTACATATTCTCACAGCTGGACACTGCATTACTTTTGGGTTCGTATTAATAAAGCTCCATTAGTAAAGTGAAAAAAATAATTATTTGCAAGGTTTCTTATATTTGTTGAGAGCTGTTCATATGTCGTCAATTTTTAAACGGAATCATCAATTCAATTATGATTTATGTGCTAAAAAACAAAAATATTACATCTACTATTTGCTATTTGTTGCTTATGTTTAGTTACTGTAAAATGCTGCGCTTTCGTCCTAAATTTATTTTATAGTTAAACAGAAAAAGCTTGGTGACTATGATTTTAATGTTTTTTCAGAGTCCATTTCCGTGATTTGACAGTGTACGTGGGCATGCACGACCGGCTGGACACGTCATATGTGACACTGCACGTCGCGAACGGCATCAAACACCCTCACTTCACCTCCAATGCCGTTCGGGACATCAACGACATAGCAGTTCTAACACTCGACAAACGACTTAAGTTTTCTGAGAAAGTTCGGCCAATATGCTTGCCAGAGGAAAGTAAGTTGATCGATGTTACGCAAAAATTACGAAACAGTTTTTACTACTGAGTAATTTAAAATAAAATATGATGTCCTTTTTAATTACAGCAATGGATTTTAGAAATTTGCCTTTAACAGTGGCAGGATGGGGCAAAACAAGGCAAGGTGCATTGACATCTTCAAGATATTTACTTGAAACCAAAGTACAAATTGTGGACAGCGACAAATGTAAAAAGTCAGCTATTTATAGGGACAATCTCGTCAGTGACACTATGATGTGTGCATATAGTCTTGGAAAAGATGCTTGTCAGGTAATTATTTTGCAAACTTTATGAGAGGAGAGATCAAAGCCAACGCTTTGAGAATCTTTGAGGTGCATCTGCAATTGTTTAACTTATGCATCATTATTCCAGGGAGACAGTGGTGGGCCACTGTTTTCTACTCACCGAAGATCTTATAACAAAAAGTGGTATCAAGTCGGTAGGTTGTAGAAAAAATAAATCCGTTGTTTATTAAAAAAACAAATAGATAAATATACATTCACGTATTAATTATTTTTTGGTTCCAGGTATTGTATCTTGGGGCATAGATTGTGCCATGCCAGACTATCCAGGTAATATACTAACAAACGCGTAACAATTTTTAAATTTGTTACTTTTATTTTTTTTTATAATTATTTATTGTGCATTCAGGTGTCTACACAATCGTGGCAAAGTACACTCCCTGGATCAAGCAGCAGACTGACGACGGCGCGTACTGTGTATAGTCTTAAGAAGTCACCATTTTATAATATGGCCAATAAAAATGAAAAAAATATAGTATCATTTAACCAAGAAATAATAATCCTTGCCTAATTTGCTGTATAAACAATTTAACACGATTTAGTTTATATTCGTCTGTGATGCATAACGCTTTATTATGAAAATTTTTCCCATTGTTAGTTCTGGGAGAACGTATCGGTTTGGCGATAAGAAAATAGGTAAATTGGCCACAGAAACAAATTGAATCGAGAATACGGTTTGACAAGTTTACGACCTAAGAAACATATTTGCCGAAATACTAAGCAGAGAATAGTACGCTTTGTTGATATCATAATTCTTTTGGACCAAAGTAAAAGCTCTTAATGGGTAGCGATTTGATTTAATTATGACATTTAGAAATTATAGTTCTAATGTTCACGATAAAATTTATAACCTTCAGCGTGTTAAATTTACAAGGATATTATCGCGTGGATAATTTCTGCGTTTTAAATCCGTGTAGAGCGTAAATAAGCAAGCATCGGTTGCAGAAAACAGTGCGGTGGTAGTGGCTATGAGTGAGTGCAGTGTCCAACATACATACTGAAATGTTCACAATACTTAGCACTATTTACTTGTTAACCGGGCTCGGTCAGGTCTGTATACTCATTCAAAATTATCGACGTAATTACTGTACACGCGATATCACAAAGTGATCATGTTTTAGGTGGTGCTGGTGCGCGCGTCGGACTGTCGTAAGTGAATTGACAACTATTATATCGTAATGAGATTGGAATTACACAAAACGTGTAATCGTAATTAAAAACAAATACTTTAGTTCTACCTTAATTAGTGGAAAAATGTTAACGTCGATATCATCGGAACTAATATGTAAAACTGAGACGAAATATTCGAATTAGTCCAGGCTTAAATTAAAATACCGGAATTGATTGTATATTGTTCAATCTTGAGATATTGGAGACACATTTTTGTGTGATTGTTATTGATTCTAGATTCTTACCTTATGTTAGCGTTTTGAATGTTGTGCGTAGGTAAACATATGTGCATGGATGTCTATATAACATGCACGTGCTCGGTGCACTAGGTCCACTTGCATGTGCAACACGCGCTGCCCACCGTTGCTATTCACAGGAGGCGACGGCGATGCCCGAGAAACGTGTCATTGGAACCCGTTCCGATTGTCACGGAACGGTTAACTGTCCTGATCTGGACGACTTGTCTGATATTTTGTAATTAGTGAACTTTCTCTGTGCTAAATTCTCGAAGCTGTCGCAGCCTGTATTTAAACAGAATAGGTATGCTTTAAAACGTACCTAAAGGACCATGGGCGGAATCGTCCCCACCCATCAACAGAAATGAAATGTAGCTCAATTGATACATCTTATCAAGCTGATGATTTTTTACTATGGGGACGTTGCCCAAATGCATTGGGTTTTCCTAGTATCCTAACTTTTCTATGCAAATATTTCGTACGCGATAAAGGACTTGGTGATAACTGAATTTGATACTGTGTACTGTGTGTGGACGGCGGTGTATAATGTGATGTGATACTCCATATTCGTGACCTCGACGTGATAAACATCAGCCAAATCTCCTGATGTCAAGAGCTTCAACATCGTTGTCAACTCTCCCTCAACCTCCTACCATCATCGAGCAGCAACCAGCGTGTCACCCAGCCAGTAACCACTCATGGTTTCTTCGGGTTCATGACCACCTAGCCTGTAGCTAACGCGCAAGCCTGGTCACACCCTTCAGTCACATCAAGCAACTCGGCACGGCCCCCACAGTTCAGTCAACAAGCAGAGGCCATTATACATAAACTCACCTGGACGACGCATGTATCCAAGCGTCATCCACAGTGCGACACTCCAATCCACTGGAGAATCGCAGCAGCATGAAGACGCGTTTGCATGCATATGCAAGTGCATTTGATCGGTCGACCTGCGCGGCTGTTACTTAGCCATGAGCTCCTCTAATGAGCAATAATAATACACTGAATATTTTTATTTGCTTACTATAAGCATTGTGAGGATAACTCCAGAACGGCTAGACCGATTTTCATGGTTTTTGATTAGTTGTATTTGTCTCCATCCCAAATGACAGAATAAATATTAAAACATCGGAAAAATATCAAAAAATAAAAATATGGGGCGGTACGAAGTTCGCCGGGCCGGCTTGTTAATAATAAATTATTTTTATAACCCCATTGATTTATGTAAAAAAAAAGTTTTTATATTAAATAGTGGATACTTTAGGAACAACTGGCACCAGTTCCATTTGTGTTGGTAGGTGGGGACGGAGCTCATACATTTTTGCCCATGGTCCTTTAAAGATTTAAATATTTGTTTACATTGTCACCTTACTCGATTACTCTTTATAAATAGTACTTGATAGTCTTAATCTAACAACACAAACTTCATTCACAACTTCGTTGTAACACAAAGGTGTGCCAATTTTTGTGTCCTACTTAGTTTTGTACCTTCAGAATGTTAAAATTATTTGATTTACCTTCTCAAGAATATGTGTAAGTGTACTGCGGTGTTGTTTGCTCTACATTCTCTTTTCATCATTGTATTTTTACGACTTGCTATGGACGATAAGGATTTTATACACTCCCATTGATGTTACATTCCATGCGCATTTTTTTGGATTAGTCTAGCTAGATGAACCTTCATGATAGATTTCAATGCATGCAAGAAGACAAACCTTTTATAATTTTGATGATATGCTAGAATGTATTTCATGATCATTTTGATCGTCAGTAAGCCCACCCAAAGTTTTTTTTTTCATGTTTGTAAAAGACCCAGTAAGGATTTTAGAGATAGAGTTGTGGGGAGACTTTCCCTTTCGATATGAAAAAATATTGGGTCAGCTAGATTGATATATAATCTAATGATGAATCTAATGGAAATGTTTTCCTGATAAATATAAGTAGATAAGTTTTATTATCTGGATTATTTTAATATGAAAATAACACAGTTTCTCTAGCAGGGATAACATTTTATGTCAATTAGCCAATAGCCTGATGAATTACACAGTCTTTTTTGCTAAATTCTTCATTTTAACCTGTAAGATAATACAGTGATTATATAAACGTATTTATTTATATTTATTACAATGTTTATACTCGTATTTTGTAAAGTTTATCTGCTCTGTAACTGGACAACGCTACATTCGTCATGTCGTTCGTCCAGGTAAAAGTCATTATGAAGTCGAGTGTTATGCAATAGGCCTTTTTCATCAGGAATCGAAAGCGATAAATATGTGTCTCCAATCCGACGTAATTCCTGCTCAAATATTTTCAACATGAAAAATATAAATCATGTCAAAAGTCGCTCTATCTCTTACCTCAAATTCTAATCTATCATCAAAAATATGTACAAAGAGCTGTTTTTTTTAGGAAAATCAATATCAAGACGATTTTGGTTGTTTTTGTACAATAACCAATATCTATCAAATTTGATTTGTTAATCTAAATCTTGGGTATGTACGTAAAAATACATAAAAAAAAGTAATAATAATAATTAATATAAAACAAATAAATTTATTTTATAAATTTATTATGTTCATAAATAAGAAATCATGATTGTACTTGCACTTAATTGTACTCTTGTATTGCTGATGTATTAAGGAATTAAAAGAGGCTTTATAAATATAAATAAATAAATAATCTAAATCTTGGACTGATTTTAATATAAGGTCTCTGCACTTTAGTTTTAATTTAATATAATATGTATAGGCCTCCTTGCACCACTGCCCACTAAATATGTTTACCACTGAGTAATTTTATTTTAAATCATTCAATCATTCTGATTACTTCAATCGTTTGAAGTTGACAGAGACAAAACGATTATTTAAATATATGATGCAACTGGGGCATATAATAATATGTATATGCCCCAGTTGCATCAAACTTTTTATCGTTAAAACTTTATACTTTGACACATGATACAAATCTTTGCATGGGTAGTTTTAAAATATTTTATAGTATCAAGACATTATAATAATTATGTAGGTAGGTATAATTATTATACGAATTAATATAACATTTTAATTTTCTTTGTTTTATCATCCGTTTTGGCAACTTCCGTTTCACAATATAGTACCTTAAATCATATCTTTTGGTACAACCGGGTGATAGCCTTAAATTTATCTAGTGAGCAGCGGAGCAAGTGAGCTTTAGCTTTACATTTTCATCGTGACTTTTTTATCTACTAGTCAAATTAATAAACAAATATTTTAAACTAGCTTCGAAGTATACAATGTATTAAGACAGGCTAATAAAAAGTGTGTACCAAAATTTCTTCCAAATTCGTTCAGTAGTCTCAAAGTGAGAAAGAACAATAAAAGTTTATCCAGTCGAACAAACTTACACATTTATAATATGTATTAGTACCTACTTGAAGGAGGATTTTTGTGGGATAGCTACGCTCATTTATCTTAGTCATACACAAACTATGCTGTAAAGCCAATCTATGCTCATCATTATAAAATTAATCAGTGATCTATAAGCGTTTGGTTATATTAATGAAAATATCTATAGTTTGTAGCACCATAGGACATAATAATTTTATAATCTGAGCAGAATGTGGAAAGCCGTCAGACACTGTAGTGTCCATGAGAATAGTGGGAGGGCGGAGAGCAGAGCCACATTCGTTCCCGTGGACAGTGGCCATCTTGAAGAACGACCGCATGCATTGCGGCGGTGCCATGATCACCAACAAGCATGTGCTAAGTGCTGGACACTGTTTTAAATGGTAAGCACTCTAAATGCTCTAACAATTATCTGAAAATAGTAGATTCAAATTATGAATCATGATACCTGACTAAATTAAAGGTTTCGATACGAATATCACAATAAAATTAGATGATTTTATTTGATTTCTTTTCGATTAGGTTTTTTTTGAGAAGGTATAAACATTATTTACAGTAGGAAAAATAAAACAGAAGCCATACATATATTCTAATTTAAATTGAACTAAAATATGACGTGAAAAATTCTTCCTCATCGCCGTCAGCTAGCGTCATGCTCATGTCATGCTGGAGCGTCATGCTGCTAGCCTCTTGGGTACACTACCCAAGAGGCTAGCAGTATTGCCACGTTCGATGGCAAATTAGAGGTTGATTAAGATTATTGGATATTTGAAATCCTTCTCGTGAACCTAACAGGTTAAAAGAAACATAAAACGGCATGTTCACATGCTGTAAATCCTTACTAATATTATAAATGCGAGAGTAACTCTGTCTGTCTGTCTGTCTGTTACGATTTCACGCCAAAACTACTGGACCGATATAAATGAAATTTGGTACAGAGATAGAATAGACCCTGAGGAACAACATAGGCTAGTTTTTACCCGGGTGCGCTAAGTAGTTCCCTCGGGATGCGGGTGAAACCGCGGGAAACAGCTAGTGATAAATAAATGTCTGTGGTGGACGGTGACCATTAAACCACCCATGACGGTGTTGTGCGCCCGTCTTAATCCTAGATAGGTATTCAACTATTAGGTCTAAAGCCTGATTTTATTGCGGATCAGACTGTACCATGTATATCTGGATATATATATAGTAATAAGATATACTAATATAAGAAAACTAAGATAGGTAGTTGGAAAGTATAATCAATATTTTTTTATGCAGCTGTTTCTGCTTTTCCTGACGGAAATATTTAGCACACCAGATAAAAAGTATTCTATGTTTTAATCCATAGTATAAACTGTCTGTACCAAATTTCATTCAAATCCATACCGTATATTTTGCGTGATGCGCGTACAAAAATTCAGACTGTCAAACAAAATAATCAATGTTTTTATAAAAAATAATGATTTGGTTTCTATTGCTCTAATGATGACCCCCATACAGTTTTTATTCAATATCTATAACTACAGATATCGGCCTGTTACAATTTTAGTATTTCTATAGGTTATTGAAGTAAATACGTATCTTGTCGATGAACCGTATTAATTAATGACAATAGACCGGTACTAGCATTATCAATGCACAACCATGCCGATCGAAGGAGTGGCAGGAACTGAACTACGAGTGCATGCACCCATATTAATAGGAGCGAGGCCACTGACATACAAACAGATTTTATTTTTTATAGCTAATATCAGTTCAAAGTATTCCTCGTGGAGACCGTATTCTAGTTTTTTTTCTGTATGGCATCTCGCAGGTCAACCTAGAAGGTGGTCGACTGCTTAACCGGGCTTGAATATTCTATTCCATAGACGAATGATAAAGTGAGCTCGTCCCTTTTCTCAGTCAAAACAATCTACCTAGCATTTACCCAACTGTATTGGGGTTGGCTTCCAGTGTAATTGGATGCAGTTGAGTACCAGTATTTTACATAGAGCAACCGTCATTCTCACATCAGTTACGGGGTAACACGTTATCCCTTGGTACAACTGGTTGTCAGACTTTCTGGCTTGAGAACAGTCTCGGTGTGACATAGCTGGCCACCCATCCACGGGCTAACGTTGCAAGCACAGCTAGACCGATCGAGCCGTGTAGCTGTCATTAAACCATGTGTTTCTGCAGCCAAACACTAATAAAAAATCCCTGAATTGTGGTCGGTACTTATGATTTGTCTGATTATAATTTCGATCAACCAACATTGGCGCTCCAAGTACTTACATTTTTTTTGTGATGAGAAATCATCAAATGTCTCCTCCAGCCGCGGGCGGGCAGGATGAGTGTCAGACTCTTACTGACTAAAACCCATCCATGTTCCTTCCTTAGCTCTATATGTTCCGAGGGTGCGATAACTCTTTCAAACATCCCGCAGCCCCTGAAACCTCATAACTTACTTTAATCCTTTTGCACATTTTGATTTCAGGGATAATTTCAAAACCATGGAAGTGTTAATAGGTTTAGACAATATGGACGATTTAAAGAATGTTGAGAAGAGAAATATATCAAGTGTTGTGATCCACGAGGCTTTTACGTCGACTGCGGTTCGAGACGAGAATGATATCGCTATAGCTACATTGAACCGCCCAGTCGCGTTTAGTGATACTATTGTGCCTATATGTTTGCCTGAACCAGGTATGTACAAAAAGTTAACTATCTCTATAATTTGCGACTGAATTTAATAGCATTACGCACGTTCTATGACTTAGGCTAGCCACAAAAATATAAACTTTTACATCAATCATGGTTTTGGTAATTTTAAGTAACAGATTACTACATACATTACATTCTAAGCTGAAAGAGTAGCTGTAAAAGTTGTATGGATGCGGCTAGCCTACTTGTGGTGGCATTATCGTACTTAAAGGGGCCAATTTGCAACAGTAAGATAATATTAGGTAAAGCAATGGGCATTTAATGCTTTGAATATTTTAAGGCCTTTGAATATTAGCCCTCAATCTAAAGATTCTTCTTCGTCAGGCTTGTAACCGAATATCATTAGTTTCAGTGTTAACTTTCTTAATGTCCAGTTAATTTTTTTCTGTGATCGACGATTTAATTGAATAGATTTCATCTCATATTTTTAATTTTAATCAATATAAAACCTTTTTTTCCTTTGCAAAATGCTGACCTTATGAGCTCGAAAAAGGATGCCTTATTACCCACTAAAAAAATAATGATTTTATTTTTCAATGATAAATAAAGTAATGGCGTTCATTATTTTTTGTCTGTTTTCATGACATGATTAATTGCATTATACTGAGTACTTTTTTATTATTTAAAATACATTAATTCATGCATCTATTTTCTTATACAAAAAACGTTTATTTTTTAAAGATGCTAGTTTTAAAAAAATAAAATAGCCCATTAAAAAAAGATGAAATTTGAATTTAGAAAAGCCCTTTGAGATTATCCATTTTTGTATTTTGTTTGCTTACTGCTTTAACCATAAATTAAAATTATTTTAGGTGAAGATTTTACAAATAGGATAGGAACTATTGTTGGATGGGGCCGAGTAGGGGTAGAAAAATCATCATCCAAGGTGCTGCTAAAAGCTAGTCTTCGAATATTATCGGACGAAGACTGCATGAACTCTCAACTTGCACAGCACCTCAAGCCTACCATGATGTGCGCTTTCTCGAAAGGAAAGGATGGTTGTCAGGTAAGATCTTTATTTTATATTGCTGTGCGTTAAAAATAATGTATGTACGAGTATCTTATTGTTAGCCTAGGATTCTTAATACTTAATTTTCATTAATCGTGGCAATGTCAATGGATGTACCGTGCACCCATGTGTAAGACCTTTGGCCATAACATCACGTATTTTTACTATAATATAACTATTCAGTAGTGAGAGTGAGACGGAGTGAAAAGCGACGTAGAGTACCATTCCTTTTTGCAACTAGGTTATTATTGCTTTTTTTTAGACATTGATTCTTCATTTTAGACCTTGTCCAGAAGGAGCGAATTCGTCGCGAAACATTTCGCGCGAAATCATTCGCGCGTTAGTGAGATACTAGGCACCAATACATCGCGTCCACAAGCAAGCGAATTCAAAATACGCGCGTAAATCGTGAGGACAACTGGTCTTCTTGGAAAAAGGCTAAAAAGGGTAATTCACTTTGGACATGCGTGGTGATCAATGCTCGTTCCTTACCTGTATGAGAAGAGGCCCTTGCTCATCATCATCATCAGCCTATATATTGTCCCACTGCTGGGCACAGGCCTCTTTTTATACAGAGAAACATAAGCATTGATCACCACGTTTGCTCAAGGTCAATTGGAGATCTCAGACTTTTTAAATCCAGGTTTCGTCACGATTTTTCCCTTTACCATTAGTCAGTGACGTCTAAGATATACTTAGAAAGTACCTACATAATAATGACTTTAGAAAAGTCACATTGGTATTTGTTAGGTTTCGAAGCCGCACACTCGTACACGAGAACCAGGTGCCTTAACCACTAGGCCACCACGACTTAGACCCTTGTCCAGCAGTGGGAAAATAATTAGGCTGATTTTGTTCATATGAAGAATATCTTTAACAGTTTAAACTATTAGGTTACCAAGTAGGTACTAGGTAACTCATTTTAGATACTAACCTGTTGTTCTTTTTCAGGGTGACAGTGGTGGGCCTTTATTAGTCTTTCAGCCTGAAGGAAAATATGTCCAAGCAGGTAATATTTATTTTAGTACTTCTTCGACATGCCTAGAAAACATACGTAGCGCCTAGGCATTAGGCATTTTTCTAACATTATTCATTCATAACATAGTCGTAGGTAGGTACTTTACCATGTCGGATCAATCTAAGGATTTTATTTAAATATATTTTACAAAAATGTCGTGTCGTTTATTTCTATTTAGTCATTAGTATTTACATGCCAACGCTATTTGGGGAAATGTGTTCAACTAATTATTTCTGTATCACTTCTATGTACCACATTTGATGCAAATAAACAAATAAATATGTTTTTTTTTAATATGAATGAAAAGTAGTTCTTGCTTTGTAACAATACAAAACCCGAAAAGATGACCCGCCATAGCGAAACGTAAATTCATTACTTAATCATTATAAAATTCCTATATTTAAATTTGACTCTTTTAATTATATTAAAGTCGAATGCGCAAAATCATATACCTAGCCAAGTGCTTAATACAATTTTCATTCCTATGTCATCCGTTGTAAATTGATCCAGTTTATGCATCACACTCATGACTTACATGACATGTTTAATTGATATGCGATCGTTATTTTGTTGATTAACTAACATCGCGCACCTACCTAACTGCCAGCTGTACTGCCGTCAAAAAAAGAATGGCCGGAACTAATAATCAAAATCTTTTCTTCCAAATTCAAAATATCGCTCATTTTGATTCCAAATATAAAATGTACTGAACTCAATATCGAAAAAAAAATTAGATACAATCTTCTTATGACAGCAGGGTATTTGACCGACTTTCAAATCACAAAAAAGAAAGTTATGAATGGGTGGTTGAGAAGAGTTAATGAGCTGTGCACGTGCATGTCGATTACTTACTCTCAATCGAACCTTGACCTTAAACTCTTCATTGTCTCACAATTTCTATTTTGTATGCAGGTGTCGTATCTTGGGGCATCGGCTGTGCGGACCCGAGGTATCCTGGTAAGTTTCTGTTGCCTAGAATGCCTTTAGATACCATTATAATTTTGGATTTCGATCACAAACCGACGCGTGACCGACTTTTACCAAACACAAATCAATCTTTATGAAACATCGGAAAGGTCTCAAAAAAATCGAGCGGCAACATTACAGGTCATATTGGGGCCTACAATTATGAATTAACTCCTATTTGTAGTCTAGGTGTAGCTGTAAATAGTGGATGTTATTTAGTAATTTAAATTAACATGTTGACCCCCTTTATTTTTAGGAAGATATCATAAAGAATTGCTTGACAAATTGTGTAGTGGCATATGGAGTTTGATAACATAAAATATTTCAGTTTGAAATATGAAATAACCAATAAGTAGGTACCTATTACGAATTCAGGGAACAGGGATCTTACCATGACGTGCCAAAGCAGGAATACTTTCGTCGTGAAAAAGGGACAGTACTACACGACGTAGCTGTGTCTCACTCTCACGCCTGAATAGTAATTGCAAAAATACGTGGTTGTCAGCCCCAGGGCAGGTAGATGTGGGTACCTATAGATCGACAAAGATTCTATTCTATCTTGACAACCATGAGCATTCATATACAAAAAGTAAGATTTAGTTGATAGAGGTAGGAAGTTTTCTATATAGAATCTTAGTGCCTCGGAAAGCACGTAAAGCTGTTGGCTTTCATTTATGGATCTTTGTCAGTCAATACGGGTAGGTAGTTATATAGAAGCTAGAAAGTCTGTCAACCTGTATTACAAAGGGGTAGGTATCGTTTTACCCGGATAAGGATATCAGATTAATATTATAATAACGAAGGCTCTTCAAGCCTAACAGACAGATTGGTTGCTGGGGAGTTTGTTACGCCACTTCTTCTTTCCAGCAAAAATAGTACTTATAGGTGTCATTTGATTGGTAGGCAACTACATAATTCATTTTATCATGGTGTCGTTACCACTTTTAGAATTGACTTTTAAAATTTATTTAAATGTACCTATTAGGGATCAGTATTAGGGATTTTAAGTCTTTTCAAGTTTACGTCAAAATGTCAGCTGTAGATTGATACGGTCACAGTCATGCGTGCGGTGTTCGTGTCCCGTCACGCTTGTGCGCCACCCAAACATTTTACATCACATTACGTCACGCTAACACGTTACAGCCTTAATAAATACTTCTTCAGATTTTAGATAAAGATAGTACATCTGTCCAGTAACGAAATTTAGTTAGGGCAATTTTACAGTGTTATCTTTCTTTACTATTTGAATGCATTAGACCAATATTTTAAGGCCCTGTTTAATTGTATGGCTGGTCAAAGTCAAAAGTCAAAATTTTTATTTCAAATAGGCCTTTGCAGGCTCTTATGAAAAATTATACTAGTTGCACGGTTCCAAAGAGTAGGTCCTATGGAGAAGAACCGGCAAGAAACTCCATGGATACTCTTTTCAAAAAAGTGATGGCCCCGAAGTGTAAAATCTGAAATATTTACGGTTGATAGACATTAACCTAAATATTACAGGGAAAAATTATGATTCTAAGTACCTATCACAGTTTAGAAACAAACTTAACTATGCGATCGAAAAAAAACAAGATATTTGCCACTTTAATGCGTATAATATTCTTTCCAAAGGTCAGAACCTTCTGTGCGCGAGTCTGACTTGAACTTAGCCGTTTTTTATATTTCATGAAATAAAATTACTATACCATTTACCATTCCTATTCAAAGTTAAAAAAATCTGAAATAATTATGTTGAAGATATAAATAGGTAACCATAATATTAAGTAGGTACCTATAGGAAATAATATTTAAAACTAAAACTAAGTAATCAGCATTTTCCTATAGAAACTTAATTTTGCGGTCGCGAAAAAAAAACAAGATTTAATTGCGACTTTTCTTAATTTTTCCCTTTGAAGTGACATTCGGCCAGTTTTTAGGGTTCCGTAGTCCGACAAGCAACCCTTATAGTTTCGCTCTGTCCGTCTGTCTGTCTGTCTGTCTGTCTGTCCGCGGCATAGCTCCGTGGTTTTTGTTATTAGAAAGCTGAAATTTGGTATGAATATGTATATTGATCACGCCGAGAAAGTGGTAAAATAAAATTTTGAAAAATATATTTTTTTAGAGTAGCTCCCAAACATGTAAAATAGGGATGAATATTTTTTTTCTCGCGTAACCCTTCGTGTGGGGTATCGTTAGATAGGTCTTTCAAAAATATTATGGGTGTGTGAAGACCATTTTTCGGTTAAGCGAGCCATTTGCGAAATATCTAGATTTTAAGTGAAATTTTTGTTCGATACGAGTTACCCCCCCCTCTAACTTTTGAATGGCTGTACCTAGAAATGTGAAAAAAATCCAAGACGTAGCACATGTAATGAACTTACAAGGAAAACTATCACGGCTAAGTAGGCTTAACCGGTTACAGAGTTATAGTCGACTAACTGAGATCTACTACGGAACCCTACTGCGCGTGGCCCGACACGCACTTGGCCGGTTTTTCCTAATGCCGACGTCAATTTACCGAACTGCAATAATTAGCCTGTCGAATTTGGTTGTTGTAATGAGGAAGCCTAACTAAATATTACAATAACACCAGAATACATTTAAAAAAATAATTTAATTATAATTAGGTCTATCTGCATTGATGTCTGCCTGTTTTTTCTAATGTATCTTGTTTGTTGCAGGGGTTTACACGAAGGTTAATAACTATATCGACTGGATTGTTCAGCATACGACAGATGGAATTAGATGTAATTAATTGTTTTAGGTAGCTAAAAGAAAATATGTATATACAAATAAATTATTGTAATAGCAGGTGTTGCCTTTTACTTCCCTAAACCGACAACTGGACCTTCTCTCCATTTTGTAGGAGAAATTGTAACCATAACGGACTGATTACCTTACCTACACGACTACACCTAGGTTCTCTACTACACTCAGTTAAATATGATCCAGGTATATAATTCCGAATCAACCTCAATCTTATAATTAAAGATTTAGTTTAATAGAAATTACAATAACTCATGGAATGCTTGTCTGGCGCGGGATAGCGTAACTTGTAATAGGTAGATAGATTTTCCAAATAGGACGTGCAGGGTCAGGTAGGTAAGTAATGCCGGGCAGGTCATGGGTCAGACGTTGCGTTGTAGTTAAACACATTGTTCTAAAATAGGCAAGTTCACTATGATGGTGAAAATTTATAAAATCTTTAATTATCTATAACAATACCTACATAGACAGATTAAGATACGGGTCTAGGTATCTACATAAAGTAATTAGGTAGGTCAATATTGAATCGTTTTAAAAACAAATGGCCCGTAAATTAGAATTTATAAATAAAACAAATTCAGATACGTTGAACTAAAATATACCCTTTATTAAAATATAATTGTAAAACTTCTCATGCATTTAATATATTTTTCTCAGCATATAATTATATTTTCACTAATTAATCACAAATTATTTGTGATTTCTATAATTTCCTGTTCACTGCGAGTATCCGAACGTGGTTTGGATAACTATAATGCGACCAAAACTGAGAGAACAATATGTATCGTTCATATTGTTCTCTATCTCTTTCTGACGCATGCATAGCTACATAAAGTTGACGTTTACAACGAAGTTACTGACGATTTGTAGTTGTTTTTGTATTATCCTTGTAGTTCTTCCTTTCTTTTGTTTGACGGTCGTTCACTCCGTGTCACTCCGCTCCGCTCGCACTCGAGTCTCGTTGATTTGGCCGATGTTTGGCCTAGTTGCTAAGTTTATTAGATTTTAGTTCTAATTTTCACAAATGTAGTGTTAATTGCTGTTATAATATTATAGTGACATTATTATGTGATACTTAAAATGCCTGGTATAAGGAAATATCGTCGCGACACCAGCGAAGTCAGCTGTTGTTTGAAATATGTTATTTTTGGTGTAAATGTTTTGTTCTGGGTAAGTGGAGCCTGTTGTATCTAGTTTCTTAATTTACATATTATTAATAATAATGGGATTGACATTGGCACATATTGTTCTTGTTAAATTAAATCAGTTTTGCTCAAATCTTGTGGTAATTGGTAGATGAAAGTTCAGACATAAGATAAATTGCATTGAAATTACTTGTAACTATGAGTGGGTATTGATTTCATCTAACTTGTGCAAATTGCTTCTCAATTGGGGTCACCTTATGCTTGTTTCGAGACTCCTACATATAATTACTATAACAGTACCTACCTACTATAACTGTTTGCATCCTGCCAAATTATGTTAATAAAATTCTAAAAAGTTTGTATTACTGGTACCATTTGGTACTATAGCCTTGAAAACGCGAGCAAAATAAAAGAAAAATACGTGCTTTACTAAGAATGAACATTTAAATTTTATACCTAACATTTGGTCTAGAATTATGACCTATGGGTGTTTAAAGTCTTTGTCAGTCTGATAATCTAGGTAGTAATATGACTTTTGTATAATTAAAAGTACCAGATCTGTTTATTATTTAACTAGGTACTTCACATTTCAAAAGCTCATTAGTTGATGTGTTATTTTTCTTTCATGGCTAATGATAAAGAAAAGAAATCTTAATTTCATTAAGGTAAAGTTAAAAATATATATGACAGTATAAATCTATAGATAAGTAATAAACAATGACAAAATAACAAAATTTTATACTAATGGTTTTTTGTAACTTTATTAAAAGTAAATATTTATACTGTTTAAAGTATGTACTTAGTATTTTACTGCCTGCAAGATAAATCCATACAATGATTACATTTCATGTTGGGGAAAATATAAATGTGTAGTATAAATAAATAATATACAATAATATCCTATTGTGCATGAGGTTTATCAGAACGACTATTCATTTATTATATTGTAAATAAAAAATGCATAAAAATCCTTAACTAACAGGTAAAAACATAAATATCTTACATATAAAAATGAATTGCTGTTTGTCAGTCTTGCTAAAACTCAAGAACGGCTAAGCTGATTTAGCTGATTTTGGTTTTGTAATGTTTGTCGTAGTCCAGGGAAAGTTTAGACGGTGGGTGATATTAAGTTCACCGGGTCATCTTTACTCCATTTACTATGAGATTAGACATTTAAACGCACCCTATTTACCATTTGTTCAAACGGTTTTGAGCGCTAAGGTGGCAAGACAAAAACAAAATGCAGATATATATTTGTTATTGTAAACATTATTTTGCTTTCAACACCATCTCTATCAGTATGGAATAGAACTTAAAATCGGTTGAATAAGCTGCAAAAAGAGTTTTGGAAGTTTTTCTAATCTTATTGTAAATGAAGTATAGTCCAAAATATAAATAATTGACCCTCTTCTGTATAAATTGTAACTTACTAATAAATACTCCAAGGATTAACAATTTTGTTATAAATATTTTGTATTGTATATATATTTCAGTTCCTGGGGCTTATTGTGCTAGCAGTTGGAGTGTGGGCATGGAGTGAAAAGGACACATTCAACAATTTATCAAGGCTCACAAACATTGCGTTGGATCCAGCATTTATTTTAATATGTGTGGGTTAGTATGATTGAATGGCATTTTATTTTTCTTCAGCAATTTAAAATAGGAATGTCAAGTAATCTGTCACATTCTTTTTTTTATTGGCATGTACTTCTTATATATAGACAATATAGAGGGCATTTATCTAAATATTGGTGGCTGACAGCCCAAAGTGAGCCAGAAATTTAAGTGTTGCTACTTGTTCAGGCCATTTCAAGTTATTTAACTAAAGTAATTTTACTTTTGAACTATGAGTGATATTTTCATAATACCATATACTGTAACAATATTAATCTTACGGAAACTATACAATTACTAGCCTAGTTATTTGTTCTTAGAACTGCACTATAATTAGAGTGTTGCCACATGCAACATACCATTATTTTACTGTAAACATGACCCGGCTATTGATTGTTCAAAGTTGTTTTATTACCGACACAGATCTATGTTAGTATGGGATGCAACATTTCTAGTAGAAGTTAGGGAGCAAATTGGCCTTGTTCAATAAACTCATGCAATATAAAAAATGTTGAACAAAAATTTGACAAAATATTTGTAAAATAACAGTGACTTTTACATTAAAACTACATTTATCTTATTCAGCAGTACAATCCGAAATATTAATAAGGAATATAATTATAAATGAGTAAAAGGAATAATTAAATAGTATTAAATTGTAGTAGTATAGTAACAGATCATAGTGAGGTAAGTATGTGTCCAGCTGTGGACTTATATATATAGGCTGATGATGATGATGAAATAGGTCAACATTTTTATATGTTGGTAGGCAAGTGAGCTTAGTAGGTATCTCTATCATTTCTTCATAGCATCATAATATTATTGTATATACCTATATACAATAGTTTGATTTTGTGATTGCAGGCACAATTACCTTTATAATCGGATTCACGGGTTGCGTCGGCGCCCTCCGTGAGAACACGTGTCTGCTAGCATGCGTGAGTATAACCATTGTTATATATATCTGTACAGAATAATTATGGACTAGACAGTGTAATGGGCTTAATAAATTTGCAAAAAAATATACATGCTTAAAAAAATATATGTAGCTGATGGATGCATGCGAAACCTAGTTTTTAATCCATCTGTGATATATATGTAAATGACATAAAAAATAAACAAATATAAAAAAAAATCTGGAACAGGGTCTAATCCTTATTTATTTAACCTTATAATTGCCATATATTTTGGTAATAAAACATGCATTAAGATAGAAAAGTTTGGAATTTGATAACCCCCGCTCAACAATCTTAGGTTGCACTAAACACTAATCATAGTGCCTGTGAACCATGACTCATCGATTTTGAATTGTAGAAACACAGCGTGAAAGCACGTGTTTAATTCGATGATAATAATTATGTACGTTATGGTCTCGATATGGCTCGATGTTAGCCATCATAAGGATTACTCTATTTTTTCATTACTCTGAGTCTTTCTTAAAGTAAATCGGAATTTAATTGCCATCATTATAGCTTGCACGTTAGGTTTTATTGAAGATTTAAATTAAAAACAAAGGCTTTTGTTATCATGCTCGTACCTATATTATTTCAGTGAGACAGTGTTACTTAATGAACGTGGGATTTAATGGTAACTGTGATATATGAAGTAGACATTGGTTAAGAGTTTTTAGCTTGCAGGGTAAAAAGTATTCAGGAATGAACCTAGGAAATTTTCGTATTTAGGCTTTTGTAATTTTTGAGCTATTTTAAAAGAAATGTAGGTAGTACATTACATTTATCACTTTTATTAAATACATTGTAATTTAATTATTAATATTTTTTTGTGATTCCAGCTTCGCCAAATTACAATTTGTTAAAACATTTTTTTTACTAATGCATGACAAATGATTTAAAAAAATATACCAAATCAAGTTACACATAAGTGTGATTAACCATAGCAAGGCAAATGTTTTTGACAGGAAGTAGCCATACCAAACCAAAAATATTTGCCAAAAAGATATCAATTTGTGGTGAAATAACATAATTATGTTTATTTTTGTTTTATTTGTAATCTATTCAGTTTTCCAAATGTACTTCCTTGTTTTATTTCAGTATGCTGTTTTCCTTGCTTTATTGCTGTTGGCTGAAATGACGACAGGAATACTTTTCTTTGTGTTCAAAGATTGGGTAAGTAATATTGTTTTTTTTTAAGCTAATCTGGAACTAACAATTAATTCGTGAACAGAACTAAACAACTCTGCGTTTTTTTTGTTTTAAGTTGTTGCGTATTTATTCATTGCCTTCAAATTGTGGAGGCCGAGTGAAACAATTCTATTGTTACAATAGATAGGTAGGTTTCGCGTATACAAACAATAACATGACCTTAGAACATACGTTTCTGCTAATTTACTTAAAAATATTCGCATGTATTTAAGAATCTAGCTGTTTTCACGATTTCATTAGCGCCCCAAGGGAATTCGATATTTAAACCACCCGAATAAAAAGTAATCTACAACTGTCCCCCATCCAGATATATCCATAGAGATGCAATCCCGAAAATTACGCGGTCACAAAAACGTAACCATTTTTTAGAATGCAGACGTAGCTTTGAAACTAGTAATCATTTTGATGTAAAATTATATCTATCTCTCTCACACTAACCGAAACGTAATGTTCATGACATCTGTATGATAAGGATGGCATTTACTACAAATTTGCCCATACATTTACTACAAATTTGCCCATATTATTGTTAAAATCGTCCTGCTGTACTCTGATAGATTCAAGCTGGCTACCAAGTGACAGATGTCATGAATTAGGACTGGTCAGAACCTTTATGGCACGCATTTTGCTTGGTGATTGCACATCTAGTTACTTTAGTAACATATATATATATCTATGCTGTCTCCAAGGCATCATCTCTCTCAATACCAAATTTCATGTCCAAATCAGTTTTACAGAGAAAATGTAACAATCAAACAAATACACAAAACAAGCTCACTTTCGAATTAGTCAGGATAATGTGGATAATATTCGACACGTATATCACAAATCTTATTACGTAATTTACAGATAAAACAGCAAGCAACAACTGGCTTCCAATCATTCATCACACATTATAGAGAAGACCCCGATCAACAGAACCTTATCGATTGGATTCAAGAAGACTGGGTGGGTAAAATTATATTTATTTCATCTTGTATTAGCTTCTTACCGCGATACCGCCTGCGTTGTGTTGGTACATGTATTTAAAACAAAGCCTACAGCACATAGATACACTGTAGCTATACATTTAGCCTCTTTATAATAATAATTATCTAATATTGATTTCTAATTTGAAATGGCTGATGGACCGTAATAAACAGGAGTGGACCTAACTCACTTCAATTCAAATTAACAGTATTATCAAACACACAATTATGCTTTTTATTTAAATGCCTAATTATTCAGAACATTTTTTTTAAATTTACCTTCTAAAATTTATTTATTCCACATAATTTATATTTTATTATTTTATGGAGTTCAGCGATTTTAACAGGATAAATGATATGATAGATAATATGGAACAATAGAAGGAAAAATATTGTTTAAAACTAACCATGTTTTAGGTCCAATGGTATGATATTAAAATCGGGTCACACATTTTTTATGAACAGTATAAAATCGTTGTAGTTTAATTAACAATATACCTATGCGGTTGTGACGCATTTAATCTTCCTTAAAATTTGTTTTTATACAGCGAAAACCTGCTAATGGTGATATATAATAAATCTATGAGGAAAACCTCATATTTTTATTTCTTAATTAGGTATTTTAATTAAAGTAGGTACGTATGTTATCCGATATGACTACATATTAGTATAATGATTTGCTGGAATTGCAGACAGATATTGTGTAGAATTAAATAATATATTGTTGTTATAATTATACTTTGCCCATCGCTTTCGTCGTGTTCTGACTCAATATTTTACCCATAAAATTAAAAGAGATTTTTAACGACAGATCAGTCTTTTTCCAATCTTTGTTGATCCAACTCTTTAACTTAACGTATTGTCATTAACTTAAGTAACACTTAATACATACATTATATATAACAACATATATTTTGATTATTTTTACAATACAAAAGTTGTAATGTAAAAAGAATAAAAATATATGTTTGTTGATTTTACTTAGATTGAGGTGGAATTAAGCACGAACTTGTAACACCAGCTATAAGGCAATACCTACTTTCCACCTAGAATTCCAAAGTACAAGATGAACGGTGTAAGAGTCAGATGAACGTATCTACATTTTCTTAATTTTAGAGGAAAGCAAAAATACTGTGAAAATTTGCCACTTCAAACTTTACGAGCTTTGTAATAGGGATAATATGTAATTGACGTGAGAAAAATATATTTTTTGGCATTTCATAAAGGACCACATTGTGACCCGTTTTATGAAAAAAAAAAACGATTTTCAATTTTTTTGTAGATACGTTCATCTGACTCTTACACCGCGAATTGCTTAATTTACTACAAATCTGCTGTAATCTAGATTAAGTCAGCGTTTTAATTTTAGTCTTTATTGTAAAAAATCTTGCATAGATAAAAATCAAAAACAATATTTAGCCGGTGACTAATTTTGCATATTTAGCTAATTGGGTGATTTCAATATCTCGTTTGCGCAGGAAACGCTTCAATGGTTTTACCCAGATACAAAACAAGTTTGGTTTTTTGGTTTATTTTTATTGTCCTTTGTACGTGGAAATGTTTAAACTGATTCGCTGATCATGTTAAGTCGTTGAAATGTATTTTTCTTCTCACATATGGGCTTGATTTATATAAAATTTGGCGCTATAAATGCGTAGTTCCTGCAGTATTTGGCTTACGAAACCAAAATATATCGATGCAAGAGGGCGGCATAATTTTTATAAAAAAAAAGTTTTCGCTCTTTTTTTTAAGTTTAAATTTCTGCTATTCCACGACATTCCTTACAAAAAAAACTTAATAAACAAACCAAAGGTTGGAAACTATTTCTGAATTGGCTGTGGTTAAAGTCCTATTATCTTGCACCTATTTTTTTCAGGTTTTCATTTAAAACAGTAACATGATATTATATGCCGGTTGCCATGATTAATGAGGATCAGCAAGAATCATGAATAATTTAATTCACTTAACGAGGCATTCATCAATCTCTGAGGCGCCCGTGGAAGGCAACACGCCGTTGACACGGATCTGGACCGTATCGGGGCAAGCTACATTGCTCGCCGTCCATTGGCTCGCGCCTACAGTAGCCGAGAATCGCTTCGCGACTCCCAATAGCTTTCATTGAGTCTTAAGTTCGTATGTCTGAAAAATGCACTACATCTCAAACTGGGCAGTAACAACAACGACACAGTAACAACAACGACACAGTAACAACACAGCCGTAGCTAGGGGGGGCATTGTGGGGCAATGCCCTACCTTGAAATCACAATGAAAACACCAAAAACTAAGATAAATTATCATATTTAATTAAATTGTGTGTTCATAGTTTGTGATAAAAAAAATGTGGGGATAGGTGATTGATTTAGGAGCCCGTGCTTCGAGGGTAGATCAAATATGATAAAATTGTTACTTCCGCCCTACCTGTAACCAATGCTGCCCTACCTCAAATTCGACTCTAGCTACATCCCTGAGTAACAACAGCTCCTTTTTATTTCTAGTTACAATGTTGCGGTGTGGAAAGTCCCCGCGATTGGGACCGCAACGCTTACTTCAACTGTTCGAGCGGCGCGGTGGGCTCGCGGGAGGCATGCGGGGTGCCCTTCAGCTGCTGCAGGAACAAGCCGCAGGACATCATCAGGAATAAGCAGTGCGGTTACGATGTTAGGAAACCTTCTTATGTAAGTACCTCTCATTTTGTAGGTGAAAATTTGTATTAGCAGCTGGTATCTATGCGGTATGAAGACATTATTTTAAACTTAGCCTTCCAAACTTCAGGTTCTGAGAGTTAAGGTTTGAGAATCAACGTAAATATCAAAACCGACCTTATGCAACACATTTATATTTTTTCCAATTCTATGATGTTACGTTCTATAGCAGACATTGCCGCCTGATCACATAAAAAAATTATCGCCTAAATCCTGCGGCGGCGCCAAGCCACGCCCCCTTACATTCTCTCTCTCACACGCACTATTTGTTTCAATATCTTTGCAGTGTGCACGACCGGCCGCCGGTCGATCTTGTCTTTCATTCGTCTATTTAAGGTCAAAGGGGCGGGGCTAGAGAGCGCTTCTATTTTTGAGTGCAAGCAAAAATTAACTTAGTGGTGGTCAGGCGGGAGTGTCCGCGATAGTACATTGCGATGATTTTACTTGCAATCGGTTAATTGTTTTTAAAATAAAGACACTTTAAAAATACAAGCCTTTAAATAGGTATTATTATAATAAACCTGTGTTGCCCCGCTGTAGGCCGAAGGTCTTGCTCTACTCTCTCTACAATCTCTAATGAGCTGCTAAGGACCAGTCTATATTAAAGGAGTCAAGTCGGTATACAAAAATATAATAACAATTAGAACCTACTTGATAGTAAGCAATGTACGCCATATTGGCAGCTCCCCGTCTAGACAGGTTAACCTTAAAAGTCGTTGGGATTGATTGGATACGGGAGACGTGGGACCGGGTGTCGTGGCGCAACTTGGGAGAGGACTATGTCCAGCAATAGACTGCTACAGGCTGAGTTGATTGAAGGGAAATAAAAAGGTGTAAGGAAACCATTATCCTGAGCTCGAAAATTTGTGTAACTCACGTAGCAACTGAGCGAGCGAGTGATACACGAGCGCGGCTGTATGGCGGCGGGCGAAGATTACCTGCAGAGACACTTCGTGCCGGTCGCGGCCATGCTGCTCGGCCCCTTAGCGCTTAAGGTTTACTACCAACCCTCTTGGTCAACACTGCCATTGTATTTTAGTCTTTAGGAAAATGTGAATAAAGTACGTTTTGGATTAGCAAGCATTGCTGACTTACACCTTAAACAGATGTTGTGAATTATCTTTATTCATATTTTCCTGAACATTTGTGTGTAGGCAAGACGTATTTTTAGCTATAATTTTTTTTTGTGTATATTAAAAGTAGTATAGACCTTGCATTGACACACAAGCTTTATCAATTACTCATACATTTTACAATATTTTGTAGATAATATCAACCAAACGGATTGAACTTGCTCAATCTGACTTGAAACATATACAAAGTTCATGTATGTTCCTCTAGCACAAATAAATTCATTACATAGCATTTTGATTTTGTGTAATAAGACACACAAGTATTCGCGCTCGAGGTACAGTCGCGTGCATAAATGTGTATACACCTGGTAAAGTTCCATTGCAATTTTGACCAAAGTAACAAAACTATTTTTTTCTTCTAAAATATGACACAAAAACCAGAATATTATGTGTTCGATTATCACTAAACTTAGTAGGGTAATATCGTAAAAAAATAATCAAAGATATAGTTTGAATGACCAAAAATGTATACATATTTTTACACACCCATTATGTTAATTAATATAGCTACAGGCTGTAGAGGCTTCCCGTTGATGTATTTCGTTTCTTTTTGTTCTAGAATTTTGATAGAACAAAAATAATATATGACAAGGGCTGTTTAGAGGCCGCTGAAGAGTGGTTCGACCACAACCTGTTGATAGTAGCCACGTCCGCTGTTTGTACTGCTTTTGCACAAGTAAGTTTTTGTTTGTAGATGCACTGTTGGTATGTTTTTGTATTGTGCTTCGTAATAAGCTTTGAGAGTATGCTTCACTCTGTTTCATGTGAGACGTGATCAACTAAAAAAATATTAAATTATTTGAAGTAAAGTAATCTAGAAAACAGGTTTTAATTATCTAGATTTTATTGAATTATTTGTAATAATATAATAACTAAGTCTTTTTCTTACTAAATGCGAATATTCACAGACCCGTCGAGGAATGATGCATGAAACAGAGTATAGTAAACTGTAGTACCTACGTCAAGCTAGATGATAATCATTGAGTAGGTAGATAAAATACGTATATTAAATCCATACTTAATATTATACATGCGAAGGTGTGTCTGTCTGTTTGTTACCTCTTCACGCTTAAACAGCTGAACCGATTTAGTTGAAATTTGGTTTAGAGTTACTTTGAGTCCCAGGAAAGGACATACGATAGTTTTTATCCTAGTTAAACCGCGGGTTATAGCTAGTACAACTATAAACCGCTGATTCTACGCAATTAAACCCCACAGATCTTAGGCATCTGCTTCGCGCAGAACCTGCGCGCGGACATATTCGCGCAGAAGGCGAAGTGGCACTGACAATCAGCGTCTCCTGCCGCCGTGTGACGCACTCGCGGTCCGCGACCACGCCCTACGCACGCCTGCACTGTAGCGAGCACTACTCCATGTGCTGAACTCAACTACGAACGTCTTTGAAAGGTTTGCTTTAACAATTTTCTGATATTTTTTGATGACAATGGGAATGGCTATAAAATCGATAAACTTTTTTTTGTATTAAATTGGGTAGATGACATCAATGACTTATCAATAAAAAACACATCATTTTAGCCCTGACAACCAGAGTTATTTTGAATTGATTTTAATATTATATTATTGTTGCTTTGAAATCAATAAATAATTAGTGATGTCATTATTTATAAATTGCCATACATAATCTATGGGAGAATCGCGTTTATAAAGAGTGAGTCAATTGATAAGATTGAATTGATGTCATCCACCTAATTGTCCATAATGTGTGCCAAAAAAAGGTTACACTATAAACACACATTATTTCAACAATAACTGAAAGACACAATCGCCATTGTTGGTTTAAAAGTCTTATAATAACATCCGCACTTCCCCATTGTTCCAACATAGTTAATATTGAATTTTCCGCACAACAATATGTGAAATATTTTAACTGATATATAACATGCATTTATTTGCATAATAGTTTAATGTTTATGTCGTGCAGATTATTTATATACACCACAAGTGCTCATCTTACTGTCCCTAGGCTTTCTGAGGATACCTTTCGAAACTATTGTAATACAGAGAAGTAAGTAAATGGAGAGACAATGTGTTGACGGATAATCGAACTGTGATACGGATATCTGTCAAACAATCGTTAAATAGGCAATAAAATCGATGTCACACTAGCAATCATTCGAGACGATGTCTGTTCAAAGCTTCATTCAACTTGGCACAGTTAACGTCTAAACGTCCAAATCAAGGTTCAGCTCAAAATACGATGGCGAAGCGGGAGGAAATGAATATCGGAGTCTTGCTGACTCAAAACTTATTCACGTTCCTTCCTTTGCCATTCTGGGCCAGGGCCTTAATAACTCTTCCGAACAATCCCGTAACCCCGGCAGGCACTGGCCCTAGGGGAACCCGTCAACTATGCTGACATATCTCATCGTCATTGCATAAAACCTCGTGTTATCCTTACTTACACATAATTTGTTGATGTGTAGTCGGTTAATTTTCTATCATCACAAGCACTCCATGTACTTATTACTCAGTGTTTTCCTCTGGCACTCTGTCATCTTTACCTCCCATAACTCTTGGATACTCTCGAATCTCTGTCTCTGTAAATAACATTATAAGATGTTGATACTTGTTGATAGAATTATCCAATGCGTATGTCCTTGTAAGGTGGAGTTGGTTTCAGTATGTGGCAGCTATTAACATTTATAATATTATCTCGGTATCATATTATAGAATATTCATTTTGTGTTTATTTAAAAAAAAAACACACTATTTTACTCGAATTGTACTTAGTTAGACGCACATGTCCCAATGATATTAAGCATTGTCGTTTCAGTAATTATCAAATATTTGTATAAATTTATTGCTGTATAATAGTTTTAGACACATTTATCTAATTCAAAATGTTATTACAATTGAAACCATCTCCACTCAAAAGAGATGTGTTCAAATTGGCCAATTAGCCTTAACGGGAGCTGTGAGATGAATTTAGTATTGGAATATATAAGTATTAGAAGGTAAACAGTTTGTTCATGAAAGCGAAGCTATTTAATTGTTATCTATATTCCTTACAGATATTAAGGGTTGCAAATGTGACCAAAAAACACCATTGAACTTTAATTCCATCCAATTTCCACTAACATTTTGTGAATCGATTGGAAATGTAGATGCCTTCATGGTTGGTCACTTAATTTTTAATAAGTAATGGTGCTGACATCAGTGGCAACCCTGTTGTGTTGTGCAGCTCGTTACTAAAGTAGGTGGTGTATGCTTGGAAGTTGTAGGCGCTGCAATTAGGGTTGTGTGTTTTGCAGCAGGAGAATAATGGCTGACAATATGTTTAGGCGGGAGTTTTTTGACAGGCGGTGACAGGTGATGTTTACGGCGATTTAGACTTTTTTTTGGTCTAATAATATTACTGTTCTTGAAGATAGATAGATATTTAAAGTAATGTATTTGTGTTTTAAAATTGCATAATGACAGTTCTGTGTGCATTTTTCTTGTTTGGCTTTCTAGCGTCACCTGTCAAGCGCGTTCCGAAGCTTCGCCTAAATTGTAAAGTGTTAAGATAAAATATTTTATTATAAACTCTAATTAGTGATAAGTAATACTCATTTAGAAAACAAAATTATTATTATTATTATACATAAAAAATGATTTACTTAATCATTATCCAAAAGTATTGCATTATAAAAGTATAAATCGCTTTGGTATTGTTAAAAACCTCTTTTGAGGTTTTATGCACAAATTATAATTAGACATTATGTATTACAAAAGTCTATGTTTATTATGGTTCTTGTTTGTTTAGCTTAGGATTAATGCTGGTTTTATAGATATTTAAGTAAGTGTTCCTTATTACGTCGATATAATGGTTTACTGTAAAATCTCAAATAGAATCATCATTCCTTAATTTACATATAAAGTATTACGTGCCTATAACTAAATAGAAATATATTTTGAATTGTTTGATAAAGTATATATTTATAAGCCATAAATGCCACTGCCTTATTGACTGCGACTAATTATTTGATTGTATTTAAAATAAAATAATTAAGATAGTGGTTTTCGGGTGCATATTACTAACCGCTTAAAAGTATTTAACTCCATTGATTAAGACCTAATACGTTTATTTTTTAGATCTGTAATCAATTATTTTAATGATCTTAATTTAGTTATTTTGCATAAAGTTCATAAGTTTCGAAGTTTTTTTCAATTTTATACTTTATCTTAAGTTGCCACAATTCAATTAAGATTGTTTATGCCTTTACAGTATAAAAAACTAGTCTTTGAGAAAATATACATACTCGACCTTTTTGAATATTTTGTTCGAAATGACATTTAAAAAAAAGTATTTTTTTTTACAATCACAAGTTCAAGACGTTATTGTATTATTTTTATTTTTGTAACGACATTTTTATTTTCTAATAACAATGTAAAGTATTGAGTCTGGTATTCTTTTACGATACCAGATTTTAAAATGTCCTTGTATTTATATTGTAAGTAGTTGTAGTATTTATGTAATTTTCAAATGACTTAAAAATTAAATCGATATTTTGTATGGAAATATAAGTATGTACAAAAAATCTGGTTGTTTTAATGTCCCGTAACCGAACAACTCGCAAGGTATTATATATTTTGGACAGTCATTATCAAAGAGAATAACCTGGGAATAAAAAGGTAGCAAAGAGAATTACGTGGACGTACCTACCTCTAGCTGCTTTGTTATTATTTAAGTAGGTAGTTTTGTCATTGTCTTATGTTGTGTTGTGTCCATTATCGAAAAAAAACATTTTGCTATTGTATTCCACAGATTTTTAAAATTAATCAAGACCCAAGTCAATTTATTGAACTCTGAAACTTTTCTCAAAAGATCATTATCACGTGATTTGGGAATATCGCCTCCAGCTGTTGGGCCGTAACCGATAAATCAAACCACTCCAAACAGATCCACAAAACTGCGCACGCACGGTCCACCATTAAAACGAGATTTACAATCACATTAGGGTTAGCGTACATTACCCCCAGTTGCAATACACAACAGAGTTAGTTGTTCGACACGTGGCCCACGTCCCGGGGGCGTAAAGTTTAATAAGTTTGACATATATGGTGCATTAGTTTCAGTTAGGACGGTCGGCAAATGGACTCGGACAAACCGGATTGTGACTTAGGCGACGGAGAACATACTGATTGTGGGAATGAGCGCTATATTGAAACTATAAAGTAGCGGTCATGAGGTCAGACTGAGACTGGCTAGTGGCTATATATTTACGAAGTAAGGTCCAGACAATGTCGTACAAAGTTGCTAGTTTGATGGTACTGGTAGGTACTTTATCTTAAAGTTGAAGGCACCTTTACCTACTCGTGTAACCTACACGACTCGTGTAGGTATTAATGTACCTACTGTAAGTCAGTTGATGGTCTTTACATTTACCTAGTGGTAACTTAGATGTTAAAGAAATTATGCTATCTAAAAGCGTCAGTCATAAAACCACACCAGTATCCCATCATACGGCACGTTGTTGAGCAAATTTTGAGTGGTTTTGTACCAAAAAAATACCTCCGTAAATAAGGTGTACTAATCTCAACTAGGTAATCTAGAAAGCCTGAATCAACAGTGGTAATCACGAAAAAAAAAACTGCAGTTCGACTATTCCTAGCAATAGTCAATACTTTGAGTTTTGAGCAAAAACCGCAATTTGTGTCAATTCGATTAAATTACATTTTAAAGTTTTAGTTTTAATTCGATCTATTTTAATCTCATTAATTAAGGAAACTGATTAAGTAAAATATTATAATAACTACCCTCCTTAAAAATTTGCTCTCCTATAATACTTGGTAAGTATAAGTAAAAACTACGTAAAACTATCTAGTAAAAAATGCATTTATCATGTTTTACTAGTAAGAGAAATATTACCTTTAGTAGAAAGTTACTTGTATGCCTTCCCCGAATCGAACGTACCGTACCTGTACTGTACGTAGGTGCCACAAAAGTGCGATGACCACATACTTAATTAGGTACCACCTACCAATTAAAATCAAAGTAGAACTCAATTCAACCTCAGAGAGCTGTTATTATTGTCTCCAGTCTAATCATCCTTTTTGTGAACATAAACCATCCGCGGATTAACCGAAAAAAAATCGCATCAATTTTCACTCGGTCTTTCCTCCCAATTAGGGAATGTCAGCTAAAGTCTAATAGGATATTTTCAATTTATTTTTTTCTAAGATTTAATAAAGTAATCCATCTTTGGGTCGTTTGTACGGGACGTTGAGTGTCTATTTGGAACGATAATTTAATCTTTTCTGCGGCTTTAGGTACCTACTATCTCGGCAATGCGATTACCGAAGTTAATAACTATAGGGTCATTGCGTCGGTTACGCGACCACCTTCGGTTACCGACCACTTGACCGACTAGGTTTCTTTAATTAAGGATAATAACATTTCTATGAGACATAATCAAAAAAAATATATACCAAATAACTTTGGAATAGTTAAGCATTTAGTATTTAATACATTTTAAATTAAATGCTTTTACCTAACTTAGAAAAAAGCCTTTCAATTTTCGTGATAATCGGTGATGTGCGAAAATACAGTGACTTTGCAAATAAAACAGCGCGGCGGACAGCGTTCAATGATATGTTTTGGTACTTTGTATTGTATGTTTAACCAATATAAAAGCGTGGTTAGTTCAATTATTTAGTGATTTCGATTATTTAATAATAATTTTGCTGATTTTTATCTTATTTTACACTAAAATCCAGTGGTCGCTTACTGAAACGTAATTGTAACTGATGCGTTAGTAAGCGGCCGGGTGGTCGTATACTGATTGCTTCAGTCTTATTTCATTTTGTTAATTATGATCCCAAGGTTTCAAATTATGATTACATATTTTTGGATATAGTATAACTTAGGCATGAAGATACGTTTTTTCAGTAAACGACCACATGTTTTCTTTGTAAATTTTTGACAAATGCCTATCAAAATCAGTGCAAATATGTGACCGCGCGCGGTTTGTGAGCAATAATCTATGGAATTTGACATCAGTTAGCGTTCACCATGGTGTAGTATGTAATAAATAACATTTGAGTTAAGATCCTTCAAAACATACCTTTGAAAGTCAAAGTAAAGCTCTGCTTGCCGCGGTTGGTTTGTGGATGGGTGACTATCTAAATAATACGGAGACACCTTCGTATTTCAGAAACATGTTAAACTGTTGGTCCCAGCTGTAATTTTGACTTTGACAATTTTGATAATCGTTACGAAGATTAATTTAACGATTTGGGAAAAAGCTAGGCAGATGATGTTGCGGGAAGTCAGAACCCAGGTGTGACATCCTCTCTCTTACAGAAAGGTATCGGGATACGTGGTAATTAGAAAGTGGAGGTTAGATAGGCAGTCATTCCATGTGTGTTCAACTGCATCTGTTGGGACTGGTAACCAACCCCAACATACTTGGGAAACCCATAGGCTGATGATATCAGGTATGTCGGATTCCTCAAATTACTATAGAATAGTATAGAGGGTTTACTAAGAGGAAGAAAACGTGACGTTATCGAGACCAAAAGACCAGAATGACCCAGTATTACATGCGAAGAGTGAAAAGCGAATTAAAGTGGCTTTCAATCCAAGCTCGAGATGATCGATATTATATTCAAAAAACAATGAGAAATCATTATTGGTGTTGATGATTATTTGTTTATAAATATGTTTAATTTATTTTTGCATCAATAATTATAGCCTTATAATAAAAAAAAAACACCTTTAAAATAGTGGTCGGTAACTGGCATCAAGTGGTCGCATACTGACCAAAGTGGTCGGTAACTGACGTTTTGGCTATTTTTGCACATTTTCGATATTTTTTCCAAATTTATATATGGAAGTGTATTATTTTTATTTATTTATATGCATCTTGACTATATTTCTGAATCATTTATATGGACAGTAACGATTTTGCGTACATATTAAGTAGTTTTTAATTCCTTCAAAGTGCGCAAGTCAGCTAAGTGGTCGCTAACCGGCGCAACGACCCTACAGCAAAATTTATAGGTAGTAAATATTATTTAGTTTTCTCCTTCTCATATTGGGTACAGGTGCATTTAAATATTTTTCATTAAAATATCATTTTTAACCATTTGTGCCATCATCGAGGGATGATTAAAGCATACTTCACACTATGAAATTTGCAATAGAAATCTTTCGAATATTTATTGTAGGTGGCAACTGGCGACTAGGTATAGCAATAAATAAAAGATTTCACTCAGCCAAAATTCGATTACGTGCGTGTCGTATCGGATTCGCGCGACGTCGTCGTGTCGCTGTCACATCGCATCCGTTGGCGTGCCGTCGCGCGTCATTTGTCACGACAAGCGCGATGCCCGATGCGAGATTGCGTACGTGCCGATAAACGCGTAGTTGGATTGAACGGGAAACTGGTGATTTTATGTTTTAAACTTTGTTATATTGGAAATTACCTATTAATGGAACCAATCGTTGTTCAATTATACATAAGCAACTTAAATGGTACCTAGTTGTTCTTTATTTTTTTTGGGGTGTTTAGAACCGTATTGGGTTCGATATCAGTCATACTCATGCACAGCTGTTGAACAATTAGTACCTACATCTACTTCCGATTTAAATATGTTTATTATAACGATATGTTATAGCAGAAAAAACTGGAAGGTACTGAACTGATAATAAACTTTGAGCATGAATGAACAAAGCTGTATTATGCGAAACTATTCCGATCTGTAATATGTTTTTTGAATACCCATAAATAATTGTAATGGACCCTATCGCATTCACTAGGTACATAGCACAGTAGTAATTGAAAAAAAGTCCAATCTAATCGATCACCAATTAATAAATTGTTGATGAGAAACTTGACGGTATAAATGGTGACTCGACCTCGTCAAAGGGTACAATGGCCGGACAGATGGCTGGCCGAGGGGACATAAATCATTGTTGTGCCACAATGAATGACGTCACGACTAACGACCTATTAAGCTGACAGTATCTGGATACAAATTAATTTGTTTGCGGAACAACAGGAGTGAAAGGTTCTATCGTACCTCTGTCACGACTGAAATTTGGCAATGTGACTATCAATTTATGAAACATAACTGCTTACCTACCTCAAATTAAACGTTTGCATTCAATTAGTTTTGATTTATTTGAAGACTGAACTGATAAATGCTATCAACAGCGACCATTTTTTTATCCCACTGATTATTGATCAACGCGGATTTACTGGCTCGACATCAGCTTAAGGCGGATTGGCGACTTCTGTAAGGCGACTTTAAGATTTCGTCGCGAGGTTTTCCTTCACAGTTGACATGACTTACCTTTGCATAGTTAGGTAATTATTAGCATTGTTTTTATGGCATTTGTCATTTATCTTACCAACTTGCTTCTGTTATCTTGCCATAGACGTACATTATATATATTCACAATTAATCAAGACTGTGAAACAGGTATTTACGCGATCTAGGTCTTAGGTATATCAAGCAGACATCATACGAATAACAAGGCCTAAGTTGATATAACTATTAGAAGCTTAATTAACTTAGGTACTGTTTGTACCTGTTTACGTTTTGGAATGTATATAGATGGCTAATTGCTCGGCTCTATTCGCTTCTGTTAGCTGTCTGAAACTTACTGAAAATCTGCTAGGTCTTACTTGTAAACAGTTTTGAAGCTGAAAGACTGCCCCAAGCCCTTTAGCCTTCTATTCTGTAAACGCTATGAAGCTGTTAGGTGTATACCTACTGTATGACCAACCATTGACTTAAAATATTTTTTGAGGATTTTGCTATTCAAATTAAAATGGCCATGCTAGTGTTCCCCACTACATATTACCTACCTACCAAATAGTCGAATAGCATGTCTGCTAAGAAAATAATATAAGTAAAGTTCTGTTATCGCGCACGCGGGAGCGTTTAAAAATATACAACAACACACTATGTCGCGTGCCGCAGTTGGTAATACGCTAACCTAACAACAGCAATAAAAGAAAATGCGGTAAAACTTCTTGGTGTAAAAAAAGAAACTGCAAATAGGTGGGTACAATTACAAGGTACAGTGCTTCCAACTGAAATGTGCAACGGAACGACAGAGATTTTACCGTACAACCGACTTATTTAAATAGAGCCGTGGCCATAGCTTGTGTGTTGTTGTTTATTACGAGTTTTTGTAACCAGGCGGGTCAGGACTCGCTGGTCGGTAGGTAAGACCCGAGGACGCGAGAAGGGCTCCTTTGTCCGCGTCGCTCGGAGCGCTGGAGGCCGTCGCTCATTTGCTGAAAGCCCCTGCCTGAAGTGTCGTCAGAAATCCGGCCATTTTCGTTCGTTTTGCCTTTCAAAAAAGCCGTTTATAACTATTTGTTGAGGTAAAGATGGGGTTTGTAGAGGCCGTTTTGGTTTAGGCTTGAAACAGACTGATGCTGTGTGAAAACGACACGTCGTGTCTCATTTTATTTTATAGCACACTAATTTTGAAATGTGCTTTATTCATTGTCTTTATAAGACAATATTTTTCAATGAAATTCACGTTGTTTTGATGCTGCATTAATGTACGTTAAGCCATTGCAGCTTCTGATAGCAGATGTTAAAATAGATGAGCCTTTTCTGTTGTTCTATTGTTGACACAAAAGCTTTGTTCTCCCACGTCCTGCCCATTAGACAAACGAGATCATAGTGATAGACATTTTGCTTCGTATGTACCATCAATAGCTAATACGAAATTAAATGATACGACGAAACAAAAGAGAAAAGAAAAAATAACGTAATTTATTTGGTTCGGGTTACAAAGTGGATCGAGCTGATTGCTAAAGTCTGGGTCACTGGGACATTAGTTTGCATTATCCAATTTACCCGTAATTGGGTCTGACATGGCGGGAAAGTTAAGTTACATGATTTGAACGAGACATAAGGAGTGGTTTTAGGTGCACTAAGGTATCTTAAGTATAATTAAACATTGGGTAGTAGTGGTTACGCTTAAAGCACTTTGCGTTTATAATCAGCCTATGATGGAAGTCCTTCTCAATGAGAAGGACTGCGCCGTATTTCACTAAAAGAGTACCTACGATAATATTATACGAGCCCTTACAAATTAAGCCATCTTTTTGTACATCGATTTTCACCTTTTCGCTTGTCATGTTGAAAAGATGCTCATAGGGATTTCTGTAAATATTCAGGATCAAAGAGCTACTGAAAGCGTATCATGATATCAGGCGATGCATCCACAGACCGACAAGCACCGCTGAACATCATATAGATAGCAATCCAATTAGTTACAACTCCAATAACAACATTGATCAAACAAACTTTCCATTTTTCGTTACAAGCCGTAAGTAATTCCAGTTAATCTATCTATCTATATATCTATATCTATACTTATAATAAATCTGTAGAGAGGTCAATTCTGTACATGAAATACATTTCCAAAATAACTATCAGGGGGTGATTATCGATCGATACTGATGCCAAAAATGCAATCAGTAAAAATTTTGTCTGTCTGTCCGTCTGTCTGTCTGTCTGTCTGTCTGTCTGTATAAACTCTATAGAAACAAAAACTACTCGACGGATTTTAACGAAACTTGGTACAATTATTTGTCATACTCCTGAGCTGGTTATAGTATACTTTTCATCACGCTACAATCAAAAGGAGCAGAGCAGTGAAGGGAAATGTTGTCATTTTGTTTAAACGCGCTAATCTCAGGAACCGCTGGTCCGATTTGAAAAATTCTTTCAGTGTTAGATAGTCCATTTATCGAGAAAGGCTATAGGCTATATATCATCACGCTAAGACCAATAGGAGCGGAGCACCACTATTCCACGCGGACGAAGTCGCTGGCAGAAGCTAGTAAAACAAATAAAACTGTTACGATTTTTGTGTCCATTTAACGTACTTTCTCGAAATAACAGCTTTTTGTGGAAAACGGTTTTATCGTAATTACAACCCGGTTGCAACAAAACAACAACAAAAATATGCGGTTACATAATTAAACGTGAAACGGAAGGACTGTCATTAAACATCTGTCAAAACGGAGGATTAAATTGAATAATTTAGTTATTATTTTATGATTTTCGTCTGAATATTTATGATATATGTTTACTTAATTATTATAAAAATGTATTTATATCATAAAAAATATTAAAACTATGCTAATTAATTGATATCATGTTTTTCGATATTCGTAAACGTACCTATAAAGAGTGTATTATAATAAAAGTTTGGTACAACCGGCTGTTAATGTAAGTATGGATGTAAGTAAGTTCGACTTACGGCCATTTTCAATATCCTATATATCCGAAGATTTCCTTACTAGAGATAGAATTTTGACATAAAGTCCATACGAATAATGTCAAAAATCTATCTCTAGTAAGCAAATCTATGGATAGATAGGATATTGAAAATGGCCGTAAGTGTCTACTTTTATAGATTCTCGTAGGCGGTCTTCTCTCAGCGTGTTTTAGCTGGAGATTTTTTCCAATCTAGTTAAGATTCGAGCATTCATTTCTGCAAGTCTAGCGGAGAATCAAGCCTGAATTAGCAAGGACTGAACAAGATAGCATGAATGCGGTAGTGGGAGATCACATTCTGATAATGCGACGCAAAGATTCGCTGACTGTTTTCATTGTTCCCAGCAATGCGGTTCTGTGAAGAGACAGCTATAGGATTAGATAATACCTAATTAAAAAGATTAAATTTAAGGAGCAAGTTTCTTTGAGAGTTCACAGTTAGAAGAGATATTTCGACCTTAATCGAGTTAAGAAACTACGCCTTAACACAATAAGAGTCAAAATAATATCGAATTATTGCAGCGGTTCTAAAAAAGCTATTGTTAAAAGAAAAGTGGTAAGATTGAGGGATCAATATTCGTCAAATATCTTTGAATATATTTATTAAGCAGTTATAATAGTGTAAGTACTTAGTAACTACTTAAGTATCTATATTACACAAATCCCAAAAATAAAATATAAAGCTATGGCCACTGCAAAACTAAGTATTTTTTCAATAGAAAACGGTACAACCTAACATAAATTGTCATTTAAAAACAAAAAAATATTTATATCCATAACCTTTTACGTAAGTAAAGCCTTGACGCCCATCAGATGCAGAGGAACCATTACAATCGCAACAATCACCGTCATATAAATAACAAAATATCTCAGTTCTGTCTGTAACGTCATTTGCATAAGGTCGCGGCGGTCGCGGTGGACACCCCGTCGCGTTCGGGACTTAGTGCTGTTTAGTACGTATATCCCGGGATCCGGGATTGAATATTTAATTTTTGAGACAAAATGAAATAAACTAGAATCTTTCCTAAAATTGTTCGTATAGTACCAACATTTATCTGTAATGTACGCTATTTAAAGCAATGTGTGAAAAATTAGCGCCTTAAATGAATTCATTTTGAATTTTTGGTGTGAACTCAGCTTTATGATAAGCTTTTGCCTATTTTTTACTAAAGACACATTGGACAAGTCTTCTTGGGTTGAGATTCTGCTTAAAGTTTATTAATAGGTAAAGCTAAATAATAAATTTCCTTAAAAACAAACGTAAACAATCACTTATCTTTATAATGCAGAGACCCCGCCAATCCTTATCCTTCGCGGGGTGAACTTAACCCGGGACATAAATCAGGTAAATATCGGAAAGTCCCGGGAAGCCGGGACAATGGGCAGCAATAATATCTCGGCTGCATGATGTGGCAGGGACTGGCCCTTTTTACGACACTTCATTGCCAGTTTCATACAATACCGACCTTTTTCAATGTAGCTTCACTCGTTCAGATTTATTTTTTTCATTTATTTTACGAAATATCAATAATTATTGAAAAATAAACTAAATAAAACAGAACAAACATAAATTAAACACATCTCACCTCTCATTCTAACAATAAATATTTATTAATTTAAAAATATATGTATGAAAAACTTTCATTAAAGTTTAGTTATTGGAAGTTAACACAGATGCACATAAAATTATTGCCATAATGTTAACACAGTTCAGTAATATTCTTTTAGTGGAACCATTCAAGTCTAGATAATAAAGGTGTCCTGTATCTTTTATCCTTAAACTCGATGATCTTTATAGAAAAAAAGTGATGGATGTGTTAACTCTTACCTAAGACAGTTTTCATCAAAATCCCTGATATAGGCCAGTGCTTTTAGCCTCTAAAAACGGTAAAAAGTGAATTAAATAATAGTAGGATGAAACCCATTGGAAAAGGAGGAGAATACAATAAAAATGATAGGAAAAATAAATTACGGGCGATCTCAGGTCGGGAAGTGGGGGTTAAAGTTAAAAAAACGGTTTATCTCAATTTCCGCCAAAACTACAAGTCCTATGAAAAAAAACTAAATGGCAAAGTTGTAGGTAATAAAAAGATCTACAACTTTTGGATTGACACTTTTTTCACATAACCTCAAAATTTATGTGAAAAATTCAAAAAAAACAAGTTTTTGGTTTTTTATTTTTATCTTTTACAATAATATTTTTTTTTTTACGAAATTTGGTGAAAACTTACCTTTTTATGTCCCAAACACACTGTAATTTATTTGATTTTAAATAATTATTTTTTCACCCTTATTTTGACTCAATTTCGAAAAAACACCCTAATTTTCAATCGAAAATTCTCGTGTCAAAATATCACTTTCTTTTTAAAAGTCGATAATCTTTTTGTTCGTTGAAATCTCTACTTTCAGATGGTATAAAAAAATATTTACATTGCTATGGTAAATGTTCTCAGAAAATATAAAGAAACGCTACGAAATAACAGGCAGTAAGGCCTAGACCGGCTTAAATTTTTTGCGTAGATGCCTATTTATTGCTATTTTAAGATAACTTATGTATCTGAGTGACCTACGAAACCTCGGACCTCTCTATGAAATATCTTTTAGCTCATCAAAAGGTATTTCATAGAGAAGTGGGGAGTTGCTAGAAGAATCTAGGCCTTGCTAATTGTTATTTCATAGCGTTTCTTTATATTTTTTTATACCATCTGAAAGTAGAGATTTCAACGAACAAAAAGACCATCGACTTTTAAAAAAAAGTGATATTTTGACACGAGAATTTTCGATTGAAAATTAGGGTGTTTTTTCGATATTAAGTCAAAATAAGGGTGAAAAAATAATTATTTTAAATCAAATAAATTACAGTGTGTTTGGGACATAAAAAGGTAAGTTTTCACCAAATTTCGTGAAAAAAAAAAATAATTGTAAAAGATAAAAATAAAAAACCAAAAACTTGGTTTTTTGAATTTTTCACATAAATTTTGAGGTTATGTGAAAAAAGTGTCAATCCAAAAGTTGTAGATCTTTTTATTACCTACAACTTTGCCATTTAACTTTTTTTCATAGGACTTGTAGTTTTGCCGGAAATTGAGATAAACCGTTTTTTTTAACTTTAACCCCCCCTCCCCCCACTTCCCGACCTCAGATCGCCCGTAAATTATTTTTCCTATCATTTTTATTGTATTCTCCTCCTTTTCCAATGGGTTTCATCCTACTATTATTTTTTTTGTTTTCAAAAGTTATTGGCACTGGTCTAATATAAAGAAACAAACGAACTAATTTTAAATTTAAAACATGTATGTCCGACGCAGAATCGAACCTCCTTCCTCCGTCTACCTACGCACTACCGCCCCTAGCCTATCAGATAGAAATTATAAAAAGGGGATGCGCGGGTTAACCCGGCAGTGGCGGCCTCACCGGCAATAAATCCTCAGCGTCCGCGATCCTATGTCCTGCTAGCTCATTAGTCTTAATAAAAGGCCACAAAAATGCGGGAAACATTTATATCAATTCTCGCTCTGCTTGCCGTGGCCCCCTGCGCGAAATGCTCAGACGTCGGCAAAGACGGGTTCAATTTCTATAAAGGTACGTTCTTGATCATTAGTCTCGTTCTTTATTGGATTTTTTCGCGGTTGCAATAAAATTTTGTCAAGGCCTTTGAGCTTTTTTCTCGTATTTCGTATGATTTGTGGGTGGAGAACGAATTTTTTAGACGTAGGTACATTATTACGGACATATTTTTGATTTACGTTTTAGAATTGAATTTACTCGCTTCTATTTATTATCCCCAATAGGATTAACTGTTTTCTTGTTATGGTTATTAATTACAATTAGAATAGCCTTCTTACGGGCTGTCTCATCGTTCGAGGCAATTCAAATGAAAGATGGGAGATTTAAATATAGCCTTTTAGCTTCGTAATTTTAACCACATTTTAACAATAAAAAAATATTTTCGTTGCGAGTAACATCATTGAATAATTCATATTCAATGATGTGCCAGCGTCATTATGAACTTATTTTATGTACGTTTAATTAAATAAAGGTTTATACTTTGCTATAAAAACGTATTTGTTATCTAATTAGGATATAATTTATAAGTGCCTAGGGTTTAAAACAGTAGTTAAGTACTTACTTTGAATTAATCTCCTGCGTAAGCAAAATATAAACTGTAGACAATCCACCTACGTTTCTTATTCTTATCGCCGTTTTATGGGAAGTGGTATATATATATTACACAGTAGCAAGTAGGTAAATTTTCTTTCATCAAGTGTACTTTTCTTCCACATGGACATGGAGATGAAAAAGTTTTGGTTTTCCTTTCTTCACTATCTGTACCTGTATTCAACGGCTCTTTCAGATTATTTGCGTGCGCGATCCGATGACGTCATTTCTGAAGGACCCGCGGCTGCGGAACGCATGTTATGTAAGTAAACATACTTATATTTAAATTAAAATTCATGATTAGATTAAATATAGCTAAAGGACTTTATAAAAATCAACTTCTATAGACCAAACAGTGAAGGTAAACAGTGAAGAGTTAAACAGGTTAGCAGGCGACGACATGAAGATTCTTCCGCACTGGTTTCAGGTTTCAGTTTAGATTCTCTGAACTATATTACCTAATAGTAGCGTTGTTGTCGATGTTGCTTTATCTAATCCTACTTCCTACTAATATTATAAATTGTCGAAAGTTTATCCGGATATCTGTATTTAAGATTGTCATTCTTTCACGCAAATACTACTGCATAGATTTGGATGAAACTTGGTACACACGGGACACTTTTTATCCCGGTTCGTGAAATATGTCCCTCAGGGTGCGAGTGACAGCTAGTATAGAATTAATAGCCCAGTGAAAAAGCTCTATAAACTTTAACCGTCTTACTTAAATAGTCCGATTTATTTTTAATCTGCTGCTTAGCAATGGATTAGAAAAATCTCACTCAAAAATGCTGTTTAGCGCTAAATCGAACTTAAGTTAGTACTTAATCCTAGATTACGACGTTAAGTAAGAATTAGGTGAGAAATGTTTAAACTTCAGATTACGGGTTTTTAATAAGTAAGGCGGTTAATAATCATATCTAGGCCACACTTTTGTGTATACGTTTTTGTGTGTTCCACTTTTTGTGTATTCATCACATTTTTAGGTATAATAATTCAGCCTGAAAATTCCCACGTGACGTACTAAATCTGCCTCTCAAATATTCAGAATGGGGAATATATTTTTCGTGATTGTAATATCTCGTATCGCTTATCAAAGGTATAGAGAGAAATATTTTATTTTTTGATACGGTTCCATGAATGATATAAAACGATATGACGTATACATATCTACATAATTTTCTTTTTTGTTCATGTTAGGATAGATACTAGGTACTATGATTTTTGGTAACAGTTCATCAGAGCTTTTAGTTCTGGAGTGTCCACAAATAAAGTTTATGTTTAGTCTACTCTATGTATCTATCTACCATATTTGCCCGAATCTTCTTTGAGCATGCTAAAATTCAACTCAAATTAATAAAAAAAATAGCTATGCTATGAACCTATGTCCAAGAGTGGAAAAATATTAAATAGGATGATGATGACGACGATGAAGCAATGCTATTGTGGTGCATTTAAGGATTTTAAATACAAATTGTACGCTGCTCCAATGAAGTAGTATACTAGCTTTTTATAATAATAAATGATAAATGATTCATATGCCTTTACTGTTTTTCCAGACTTTTACCGCACTCCCTTGTCACTGTACCCTGGCCTTCTTCCAGCCGCAGAGCAAGAATACAGGAAGAGAACTGGGAACGCTTTCAAGAGTAAGATATCCTTTTTTCTATATTATATATTATTTTATTATTATATTAATATATTATTATCTCACAGTCTATAATTATGAAAAGCATAAAAAGAATTATCAAAATTGGATTACTTTGTAAAAATTATGCGTGGCCATACATAAAAAATATACGTGTCGAATTGTAATCCTCCTCTGTTTTTTTTGTCGGTTAAAAAGTAAGAAATGCCCCATAGGCGTAGGGTTGACAAAGGGACTTAGATGTCCTAGGTATTTAGGATGAGGGCCGTCACTAGACTCATTATCTATACTATTATATAAAATGACAACCTCATACACTGAATGACTGACTCATCAACGCGGAGCCGAAATGGCTGGACCTAGAGTAATGAAATTTGGACAGGAGGTACCTTTTATGTCCTAGACAAGTAATAAGAAAGGATTTTTGGAAATTCCGACCCTAAGTATATTAAAATAGGCTTGAAAGTTTGTATGGAGTAAGTTTTATTTCTTATTCGATTAAACTCAAATTTTGTAGGGACACTCTAAAATGAAAATAATTAAACACGTGTTTCACAGTTTTTCAAGATTTTAGCCCTAGGGTGAAAAATTATGATTTTAAGTTTGTAAGAAAAAAAATCTGTTTTAGCTTTACGCCAAAAGGTCTGAACAGTTTTACTTGAAATTCACCAAAGATGTTTGTTATGAATCGGTTCAAGTTTTAGGCTACAAATCATCACACTAAATATTATGGGGAATGAGCAGTGAGGTATTGAGATAAGTTTGTAATGGGATGACCTATCAAGTTTTTATAATTACCTATATGCATTTTCGCTATTATCTTTGACATGAAAATCATCACGCCCGTTTGTAAAGAAGATAAGCAGTAATTCAAATTGAAAACACGTTGTGTTAGAATGTCAATTTTACCTAAAATGTCAAGGAGCGCTGTAGTGGAGGGGCTGTATTCATGATCATGCGAATCGTAGAGATCACATCGAGTTCTAATCCCACATATTTTTGTTCTTTTTTTGAGATTGGTATTTACTTATTTTTTATTTTTTTTTGGTTGATATCATATTATAATATCTTTCACCTTAACGGCTTCAAGAATTAAGTTACGAATTTGTTAAAAGTAAACGCTTTCAAGTCATAATGTGTAGATGTTATTCCATGGTGATTAATGCCCAAGCGTTCCATGTATGAAAAGGGCCTCTTTTCATACATAAGAGCGGGATAATTATAAACTAAAAAAAAATTGCGCTTTCCATTGAATTCATTCTATTCCACACTTCAGAAATTAAGAATCTAGAATTCCCTTTGCTAATAAACAAATCATAAGGCCACGGATGAACCTGCGTGGGGATTGTTGTGGCGTTAAATCCTCTCTTCGCGGAGTGGCTAAGGAGGCACCACGGCATCTTGACCTACCGCAGATCCAATGCCTACGCCTGACGCAGGTTCTCACTGGACACGGTTATTTTGGGAGGTTCCTGGATCGAATCAAGCGAGTGGAAATGTCGGGGTGTCGACACTGTGAGGATCACCTGGAGGTCACGGTGGAACATACGGTGGAGGTCTGCCCCACTTGGGCGGCGGCGATCTCTCACTTTCGGCCCTGGTTCAAACCATGGTCCAAAGAGAGTGGGAATAGGAAGCAGTCACCTTCTAATGCTAACCAGTCATGCTGGAAAAGGAAATAGCGGATTGCGTGAGGGAGAGACAAATCTCACGCCCCAGCCACGTCATCAACATTTGGAGCCAGGAATCGACTCCAGGCCACTGTAGGTCCGGCCTGCAGACTTTGAGCAATAAGTGGCTAACCGTCCGGTAAGGATTAGGACGGGCCTAATCAGCGGGAAGACTCGGGACATGATTTTTCATTCCTAAAAGAAAACATTTTTTTTTGCAAAAATAGAATGCAAATACACAATACCTAATTGGAGACACCGACTTCTAGAATGATGTCTATTAGTTATTTTTAAATTTGTATTGTGTTCCAAGCCAGTTGTTTTTTGAAAAAAAGTTTTTCAGTTCTCTTTTTAGTGGCTCAGTTTGTAATTTAGATAAATTACAATATCCTAATGTCTAGACAAATGTTCATCACCTCTAATAAGGGTGAACTCTATATGTCTGTTTTCTCCTTTAAAGCATAGAGGTGTGTTGTTATGTTATAGAACAGTGAAAACAATTACAGGCATACGATCGCAGCAATCGTGGTTCCTTTGCTATTAGTAATTGAAGAGTTCCATTGGTTATTTACGAAGAAATTCAACAGATCCCAATAATATATATTGTACTAAAACCTTTCTTGAAAACTATGCATTTGAAGAACGACAACTCTCATCCAATTCAGATCAGTAGTTTTTGAGAAAATCGGGGACATACAAACACATGCATACCGGTCAAATACAGAACCACCTTTTTTGAAATCGGTTAAAAAACAAAGACTACCTACCCGTGCGAAGCCGGGGCGGGCCACTAGTGAAATATATATTCATATTTCCTCATTATTATTATATTATATTTTCTCATTATTAATTATAATAGCCCAATAGGATGCCCCTAACTTCGTCTCGGGTCCAGATAATGGGATAAAAAGTATCCTATGTATGTGTCAATCCAGATAGACTATTTGTATTCCAATTTCTACAAATGCTTTCATAATTATCCAAACCGACATATTATATTGCACTTATGTTTATACCATTGTTGCATCACAATACAATCTTTGACTGATTTCACATACAGACTCACTTTCATTTAGAGAGGAGGCCCGAGTCCTAACATTAGCAATATTAATTATAGCTATAACGTACCTACATAACATAAAATCCCCTTCAATTTAAACAGCTTTTACAAATATAGCTCTGCTCTTGATTTCTTACCAGCCTGTTAGAACTTCAAGCAAAGAATTTGAATCTAATCAAAGCTGAGGTAGCGAGCGCTTGCATTTGATTTTTCTTCCAGGAAATAACCTTACCTTACCGAAAACCTTTTAATATCGGTACTCGAGCAAACACGATTTAAAATATAAACAGTTGTAATAAAACTGAAATAAAACACAAAGACCTGTTATTTCCTTCACGTGTACTTTAAAAATAATGTGCAATAATCACTGTTTGAGCGTTATACAGCACTTTTATATATGAAATGTTTTAGAAAAGCGCTGCAGTGCGAGTCAAGCTTTTATTTGCTTCCATTTATAAGTGTTGGCTTAAGGTCGTGCGAGTTTTATTTGTTTTATATTACTATTTTTTTTCCACCTTCTCTGTTTTCCACATTTTCCACTTGAGCTGGAATTGTGTTTAGCATCTTAAGGGGTTGGTTTAGCTTGCACTGTTATAATGCTAAAGAAAATGCACGGAAATCTCACAGTTTTATCACGAATTCGTTAGATCCACATTATCGAATAATTCTGTGGTAGATAAGATTACCATTTCTAAGTTACTTAAGGCTAGATATTTAATGGATATCACAGTGGTATCCAATATAGGTTTGTATAACCATATTTCCAAAAAAAAAAACTAAGTATCGTTTTATCAAGTGGTTATTTTGATAGGATCGAATAAAAATATCAAATAATGAAAAATTCAATCAATGGAAACAAAATCTTTTGAAATACTTAAGATATGCAATGTAACGTGGTAAATATTTATCTATAATGTAAGTACTAGGTTGCACTTACCTATTTCAATATTTACTTACTTAAACAATGCGCGACTGGCTAATCTCTTTATTAATTCAACAAAATATATAATGACGTCAATTTAATCACTGAATTATGCAGTTACTATTTAGAGCTTGTTCTGATGAAGATATTAAGAATTTCCTTAACCTTTCAGATCACATGTTAAGTAAGGAGCTGTGGGCTGGCGACTCGCTGGGCAAACGTGGCACCAAGACTGCCATCTCACTCATCATGCAAGGAAAACATCCGTACTACGCGTAAGATCATACATCATGTCCTTACTTATCATTTATCTTAAGTCCTAAAAGGTTTTGTTATGAAATATCTAACGTTTAGTTGACAAAGCTAAATATCACATGGTAAACTACAAGTTAAGTGGGTAGGACGAGCTCGGGACTAAGTAAGAGCCACACGGGTCAATCGATCAAAGGATAAGTTACGCTTGGCGTGGTTGGTCTGTGGATGGGTGACCATCTATATACATACCAAGACTCCTCCGAGCTTTGGTAGACCTTTGACGATAGTTACAGGCAGTCAGAAACCAGAAAGTCTAACAACCAGTCTACTAGAACTACTAACCAGTCGACTAGAAGCTGACCCCAACATGGTAGGGAAAAGCCAGGCTGATGATGATGAAAGTACAAGCTAAGTTAGATACTTGTAACAAATTTTTATCCATCAAATCGTAAATTAGATATTTTTTTACTTGACTTTTAGATACAAAACCACCTTAACAGTAAGTACCTTCTAGTAGAAGCAAAAATGTGTCATATTTTGCAAGCATACAAGACATTTGGACGCGAAAATTAAATGCTCTAACTACGACGACTAATGACCAAATAACGTATAAATTTAGCACATCAAAATTCTGTTTTCGTTTCTTGCACACAATTTAAACAACCTTTTTAAAAATTAGACGAAAACAAATGACATTCATGGCATAGCAAGCGGCCATTTATATAAGCCTAGAAGATGTAGCCAAAAATGTTTAGGTACGTCTCGTTCCTTTAACATTTGGAATAACAATTTACGTAATTACGACTCTTGCAAGCAGTCACGTGAATGCAGTCACTCCAACAAGCTGTAAACACGTTTAGTATGCCACTGCGTAGGTTTCTAGCATTCTCGCACTGCACGGATCGGTCGCGCGGAGTTACTTCGGAGCGGAACACGCCACGGCATTGTTATAGCACTCAACAAGTCACTAGTAAGCTAGCTTCCATCGTCTGCAGAATATCTATGTCTTTAGGAAGATTCCTTTACTTGCTTGGGATATTCAATTTCCCATGTTACTTGCTAAAGTTGTGAGAATCGATGAAAAATTTTACTTGTTATCTGCTGGCATTAGGCTTTTGGTTTACCATATTATTATTTCACAATTAAACATCCCGAGGGTTATATAAGTTATATCTAAAAAAAAGTAAGGTTTGATTATGATCCAAATTCATTAGGTATTATTTATATTATATCTGCTTGATACGTATTTCTACTAGGCCCATAATAATTATTATTACTAAAACGGCATCCACAATTATTTAGAAAACATTAATATAACTTTTTAAAGCAATGTATTCAAACATTCAACCTATTGTGTCCAACATCCACTGTCGTGGCAAAGGCACTGAAGAATAGAGCCAAAGTATTTCAGAAGCTGCTAAAAGGAAAATTTCCAAACTTACTCACGTTGCAAAGATTTCTCCCAAGTTATTTATAATTCAGGAGTTTTACTCAATTCATGTTATCGTGTACATTGCAGGGAAGAGGGGCACTATTGTCCGTACGGCAAAAGGGGATGGTGGTGATAGGTAATTCAGACTTTTTTCCTCAATTTCTGTGTTGGTTGAGCGCTTTTGTAAGTCTGCTTACTTAGAATGCTTGCAGATATTCTTAATAGACATTTTGATCTCACAGCGTAAATACGCTAATGTAAAGTAGAAATCAATAAGCATTGACAAATGAATCGACGATTGTAAAAATAATTAGCCATTAAATACTATGTAAAAATAGTATACCTACAGGGAAAGTATTCTGCGAATTATTTGTATTTTAATAATAACATAAGAACGCCGAATGGCCAACACGAAATTCAATGTTAAGAAACTGACAAAGGAATACCTAGTGTTCTTCTATTCATTTAAGTATAATAACATTGCACAGTAATAGAAAGCTAGGTTGACTATGGAATGGTATGAAAAGACTGGATAGAAGCTAAATTACGAAGCTAAAGACATACTCGTACTGACGCTGAAGCTAGCAAGCATTGATTCGACTGTCGTATATCCCATATAAACCTTATCAAAAGCCTCACTGAAAAGCAGATTCGGTGCATTCCGCAACCGAATCTGTTACACATTTTACCTAGCTGAGGGGCAATCCCTCGCTATATTTGCCAAATCGTGGTCTCTATTCAACTTTTGCTTCAATGAACATTGATCCTTAGATACATACATAGATATTATGTACCGGCCACTTCAGCTTGCTGACTATGTAAGATATGTCAATGATTCTGGTTATTTTCTAGATAATTCTATTCGGGTTTTTAGTTAGGTACTTAAAAGTGTGAAACTGAACTTTATGTCAACTAGGTAAAGTTCAAAATTATTTGGTGATAAAAGCATGTGATGCAGAATTAAAATCAGGATTTGTGTATTTTGAAACCGCTTTAATTTTATTAAATGCAGCTCATAAAAAGATTCCGGTTAGAACAATGTTTTGGTCACAATGGACGATAATTAAATAGCTAGCAAAACTGAATCAATATCTAATTAAAAACAAATTGATGTAGGTAACAATGTCTCTAATATTATAAGGTGTTAAAAACCATGATTGTTCTAGTGCGATATAGGTGGAGCTACAGAGGATGGATAACTCCATTCTTTTGTCACAACGAAACAATTATTATATTGTACATAGATATACTACATATCACATTCTCCGAAATATAATAATATACAATTTTATATATTGTCTACATAATATTATCTAATAATTACCTACAAGTACACTCACATCCGTCAGACATGTCAACCCAAAACATATCTCTTTGTAACATTACTTTGAAATTGTTTTCATATATTTGTTTCAGTACCGAGAGTCCTCGGGGAGATAACAATATGGAGCCGGTAGAATAGAACAAAGTATATAATATTGCATATAACTATTATAACCTCACTAGTCAAACAATATATAGTAGCTAGTATATATAAAATAGTACATTATTTGTGACCTAAATATTATTTCGACGATGTATGGACTTCAATTTGTAAAGTGCAAAATGTTGGATTGAATAAAATTGTGAAAATATAGTGTTTGATTGATGTTTTATTTTCAATTTGGATTATTTGTGAAAGTTTAGTTTTTATTTTAATAATATTTCGAATAGACTCTGAATATTCCGCTTGTGTATTATATAAATTAAATTATGGTTATATGGATGCTTGGAATTAACTGGACAAATTTAGAGCTTACGATGCTACCGAGCATTTGCTAATCAATCCTAATATGTATGATTAAGTACATAGGTATGTATTTACATACCTATGTACTAAGAATACGTAGGTAAATGAATGAATGAAGTACGTAAAGAAACTTAAATTAATGGGTTTGGTTGTGATTTGGCACACACAAAGTTTAACTTGTAGTTTTCGTTTATAGTTGCCTCAGGATGCGGAAGAAACCTCGGGAAACTAGGTACTACTAGCTAGAATTTTTTAAATAAATGGATGCAATATTCGAAAACTAAAAATATTTGAAATTCCCACAATTTTTCTTTTTTATTCGGTACAGTATTCCAGATGGCATTATATATAAAAAATAGCTAACATAAGCTGTTTTAATAAATAGTATTAGTTATTTTAAATATATAATAGTAATTATCTGCAAGATTACGTTTAGAAATCATACAACTTATCTCAATGAAACATTGTAAATCTAGCAATCTACAACAAGTCATAACAATGTATTTACAAGCACGATCGTCTAAAACAGCTGCAGGCGTTATTTCGTGTAGGTACACTTATGCACGAACTTGTACTATAAAAGAAAATTATGTTTAGTACACCAGGCATTCGGAACTGTTCGTTTATGCATTCAGACTCTAAGACAATGTTATAAAGTTTAGAGAGCTCGTTGAGCACTTTCGCGGAGTTAAGCGGAATGAACGCGAGAACTATTTGATTTCAGTGGAATTGAAAATTTTGTTCGTGACTGTACTTTGCGTAGATATTAACAAGATGTCTAGTTGAAAACAATACTTATTCTAGGAAGCAAAATTGTGCTCACTTAAATTGTGACTAGTATCTCTTACTTAAGTATATAATAGAAATGAATTGACTAAGTAATAAAATTATGGACAAAGTGTAGGTATCGACGATTTGCCTGCATAGTGCAGAGTGATATTTTTTACACTTTTGTATTCAGAGAGATAAACGTAAATTCTAAGATATTCAAGTTAGCCACGACGAAAATGTTCTATTCCGCGGTAGAGTGTATTTTCTCAAAAATTTCAATTCGCGCCTCGCAATAAGCGGAAATTTTGCACAAAAAAGTAGAGCCTTGGAAAAGGTTGGCAGATAGCAGTAGATGGTATAGACATAATCAGTTTGGATAGGATAATATCGTGAGTGGCTCGCAGTCTGCCAGACCCCCGTAATTCTATCCCCTGAGATGTTTCCCAGACCTGTCAGCATCGATTTCCCCTTCCATCCACTTATCAGTACACTTTTTGGTTTCTCTATTAACTGGAGTGGGGATCATCTTGTTAGTACTGTTCGGAACTTGAACAATTATGTTTGTTGGTTCTAGGGAAGTTGTAAAGTCTAAGTTTTGTAAGTTCTAATACCGAGAATACTACCTTTATAAATCAGTGTTGTTTGAATGATAATATAAAGTTGCAAAGTGCATCCAACTCCTCAGTGGCAGTCCTAGTTCATAGACCATCACAACACAAGTTCCCAAATCAACACACAAATTAAATGAAAGAAGCAACTTTAAAATTAAAGACAGGCTCCAACCATAATTGAAACTTAGTCTCGGCAAACAATTTCTCTAATTTGATTCTATTTCGTTGAAAATTAATAAAGGACGTGCGTCGCGTACCAAGTCGCGCTGGCAGCCATGACGACTCGCTCAATTCGTCCGGCTGTTCCCAAATTATAGCGCCTTATTAATTATAGCGGTTAAATAATTATAACGTGCCGCCTGAGAAAGTTTCCTACCAAATTGCAAGACTTTGCCAGAAATTAAATAATTATACTCCGATAAATTATCTCCCCGAATGACAGAAGCGAGTTTTGCCAAAGTTAAGTTAATAGTTGGGCGCGCTCGGCCAGTATCTTTATAAGAGTAAAATAACGGAAAAGTGCCATTCGCCGACGCAGCTCACGTACTTAGTATTAATTTTGGGTTTATTGAATAATACGTGACCCACATAAGCAATCTGTACACACTACACTTGATAGAGGTTTCACAAAATTGCGTCCACTCAAGTGGATTGGGTCACTTATTCCTAATAGAAGGTGTTTCCCGACCTGAAGACCTTTTCCGAAGGTCCAGTAACATAATCACTGTCTGTTTTAAGTGACTCGTGCTAAATTATTTGAGTAGAACGCCGTCAAGAAATCAATAAAAGTAAAAATAATAACGGTACCTGACCCCTTTAGTAGATACGACGTGTCCAAAACAATTTTGTGTAATGTGAAAAATTCCGATAAGGGTGTTCGAAGTTCGCCTGTTGTGTACTTAATGACGTTAAGCGTCCTCAAACGCGACAGGGTTAAAAGCTTGTTTCGTGAAAGCGTACCTAATGTCAAATAACAACAAGAGCCCTTCGTGAGAGATGAAAAAGTAAATTGTGAAGCTGGTGGGAGCGTCGGCGCCCATTTACTGTGGAACTTGTGAAAACTCGCAACAAACGACGGGACAAGCGGCTTTTAACGATGTCTGACGATCGACGAGCGCCCCGCGCGCCCCTCCTCCGCAGGCGACGCCTCGCCGCGCTACGCACATTACTTGTAATGCTAATTTCATCGGTCTTGTCTTTAAAAAACTTTTGTGTAACCCACTTTATAATTTATATTTTTAAACTTTAAAAGGTGTCATTACCATCGCTGTTTGAAAAATAATTACGACAAAATGTTTGCTCTAATCCGAGACTGTAATCCTTAAAGGAAAAATAATTTCTGATATCCTATTTACAAAATTGTAAACAAACAAGTTGAGTTGCGTGGACACTGAATATTTGAATCAGGTTATTTTGGCAGATAATGGAGATATTTTATTATTTATTCTCATCAGCATCATAAGTTAGTATGCCCCATACTATGAGGGTAAACGTCGTTGACAAAACAGTTCTCTATCACTTTCTCCTTATATTCGCTTTAGTCATTCTGTGTACGGAACCCAAAATGAGCGTCATCGAATTGAGTGGCTCACGTACCCTGTATCAATTTGTAGGGACGTGCCCGAGATGGCAATAGTGTGGCACCGGCCAAATTAGAGCCTTATTCTTTTACCCTACGGTAATGATCGCCGTTTAATTAAACTAATGAGGTTTCTGTAAAGGTTTTATTAATTTCGGTTCGCCGTTTCGGTTACCACTAATGGAGAGAGGGCCCTTTTATCGAACGATTTGTTGTTCATAATATGGATGTATCGGAGCGATTTCGTTCGATTGCACAGTTAAGCGTTGAGTTGTGTACATTTTGTGTGTGTTAATGGGAAATTTGTGAGTTAATGTACACTGCAGAGCCGGTGGCGATTGGAATTAAATCAAAATTGTTAATTTAGGAAATTGAAAATTATGCTGAAAATTTAGTGGTTCACATACCCAATAGCATTTGTAATCGATTGAAGCTGTGTGTGCACAACTTATTTGGTATTCATGAAAACATTGTATTTTCTTAGATATCAATTCTTTATATACTACTCTCATCTATACTAATATTATAAAGAGGAAAGATTTGTTTGTTTGTAGGGTTTTTAACTCAAAAGCTACTGGGCCGATTTTAAAAATTCTTTCACCGTTAGAAAGCTACATCTGTACGAAGTGTCATAGGCTATATTTATTTCCAGAAATAATTTGGGATCCCTACTAAAAGTTGAATAATGTAACCCAAGGTGTAAAAATAAATGTCCACGCGAGCGAAGCCACTGGCGGAAAGCTAGTAAAATATAAAGTAGAGTAGAATAAAACAATTTGATTTCCTTACCAGCCTGATTTATAGAAATGGCATAAAGAACTCCAATAAATATCGAACAAAGGCACAAAATTTGCAAAGGGCTGAAGTTAATACGAGTTTGGTGTGCTCGATAATAATCTGGGATCCTTGAACCTGGAACAAACGACTTCAAACCTAGGAACAGATAAGAACTTTCCAGTCTTTTGATATAAACTTTTAAAGCCATGATTCAAAGAAAATGGCCAGCACCACGAAGACAATGGCATAAACATGAATCTTGATAATATGGCGGGAACTTGCGGTGTAGACGGCTGTTAATAATGTTTACGGTTTTAAAGTAAGATTTATTTTGAATTTCGGACTTGGAATTATATTAGAAAAGGTTATTCAGGTTTTTTAGTAACAGCAAAAATATAATATTTTTTAATGCAACATTATATTATAATAGTTTACAAACATAGAATCTGTTTAAAATACAATATCAAAGTTAATAACATAAATGCAATCTATTTTCAAATGTGGGTAATGTGATGAGAAGGTATTTCTAAACGAAGATCATCTTTAGATATCACACTGATCTTAATTTTTAATTAGCTTATACCTAATTAGGATTAAACGTTTTTTGCTAATATGTAAGGTTCCATACTGGCATGTATGATAGGTAGCGCCTATGCACTAACACACTCTTTAGCAATATTTTATTACTGAGCATTACCAAAATTCATTAAGGTTGGAACATAGTGCTGTTATCAGTTTCGCTATTCTCAATAGTTGAGAATATTGCGTTTGATTTAGGCCTGAATTCGCAATCGACATATGAATGATCGATTATTGTCCCATCACTAGTGAATACTTTCAGTATAAACAGTCCGTTGGGTGTATATTGATCAAGTAGCCTATCTCCACATGGTAAAGTTTCCAGTATTAATGTCGTAATTACAGCGAGAATTCGCTGCAGTTCACCGCCTAAGCGGGAATATTTACCCAAACGCGGTGGCAATTAATATTGCTTTCTGGCATTATTCGCATTAATTTAACTTAACAATACAAACTTGGTGTTTTGCGTGACTAAATGGCACCAAGAAGGAGCCTCCTAGAACAAGGAGGTTTCTTAATGTGATTAATCGTTGTCGTATACTGAGTATGATTTCGGTTATAATGGGTTGTATTGAGGAACGTAATAGTAACTAAGAGGCGGGTGACTAGGCAGGCAATGTAATTAATATACGGCCTATTCGTAGTTGGGAGTGATATTTGAAATAATTACGTTGAACAAAAGGCACAGAAAGTTCTCCTTTCAAGGTAAAATTTCGCGTTCTCAAAGAAGTATTCTATTTACGACTATTTTCATGACAAGAAAGAATGACAGTAGCGGGAATGTAAAAATAATAAATTGTTAAAATTGGTATTTGTAAATTTGCATTTGTCTCGTGTTTGTAGATAGATTTCTGAAAAGCAATCATTGTAATGCAATTAAATTGCTTTTTTATTATTAAAATATGACGAAGTAGCGTTTTTACTCTTTTAACTGGTATTATTGGTCTTTATTACTAAATCGATGAGAATTATGATGTCGCCGGTTGGTCCTAGTTACATATTTTCCCCTCTAACTCAAAATGCACTGTGACATCGCGTCCCACGTATCGGTGTTAGCGTATAACATTCTCGCTGATTACCTGTCAGCCTGAGCGTGGATGGCTACTGCATCAATACTCAGTGACACGTTGACTGACAGCTGACAGTTGACGACCCATCAACTGTCATCACTTTGATCGCACACTTGCAATTTGTTGCGTGTTTATTGCACGCTCTTAAAACGTTTGTACCTTTGCCGTTGGTTTTAGATAAAGGTTTTTTATTAGCCCTATTTTTGTTATCTATTAAGTCTGATTATGACCAGCATAATTCATACATACATTTAACGGTTGCTAATATACCCCCATTACCCCCATTAAAGTGACAATATGATTTTAGTTACTCTGTACCTACAATTGGACATTTTTCCGTTGTTCTTTTAAATTGAAGCTTCCGATAATACTTTTGGTGCAGTAGAAAATAATTTGAGTCATATTCTTGTGACTTAGAACTTTTCATTCAAACGTTTCCATAATTTCAGTATCTATCTGCTGCAAAAATCAAACAGTTCTTTCGTATGAAGAAAAACTTTGATGAACAGATTCATTGAACAGATTGATGAATAAACTTTTTTGTGTGTCATTAAATCTTCATGTCATAGGAAGTTTCTTTCTTAATAAAATACTAATTGTAGCATTGTGATAATATGTAATAACGGATGCCATTTATCTCTGGTATGTATTCACAAAACTTGCCTGACAATTACAAATTGAACTCTTTACACGAGCGCTGCAGTATCGTGAGTTCAGCTGAATCTGCTATGTAATTTATTTGTATTAAACCAAAAATCAACTATTCGTTCGACATTTTGATAAACCGCTTGTTCAGTAGGTACTACGGCTTGTTGGGTTGCTGGTGAAATCTGTTTAAATAGAACCGTAGTCGCATGTGTATAGAGAACTGGTCGTAATTATAGCAGGTGCCTACCGCATGCACTTGTTCAATTTAAAATACCAAAATTTATAGCGTTAATAATCAACTAAAAATCGAAATTTGTTGGATTTACATAGATTTTAGATTTAGTACGCGGTTGTATATGACATTTTTGTATCGTATTTTTTTTTGAAAATCGGTTATTAGTTTTTGAATTCATTTCTCATAAAAACATAGTTTACTTAAAATGAAATAAACACCGCTTTAGCTTATTGCTATAAGTTTCACAATTATTTCAGTTACAATTTAACAATCGCTTCAAGTAGAATTAAGATATATCAATATTAATAGGGGTGGCTGTCAATAAGGGCTCTTAGTTTTGTTATTGAGTATTGTTTGAAACCCGAAAGAATACAACTCGATTATTCCAACAAAAGTTACACAATAACTTCAAACAAAAGTTAAATGAACTATAGATACTATACAAGGAAAATACATGACGTCATTAGTAGCACAAACGATGTACGAAAACGCGACCTTCCTACGATACTTTGCTTATGATGTTTCGCGTCAAGAAATATAAACAAAAACAAAGGAATCTCGGCAATATTTTGTATGATAATAGAACAAGGTGAAACTAACATTGGAACTGTGATGCGAAGTTCAGCTTCACTTCTCTGATCTCGAAAGTTATTGGCTAAAGAAAATAGTCCACGTTTAACTATTTTTGATGAAACGCGTCACAATTCGGTTTGTTTCATACTGATTTTGTCAGTACTATTATAAAGATAAATCAATCCATGACGACTGATTGTCTAGTATAGTAGATAATAAAATGATAAGAATTGTGTTAATTTTTTAACAGACTTATTTATACGCACCACTATTGATATTAAAGAATATACAAAGTTCTTAATTTCAAATATCCTAGATTTTTTTTTCTACGTAAATATTTACCAAAAACAAAATGCGATGCTAAGAGCGATTATGGAAGCATGCAACATAATAGTACTTACCGTACCTAGCTATTTTTATTTATTTATTTTATTTTAAGAAGGCTTACAGACTAATACAATATCATATAGCTAACATTTTTTGAAGTAATTACAAGCCTCCACAGATAATAGACACACATGTCGATCAAATTTATCAATATAAATGTGCGCATGGTGTCGAAAAAAAAAAGTGTCTTTTTTGCAGTAATTCGCCAGTCTACATACAGGCCGATATATGCTGAGAATAAATAGCAGGAAACTGTCGAGTTAAGATAAGTGAGCAAACAAATTCAGAGCAGCGGTTAGTATGCCAATCTCGGGGGAAATTTGCGGCGATCCAATCGGCCATATACAGCTCATATTTCTGCATTACGTGCCTATGCGTTATGCGCCGATTTCAACTGCAGGCTTTGTCGCGTTTGGCAATCAGGGACCTAATTCAGTTCGGTTTATTGCTGTTTGTATGTACTTATGTTGGAAGCTTTGTTAATATTCGTGGGAATTCGTATACAGTTTCATCAACATCAGCCTATAAATTGTCCCACTGATGGGCACAGGCCTCTTCTCATACAGAGAAGGCATGAGCATCAATCACCACGCTTGCTCAAAGCGGATTGGCGATTTCAGACTTTTTAAGTCCAGGTTTCCTCACGATGTTTTCCTTCATCGTTAGTCAGTGACGTCTAAGATATACTTAGAAAGTACATATGACTTTAGAAAAATCACATTGGTACTTGCAAGGTTTCGAACCCGCACACTCTTACACGAGATACAGGTGCCTTAACCACTAGGCCACCACGAAAGTTTACTTATACGCATTTGTATATAATGTACTTTTAGTATATTAGGTACTTTTTTCGGCCTAAATATTAACTAGGTATATTTATGCATAGGACTATAAGGAGCTCGTGGCTAATTAAACGCCGCCCGGGTAGATGAGATTTAGTTTTATTTAATTGCTTAAGAAGTGCCTTCTGGATGTTGGTGAAACTGTGGGAACAGATTGTACATACATAAATTAACACTTATGCTACAAAAGATACGATATCTTTATTTATTTTATAAAGATATTCTATCTTTTGCAGGAAACAATAGGTACTAACATAACTTTTAAGATATTGTTAAATTATTTCGCGTACTGAAATTGTTAGTACTCATGGGTACTTACATCCCCTGGAAGGATGCCAATACAATTGAAATGAGCCTGTATATGTATATGCCTCTAAGTTCAGTATCGGTAGCTACTACATAATGTGAAACTTCTTAACAAAACATACTTGAAATAACTTAACCACTCACGTGACACATGGTTTCACTAAGTACTAGAGTTAAAGCCGGTTACATCCAAGTTCAAGTAATTCAGTTTCATCTACATGAGGTAACTTCTTAAGGCATTTAGATAAAAAGTAGCCTTTAATAGTCTCTTGGGGCTCTTCTATCTCAGCACAAAATTTCATCTAAATCGGTTCAGCTGTTTGACCGTAAAAGTGTAACAAACAAATAAAGAAAATTGCTTCACGCACCCGGCAGACACGGATTTACTTACATATTTAAATTCGCATCATAATAAATAAGTTTCATAATATACTTTAAATTCATCATTCGAATATATTTAATACTTTTTACTTTAAATGGAAAATTATTTCAAGTTGAGTTTTATAAGCATATTGAATTACAAAGTAAACACATATCACTAACTAATTTACTACAAATATTTTTTACTAAAAACAGGTAGTTTTATCAACCTTTTGTATGGAAAGTGAAAACATTTTACTAATCTGTTACATATTTTACTAATAATATGATAATTTATTACTTAAAGTATTCTATTAAAAAGTCAGATAATTCCAATTCAAAATAATAATGTGGTTATGATCCCTAGAAATTATTTTCAAACAACAAACAAAATGACAGCTGGCTCAAAAGAGAATACCAACTTATTAATATGTAAAGTTTTAATTAGCCTGCATTAAAATTCGCAATTAGACATTAATTTGGAAACTAGTGTATTAAAATATTCGCTTTATAATTCGCATGTCCATAATATACTACATTAACATTACAGACATTTCATCTGGGCAGGTATTCAAACTACTTGGTATTTTAAATAACTCTGCTTTACTCTGGAAGATATTTATGATCCTAGAAATAATTAGAAAAAAAAAAGCTTATACTAACGAGCTTTTACTACATAGACCAGTGCCAATAACTTTTGAAAACAAAAAAAATAATAATAGGATGAAACCCATTGGAAAAGGAGGAGAATACAATAAAAATGATAGGAAAAATAAATTACGGGCGATCTGAGGTCGGGAAGTGGGGGGAGGGGGGGTTAAAGTTAAAAAAACGGTTTATCTCAATTTCCAGCAAAACTACAAGTCCTATGAAAAAAAGTTAAATGGCAAAGTTGTAGGTAATAAAAAGATCTACAACTTTTGTATTAACACTTTTTTCACATAACCTCAAAATTTATGTGAAAAATTAAAAAAACCAAGTTTTTGGTTTTTTATGTTTATCTTTTACAATAATTAATTTTATTTCACGAAATTTAGTGAAAACTTACCTTTTTATGTCCCAAACACACTGTAATTTATTTGATTTAAAATAATTATTTTTTCACCCTTATTTTGACTTAATATCGAAAAAACACCCTAACTTTCAATCGAAAATTCTCGCATCAAAATATCACTTTTTTTTTAAAAGTCGGTAGTCTTTTTGTTCTTTAAAATCTCTACTTTCAGATGGTATAAAAAAATATTTACATTGCTATGGTAAATGTTCTCAGAAAATATAAAGAAACGGTACGAAATAACAGTTAGCAAGGCCTAGATCCTTCTAGCAACTCCCCACTTCTCTATGAAATACCTTCTGATGAGCTAAATGGTATTTCATAGAGAGGTCCGAGGTTCCGTAGGTCACTCAGATACATAAGTTATCTTAAAATAGCAATAAATAGGCATCTACTCAAAAAAATTAAGCCGGTCTAGGCCTTACTACCTGTTATTTCGTAGCGTTTCTTTATATTTTCTGAGAACATTTTCCATAGCAATGTAAATATTTTTTAATACCATCTGAAAGTAGAGATTTCAACGAACAAAAAGACCATCGACTTTTAAAAAAAAAGTGATATTTTGACACGAGAATTTTCGATTGAAAATTAGGGTGTTTTTTCGATATTAAGTCAAAATAAGGATGAAAAATTTATTATTTTAAATCAAATAAATTACAGTGTGTTTGGGACATAAAAAGGTAAGTTTTCACCAAATTTCGTATAAAAAAATTAATTATTGTAAAAGATAAAAATAAAAAACCAAAAACTTGGTTTTTTGAATTTTTCACATAAATTTTGAGGTTATGTGAAAAAAGTGTTAATACAAAAGTTGTAGATCTTTTTATTACCTACAACTTTGCCATTTAACTTTTTTTCATAGGACTTGTAGTTTTGCTGGAAATTGAGATAAACCGTTTTTTAACTTTAACCCCCCCTCCCCCCACTTCCCGACCTCAGATCGCCCGTAATTTATTTTTCCTATCATTTTTATTGTATTCTCCTCCTTTTCCAATGGGTTTCATCCTACTATTATTTAATTCACTTTTTACCGTTTTTAGAGGCTAAAAGCACTGGCCTAACAGGCGACTTTTCTGCATTATCTTTCTGAACAAACTCTGTTCAAAAACTATGTTCGGTTGATTACGAAAACTTTAAATGAAAATGAGCCAAATCGGTCGAGCCATTCTTAAGTCATGCGTTTACAAACGTACATTTAAATCCCATTTTAAAAAATATTTTTTAAATGGGATTGCATAGGCTTCTAAGAGTCATACTAGTTGTAGTTGTTTATACAGTTACCAGAAGCAGTCCCTACCGAGACGAACCGGCACGAAAAACCTATGTAGGTATACTCTTTTCAAAAATATGGTGTACAAAATTTGAATACTATAATCGATAATCTGATAAAATCTTGTTTCCTTTTTAATTGAAAAAATAAATCGACTTGGCTGATTTTGTTTTGTGTCCTTGATTATTAGGACAAGGTTTATGTAAAAGTGTTTTTACTTTATTTTTTTTATTTAATAAAAGAAACTCCGTGTGTAGCCGTGGCGGTTCGCCAGTTACTTATATGCATAAAGTATTACGTTGTCTGCATAAAATACTAATGATTTGTTAAAATAAAATATTTTCCAGTACAATATTTTATAATATTTTTATTTTATTTTTTAGATTTATGTTTAATAGCCCCCAGACCCTCACTGGGCACTATTAAACATAAATCTACATAAAGAAATAAGCTTATTAATTTATTTTAAATCTATTTTGAAGTAAGGGCAGGTAAATATATAATGTTGATAAAGATAATATAGCAATACATTTATAAACAAAAAGAGTGTTAAAGTTATTCAGTTATAAATTACTATCTTGAAATTATGATTTACATTTTTTTCCACGATTATAACAAGTTTCAAGAAAATAGAGCAATGCGAATCCGTAATAAAATATTCATACAAGAGTTGCACAAAGTTGTTTAATTAAGCATACAAACAATGGTCGACTACGTTTCCCTGTAATTTGCAATATTAATAATCAAACACAACACAATTAATGTTAATAATTATTTAATAGTGATTGATTAATTCTGTAGCACAACGCGGGCTTGTATACTATCAGAAACCAGTGCGTTTTCATTTACATCGTTGTTAATAAATCAGTTTTCTATGTCAGCATCGATGGATTACGCAAATAATTAATTTGTCATGCACCCAACACAAATGATCCGATGATATCAATTAACAGGAATAATAAGCTACATCGGATTTCAATTCAGTCTTTAATATGTATCATTAATGGATTAAACACCACCCCGAGGCATACGTCATTATTTTGCTTTCGAAATAAACCGAAATACTGCGACATTTGCAAACATAATATTGTAATTACATTTGGGGAAATTGGTATCAAAGGAAACGATATTCATGTTAACATACGCGGTATGCAAGATTCCAGAAATTTAATGCCTTCAGTCAAATATCAACATTATGGAATTCGTAAGTAGATGGCAATTATTTGCTTATTTATCTTTTATTTATGTCTTGTTTGTCGTTGAAGATCGAAATTGGAGATTACGCCCTTACTTTAGATTACTTTGCAAAATAAAGACTACTGTTGTTTTAAATGTAATTGCAATTTGTAGGTTTAGGTTCATTTTTCAACTTGATTTTACTTGTAGAAATTATGGATTTATCATTTGGCCACCATTTTCAATAGTACGCGACATGTGACTGAACTGACCTTGCCAATAATTGCAAGATGTTTATAATAAACAATTAATTAGAGTCTTGGTGTAAGATATAAGGTGTCAATTCGTGAACTAATTGCGTCAAGCTTAAAACTCAGTAACGAATACTGTAATTGAAATCAAAGCTTGAGAACTCGTCAAAACTCGAGACAAGAGGTTGCATACCAAATATAAATTATTAAGTACCTACAGCAGGTATCAATTCTGTCTCAATATTATAATAGTATTATATTTCGAAGCCGTATAAGGTACACACAATAAGGGTACCGACGCCAGACACGTAATAGATACTTCAGAATGCCGCTACCTGCAACGTACAAACATATTTAGATAAATGTATGACGCGTAGAATTTGTCTTCTAGAATATATTATTATTGTCTCTAGAATATTCTCTAATAATGTTCATTTAAGCTGTGGGCCCTGGTTTTGTAGTATGATGAACGTGGATGGACTTCGAAATTAGGCAAGAAGGGACAAAGGCAATTTTTATATTTTATAAAAATGCTGTCATTCGACATCCTAGAAGAAGAAAAGCTAGAAAAAGTGAATGGGTTGTAGAGGTCAGATTGGCAGTCACTCCATGGAAAACTTTTAGGTTAGACATAGACTATGTACAAGCTGACCTTAAAATAGTTGAGAGAAGACTAGGCAGATTCTTTGTGGTGGTTCAGTGAGAAGCATGAGACTTTTACTAATTTTATCAATGTTAAAAATTAAACGATTTAATGTCGACTAAAAAATAAATCTGCGATGAAAGTGATACAGTATAAATAGAAAAAAACCGGCCAAGTGCGTGTCGGGCCACGCGCAGTAGGGTTCCGTAGTAGGTCTTAGTTAGTCGACTTTAACTCTGTAAACGGTTAAGTCTACTTAGCCGTGATAGTTTCCTTGTAAGTTCATTAGATGTGCTATGTCTGTGATTTTTTTCACATTTCTAGGTACAGCCATTCAAAAGTTAGAGGGGAGGGGGGTAACTCGTATCGAACAAAAATTTTCACTTAAAATCTAGATATTTCGCAAATGGCTCGCTTAACCGAAAAATGGTCTTGACACACCCATAATATTTTTAGAAGACCTATCTAACGATACCCCACACGGAGAGGTACGCGAGAAAAAAAATATTCATCCCCACTTTACGTGTTTGGGAGCTACCCTAAAAAAAAATATTTTACAAAATTTTATTTTACCACTTTCTCGGCGTGATCAGTATACATATCCATACTAAATTTCAGCTTACTAGTAACAAGAACCTCGGAGCTATGCCGCGGACAGACAGACAGACAGACAGACGGACATGGCGAAACTATAAGGGTTCCTTGTCGGACTACGGAACCCTAAAAAGTATAACTAAGAATCGTTATGTGGTGGAAAAAGACGAAACATTGAACCTTCAATTGTTTTTATTTTTAAAATGCAAGGTTAGAAGAAGTAATGTTCTGTGGAATTTTCACATGAAGATTTTCATTCTGTAGCAGATAACAAAAGAGTAGAAGTGGAAACAACAAGCAATTCCTTCCAGCAAACATTTTCATTCAGGCCTTCTAGTTTAAAATTGTATACCAACGTTATTGTCGAAATATTCAAAACAGTGTCCGAATAATTCACAATTTGCCGGTGTATACGGTTGCATGAGCTATTTTTAAATTACATTTTTGCAAACGTGCGCCGTAGTCAAGTGCTCATCTTACTGCACAAAGTTCCGCAGCTGGTTCTATTCATTTTGAAAAGTTTTGCGCGTTATTGCATGTCTGCGGAATAAAAACAACGTTTTATTATAAGCTGTGGTGTTTCATTAAAGTTTGTAGTGCCGCCTGTACTGGTATAAATATGTAGTGGCGACAGACGCAAGAGTATAAATCAGACTGGATGGAGAATATAACAAAACATTAGCTGTTTCAGTCATTAGGTTAAAAAACAAACCAAGAAGACCTTTAAAAGTACAGTCAACAGAGCATCGTGCAACGAAGGCGTAGTACTACATACTTTCATGCAAGCATTTCAGTCAATATGTAAGGTTTTCTTTTTCGGCATTTTCATAAAACTTCCAGAAAAAATCTCAAAAACTTATGTGAAATAATATCATAATAAGAATAAAAAAAATGATGTTGTTCTATTTATGTCAGACTAAGATTTCCTATTATAGATAAACGTGCTCTTCTATATATTTGAACCCTATTTATGTGTTTAAAATGAATATCCGTATTCTGCCATTTCCTCATGCAACAGACAGTAAGTCAATATCACGGACTGTACACATATCAGCTCTTCGTCCGGATTCATCTCGTCCTTTTCAGAGAAAATAACGTAGTTTCAACACATTTTACCAGTTTATTCATCTGTGTTTATTCAGTGGCTCGGCTTTGAGTGGTCCGCTTGTAGTATCCTAATGTAAGCAACCATTTTGTTGGATTATAAAGTCGCAGTAATGAATGAAAAGGTGAGTTTTGTTTGTAGTTTTAGAAACTGCATTTGAAAGTGATAACGCGTTGTGTCTGTCATTTTTTAAATCCGTTAAAACTGCAATTAAGGAATTAAAACTAGTAAATGTGAAGAACGTTGAGGTAAGTGACCCCAAAACCTCCAAGACAAATAAAATTTAGTATATCATAAATCATAGATCTATCGGTGCAGTTCAGTAATTTTGACAACATTACAATGCATAGAAACAGAAAACTAAACCCTAAACTACTCGTTCGACATTAGCACTTTGAAACAAAGTACTTACCAATGAAGCAGATATACAATTATTCAATTAATTTATTTATTTACTTTAATTGTTTATACTCCAAGGAGTGTTATCTAAAAAATGCTGGAAATTAATTTTCCGCCGGTGTGGGCCACGTCTCAAGCGTCACGTGCTCCAACAAAATTTGGTACTGTAATGAGAATAATAAATTTCTGGACGAAAAATAAATCATCCTAAGTATTATGAAGAAAGAAAAATGGCGATGGCGCGGTGTGAAAATACTCGGTCACCGTGTTTATAACGTGCTCTCTGTGCGTCAAAAAAGTAATTCTATTTACATAGAAATGTGTTACGGGGTTGAATTTGAAATGTAGGTACTGAAGTTATGGGTTGAAATTGAAATACGTATGCGTCTGAGGGTAAATTAAAAAAATATGATAGGTATTCTAAATTTGTGTTTTGAAACTGAATTAAGAATAATTCAGATGTACAAAATATAACATTCATAAGTAATCATTACTAGAGTATTTCAATTTAAATAAAATTTTAATTGTTTCAAAAATGTTTCTTCAAACCATCACTTTTTGCAAATAATTTAGATAATGTATATTTTATTGTGTCATTATTAATTATTATTTTAAAAATATAATTTTATATCATTTTAGAGTTGTATTAAATAATCATAAAATGAGAAAACTTGGATGTATATAATGTATTCTATATTTATTCAAACTTTTATAAAATTTGTCTATTCACTCAGCTCAATCAAACCTACCACAATTTACATAAGCACATTTATAAATATATAAATACTACATACATAAATTACTATTTATAAATATAAATCGCTCGCCGAATTCAAAAAGAGTTTAGTTAAGAGAAGGCGGGGTTGAAGTGAGGGCCAATTCAATCAAGTAAAGTTTGCGATAGGCCAGCTGAGATGTTGGCTATCTTTACTTCAACTTTCGAAATTAATAGAAATTCCGCAAAGATATAAACCTCTGAAAAGTTATGAAAAGAACATACAATTTATTTGTAATCAAAGAAATCTAGAAATGAAGAACTAGATCTTAAAAGGTACTCTTATCGTAAAATAGTTTTTTCACATTTATTTTATTGAAAGTCATTTATTAGGTCTCATTGAAATTGCTAGTACTTCGGTTTCGAAAGAAATAGAAAGGTTTTTTTGAAGGCCCAGGTCTTTTAAGGCCTTAATCCAATTTCCCTTCATAGCTTACATTGGAGTACAGTTATCAATTTAGTCCAGAGTATTGGGGACAAACGAAGAATTTGCAAGCATCTCGCGTGGAAAATACCCTTATTGTGTTACGTCTTGGGTACGTTAGGGGCGTGTTACCTATCACGTTGTTATCATATTAATGAGGGTGACGTTTCACATTTCGTACGATACCCTTCTCCAACGATGTTCGAGGGAGCCTGGGAACAATGTGCTATCTAATTCCCTCTATGTATTCCTCGCTTAATAATCTAATACGTATATTTTGTCTGCACTATTTATTATGAACGTTCCTCCATTACCTCGGAGCTAAACAATTACGAACTTAGCTACAAAACTTGTTGCCGAGGCAGCCGCTTTTCGAATTGTTCCAAAGCCGCTGTTAGGGGTGTACGTTTAAAAGTTCATCAATAGAACCAAACACATTCTTCAAGTTCGTTTAGTCGAAGAATAATGTATAACAAACACAGCCGGAGTTATTCTTTAAATTAAATTTTTCGCGTACATCAAGTCTGCTGAGAACCGTCTCAGCGCGGAAATCCTCGTGAAATGGATTTGTTGGGGCTCAGTCAGGTCGCTTGCATGATACGCTTCAGAAATTTCATTTAATACTTCTTACTTACAGTTTTTTATGGATTTCTTTAAAAACAACAGATATTGAGATTCTTTGAATATATTTGAAGTCAATTATGTGGAACGTTTCTTATTTATTACTTTGTAGAGAAATCTTGAGAATGTTGAAGCTAACTTGCAATGTGCAGTGATTGCAAATAGTTTTGATATAAAAATATGAAACTAAAAATATGCATTAAATAATAGATATAAAATAAATAAATGTATTTCTTTCGATTTAATAAGTATTTCATTTTGTAAAGCAAATATCGTAAATCTTTATGTGATATTGTTTTAGATGCCTCAATAACAAAGTAAGGCTCTCGAATAATAAAACATTATGTTGTTCCATTCTTTCAAACGCAACATTTTAGTATAAAGACATTTCGAATATAAACTTGACATTTCTAGCGTAAACATTATTTCGCCGTCCATTTTATGAGTGCCTACATTTGAGTATTGTGAGGAGGATACTCTTTCCATTTATTTTGTGAAGTTTTCGTGAGGCATTAAATTGGGTTTGCGGATGGCCGCAGATGTCTTCGGGAGTGTTCGGGGCTCCGGAAGCATATGGCCGACCCGCGAGGATTTGAATAGGCTGTGCCCCGTCGCCCCGGCCGCCCCGCTTTATGCTCTCAAGACTTTTCCATCTTGGCATTATAAAATTGTGATTCAGTAATATTCTTGAATATTTTGTACGTAAGTTAGGTATTCTCGTCACATAAAAGTCTATTTTCTCTATTGAATATAACTGGTTTAGCATATTTGGCACGTAATGGTTAGGTCCCTGTTATAATTTACATGGCCGTCGCTTTATTGATTGATTTGCATGCTAACCGGCCAGTCAGTCGGGTAGTGTATCAATGTATCTTCTTAGAAAAAAACACTAGAGTTTTTTTTTGAGTTAAAATCTTTTCAAATGTTTATTTTCTATTCCATAGATTCCTCCCTGTCGCACAACCAGTTTTTTATGTTCGGAATGTGAAATAATATTCAGATGAAAACATACGAAGAGACTAGTATAGTGGTGAATGCAATCATAAAGAAGTTTCATTCTAGATGTAAGCCCAAAGGGTGAGGAAATAGCCCTCCGAATATGTTCGGTGACCGTGAAACCCTCTTCTAGTTCTGATTATGGCGTTACAGACTCGTTTTATTTGAAATACGAAGGTCAAAGCTTTTTGTATATGTTATTACGATTAAGGTTTTTTTAAGAAGTAAACGTTACTCGGACTAAATATTTCTGAATCGATTTAGAAAGGACGAGGAATAATGTATCACATTTACATATATGACAAAATGTAGACTGAATTATCGATACATGTATTGGGTTAAGGTTGATATGGCCAGAAAGGAGATATGTATATATGTTGGAACTTAACGTTAGATTAAAGGGAAAAGGGAATGTAATGAGTGAACGAGTGAAAAACGTGAATGTGTGAATGATGGAGGGAAGTAGAAATGAAGAAAAGAAGGAGATTGACGCTATGGACATACGATGACTAGTTTTGTATTCGAGATTGAATCTTGCATAAGAGTTTGTTTTCAATACTCATCGCCCGGCTCCAACCCTACATAATATATACCAGATATATACAGATATGATAGCTCGTACGAAAAAAAACTGCGCTGACTCTCGACTTATAACAAAAAGTAATTGTTCATTTGGCACAAAAAAAAATTAAGGAAGGACTTTATAAATTCTTTCTATCTCGACAGTAATGTTTATTAGGTGTTGTTTTAAAGGAGATGAACAGCCCCTTGACTTCCTGAAAGTTTTTTTTAACGCTGGTCGTTGTACAGCTATTCTTTTATTCTATGCATTCAACAAAATGTTTTGAGAAAAACATTTGACTGTAGCAAATTATTATTAAGTGGTGAGATAAAATGACGATTTACGTGCTTAGAGGGATACAATAAAAGTAAAATCCTAAAAATCTTCTCCTAACTATTAATATAAATGTAAAAGTGAGTTTGTTTGTTTGCTTACATGGTAAAATAGCTGAACCGATTTAGATGACATTTGGTAAGGAGATAGAGGGGACCCAAGAGATGGGCATAGGCTACTTTTCATCCGGGTGCCTTAAGTAGTTCTCTCGAGACACAGGCAAAACCGCAGGAAATGGCTAGTATGATTTTATTTTTGTTTAGTTTTAATCTGTTCTATAATATAAGTTAAGATAACAAACACACTGGCAATGCTATAGGCTGAGAAAATGTATAGTAGGACTTTGTTTAAAAACCTCGTATCGTAGAAATCTGTCCACGTCAGTAGCACGCTTCCCGGAAAACGTCAGCATTTCCCGCCAATCCCGTGTCCCGGAAAGGCGAAACATGAGCCGAGAAAACCATGTTGTTATTACTATGTAAAAATGCATTTTTACAAGCGAAATGGCAGTATTTTGTTTTGTAATGGAATATAAAGAATGACATCGAAAAGAGAAAAAAAATAAAAAATGAAATGTTTTGGCTGGCATAGGCAATCTGAGTGACTAGATAAAAAATATATTAAAACAGTTAGTAAAATAAATTTGATTCTGATTTAAATTTCGCAGAATTTTGCTAACATTTATTTGAAAATATGATTTGAAATTTAAAATTCGGTTTAAAATGAACATCACTCTCGTTTGGTTAATGGAATGGTATTGTGTTACAATAATTGCAAATGAAATGGACAATTAAGCACAAAATATTGCACTAACAAATGTGCTACTTCACCTAAATGAAGTAAGGTTCATTGAATTGGAATTGAAGTCCTATAACAGTTAACAATTATTTGAGTAGCCAACAATCTGCGTCTGTTTCGGACATAAAGACGAGAGACTAGACTCCGGACTCCCGGACTTCCAGATTCCCGGACTCCGAAATAGTTGCTTTGTGCTGCTATCGGTGATTTTAGAGTAAAGCGAGTTTCTAATACTTGCTGATCTGATTTATTGAGTGGCCAACGCTGTTTACTTGCAAGACGGGAATGTTTGGTCGAAGTTACCACGAGTTTTGTATAGGATTTCAGAGTATAGATATTATTGGATGTTTTGTTATTTGGTCTTTTTAGTGTATTGTTAACTCTTTTCGATTAATGAGTGACTAGTAAAATTACTTCACGTATGATTTCTGTATAAGCATAACTGTGATTTATGTATGAAATATGCAAATGCAAATAGAGTTGCAATTGATAAATAAAATAGACATGACATAATAAGTAGGTATACTATCAAAACATAAAACTAAGGCCTGAAGTTTAAATATAATAGTGGGTGAATTGATTCAATTATATTACGAATAAAGAAAACAAAATAAATTCATAAATAACTTTCGTGAAAATTGTATTAATTTAATTAACAATCACAACAAGGAGTCATCCATCTGACATTGTTTTAATTTCAAAGAATCATTACTTGTCTTATCTTCAACAACTGATTTTCAAAGACAAAAAATATATTTTAAGCTTAATATTGTATGCATCAATGTTCGAACCAGCAAAATATTTTATAATAATAATATGTTCGGCAGTATTCCGCATTTAGCCTGAAGGCAATATTAGGCTAGTTTGAGTAATCGAAAGAAATACATTTCTTCAGTGATTGAAACAAAATTTAGCTAGCACTGTCTTATTGGTACTAAATCCTATTCTACTATTTTTTTAATACTACTGAGAGGATTTTGATGAGACTTAGCACACAGACAGAAATTGTTCTGGATTTACACATGTAAGAACATGTATATTATCGAGATGAAGAAGGTACTCTCATCTAGATAAAATACACGAGTTCCATAATGAGACGTAGGCGGGTCCGCAGAGAAAAACGCTATACCATAAAATAAAAGCGTACATTTTGAGTTCATATTGAATACATTTTCAAAATACAAATGACAGTTTAGTTAGTACGTGTCAACTTGAATATAGTAAATGATTTGCAATTCTGTTTATCTTGTTTATAATTGAAGGCGAAGGCATTAAATATAAATGCTTGTTGTAATTAAATTGTGTTAAATATAGCTTTGAATTATTTATCAAGATGAATGCTTGCGAGAGATGTGCCAAAATTAAATCGAGTTAATACCGATTAGTAATGCTTCGTCAGCTAAAATTGGGTTAGCGTGAAAATTATTTTCGCATTTAATTAATTTTGAATTGACAGAATTGGTAGAGTAAGAAAATAATTTTAACTATGTACAGACTAAATAATTCTAGTTAAGTCTAAATAATTGTATGTCTATTTGAAAAACATGAGCAGGGATTTCTTGAATTCGGGATCTCCAGTGGAGCGCACTGTTGTGTCAGTACTAATTGACTTTACGAAAAAATATAAACAAAATCTTGATCTATTTTGTTTATATTTTTCCATATAGATTAATAAAATGGCATCAAATGATGAATTATGATGTTTAGAGCGTGAAATTGACATAAATGCGCCATCTTTACGCCGTTTTGTTAATTTCTGTGGCAGAATTAGAACAAAATAGGTTACGACTTGGTTTACATTTTTATACAATCTATTTTAACCGACTATAAGTATCAATACAGTTTTGTTGCACTTATTTCAATCACAAAATGCCAACTCTTGCATGCATTTATAAATAAAGTGCGTACTTTAATTATCTACAAAAGTAATATTGATATTTTAATACATACAGATATTTAATTTCTTTGATACACAGATGTTTGAATAATCCAAGCATTCAATGAAATTATAAATATAATTATATTGATTAAACCGACCAGCTGTCTCGATTCAATTAAGCCTGCCGAATATTAAAATAAACGCCTACAAATCTTCTCAGGACTAATTGAAGATGGTGCTTTGTAATAACTAATGCAATATTGATGAGATTCTGACCTTTTAGCGTTTTAATTTTATCACCTTGCAGTGACGTCACAATTGTGACATTTAGAAAAGCTACGTCATTGTGTGCTAAATTTTATTTAGGAAAATAATTTTAGGCCTAAATAACGCTAAAATTAGGCATCCCAAAATATTGTACTTTGTATTGAGAAATAAATGTTTCTTTGTTCAATACTTAGATTACGACACCCTTTTTACAAATATGTATGAATGAACAAGGTGTGTTGTATGAAAACATTCCCTACTCATACACGTGTGTTTTGTAGCGGCATGACGCGAAGCTTTGTCTTTAATTTAAAGCACAAAGCTTGTTTCCGCGTGATAGTCTCAAGGGGTAAGTCACTTCAAACGTGTTCAAACGTAGACTTCATTTTAATTACATTTTATGTTTATTAAGGAGAAGGAAAGGCGGTTCTAAGATTTGACACATACAAGATATAATGTTTATAGCATTAATTTACCGGTTTTCTTTAAGGTTTTTAACTTTACGTTTAAGGGTTCCGTAGTCGACAAGGAATCTTTATAGTTTCGCCATGTCTGTCTGTCTGTCCGCGGCATAACTCGGTTTTAGTTCTCATAATTATCTAGAAAAAAAATCAATAGTCATTTATTGGAGCTAGCCTGAAAAATTGCCTTTTTATCGTTAGATGTACCTAATTACAAAACATTTATCACTTCCTATGTTTCCTTTAAGTAGTACATAACTGTACCTAGAGGTAGAAAATTAAAATTTTAACCTACACTTTGTCGGTTAAAATTATGTTTGTTACATTTTGTTCTGCTGCAGATCTAGATATACAATGTAAACAAATAAAAAAAGACTTACCTACCTTGCAGAATGATTGATTTTTAACAATTTGACTTTAAGCTAAAACATGACCAAATCACCATCACCATCAATCATTATTTAACAAAATAATTTGAAATCAAGCAAAAACTAAAATATCATAAACGAAACATCAAAAAGCTATCTTCTAAATCACTTTCATTCCATTACAGCAATATAATAGTATAATATATTGTTAGTATGGAGCTATCGTGAGGCAAGTGGCTAAGCTCAAAGCAAATATATATACTTACAGTTTGGCTCACTCTTGCTTTTCTCCACAGGGTTGACAGATAATTCCGACCCGTTTCCTCACAAATATAACATTTGCTGAATCATGGCTCTAGTCGCAAAAAGATATTGACAAAAAAAAATAATGAACATTTTCTCAGTCATATTAATAGGTACGCAAAAATATTTTATAAATACGAATAATATATAATAATAAATGTTTAATTAAATAACATCTATAACTAAAATACAAATAAAAAAAAACTATAAGGGTTCCTTGTCCGACTATGGAAGCCTAACTAGGTAAGTAATTTTACTACGATCGAAATATGGCAGTTTCTAGTCAAAAATCTTATTTATATGTACCATTAAGAGTAAGTAAATGGATTCTCCTATACAATTTTACTTAATTGGTTGTTGTGCAACCAAAGTCCTATGTGAGTAGTATTCCTGCACAAACAATGCCTAATCTGCTTCTTGTCCCACGTGGCTATAAATCTCTACTACATAGTACTAGTCTACTAATCATTCAAGACACAAGACACAGTAGTTCTGAAAGCGTTATATGGTAATTATTATTTTTCTTTACAATAAAGTTCATTAAATTAGTTTGGTTGGTTGATTATTTTATGTAATCCTGTATACAAAAATATAGAGCTTTTGTAAATAAGTAGGTATATAAAACATGTTCTATGAAAACATGTCGTGGTGACCTGGTGGTTAAGGCACCTGCCTCTCGTACACGAGTGTGCGGGTTCGAAACCTGGCAAGTACCAATGTGACTTTTCTAAAGTCATAGGTACTTTCTAAGTATATCTTAGACATCACTGACTAACGGTAAAGGAAAACATCGTGAGGAAACCTGGATTTAAAAAGTCTGAAATCGCCAATCCGCCTTGAGCAAGCGTGGTGTTCAATGCTCATGCCTTCTCTGTATGAGAAGAGGCCTGTGCCAGTAGTGGGATGATATATAGACTGATGATGATGAAAAACATTATTAAAACTACAGTATTTTTATTTTGTTTGATAATTATATATACTAGCTTTTCGCCAGCGGCTTCGCCCGCGTGGGCTATATGAATTCAAATTAAAAATGACGGAGTCTAATACAAACTTTGCTCCCCTAAGGGGTAGAATTTCAGAAAATCCTTTCTTATCGAATGCCTACGTCATACAAAGAACACATCCTCCAAGTTTCAGGTCTCCACGATCAGCGGTTTAGGCTGTGCGTTAATCCGTCAGTCATTCAGGACAAAGCATTTTATATGTATAGATAGAAAAATAAAAAATAAGTAGAAAGATTTAATTATTTTGAATTTAGTGTGTTATATTAATTCAACACTACCATTGCTACGAAATCGTCAACAGATGTGGAAATCAAGTCCAAATTCTCCATTTATCTACTGGTATTTGATATCTCCTTAGACACGGTTTGCCAACCCTATCCGTAGCGGTATTTGAACACTGTTCTTCGCATGGTTGTCACTACGTGTGCCAATGTCCTTCATTGGAATAATATCAATGGATTCTCGGCGGTTCTGTAGATTTCAACCGGGTTTTAGGAAGATCACAATACGGGAATTGAAACCGTTTGATTGTTTTTAGGGTGTAACAATAGACTGTTTGCATCATGTGTAGAATTTGCTTGATTCTCCAGTGTTATACGAGACTGAATTGTGGTGAAGAACGAACAAGGTTATTATTCGAATACATTTTTAAACAGAACTCTTACCTACGTGTTCCGGAAATTACACTGTTGACAAACCAAATATCAATGAGTTAATTGAGTATGTAAAATTACATAGAAATGTGTAATAAGTATCTTGAGGTAAACTAGTTCAGAATTTTACTAGAAATTGTTCTCTCTATCAAAATTTAAACAACTATTTAATAATTACAACGCGCAAAGCAAAGCTCTCAAAGTGAAGAAGGTAACAAGCTTAGTTAATGAATGTAACAGCGAGTTAGTAATACATATTACTAAACACAAAACTAGTACTTCTACTGCTTTTTATAAAAATATCAAATTGTACTAAATGCTAAAATTAACGTCTAAATTCTATATCCTCGTTAATAAAAGTAATACAATTATATACAAGAAAACTTTTCACATTACAAATCCTTAACTTTATAATACCAACACACTGTACAGTTATTCTAAGAAACGTTGGAAAAGGGCAGTAATAAATTATTTCTTACAAAGTGCCTACGAGCAAGAGAGCGAGCAAAGGGTTACTTGTGCCGTGTGTATTTAATGTAATTGAATATTAAATTAACTAAGAACTTCAGTTAATACTTTTTCTCTACATTAAATTGAGGATCAAAAAATCGGCCATACGCAGTGGGGTTCCGTAGCAGGTCTTTGTTAGTCAACTATAACTCTGTAACCGCTCAAGCCAACTTAGCTGTGATAGTTTTTCTTGTAAGTTCATTACATGTGCTACGTCTGTGAACCCTAAAAAGTATATTCTAAATTTAGAATACTATTTAAATCATGCAGTATTCTAACGAAATACACGAGTTCAAAAAATAGAAAGCAATTAGCCTTATTTGCGTAACTACATGAAAATATTATCTTGTTTTCACAGCGCCATCAATTTCAATGCGCTTTTAAAATACATTTGAAAGATGAACTCGTCTCGAGGGTGTTATTCTAAGAGCTAAGAGCATCTAAAGTGAAAACTAAAATCGATTTGAAATGTTATATTTTGAATGTGGCAGATAAACAAACCCCAGCTGACATAACAGTCAGGCGGGCGATACGAAATGGAGCTATTTCATTGCTATGTAGTACCAAAGTTTACACAAAAGGAGCGAAGCACAACGTCTAATACGTCTTTCGTTCTTGTAAGTATTAAGCGGTTTGGAGAATCGACCCCTTGACGCCTAAACTTCAGCACTATCGTGCGCAAAAGCTGTAACAAACGTAGATAATGTTGTCCGCGCTCGCTCAAGGGAATGCACGGAATAGGCCATTTGCCAGTACGGCGTCGACAACGTGACAATATTCCCAAGAATGTGCCCAATAATGGGTAATCACGATGAGCCTCGACGTCGCGTATTGATTCCAGAATACGTGCTCCGCTTTATGTGAATGACCGTCGAGTTAATTTCTATTTTCGACGTCGAAAATGCCTTTTGAACGTGACAGTTGTGGTTACTGTGAGTTTACGATCTCGACAAAGCTCGCGCCATTTTGAGTTGACCGTTTATAAAGTATTATTTTATGAGTTTATGGCGTAGTTCTGGTAATATAAATGAAATGTTATTTTATTTTCCGTGGTCACAAAATTTACGTCAAGGAAAACGGCCATTCAAATACCTTTATCTACATTTTGGGTACCTTTATTTCTGTTTCGGGAAATGCATAATACATATTCATGCTTTTGCACGTGCTCTTTATAAAATTGAGAATTGAATTTTCGGTTACGGGTTCGTGCCTCTTGCATTTTTCTCAGTCTACATAATATGTATGTATATATAAAGAAGAATAAAACAGAATCGTTTAACTTACGACGCATAAATATGTCTATATTTTAGTGCCATTGCCAGAATGAAATTTTCAGACGACTTAAAGTGGTCGTAAGATTAGGTGAGGCCACGATTTGTTTGATGTTACGGCATTATGGATTTTATTACGTAGATTTCGCGACTTTAAGGCCTGAACAGACGACCTAGAATTTATGCGTGCTTATAAAACTGCTTGTCATTAAACTGCGGCGGTGAAGGTAGGGCTGCTAACTCTGATTTGGTAAATGAAGTTTCTTTTTCAATAGTCTAAGTTAAGTTGAAGCAAAATATTGCAATCAAGACTTGATTGTAATATTTTTGCAGCAACGTTTTTTCTACTTGATAAAAATTTTGTCCTTCAGTTTTGAAAGTGGGTTTCCTTAATTCAAATTTTTGATGAGTTCGATTCGGGCTTTATTAATCTGTTAAAGCATTTTCGTGGCAGCTGGCTTTTTCCTTTTATACAAAATTCGTTTTATTTTTGTATTTTTTCTTATTCTTTTGCTAACCCTAGATGTTGTAGGTATGAGTGCGTAATGCGGGCGTATTTTAATTGAAGCAGAATTATGTTTGGCAGTCTTTTGTATCGTCGCCGTGGTAGGGGGAGCCTTATATTCACTGCGGTAGGACAATGGGAATAATGTTCCGCTTATCATTTCTTTGGCTTCTGAGTATGGTGCCAGATTTGAAAAGAAATTATGGGGTCTGAAGATTTTATAAATTAACTCCTTGTAGGATTATGTTTCACTTTAATGAAAGTAACAGGCGGTATTTTATTATATTTTTTTTGCACTTTACCGCGCGATGGCACTTTGACGCCTAATATCTTGTAAGTACATGTTTTTAATATTAAGTTTTATTTATAAAGTATATTTTAGTAATTTATTTTTTTATTAAAAAGTATTTTATGACCCCTCCCACCATGGGTGGGGCGGAAGGGAGTGTCAAACTCTTACCTACTAACTAAAACCCATCCATGTTCCTTCCTCAGTCCCTTATATTCCGCGTATCTGGCGTGTAAAATACAGTATCAAAATCAAAGTTTAACATATCATATTGCATCATCATTTCAAATTAAACTCACGAGAAATACAGTAAAAACTCAACTAATCTTCGAAAGTATTACTATTTTGAAAAAAGAAAAGACAATGTTAATATTGTTTCGTTTTTCAGTGCTGCACCCCTTGTGAGTAAGTAGGTCACAATAACATGAGTGTTTGAGCTCTTTACTTAAGGACATGCGGCAACTACCTTGACTGAATAATATATAGCCCAAGAGAGTAGTGTTGGCTTGATTGACCGACCGGAGTTGGTTAGTATTGTAGGGTCTTCAATGAATCTGAAAAGTTAATACTGCTATGAATAATAGTATGGTAGCTGAGCGTTTTAATCAAACAACATGACAACAACAAACAAGAAATTAAATTACCATCTTTTGAGGGTTGAGGGGATGAAGTTTATTTAATAAAGTCTCGGTTGGTAATGATTGCCTGTGGTGGTGTTTTATAATGTATTTGTCAATTTGGAATATGTTTTCCAGCCTGTGTTGAAGTTTATATTTTTATTATTTTATAAATTAATGAAATTGATTGATTCTTACAAAATGTGGTTTAATCATAGTCTTAGTCATGACTATTGTAACGATTAATCTCCTAAAAATAGACGTAATCTAAGTCTAATGTTCAAACACGTTCAAAACTATTTATAAACTAATAAATTCTGCTAATTAAAGTGAGAACATTTATTTACAGAAAGTATTTACATTATTAACATTACGAAAAATTAAAAAAAAGTAAGTAATTAAAGTTCATGAAATAAAAATAAAGGATAATCCTTGCTTTTTCAGCACATGAATAAAATGAACTCATCATCATCATCATCTGCCTAGCCTTTTCCCAACTATGTTGGGGTCGGCTTCCAATCTTAACCGGATGCAGCTGAGTACCAGTGTTTTACATGGAGCGACTGCCTATCTGACCTCCACAACCCAGTTACCGGGTAACACGGTACCCCTTGGTAAGACTGGTTGTCAGACTTTCTGGCTTCTGACTACCCGTAACGACTGTCAAAGATGTACAAATGACAACCGGGACCAAAAGCTTAACGTGCTTTCCGAGGCACGAAGGAGTCTCGCTATGACAAAGATGGTCACCCATCCACGGACCGACCGCGCCAAGCGCAGCTTAACCTTTGATCGGTCGATCCGTGCGGCTGTTGCTTAGCCACGAGCTCCTCATGAGTAAAATGAACATGTCTCTAAACAGCATTAGATCAGAACATGGCTCTAAGCAGCATGGTTCACATGAATAAAATGAACTCGAAGTAAATAAAACAACCTTAGACTACAGGTTCTTTGTAAAGAACTTCAAAGGAGATGAACAGGTAATAAAGGGATCACTACATTTCCCGGTGAAACGGCCGCTTGCACACATGTTAAGACATAAACTCCGTATACGGTCGGATATTTGAAAGAGCATGAGGGGGCTAAGTAGTTTCATTCCATTATCTCACGGCTGCAGTGTGGTAACGACGTCTGTGGGGGCGCCATGTTGTGACGCGAGCGCGGGATATTAGTGTGCTTTGCATGAATTTTATGTTACTGAATAATTTTAGTGAGTGCAGAGTTCTAAAAATTATATGTTACGATTAAAAAAGTTTGAGTTATACTTTGATTTAGTCACATTAAAAATGTTTTTAAAAAATATTACATTTTCCAGATCAAAAATAAAAAATCGCTCTAAGCAACATGGTTCACTTGACTAGTCTGAAATATACATTTTTTTGCAATAATTTTCAGTGCCTTTTACCTATTATTTCTACATTGTACCCAATACAAATCAAATATTTATTGCATTCCATATGTGTATCAAGGTGGACAATATAAATACAATACAAATTGAATTTTTGATAATATTTTTTTTTTTACAAATTTTGTTATATTTTTACATCAATTAAATATGTGATTCTCCTCACATAATATTTTAAAAATTATAGTATTTATGCGTTAAAATATTTTACAATCAGGATTTGTCTACAGTTATTCGCAATAATGGCCAACCCACATTTCCTGCTGAACTTCCCTCGCTCGCATTGTCTAAGATTCTAGATAAAAGATGTTGTTTTGTATTATTTAGCTGCCATTACGGGCTTGATAAGGATTTAGTTCACTGTTAAATGGTCTCAATTTTGAACCTCTATATACGATATTCTCTAGACATTAAAAACTGCTTCAAATTCCAGATCATTCCATTTTTTTATTAAATAATATTTTTGAAATTACTTGTAATTTTATTTTATATCGAAGCCCTAAAGAGAATTATTTATTTAGTATTTAAATAAAAATATGAAATTATTTTAAGTTTATGTCATAATTTTATATGTACCCACGGAGCAACTGAGTGCTTTAAAATTAAAACTCACTTTGAAGCGGCTTTGCGTTTTCGTAATTCTAGCTTTCATTGCGCGACTGGTCAAACTGTCTGGGGTTTCGTTTTTGTAACACACACTGTGTAAAAGTTAAACGTCTGCTTGCAGATGGTTTTAGTATCGCATTTTAGAGAAGCATAACTTAATTTAATTTAGTTGCAAATAGTTCTAAGAGATATATGCTTATAAATGTAATATAATGTTTACAATGCTAAATATATTCTTCTTCAAACATCAGAGCTCAACATCGTCTGAACAATCGGTAAATATGATGCGTCCAAATATTTAAATTTCTCATCTTATAATAAATGGAGTACCTATAGATAGATAAAGAATCTACCTAACTCGTCTACTAAGGTAATTTTTAGTGAAAACATCACACCAAGCTCTTACCTTCAGTACACTAGAAGCAGCACTAGTACCGTCCCTGGAGCTCGCTTCATTAGCAGCATTTGTTCTCCTCGTTAGCTTGCTTGTACGGCTGTTACAGCATAACTGCCTACGGACTATGGAGCTACTGTCTTTAGTTATTTGTGAGCAAATTAGAGGACAAACTTGGAGCCATTTAATTTTTTTTCAGTTTATTATTTTGCAGTGTAATTTTCTTTGTCTTCATTTATTTTTAGTTTTATTGTCTGCTTAACTCGAAAGTGAATCTGAAAATTCATAATTGCATAGTGACTTTCGTGATAAATTTAAAGCATTTCTAAATACCTACTTGGGTATAGTTTTTTATGATCTATTTAATTCATATTCATTTAATGAAGATGCTATTTTTTAGTCTGTGTATAGGGAGTAGGTATTCTCGAAACCAATGAACATAAAAAAGCACTAATAAATTGCTACATTATTCCCGATGGCTTCGTTTTATCTAAGCATTTAACGTGGGCAAATTGACAGGCAGAAGCTAGTCAAATGCTAAGGTAATTATAGCATGACCAAATTTTGCCCAGAACGTTACTCGCGTTTTGATTGGAAATATCGTATCTGTATTATTCATAATATCGTAGGTAACCCAGAATAGAAGCTGGAGAATAGAATCAAAATAACTTGAAATTATATAAAATTACATACGCTGTTATGATAGCTATTATGAGTAGTATAGACAATACATTTTAAATAAGTAAAGAAACTATTATGGTAATCTGAACCACGCCAAGGGCAGCAGCGAATTTTCTCGTTTATTTTATCGATAATTACTTCTATCAAGTCCAATTCATTACGTCACTATTATTCCTTCTGTCGCAGCCAGCTGTCTCGTGTGACCGCTAATTTGCCCAGTGAGCGTCTAATGTGTCTAATGCGCTACATTTAGTGCCCATCAACCCGTTTGTACGGAATACCGGAGAATACGAAATCCGGATTGCGACGGAATTGCATACTTAGTATTTATTATTCTCCCCTGACCCTAACGTGTTGAAGTTTCAGTACTATCTTGTTATTAGTTTTTGTTGAATTGCAGTTGTTGGTTATATGGGGTTGTTACTTTTAAGGATTATTTTTCGTAGTTGGTTTAAGTTTTCTTTGTTCAATTTTGAATTTCGAATTAAAGTGTCATCGGCCTGAGCAAAATAATTCATTTTTTTTAATTGACTGCTGCACTTCTACGTAAAAAAAATGAACTATGCCAAGACTCACTCTCGTCCGTGAGGTTAAAAAAGGGATTCAACGTTTTAGCTTCAGGTATTAATATAATAGCACTGAAATGGGCCGTAAATTGAACTGTGACAACAAACTGCTTTAGCAGTATTTTGTATTGTTTTTAAACTTTGCCTCTAACTTGCGACATGTAGGTATTACAACATTCATCATCGAGTCATTGAAAGCGGTTCATCAATTTCATTTAAAATTATTGGTCATTGTTTTTGGAATTATAGATTAATTGGTAAGTAAATTCAACAAGATTCTTTATTACCCACACTTTTGAAAATCATAATATAAATTTAAGTTTGACTTTAATTTATTATTTCATTTTGTAGACCATTATTAAAATATACTTGAGGTCTTAACTGGTCTGCATAATGTTCGGTACGGGTTTAATGCCCCTATATTAATTTGCAGCCTCTTGAACGATCTACACTTTAAATAAACTGTTTCACAATTTAGTTGAAGCTAGAGTTATCGTCGTAATACGTTATAATTGCAAAGATAATTTACTTTGGTTGCTACTAAAATGGAGGGATTAATTTTGATTGCATTTGTATTGTGATATAAATTGCTGAGTATTGAGAGTTTTAATGATTTGTCATAACATTATAATTTGTAATGATCGTTTTTGTTAATAATAATCATATTTTTGCCCTAACCTTTAATATTCGGTATCATCAGTAGCAGCATCAGTAAACCATGATGTAAAGGGTCTGGCCCGGTCTGGCTATTTAACTCCTATCACCTGTCTGACGTCATTCCTGTTGGAGCTGGTGCTATTCTGATAGAGCCAAGAGGTGGTTAGTGGAACTCTTTAGTGGCTACTAGTAAACCTCTCAAGTTTGGGCTCATACGATTCGTTTTAATGACAGATAATAATTAGTGAGTGTGGTTTTAGATTTTTGAACTACAACATTTAATTAATTCAAGTTACGAAATTCCTAGTATTTTTATTGCAACTTAAGACCTCCTAGGTTGTCGTCGCTGCATTTATATACACACAATATCTTACTAGAAGAAAGTATTTTTTCTGAAGGCATGACCTTCAGACTCAGTGCGGGCATCAAACTTGTCCCTCGTAGCTTAGAAGGCGGATCATCTCAGCCATTGCTCTCCGTATCTAATACTAGTATAAAAAAACAGCTGTTTCATAAATAAAACACACAAACATAAATCAAGGCACACGCCCCGCTCTCGTTTGTCAATATTTGAACGTTATTAGCTCCTAGAAGAGTACTGTATTCGTATGCACATAAACGTATATATGCCTAACAATATTTACACTGCTTGCCAATAAATGAGGAGTAGCTTTACATGTAAAAAGCAATTTAAAAGTTGTTGGTACACCCCCTCCCTCTTAATAAGCTCAAATAGCTTCTGACAGGCAATTTACATGAAAATGTGTTTATATTTTAAACTTGCTTTTTTCATTTTATTTTATTTGACGTTTATTTGAACTAACGTGTAGGTAATGTCATTTTCTTTTTCACTGCAGCCTCGCTGAAACATATAAAAATGCAAATAGCATTACGAATACGTTGAAACATTGTTTTGATAATTCAACTATTTTTATTGGTTTCAAATTGAAAATATAAATTCTGTTATTTTGTTTGGTAACGATTGGTGTTTTTGAGTAAGTACAGACAGGGACAATAGTGAAGAATGTGTTATAGATACTTTCAAGGAAAAACATGGTAACTCACTTTTGACTACTTTTCAGGAGTTAAAGATTGGAATAACCAAATGTATTCAAAGTTCTAGAGGACTTTCTAGAATACTTACTTTTTACACTCGTACAACCACAACTGAAAAGACTAAGACACTAGTGAATAAGATCAAAAGAAAGAGAATTAAATTCTAAATTTAGCTATAATGGTAACTTATTTTGGGCACAAAGAAAGTTACCAGGTTTTTCTTTGTATGTGTCGTATTTTTTACTATGTACACACAAAGAGTATTAAGCACTAATTTATTTATAACTTTGTTTATTGTTCTTTTGAGCCTTTGATGAACCTTTTTTGCTTGTTTGTGTTGAGAGCTGGTCTAGGAACTAAACAACATACAATATATCTAAGAAATAGGCAAAGTGTAATGTGAATGTGATAAAAGCGATCGACTAGTGACTCGTTAGTAATTTATTTAAATACAACTTCGAGAAACTAGTAGTTTACACAGTCGGTCATTATTTAAATTCAGCCCATTGATGTGTACGCGCCTGAAATTATTAAAGGTAACCCTTACCTGCTCTTCGTAATTTTACAATGGTACTCAATTCTATAGACCATGTAAATTCATTCCCCCGAGAATTGTGTTTGCAACAATAGTGGTTCCAACAATTGACGGGTATTCATGCATCTACTATGAAATTAGCTGCATTATTATAACTATCTCGTTGAGTTATTGAACTGGCTTTCGAACTGCTTGTTGTCTGCTAATAGTGCTTCAAATTATGATTCAAGTAGGTAAAGCAGACGGGATTAATTGGATTGGTAGGATTATTAAGGTTATCCTTTTTACCTTTTTTTTTTAAATTATTTAGCTAGAAGCGATTGAAATAGATATTTTTTCTTATATTTATATTTTATGACATATTTCTTAAACTTAAAAAAAATACGTTCATTTTAAAAAGCTTTGTTGTGAAAAAAATTTTAAGCGAATTAAAAAAAAAATAAGTCTTAAATAAATTAAATATATCTAATATAAATACAACTACATCAAAGTTTTAAATTATATTTTTTACAAATACAATTTCTCACCGATTGTACCAGTTCGCGAACTGTCATTGAAACTATTTAATACATTCTAACCTTCGGCAGTAAAATTGAAAATGACAAAGGTACAGTTAGAATAGTTTGTTAAAAGCGTTTTTGTTTTACGTCCATACGGGACGTTAAATAAACCCCTTTTTTTTTTTTTTTTTTTTTTTTGTATGGCATCTCGCAGGTCAACCTAGAAGGTTGTCGACTGCTTAACCGGGCTTGCAAATAAACCCCTATTTTTATTTTTAACTTTTAGGAAGTACAAATAGAAATAAAAAGCTTATATAATGTTTAAGTAAATAGGTAGGACTTTTCATTTATTTGAATCATACTTTTATTCAATCGATTTTGTCTTGTTTGTTTGGTAGCTTTGCACATAATGTATACACAGATGGAAGTGTCTCTTACAATGTTAAGTTGTCGTCATAGATATCTCCTGACTTCCTTGGTTAACTGGTATATGACGCCGTACTTAATGTATAATAGAAATAGGGAGTCATCTTTATTTATATAAATAAAATAACAATTTTGTTTAGAAAACTATTTAAGAATTGAGAGAGAACACAACATGAAACCAAAATTATCTTTGTTATAGTAGTAAGAATAATTTTATTTTACCTTACTCCTTTTGTCGAAATTTTCTCACAAAACATAAGAGAAGTAACGTTGATACGAGTATAACAGAGCTGTCGAATGCACGCAGCATTTTAATTTTTGGTGGCCATGTTAGCCATGTATCTGTTATGACAAGGGTCCTGTTTTGTAGTCGAGAGCCGTGCGCTGTCGGTAGTTAGGCGACCTCTCTGCTGCCGGACGCCGTCTGATGAATCACCTGGGCGCACTGTACAATAATGATGCTCTTACAACGCTAAATGACAGCGTGACTCAGCGGAAAGTGAGGTTATACTGAACGATGATTTTGGATTTTTTCGTGTAAAACCTTTTTTAATTTATATAGTGGATTGGGAAAGGAAAGGATATTTTAAAGGATTGTGTTATGGCTTAGGCCGATAAGAACAAATCATGTGACGCTTATGTCGCTCAAGAGCTCACCCTTACTTAGGCCTACATAATCGGAGATCAACTGGGTACAAAATCAACATCACCATCAAAAACCTCTGAAAAATAATAAAATAACATAAAACATTTTTTTCCGACTGTGGGGATTGAATGTAGAACCTTGATGCTCGGAAGTCGCTCTTGTGGCCACTAACATAGTAACCAAAAAGGTACCTACAGCTAAATATTTCATAACTGAAATGAAACCTATAACTAAAAACAAAGTGCCCCAAACATGCAATAAAGAAATTAACCTACAGCTTAAAATACAGCCGTCTACACACCTAAACGTAATGACCACTCACGAAAGTTTCACAAAAACGATAAACCAACTGAAAATCACCGCTAAAACTATTCCAAGAACAACAATTGTTATAATATCCTACACTACTAATCGTGTAATGTTCGCCTTGGGACTGTTACGGCGCATATTGTTCGCATATGCAATTACCAGTTGAACGTTGGCTGTTTATTCGCGAAGCAGTGACTTGGTCGTTTATGGCCACAATAAAATGGCCGGCCGTAAAACTTTAGGTTTACGCCGTTTACTTTGGTGCTTTACAAGCCGTACTATCGTGATGAGGCTGGTTGCCCATCGAGAGCTGTGTGCGATGAATAGGATTGCTGCAGAAAAATATTTGACCAAAACAGTGAATCCTATTTTGCTCAAAAAAGCCATATTGTGTTAATGTTATTAGCAAAACAATTAGATATCGATTTAAACGAAGCTTTTATTATTATTTGAAGATGTAACAAAGCATTTAACTCCACTCCTTGGCAGTAAGTTTAAACATTAAATTTTATAAAACTTCGGATTTGTCGTATGGAATTTAATGCACGGGTAATTAAAATTAATTGAATAATGATTCTGCGATCTAAAAATTGAACTTGTTTAGTGATGTTTGACGTAGAAAGACCTCATAAGAAATTAACAGAACATTCCAATAGATTTATTTTAATACACCCTTTAAGAAATAGGATACGATAACATTAATTCAACAATTTAGTTTGCAACTTATCGAACTAATTTAATGTTTTATAAAATCTTGCGTACAGTGGATAACGCACCTAATTACCGCAGAACAACTTTGGCTCTTCAGTAGAATCTTATTAGTATATAAAGTTTCCTTCGCCTAAGAAATTGTACACAATACCCGCAACTAAACCTGTTGGCTGAAAATATCTGAAACAAATAAGCGATAACAGAGAGAAAAACAAATGTGCACATATAACGAAATTGAATTTCATTGAAAAGATCCGGACAAAGATTTTGCAGATTCCCCGGGGTCGGATTTAGAGAAATACTTAAAGTGGCTTACAGTCCGCGATTGCGTGCGATAGGCAAATCCTACGTTCGTCTTCAGAGCAATATAAAATGGGCCTAAATACGGACATGGGGTGCGGGTACACACTTGAGAGTTGCGATAGCCTTATATACTTGACTTCTTTCATTATAATTGTTCTTCTAGTATTGATTTGGTGAGTTATTTTTTAATTTCGTTGTTTTAGAAACAACATCTTATTTTGTTATTGGTTGAAATTTTGAGAAGAAAGACGTTTGTCTTAAAGTAGCAGGTAATCATTTGTTTGATTTCTACACATTTGGCATTTTATTCAGTAAAGTCATAATTTAAATTTAATAATGAAGCGTTTATAAATTGCATAAAGAGTACATTACTAGGTATACCGAGGTCAAATAATAATAATATCGACCTACATGATCCTGAGTCTGTTTCCAAGTTACTTAAGATTAATTTTATTTTAAAAGAGTCAATTGACTTTCATGTCTACATGAAATAAAAAAAACTTTTGAGAGTAAAAAACTTTTAAGAGTATAAAAATGAAGTATTCTGTATTACATATTAAAACCGCTTTTTGAAAGCTCCCTAGCATAGCCCTTAGATTGACATCCGTTGAAACTAATTTCCATAACCCAAAGGTTTTAGCATTCGCGTTTCTTTGCTTTCAAGTAAATCCTCGGTTTGGATTTATTAAAATCACGTTTTTCTCTCAAGTATATATACAAGTTTATAATCGATATAAATATTTACTTTCGTCTTGTAACAAATACGAAGAAAAGATTAAAACATAATTTTAGTATTCGTTTTCAGACTCCTAACATTTTATTTTCCAAGTAGTTACCAAAAATATTTTATTTAGAACCAATTTATTATTATAAAATAATAAAATACGTTTATTTATCTCCCCACAAATTACACTCACATTAAACATCTTATAGATACAGGAAGCAAAATACGGAAATGCAATTTGTGGGAGATCTGGAGTCTAAACTAAGCCTAGGCCTGTGCCTTAGAACTCCAGGTCCCCCCGTTACAATTTTATTCATACTTACAGTTAAATTAATATATAATCGTAAATGAATCTGAGTGTGTGCGGGATTTATTATTATATAAATATTCATATACTACTATAATATATATATTTATATATATATAAAGATAGATAGATAGATAGATAAGAACAGAGATAATAATATTATAAAAAATAAACACCTGATACATTAAAACAGGAATATAAATTCCATTACTTAGTCACTTCCAAAAATTTTTCAGTATTAGAGTAACTTAGACCCTGCAACCATTTATTGATTTTCTTTTTACATTCAAATTTGCGACAGTTTGCTATGTTCAATATTGTATTCAGCTTGTTGTATAACATGTCTCCTCGGTAATGAAAAAATCGTTGTGCAAAAGTAGTATTTACTACCGTCTGTTCACATACAGCATAGTTCCTTCTGGAGAGAGCAATACGCTTGATCCTATCCCCAGGAAGGTTAGTGTGTTTAAGAAGGATAGTAAGCGAAATATATAGTTGGCGTACAGTAAGCACCTGTGTTTCTTCATAGAGTTGAGCGGTAGGGAAAAGACGGGGTTTAGATAAACTTATTTTTAGTATCATCCTTTGAGCTCTTTCAAGAATGATTACTTTAGATTTGGATGCTCCACCCCACGTGGTAATACAGTAGCATATTATGGATTGAACCAAGGCATCATAAACGATTTTGAGCGTTTGTTTATCTGCGACAGCGCGGAGCTCTTTAAAGATATAACTGAGTTTGCGAATTCTTTTTGACAAGGAAAGTATGTGATTTTCAAAAGACAATTTAGAGTCAATTTCAATTCCAAGGTACCTAATATTCTTAGCAGGAATAATTTTGGGACAGTCACAATTTTCAAATGGGGGATAATTGCATTTATGAGCATAGATATTACTGATGGAGTCAGATACTCCTGATCGATTTTGAATTGAAAAGACAATAAATTTTGTTTTGTCTTCATTTAAAGTAAGAGAGTGAGAGCACAACCAGTGACATACTGTATCAAAACCTTTCTGTGCAAGATTAAAAAGTTCAGTCAATGTATCAGCATAAAAAGTCAAGGCAGTATCGTCGGCATATGCAGAGATGCGGCAGCTTTTAATGTTAAGGGTACAGAGTTCATTAATATAGCATAGGAAAAGTGAGGGGCCCAAAATACTACCCTGAGGGACGCCGAAATTGATTGGAAGTTCATCACTAATGTGATCTCCTATTTTAACACATTGAGTCCTATTTTTTAAGTAATCAGATATTAAGGCCAGCGATGGGCCCCGGATACCGTGGTCCTCAAGGGTTTGCACAAGACGAGGGGCAGAGACAGTGTCAAAGGCTTTCGCTAGGTCAAGAAATATTGTTAAACATTTATTTTTATTATCCAATTTGTCAACCAGAAAATTAACTAAGTCAAGAACTGCATTATTTGTTGAGCGTCCCGCTCTGAAACCGTATTGTGCGTTTGAAATTAAGTTACTTTCTTCTAGATATTTAGTAAGGCGTATATTAATTAAGCGTTCGAAAAGTTTTGATAGCGCTGATAAGATAGCTATTGGCCTATAGTTGCAGACACTGCCCTTATTCCCCGCCTTGTGTATCGGATGCACAACAGCTCTTTTCAATGCGTTGGGGAACACACCATACTCAAAACAACGGTTGATTATGTTAGTGAGAACCGGTGCAATTGATACCGCTATATCCTTTAGCACTTCTGAACTAATCTGATCCCAGCCAGGAGAGCAGTCACTTTTTAAGAGTCTAATAGTTCTCACAACCTCTTCCTCGTCAACTGATAAGAGTACAAAAGATTTTAAAGGTGACTTGACAACTTTTTTAAAGTTAGGAAAATGTATAGGAATATTGTCTACTAGTTGTTTACCTATATTTGAGAAATATTCATTAACTTTGTTGATTGAATCTGCAGGATTAGTATCCGGCGGCAATAATGGAAAAGGTAGTTGATTTTTATTATTATTATTGGTAATACTTTTAATGGTAGACCAAAGCTTTTTTGAATTATTTTTAGACATAATTAATTGATCTCTCTCGTACTGTTTTTTTAAGTTTTTTCAATAAGTTATTACAATGGTTACGGTATCTTAGGTACGATATCCTCAATATAGTATTATTATTATTTGATCTCAGTTTTATGTGCATTCTGTCTCTATTTCGGATGCAACGTAACAAGCCAGTAGTTATCCACGGTTTAATTACAAATTTATTTCTAGGTATTATTCGTTTTATTGAACAATTTGCTATTAATTCTTGTATTATAAAAATGAAGTTTTCCATAGCCTTATTTAAATTGGATTCATTGTATATTTTCTCAAAGTTAATTTTAGAACATTCAGATTTCAATTTATTATTGTCAATTTTATAATTTAACTTCAGTTTTATAGGCTTACTTTTAATAGTACCAGTATTTAAACAAAATAGTATAGCTTCATGATCGGTAATTGTAGTACATAGGGAAAATGTAAACGCGTTTAGCTTAGTTTTAACGATAACATGGTCTAAGCAAGATTTACCTCTGGTAGCTTTATTGATAGCAGGAAGCATCCCATGATAAGTAGTAATATCTAAGTAACTGGCAGTTAGATGGGTGGATCCAAGAAGGTCGATATTTATGTCTCCAACTATGACAATGTTTTTAAATGAAGAAAGACTTTCTAGTAAATTATGTAAGGAAGTAAGAAAAAATGTCTGGTGATTTGAAGCTGGGTGGTCTATATATCGCTATTACAGCTGTAACATTACTCAGTTTTATCAATAAACAGTTTGCTTCGGCTAGGAATGGTTCTACCACAGTACATTCTAAGTTACGGTTTGTATAAACAACCAGACCATCATTTTGGTTATAGTTGTCATTCGTTTTATATGAATTATAACCATGGAGTATAGGTAAATTAACAACATGCGATAACCAGCATTCTGAGAGTACAATTATGTCACATTGTAGCTCCAGTCTTTTAAGAAGAATATTTATCTCCTGGAAATTACAGCTGAGGCTACGGATATTTTGTTGTAGAATATTTAAATATGCTTTGGGATATTTAAGATATAAGTTGCATTCCTCAGGTTCGCATGAGACAGGGACAGAGACATCAAAGTCATCGATATTTCTCATTAAATTATCTGCAGGATCGAATGTAAAGTATAAGTACTACTAGACAAGATAATTATTATGAATGTATTTAAATTCAGATAAATTGATAGTAATTTTGTTCGAATATTTATAGGAGGTGACATGTTACTTCGGTATTTATAGTTGTATGTAGCATTATCATGGCGGTTTATAGTAGGATTATAGTAGGATTCACTTTATATTTGTAGTATGTATGTAATATAATATGTATGTTCATTGTATGATATGGTATATATGATATAATAGAGATAGAATATATAAAAATGTGTGATTACTTAATATATGAAGTTTATAACTGTAATTAATAATAATAGATACTAGTATGTGAGGTAGATATGGATAGGAAAAACATGCAATAATTTTACCTGTATTTGTAGTATTATTATTTATTTTTAACTAGGTATGAAGAAACCTGTGACTAGTTGCAAAACTTCAGTTCGATATATCAAAATTTAAGGTTTGACGTATGAACAATGCAGTTATTCAATAAACCGTAGTGAAATATTATGACTGAATATCTCAAAGCTTATAGGCTTAAATCTGTGCCAAGAGGACCAATCCATTCAAAATTATGATATTAATCCTCTTAACGATGGCTCTAATCACTTAGGAAATCTATAAATTTCAACTGAATTGCATCGAGTATTCATTTGAATGTATTATCTATTCGTATTGGACTGTTTCCAGCAAAGCTGCTCTCAGGACCAAAAAGCCTTATTTAGTGCTAACGTATTCAAGGTTTTGTTTACGTGGTCTCTTAGGTTTGGGTAAAAGGACCATTTTCCTGAAGTTCAGTTGGTTTCAGTTCTAGAATTTATTTTCCTTAATGCTAGTAATTGCTGTAGATAAAACGTCTTAGTATTTTAAAACGTTTGGCTAAATATATCATCCTCTGTATTTTCGTAATAATAAGTTTCCATGTCGTTGTCTTTTAAATAACAACGTAGTAACCAAGAACAATTATTGTCAAACTTTTTCATTTATAATAGAGGCGAACCATAATTGATTAGTCTAGAAACTTTTAGGGCTTTTCTAAGCCCAAAAGTTGGTTTTAAGTGTTTTTGGAAGAAAAACACTAGCTTTTAGTAGTATGGTATTTTTAAACCAGTATCATTTAACATTTGTAATTAAAATTTAAATAGCCCTACTGCCATTGCAATGAAAGTAAAAAAGACGAGAGCTTCAAATTACAACTAAGAATTTTCTTATTCACTCACATTAAAATTCTTTCCACATGAGACGAAACGGTGCTGCAAAATGGCACCTAAATTCCTTAATGTTTTACAGGAATTCTGTGAAATAATTAAAAGAGTTATGGAGACCATTAATCGTTGTAATAATACCTGTCATACGTGAGCCAAAATTAATTACTTTACTGTGTTCAGAAATATTTTTCGTACGTGTACAAAAGTTGGTTTTGGGTAGTCGTGAACTTTTTTGATTGTGTTTGTCTTGGGTATTGGAGACACGGAAGGAAATATATAGGAATATATATTTTTATTTAAGATGTGGTGGGATCAAACTTTTTTTTATCAGCGTTACTTCCGTCTAGTTTGCGGTTTTATGATTTAGAACTATTTATATGCTATATTATATAGGCTTACCAAAACCTCTGCTATATTATACAATGAATGAGTGATAACGTACGAACTTCAAACAAATGTATTTTATATTTCGCCACGCGCTATCATTAATGTAGGATCTGTATTTTGCCGATTTTTTTTTTATTTTACTAAAGTACTTAAAATAGTGTAATAAATAAACCCTGATTAAAAAAAAACATGTATCTTAATAACTTTCGGAAATAATTACATAAACATTTTCGGAAGTAATGCAGGTGTCCGGTCAAAAATGTAGGTAGGTACTTTGCAGCAATGTTAGCCGCGCGACGCGAGTGAGCGAGCGCGCCGATCTGCCAGTTACTGTGTTAATGTAATTGTTTTATTAAGTAATTTTTATGTGTGGTTAATATTGAACTACTATTTATACAACTAATTTCATTGTTATAGATTCACAAATATTGTTAGTCCATTTATTAACTTCGTATCTGCCAGATCCGACGTTAATGACCGTAGATGATGAAAATTGTACTGTCGGATCTACCACATCCTACCTTATTGATTGCACACCGTATAATTAATTTTGTTGGATCTACCACATCCGATGTTAATGAACGGACATGATAAAAATCATACAGTCGCATCTGCCACATTCGACTTTATTACCGGTTTATTTTAGATAGAACGTTACCAGACCTAACAGATAACTCACTTTTTAGGTTTCCGTAGTCGACAAGGAACCTTTATAGTTTGCCATGTCCATCCGTCTGTCTGTCTGTCTATCTGTCCACGTCATAGGTCAGACGTTTTTGGTACTAGATAACTGAAATTTAGTATAGATATTATGTATATTGATCACGCCGACAAAGTGGTAAAATAAAATTATGTTTTTTTTTATGGTGGCTCTCAAACACGTAAAGTGCGCGCGTACGAGCCTCCCCCTCTAACTTTTGAATGACTGTCCTTAGGAATGTGAAAAAAATCACATACGTAGCACATGTTATGAACTTACAAGGAAAACTATCTAGGTAGGCTAGGTAGTCTTAACCGGTTACAGAGTTATAGTCAACTAATAAGACTTACTACGTTAGTTTTATTGAATGCTAATTATCATACTATTTTTGGTTTTAAGGTACATTTCGAGAGTCACCTGTACCTGTTGATGCAGAACATAAAAACCATGTTTCATTTTGGTGATACCGGCCAAGGGAAAATTCTTACCCAACTATTAGTAAAAATATAGCGCTATCAATAAGACTAGATTTTGTCCTTGAAATTGTTTAAAAAGGGCAATGATGATCTGCGATGCATCTGGTGTTGTAGATATCCATTGGCCGTGGTGACTACTTGATAATCAGGAGGGTTGCGGCTTATGAGCCACCTACTTACATCCAAATGTGTGTTAAATGTTTAAATATTGCATTTTATTGTTTCCAATTTAAGATTATTATTAAAAAGTAAATGATGAATCAATAAGTTGCTATTTATCATGTCATGATTTACTTAAAAAATGGAAATTTCCATTAATTGGTATCACTAACAATGACATTTCAAGATGGTCGATAGCGTTAGTTCACCTGTCAGCCACGTTCATAAATCCGTAGTATCCGTTAAAGGTCCGCATTGAGAGAGATACATAGCACAATAAATAATATTCAACATTTATTGGAAAAAACACTATAATCATAAAATGAAAGAGACACCGCAACGTAGGTATTTGTAAAGGAGACATCGCTGTGATTTTTCAACTACCCATCCACCAGTTACTTTGTAATAATACCACGTAACATACCAGGGTTTCATAAAGTTGCAGAAGTCCTCACTGATATAGCAGAACAATTCTACCAAGTTTTGTGTGTAGGTTGCGCCTGATATCTATCATATGATCTCAGTATGCATATCATCGACTACCTATGGAACCTCCACAACCCAGTTACCGGGTAACACGATACCTCTTGGTAAGACTGGTTGTCAGACTTTCTGGCTTCTGACTACCCTTGACGACTGTCAAAGATCTACAAATGACAACGGGGACCAACGGCTTCACGTGCTTTCCGAGGCACGGAGGAGTCTCGCTATGACATAGATAGTCACCCATCCACGGTTGGACCGCGCCAAGCGCAGCTTAACCTTCGTCCGTGCGGCTGTTACTTAGCCTACAATTTTCGCGATTCATACATATTGCACGTAATGTTACAATGAATAGGTATTATGGTCCCCTTAACGTTATGTAGGTATTAGTTGATTCCAATTAATTTGCCTGTATAAACTTACTAGCTTCCCGCCAGCGGCCTCGCTCGCAATATTTTAGCTAATGGATACAAAAACTTGACAAATTACATATATACTAAAACCTTCCTCATTAATCACTCTATCTATTAAAAAAACCGTTTGCGTAGTTTTAAAGATTTAAGCATACATAGGGATATAGGGACAGAGAAAGCGACTTTGTTTTATACTAAGTAGTGATACCTAATGCAATTTGGTTTTAAATGATTTGTCCCCACAAAATGATGTAAGTGTCAGATCCAACATAATTTACTACATTTTATCCATCAATAAGGGAGGGTCTGCCACATCCGACTCACTGTCTAAATCTCCGTCCAATCAAAAAAGTCCGATATACCACATCCGACGTATAATAGTAAAATATATCCATGTAAAATGGCTTCATGTGTCATTTTGACCACTATTTAAAAAAAACCAGATAATCTATTTAATTAGCTAGATGCGTAATAGTATATCTCACACCCATTTAAAATTTCATAATTGTATGACTTAAGATAATAGTTTTATTGTACTTTTTAACTTTAAACTGCTCTCCTGTAAAGTTGCAGATTTGTAGATCCTGCATTAATGATAGGGCGTGGCGATTTGTGAGTTACCGTATATTTCTTCCCGAAAATTAAAAGCAATATTCAAAGTTACTCAGTTTCAATCAGTGTTCAAATGATTTAATTAGAGAATTGTTGAGACATCTTAAGTTTAACTGTTTCTTTAATAACTTCAAATAAATAGTTGTTTGTCTCCATAATGTCTTTATTGAATTTAAACCAAATTGATGCTCTAAGCTCACGTTGACATTACAAATTGATATTACATTGTATGTTTAGTGTATCGCTTTATCGATGAACATTCGATTAGGTACATATATGTCTGGGAGAGACGTCTACGGGCCTTACTATACAGACAGTTCGCTGCTGCAGAACAACAAACTACATGGAAAGCTGTTTGTAGCTTTCTTTTGTTTATTTGCCAATGATAATTATTATTCTTCAGATCGTATATAGGCCAGTGCTTTTAGCCTCTAAAAACGGTAAAAAGTGAATTAAATAATAGTAGGATGAAACCCATTGCAAAAGGAGGAGAATACAATAAAAATGATAGGAAAAATAAATTACGGGCGATCTGAGGTCGGGAAGTGGGGGGAGGGGGGGTTAAAGTTAAAAAACGGTTTATCTCAATTTCCGGCAAAACTACAAGTCCTATGAAAAAAAGTTAAATGGCAAAGCTGTAGGTAATAAAAAGATCTACAACTTTTGCATTGACACTTTTTTCACATAACCTCAAAATTTATGTGAAAAATTCAAAAAAACAAGTTTTTGGTTTTTTATTTTTATCTTTTACAATAATTAATTTTTTTTCACGAAATTTGGTGAAAACTTACCTTTTTATGTCCCAAACACACTGTAATTTATTTGATTTAAAATAGTTATTTTTTCACCCTTATTTTGACTTAATATCGAAAAAACACCCTAATTTTCAATCGAAAATTCTCGTGTCAAAATATCACTTTTTTTTTAAAAGTCGATTGTCTTTTTGTTCGTTGAAATCTCTACTTTCAAATGGTATTAAAAAATATTTACATTGCTATAGTAAATGTTCTCAGAAAATATAAAGAAACGCTACGAAATAACAGGTAGTAAGGCCTAGACCGGCTTAAATTTTTTGCATAGATGCCTATTTATTGCTATTTTAAGATAACTTATGTATCTGAGTGACCTACGGAACCTCGGACCTCTCTATGAAATACCTTTTAGCTTATCAAAAGGTATTTCATAGAGAAGTGGGGAGTTGCTAGAAGGATCTAGGCCTTGCTAACTGTTATTTCGTAGCGTTTCTTTATATTTTCTGAGAACATTTACCATAGCAATGTAAATATTTTTTAATACCATCTGAAAGTAGAGATTTCAACGAACAAAAAGACCATCGACTTTTAAAAAAAAAGTGATATTTTGACACGAGAATTTTCGATTGAAAATTAGGGTGTTTTTTCGATATTAAGTCAAAATAAGGGTGAAAAAATAATTATTTTAAATCAAATAAATTACAGTGTGTTTGGGACATAAAAAAGTAAGTTTTTACCAAATTTCGTGAAAAAAAATTAATTATTGTAAAAGATAAAAATAAAAAACCAAAAACTTGGTTTTTTGAATTTTTCACATAAATTTTGAGGTTATGTGAAAAAAGTGTCAATGCAAAAGTTGTAGATCTTTTTATTACCTACAACTTTGCCATTTAACTTTTTTTCATAGGACTTGTAGTTTTGCCGGAAATTGAGATAAACCGTTTTTTTTACTTTAACCCCCCCTCCCGCCACTTCCCGACCTCAGATCGCCCGTAATTTATTTTTCCTATCATTTTTATTGTATTCTCCTCCTTTTGCAATGGGTTTCATCCTACTATTATTTTTTTTGTTTTCAAAAGTTATTGGCACTGGTCTAATAGTAATTGAATTATAAATAATATAGAAGCGTATTTAAGATTTTGAGTGAATTTTGATGAATTTGTAGAGGAGCTCGTGGCTAAGTAAAGAGGAGCTCGTGGCTGAGTAACAGCGGCACGGTTCGACCGATCAAAAGTTAAGATGCGCTTGGCACGGTCGGTCTGTGATGTGTGATCATCTTCGTCATAGCGACAGTCCTCGGAAAGCACGTTAAGCTGGTGGTCCCGGTTGTCATTTGTATATCTTTGACAGTCGTTACGGGTAGTTAGAAGCCAGAAAGTCTGACAACCAGTCTTACCAAGGGGTACCGTGTTACCAGGCAACTGGGTTGTGGAGGTCAGATAGGCAGTCGCTCCATGTTAAATACTGGTACTCAGCTGCATCCGGTTTAAACTGGAAGCCGACCCAACATAGTTGGGAAAAGGCTAAGCAGATGGATAAAAGTGTATTTAAATGAAACCAGTACCGAAAAGACATACACGATGCGCAAGCTCCCGCGCAGAATGATGCAATAGCGGGAAATCGCCACCATGTAGTTTGAAGGAGCCGTTGCCAGCAGCGGTTTAAAGAACTTTTTCTCGCCTCTTTTTCACGCCTGTGAACCGCGATGGGAAACCGCACAGTAGTATATAGCATATAACTTTCATATTACACTGTGTCATAGTACGGTTCAGTAACCAGCCATGTGGTGAGGCTCTTGGTGATAGTGGACTATAGAGTAATGTATTGCAACGAATATCTTTATTACCAATTTAATTGTTTATTTAGAGAGTATATTGTGTAGTGGGTATATAGATTGGATAGTTTTCATTAAGGACGAATGAAAAAAATATCGAAGTCATGGTGCGACAAAATGACTGGATAATGATTATGACGTCATATGACTTATTTAATTATAATTTATTATTTTAAATGTTAAAGATAAAATAGCTGGTAAAATGTGGATGTGTTAAAACGACAACTGATTAAAGAATGTTGAATAAATTAAAAATAAAAGCCAAACAAAGTGGCGAAGAATGAACTGACATCTGAAGACAAGCCAGAACTTTTAATTTTTCCGAAATGTTCATTATAAGTTTGTGTGGCTTCAAAATACGAATCAGGACAGATTGAAAATAAACACGGATATTAGGAAACAATTGAAATGTTTTTGTCTTTTTTAAGATGCATGTTTTTAAACCCCCTTCGGCACAAATCGTTTTTGCCTTTTCTACAAAAAATATGTACATATTTAAAAAGCCAATAAGTACCTACTCACTACTTTAGTACAGAAGTAACCGCAGTGCCATTATAACATATTATAGTACCAACTCTTTTACGTCTGTAAAATAATGAAATAGCTTCCTGAATTTTGCAACTAAGAACTACTTATAACAAACAAATATTACACCGTGCTGTTCGAAAGATTTTAGGTTCAAACAATTCATCAACCGGATACTCTGTCCTGCATATTATTATCCGGAGAAGAATCAAACACTCTGATGGTGTCTTGATAGCAGTTGTTGCCACAATTCCATGTCAGAGGCTGTCAGACGGATTTGAGAAACTGACACCAAGGTTTGTTAGTTGAGTAAACCTGCAGCTAACATGATAGAAGAAGAATATATTAACGTAGTTTTTTTTTTCGGTTTAAATTATGGCTAGGATGGTACTAGTTGCCAGTACAATTCGCGATGGCACTTCAGCTGCGTTTCTTTTTGTGAATTTACATTTATATTACCTGAGTTTACCTGCCAACGCGCTGTATGCCAAACTAACGGCCAGGCGCCGCCATTTTCCACTTCATGCACACTAATCGAAATATGTTCATTCCACCAAAGAAATATAATACTCATTTTTACGAATTCCGAAAGTATCGCGTGATGCGGCAGCGTAATTTAATATTTTGATTAACAATTTCAAAGAGATTGATTTACCGGTAAGCGAATACTTCAAAGAAATATAATAAGAAAATATGAATTGAACCCAGTAAGATAATTTAGAAAGTAGGTAGGGGCTCGTGTTTCTTTAATTTTGAAAGTAAATAATTTAAGGCTTAAAAGGAAAACAAGGTTGGAATAATCGTATTATTCAAAATAATGTAATTGAGTGGGTAGGTACTCTTTCTAAGAAAGTAACAATAATGCTCAAAACATTTAATCTCCACTTTAATAGCCAAAATTCAACTAAATGAGATTTACTTATTTCAATGTTAAAAAGATTGAAAAGAAAAGAAAAGATTAAATATTTTATTTAATAAATAAAATAACAAAATAAATAGTAGACACGATTTTTTACATTCAATAGTGGAAATCCGTCTTTCCTCATTTACATAATATATACAGAGTAGATATATGTATATGCATAGTCATAACTAGTAGTTTACTAGTGTACGAGTACGCAATAGGATGGATTCGAAGAACTACTACATCAATTCTAATGCTTTTTTGTACAAGATAGAGACATTCCACTTGAGTATCTGCGAGCGAGGTTCCTTGGCTCTCCTGCATTATTCATTTGGTTCCCTCATAACTTTCTTAACAATCGTGAACATCGGATCTTACACAATACTGAAAAAATACGTTTTAGCTTTTGCGAAAAAATAATAATTATTTTATTTGCTTCTTTTTATTCAGTTATCCGCATACAAAGTTACCGGAGTTACTTTTTTGTTACGAACAAAGACTTAACCTTTTTTTTAAACGAGATTTGTGTCAAAATGTTCTTTCGTTATTTTATATGGAAATGGGAAATGATGTTAAACTGTTGTGATGCAGGGGAGTGCGGGTGATGTTCTGAATGCCTTAACAAAAGGAAAAAATAAGAGTGAACATCGATGACGGTAAAATAACACGTCACGGGTATATTTACATTGTTGCGTTTTTTCAGCGAATGCCGATTAACGGAATTGTTCGTGGTTTGTTTGTGTACGTTGATGGATTGTATAGAATCCAGTTCAAAGAGTGGAATTCTATTCTGAACTGTTTTGTGTAGAGTTTTCAATCATTTCTATCAACATGTTCGGGATAGCTGTGGATTGAAACTGTAAAGGCTTCCGAGTTCCGCATATAGTCGAGTGTATAACCATCCTCACTGTTCAGTTGCATTGCCCATTGCCCATATACGCTAACTCTATAGTATATACTGGTTGGAGTGTGAAGTTCTTCTACTATCATTTTATCTACTATTTGTCAGGAATAGGTACTACTGATGCGTAATATATTTTTTAAGTTATTTTTTGTACAAATACTTTTTCACTTTGTTCCAGGTTTCCGAATGGCTAACCCACGAACATATCAGCTTTCTTCTCGTCCGTAGTTCACCTTTTCAACAAGCCCCAAATAGCTGTCAGTGCCCACAATAAAAGGCAAGTTTGCGTCAGTAATTGAAAAGGGATCGCTGGCCAGCTAGCCAGTCTTTTCTCCGCTGTCAGGTTGACGTTTGGCTGCCAAATTGACAGCTAGACGGTGTCATTTATCTTGATAAATTTACCGACTATGTGTGAACAGTACACATACACGTATAACATAATATTTGAAGACTTTACTCACATAAAATGCAGATAAAACTAAAAAAAAAAAAATTAATTATAAGCCGGTATTTCTCTAGCACTGCAGGGCTTCAACCTTTTTTCATCTTATCTAGAACTGGTAAGAATTAGTATTTGTTACAGGAGTTCAACTAATCCTGACTGGCTGAATTTCTTTTTTGTTGTTTTCAAGCTTTTTGTCTGACAGGATTTTGACACATTATTCCACCGGACGGTGGGACGTTTGCGAATATGACATGAACTTGTTGTTCCAACAAAAAAAAAACAAATACTATAAAAAAAGATAGGTATACTAGCGTAATTCTCGCTAGCTTTATTAAGGTATTGCATTAAAATCCACACAACAATGCAAATCTTAGCACAGACCAAGATTTCCTGAATTGGCTGAACTTGTTTTCAGCAGGAGCGCATTTGGTTATGACGGCTTTTGGCCCAGTTCACCGGATTCCATTTTAGTTGTTTTCTTTAGCTACTGTGAAAATTAATTTAATGTAACAACTGTATCCAGCGCCTGCGAACGGCAGTTTGTTTGAATAAATGGTTTTATTTTGTGATGAAATCTAATTTCACAAAGAATCGATAAAGTAAGAAATATAAACTTATAAGCTTAATTTATTATTTTATTATTATTATTTATTTATTATTTTATTATTATTATTTGTTTATCGATCATCTGATTTACAAAACGGTTCCGACTTTAAATTACAATAACCTTATCAATCAAAATTACTTTACAAGGAGTCATACAAAATACTTTATTGAATCATTTCTTACCAACAGTGACCCCAGCAGGTCAAATACTAGAAGCTAAATTTGCTACCAAAATCATGGTGCAGCCTTATAAATAAAAAAAAGTACACACAAAGTTAATTCAAGCAAAGTTAGAAGTCAAAATATTTAGATTGCCGTTATTGCTATAACGAACGACACAAAAATATGATTCGTGAATAAAAAAGTCACATCAATGCAAATTTGTTTAATTAATTTCAGTCCGCCTAATCCTATTAAAGCTTCACAATTCGTCAACGTAGGTAAACAAAAATCCATTTCAGAATATAATGTGAAGCGGTTATTTCGGAGCAATTAGTCTTAACGAGCGTACGGGGACGGCGAGGCACCCGGTGGTTTTATCAAAATTATACTTTGGTTTAATACAACATTGATTAGCTGAGGCTAAGCAATTTTGGTGTCGCGTGTTGGTGTTAGTGCAGCTGTATCTTGTGTACGAGTGTGTGAGTTCGAAATCTAGCAGTACTGTAGGTACTTAATTTATAAGTATTTTTCAGACACCACTGACTAACGATGAAGGAAAACATTGTGAGGAAACCTAAACTTAATAATTTAGAAATAGCCAATCCGGCTGCAGCAAGAGTAAGCGTGGTGAATAATAATGCTCATGCCTTCTCTGTATGAGAAGAGGCCTGTGCCCAGCAGTGGGACAATATATAGGCTGATGACGATGAAGCAATTTTGTAAAGATAATAATTTATATAAGACGGGATTGTGTGTGAAAATTGTATTTACTGGGAAGCGTTCTGAAGTATATTTTAATATCGATGTTTACCTTTTTGGTGTGGCGAGACAGCAATTTGTTTTGTGGTTGAATTGAATGTGCCAATTATAAATCATTTATTGACATTCTCGTATTAATAACATTTATTTTATCCATAAACATAACTATTACATTAAAATTTAAAAAAATAACAGGAGTCAGGCATTAAAATATTCATCGTTGTCATCGGGAATCGTGCTCAAAGGGGTGGCTGCATTGCAACGTTGGATGACAATGCTGAAGAAGATACTTTAGGCCAGATATAGGCCAGCCTTCAGGTCACACGTGGATACGACTAAACGTTTCGAGATATGGGAGACGGGCAATCGGATCCCATGGCTCTCTCTCTCTCTCTCTGTTTCCCCCGTTTTTGCACCCCGGTGGTGACAAGAACACAACGGATAATGTCGTTAATACTGGCGTGCCGTGCTATGTGACCTGCGTTCTTATTGCAGGAAAGACAGAGGGGTATAACGCGTTCACACACCTACCATCGCCACATTTAGAATCTTCGTTCCGAAAAAACTAAAAAGGAACAGCTAAAAAATAATAAAACAAAATTTATTGTCATGCAACATTGTCCCATAGATATTATATTCCTTATAAACTTACATACAAAACAATACCTACCGAATTTTTATTTATGTCCATGCCTTATCTGCATCGAGTACACTACAAGCAAATCGGTACTACATTTATGAACATAGTTCCTCCCCCAGTTTGGGGGATCAACTTCCTAAAACCTGGTGTTTCAGGCGAATGTTACCTCAAAGCACGCTTTAACCGTCCAGCGGAGAGATATTGCAAATAGTTTGACATTCTTTCGCGGTATAGTAGCTAGAGTAGCTCCGAAATTGCCTTGTAGTACACTGATTTATTTTACTTTAGTTTAGCTATTGACTTTCACTAAAGCCTTATGTGATACTGAGTAAAATGGCATGCCCTTCATACAAAAACATAATTTGCTTAAAACAGATGTATTTTCGCGACATCTATCAGGAAATGACGATAAGCCCCTCTTTTCATTATTACAAGCTTTTACGTATAGAGATACCTATTTTAATATGAGGTTAATATACACACAACTATTTGAGATATTTAATTAATAACTTATATAAAACAATTAATTTCGTCGCTGGATTCCACATGCATTTATTACATTCACCAATTACATTTCAGAAGTAGGAATGCAATTTACTTCACATTGAATATAATGTTAAACCAAAAAAATTTTCCACAAAATAAGTACAACAGCATTTATGATCGGTTGCAATAAACGTCACATCATTTATACTTTTACGAATTTCACATTTAGATATTATCAATTATCACCAGTTATATTATTGTTAACATTAAAATATATATAAATATGAATCCTTTCGGCAGATCCCGAATGACAGTTCTACAGTGTTGTTGTATATATTTAATTTATGAACCAAACATAATGTATTGTATTATATTAATCACTTTCACAATCACAATAGATATTGTTTATATGATAAAATTTAGTGAGAACGATGTACGTCGTGCGAGTTTTAAAAAGAATAGCGGAAACCACCATAGACTCGAGATATAAATTTTTACAAGCATAGACAATTTACTAAACAAGTGTTACGAGTCAGTAAACTCATATTTTAAAATATTCTTAAATTTCCAGCTACTAGCAACGGACACGGAAACCGAAAAGTCCCTTCATGGTCACGTGACACTGGCGTGTAGTCGGAAGACTCGTTTGCCATTAAAAAAAAAGATATTCTTAAGATCCTATACTCAGTTGTCGGTCTTGTAACCACTAGAGTCTTAAAAGAGCACATTACTATAATATCCTTATTCTATTGTTACTCGTAAAATATGAGAAGCTCCCTCTAATAGGTAGGAGTGAACGCGACGTCGCTTCACTACGAAATTGTTTGTCTCTGTTATGTAATACGCTAGGTAGACGTCATTAGGAGACTAAAATTCTACAAGGCAACACCTTGTTGTAGACTTGAAGTTTAGAAGCTGTTCTTTGATAGATGAGAAAAACATTTTATACTTAAAAAAAAAGTAGGTAGGTATGTTATACCTACTAGCATCCTGGGGGGTTGGACAAGTGGCAAAAACGCTAGTAGAATAGAAAACAAAATGTACGGGAATGACATTCGTTTACGACTAGCTATCTGTCATTCCCATACATTTTGTTTTCTATTCTACTAGCGTTTTTGCCACTTGTCTAAACCCCTAGATGTAACTATATCATACTCCGAATAAAAAGTATCTTGTGTGTTAATCCAGGTTTTAAACAATACGTGTGCTAAACTTTATTCAAATCCTTTCACTAGTTTTTGCGTGAAAGAGTAACAAACATACATTCTCATAAACTTTCGAATTTATAACAAAGATATATATGTATATATACATATCTGAAAATGTTAGTTTTTTGAAACTTTGTTGGGGATTTAATTCCCACACAGCCTAATGTGAAAAGTTATTACTATACGTTTTTTTTATATATTTTTTTGAACAGCTCTATGTATGTACATTGCCATCAAAAAGAGATATTGATAAAAAATAATGAATAAGGATCTTCGAAAAGGAGGTATTGGCCGCGATTCTCTTGACACCATTTAAATTAAATTTAGTCTATAATTTTCTCTTTCCATCAACATATAAGAAAGGGATAGCAAACTTTTAACACCTGTCAAATTAGAAAAAAATAGTTTTCCATACAAATTAAACATCACGACGGAACATCTCGACTAAATTAACAAACCTGTGCGAACAAAATGTCATCTGTCATTTAATTTGACAGCACTAATTTACTTGCTATCCTCTTCTTGTATTTCGCAATAGAAAAAGAACATGATATTTTGAAATTAGTTTAGTCGTGTGTAAGTCAGAATCGGCACCATTGTTTATACAATTTTAGTTCAATTTATTGTTTTACTTTTCTCTCATATACTACTACTAATATGTACTTATGAGGCTATTCTATGCTTTCAGCGAATATGAGAAACAATGCGCAGAATATTGCAATTAACAAAATACTTACCAATAAAATTCGAAAGCCTTTATGCTTGCACATAATAAATTATTTATTTAACGATAATGTGTTTGCGGTTAAGCACTTGCAATGGATAGGTACTCAATATTGATTTGAATTCTCTTTTATATTTTATTACTCTTTAAAGTCAAAGTCAAAAGGTTTTTATTTTATGTAGACCAATTTACAGGTACTTATAAAAACGTCAAAACTAGAAACTAGGTGCACGGTTCCAAAAAGTGGGTCCTATGGAGAAGAACCGGCAAGAAACTCCATGGTGGTTTCCCGCAGTCACAAGCGCATACATACTAAGGAAATTAGTACTCCAAGTTTCTGTATAGGTGTATATCCATGCCAAAATATACCTATTCACATTTCATATATATCTATTCTTTCACGACTAAACTGGCTTAGCGCTGCAGGCAAACAGCCCGACCGGCATGAAGAGTAATTTTTGCATTTTTGAAACCGATACACTTATTCCTCATTATCATTTGCAATATAATTATCATTTGTTGGGGTCGTCTTCCAGGGCTTGCAGTGCTACCGCATTCAACTGAGTACTAGTGTTTTACGTAGAGCAACTGCCTATCTGACCTCCACAACCCAGTTAGCATGATGCCCCTTGGTAAGACAGGTTGTCAGACTTTCTGGCTCCTGACTAAGTAACGACTGCCAAAGATCTACAAATGACAGCTAGGGCCAACGATATAACATGCTTGCCCAGAAACGGAGGAATTTCGGTATGAAATACTCGTGGATGGTCACCCATCCATGGACCGACCGTGCCAAACGTAGCTTAACCTTTTATCGATCCGTGCGGCTCTTAGCCACGAGCTCCTCTAGATATTCTAATTATTCCTATTTGGCTAAACTTTTGTATGAGACCATGGAGACAGTTCTCAGGGTGAAATCGCAATAAATTAGCTAGTAATAGATATTAACAAATAAAACAACCCTAGGTAAGGTTGTAAGTACTGAGTTACAAAACTCCTGGTCGTACAAATATTGCGCAGAACAAAGTTCGTCCAATATCTTTTTGTTGTAAACCTCACGATTAACTTTGTTGCGTCGTTCGCCTGCTTTATTTCTTGCTACATACGAGAATGAAACTGTTTTGTTTATTTTTCCTTGGTTAAAAAGTCGTGAAGTTGATACGGCGCTTTTTATAGCAGAAGTTTTTTAATGGATATGGGATGGGCAATTTCTGTTTGATTTTGGTAATATATTGTAATGTTCTGACTTATTAATGGATCGTTATCAATACAGACCTAATAGTGTGCATTGCAATTACGAGTATTATTAAAAAAAAGAGAAATGATTTTTCACAGTATTGTGGCTGCACTTTGAAAATAGTTTAATGAGAGTGGAGTAGAGCATTTCAATTACTACTTTTTTGATATTCATCCGTCAAAATTGACTAAGTCCTTATCCCACCGTAAAATTTTAACCTACATGGATAATAAAACCATAACCACAAAATACATTATCCAAAAACCGCAAACAAAACTCCTAAACTAAGTAAATTGAAAAGTAGTCCATAAAATCTACTACAACATTTACATTAAACCGTAGCATAATTATTTTAATACGCCAAAGTTGCAAACTTTCCTATCCAAATATATTGCGTGCAGATAAGCGGTATTGCGGTAATTTATGAATAGATTTACTGAGCGGCCCCGGCGTGCATTGAACGTGCTATTCCAGAGCGCTTTGCTTTGCCAATTTACATTTTTATTATCCACCCCGTGTGAGCTGTTTGCACTGTGACAGTACAAACATTTTCCGAATCTTGTACAGCTCCAATTTGCGACACACCAAAGGTTTGAAGCCCCTGCTAACCAAACTAGTGTGTTTTAATTTGAAAACATTCGGCTTGTTGCTTTTTGGTCGGAAGAATTAGAAAATGAGGGGATTTCCATTTGTTAAGTGAGCATTTGTATATTGGAAAAAAAATATATTACTCTGCTTTTCTGGAAGCGGATTTTGTATTTTAAAATCTTTACTAGATCATGAAATAGGATCATCCTCTTTGTTGTTTTGTTTAGATATTTGGAAAGTACACACTTCATCATCGTCCTATTTACTGTCTCACTACTAGTAAAGGCCTTTCTTCATACAGAGAAGGAAGTAGGTACTTGCCAGGTTTTGAATCCGCGCATTCGTACACGAGATCCAGGTACCTCAACCACTACGCCACCAAGACGATTACGCACTTAATTAGGCGTGAATATTTATTCTGTAATTAACATGCATGAACAAATGATATTATAAAAAAATGGCTGTTCGTTTAACGTTGACCGAAGTGAAAACAAACGTCGGTTTTAAAGCTTCATTCCCACGTGTGAGTTTATTGTAACATTATTCTGACCTGTCACCGCTGCTGACCGCTATCATTTCTGTGTGAATTGACCCTAAGTCATTCAATTTTCCTGGATTATCAGATGACAAGGTATATCTAAACGTATATAGTTCTGCCGTATGTGGTTGACAATCTCTGACATCCTTCAGAGATAGCGATTGCAGTACGGTCCAATATCCGGGGGATGCACCGATCGCTTCGCCTTCATACTTCATGTAAAGGTGTCCATCAAATTTGTATCCGTCTTGCACAAGATTTCTGGATTGAAGAAGCTTAGATATTGATTGATTGTTTATGTACATTCAGGCGAGATTGAATACATATAAATACCTATTGGAGCGTTAGCAAAGGAAGTAAGTAACAGATCGTTTAAAAAAAGATGTAAGTAACTACTCAATAGAAATATGTAACACTAAAAATAACACATATGTACTTACTCATAAATATTACCTAACATAAAACTAAAGAAATTGACTGAATATCTATGCCAATTTAGCAGGTGTGGAACGAACTGTTAAAATATATTTTTTGCAGACCATACAACATTCTATTGAAATATCCACTGCAGTACAGTTTACTGTTGTAAGACTTGTTTTATAAAAGTCCGATATAAAGCTCAATTTGTTATTTGTATTCCTTTTAGAACAAAGGATAGAACTGATAAAATGTTACAATCAACAAACATTTGTAATCTTCACTAGTTCGGGATCCTACAATTGAGATTCCACTTTGGGATATCGTTACAGCCGATTCGAAAGGTTTCCTTTCGAACTAGATATATTTGTAGAGGATATGAACAAATAAATCCAGGTCACAACGAACTTTTTCGAATTGAGAATCGAGTCACTTTTCAGAAGAGCAAATAAGCATTACATTTTTTGCAATGGCAATGCATCGGGGACTGATTAACGAGGTCGCGTCGCGTTCCGAGACTCGTGACGTTTTAAATGCTGCTCTCGTTTACCGCGTGACTGAGAATACGCGCTACGTTTTGATTTTACCCTACCTTCTTTTGTTTTCCTCCGCGATAGGTATTTGTTTCTGTCTCTGGGGTTTTGTATGCTTAAAGAGTAGTGACATGACATACTTTCGTTGTTTCAGAACGGTTTAAAAAATGTTTTAGGAGCGTTTGATTTTAGTGTTTTATTTTGCTGTCGTGTCGTGTTTAGGCAATACGCTTCACATAAAAAATAGTAAATGACCACAAGTGACACTTGAAGTATCATATTCAAGTAGGTACAAATAGTAGGCGAAGAAAGACATAACTCTGCCATGCAGAGTACTTCAGAGCACCAAACCTTGGGAGGCGAACGCAGGGCTAAAGCCAGCACGCAGAAGCTCCTTGTGACAACTTAAATGAAATGTAATAAATAGTGACAACTAGCCAGCGATTATCCCTGTAAACATCATAGAATATATATCATACAATATACTTGGTAGGTGTCTTAGTCATTGCCGCCTATGGAGTAGTAGAGAGCCTCTTTAGTGCTGCGTATGTAGTACAGGGCTTACAGGTCTAAAATACCTTAAAATATCTCAGGTGTTGAAATTACAATCGGCACCCCTGTCTTCAATCCCACTTAACCAAAAATAATACTTCGGATAAATTAACCCCAATGATTGTTCCACCCCAAATTATGTGCCTTCATTAAATTGAACACGATAATACTCCACGACGACCACAAAGAGTATCGGAGCATAAAATTGAAGCGAACACAGTTTACCAATTATTAATGACAAGCTTCAATGGACCAGAATGGGGATCTGCCCAAAATTACCAGAGAGCAGCGAACGCAGAGAACGAATAGCCGAATGCACAGACATGCCAATTGAATTTAATAGAAAAGTAATTAAGCTGATCTTTAAAGCGGCGGTCAATTTATTTTATCGGGTAGCGGGGCGAGATGGGAAATGAACGTGTCCGCCGCGAGAATGGTGGGGTTAACTATCTAGTTCTAACGTTACTTTTAACTGGCAGAGAAAGATTAGCTCCGATGCAGACCACCACAGAGGATTGTTTTTAATCGAAATTGAATCTCGGAAAGTGCAGATTATCCATACTTTATAAACAAAAGCTGTTTACAAAGCTGCTTTATAATATTTTATCAGTATATCGTAAACTATTTTAGCCATATTTTATAAAAGTACTTTATCGAGGTAAATATTTTCGCAGATAGAAATGAAAATATACTTTTAGAATCCTCGGGTCGGGGCTTAGCAAATAATTTAAAGGATTCTAAGTTTTTATGAAAAGGGAGTAAACTGGTGGCTTAAACTTTTTCGCGAATTGCTAAAGTAGAATTTATCCGATAGATGGTAAGTCTCGAGTGGCTTATTTGTGTCTTCCGCAGTAGCATGGCAGCCCCGGCTTCCCATAATTGACTTTCCTTGTATTCCTTCAAAAGTTATTCTAACACCCGAGGCGGAAGATTAAATTCTAGTAAAATGTTAGATAAGAACTCTTTCAGTAGCTAAGATGGAAGTGTTAAGATATACGTAAAAGGCAATCTTTTCATGGAAGTTGTTAGTTTTGCAGATCTAAACTGAAAAGTTGTAAATAAAAGTTCTGAACGTAGAAAGAGGTCGTTTGAGTATGTAGAAAACAAATTGTGTTACTTTGGATATTTTTAAACAGTTTCGAATTACCATGAAAAACTTAATCTAAAAATAACTCATTTATTCAGGCTGAAAATTACTAGAAAAAAGACAGCCCCAAAACGCCCCACCTTGCATTTATATGATATTTATTATCATAAGAGATAAAAACTCCGCAGTAAAGTACATATGGACAGTTACAACTCCACATAAGTATTCCATTTCGTATATTTTACTCTCAAAGGTAAACCCTAAGACAGCGAAAGAAGAAGCTAATCCCCACAAAGGTCGACGTACGAGATGCTAGTGACGTTTAAATAAGTTCCGCCATATTTCGAAGTATAGTCTGGCAAATGGTAATACAAGAGCGAGCAAATGGCGAGAGTTCCCAACTCGCCCCGAGGCTGTATTAAATACGAAAAGTTTGTGTTAATATGAGATATTTTTATACTGGCATGCCGTTTTAGTGTCGAACCGGCGATTACTATGGAAATATCGTATTATCTTAATAGTTTTTTAAGTGGAATACGTGCGAGTTTTGCATCTACACAAAATATTAGCGTTTAAAAAGCTACACAGTTTTTGCAGTCCTTTTTATCAACAAAAATGTATCCAGACGCTGAAAATCGATGAAAATGAAACCGTCCTGTAAAGAAGTCCCGAGATAATAATAAAAAAGGTTAGGGAAAAACAACTGAATTTAAATCACGCCTTAAAATAACTGCGCAACATCTCGTTACACCCGACTGAATACGTTTCAAGGCGGAGAGCTCACAAATTATGAGGCTCTCCCTGCGGCCGTTTAAATAATCTCGGGGTGCAATAAAAGCGGTCCAGGCTATATATAGCAAGTACAGCGAACCCATTAGAGGGCGCAGTGCAAACATCCTCGCAAACTAATGGCCCGGCCATGGGTAAACTGCGCCCTGACGTACCAAGGAACGTGTAAGAGCCTTAAACTGTGTGCAATGCACTCGATTATAGGTGGCCGATAAGAATTAGTTGGTAAACATCACTAGTTGAGTTGAATAGTCAACTAGTTGTATAGCGAAGCTGTGGCGGTGGGCTCTGTTTACGTAAAGCAGATTGAATAAGTTGCATAAACTTTTTCGTTTGATCCCCTTTTAGATAAAGTAGGTAAGGATTTAGCTTATGTACGATGATCATGTGATTGGCTTTGTGGATATTGTTTTGTAGTCTATGTTGGTATAGTTAAATTATTCTACATGTATCGTATATGTACATTTATACTTCTTTTCGTTTGGCTACGATTGAGTTTCTGCAGTACCTCCAGTACTATTGGGATCGTTAGATTTCAGATTTGGAGCCGGTACTTTCCAATTAATATTTTTAGAAATATATCTAATCCTAAATTATCGACTAGCTGTTTCCCGTGGCTTCACTTGCGTCCTGAGGTTAATTGATTTATAACCGTCTTCAGGGTCCCTTCTATCTCCGTAGCAAATTTCATAATAATCGATTTAGTCATTCTGAAGTTATGTCTTGACCAAAAAAAGGAGATTAATTTAATTAATATAATTCTAGAAAAAAAAAACAGGGATATTTACAATTTTATAAAATTATTATTATCTCCTTCCAAAAAAAATATTCTCAACAAAATTACATTCTGCAGCACCGAAATTGCATTTTTAACTCTCCAGCTTTAAATATTAATTTGTTTAAAACGTTTACTCTGCCATACGTCGCTAGCTACACAGTGCATATTTCTACAGCAAATGACCGGCTTATCTCGCCGTGTCGTGCACTTAGATGCTTACGACTAACCCCGGTCACTTGATACTAATATTTGCATACAACCCCGCTGGGATTAAGCTGTGAAAACAAGGCATTATAATGTTAGTTCCAATCTTTAAAATTTTAGTGGCTGTGTCAGGACTCGTGGAAAACAAAAACCATTCTAGGTTATTGAACTGAGTTATTTTTTTAATGTTGGGTAATTTTCATTATTACTTCTTGGAACAAAGTTGTATAAAGATCCTTTAATAAAAATAATAAAAAAAGAATTATGTTCAATAAACTGTAAGAATATTGTAGAAAATTTAATTAAACAATTAATTAAGATCACTGTATTGATGATCTGTTACGAGGACGTAGTAGTCAAAACCTTGCTCAGTTACGCCATAATATAAGAAGGGTTCAACTACATAATTCCAACTCAGAAAATACTTTATTCAATTTTATACCTCAAAACATTTTACTAAAAACTAAACGCCTATAAATCATTCAGCAGTTTCAGCTAAACTAAACGGTAATCGCCGCCTCACGTTGTAAAAATTTCATACGCAAACTATTTCTACAAATTTCGCTTTACACGCTGAGCTTAGCAGAAATATTCATCAATTTTTAGCACCATCCTTTCGGAGTCAAAGTAAAGGTGCCACACTTCTATATCTGCTTCTGAATATTTTTCTAAGGACCTGTAGCTGAAGGCTTTGCAAGCGCTCCTTAAGTAGATACCGCTCTAGGCTGGACAAGTTATTTGCCTTTATTGAGCGTGCAGTACAAGCCATACCTGTATTTTGTTCGTAAATATGTATGATAAAGTATTTCGATCCCGTTTTTTTGTATACTCATTGGGATGGTCTTTTTGATGTTTTATTTGCTGCCGTAGTTTACCTATAGGTTTTCAAGTGTTTATTTGTATAGGACAGGATAAAAAGCTTTATGTAGGCTCGAATATCTAAGTTTCATCACTTGATCATCACTCCTGGCGTACATGTGGTGTAATCTTGCTTTGTATTATGTAATACTTTGTTTGTTTGTTTGCAGTAACTGTCTCAATCGTTAGGTTATCCAGTTTGTAACTTCACAACATTTCTATACAACGGTCTTTCAGAGTTTTCTTATCTACAAGTACTACAAGTTTTGCTATTGTTTTTGTTGCAGTTTGCGCTGCAAGATATGTTTGTTTTTTTTTCCTACACTTTTAGTTAAGTTAAAACGTATATCTAGACACTAGACATATAAAAATAGAGTTTTTATTCACTTTATTCAAGTTATCCAATAGAAAAATTCACAATATTGGCGATTCACAAACAAAACGATAACTTATTTCATAATGGTCGATGCGGTCCGCATTCTTACTGCAAAATACATTGCGGCAATAAGCAAATGTACGATACATCGATCGTTTAGATCCCAAACGGAGAGGATAGTACGTACTATCACTAATACTGGAGCATTGTGGTCCGATAATAATCGTTGCATTGTCGCGGCGGCTATGATCTCGGATTACCAGGCCAATTGCCGGGACTCAACGGCGGAGCTCAACTCTTCCTACGTACCCCAGTGTATACATCGCCCTATATTGATGCCGGTCTTCTAATCTGTTAAGCTGCGATCGTGAGAGATACACCTAATATAGGGGTATTTACAGTATAATTAGTGGACTCTGGTCCGGCCTGATTACGTGGAAATAGATTGATGTAGAGAATAAACCAATTCAGCACATCGAGGGGGGATTATAGATATCTCCACGTATTAATGGGGGTGATTTGGCATGGCCGTTACATTTTATTGGTGTTTTCCGCTTGTTCTCTTTCTTGTGTTTTCGTTTCTTACGTGTGGAATTATTTAAGACAGGTACAAGTTATGTGGGTATCCTCTGGGCGTTTGATGTACTGTAATGGTATTGTTTTTCGTGGAGTTCAGTGGCACAGGTGTTTATTTTCAATAGTTTTTTTTGCGTTTTATATTAATAATGAAGATAAGCAACCTTGGCAGCAGTAATCACAGTTTGCCGAGTTGTACAAATGATCTAATTTCAGTGAGTATTATGCCGTGAATTACATCATTATCATATTTTTATTAGTGCAATCTCATTAAACTTAGCCTAGTGAATAGCCTTGAACACGAAGTAGCTAACTATGCCTAAATGTTTAAGTAGGTAGCAATGTCCAAATGTAACAGATAAGTCATTATGTAAGTCTTGGTTCGAAATATCGAAACTAGGTGCAATTTTAAATACGTGATAGATACTGATACAGATAAAATAAATTTAGAATACCACTCATCTAGTTGTGTCTAATTCCCAGGTCGGGCAGTCTTACTGCGTATTTGGAAATGGTCATCTCAGTAGCAGCTTGGAGTTTAGACTTAAAATAACTGAAGACTCTTTTGTTGCTTTTCGTAGAAACTACAAATAAAATACTCGCATCTAATTTCAGTTTCCAATAATCTAATATGGTTGATTAATCTCAATAGTACCCTCTATTTTAGATTAGTTTCAAGCTTGATTTATGCTCTGTGGGATTTCTTTGTAACATCTCTTCAAAGTTCTATAGAAATTCCACATACTAAACCTCATTCATGCTCGCTATTCATTCTCCATGTTATTTCAAACAGAGTCAAAGAAAGGCTCCAATTCAAGCTCTGCGAGTATCGATTGCAATGTATCAGTCTAGACGGAAAATGATACAAGCAATAGGACCAACTTCAAATAGCTCCCTTGACGACAAACAGATCCAATTCTTACAATATGTGATACTTTTGTGAAGGTTTTTACGCGATATATATGATATAGGTATTATAGATATATCTTCCTGTGTCAGCTTTTATCTCCCATATTTCATATCACGAACTTTTATTTCAAAAAGCTGCTGGAAACGAAATTTCATTTACGTAATTGTCTGTCAATAAAATAGGTGTAATAATATTTCTCCGTGCATGAAAATCAAACTTTATTACTTCAAACAGAAAATCAAATAAAGTTCCAGCTCGCATTTCGTTTGCAGTTGACAGTATCGGTAGAACTGTATTGAGCAATCATCATGTGAAACGTCCCGTGCCCGCCCGTTTCTCATTTACCCACGACATCGTCTACTCCGCGTGCTGTTATAGTAGGAGCACAATATTGATGAATACAGAAGGCTGGCTACAAAGGCTAGATTAGGTAGGTACATCGTGGCGCTACAATCAGCGATGGAACTTTTGATCAGGAACCTAACAGCCGGTTGCACCAAAAAAAGATGCGGTTACTTATTGAATAATTTTCTATTATTCTAAATGTGTACGTTTACACATTTAGGCGAAAAACCTGTTAAGTTCTTTTACCCTTTGACTGCTACGTCAAAAATGCAAAAGTATGCACTCAGCGCCAAGCTACAATTTCATACTTGAATTCTCTCATGTAGTCATGGCGGTGGTGTGTTGGACACATCTTCTTGTGTCATGTATCTATTTTATAATGTATAACTGTGTCAAAAGGCATGATCCTTACTTGAAGACGTTTATTTAGTTTATCGCTTATTTTATGGATAGAATTGACCTTCTGCACCTATTTACTTTGTGGTAAAATGTCGCCATCGTCTCGTACGTACGTGATATTGTTACCGACACCGTACTTACTTTAACACATAGGTACTTTTGAACAACGAATTTCTGTAAAAGTGCGCACTTTCGAACGGTGTAAGCTTTTTATTTTATGATTACGGTGGTGTATTGTGTTTGTTGCGGTTTCTTGGTGGCAAGGAGTTACTTTTTATTCTGCGTTATTGTTTAAAGTTATAACGATGCTTAAGAGAGTTTTGTAGAGCTAAATCATAATTTAAGAGGTTTTTTTTATATTATTCGAAGCTTCTGTTCGTGGTGTGACATGGACATGTAATTTTCTATTAATGAAAGGTTGTTTTGTATTCATCCAGTAGTTTTAGAAATAACCCGCTTACATAAAAACTCATTAACTTTAATTTTCCTTTTTTTAGAATGTTAATATTTATTGTTTTGTTTACTCCATTGTTTTAATGTAATCCAATTATTTTGTATCAGATTTTAGTATTCAGAAAGCTTTTATTTTGTACTAGAAATCATTTCGATGGCTCCACATTGCGGTATTGTTTCCGATTTACACTTTTCGCACTTTTGCACGTAGATGTGTTTTAGCACGATATTTTGCAGGAGTTCGCAGTTTCTATCGCTCCAATTTTATTTGATATTACCTTTTATGTAAATGTTCTAGATAAATAATGATAAATGAGGCAATAACTATATCTATTAATACGTGAAGAATTTTTTGGATCCATATTTAAAAATGCTGCGCACACTTCCGTGGGCGCAGTATGAATTTTGGCACAGTTAATTAAAGAAAAAGTACAGAAAGATAATATACAAATAAAATGTAGTCAAACACTAGTATGTGTAGTTTAATAAGTAACAAAAGTATGCCACATGGATGTATACTACACTGTACTTGTGTGTGAAATATTGACATGATTAACTAATGTATCAAACAAAAAAAAACTAACTGACTATAACGAATAAAATAATTTTAATAATTGTGTGGTTTTTATTTGCTATTATTTTATATGTAATTGTATATACACATACCTACGCTTTTTTGTAGAATTACATATAAAAAAATATTACACGTTATTGTTTTCTTTTTGAAATATTGAAAGGAAATGTCGCTAACATTTGATAATTCTTATCTATTTTATTGTCAAATTTTTAAAAATATATATTTTTTTATTCTAATCGTTTTAATTTTAATACTATTTTTATAAAAGTATCAAATCATCCGAGATATCCTACAGAGGATTACGAAATGAACATTTTATTATTATCTTCTTTTCATAAATCTTCACCAGCTATATTTTATCTTTAAAAGTGAAATGCCTTAATCCGATACCCATCGAAATTTTTTCGTGACTTATTTCTTATATAACGCTTTTATTCGGTGTTAAACAGACAAATCGGATTTGGAATGGATTAAGTTGTCCCTATAAATCTTATTACGGGACACTGTAAGCTTATTTGCAAGAATAGTAGGTAGTAGCAGAATGGATAATGAGCACTCAGAATAAATTGCCTATGATGGAAACGGGTACTTTTGCAATCAAAATATTAGTAGCGGCTATTCTATCAAACTAATATAAAAAATTGTGAAAGTAAGTTAGTTAGTATCCAGATGTGGTAACTAGTTCTCTCGGTACGCCGTTACTGCAAGAAAAAGCTAGTTTATGAAAAATTGTATCTAAATTCTTTTTCACACCACTTTTTATTACTACTACGTGGGAACTTGTATTATGTGAAAATCATTACCCAATTATAAAATTGCGGTACAAATGAAATAACTATCCATTGTTCCCTCAAATCAAATTTTGCAATTCGACGTATGATAGGAACCGTAAAATAGGACGACACTTCAAAGACCAATCGTGAAATCGTCAATGTCACGATGAAAGATAAGGTATAAGGGACGGGAAATGTCAATACGACACGCCGATGCGACCTCGACGCCATCCCAATGCAAAAGGATGACTTTATGTTCGACTTCTAGTTCCGTTACGACTTTTTCTCGTTCCGCTTGGTACTTATTTGACAAGATTCAGTCATGTTAGCGTTGACTGAGTGCGCTGAATAAATAGATCTAAGGTCAAGCCAAGAAAGTTTTAAATACAGTGCATATTTTTTTCGGATTTAAAATGTCTCTCCACGCCTTTTTCTTCACTTACTTCTACTAAACCAAGCGAGAGATTTTGATACAGTTTCCATCACCTTGAGATAATTTTTTTTTTTTTTTTTATATTTAAAATTTTTATATAATCTAGCGATAAGATAATATATTCTAATCTTGTCGTCAAGCTATTTGCACCAACATTGCGAATCGGCGTTCTTTTCAAATTAAGTTCGGGCAGGTCACTCGTTACGTTTGGTGGAATAAATCAAAGCCTTGAATTTTTTATGGTACTGTAATGTCACGTAAGTAATGATTGATATGTCTTTGTCTATAGTATTTCTGTTCCTCCTTGTTTTCACCGCAGCAATCTTTACAGCATTTCATGTCTTCCCCACCGCTCCTGCGACAAGAAAATTGAGTTTACTTTAGTTTACACGTGTGGTTTTTGTTTTTACATGTCAAACATGTGGACGGCTAATCTGATGGTAAATGGTGATCATCGCCTATTAACATCGGCAATAATACATTATGTATTTGCATTACTATCCAAGGGAAAGCTGAAATGTCCCGTGTAGGGGTAGGTTACACACATGATGGGTATAATATAACAGATTACATATATTGCTGAGGAGTTTGTTGCGCCACTTCTTCTTCCCAGAAAAAATACATAGGTAGTGGTGAAGAGGGGCTGTCTCTTGTAAATTTGAATTTTAAAAAGTGCTGATTTTCAGCCTAATTTGAAAAAATGACTTTTGAATTTTCAAACATGGAAAATATACTAAGTATGACCTAACTGATTGGGTGCTCGGAGACGACTGAACTAAATTAAAATAATAAAACTAAAATTTTGAAAAAGCTTTTTTAATATAAATATTTGTTTTTTTGAGGTGCTGGCGTAGTTTTTTCTTCCTCACCATTGCAGCAATTTTTACAGCATTTCATATTTATGTCTTTATCCCTGTAAGTATACATTTGAGGTTCGTCATTATATACTCGTATTATGGAATAATTAGCACTCACGAAGTATTTTTTTTCTTTTATTTTAGCAGAATAGGAACTCAGATGATTTTGTCCTACATCCGTATATTGATGGAAAAATATCACTAGGTAAGTTATTGTATTCCTTTTTTCATGTTTTTAAGAGAATTTTTAAAATGGTTAACTTCATTCCAGGCGTCATAAATATTTTTTTTAATCTTCCATACAGGTTTTTAAAAATATGATGCATTCTTTCAAAATTGAGGTAACCAAGTTTCAATATCTCGGTCATCTCAATTTTAAATACTGTTCACTCGTTTTTCCATCGGTCAATTTTTTTTTCAACCTTAATGATATGAAACCGTGCTCACGGCAAAGTATTTGATAATTATAAAACTTAGAATTTCTTCTTCGTATAATAATATTTTGTTTTAAAATTATACAGAATGACCTGAAGGAATATTTTTAAACATAATAGCTGGTGAAAAGAGACTTCTGGGAACAAAACAGCACATAATTGACAGCGTCAACTTGATAAGCGTCGTTCTTGCCGTAGTTATTTTACTATGCGATACTCGGGGCGTATTTTGTTCGCTTTTATTTTAAAAATAGTCCCAAGATAGGGCTGCCAGATTTTTTTTTATTATAGAATAAGTCATGCGATATTGAAGTCGAAATTTAAAATATTGATTATATGTATCCGATGGTCTCAAGCAAATATTTGTTTTTAAGCAAATATAGTTTAAGTTCCAAATCGGCATTGCGTATTTAATTTCCAATACGACACCTACACTCAGTATGTAGAGCGAATGTTAGTGCCGCCCGCGGCTTCGTCCGCGTGGGCTATACGAATTCAAATTATAAATGCCACCCTTTTTCAACCCCTTAGGGGTAGAAATTCGGAAAATCCTTTGTTATCGGATGCCTACGTCATTCAAAGAACACATACTCCAAGTTTCAGATCTCTACGATCAGCGGTTTAGGCTGTGCGTTGATCCGTCAGTAATTCAGAACAAAGCATTTTATATACTTATAAAGATTTTTTTAATGGATAATTTGAAAGGAATCATTACAACTTTTCCGGTACAAAAGCCTGGAGAAGTAAACCTGTAGTTATAAATGTTTCCGCATTGTGCCATGTTCAGCCATTAAGGATACATTTCGGCAACAAGTTAGCAAGTGACATTTCCTCATTGTAATATACAAAAGTACTACGTACTAATATTATTTTTATTTTTCCGCATGAAAGATTTTAGTACCTAATAAACATTACGAAACCGATTTTCTAAAACAGTTATATATTTTTTATCAGAGGGTTTTCTACCGTACAAAGCCAGCTTAGTGATAAAGAATATACTACAACAAACTCTTCGAAACTCCTCACATTCCCTCAGCATATTTGATAAACAGGGTTCGGTTAAAAAATCGTTACTGATCGAATCTCGAAATAGGGCGACGATGTCAAGCGATCAACGCTACTCAGCATGGCGGAGCGATCCATCCGCTCTTGTCACGGGCAAAGCCAGCCTTTACCGGTAACTGCCACGTTTCTCATCCGACATTTTCCATGGAAAAAATAGGAAAATAAATTTTACTATGTGACAGTCAACTGCCAGTTACTTTGTAACACTTTCTGCTGAATTATTTTTTAGTAGTAATTTTTACATTTATTTTTCCTGGAAGTTATGTTAAGTTTTATTGGCTTACTATATGAACATAGTGTACGTGTTTCACAATTTCATTTCTGTTATTAAAAGGATTTTTTTTTTCAGAAGAGTTGAAAGTTGTAATACCTAAGCCGTAAAAATAATAACGCTACATAGGTAATTATGTGTCCTTCCCGAGGCGTGTTCATGCTCTGTAAATTTCTTTAAGGTTCTGTAGTGACACCTATCTCACTACATGCAAACGACCACAGTTTCTACATCGCGCAAGCAGAGTTCTCGAGATAAATAGAATATATTATACAATTTCCCATGAACCATCAGGCAGTAGCCCACTAGGCTATATCACCCGGCTGGCCGGAGGATCCTCCCTACTCTATGGAGGGACCCCACACAGTGTTCCTTCATAGTTTCGTTATTTAATTCTAAAAGTGTAATAAACGGAGTGACTCACAGACAAATAGAAAAAAAAAACAGTACTGTTAACATAATAAGGTACTCACGGCAAGTTTTCAGAGATCCATGAACAGAAGCATGTCATCTTGATCCCAATCGCCACGTGGTCACCTTCACACTCCACCCCGCCTAATGTTACCGCCACCAAATGTCCTTGACGAATTGCCGGCGCTCCAGAGTCGTCCTAAGTTAAATGGTAATAAGGTTAAATATTGAATGACGTGATTTCAATATATTCTGGAATGTACCTATTAATTAGGTATATGCTAAGTGATATGCTGACTATATTTCATATAGTGGCGAAGACCAATCAACTTCCAATGTCTCATAAAGTTACCCCGGCTCCCCTTCGGGAGGAGCACGAGAAGACCCGTGTGTTGTTGACCAATCAACTAACCAAATAAATACCAAAGTAACTCTGTATGTCTGCCACTCTGTTACTCTGTCTGTTATATGAGATAATAATTATTATTTTTATGATTTATTTTTATTATAAGATGATATATTTGATCCGGGTGCGTCAAGTATCTGGGACCATGGTGCAGGTGAACCCAAGAAGCAGCTAGTCATAGTTCATACTAATATTATAAATGCGAGTGTTTGTGAGTATGGATGTTTGTTACTCTTTCACGTTAAAACTGCTTAACGGATTTATATGAAATTTGGTACACACATAGCTTACAACGTGGATTAACACATAGGATATTACTTTTTATTCGGCTGTGCGTAGTAGTTCTCTTAGGATGCGGGTGAAAATGCGGGAAACATTTCGTGTTTTATACATGACAAGTAAGTGTCTGGCTAAGCTAGAACATTGTAGGCGTGGAACTTGAAATACGAAATAACAATGATGAAAAGTAACATTCTGCATTGACAGTCAAGGAGATAATTTGAGGAGCTCGTGGCTAAGCAACAGCCGCACGGGTCGACCGATCAAAGGTTAAGCTGCGCTTGGCGCGGTCGGTCCGTGGATGGGTGACCAACTATGTCATAGCGAGACTCCTCCGTGCCTCGGAAAGCACGTTAAGCTGTTGGTCCCGGTTGTCATTTGTACATCTTTGACAGTCGTTACGGGTAGTCAGAAGCCAGAAAGTCTGACAACCAGTCTTACCAAGGGGTACCGTGTTACCCGGTAACTGGGTTGTGGAGGTCAGATAGGCAGTCGCTCCATGTAAAACACTGGTACTCAGCTGCATCCGGTTAAGACTGGAAGCCGACCCCAACATAGTTGGGAAAAGGCTAGGCAGATGAGTCAAGGAGATAATTTATTTATTTCATCTTCTGTTATTCATTCCTTTCATTGAGAGACATTCTTCAAACAGTAAAGCAATGCTTTTTTTTATCCAGGTATTTAAAAGTACGGAGAAGTCAAAGTCAAGGGCAGAAACTAGTTAGGACGTAAAATGTTACCTACCGCGCTTATATAATGCTCTTCAGCTGCATAACATACGACCTCGTTCGTATCTGATTAGAAAACAAAGAATGTATCCCATTAGCACTCTTTGACCTCAAATAGGTTCCTCAAATTCATTCACTGAATGTAATGTGTTTTACCAAAGTTTTTAAAAGTATAGCTTTTGCCACCAATATTATTCTGCACCCATTTGAAGCATATCATGCATGGTGATTACACATGCATATTCGTTTTAGTGGTTTCAAAGATTACCTTCAGGCTACGAGATACTTGAGATTTTCAATTATTCAAATTCCAATTTATAGTAAGTCCATAGTTTATTGACTCTACGAACTAATACACACATAATATTGTTTTCCATTGAGATAAATTGTTTGTTAAGGTATATATATTTTTTTTCCAAATCGAAACATCAAAGACAGTAGCCATAACTTACTTATTGCATAAATTGCAGGCAACGCCTTGTCCACTAATTTCTTGCATGTCTGCACATTCACGAACCCAAAGATTTCTATTGTTAGTTTGTTTTCCTATAAAGAAAATAGTAATTTTTTATATTTACTTAATTTGAAGCGAAACCTAGATTAGAAAGTCTTTAAGTATAGTAGGTACATCCATGGTACAACCTATCCTTAATTTTTCAGATGGGAAATCATCAAGAAATGACTCCACCCGCCCGTGGGTGTGGTGGGAGGGAGTGTCAGACTCTTACTGACTAAAACCCATCTATGTTCCGCCTTATCCTACCAAACTTAATTCGTACTCTCTTTATTAATATTTTGAATCTGAAAAAAATACTGTCTATCTATTACGTTTTCACGGTAAAACGGCCAGAACCGATAACTGATTTAGATAAAATACGGTATGAAAATAGCTTTATCGTGGAGGTGGTCTTTGGATTTGTAATCAGGTGCGTAAATTTTATTTAAACTGGTTGACACCCGTAACGCCTCAGAGGCCCAGTTGAAAACCAGCATCAGGCACCAGCTGTCTGGCATTATCATCTGGACCTATTTGGCAAAAGAAGCGTGCAGTATCTTACTCATTTCTTGTTATCTTTTTAGTATTGATATCCCTATGTGTGTGAAGGAGCTCGTGACTATGTAACAATACTACGGTTCGACCGATCAAAGGTTAAGCTGCGCTTGGCGCGGACGGTCCTTAGATGGGTGACCACCTTTGTCATAGCGAGACTCCTCCGTGCCTCGGAAAGCACGATAAGCTGTTGGTCTCGGTTGTCATTTGTAGATCTTTGACAGTCGTTACGGGTTGTGAGAAGCCAGAAAGTCTGACAACCAGTCTTACCAAGGGGTACCGTGTTACTCGGTCACTGGGTTGTGGAGGTCAGATAGGCAGTCGCTCCATGTAAAACACTCAGCTGCATACAGTTTAGACTAGAAGCCGACCCCAACATAGTTGAGAAAAGGCTAGGCATAGGATCTCTATGTATTATACTGTGTTGTTGTTTCTTTCTTTCTTTCTTTTTAGTATGGATTGTAAGGTGGGTGAATCTGCGGCAAACAGTATTTACCTTCGTACCGACAGTTCTTCGCCAGTTCTTATAATATGTTTGCACTGCATTTTCCTTTTTTTTATTTTGTTCTTTTCCGTCATTTTCCTTTGCTTTTATATCACCCTGCAATACATAAATATGGTCATCTTGAAATTATGTATATTCTTTGTAAAGTAATAACGTCTATTAAAAAATGTATACATAAAGTCTTACACCAGATTTATTATGATTAAAGAAATAAATAAATATACTTTTTCTTAAACTATATCGAGTATACAGGCTTGGAATAAAGGGTAAACCTTTCAAAAATACAGTTTGATTTTGTATTCTCATCTTAAAAAAAATATCATTAATCACAAACCTCGTTCGAAAACGATCTACGCCCATTTTGGGGTCCCGCATCTTCCTTCTCCTTCCTCCTGGCGGAATCCTGGAAAATACTTTTGCTTTCATAAAATAATAATTAAATTGTAATTAGGTATATTATAAATCAAGCGCATTAGCTAAAGCAAAAATGTATCAATATAAATAAAAAAGAAACGAGCTACAAACATCGCAACTGACATTTTACAGGCTGATTTGATAAACATAACATTCAAAGCTACATATTAATTTATGAAAATAGTCAAGGCAAAATTTACCCCATTCTTACGGAATAGGTCGCTATTGATTTTAAAATTCATGTCCTTCTTCACCTGTAAATCAAAAAATAAGTCAGTCATATAAAATCAGCCTGTAAATATCATTTTGTGATCTTGAATGATTAAAGGTACTATTAACTACTATGATTATCAATGACTAGCTTTCCGCCCGCGGCTTCGCCCGCGTGGACATTGTTTTTACACCTTGGTTTACAGTATTTAAGTTTTAGTAGGGATCCCTAATAATTTCTGGAAATTATATAAGATATTCGTGTAGCTTTCTAAAGGTGAAAGTTTTTTTTTAAATCAGTCCAATAGTTTTTGAGATAAACCCTACAAACAAAAAAACAAACAAATCTTTCCTCTTTATAATATTAGTATAGATGAACCTAGTTTTAGGCGTGATTATCAATAGCTAAAGGTTTTGGGATATATATGTACATATATTATTATTAAATATAAATTAACGAGTACACGAAAAAATATTTTACACTGAAAATAAGGCTCTAATAAAGATTAGCCGTCTTATTCATAATAACACCATTCGTCATAGCTTATTTTAGGTACCACTATACTGTTTCGTCCTTATCTGTCAAGTCAAAATGAAGTTAGACAGAAAGGGACAAAACACTTAGAAAGCTTAAAGAAGTTTATAAAGCAAATAGCGTTATTATGAATAAGAAGGTAAGTTTTTGGCTGTAAACAAAACATACTGTCCTCTTCAATAAGTGTATAGTCCGACATGGCTATTTATGAACGTGGTTCACAGGTGAACTAACGCTAGCCACCATCTTGAAATGTCATTTTCAGCGATAATGATACCAATTAATGGAAATTTCCATTTTTTTAAGTTAATCATGCCATGATAAATAGCAATTTATTAATTCATCATTTAAGTTTTAATAATATTTAATCTTAAATTGGAAACAATAAAATGCAATATTAAAACATTTAACACACATTTGGATGTTAGTAGGTGGCTCACAAGCCGAAACCTTCCTGATTATTAAGTAATCACCGCGATCGATGGATATCTACAACACCAGAGGCATCGCAGATCATCATTGCCCTTTCTAAACTATTTCAAGGACAAAATGTAGTCTTATTGAATAGCGCTATATTTACTAATATGGGTAAAAAAAATCCCATGGCCGGTATCACCAAAATGACATTTCAAGATGGTGGCTAGCGTTAGTTCACCTTTCAGCCACGTTCATAAATAGCCATGTCGGACTATAACATGTAACACCACACAGTGACAATTGTGGCATTTCGTATCTACTAATTGAAATAGCAATTACGTAAAAAAGTATAAAGGGGAGTTGGCGTCACGCACCGCACTAAGTAGGGTTCAGCAGTCGAAGTTTTGGTACTATTTCAATTATTTTTAAATTAACTTACATTATAAGAAAGAAAGAAAGAAAAAGTATTTATTCACACAAAAAGACGCTACAACAGAAAAAGTACAGAAGAGAAAAATACACAAAAGAAAAATTAGATAACAATAACATAAAATAAAAATAAAAAAAAACTACTGACTAATGCGTCATTATTTGCGCGAAAAGGTCAGCGCTCAGCATTAATGCTGTGTTCGCGCTCGAAAGCGCGAGACTACAGCGCTGATTCTCAGCGCTGACCTGTAAACCTTTCTATAGTTGAAAACTTCGAGAACGCTCTGAGAATTGAAAGTGATCCAGGCGAAAGTTTACTAAGATTTTACTATTTTTTTATTTGCTTGGTTTAGATATTTATGTTATCGTAACGAAGAATGAATAATCTGGCAATTAATTAAAGGGTAACAAATAGAAAAGTTGACAGCTAAGTATGTAGGGAATGTGTAGTCAGAGGTAGAGAATTCGTTATTATAAATCAAAGAGGAGCTTTGAAAACTTCAATTTTATTTTATGATCGGGAATCGACTGACATTGTATTAAATAAAATCTGCTAATTACCTAATCTCCCAACCCTAACATTTTCCTAATATTATTCTAATTTCAAAATGGTTGTGTGGCCAGTTTGAACAATAAGGTCCAATCTTTTACGTTTTCATAAAACCTCTACAGTGCCTACCTATTTTTATTGATTAATTTCACAGTATTTATCTGTTTTACTATACAAAACTATTACATAAACATATTTTTTTGCTAGTATATCTAAGTTTAATAGTTAATAGGTAGTTTTTTATTTAGCAACGGAACCCGATAAATTTACAATCGTTACCGATAAACATAGTAACGTAAACCTGTATGATCCAATTAGTATAGTGTTTTATTGTCATGAATTTTTATCACGCCCCGTCGGGTTTTATTTCGCGATTGAAATACATGTGGCAGATTTTCATTTAATTAACCAATTGGGACGTGACCGTTTTTTATACAATAGGTACCTACTACAATTTTATTATTAAAGTTGTATTTTGATTGAAGAATGTTATAGGGAAAATTTTAAATTTCACCTGAATAAGACCAATTAAATTAGAGTGTTTTTTTTTATTCCTAGTAAGAAAAGAATGTTGATTAATAAATATTTAATATTAATTAAACATTATTTTATAAAATTTAATGTATCGAAGGCGCGTACGCGTAGGCACTACCTATAGAGCGCTTATTCTTCCCGACTGCAAATTATACATAATTTGATTAATGTTCAGATTTATATCTAGAATATTAATTGAAAGCTTAAGTGATATTGAGCTTTGATGTTTTATTTAGAAAGTACAGAATAATAAATAGCGTTCTTAGTTAATTGATACATATTATTATTATATCTAGAATTTTACATTATTTTATATAAACTTACCAGTAGCTTGAGGTTCGGATCGTCAATATAGCTTGAATTCCTAGAAGCTTTGTTGTAGCGGTGTTTTAGTGTGTAGTAGGCCCTTTGTTTTTGAGTTGATGCCTTTTTGGTTCTTTTCTATAAAATAGAATGCAACAGTTATAATAAAACCTTATACTCATACATCTTTAAAGCGAAAATAATTTTCTTAGTAAATATGTATAAAATTGGTCGAAGTCATCGTATTATTTTGAGCCAACGTGCAAATACGGAGGTAGAGAAAAGGAGGTTTTAAATCTGTTTCATGAAAAGATCATGAAACATAAGTGAAAATAATATCATATAGATGATATACGACGATATTCGTAAGGTGGATTAGGATTGGAGGAGAAGAGCTGAAGATCGAGTGGCGTGCTATGGGAGAGGTTTATGTCGAGCAGTAGACTAACATGGGCTGAATGATTGATGATGATGATTGTCATAAAAAAAGGAAAAGTATGTGTAAATAAAAAAATGAATGTTATTTATTGCAGTCATGTTCCATGCTTTGTAATGTTACACACATTCAAATATCTTCGGCGTCAGTGCAGGACCTTCTTAATGCAAAACAGTAGACAATAAAAACTTTCTTAAAAGTCATGCGAATATATTAATACAACTTTGTTCAAAAACATACTTTTTGCATTTAGAAGATCCTGGTCTGACGCCAACGATATTATGTTTCTCACTTAATTTTTACATAATTTTGGGTGGGCTAAGGGGCTTATTTTCACTGTCTAATTATGAGCAAAATTTTGGCTTCAAAGCGTTAAGGTAAAAATACAGCAGTAAATAGTAGAAGTTCTCTATAGAAAAAAATCCTGAGCAAATAATAATGTAATGATGAGACTTACTCTCGGTTTTGTTTCAGATGACGTCAGATAGCGACTAATCCTCTTAGTGGTGAGACCCTCGTGTCTCATGGTCAAGTCGTAGTCATTGGGACTACGGTTCACTGCTAGTCTCAAGGTATTTGGAGTATTTTCTTCAGAGCCTCGTGGGGTCGTTGAGGGACCCATATGAATTTGCCCCTGAGCATTCTGCACATTTTGAGCTGAATCTGATCTATCTCGGTGCGGAAAATTTTCTTGCTGCAATGAAGTTTTTTTCTTAAATCTTGCAAGAACTTACTGTATCAACATGAAGATACAAGAAATTCTCAGACCCGTAATAAGCTGTAGAGTTGTTTGTGCAGAGATAAAACTCACAACACAAAGCGCTGCAGCCGATTTTCAGCCACTACACCAATTAATTGTCGCGTTGGTTCTTAAAGGCTACAAATTAGTCAACGCATAATTGTTGGCTTGCTGACATCATAGCTATTTCTCGAATAAAGAATTTGACATATTCTTCCCCAAGTTTTAATCTATCTTGGTGAGCTATGGGTAGCTTGCCATCCGGCAACGACCAGGCCCGTGTCGACGGCGTATTCGTATTCCACGCGCGCCTCAAAGAACTGGCAGCCAAAGTGACGGTGCCCTCCCCCAGGGCCATGTAGCCTGCCGGGGCTGCAGGATATTCGAAAGAGTTACCGAGACCTCGGAATACAAAAGACTGAGGAAGGAACATGGATGGGTTTTAGTTAGTAAGAATCTCATACTCCCTCCCGAAAAACAAGGTTTCGATCTATCTCCATACAAAGTTTCATTTAAATTAGATTAGCTGTAAAAGCGTACTTTCGCATTTAAAAGGATATCGTAACAGCCTAGTATTAGATATAAGATCCTCCCCGGATTCTCCTCCTCGTTCCATATATAAATGTGAGTCGGTGATCATTTATGCCAAGATGGAATTCATGACAGGTGCTGAGTAATTATTTAGGTTGAATTGTAAACCAGTCGTACAAGCACCTCTATCAGACGATATGAGACAGTTTGCTATGTGTAGTGTTTAAAAATATAAATAAAATAAGTTTTAATATTGATTGATGCTTGCGATCTACAACTGTATTATATCTCCTCCCTAGTCCTATTCGTATAATAGTTCTTAAGTCCCAATGGGCATAGGAATTCGTGTAAATAATTCTACTTACCTCGCTACTGGCCTCTTGTTCATCAGAACTGTATCCAGCTCTTAGAGGCCCATAAGTTGTAGTAGTCGTTTCACAAGATTCCTTGAAATATCAACAAATTATATTAATGAATAAACAACATTAATATTTAATTTAACATCTCAAACTTAAGCAGTTTCGGTTAATTATTTATAAGAAACTAGCTAGAGTAATAAACAAAAGAACTCTCGTTTGCATTTAGAGTATTACTAGCTGTTTTCCGCGGTTTCACCCAAGTTCTGAACGCACCCGGATAAAAAGTAGCCTGTTACCATAGTATAAAAAGGACACAGTAGGCTATCTGTGGCCCAATCCGCGATGTAATTGCCTACCGTACTTGTCTGTCTCAGGGTTGTCACTTTTAGCTAAATTTTAATTCAGTGCCTAGAAATACAATAAACCGGCGGGGCGGTGTGGGCGCGACATTCCGTGCTTCATCGGATTCGTGTGTCGCCAAAACGCTAATAAATGTTTATAGACTAAGAGCTTGTGTTTAAATAATATTCTTAGCATATACTAGTCAATTGCTTTTATTATTTTAATAGGCATAATTTATTATTCTTACACATTAAGGACAATATATATTTTCTATTAAATAAACATAAAATAATACAAACACATCTATTGAATTAGTAATTTTCTAGCATTGTTTTTGATTATGTCTTCTGGATAGAAATGGGCTTCACAAACAACATGCTTGGGTTGAGAGTTATTTATCAAATCCTCGCAGTCAATATTAAGCGCAGCCATTGAAGGCATCTGAAATACAAAGCACATTTAATATACATTAGGTATCTATCGTAAAAAGTGGAATAAAGTGACTAAAATCTTATATAAAAAACAAATTCCTAAACTAAAGAAACTAAAGCCCGTCTCTTAGACTATAATCATTTTTTGTTCTGTTGTTATGAACGGTTGCGATTCGAATTTTGCTCTATTTGTCTGATTCACAATTCGTCAATTATTTTAAATTACGATTTTATAACTGTAAGTAGGTGCTTAGTTACTATACCTGCCTACAATATTGAGAAATCGGCATGACCAAACGTAAACAAAGCAATAGCGGCATATCAATTTTATTAAAAGATCAAAAGTCCCTAATACATTCTAGTGGGACAGTAGGCCTGCCTACTTTGTCTGTCTAACAACAACAAAAATAAGTAGATATCTCATCACCAAGTTAAAATTAAATGCTAGAATAAGTGACTTGCTTACCTTTCTTGTTTAGTAGGTAATCAGAACAGAGATAAATCTGGAATCGATGAATTATTTAGACAGCTAAACATATAGCAATAAGTTCTCCTGCGATTATCACACATTTTTCATTTATTTTGCGGTGCCGAAAAGCCGTGACGCGTGAACTTTGTGCGGTGTTAGCCCCGGCTGGCGCACTGAGAAACGGGTCGAGATTTTGTTTGAGTGTGCGTGCGGCGACGCATAGATACTATGGCGCACACATACAAGCCGCGCGCGGTTCATTTGTATGAAGATAACATACTTGTCCTTTTTATACTATGCTGTTACCGGTCCTATATGTATTTAAAAAAAAAAACTTTGCCCCACACTAGGAATTACTCCAGTGTCATGGGTGCGCTTACAAACATTCATTACACATGGACAAACACCCAGACCCGGAACAATTTTAGTTGTCCCGTGCGAGAATCAAACCCGCGACACGCCGCGCAGCAGTCAATTGCTCAGCCACTAAGCCAAACGTAATAATAATATATCTTCGTACCGACATTCATCCAAATCGGTTTAGCTGTTTATATCGTGAAAGCGTAATAAACAAACTCACTTTATCATTTAAATTATTATTAGTTAGGATAAACAAGGCAGTGAAACTGGCACCTATTGCGAGTTACTAAGCATGGCCAAACTTATGTCGTAGAAATAATTTAAGATAAATAATTCTTTGCAAAATATGTGAAACAAAACAATCTTCTTCTTATCATGTAGGCTGCAGGTTTTTACCAACCTAACAAGCCAGAGTTTTCTCAAATGCGCCTGCCAGCCTGTGACATAGAATTGTAATCACCAGCCGGGGACGAAGGCATAACGTGGCCTTCCAGGCACGGGGGGCACGGGGGTATTACACCACCATCTTCCTGACTCCGGGCTGCTTTGTGAAATTTTCTAAAACCCAGAAAGCGATTTTCGGCCCGACCGCAGAGAGTGGCCGCATAAAGACCAACGAGGCAGTCAAAAAACAAAAGAATAATGAAATTACTTACATGGTTTTCTTCAGATGAATCGCATGTGCGTTTTTCTCCATTATTATTATTGTTATTGGGCGAGCGAGTGAGGGTTTGTGGCTTTAAAAAAATAAAACAAAAGTAATTTTTTTCAGATACCTTTAGTAATCTGTGAATAAGCATGCATTAATATGCCTATATCTTTAATTAAATTTATTATGTTAATAATTATGTGAAGTACAAAAATGAGAGCAAAATATTTATACGCAATAGGTATACCTACTTGTAACCTACTTGAACTAGATTATGTATACCGATAAAAATATAAGATTTATGCTAATAATGACACGTCATAAAATCTAATATTTATATTATATGAATACTATACTAGGATTTTATGACGGCGGGACTTGATATTACTGAGACTCTAAGTTAACTCTTCTCTTTGAAATAAAGTCTGTTTTAGCATCCTTTTCGCGATATATTCCTCAATTTACTTAGTGTTATTCAATCAAGCATGCATAATCAAAGAGCTGGCTTATATTTCAGTCAAAGAATCAGCATTTCCAACGTGGCAATGCAGGCAGTCTTTTGGGCACAATTCCCGTTGACCGCGATGCGGATGAATATTTTGATGCTTAATTTTTATAGTATAATTTATTTATATAAAATTTATTATTCTTATATTTTTATTATTGTAAATAAATGCTTAAGAAAATACGGTTCTAAATGAGTGTTTTAAATGGAGGAAAGATAATGATATGATTTTTTGATTTTTTCAATTTTGTATCAAGCACACTTACTACTTCGTCCTTGCAATGTCCCCAACTGAGGATAGTCACATTTGAATCCACAGGAGTCAAAGCGCTTTCGCCAATAATCGGTATGATATTGCCCGGCTTATCTGACGTCATCCCCGCAAAGGTGTACACTAGAGCGATGTCAGCCGTCCACCCCCTGTACTTAGGATGCGTTATGACTCTTTCTATTGGCAGATAGTTCTCATAACCAGTGTCGTACATCTTCTTTGTACCGATGACTACGAATGAGGCTGTTAATTCGGCTTCTATGTACGGGTCGTGGTCGACACTAAGGACAAATAGATTGGAAAATTATTAAATAAATAGAAAATAGATTATTATCATCATCTGGTTAGCTTTTGCTAATTATGTTGGGTTGGTTTGCAGTCTAATCGAATGCAGCTGAGTTTCAGTTTTACATGAAGCACCTGACAAGCTATCTGACCCAACCCAGTTACCGGGTAATATGATATCCCCTCGTAAAATTGTTTGTCAGATTGTCTGGCTTCTGACTACCCGTAACGACTCTCAAAGAAAATAAATTGTTAATCCCTTTTACCTAGCTAGAATCTACGGGACTGAAAAACTTTTGCTTTTTGATTATGAAACAAAATCACAGATTCAGATTTATCAAAACTAAAGGTTATATTTTATTCCTGTTATTTTTAATAATAATATTAGCTGTTCCTGGATTTTAGTTCTTATAAAATGTAGGTAATGGTCCACGTAACTACATTTTAACAAGTATGGATTTTCAGTAGGTATGATTAAACATTAGAACACAATTTAACAATACAAATCACTCCGTTCCACACATCCCTTGTTAACTTATTGACGAAGGCTTCAGGGACAGGCTGTTATGGGTCCACATTATGTAGGTCAATTTTGAATTATTCCTATCTTGAATTATTTAAATAGCATTCCATGAAGGTATTGATTTACATTGTATTTTAATTAATTAATAATGTTTAACGTTCACTCGCTGTAAAGAAAAATAACTTCATATCATAACATCGTCATCATCATGTTTGACATATATCCAAACCAACTTCAGTTTAGATATGTGAATGTCAACAAGGTCAGTTCAGAGGAACATTGATATGGATGCTTAGTAATAAATGTTTCCACTACCTTGAAAGTTCCAGACGAAAGTGAATTCCGAGGTCAATTCTAGTTTATGAGGTTTCGTGGATAAGTGGATAATTAACAGCCGATTAATCTTGGCTAAGCAGCGCTTCAGTTGCACCTGCCCCTAGTGTAAGAGTGTGCGGGTTCAAAACCTGGCAAGTAACGATGTGACTTTTTTAAAGTCATATGTACTTTCTAAGTATATCTTAGACGTCACTGACTAAAAGTGAGGTGAAGGAAAACATCGTGAGGAAACCTGGACTAAAAAAAAGTCTGAAATCGCTAATCCGCCTTGAGCAAGCGTGGTGATCAATGCTCATGCCTTCTCTATATGAGAAAAGGCCTGTGCCCAGCAGTGGGAAGCAGCGATTGCCGCGGTCGGTCCGTGGATGTGTGACCATCTATATCATAGCGAGGCTTCCCCGTATCTCGGAAAGCACGTTAAGCCTTTGGTTCCAGCTAGCATTTGTAGATCTTTGACAGCCGGTACCGGTGGTCACAAGCCAGAAAGTCTGTCATCCAGTCTCATTAAGGGGAATCGTGTTACCCGCGTAATTAGGTTGTTGAGGTCATATAGCTACTCACTCCATATAAAACACTGATACTTAGCTATATACGGTTAGACTGGAAGCCGAACTTTCTTTCCCATAGTTGGGGAATAAGCTAGGCAGTTGATTCTAATGATATGTAAGGTGATGTGAAAATTACTTACAAGCAGTGCGCAGCGGTGATAACAACATTATCATGTATGATTGTGCCCGTGCATGTCCGTTTCTTGCCATCAGAAAAAACAATGCTTTAACAAAGAACACATTTCGTTTTAAAGAAAAAGATTTGCCTGTTTGAAAATTAATAAGGATCTTGGTGCTATTATACTAAACACAGCTGCTGTAGTTTTTATATAGGTCCTAATCCTAACTAATATTATAAATGCGGACTTGTCTGTTTGTTTGTCACGCTTCCACAGTAAAATGGCTCAACTGATTGGGATGAAATTTGGTACGGAGATAGACGGAATCCTGGCGAAGGTTATAAGCTACTTTTTATCCTAGTGCGTTAAGTACTTCCCCCAAGATGCGGGTGAAACCGCGGGAAGCAGCTAGTTACTTTACATTATGTCCTCGGCTTTGCTGAAAACAGGATTCTCCAAATGTATGTTCGTGAGTACTCACAAAATTAATAATAATGGTATTTACATACTCAATCAGCGCCACGAATGTGTGGTTGTCTAAGGGTGGAGGCTCCTTTTTTTCTTCTGGTGGTTCAGCCGGCTCCGCTAAGAGGATTGAACACAAGTCATGAGCCTTTGTACAGCAGAGGTGTAAAATTTAGGACAACAGTTATATCTAAATATCTTCTTATACATATTTAATATCGCATTGTTGTGTAAAGGCCTCTTTTCATACCGTAAAGGTATTAATCACGTGGCATATTAATCACCACACTTGCTCAAGGCGGATTAAGAAAAAAAAAAACCGGCCAAGTGCGTGTCGGGCCACGCGCAGTAGGGTTCCGTAGTAGGAGTTAGTTAGTCGACTATAGCTCTGTAACTGGTTAAGCCTACTTAGCCGTGATAGTTTTCCTTATAATTTCATTACATGTACTACGTCTGTGATTTTTTTCACATTTCTAGGTACAGCCATTCAAAAGTTAGAGGGGGGGGGGGGTAACTCGTATCGAACAAAAATTTTCACTTAAAATCTAGATATTTCGCAAATGGCTCGCTTAACTGAAAAATGGTCTTCACACACCCATAATATTTTTAAAAGACCTATCTAACGACACCCCACACAAAGGTGTACGCGAGAAAAAAAATATTCATCCCTACTTTACATGTTTGGGAGCTACCCTAAAAAAAAATATTTTTCAAAATTTTATTTTACCACTTTCTCGGCGTGATCAATATACATATTCATACCAAATTTCAGCTTTCTAATAACAAAAACCATGGAGCTATGCCGCGGACAGACAGACAGACAGACAGACAGACAGACGGACAGAGCGAAACTATAAGGGTTCCTTGTCGGACTACGGAACCCTAAAAAGGTTCAGGAGAGTATCCTAATTGTACTCTTTTCATATAACAATAATAGCAGCTGGTTCCATCAGACTTCACGTAACAAAAACCGGCCAAGTGCGTGTCGGGCCACGCGCAGTAGGGTTCCGTAGTAGGAGTTAGTTAGTCGACTATAACTCTGTAACCGGTTAAGCCTACTTAGCCGTGATAGTTTTCCTTGTAAGTTCATTATATGTACTACGTCTGTGATTTTTTTCACATTTCTAGGTACAGCCATTCAAAAGTTAGAGGGGGGGGTAACTCGTATCGAACAAAAATTTGCACTGAATAGCTAGATATTTCGCAAATGGCTCGCTTAACCAAAAAGTGGTCTTGACACACCCATAATATTTTTGAAAGACCTATCTAACGATACCCCACACGGAGGGGTACGCGAGAAAAAAAATATTCATCCCCACTTAACGTGTTTGGGAGCTACCCTAAAAAAAAATATTTTTCAAAATTTTATTTTACCACTTTCTCGGCGTGATCAATATACATATCCATACCAAATTTCAGCTTTCTAGTATCAAGAACCTCGGAGCTATGCCGCGGACAGACAGACAGACAGACAGACAGACAGACGGACATGGCGAAACTATAAGGGTTCCTTGTCGGACTACGGAACCCTAAAAACTTTAACGGCATATAAAAAATATTTAGTGTCAGAAGTCGTTATTTGAATAATAAAAATAATACATTTTTTTTAAATTTTATCGTGACGATAATCGTGCAAAGCAGCATCGAATCCGGTCGTATTTGAATTGTTCTGTTAATCTTTGTGTCATAAAAGTGAATTTATTAATTTGATCGATATATGTTGGGGCTTATCGGCTTGGCACATAAAATCACATAATCACCGATTATGAAACGAGTATTTTGCAATCGACAAAGAGATCATGGGGATGCAAAATACTCTAAGAAACCGCAGGTATAATAACGCTAGCAATTTATATAATAATCCTTCTCCTAATTATATTATAAACGAGATTTTTTTTAAGAAAACATGGATGTATGTTTGTTACTCTTCCATGCAAAAACCACTAAATGGATTTGAATGAAATTTGGTATACAGATAGTTTATAACCTGAATTAACACATAGGATACTTTTTATCCGGGTGCGCCAAGAGTTTCCTTCGGATGAAAGCGCGGGAAAAAGCTAGTTATGAATAAATTATGTCACAAAATAAAATATACCAACCGCCCTCTTCATCTTGGCCGGCAACAAAAATATAATTTGTTACTGTAGTACAAATGAACGCGGCAAACACAATTTTAGCCAAGAACATTCCGAAATTACTTCCATACCGAAACGTAGTAATGTAATGAGTTACTTTTTTAATTAAATTGATAAGCCAACTGCATGCCTTGTTTGGAACGTAAAACTGTTCAATATGATATTGTACGAATTGATTTATGTGAAAAAATATTATTGCCGTATTTCTCGATAACTGGTTATGATTTTATTACAGGAAAATGGGACGGGTTTGATTGTTTTTTTACGGTTTATGGTAATGTATATTTTTAACCAACTTTGAAAAGGAGGTGAAATTTTTTTTTTTTGTGTTTTCCAAACCAAGGTTTTTTTTTCTGCTGTAGCATCCTAACGGTTATACGTGTTTGTGAATTAATTATTAAGGTATCGGTAAATCATAATTTAACAATTTATGAAAAGCTAGAAGATGCTTTTTCAATAAGCAGGGAAACATGGCGCCTATAAAATTTCCTTTTTTTTATTAAAGTAATAGAATTAAAATACAATTCATTGACTGTTGTAAAATAATCTATTTAGTTTGAAAAGGGGTTTAAAAATGCACTTTCTTACTAATATTGTAAATACGCAAGTTTGTGCGGATAAATTATTATATGTAAGTATGATTGTTACTCTTCAACGCAAAATCTGCTAAACGGATCTGGATGAAATTTGGTAAGTAAAAATATAGTTTATAACCTGGAGCTAAAATCGCTGGAATCAGCTTGTATTTGTTAAAATAATAATACTTTATCAAATGCTATTTCCTCTACTTGCACAGCCGAAAGAAATTCCGTAAATACAAACAAACAAACACATATTTTACTTTTTCTACTAAAAAGTAATCGTCTGTTTTATTTAACCATTGAATCATAATAAAATTATGAGTGGATTTCGCTTTAGAGATCCGCAGTCGAATGAAAAAGGCTAAGAAGTTTGTATAGATCTGTAAACCTTTGAAGTAATTTACATGTTAGGAACTAATTAGTAAAGTTTCTTTGTAGCTATCTCTAAATTGCAATAAATGGATGGCATTTTAACATGGCAAATATTTTTTCTGTTAAAAATAATTTATTAGGGCAGTAAAATTTATAATGGTTGACCGACCCCACACCCTCAAGTTCGAGGGAAAAATGCACATAGATTAAATTGAAGAACCTGGGATCCAAACGTCAACAGTGCGGACCACAATGCAGCGATCCCAAGTCAAATAAGCCGTCTTAAGAACCTCTGAAGTGGCTACGGAGTCAGGTCAAGAGGGCTGGTCCGAGAAAATTGTCGAGATTAGATGGCATTTTTTGTTGACAGACACTTGTGCACGTATATGTCCACACGAGGGTCTGATATTGTGTCAACTTATGTTTTTCTTAGAATGGATCCTTTTCGGACTAGGTCGGTAATTTTTCTTGGGTCAAGATGGAGATATTTTATGTACTTTCATAAAAATGTTTTACTTGTACTTTATCTGGATAGAGTATCTATGTTAAATTTTGTTGAACCTAATTATGTAGCGAATAAGTACTACGCTCTACATAATTAGGTCAGAATATATAGCTACCTGTTTTTTGGTTCAATCCCAAAAAAAAAGTTCTTTTACATAACTACAAAAATACCCCCAGCTTGCCAATTGCTATAATTTGATATTGATTTGTATCCTGTAGTATTCATTTAATATTGTGTCTCGTATATTTTAAGGCCTGAATGTAACAGTTTATGTTTCTCTGATAAGGATAGGATATATACCTTGATAGATGAAAACACGCTTGGCAGTCACCCTGGCTAATAAAGTATCTATCATCCGTACTTAAAACCTATATGAACTGTGGTAAGTAAGGAATTTTTCATAGTGTTTGTAGTGGACAGCCTTTTCATTCACAAACAATACTCAAGCTACCCATTGCAATGTGGACGCATAGTTGAATACGATATGTGGTGATTTCTATCATCGCATAAGGTGAGTTCTTGGTAAATCCCTTACATAGCATAGTATTGTTCTTGAATATCGGTGTAAGTCTTTCAAATTAGAAGCACATACAAAGGGGTCGTGCTCACTCGGTTTCCGAGCTCGTTTCAGCTATTAAAGTAGCGGCGAGAAAAGAATTGGCCATAGAAACGACCATTATGTTGTGGGTTGTTACCGAAGCGATAGCCCCATAATCCCATGTAAGGTTCCTACGTAGTATGGCGCTTAAACATGTATAATATTGACATTACTTCCTCCTTAAACTTCGGTCGTTATGTTAATGTAGGATGTTAGGCCGTTTATCATTGATGTAATAAGATTTACAGTTAAAGACCTTGGAGAATTTGGGACTTGTGTTTGTATTTGATGTGTGAAGTTGTTGGTACAAATGTTGGTTAGTAGGATGGGAACGTACAAATATTTTTGGGTAAATGTCTTGGTGCTGTTAATGGTTACATTATATTGTTAAGTGTCTGAGTTACAGACTTGAGAAGTTTAGTCTGCAAATATTTTTTCTTGCTTGACGAACAGATATAACAATAGCATACATGTGTATGTGATAAAACAGAAAGTAATCAAACAAAGCGTTGTCGGCGATGTTCAACAACGAATATTTTTCAACATTTCCATACCGATATACGGACGCCATAAATAACAGGGTAGTGTACAATCCTCACATACATCAAAACAGATTAACTCGAGCAATTCCGAAATAACTGGTACTGAGAAAATGGCGGAAAAGCTATGCTTTATAACCACTGTTGTCTAGGAAGCGGAGCGCTTAACTGAAATAATTTGTAGAAAATAAGCGCGAAATTTACTGCGCTCGGGAGTCTCTCGACTTGAATTTATTGTACGCAGCGCAATTGTGGAATTTTAAACAGGCTGCCCGCAGTGCAGAAGGGAAGTTTTTGAGGTTGTTGTACGTGCGCCGAGGTTAAGGGACCAACTATCGTGCGTATCGTAAATCTGAGATCATTACGTAAAGCGCTGAAAAGCGCTGGTCCTTTTGTTTGTTTTGTTTACACTGAAAATAAGATTGTCCATCGATTTTCTCTTAATCAAATATGTTAAAACAGAAAGAAAATATAGCGTATATAAATTTCCTTACAAAAAACAATAATCTTATAAATTTTGTTAAAAATGCATAATTTACTCATGACCTTAAAATAAATAAAAAAGTTAAATAGCATGTGGACTTTAAAACAGAAAGCATATGTAATTCGTAGTTAATTAAGTAAATAAAAAATATATTTGACTTAAAAAGAAACGTAACAAAAAACACATTAACATAAAACAATGCATAAAAATACAGTGACGGTTATGGAAATACTATGCAAAATTCTTGATTTTACTTCAACATCGCACGGATGAAAATTCCATGAGATTCAACAAGTTTCAAGTCTTGAACTAGTTTCACGTTTTTAGTTTCAGAGTATTTGCAATGTTGGATGCTAGTTTAAGTTCTAAACAATGTTCGCGCTTATCATCATGCGAGAAGTTTTGACACCCCTTCTAGTTTCGGTTGTTGTAGTTCAACTTGGTATAGTTTATATATATAACTTAAAACAGTAATCTAAATACACAACATTAGTCATTTACTTACTAACTTCACTTCCTACGCGCGACTAGCTGCATGCATACATTTGAATGGAAAAAATATTTTGAATTGATAGGTACGTTTTTGTCCTAGAACGTTTAGTTAAAGACCTGCCGGATTTTTTTCATTTTTCCTTCACCATTTTTATTTAAAAAAAAACTAGCTTCTGCCCGCGACTTCGTCCGCGTGGAATAGTGTTAGCGTGATGATAAATAGCCTATAGACTTCCTCAATAAATGGGATATCTAACACTGACAGAATTTTTCAATTCGTACCAGTAGTTCCTGAGATTAGCGCGTTCAAACAAACAAACAAACTCTTCACTCTAGCTCACTGGAGTCACCTGTGACAGTCAAATGTCCATAAAACTGAAAGGCGTAATCAATAAGTCAGTTATAAGACCAGTCCTGACTTATGGAAGCGAGACGTGGGCTGTCACAAAAAAACATGTCAGTACCATCCAAGTTGCCGAGATGAAGATGTTGCGATGGATGTGCGGAGTAACAAGGCTCGATAAGATCCGTAACGAGTACGTGCGCGGTAGCCTTGGAGTACGCGATGTCGCCGACAAGATGCAGGAGAGCCGGCTGCGATGGTACGGACATGTAAAAAGGAGACCACCTGAGTACATCGGCAATGCGACACTCAATCTCAACATACCCGGTCAGAGGCGCAGAGGCAGGCCAAAACTGCGGTGGGTGAGTGTCGTAAAGAAGGATATGGAAAGCTGCAAACTCGAAGAAGAAGATGTCCAGGACAGAGCGAAGTGGAAGAAGAGAGTACGGAAAGCGGACCCCGTCACGAGACGGGACAAACGCTATGAAGAAGAAGAAGAAGAAGATAGACATATTTGTCCTAAAACGTTTAGTTAAAGACCTGCCGGATTTTTTCATTTTTCCATCACCATTTTTATAAAAAAACTAGCTTCTGCCCGCGACTTCGTCCGCGTGGAATAGTGTTAGCGTGATGATATATAGATTATAGACTTCCTCAATAAATGGGATATCTAACACTGACAGATTTTTTCAATTCGTACCAGTAGTTCCTGAGATTAGCGCGTTCAAACAAACAAACAAACTCTTCAGTCTTATTATATTAGTATGATGATGATTTAAAGCACTTTGTTTGTTGTAGAGAAATTGAAAAGTCTAATAGATTAATTTGTTGGCAGATGAAAAGCAATAAATTACCTTCAACACATGAGAAATTTCACAGGAGTGAATGCCCCTCGTTCCTGAGGCTCGGCGATCACATCCAGCCGGCATCGCGGTAACCGTGTAACATATATCACTCAGGAAACAATCAAATCTTCGTCACTCACGAGATGTGGCCCCTCTTCTCAGCGTCGGGAGTAACGCGTTTTAGTGCTATTAAATAGATTGCTGTTTTTCGTACATTTTCTACATTCTGTTGTATGTTGAATTGTGGAAAACAATATTTGATGTAACACAACATTGCAATGACGTTTTGGACTTAAATTTTTCCGGGATTGTGGAGAGATTTTTTTGCAATTTACACATAAGAATAACTTTATGCTAAAAAATATTTGCTAGCCAGTAAGGTGGTTACGGGGCTAAATATTAATAAGTTTTAAAGAAGTAAGCAAAGAAAAAAATGTACTAGTAACTTAATATAAAAAGACACCAAATAATTTGAATGTTTTGCAAATCCTGCGGTAGTGAACTAAATATTACCAACATTACCAAAAATTTTATTCAGCGCAAAAATAAAAATGGCAATTATTTCTAACCGCATGCATAAAACGCAATGTATTTCATGGCTAAGTTTGTATTGGCTCAATCAGCTTGACACCGGCCGACTGCGAACCGGGCGAGGCGAGGGATTGTTGACAAACATTTTAGACAAGCCACAGTTATTCGCTCCACAAAATCTTCAACAATTTGCTCGCAAAATTATTCGAATATAATATAATACGCTTGGGATTCCCCAAAAGTTAGATGAAGATGTACTTTATATTACAAATAGTGAGTTATTAGTAGTGGTTATTCTAAGTTTGAATTAAAAAAGTCTATAATTATGTTATAATTTCACCTTTTATAGTACAAATGTATTTTGCTTTTATTTAATAGGCATTAGCATAATTCCAAAGTTCAACGTACTACATTTACTATATTTGAGTACTTATTATATTAATAATGAACAGTAATGAAAAACAAATTTAACACACAAGAAATTATATTAATTTTGTGTCTTCAATTTTGTAAGGCAATAAAAAACGCATTAATATTTTTTTTAAACACTTGAACGTATTGAAAAAGTCGTTGTTCTGTAGTTGATGTTTTTGTTTGTTTAATGCAAAACTGTCTGTAATACTAAATGCTGCAGTTCCTTGATTCTATATTTCAAGCGAATCTTAAGAAAATTTATATAACAAGGAAATCCGCTTGGCATTGTGTAACAAACACGGTTTTTGTTGCTTTTAGCTTTCGTTTTTTTACTTTAAGAATATAAAACATTATATAATGAAATGTTCAAGAAAATTCTATTATTGGTAGTCATTTATTTAATATCAATTAATAATGCAAAGAAAAAAAAACATAAATTTAATAATTTTATATAATTAATAAAAAATGTTTTGTATTATAATTTGAAATATAGTTCCATATTCATGGCACCTATGCTGGATGTCATTAAATAAAATATTTTAATTGTTTCGCTTTATAACTGTCATAGAGCACTCCATAATATAGGTACCTTAGTTTACGACAGAACCCTAAAAAACCTAACACGTTTTAATCAACCTGTCTGCGTACCTTTAATAAGACGAGCTAAAATTTATTGTGCTCAATTAAAGCTCAAATTGCAAAGGGTCATATGTAGGGAACCTAATATTCCCGAGTCATTACAGCTAGTATATGGCCTGAAATACGACGTGTTATTTGTTCTGTTGAACAAGTAAACTAAATGGGAGGTTTAGTTAGCACATAAACATGGGAAATTACTGATGGGCTAAATCCCGTGCGAAAGGAGACTTTGTTTACGCGATCTGCTTTGTTGTTACAATTTATATTTAGAGTAGTTAGAAAATACAAGAAAATTTTAAATTTTAAAAACCCTCTACCAAAATTGCCTTACATCATTTTGGAAAAGAGCTTACTCTTACGCTGCTAAACCGATAATAACCAAACATAGTTAAGAACCACCACAAGGAAACTGGCTTTCAAATGAAACCGCATCGAATTCGGTCCATCGGTTTGAGAGCTACGATGCCACAGATAGACAGACATCGACGTCAAACTTATAACACCCCTTTTTGCGTCGGGGGTTAAAAATACAAATCCGTGAATTAGTGTACGAGTATATGTCAGGCCAGTATGCGGGCAAAGCTGGATGGACTGTGTAAAAGACATCATGGCTAGAAAGAGGGTGAATATTGAGATGATTGATAGAGATGTATGGATGTAAAAGACATGCTGCGCCGAGCCAAAAGTAATTTGGGATAAGGGCAGGAGAATAATATTGATGTTAGAGTAATATACCATGTAAATCTCGCATCATTGCGATAATATCTCGTGTCGTAATATAAAAAAACATGCATACAAAAACGTAAATACGTTTAATAAAATCGTTTGTGGTCAGGGTTTGTCGATCCCTGATGACTGACCCTGATCCAGTCATCAGTTTGTAAAAAAAACGCGATGATGATTCCGGTATCTACTTGTATCATAAAATTACGAGAAAAGTAATAAGGAATTATTACATAGTGCTTAGTTTTTTGGTGATAATTTGACTATAACCATATTTTTTTTCGGTTGGGAAATCGTCAAATGACCCCGCCATCGGTGGGGGGCGGAAGGGAGTGTCAGACTTTTACTGACTAAAACCCATCCATGTTCCTTCCTTTGTATTCCGGGAGCGCCCCGGCAGGAGACTAGAGCAATCTAAGGTGCTGAATACCGCAATGCGTGGTTAAAAAGCGTCATGCAAATTATTAAGGTGTTACATAATGTAGATGTATTTTTTGTATTCTTTGTAAGACTTTAGTAGACACAAAAGTGTAGTAAATTAATGTTTCTAAACTTTTTCAAATACGAGTCATAATGAAATAAAAAAAGCATTGTTAAGTCGGCTTTTATAACCTTACCAAGCCAGAATGTTTTTAAAAGCCGTTTAATTAAGCACGAACTTGAAACATTTAAAACGAAATCATCTAGTCACTTAGGTTTTTTCAGACCATTTAATATAGGCTTTATTATCATGAACTTGAACGCGTAGCCATAATTTGTAACAAGAATTTTCCATTAAAGCAATAAAACTTTAACTGTGCCGTCAAGTATTTCACTTATGTTAATTGAATACCCGCGCTCCTGTAATCTAGTAATTGAATGGAGGAATAAAAAGTGAATTCGGAGTTAAATAGGGTTTTCAATCAAGATGAAAGAGATCGCATCATTAGTTTATAGTTTTTACAGCGTGAGAGTGAGGCAAAGGAATACGGGCATCTCTTTTTTGCTATTGAACTATCACTGTTTTATAGCTTTATAGAAAGGCCTCTGCGATTCAATTTGGTTTAGTTGATGGTTCTATTGAAAATGTTAAACCACGAACAATGAACATTGAATGAGTTAACCAAACCCATAGAAAATGTGGATTGAATTTTTATTTATTTATTATTTCAACTTTAACAATCTTTCATCTCCCTGAATCCGATACTATAATGATTAAAGGCAGTTTATAATAATTTGGCCCGAATTACCCCGAATACAGCGTAGTTAACGAACTGAAAATAAATAAATAATTTCATGTAAGTCAATATCCAATCAGTAGAAAACAATGTTGTAATTTGATAGCTATTAACTCTGTCGGATGGGAGCCGACTTAATTATTGTGACAATCGATTAAACAAAGGTATTTAAATCGATTTTGCTTGGTAATGCTTGATAATTGGATTTTATTTGAGAAGATCATAGTAAATAAATATTAAGTAAGTGCTTCTTCAATTTGTTGAAAGATAATAATAATAATGTACTGCAAAATTAGTCTTTGTTGAATTCCAGGCGCCAATTCAACAGAGACTAACAAGCAGCATTTTACGGAAGAGATGTTACTGTAAACAAGTGTGTGCACAGATACAACCACGCTCTCTTTTCCCTTACACACATACAGACATGTGTATGTATGGAAGGGAATAAAATAGTCCGATGGGATGACAATCCTACAGTACTGGGGAGTGATAAGGTGTGCCAATGGCTTTATTAGTTTTCCGAGTCATGATACAATAAGAAAACCGACTTCCAAAAAAAAACTGAAAAGTAAAAAATATTTTTTATTTAAACGCTTTACGACCAAAACATCGCTCTAGAAGTCGGTGTCTTGTAAGTTACTATTGTTAGTATTTTGCCACCGACTTCGAAAGCGATGTTTTGGTCGTAAAGCGTTTAAATAAAAAATATTTTTTACTTGAAGTCTGTTTTATTTTTTTGTAAAAAGTTTTTTTATTTTTTCGCTTTTAAGTGTCTCGGTCTTGCTATCTTAACAAAATAAACACACCACTTTTCTAGGTTGTAATTAGCGTAATCATCTCAGTATTTGGCATATCAGCAAGTAGAGATAGATCGTTATTTTTGATATATTTATAAAACGGCTGAACCGGTAGTGATAAAATTTATATGGGACTACTTCGGAAGTATCTCCTTTCGAACAAAAAAATAATTTTCAAAATCGGTCCACAATTGGCGGAGTAATCGCGTAACAAACATACAAAAAAAAAAAAAAAAAACATACCGTCGAATTGAGAACCTCCGCCTTTTTTGAAGTCGGTTAAAAATGGTTATGCATGGATTTAAGCTACGTCGTTCTAAATGATAAAAATGAAATATTGGTCTCGAAAATGCTCAAGGAGTATTCCACTAGTACCTACTTTGTGTGAACTTTCAAAGTTTAAAAAACACAATACCTACTAATGAATAAATGCCGTTTACGTCGCTACTAAACGTTTAAGCGTAGATTAAAAATGTCAACACACATATATATATATATAGGTAATATCTGAATAGGCTTTTATCGCTATCATACTGATGACTAGCCATTACGCAAAGCAATTTAAAATCATACCTATTACAGCCTTTTTGCAGAAACATCCCTATGAGTAAAATTCTCGGAGTTTACATTGCTCCCAATACACTAATCCCTTTCTTAACTGCGATAGGATCACGTCCAGCGAATATAAAAGATAATGATCCGAAACAAAAGTCATCTATTCCCAATAATTCGATTTCCTTAGAGGAAACCAAAACAACGTTCAAGGAAATATGATAAAATACTTGTGACTCGTGTAACTATGAGTGGAAGTATTGTTCTATGCAAGTAAAAAGATATCTGAAAGAAAATAGATAAATATTGGATAAATAGCAGTTTAGAAGTCTTTACTGAGAATATAGAGGAGCGCTATACGTACGCATCGGGTTATGTTCGGATACACTAACAAGATTCAAAAGATTCAACTGTTAATATCATTAAGTATCGTAAGCTATGTTTTATTTCTGAATTCGTTGAAAGAAGTAATAATTCTAACATCGGCTTTTTTATTTCATTTTAAATGGTTCCAATTTTTGTTTATTTTTCAGACAATAAAACTTTTATCACTTTATGTTTTTAAAAAATGTTTGGCGTCCACAGGTATTATTTTGTAACATTCTTATAAAATAAACATCATTCATTTCATTACTATAATTAATTGTCAAACAGTCTGGTGATACGTAAACCATTAAAAAATAAAATATTTTGATGATAATTTCGAATGGAAAAATAAATAGAACATAGTTATTTCGCCTACCTAAAAATAAAAAAACATCTCAATTTGGCTAGATTGCAAACCACCATGTCCAATCTTCTCAATATATTAAAGGAAATACGTTCAAAGATATCATTCACATATAGTAACATACTAAACTTCTTAGTGAAATAGGTATATTGCTTCAGATATCAGAGAGTAATCATCAGAAAGCATTAGAGAGTAAACTCTCTAATCCACGGATTATTCTTATTATAAGTCCCTAACAAAAACTGTTTTATTTACAACAGTATAATATGTACTCGTCAGAAAAAGACCACACATAAAACTTTATTATTTTCCTTCCTTTGTTTCAGTAGTAAATGGAAATAAAATCATGAGAGAATAAATAACAATCTGTGCTGAGATGAGACGCCCTTGAATTAGTTGGTTCCTTTACTTCAGAAGATCTTGAACATTCTCCGCGTTATACAACGATACTTGATATTTAGGTATAGAAGGACCGGAATCGTTCTTTTGTTCCTCTGATATTTTTGGCAATCCAGCCCTATATATAGATATGGAAACAAATCGGTTTGTGTTGATGTTGTTTTGTTATTTATTCGTGCATTTGACTGACACTTACAAGCGAGGAACACGAGCGCGGAATGAGAGCGGCACTCGCCATACAAATGTTTTAGGTTTAGAGCTTTATTTAGAACATTTTCGTAGTTATGTATTATAATGTGATCATTAGTGGGTTATCTAATCGTCATTATTCCAAAACCAGTAATTATTTTAACACACACATCCCATTTTATGCTGGACGAGATTTAAACCATCTGCTGGTCACAAATCCAGATTTTATCTTCTATACTTATAATAAATCTGTAGAGAGGTCAATTCTGTACATGAAATATATTTCCAAATTAACTATCAGGGGGTAATTAGGGATCGATACTGGTGCCAAAAATGCAATCAGTAAAATTTTTATCTGTCTGTATAAACGTTATAGAAACAAAAACTACTCGACAGATTTTAACGAAACTTAGTATAATTATTTTTCATACCCCTGAGCTGGTTAAAGTATACTTTTCATCACGCTACAATCAATAGGAGCGGAGCAGTGAAGGGAAATGTTGTCATTTTATTTAAACGCGCTAATCTCAGGAACCGCGGGTCCGATTTGAAAAATTCATTCAGTGTTAGATAGTCCATTTATCGAGGAAGGAATTTATCATCACGCTAAGACCAATAGGAGCGGAGCACCACTATTCCACGCGGACGAAGTCGCTGGCAGAAGCTAGTACTGGATAAATTTCTTGCCTGGCAATCAAACTGCATTTAGCAGATGCTCTTGCGACTACTACACTAATGAGACTATCAGAAATAAACGCGTATATGGTTGGACGATCATGCAAAATTTATCGATTAATTTGACGTCAAATTATTTACAATATCGAATAAGATAAGCATAATGCCAAATACACGATGAGCATCGGGTCGAATTTGATTGTCTTTCAAAATGGTTCGTGAAAAAAGAAACTATTTTCTTGCTTCCGAGATAAAGTCGTACCGCTTCACAAAATTTCCTGTATCTTTTTAAGATACCTTGAGTAAAGTTTGTATATTGAATTTAACCGTTGTGTTTCTATCTTTGAAAAAGGAATTTTATGCCTGTGATGTAACTGGTTTCAATTTGGTTGATAGTCAAATGTTTTTGATTAGGTTTCGTTGGAAGATCCAAATCCATTCAGAAGTTTTTGCGTAATTGAGCAACAAACATCTAACATTTAAACATAGAAACTTTTGCGTTACATAATATAATTTGGTTTTTATTTGGAAAAATATTAGAGGGGGCAGATTTCCAACAGTAGATTATCTAATAGGATATGATGATGATGATAATTTAGAAATGTCGAGAAGTGACGAAATCTCTATTTTATATTGTAAAATTACTTTTTTCGTATACATTAATATATTATGTATGATTTAAATACATATCTGATTTATTCTAGCATAAATTTATGCCATAATTTAGGTCCGTAAATAACTAAATGTTTTCGGATCTGTTGGCCTAAACTAAACCAATATGTACTTTAGACAAATAGGTAAACAGCTTCCCATTCCCAAAAGAGAATTAATGAAACATTTCACGTTTATTATTTAAATTATCTATAAAATGATGGAAGGGAAAGTATATAAAAGGTTTGCTTAAAATAAAAACAAAGTAACTGACCGATATATTTATTTTTCAAATATTTAGGGACGTTGTTCACACAAAATATATAGGGACGCAAATATCTTACATGTAATGTTTCCAAAGCTTGCTAAAGAAACACACGTCTAATTTTACGGTGCCCGGTTTTCCTTTATTGCAGCGGGCTCATTTTAAGTACTGTGTTTTATTTTATAGCCGCCTAAAGCTTGGTTTTATGCCAATCGCTCGTGTGAAGGTAAAAATTGGGCACTTTTCTTACCTTTATAGGTAGGTTTGTTCTTAGTTAGCGATGTTACGAACTAAGCAGCAGGCTACTATATACGGCTGGCGAAACAACTTAACACTATTATGTTTTTTTAAGTAATAATAATAGTGTCAAGGGTCTGATTTAGAAAGCGGTTCTCCTCGATACGGTTTGTATTTTGTGGAGGTTCCTATCTCTGGAGCCCCAACCACTGATAGCTTGGACCCTTTTCCCGACATTGCTAGGTCCCTATTTTTTATATTTTGAATGTTTTTTTTATTATTAATATTTAAAAATGTGTAAAAGTATTTACTTTTTAGTCACGACTTTGTAATTACATCCCGATATATATTTTCATAAAGTATTTTGGTGCTCAGTTCATAATGTAGGTAAATTGAGGAGTCAGGAAAACTTCGCAATCATAAACCGGAACGCTTTGTCCCCAGCTCGAACAACGGGTAAACCGTGGGTGTTAATGTTAAAAGCTTTGACATTTTCGAGAAACTCTGCTATCGGTGCTTGGTGATTATGTCACTAAACAGAATTGATTTATTTTTGTAGAGGTAATTCCGGGTATTTTTAAATTATAAGGTCATTTTAAGCCAGTCTTATTAGCTGAATACGAGGATTTCACACATAACGACTAATCTACAAATGAAAGCTAATGTCATAGTGTATTTACCAAGGCACTGAGAGGTTATCATTAGGTAACATCAGCCTATTTACTTTTCTACTGTTGGGTGAAAGCCTCTTCTTATACAGATAACATGAACATTGATTACCATACTTGCTTAAGGTGGATTGACGATTTCAGACTGTTAAGTCCAGGTTTTACCACGTTTAAAAATAAACTGAGATTATACCTACAAATGACTTTAGAAAAGTCAGATTCGTACTTACCAGGTTTCGAACCCCGGACACGTACATGAGATGTATGATGCCTTAACTACTAGGCCACCACGACTCACTGCGAGGTCTCAGTATAAAAACAGATAGTCACCCATTCACGAATCAAACGCGGCAAGCAAGAGATTAGTGCCATGATACAGCCAACACACAGTATTAAATATGTGACACTAAAAAATAACACAAACTTTTGATTATTGTAAGAAAATTATGCAAAGCCGTTTAAAGAGTTCTATGTCAATTTAGATGTTATGTCAAAGTAACATTAATTAGCTATTGTCAAAGAAGGTATTCAAAAGTTCTTTCGAATATTGTTTTTGACGTAGGTACCTACCTAAATCGAATTTAAGTACTAATTTATTCCAGTAACTTTGTACTTTGTTGTAAGTTTTTAGTACACTGAATAATAAATATTCTTACATAACAATTTTTAGTGCTTTTTCTTTTCAGACAGACTTTTCGATACTTTGATCTTAACTTTCTGATGTAAGTTTCTTTAGATGAAAGAGCACGTTTCTTTTTATGCTTACCTATTTATATAAGATATAGGGCATGTTTATTTTTATTTGGTCATTGAAACATTTATACTGCAATCCTGATATGCAATACTTTGACTCTTAAGCAAGCAGTTTTTAATTGCTAACCCTGTGCCAGTTTTGCTGAGAAAATTAAAACTTTTAACAATTCGCAAACACTTTATACGTTCTTTGCACAAAGCTATCCAGTTGTAAACCTTTGTGTTTCCCAATTCCGTTTCCAAGGTATAATCACGTTATTGGCTAAAAAGTCAACAATAACTTGATGGATCGAGCGCTGATGGATCAGTCCAATTTCGTAGTTGCCTCCGTATTTGGCGCTAAGCATTGGAGCTTGGAGGTAGTTCGATCCATATTGAAATAGTGCGAGGTTCCACGTACCTAATTCTAATGTGATGGATTGTGACTCGATTCGAGGTAGAAGTTTATTTTATGTTGGTTTTGTAAACAACATCTACAGAATGTTTAATTTTTTCTGGACAAATTGTGGTTGGAAAAATTTGTATGTGTAATTATATGTTATTTATGTAACATTATTATTGAAGCGTTTATCTTAAAATTTTATTAACAATGTTTGTTCAAACAGTAGGATAATATCTCTTAAAACGAACGAAAACAGAAACGATTCAATTAAAAACTTTATAGTTAGTAGTAATACCTCTAATAATACTGAGAAACCGATCCAGGAAGAATCGGAGTAAAACGGATTCAGTTAAAAAGCTCAAAGCCTAAGCGCATCTTCACAGCTCATCAAAATAATAAATCGTACCAACCAATCACTGACAGCAAAAACAAAACTCAAACAAGCTCACTACAAACTTGGATTTTCATTTAAACAGTACAGTGGCAGTGTATGCAAGTATTGCTTAAAACTCCAAGTAATATAAATGTAAATGCGTGGAAACAAAGAGGCGACGGATCAGGAGGTCACAACTTTGCTGTTATTAGATACGAAGCCTCGTACTACTTAATATATAAGGAGTTACGAACGTCTCATACTAGTGACAGAACAGAAAAAAAGATTTAACTAATTGAAATAATTCACGCTGTCTTTTTTACTCGGGTATTTGTAGAGTGGTAAGTGGTAACGTGAAATCTATAGAAGACCTATGCAAAAATTTTGATCCGTTAGTATATAACATCGGTAATATTAATATTAAAAATTGAAGGCCCGAAATAATAATATATTATTATTACGAGATATTTCAATTATACCGTGAGATTAGCTAGAGCTACCCACGTGTCGGTGGACGTACTGCCATGAATTGCCTAGCGACCCCCGACGTCCGAGGAGTCACCTGCGGCGGCTCGGGCGTGAGGGTTGTCTTTCCATTACGCGTTCTTCCTCATCCTTCGCTTGCATAACTACTTCGCGAGAAATGAGTGACTAATTCCCGCACCCTCTTTACTCAGACCATGTATCTGGCCAGGGTCGGACACGAGAGAACGACTTATCTTATTATCAGCATAACCTTATTGAATAATATTTTCTTGAAAAAAATAAATAAAAATAACTCAACATTCGAGGCAATACTATTATTTTACCCACACATAAGTATATAAATTATTCATTTCCTACTAAAAGAAAAGTAACATAAAACGTACAGGCTGTTTATTTTTGCGCAATCGTTTAGCTCCGCGTGAGAGAAACATTACTTAGCGACGCGACGGTGCTACACAGGGACATACGTAGGTACTATTTTATGCATTACTTCATACATTTTCGCTAGTTTTATAATTCTATGTCACTTCTTACTGCTTCTTCGAATATGATAAATTAAAACTATTTTTGGTGTGTCTATTTGCTATTTAGACTTTAAAAAAATCTGACTTCCACTTGAAACCGAAGTCGAATTTGGAGAATTTGAAGTTATATTTTTATGCAAAGGAAAATATTATGCCAATCGTCAGCGCTTCGTGTATATAAGTGTTCAAAGTGTTAGGACCGCACTGATTCGATGACGTCATTGACGCGTAGTATGTATGACGTTCGATTTCATTTACGGCTGTCGCTGGTATGACGTCAGAGTCAACTCAGAATAACGCTACAGACAAAGTGAAAAAAGGTTTAGCAATGTAAAAAAAAACTACGTAATGTAGTATAGGTTAGGGTTTTTGTTTCATGATGTTGTCGCCTATTTGATGTTTACTTTGTTACTTAAACAAATAAATTTCGGTATAATAAATATTTAATGAGTCGAAATTAACCTAACCAAATAATATTTAACAAACATACTCGGTAGGTTTTTAACCTAAGTAAATGTATGAAATAATAAATGAATTATATTCATATGTATTCACAAACTAAATTTTATTAGGATTGCATAATTTGAACCGAACAATTTCATATTTAAAATAATTGTAGGTACGCTATTTTGTGATAGTAAGTAGCAATACCAACACCATTACCAACCATCTTAGAATGCCGTTAAGACACTTAGGAACTGTAATTATAGTTGCACAATTTATACATAAGTTTTATCGAGAAGACTATTCATGCAATATTATTTTCAAAAGATTAACATCTATATCAAAAGAAAACTTAATTGAATACAAACTCAAATTGTTCTTCAGAGCAAATTAAATAGAATAATACTTTTTTAAACATAGAAGAGAATCTATTTAAAAATCTTAGCAACGTTACAGCGAAGATCATTTTGCCGCGAATACTTTAAGACCTACACTTAACTTAAGTATCCATAGACAAGCGCAGATAAAATAAATTGGCCCACAAACGAGGCTCGTAACTTATTCACTCAACTTTTTTTTTAATAAGGCACTGGCTGGAATGATTCTTTGAAGGTTCTAAATTTAATATAATTGCCGAAAGAAGAAAAATGTCTTAATACCCACGGGATCGTTTATATGGCCCGGCGGCGGTAGTAAAGTTTCTCCCTTGTCACTCACTTGTCCCGGACAGGCTGTATTAGCATGCAAATTGATGGCCCACGATTTATGACCTTTTAAGCCTTGTTTTTTAAGGTTCGGTAGGAAACGTTTGTTTATCATTGAGCCAGTTTTACGGGTTAAAAGTTCGTGCCTTGAATACAATTTGTGTTACTATGTCATAGAATTAATCGACTTCTAAAAGGAAATAGGTTATGCGTCCGATTAATCAGGACAAACAACAGATTACGAAAAATCTCACTCATAAATGCTATTAAACGTTAATTCGAACTTAAGTTAGTAGTTTAATCATAGATTACGACGTTAAGTAAGGATTAGGTGAGAAATAGTTAAACTTCAGATTACAGGGTTTTTATAAGTAAGACGGTAAGATTACAACGATTCGAATTTTTAGATTATTTTTGGATAGTATAAAAAAGCCTACGAAGGGCTTGAACATTAAACATTATCTACATAAATTATTCACTTATTTTTTTTAATTACTCTGCAACCTGAAAATAAATCTTGTGGGAACCTGGCAAGTGGTTCATGAATTTATTCAATAATAAAATGATGCAAGAACATCGTACATCCTACTAAGTAATTTCAAAACGTGTTTACCTGTCAAAAGATTGAGAAAATAAGCTGAAATGATAAGTCTTATATAAATACATTATCTATACCTATATGTGTTTTTGTTCAGTAAGTATTCTTTCATATTGCTTTCAGTTTTTAATGGATTAATTTTGTAGACAGCAAAAAAAAATATATAACCAGTTAAAAAAAACTGATAATAATTACCTAAAAATATTGGCAAATAAATAGCTATTAGAGTAAGTATTGAAGAATAAATTTAATGCTCGGTCAATGCAATTTGGAAAAAAAATGTTTATTTCTCACATTTTGAAAGCAAAAATCATATAACCACAAATTTAAGCAATTATGTGAACGTTTATTAGAAGTTTTTCGACTAACTTCGAATAACATTTAAACGGGACATACGATATTCTCATTCAAAGAATTTCACCAACAAAATTATACAGGGCTAACATAATCCAAAAGCTAAAATGCTTTCGACCGGAACACTTAAACCCTTTCAACTTGATCCGCTGGAGGGACAGAGCGACGCACAAACACAACTTTACAATTTTCTCCATTTATATTTCATCATCGTGTTCGGAACTACTCGGAACTGTTCGGGACAATTCGGAACGGTTCGCCATAAATTACCTTCATTTGTCCGCTGCAAAAGTTTTAATACAAATTACGGTTGTTCAATGTGTCCTAAATAAATTGGTTACGTTATTGCTGAGTACAAAATTCAATGAGAGGGTTCTGATTTGATGTGTTTTGTTATAATGGCTTTTATTAATATATTTGGTTTGGTTAATTAATTTGGAAATTGAATTTGTGTTATTGTTTTTTGATTATGTTTGAACGCTTACGATAAATGTTCCCGTTTTGGGGTGGCGCCGAGCAGTTTTTTAATTAATTTAAAGTGTTAATTATCAGCATTGAATTTAAGGCCTATATTTTTATTGAGAATGTGGTTATGTGTATTTTCTTAGGTTATGAAATCCGTGTTTTTTTATTAATACTTATTTGAAATTTTGTTTGAAACACATTTTAAGGTAGTACCTACTACAAAAGCGAAGACGGCAACTAGAATAAAATCACTTTGCACACCGCACTTAGAATGCAGAGACTGTTATAAGTTAAAAGGAGTTTGTCTTAGAAATAATGTCGTCGTTTTGCTGTCGCATTACCATTTTGCGGACGTAGCGAGCGCGATAGAAAAATAATATTTATTCTCATACCTTGCTGTGATACAGGCTTAGACGGTGACTTCCTCGGAAGTAGATAGTGCTTTGTATAACCAGCCATAGGTCATCATAATAGATAAGTTTTAAAAACCTCCGGTCTATATTACCAGATAAGACTGCAGCCGTTAGCAAGTAAAAAGAATACCATAAATAAAAAGTTCAGGGGCTGTAACCACCACGTATTTTTGCATTCACGATTCAGGTTTGAGAGCGTGACACAGCTACTAACGTGGTATAGCTCCGTCCCTTTTTACAAAGAAAATAATCTTGTTTTGGCACGTCATGGTAAGGCCTCTCGCCGAAGTTCTCTTTTTGGCGAATGATTACCAAACCCGTGTTTTAGTAAACAAAGTCCAGTAATAAACATATTCAACAACCAAAACAAGCGTAGACGACTAGAACACGAAATTCAAGGAAGCACGTATCAAAAGAGCTTACTTAAGAATACATGAGAAATTGCAACATTCTGAACGCAGTCCGGATTATCACGCCTGCAACTCTTGCAGAATAATCCTTTGCATTTCATTTAATTAATTTTACGGGTCCTTGGACGGAAGACGGCTCTCGTTACGTGACGTCACAGAGTGAATTACGAGCTCGTCACGAAGCGAGAAATGTGCGGTACAGTTGGACGCCGTAAAATGTTAAACGTTGTTTTGTTATGTTACTTTGTTGAGTTTGTATGACAAAAGGTCTTTTATATGTTCGTTGGAGGCAACTGGAGAGTCAGTAATAACAAACGTGTTTAAAAATAATTTAATTTTAATTTTATTTATTTTTTGTTTTAGAAAACCAGAAAGTAATTTTGTATTTCAAATAACGAAGAAACAAATAGCATATTATTGTACACAAGAATATTTCCCGTGGTTTCATCCACATCCTGAGGAAACTATATCGAACACCACCTAAATATTTAATGTTTAAACTTTGTGTGTACCAAATTTCAAGCAAATCCATTCAGTAGTTTTTGCGTGAGAGAGTAACAAACATGCATACATCCTATGTCTGCATTTATAATATTAGTAGATTAAGATATCTTCTTACCTTTCTAGGAATATACTGTCATAAATATCTGAACTCCCAAAAAATCTCAATTTCCGCACACAATGACAATTTCAGTACCATGTATGAAATTAACAAAAGCCTCGAGGCCTTCGCTTAATCATTCGGGTTAAATTTTATTGTTGTTGAAAATGTTGACAGTAAGGTATAGATAGGTATAGGGTATTGGGGATTTATTTTTAACGTTACATTTATTATGTCGGCAAAATTTTAACGACATATAAAGTCTAGAAATAGTCTAAATGAAACTATTTAATTGCTACATTTTCTCGCGACCACGCAAAAACCTTCGAGACGTACATTTTACTCGTAAAGTAAATTCTAAGAAATTTTCACAATCAAAAGTAAAATACCTATGTCTGGTGATGTTCTTAAGAGCTACTTTACCAAATTCAAAAATCTTTTTTGTTGAATTCTATAAAAAAAAAACTTAAAATATTATATACAGTGGTACAGTTGTAGCTCTTAACTAATCACTTCGTCTGCGTTTACCTAAAATAGTATATTTCTAATAAAAAAACTAGACAAAATATAAACTAGCTAAGTGGTCTTTAAATAAATCAACGACCACATTAAATTTGCAAACTTAAACACAATATTGCACCTTATTCACTTCATAAAAGTTGAACAAACGATTTAAAAGATGTGTTTGCATTTAATTTAAACGTCGCTCTTGGCTTTAATTTAATTTTTTTCTGAGTTTACCCAATACTGCGAGGCAGAGTGTACTCCGGCGAGTTACGTAGCCTAGGGAGAATTTCACTTTCTTAACCCTTGCACATTTCTGCATAAATTTGTCGTAGCTTGTGAACCAACTAAACACACTTCCACGGGTTGACGCGCTCCTACGTGACGTGGGTACTACGCTGCGTTTGCATTATATTTGATTTGCCATAGTCTGTGGCGTGGAAACAGTCGGACAGACGTTTTGACATGTTGGAAAAAAGATTTTGCTTGAATAAGGGGTTGATTTTGTATGGTCAGAATAAATGAAGATCACTACGGGTTTTGGACTTGTTTATAAATTTTATCAAAATTGCTTAGCTAATAAATTAGGTTCCTATTACTGACATAAAAATCCAATTCTTTTATAAAAAACAACAAACATTTTTGTAGTAACTATACTTCATTTACGATAAGATTAGATAAACTTACAAACTATTTTTGCAGCTTATTCAACCAATTTTGAGTTATATTTTGTCCTGATAAAAAAGGTGTTGAAAGCAAATAATATTTACAATAACAAATATATTCTGCATCTGTTTTTTCACGTCACCTTAGTAAAAGAGCTTTAAATCGTTTGGACAAACGGTAAATATGTCTAATCTTATTATAAATGGAGTTTAGATATGTATATAAATAGAATTTATATCATATTTTGAATCAACATTGTTATTATTGTAACTATAGTGTCCTTGGTAACCAAAACATTGCTGCAATGTCAAACAAAAGCATTGTTCTAAGGTTTAACTCGTGAGTGATGTAAAAAAAAGTTTTATTTAGCAGTTGGTTTCTCCTTACTCAAGCACAATTGTTTACGTGTGTTCTACGCCACACATGGACTAGGTTTTCGAATTAAAAATATGTCCTTTGTTCATTGTGGCTGTACGAGACAACCCTAGTCTTTACATGAAAAATAGCTGTATAAATTAGTCGTGAATACTTACTCACAAAAATCTATAATTATGTAAGAAAAATATATTTTTTGAAAAATTATGATTTACTAAATCATGAAGATAGCGATGTTATTTAAATAATTAAGTATTTTACATATTAGCAAAAGAAACTTACTATAGCTAATATATATATATATATATATACCTATATACATGGAAAACTACAAACTAGTACAGGGCGTCAAAAAAATCCTCCTCATCTCGGTCAACTGGGAGCGTACCCAGGAGGCTGGCTGCATCGCCATTTTTTGAAAAAAATATTGACTATAGCCGATTAGCTAAGCATATGAATGAAGTATCAGATATATCATTAAGAGGTATGGACCGTACCAAAAGACCAAATCCAACAATGAACACTTCCATATTGATATACTGATAGTCAATTATGTTCACCTCTGACCCATAAACCTATTATCGTTTATTCGATAGAGGAACATAATATGCTTTCAGTACTCATGTATGTAGGTTACATGAAATGGAGCGCAGTCGGCTGTTATTTTTGTCTAAAGACTTCAATATGCTGAAACTTGCTGTTATAAGTATGAGTTATTAAAGTTAAGAGTGTGTTTTAGTATTCCATTACTGAACAGCGGGTAGGCTATTACTGCTTTTGTTTTAAATTATTATAAACCACATAAAGTATAATTTAGTTTTATTTCATTGAAGGCTTTCTCTTCCACGTTATATGATGTTGCTTTTTAGTAGAAGTAGAATACTTTGCTTAGGAACTCTTTGAGGAAGTACAACCACTTTACCGTGCTTGTTTAGAGGCAGCAAGATATTTTTTGCGATGCTCTGTTATTGCTGATGCTTATAGGCAACAGTTTCTTCTCATATACATCAGTTGAGTTGTCAGCTTATTTGCCATCTAACATTAAAAAAAATATAAAGTCATCGCTTGTCCAACAACGCGAACTCTTACATCGTTAATTCTAAAATTGCATCTGATCTATTTCGTAGTCACATCAGAAGCTCACGTTCTATGTGGATGCAAATCCATGTCTGAGGCCGTCAGGCGGATTTGAGAAACACTTGTGAGACACTATAACAAGTAAATATTGTTGATATCAAAATCGACATACAAACTATTGATTCGTTATATATTTATTATTCCCGTAACCACCGCCTAATATTTGGTTAACACGCTATTTTGTGTTCATACCACAACATAATCCAAGTTCTAATAGTTCGGTTTAAATAACGGAACAAAGTTGAACCACTTATCGGAGCAGGTGCCTGTCAAATATTTAACTGATAGCAACCCCGGCTCAGTTTATGTGAAAAGTTAATTTAATTATTAAACTGCGCGCTTCCCAACACTTTGAAACTATCCCTTTGTATGTCGAATTATTTACATTTAGTACGTTTTTTTAGTTAGCATGAGCACATTTTATTTTAAACTAGCTTTCCGCCAACGGCTTCGCCCGCGTTGGCTATACGAATTCAAATTAAAAATGACAGATATTCATACAAACTTTGCCCTTTTATCACCCCCTTATTGGTAGAATTTCGAAAAATCCTTTCTTATCGAATGCCCACGTCATTCGATAAGAAAGAAATATAAAGAACACACCCTCCAAGTTTTAGGTCTCTACGATCAGCGGTGTAGGCTATGCTTTGATTCGTCAGTCATTCAAGACAAAGCATTTTAATATTTAAGTTTTTGACTCTTTGTTTACATGTATTGGTTTTGACACAAGATTACATAATCAATGTTTTAGCATCGATCACCCCATTAATCGTATTCAGAGACCGTAATATTGACCCTTAAGTTTAAAAGCATAATTTTCTAACATTTCACTAACTACTTTGTGAAATTTTAAACAGCGGTGTACTCATCATTATTCTTCAACAAAAAGTAATTTTATTTAAACAAAAAAAGTCTCCATTTTGTCTGAAAAATAGCCGGGGTCAAAGCTAGTAGATAAAAACCGCAGCGTCGCACGGGTCCCATCCGTCTCCACGACAAAGCCTCCGCAAGACTTAACGAGAATTACGCTTTTTTCGTTTTTTTGGCCAAATAATTTTTGGCACCAAAAAGTTACGCTTATTTAGGCGATGTTTTGGTTTTTGGCGCTTTTTATTGGTATGGCAACACTTAGTTTTCATTTTATGGTTAAAGTTATCTTAATTCAACAAAAAAAATAATTAAATATTACAAAAATTACATTAGTAGTGTGCAGGCCGAGCCCTTTCATATGATATCCCACATGACCTAGTTATAATACCTTGAAATTGTAAACCCCCACTTCCACCCACTTTTCCCATAAAAGCAATGTTATTTTTTTCGTTCGCAATACTCATAGACGTTTTCATGCTTATGAAACGGGGTCCATTTCATGAGGACATTTGCAATTTGTGCCTGTTAATAACTCAAGGCACAGATCCACTTTGACATAAAAAGTGGGTGAACTATTCCCATTCGTATTCAGACGAGAACAACGGACATAACGGAGAACTTTGTTGAGAGGTAAACCTCTACACAATAGGCGAGATATCTTAGTAGTAGTAGGTATATACCTTATCCTATATACCTTATCCATCCACAATACAAATAATAGTATTAATGCAGAATTCCCTTTGTCTGTTTGTATCATTAAACCTGAAATTAAACAGATACCATGAACCGTGAGTCCATAACCAATGACCCAGAAATGAAGATATAAAACGTAATAACATTCAGTAGAAAGCAAGTGAAGCCACAATACAAAGCTAGGTATAATAATTATGTATAATGCTTGGCTATTGTTGAAGTTGTCTGTCACGTCTTTAATGCGTCTTCAGAGCGGATATCAACGTTCAGGTATGCGGCTGGCAACGAGACCACCAGGAAATTGCCAATGTTGCTACACGTCATCATTCATAAACAACTGCTTGAAACACATCCATCATATTCCTACATTCACAAACAAGCTTAAGTCAAGTAGGTAATAATCATATAAAGACTGTTTCGTTGGTCTAGTGGTCGCATAACGTGTGCTGTAAACGGGGTCTCGGGTTCGATTCCCGGGGCGGGCCGAAATAGCTTAGTGGGTTTTAGAAAATTTTACAAAGCAGCCCGGAGTCAAGAAGTTGGTGGTGTTATACCCCCGTGCCTGGAACGTTAAGCCGTCGCCCCGGCTTAATAGCTGTTGTTTTTACAATTCATGTTAGAGGCCATTAGGTGGATTTGAGAAAACTCTGTCTCTAGGGCTTGTTAGGTTGGTAAAACCTGCAGCCCACACGATAAGAAGAAGAAGATCGTAAAAATAAGTGTACTTAGCGCAAATAATGTGCATTTGAAGGAGTTGTGGTTTCATGATCATCATCGGCCTATTCACTATCTCACTGTTGGGTAAAGTCCTCTTTTCATACACAGAGGCATGAGAATTAATCATCACGCTTGTTCAACGTGGATTGGCGATTTCAGACTAATTGGTCCAGGTGTCAGTTGTGTCTAAGATACATTTCGAAAGCACATAAGCACTTAAGAAAGTCATGCTAGTACTTATCAAGTTTTGACTTTACACGAGATGCTGGGGCCTATTATTCCCAAGGCTACATTTACTTCTTCTTTTTCCTAATTCTTACGGTTTCCCTTTTAAACAAAACATGGTGCTAGATATTTTTGCACGTAATTATGTCTAACCAGAGTTTTAAATATCATCAATACCTAGTTGGTAAGGTCGGTTAGAGTGATAAGGGAATGATCAAAAACCACCCTAGGTTAATTGAAGTATTTATCACAAGCTGATGGTACGTGCCAGGTTTCAACTCCGTACCTTCGTGCTTAATGTACCGATACCTTAAACTCGAAACCTCTAGCCGATGGCATGATTAATAAATATTATAATTTAATCTAAAAAAAAATTTTTTTATCAAATAATCAAAATGTAATATACACTTCGTCGCATGTAACTAACTCGTTACGTCACGGTTACTTCAACAGACGACTTGGCTATATTAGTGTGCATCATCCGTCGCGTGTGAACGGATATTGTGCCAAAGGTGTGCGACCGACATTAAGACGACCAGGAAATTACCAATGTTGCTACAGCGAGCTGTGTTGCCGTCTCGAAAAAACAAACTCCCCATCGGCCCTTTACGGAAATGACGTCAATTTGCTACACCGGATTAGTTAGCTCGGTGACGGAATTTTAGATGGCATTAGACGAAAATTCACGATTGGATAAAATTCTTTCTTTATGGATGAGTTAACTTTAAAGATTGTAAATGTAAGATATCACGTTGTAATAATTTATTATCCTTTATTTATTTTTACACATATTTATTATTGAAGATTGGTTCCTCAGCAGCAACTAGATATCAAAGAGCAATTATTTATCAATAAAGTTATTTTTATTCCACTCACAGGAAATGACACGGGATACAATAATAATTGTGTTGAGATTTTTTCTCAGAATTTTAGCAATCAAGAACTCCCACGTCCCGAGGGCTATATATAGGAACTATATAACGCACTCGGATAAGCTTATAACCGTCTCCAACCCCTATCTTTGTGCAAATCGGTTCAGCTGTTATAATGTGAAAGAATAACAACCAAACAAACTTAATTTCCAATTTACAATATTAGTAAAGATATGAGTATAATAAATAGCAAGTCCAACAGCAAGTACAAAAGTTTTTTCCCAACTATGTTGGGGTCGCCTTGCAGTCTAAACCGGATGCAGCTGAGTACCAATGTTTGACATGGAGTGACTGCCTATCTGACCTCCACAACTCAGTTGCCGGTTAGCACGATACCCCTGGTAAGATATGATATAGATGGTCACCCATCCATGGACCGAGCGCACCAAGCGTAGCTTAACTTTTTATCGATCGACCCGTGCGGCTGTTACTTAGCCACGAGCTCCTCGCAAGTCGAATATAATATAGTATTTGAAAAATAAAATCACAAATGCGAGAGATAAATAAATAAATAACATAGAGTATTTTCACTTCACCCTTGATCCCATCTTGTAACTTACTACGCTATAAATTTGTGATGTCCTCACAGTTTTAAACTGAAACTTAAGCAGTGCGGCGTGGGTGTTTTTGCTACAGATCAAAAGCACACACATTTGGACTTGAAACAAATATGTGTGGGCAGAACAAATGTTTATTTTATCCTGATGTGGGACGAAACTCAACTTTGAACTTAGGAAATGGAAGTGTTCCTGTTTTTTTCCTCATAAAAATAGCAGGGCTAGGAATTTTCTTGACATGAAAACACTTTTAATATGATTTTGTTCAAGAGGCACGTACGTCATATCGGTCTTTTCATAAATTTTATACTAGTAGGTTTGACGCTAACTTTATGCAATTTTGCATAATGCATTATGATTCTGTCTTTTTGTCTAGAAATTACATCGTTTTTGTTTCTTTAACATTAATTAGCAAAATAAAGCTCAAACCTTTGTTATTTACAAAAAAATAAAGAAGTATACGATTACGCAAATAAATTATCTTTAAGCCGATTATTATTACGCATCATTATTTTTTGTATTAAGGTACTTGTATTATCCTATCATTAAAATATATAACATTTTTGGGAACATGATTAGGCAAAATGGACCTTATGGTCCCTCATTTTGCGGCTTATAAACTAATAAAATATACTAGCAAACCCCATGTATCCACCCAAAAACATATTTTACCCCTTGTTACCCTTTTGGGGTCGAATTTCCATTACTAGACATAAATGTTCTCGCTAGAAAAGCAATAGAGAAATTGAAATCCACGCGGGTTTTGGGCTGATAAGGGCAGGAAAGTTGGATACTCCATTTAAGACTTTACCTTAAATATTGTATCTTTATTTAACAAATTAACCAATAGATTCAAAATATTATTTTCTATTATAAAAGAAGGTAGGTTAATAAAAAAAAAACCGGCCATGTGCGTGTCGGGCCACGCGCAGTAGGGTTCCGTAGTAGGTCTCAGTTAGTCGACTATAACTCTGTAACCGGTTAAGCCTACTTAGCCGTGATAGTTTTCCTTGTAAGTTCATTACATGTGCTACGTCTGTGATTTTTTTCACATTTCTAGGTACAGCCATTCAAAAGTTAGAGGGGGGGTAACTCGTATCGAACAAAAAAATTCACTTAAAATCTAGATATTTCGCAAATGGCTCGCTTAACCAAAAAATGATCTTCACACACCCATAAAATTTTTGAAAGACCTATCTAACGATACTCCATACGAAGGGGTACGCGAGAAAAAAAAAATTATCCTTACTTTACATGTTTGGGAGCTACCCTAAAAAAAAATATTTTTCATAATTTTATTTTACCACTTTCTCGGCGTGATCAATATACATATTCATACCAAATTTCATGCTTTCTAATAACAAAAGCCACGGAGCTATGCCGCGGACAGACAGACAGACAGACAGACGGACAGAGCGAAACTATAAGGGTTCCTTGTCGGACTACGGAACCCTAAAAAAATAAAGTGGAAAAAATAGAGCTGTAAAACCGAAACACATTAATGATTTGACTGTGCAATTCAAACTAACACGATGAATGTGAATGTGAGTTTGTTTATAACGCTTGCACTGTAAAACGACTAAACCGATTTAGATGAAATTAGGTTATACGCTAATTTTTATCCGGGCTTGTTACTTGTATAGTTACTTTAAGATGCAGAAGAAACCAAGGTAACAGATAGTATTGTAATATTAACTAATAATTGCAATGAATTTATTAAAAACAAATAGACAATTACTTAATTTTACTGAGCTTGCTTTTATTTTCAACTCTTTTAATTAAAACACTTTATTCAGGTCATCCTCACATCAACTCACACAATTTTATCTTGTAAAATTATATCATAATTTATTTTACCTGCAACCCTGTATTTAAAATGACACCCTATATGAAATTACACCTCTATTAAAGTTTTACATATTTTAGAAATAGGACTCTAATTAAAATTTTGTGTAAAGGATGAAATGGGCAAAACCCTTTCACGTTGTATCGTGATATCACATGGGAATTCTCAAGGGTATAGATAGTGTGGTAAGGGCAAGCTCATATATACTTTAAAGCAAAGAATTGGGATCCTAAACTTAATTATTACCTCGTCTCTGAAACTATATTTACTAAATTTCAACACCTTCCCTATCACTGAACAGGGGGAACAATATAATTAATTATTTTGTTTTGAACTTGTATATTGCGGAGCTCGTGGCTATGTAACACCCGCACGATTCGACTGATCAAAGGTTAAGCTGCGCTTGGTACGGTCAGTCCGTGGATAGGTGACCATCTTTGTCATAGCGAGTCAGTCTTACCAAGGGATGACGTGTTACTCGGTAACTGGGTATGGAGTTCAGAAAGGCAATCGCTCCATGTAAAACACTGGTACTCAACTACATCAGGTTTAGACTGGAAGCCGACCCGAACATAATTGGGAAAAGGCTAGGCAGATGATGATGATGATGTTTTGATCTTGTATGACACTTAAAAATGTTAAATGGAATATTATTAAAAAAACAATTACCGAGCGTTAACTCTATTTAGATACTGGCTATCTATCCTAATTCATTGCATTTATTGTTCGTAAAAAAAAATACATTTCAGCTAGTTTTCAATCTCCAATTTAACGTTATTAATTTAAAATATAATATAGAATTCTATGACCCTGATTCATTGGTAGTGAGTGTAGAAAATCTTTATACACTTTTTCGCTCCACCAGTGTACGGAGTACAGGTCAACATACACTGGCGGGTTATCTAATAGTTCTTGTAAGCTAGTGGAGCACCGACGATCCCAGGATCCCGTGGGGTTTAGGCCGCCTTCAACATAAACAAAATGCTATTATAGCTTGTATCTTATCGCGGGAAAAAATATTGGACATTGCTTTAGAAGCCCCGTTTTCATTTATTGATATTATTTTCGTGTATGTATACATGTGTATAAAAAAGGTTAAGCTCAAAATGTTTTATTGGAGATAAGTTTTTTTTTGTTTTATTGGAATTGCTTGGTTGGTTCCGTTGTTTTAAATACCTAGTTTTTTTCCTAATTTAGTAGCAAGGACCACCATTATTGTTTTTTAATTGAATAAGTGGTAATTTCAAGCAAGAAGCTTGAACATTACTTTTAAACTTGCATTTTCACAAAAAAAAAAAATTATAAATTGTTAAAAGAAAATCAACTCAAAGAAAAGCATATTATTTTTTAATCTGCTTTTACTAGAAAGCCACCGTAAGTAAGTTTTCTTGTTTCTCTCTGTCGCGGTAGAAGCTATTGCAAAAACTAGGACCCGACTCAGTAAAGTCTAGTACACACTAGATACGTATCCCCCACCTAACTTATTAAGGTCGCGAGTATAAAAACTCAATTCACTCTTCGTATTTCAGAACAATATTCTCTCTTACACAGATAGTAAATCCATTTCAGTCTCCGTTGATGCGATAAATAAATAAAAAAACACTTTCTCTCCAGCCGCCGTTGGTGTTCCGCCGTTGGTGAACAAAATAAAATAACTTATTTGGGGAAAGAAAGTTCTCCAATTTTGTCCGAATTTGCTAATACCCCCAATGTAGCAACGCCTTAATATCGGGAAGAAAATTAAATTATCTACGAAATACGTTTCCCGTGGACTTTTCAGGCGTGTTTTCTTTATATTTGATGGAAGTTGCACGGTTGCTCGATAAATCGATAAAATGGACGATGAAGCTAATGCTTTTTTTTATTCGATTTAATGTAACAAGTTCAGTTAATTATTGAATATTATAAAAATTATGGCTTTAAGAGTCTTTGAAACATGATAGCATTTTTTTAAATAAACTTTTTTATCCAAAGACATAAATTAATCGTGTTATAAATAATTGGTTCGTTGATACGATACATAAATGTATTCAATTACATTATTTAAACCTCGGGTACAATTTAAAGTAATATAAAAGGTATTGTAGAGGTTATTGTGGTAAGTTCACCTGCTATTTTGTTCTATGTATGTGTGTCCACATTGTATATGTATATATGTGTATGCATGTGTGCATCGTACTTGTCTCAGCTTATTTTTTAATTTCGTTCATCCTAACCATCCTCCTGCCGGGGCCTGTTGAGAAAGGAACATGGATGGGTTTTAGTCGGTAAGAGTCTGACACTCCGTCCCGATCGCCCATGGCATTAGGAGCCAGATATTTCATGATGTCCAATACGAAAGCCATCCTTACAAATATTATAAATGCACAAGTGAGTTTGTTTGTTATGCTTTCGCGGTAAAATGGCTGAACTGATTTGTACGAAATTTTATATGGAGATAGATGGGACCTGGGGGACGGTTATAAGCTACTATATGAACATAAAACGCGGCCGACATCATGGGCTGAAGCTAGCAAACTATGGAATATTCTCTTTGTTATAGATATTGTATTTAACCACAGAAATACTACATAAAGCGTAAACATTAATGAGTTCATCATTATATTCGCTGATAACATTAACTCATACAAATTGCACTAACGACTTTATTTATGAAAGAGCCGTAAACATCCACGAATTTAATTAAAATTAAAACTAATAATTTATTTGATGCACACCTTGTTTGTATTGCCATTGTGCATTTGGCAAGTATTATTTTTTATTATCTGCATCAAAACATCATAATTATGTATGTGGTAATACAGGTTATTAACCATGTATCCAATTTTCTGGCTGCTGACTCCCCATAAGCCTGTCAAAGATCTACGTTTTGGTGGAAAGGAGAACGCTGAATGAAAATGACCTGAATTTAAAAAGCGTGAATTCGCCAATCGCAAGTATAGTGATGAATGCTTTGCAGCTTTTACTGCATCAGAATAAACAAAATTTACAAAATAAAGGTTACAGTCACTACTACGAGAAATATTGCTACGTGGTTACGACGCTACGAACCCTCTACGCTGCTACGATGCTACGGAAAAACTAGTCATTCGTAAAACGGTGGTGTGGCATTCGAATATTTGTAACAAAAAACTAACAATGAAAATGTTCGAAGTGATTTATTGAAGTAACCTCACTACAAATATTTTGAGGTTGAATCCTGAAAACACGTAGACCCGCATAGCGGAAATTTATCCTCACCAAACGACGGCCCCCACTTTGCGTGTATACTGTATGTATAATAAGACCGAGTAAATGACAATTTGAATTTCAAAAGTAGGTAGATAAGTTAAGCTCCGCGTGACTTGCGCATTTCACACCGTTCTTCGCGAGCTTGCCGGCGTTCACGTTGACGTGTATCAGTATCCTTCTGTGCGCCGTGGGGGGCGGTCGTGTTGCTCCACAAAATTACGACCCTGACGTGTTAGTACGCGACCGTTCATTATATAACCGTGTGCTGTTTGTTTTGTGAGCCAGCCCTATTGTGAACAACGGATGTATTGAACTTTAAAAAGGTAATTTTCTTTAATGTATTTTTGTTTAATAAGTACAGTTTTTTGAGTGTGATAGTAATATTTTAATGGTTTTGGTTATAAATTATTTAAAGTTTTATGACTGATGTAAAATAAAATATCGCTGATCCGTATTTTAAAAGTGGTAGTATCATTGAGGGTTGTTTAACGTTCTAGGCGGTGTTTCGAACTCTCGTAAATAATGCAAGCCGACCTTTTCCGCGCATAAACCCACCCGGGGATAATGACGTGTTGCAGTTAATTTAATCCCTTATCTTATGAGTGATAACTAAGTAATGTTGTGTTTAAAGTTCTGTCTTAAGGAGTTATTTATTGAGGTACCGACATCAAATATTATTCAGCCTATTGTGGAGTGCGAGTCTGCGGTGACTCTTGTATTGCAGATTTCTATAAGCGACGGTGAACACGTAGCGTAAATTGGACTATTAGTTTTTTACCATGCTAAATATGAAATGGTGATTTAAAAATCAAAGACCTGTAACGATCTGTGTCAACGTTTTGTGCAGACCTTTTAAAATAATAATCAAAATGGCTTTTAATGTTTGACAATAAAATACAATATAGGTATTCGATAAATGATTTCGCTCTGTCTACCTTCTTCATCAAACCTTCAATAGCAACTGACTCGAATTTTATAAATAAATCATTGTTATTAAAAAAAAAAACTCATTTACCTTGTTATGCGATTCGACATCCGTCTCGTGCCCTCGGCGTCACGAAAAACAGATTTATCTCAAATCCGTTGCGCTATCGAATAGAACAAATTCAATAATATTTACATTTCCCAGGATACAAAGACTTACTCGTATGTTAGTGGAATAGAAAAACTCGCAGCAAACTTTCTTATTTATTGACAACAAAATATAGTCAAATATTCTGATTTGTTTCTTTTTGTTCTTCCTTGTTATAAGTCTGCTGAGCCCCTAGGGATATCAGCGTGAAGTTTTTTGTTTTTGCCATGCCATTCTTCATAACTCTAAGAATGGATTGACTATCAAATCGCTGTAGTCCATTCTCTGAATTCTTGAGACGATTTAGTTTCAGAAAATAATCTATAATATAAAAATTTATCGGTGAATGTGTTGCTAAGTGCAAATCGATAGCAGCTGAACCGATTTGGATGAAATTTAGTACGGAGATAGAAGAGACCCTGGAGAAGGTTTTAGGCTTTTTTAGGCGTTAAGTAGTTTACCCGAGACGCGGGTGAAACCGCGGGCAACAGATAATATTAAATATAATTTACCTTAAATAATACAATCTAGACAATAGCAGTGATTGAAATAGCACTACTGAGTACTACTCCAATATTGTTTTAATAATAGTAGGTTCAATTCCAATATTAACTGGTGCCTTTTACAGAAATAAGCTTTGCCTTATTTCTATAGAAATCTCCGATGGAATATCGTATTGTTTCTCGTCTTGATGGCCGTATGTCAGTGCTATAGTTTACGTTTTCATTATAGAAATTGAAATTACATAGAAAATAAATTGTGCTTCGTACAGCCTTTTGAGTGGAACGTGAAAATTACTTTATTATAGAATTCATAATGATAATTTAGTTGACACCCGGTAGCTTGAACCATGTTTACCGATGCCGGTGGAGTACTATTTTTATATTTTTAAATATTGTTTTTTTTACATTTAAATATTTAGAAATGTAAATCTATGTAAAATAAATTAGTGAAGGTTATAAAGCAAAAAAAAATAGATGAAAATGTTTGTGAACGTGTTGTATCGGATACACAATGGATTTCGTGGGTGACTTTTCTTGTAGGTATAACATTTGCTACAATTTTAGGCACGTTTCTTGTGAACGACGTTTAAAGCATAATGAATTATATTAGCATACATTTAAAGCGTAAAATGGCGACGTACGACGTACGTCGGCATAGGAATTGGCTTTTTCATCAACAATTCACAACATTCTTTTTATATTAAATCAATAGAGCCTTACTAGTTTGTGATAACAATGTCATGTCTGAATTGTTATTTTTTTTAGACTTTATTACGAAAATATATTGTATTATTGTGTACATATTTTATGATTGTACAGTAAATTAAAAAAATATCCATAATTTTATTTCAGAAAGTTGCTAATTATAACAATGCAATTTTGCTAGTGTACGGCACTGTCTAAACAATAAACAACCAAAATACGTACCTAATCCTAACTAGACTTATTAGCTAGGTACCTACTTGAACTTTTTCTGAAAATAGACATTGCTTTAGTGCCTATTTATTAAACAGCTTTTATTAAACCAAGAACCGCTAAGCTGGTAAATTGTACCCGTGATAAATTATTTTCTTCTTTGATAAATTATTTTATAATCCTATCACTTAAATCTTCATTTTAAACGGAGAACAAAAGATGTTTAGCCTCAAGTGCATAGTTGGTTACATCATCCATTATGTTCAGAGTTTCTGTTTGACATCCGCACACCTAAGGCAAATTGGATTGCCCAGCATTAAGCTATTAGTGTTCAGTGCACAGCATTCAGCTGTCTGATATAATCCCTTAGTTGCCTATTAAGACAGTCACGGTATCATGGTGCTATGCTATCAAGCATTATGCATGCATGTAAACCGTCAATGTCCATCGTAAGTGATGCGTGGCAGACAGACCGTGTCTTGTCAAGGGGTTTAAATTATTAAGGCTGTTTATTCAAATATAGAATTATAATTTAATTAAGATAAGATGTGTTGTGGTGTGGTAAATTTATAAACTATACATGACGTATTAGAAGATAATTTAGTAAATAATAAAATTTTAACTTTAGCCCTCGCTCAAAAATATTGCCTTGTAGCTATGTGAGTGTGTGTGAAGATGTGTTCTCATGTGTTCAGATTTCTTGTACCGATTTATTGTATTTCCTTCATTGTTACACATCTCTATAAATTGTAGAAAATACATGTGAGTTTAAACCTACAACCTACCTAAAAAATATTATTGACGGGATAATTTTTATTTTTTTATCACTTTTAATTACTTTTTAAAGTATACGTCCAGTATTACTTTTACTTTACTCATATCTACTCGACATAAATAATATAAAATTTTGGTCATATTTAGATAAAACAAAAAAAAATCAAACGATACAAAGTATTCGATAGTAGAATTTACCTACCTACGTTAAAAATATATTTTGACCTAAAACAACTCGCAAGTGGAAAATGATTTTGATTTTGACGTCAAAATTCAATTATTTCTTCATTTGTTTGAGTGCTCTCGCTATGCTGTTTTGCATCATATGAATGTGTAATGACTTGGCCCGTTAAGTATGTTACTTCGCGTATTTGTTTTAGTCGACAATAATGTATTCAAATCGACATCGTTTAAATAAATATTATGGTGGTGTAATTTTGTGAAATGATTTCATTAGTGTTTTAGTTGATTTGTGTAATTAGCGGCGTTTGTTTTATTATTATTACTTTGTTTGATAAAGAATGTATGTGTGGTTTTATCTATAAACAAATAATTTATAGTAATTTGCTGTTTATGTATTTATTTCAAATACTTATTAAAATATAGATTATTAAAAAATAAATTATAAAAAGTATAACAGCAAAATAATTTCTGGCTCCGTATTTGAAAAGGTACCGATTTATTTGCGTAAATAAAAAGACAAAAGACAGTAAAAAGAGCACCTAGGTGGTTATAATGGGATTTAATAATTAAATCCGCATATGATTCCAATAAAGCTGAAATTGCAAAAAATCTAACATCAAAGCTTTGAGCTCAAAATAAAACCACCTACGCGTTTATTTCTATTATAGCCGAAATTCTCCTTAAATCTGAAATTCATAGACGACGGATCATTGTAAACAAACGGAACAGACATAGAGGGATTAATCTGCCTAATACCTCTATACATATAAAAACAAAAAGTTATGCAGTCAAAACATTACAACGGCTTTCCAATACACACATTAAACACAGCTGCATGCATGCAGGGGTAAGGTACCACATGGTAATGCTATGATTAACATATTTTAATATTAACATGAAAGGTTGAACATACCGCCCCTCCAAATTACGTATTTGGCATATTTGAAATATTCAGCGGGCCGCCACAAGCGCGATGTAGCCACGTTTTTAACCACACGCCAAAATAAAGTTAAAATTTTGTTCGTTGGATAGTCGAGTTAATTTTACATGCGAATAGATTCAAAATAAACCTTTTGTGAATAAAGTTCTAATGTTTTGGACGTAACCCTTTGAACATCTAGACTGGGACTGAACGAATTTGCTTTTAGATATCTGCTAAAGCGTTCATTATGATAAATAATTTAATATAGCTACAATTAATTATGATGCTTGGGGATATTATTATAATAGCTATTTTATGAAAACATATTTGCTATGGAGGTATAAGTTGAAAAACAGTAAATTATAACATTATGTATAACATTAATATTTATATTTGTTGATATTATGGTCGCAAACGCTTCTGCTGAGGATGTGGTCCTGTACTTAAATCCCAGATTAAATAAATTGGTTTGCTCCTTTAGGAATTTTAATACAGTAGCCGGTGCCTAGATGTATCGCAATAGGCTTATCTCCCTATTAACTTGGACTTCAAATACTTAGAAATGTTTATGTACTTATGTAGGTACTTAAACACCAAACGGCATGCTGTTGTGTTTAGACGCCTGCACATTAAATACGAATTTGCGGGTTCAAAATCTGTCGTGTGTGCCTTGAGCAGACGTAGTGATCAATGCTTATGCCTTTTCTGTGTGATAAGATGCTGTATAATAAATAAACCGAAAATGATGATGCAGATTTTTAAATTGAAAATGTCTTCAAAATATTGTTCTTGAAGAATTTATTATAATACCTTGAAACGATATCGACATTTTGCTTTCATTGTCGGCAAAACAGTCAGGTTCGATACACCGATACACCATTCCAATTTTAAACCAAAAATGAAAAGCATAATTATTATAACGAGAGCTTTACAGAAAGTACGTACAAAAATTGAATCAATAAAGGTATAACTGAACTCTCATCTCATCACGTATCATCCGACCTACTAGCCGAATAACAATACTCTTAGATACAGCAATTTTCCTTAATAAATATATAATTTCCATCATAAAGCTACATTTTGGCATTCTCCTAATCCAGTAAGAATAATATAATAATAACTGAAATGTAACTAGCCTTCAAGGCATATCATTACAAGATCTAGAGTACAAGAGAAATGTATATTAAACTGACTTAAGTGGGATATATTATAGCCGTAACTTGTACCTCTAGGCTAAGTGCTTAGTATTAAACTATTTTATTTCATTTAGCTTGCGAATTATTGTTACTAAGGGCCTATTTCACTGCTTCTAGATAGAAATCATTTACTAAATTAATTCATAATTAGAACGGCGGATCTGCTAGATAAGTATTAATACGGGGGTGATGTAACTGGCCATTAATCTATACTTATAATAAATCTGTAGAGAGGTCAATTCTGTACATGAAATATATTTCCAAAATGACTATCAGGGGGTGATTAGGGATCGATACTGATGCCAAAAATGCAATCGGTAAAATTTTTGTTGTGTAAAATGTTGTGTGTAATAATTTCATTGGATATTCCTCATTAGCAGTCCGGAGTCTGCATTTCTGATCGGTTGAAATCTTCCTCTATTCGCCTTTCTTAATAATAAAGATTCATTCATTATTAGTTGTTTGATAATATAATTTACACATAAATAATGCCTTAGGGAAATTCCGGCGTGATGTTGTGTTGTATCTCTGATATTCTTTGTTATTAACAAAGACATGACAAACAATAATAAGGTATTTATAATAACACGTTCTGTTCTTCTTTAATGTGTACAAAAATAAGGTGTATTTTATTTTTCTTTGATTTGGAGCGTAGCTCAAGTAAGAAAGCGTCAGCACAATTACTTTGATAATTATCTTCATAATGTAAGTGGACGACTTAGATATTTATAACAAAATTACTTTATTCATTAACAATTATACAAAGGGGACAGGTTTTCTATATTTGTATAGCAGTTGCTTGACGTATTGTTGAGCAGTTTTTTCAGTTACTTCTTCCCAGCAAAACACATAAAAAGGATCTTTTATAGGTAGTTTTTTTTTAATTTTGATGTTTAAAAAGTGCTGATATTCAATCTCATTTGTATTTAAAATCGTGTCCATTCATGAATTTAAACTATAAACTACTCAAACATTTTCATTAAAATCGGTCGAACCTTTTTCGGGTTTTTGTGTGACTAACGCACGGCAATTGATTCTTGTATATGTCTATATGAGTTTTGAGTGGCAGTCTTGTTAGTTGCTTTCTACGACCATCATAATCAGCCAATTTCACATTATCATACCGTCCGGCTAAAAGTCATATAAGTAAAAGTAAGATCTTATAAGCAAATTTTTATTTATGACAAAGGTTAACTTTATTTTTAACCCCATCCCACACAGCAATAATGCGACCCTTCCGCGCGGCTACTAAAATATTTCCTTTCAGAAATGTTACTCTTTTTTATTTGAATTCCTTATTATTTTGCTATGGTCCCGTACAAATTGAAATGACGTTTGCGTAGGTACTGAGTTATGTGACGTAAAATTGCGTCGTCAGAGAAGGGTTAAAGATTTATTTCTGCCTTGTGGTTAAAGCCAGGAGCTGACGACTAACAATTTATGTTGATAGGTCGAAAAGCTTTTATGTATTAACCGCATTTTATTGACTTACTAGCTATTTTTGTAGTTCCAGTTGATTCTTAAGGAAATTTGTTCATGCACTTAGATTAAAATTAGGTATTTTAGTTACTGGCCCAGGTTTCAAACTATGTTCAAACTAAATTGTATATGTGTTCAGCGGTTTGCCACAACACAAACAGATAGACATACAGATGTATTATTATGTTTGATTGATGAAAAACTAGAAGTAATTTAACACCCTGCTATTTATAACACCTAGATACGACTTTACAAGCAATATCGGCTATGTCAAATAATTAAATTCTTTAAAATCATTGTTTTACCATTTACTTTTACTCGAATAGGTATTCAAATGTTCTTCTGACGTGTATACAATTAGTGTGAAACATACAACTGTGTGAGACACATGCAGTAGGTACGCCAAGGGTGTGTGGTATATATGTAATAATTTATATCGGTGCGACTAACATTATTTAATTCGTAAAATTTTATATTCTATAAAGGCAAAGCAGCCTTTATAGCCGTTAAAAAGTTTTTTTTTAATATAAATAGAGTAATACGTAAAATTCATAGAACAGAACAAATATGATTGAAATAACCTTCAAAAACAAATAAATTCTTGGTATGAGCTCAAATTGGATATAATGTGCATAGAACTGAAATCATAGCAAAAATATTTTAATAAAAGACAACAAAAAATGTTTATTAAAGTAGTCCCATTCAATTTATTTCATTAAATTAAAAATAATAAAAAATCTACTTCTAAAAATAAATCTATCGAAAATTAAACTCCAAAAATAATCGAATCACGATGAGATGTCTTCATAAAGCTACGTCGTCACAAACGAACTGCTCAGCTGGATATTCGCAATAAAATTACAAACGTCCCTATCACTCATAGAATTCTGAAAATTCTGGCTTCAGTTAGAGTGCACTTTATAGTCAGAATTCCAATCAGCCCGCACCTCCCCGAATGGAGGTTTAACGAACTCGAAATGTAATCTGATTTGTATACGGCTTTATTTTGTACGCTGATGAAAAAGGAAAATGGGGGAGAGGATTCATTCCTTCATAATAAATACGCTTGAGTTTTGAACGATGCGATACTGTGTTTTATGATTTAAGCATACTTGCCATATTGGGTATGTAAATATGATTTGAATTTCGAAAATGTTTGATTGAAGTTCTGTTTAATAACATTGGTGATGATTTATTAAAACGTATGTATTTATGAGGAATAAATTATCCAAAATTTTATTATATTCTGAGATTTTAAACCATAGAGCTGCCTACGAGATAGCTCTTTATTCAAGTTGAGTATAGTACTTATGTTTTGTTGCAGTTTCGTAGAAGCTGACTGGTTTAACAGTAGCAAAACCAAAGAGAATAATGAAAATGTGTATTATGATAATGTATTATACATATTATTCTTAATATAAAGTGTATATTCGACTACAAAATTATACATGTGGAATCATAATAGTTTCATAATATACTATGAACACAGCCCAAAGCTACATAACATTGAAATATTATTTATATACCCTGTCTAATTGAATACGTATTTGAATAGGGAGCTGTTAATACAAAACTATCTTGTTTTGTTTTAATTGAAAATATTATTAATTTGATTCATACTATGAAACAAAACATTTAATAAACAAAAATATTTTGTTCTCTACAGATCTCATCACAACCATGTAAATATTTCGAAATGCTCTTAGAAATAATATTTTTTATAAGCTTTATATTGTGTCGTATCATAATACTTAGTAGGTTTTCTTTATTTCATACATTAAACTAAAAGATAAGATGGCCATTGTACACTTTAATGTAAATTGTATCGTACTCAATTTATTTTTGGTCTACTGTAAACCTTTTAAAAAAGAATTTAAATTACATTTTATTTATTTTAGAATGGAATAATTATAAATAGTAAGACGTAGTCGACGACCTACCTAATCCGAAGGCTAAAGCAAAATCGAAAAATAATGCTCTTAAAATTCGACGTGATTGAAATGCAAAGTGCATATTAAACACTATATAGAGTGTCAATAGAGTCCAGAATAGACTGAACTATAATAATACCTCAAAACGTGTGTGAGTTGAAATCGTAACCCCGTAAGTAAACAATTCTGCAGGTCAATTGAGTTTCGTCAACTAGTATCTGAGCTTGGTGAATATTTAAGTGAATTGTATCAATTTTTCTCTTGTCAATCATACTGTAATTACAAAAGATCATGACTTTTTTTCGGATGGGAAATCATCAAATGACTCCTCCCGCCATGAGTGGGGCGGGAATGAGTGTCAGACTCTTATTGACTAAAACCTATCCATGTTCCTTCTCAGCCCTTTTTATTCCGGGGGCGTGGTATGTCTTTAGAATATCCCGCAGAAAGATCATGACTACGTTTGTCTACGTCAATGGTCAGTATCCATCGACTGCTATCCATTGCCTAGTCTAGTGCTATTGTGTGATGAGCTCTGAACTGATCATGGTTTTGGCTTCGGCTTCTCGGTTGGTCTTGATATACCTATCGATTTTAATGCATCAATTAATAAGCTAATGGGAAAACTCGAATATCTGTATTATGTTATTGTTATTTTGTAATCTTTATTAAATCATAAAGATTACAAAATAATTGCGTCTGTTTTTTAGCTCAGCCGACTGCTAAGGTAATACGCTCTTGACGACTAGACTAACAAAGCATTTAGTATATTTTTTGTAGAAATGCCACATAATATATTAAAAAGTTTCGATGCTTTCAAAAGCAGTTAAGAATTCATTCATCTCACGTCATTATCACGCTATTAAATAAAAACCTAAGATCGCAAACATTCATTTTAGCTCACTTAAGTTATGACAGCGAGTTTTTACTGTAAAGCGGTGCAGATACTTAATTTACAATTTGCAGAACAGAAAAAATAAGTCGCAGTAAAAATAATCGTATAGTAAGTAGATACCTACTTAAAATAAATATTAGGTACCTATATAATTTCAAATGATATTATTTAAGTAAAAATGAGTTTTTTGTCTTTATAATCAACTGCTTTTGAGTAGGTTGTACAAAAATAAATATCTAGTTTTAAAGATAATGATAAAGAATCACTTCGTTTCTCTAGAGTTTATTTCAACACTCATAAAATAACCTCTTAAAGAACAATATATTGTTTTCTTTGGCTAAAAATTTGAAAATAAAACATATACAAGGAAGCATTTATAAACATTTAACATAACCATAAAACATTGTTTAAAAATAAAGCGGTACTTACAACAGGTCGATGCGACGTGGCTCACCGTAGCACTGATTCTCATTTAACGTCGGGGGCACACAGAATACATCCCCAATTTTACAATTACCCCTTGCTGTGTCAACAAAAAGGGTTCGCCCGACCGCGCGGAAACTTCCTGCTTACTTGACATTTATAGCTTAAACCTTTTTGGTATATTTCGCTGCTTTACGTTTTAGTGAAAAGAGGCTAACGTTTAGTTACAGATTAACGACCGGTTCGAATATCACAAAACATGATATCAATATAGGATACTTTGAATAGTACTTATGTTATTAAAAAATAACTATAATAATTAAGTAAATATTCATAAATATTAATAAACATAAAATAATAGCAATATTATTCAATTTTTATCTTTCATTTTGACGGATCTTGAATGACAGTTCTTCCGTTTCACGTATAAGTTAACAAGTTGTAACCTGATATTTTTTGGTGCAACTGTTGTGTTTCGTTTTATATAAGTTAGAAGGTATATAACTTTGGTAAACTTATATAAAACTTTAAGTCTTTACTTATAAATTTACCCGACTTATCACTGAAATATGTAAGGATAAAAGAAAATGCCTATAATAAAGGAAGAAAAATGATGGATGGGTTGCGTAAAAGATGAAATTCATGTAGACGGGATAAATTTTAAGATGTTGTCTTATAGAATTATATTGATACCGAAAAATTATAGACAGAGGGATTATGAAATAAATATAAATGAAATTATTAAAAAAAAATATAAATGAAAATTGAATCACATATTCTTTGTCTTCAAATATCTGCGTATGTACTTTCAAAATAAACAAAATTCCATTTTAATGTTGTTTCATCATCATCAACACACCTATAATATTATCCTACTGCTGGAGAAAGGCTTCTTCTCATACAGAAAACGATGAGCATTTTAATGTTGTTCACGGATGTATACAATATAATTATAATAGAGTAACATTCTATAATCATTATGACATATTTTTTTTATAAAGGAGGACGATCTAAAACTGTTTGTTATGTGTCTGATTGATGATAAGGGAACAATAACTCACGGAAGCGTCACTAATTTGATGGCAGACATGTTCAAATGATACAAATAATATTCAATCTACTTCGTAACTGATGTTCCGAGTTCATTTCCATGGGCTAATTATAGCACTTCGAAAGCTAATCATAGCCTTCTCCGAAAAAAGGGTTAGAGAGGAAAGTTCATAAAATTGTTTGTGCAACACATGACGCGTGTTCACCGAACTTTATTCTACAAACTAAAATACACTCAAATCCATTAAAAGCCCACTAAGTTTTAATATAAAATGATTGATGCCAGTTTCATAAGGTTTAGTGAGCTTAGTGAAATTTACTAAAACAATAATAAATGTAAAAACATAACATAATATCCATTCAGTAAGTACAGGTACTACTAAAACTGCCTTTATGTTGTTATTTTTAATTTGTATTTCTTTTCCGTACACGAGACAGATTCCCGAAAAACTTTAATTAAACCTAATGGTTAAATATCCTTAAATACTATAGAAGTGCACCCAGCGACAATTATTGTCGGTTTGTACAAAGGAACTATTATGTGGAAAGGGCTTGGTTTATTGTGATGGCATGATAGTGGAGTAGAACATGGGGCACTATGGCGCTTGGCAAAACAATGAGATATTTATCTACACGTAAATAATGGTAGGCGGAGACTTGCAGAAACTCCGATATAAATTGTGCCCCCCGGAAAACACGTACACGTATCTAATTAATACAGGGGGGTTAGACAAGTGGCAAAACGCTAACGCTAACGCTCAATGTATGGGAATGACATTCATGTACGACTAGCTATATGTCATTCCCATACATTGAGCGTTAGCGTTAGCGTTAGCGTTTTGCCACTTGTCTAACCCCCCAGGTGCGCTTTTGTCAGATCATTATCAAATAGATATTTTAACCTACCTATAGGTAATTAGTTCGACAGAAATACATCTGGTGGTTCACCACACATGTTCTAATAAATACTTCATCCATCTTACACACCTGAATATCGATTTGATGACAACCATCCCTGCAGGAATACACCGTCTCGAATATTCCAATTTATTACCATTTCCCACAGGATCGGCCGATGGTTCTAAATTTTGTGAAATACGGAAAATTGTTTCTGCATCCAATGAAACTGGTTTAATATTGGTTCCGTAGATCTTAAACTTATATAAACGTACTATTGAGCAACAAGAAGAGGTCGTATTTATGAAAAAAATAAAGATATAGAGTAGAATTTCAGAAAATCCTTTCTTATCGATGCGTATGTCATACAAAGAACACACCCTCCAAGTTTCAGGTCTCTACGATCAGCGATTTAGGCTGTGCGTTGATCCGTCAGTCATTCAAGACAAAGCATTTAATATGTATAGACTGGCTGTTTCTCGCGGTTACACCCGCGTCCTGAGAGAACTAATTAGTGCACCTTGATAAAGAGTTGTCTATAACCGTCTCCTAGGTTCAATCTATCTCTGTACCAAATTTCATTCAAATCGGTTCAGCCGTTTTACCGTGAAAGCGTAACAGATTAGTCGTAAGATTTTCGGGCATCTTAACCGTTACGACTGTCATAGATATTTGTATGACAACCGGGACTATCTGTATAACATTCTCTTAACGGTACGAAACTCATAAATACTCTATTATACTATTATGTTAAAGGAGGAGCTCGTGGCTAAGTACCAGCCGCACGGTTCGACCGATCAAAGGTTAAGCTGCGCTTGGCGCAGTGGGTCCGTGGATGGGTGACCATTTATGTCATAGCGAGACTCCTCCGTGCCTCGGAAAGCACGTTAAGCTGTTGGTCCCGTTTGTCATTTGTACATCTTTGACAGTCGTTATGGGTAGTCAGAAGCCAGAAAGTCTGACAACCAGTCTTACCAAGGGGTACGGTCTTACCCGATAACTGGGTTGTGGAGGTCAGATAGGCAGTCGCTCCATGTAAAACACTAGTACTCAGCAGCATCCGGTTTAGACTGGAAGCCGACCCCAAAAATAGTTGGGAAAAGGCTAGGCAGATGACTATTATGTTAACGGATAATTTACTCAAACATTTTCAAGTTTCAATAGCCCAAGTCTAAGTAATATATCTCTAATCTAGGTATCCTAAAAGCTGATAATTAATCAAAGGACAATGAACCGTAATAGTGTCATGCCACTAACCTCTGTGGATATTAAAACACGTTAAGCCACGTCATCTGTAGTACAATTACTTCGGAGAATGTGAAATTCGAGGAAAAAAAAACTAAAAGTAATTTTCGGTGACTCACGAATCAAAGTGAGTCTGAAAACTTGATTGTATTTTGTTTTATGAAACTTTGAGTAGTAGATGAATACTTTATACGTTTGATACAAAAGCGAAACTACGATATCGCCACAATACACAATCCTTACTTCCTTACTAATAATGCGAAAGTGAGTTGTTTGTTTGTTTGCTACGTTTTTACGCTAAAACTGCTGAACCGATTAAAATGAAATTTGGTACGGAAATTAAGGCCCCAAGGCGGTTACAGGGTACTTTTTATCTTGGTGGGTTGAACAGTTCCCTCGGGACGGAAAACAGCTAATAATAATTTATTAGAAATATATTATCTCAAAATAGTCAAAGAAGATGAAATTTTACAACTATAATTACCTACTCATTCCGCTAAAACCACCCACAAAGACGCCGTAAAGCAAACCAGGACTACCTCATTAACGCATACGTTAACGTTCCCCGGTCCTAGATAGATCCTTTTGCCGCTGTCAAAAACGCAACTCACAGCCCATTGTTGCTTACGACCTACGATTAACTCGCTTGATTTATTATTAAACTGATCTTTGTCCACCTTTATTGCTGTTGAACGCACAAAATATTTAGGTTAGCTTTTAAGCTCGTGACCGGTGGCCTACTTTTATTTTGTTGTAACATAAATACTTAACTTTCTTAATTGTTTCGGCTGTTTAGATAGAGGCTCTAAGTTAACGACTCTTGGAATGATTGTTCAGAATATTTGGGCGATTCTTGGAAGGTTAAGCGGTCCACCGTTTGTAAGTTTCCCCCTTATTGTTTGACGGTAATGTTAAGTGGTGGTTCTTAGTCCTATATGACTTTGTATGTGCCTCCTTTCTACTTAAATGTGAAGGTTAAAGTACAAAGGAGTATTTACTTACCTTATATGTTGACATTGTGCTACATTTTCAAGTAGCTTTCTTATTGCATGTGCGACTACGTCGTTTTATTTGAGTAAATTTTCGTGAAAATGGGTTGATTTTATTTTTATGATGTAGTTTAAGGTCAGTAGGTTACCTATTACAGAATAAACTGGATACCTTTATTGGAACTTTTAGTACTAATTTCTGCTTTTAGAACAGTGAAATGTTCAATATGCGTTTGTAGCACGGCAAAGGAGAGCTATAAAAATTGTCTTTTGTCCTAGAAAGTAGAAAAAGTTAAAGGTTCGTGGAAATTCTGTACTAAGTGTAGAAAATTTTGCTTCAAATAAAAAGGCAAAGAGTATTCTTTTGTTACTCATTAAATAAATCTTCTAAACAATTTGTTCGTTATTATGAATTCCTTAAAAATACAATTCATGTATTAGAAAAATTAAAATTCCTGAACTCATTCTCGACAGTTAAATTACTACCGTTTCATGCTAACAATCATATTTAGACCACGAGTCGTTAGCAATTAAGTGCATTACCCTAATAAAGAACTATTTACCTTGTTAATTTAACGTTGGCATGTTATGTACACACGAAATGTACAGATTAAAGCGTATAGTAATTTATTTCATAGAGTTACAGGTTTTTTTGTTTTGCATCAAATTTTGAGGTTAATTAGGGAAAAATATAAGAGATTACTCATAAAGGTATTTAAATTTAGATACATATGTATATAAATGGATATAATGAACGTAAATTGTGTCTTCTCTTTAATTGCGACACCCTAGCAGGGTTATGTAGTCATCATAGTTTGTAAATCAAACTGTGTGTACATTGAGGAATAAAATAATAAAATGCAGCGGGAATGTGGCATTGTCTGCTTTTACTATATTCTTTCAATAATAATAATTTCGTGATCTTTGATCTTACCGGGTGCACTTGGCAACTCATCATCTGCCTAGCCTTTTCCCAACTATGTTGGGGTCGGCTTCCGGTCTAAACCGGATGTAGCTGAGTACCAGTGTTTTACATGGAGCGACTGAGGAGGAGGAGGGTGCATTTGGCAACTATTCCCACCATTTTCCATTTTACCCTTAAAGCTGGCAACACTTGTCTATCCTGCAAAGATCTGCGTACTTATTTCCATCTTAATTTATATAACATTATGTATTTAAAAAACCTCTAAAAAATTAACACCCACTTTGATTAAATCCTGTTAATTAATTCAATCTTTTATTAAGCAAAGTACATTATAACTTAATTACATAGCTCTTTGTAAATTAGTATATTCGGTAAAGAGGATCAAAGTGTTCGAATCGTAGGGGATTTGGTCTGACTATAGGGCTTACGCCCTCAACTTCAATACTGTAATATTCAAGGTGCTTGTATGACCTCTAAGGTACTTCTAAGACCTCTAAAGAGTCACCTTAGGTATCGTTAAAGATAATGACGGTCGAAGTAGGATAGGTGGCGGTTGAAACTTTGCATGAAAGGTAACCTTATACTGTTTAATTAATAACTGTGACTTACTTTGGGACTAAGGGTTTCCTATAATTATCATTGTATTAGGCGGTTATTTGTGTAAGTTCAGCGACATTTAGTAGCTATAAATTTTACTGTAAGTACAAAATGAAGATACTTTACAGTTTACGGATAGTGTATAATTTTCATTTTACAGCCCGTGGTTACAAGGTTGGTTTTTGTTAAAAAAAGATGTTTATTACTTCTCTACTTGCTTCGTCGGCGATCTTTATGTACCCGTCATTTATAAATTTGCTAGTTTAGAGAAATTTTGATTTATGAACTAAATAGGTACCTTAATATTTTAGGGTTTTCAATTTCATTCAAATTTAAATCTTTTCAGAGAACTTCAGAAATTCAATGAGCTTCTTAATTAATTAAAAATATTTACATAACTATTTAATTTTATATGAAGAAGTCTCAAAATTTACTGCTATAATTTATTGTTAGAATACTATTATTATGTACAAAATTATAATAAAATACAATCTCTTTGTAATATTTAGATTTAAATGTGCTCTATTCAATTACAAAGGACATTTATTTTTAATCTGTCACTGAGACAGAAAAGTTATATCTATACTAATATTATAAAGAGGAAAGATTTGTTTGTTTGTTTGTAGGGTTTTAACTCAAAAACTACTGGACCGATTTTAAAAATTCTTTCACTGTTAGAAAGCTTCATGTTTACGAATTGTCATAGGCTATATTTATTTCCAGAAATTATTAGAGATCCCTACTAAAACTTGAATAATGTAACCCAAGGTGTAAAAATAAAAGGTCCACACGGGCGAAGCCGCGGTCGGAAAGCTAGAAAGAAATATAGACACAATGTACACATTGATAAAATAAATTAACATAAACTGAAAATAAAGGCCATATTTACTATTCAACATATTTATTGGAATTACATAAAAATTTCATTATTATAAAAGTCAGGGACAAAAACACAAATAAACATGTACCTTGTGGTTATTTACGTAACAAAAGGTATGACGTCACTAGCTTAACTTCTACAAAACGAGCACCAAGGTTATAGATAACGAGAAAACAAGTTTAACATTCTAGAAAATTGTTAGTGAATTATACTGAAGCATGCGATGAACTTTATCATAATGTGAGTAGGTATACTTAAGCTTTGATGATTACAAAAATAGTGTAAACTACGCTATATTTTTATCCAAGTATCGAAATATGGAAAAGTGAATCGTTACGTAATAATTACAATTATTCAATAACAACTTTATTACATTATTTTTACTTTCTTTTTCATTACCTAACTAGATTAGCAGCCACGATCAGTACATGGATGGGTGACTATGAATATAGCAAGACCCCTCCATGGCTTGTACGTTGTAGAGTATATAAAGCTGTCGGTCCTGCGCCTAATCTCTTCCCGGTCGTGTCTTAATACATGTCGCCATACTGTGTGATACTGTGCTATTGACATGTCTGATATATCCGCTTACTGAATGAAACGAGGGGCTCGCAGCTAAGAAACAATCGTGCGGATGGATAGTACAGTCCATGGATGGGTGACCGTTTTTTGAATATAAACCCCTCCGTGCCTCGGATGGCATGTAAAGCTATCAGTCCTACGACTGATCTCTTCCCGGTCATGTCAGATAGCCGACCCATCGGACTATGAGAGTGAGGGAATAGAGAGTCCACCTGTATCTACACATGCACAAGCGATTGTGCACTATAATAAATATATCTTGCATATCTGGCTAGTCTTCATTGGGCCGCCGTGACCAAAATCGGTCTAGAGACATTATTAATATTATAATGAGTTTTTTTTAGTTAGTATGTAGACAGTAATCAGAGTAATCATTGGAACTACATAATCGGTTCAAAAGTGCTTTCACCTACCGACGCTACATTACTCCCGATTAGCCGTAAAGAATGTTTCATCTCCGTATAACATCGAATGTGGTGACATTAGTCCTCCATACGAAAGTTCACAACCAAACTTATTCGGCTTATCTATCTTCTTCTTCTATCTATACTTATACTAAATCTGTAGAGAGGTCAATTCTGTACATGAAATATATTTCCAAAATAACTATCAGGGGGTGATTAGGGATCGATACTGATGCCAAAAATGCAATCAGTAAAATTTTTGTCTGTCTGTCTGTCTGTATAAACTCTATAGAAACAAAAACTACTCGACGGATTTTAACGAAACTTGGTACAATTATTTGTCATACTCCTGAGATGGTTATAGCATACTTTTCATCACGCTACAAACAATAGGAGCAGAGCAGTGAAGAGAAATGTTGTCATTTTGTTTAAACGCGCTAATCTCAGGAACCGCTGGTCCGATTTGAAAAATTCTTTCAGTGTTAGATAGTCCATTTATCGAGGAAGGCTATATATCATCACGCTAAGACCAATAGGAGCGGAGCACCACTATTCCACGCGGACGAAGTCGCTGGCAGAAGCTAGTCAAAATATAAAAGAAGCTTTAGTAGCCTAATAACTTATATGCATATATACGTATTTAGGGGATATGTTAAAATTCGACAGACGGAAAACGTGACAGACATCCTAACTTAATATTATAAATTCGAAAGTGAGTTTCTTTGTTTGTTTGTAACACTTTCGCGATAAAACGGCTGAACCGATTTTAATGAATTTTAGTACATTTTCACATCATTTTATATGCTACTTTTTATCCAGGTGGGTTAAGTAGTTCCCTCGGGATGCGGGTGAAACCGCAGAAAATAGTTAGTATAACAATTATACACGCATAAATATTAATATCGTTTCATTGGAGTAATTGTACTTAAGCGCCCATGTCACTAATTCCGTTTCACTTGATCGCATAAAATCTGTAACGATCGCAAACACGCTCTGCATTTCTAATGTAGTCGTACGTTTGTAATTAAATTCTATTGGAATTGCGATTAATTAGGTATTTATTCATCTTCCCTACGTAACGAGTTTATTGTAAAGCAAATCAGTATTAATTTTCTGAATGTATTTATTTCGCTTTTAATAAACCAATTTATTAAATAAAGGGATTGTGTACACTTCGTCGCTTGTAAAATAATTGAATTGATAAATAAATAATTGTTTAGATATCGACGATTACAATTAATATCAGTTTTTTGCTTGTAGGTTGGGACATATCCGGATATTATATACGTAAATCCAGGTTAGATTTTTTGTAGGTAAGAGTTTGGTTTATAAACACATACACAATGCAAATCTCTTCTTGTAGGAAGAAGACACACGTAACTTTAGACACAGGAAACTTCAAAATCAAAGATTAAAATCAAATGTTTTAAAGTGATCTGTGGCGTTAATTAAAATCTTGTGTTTGTAGACACACACGATGCAAATGTCTTCTTGTGGGCAGAAAAATATAAAAAAATAAGTTACCTGTGTCAAGTGATTAAAATCAAATATATGATATTATTCCATTAAATAATATCCACGTAAAATTATTCATAAAAATATTTCAGCGAACAAAGTTAGATAAATGCAACGATTTTAATAAAAGCTTCGAATCCCTAAAATCAATATTGAAAGCGCGGCTCTGAGTTATGATGGACATAAAATCTATCGGCAAATTTAAGGGTTGTCAAACTGAGTTTACAGCTAGAGGTGATGTAGCGATATAAATGTCATATAAAATGCCGTAAACGTTTACATGGCTTTTTCATGAGTCATTACTTTTCGGAGTTGACTAATTCCGTTATGGTTATGGGAAAGGATTTTTGGAACGTTCATTGAGTTAAACCTTTGTTCATTTGTTTTGTTTGTTATGGGAACATATTTTGAAGTCAGCTGGTTGCTTCTGCTTAAAACAAACTTTTTTGTACAACAAATCAAGTATGTGAGAATCGTACAGGTGGCCTTCCAATTTGTTTTGATTGATGATGTGATATTACAGTAAAAGGTAAAGGAATGGTATTTTTTATTTAAATATACTAAATGAAAAAATATTTACAACAAAAAAAGGTTTTTGCCTTATCCCCATTGGGATAGCACTTACATTTTTAATGTTTAAACTTTAACACATATAATTTTAAAAGTGCGTAAGCATTAAAAAATATGTTTTTATTAAAATTTATTCTCGCATAATGGCTCATTCGGGGAAATACTACCTTCATAAAAATTATATCTGTTCCGCTGTTATAAAATGAGTAGGTGCCAGCGAAACTGGGGCACACGAGATTTTTATAAATTATCTCGGTTCAAAATTTACTTGCAATTTTTCTTCACATTTAAGATTGGGTTAGTATTTTTTTTTTGTAAAATAAATGGCATTCGAATGTTTACATGGGTAGATTATCAAAAGTCAAAAGTTTGTACGATCAATGTAAATATTTACGATGCCACCCTGTTGTTATAAGAATCTCAATTTACCTATACAGCAAAGTCTGATTAATTACACTATTTATAATTAGAACGGTTGGATATTTTTTTGCGACCTTTGATTTGTTGGATATGTCTTAAAAAAACACGAAGATAGACCACAACATTAATTGATATCGATGATTGATTTATAAATTACAACGTACTTTTATGTATCAAAATAAAGATATTTAATCGTTTTTACATACCTTTATATTTTTATACAACTACATACCATAAATACAGCATAAATATAAAAAAATATTTTAAGGTACTTTAAGCCACTAACCGCATAGTCAGCAGATAAGTATTCAGTTTAGGGTGACAGTTAGCAAATAACTTAGCAATAAAACACGACAAGTATCACAAAAAAAGTACATTCAAATAAGCCTTCAATCAATAATTTTGCCTGCATAATATAGCAACTAATTATGCGGAACTCCAACCTCTACCTATCAATATAATGCTTAAGCAAATAATAATTCCCGTTCAATCCGTCAGTAAATAGGTATTGGAATCCAATAAAATACTCTCTCAATATTTGTGTTAATTTCCTTCCTGCTTGTGCAAAAGTCAGTCATCAGTTTATTAATATAGTTCGAGATTCATTTAACATTTTTAAATGACTTCGAAAAGGAGGAGGAGGTCTGTATGTTTGTTACGTGATTACTCCGCCAATTCGGAATGGATTTTGATGATTTTTTTTTGTTTGGCAAGTCATACTTCAGAGGTGGTCCCACATACCTAATACCAATTTTAGCAACATCGGATCAGTTGTTTTTATTAATATAATATTAAGAATAAAGGTTTATCTCTATTTGCGCATATACCACGTACTTAGATGACTTGTTGTTGGCATATTTCTATCACACTCGTGCTCCCCGCACGAGTGTGCAGGTTCAAAACCTGGCTATATGTAGCTTTTGTGAGTCATAGTATGTACTTTTTTGAGTTTATACGACAAACAATGACGGAAAACATAGTGAGGAAACCTACCGACGGAAGCCTAGTGGGATAATAAATAGTTTTTGAATGTTGCATATTGTTTCTTTCTTTATTAATCTAACCGTACTCTAACTAAGAATTTCTGTTGTACCAGTGCATTTACAAATAAACCTAGACCTCACATGAACAAACACTTAGATTAGTAACAACTGTACATACATTGATTAATTACTTCCCTGTCCCATGAGTCATAATTATGTGATACATGGCCATTGTTTTACTATTCTGTCTACATAGCAGACAGTGAAGTGGTTAATTTATTTAATTTTGCGACAGCTGTTTGTAAATACTTAGTTATAATTTAATTTTGATTCTATATTTTTCTTTTACACCAAAAGCAACGTTCAAGTATAATTTATAAAATTAGTATATACTAGCTTCTGCCAGCGACTTCGTCCACGTGGAATAGCGGTGCTCCGTTCCTATTGGTCTTAGCGTGATGATATATAGCCTATAGCCTTGATTTCTGTGTAGCTTTAACCATTAAGGTTGCACACGCGACGGAAGCTTAAAAAATGGAGTAACTTCTCCCGTTTTCCCAACATTTCCCTTCACTGCTCTGCTCCTATTGATTGTAGCGTGATGAAAAGTATACTGTAACCAGCTCAGGAGTATGAAAAATAATTGTACCAAGTTTCGTTAAAATCCGCCTAGTAGTTTTTGTTTCTATAATGTTTATACAGACAGACAGACAAAAAATTAACTGATTGCATTTTTGGCATCAGTATCGATCCCTAATCACCCCCTGATAGTTATTTTGGAAATATATTTCATGTACAGAATTGACCTCTCTACAGATTTATCTTCTATACTTATAATAAATCTGTCTGTCTGTCTGTCTGTATAAACGTTATAGAAACATAAACTACTCGACGGATTTTAACGAAACTTGGTACAATTGTTTTTCATACTCCTGAGCTGGTTATAGTATACTTTTCATCACGCTACAATCAATAGGAGCAGAGCAGTGAAGGGAAATGTTGTCATTTTGTTTAAACGCGCTAATCTCAGGAACCGCTGGTCCGATTTGAAAAAAATCTTTCAGTGTTTGAGTCCATTTATCGAGGAAGGCTATAGGCTATATATCATCACGCTAAGACCAATAGGAGCGGAGCACCACTATTCCACGCGGACGAAGTCGCTGGCAGAAGCTAGTTATAAGTATAGATATAATAAGTATAGATTTACATAATATATATCAACGGGCATTATTAAACGAAATTGTGAGACAAGAGACAACAGAGTAGGTAGTAGATTTACGCGATATTCAGTTGTGCAACTGTAATCCTACTTAGCCACTTGACATTGCCGCTTCGCGGATCGCACAAACGTAGTTTTAGGGATTTAATTGAATAATTAATTATTTTATTACTAAGAAATAACGGAAACGTCTAATCCATTTTTTGGGTTCCGACCAAAAATGGTAAAAGGAAACCTTATGGTTTCACTTCGTCTGTCTGTCCGTCTGTCAGAGCTGATTATTTCAGGAACTACTAATGCCATCGACTTGAGATTTGAAACAGTTATAAAGAACGATTACCCATGCATATTGAAAATGATAAGGTTGTATTTAATGTTGCTTAAGTATCTATATATTGTAGTCAGAATTTCTCCTTTAATTCCCTACAGAAAATCTATATTGAACGAAACACTAAGCTCAAAAGTCTAAAATGATTAAATCCTCTGTATAAAAGTCGGATCAAAATATGATCTGAAATTATTTTATAGAACGGCTGCTAAATAAAAATATACATCGTGTTTTAAAAGATACAGGAGTACGTGAAATTGTGGAGGTCAAAAAGTTCATAACAAAAAGTGGATCCGGCCTAACTTTAGGAAAGTACGAATCGTTTCATGAAAAGTTTCGGGAATGTAAGTGTATATGTTACGTAGGTTCATTCATTTATTAGGGCTTATTGTAAGATACGAAAAGAGTGGACGGGTTATTTACTTTTATTAAAAAAAGTGGAGTTTGGGTACAGTTTAGGTCATGGTTTTAAGAATAAACGCAAGCTTATTATGTCTAGTTTTATAAACTAGGATATATTAAATACAATATATCGATATTATTTCCAGAAAGCGAGAGAGATGGAATTAATTAGGAAAGATAGCAGCGCCCTTTTTTTGCACTGGAATCTTTATCACTTGAACGTATGAAAATAAGGCCCCAGTTCGGAGTAGTTAAAGAACAAGGAAGGAATATTTTTATTAGGTATAGTTCCATCATGTTTTCCACTCCCCCATTCTATGGGAGATATGGATTTTTTCGGATGGGAAATCACTCCTCCCACCGTTAGTATTAGACTTTTACTGACTAAAAACCATTTATGTTCCTTCCTCAGCCCTTTTATTCCGGGGGCGCGGTAACTCTTTCCAACATCACGCAGCCCCGGTGGATATATGTATTTGTAACGCTTATCCCACTGATCCGTCTGTCTATATACTCTTAAGCTAATACTTACATTATCTGAGATAATTCATTGGGTTAACAATCTCATTGACAGCAAGTGTCGTAGATTATAATGCTTGTATTCCGATTAGTTCGTCAATACTTGCGGTGATTCAGTTTTGTTAGTTTCCAGAGAGTTGAAATATAATGAACTAGTTTGATGAGATTAGAATAAATAGAAAATTATATTGATGCTTATTAGTGAAACTTTGGTCATCTGATATAATCGTTACTAATTCCTTATACTTTATGTTATTATACTAAAGTGAAAATAACTTATCTCACCGTCTGTTGTGTTTGCTCTCACGGTAAAACGGCTCAACCGATTTGCATGAATTTTTTGATGGTGATAGATTGAAACCCAGGAAGTTCACTTAAGATCAATCAGCGAGCAGTGAAACTGCGGGTTTGCACCGAAAATACGTAGTAAAAACTGGTTTGTACCTGATTATTTATTTATTGAACATAGTAAGTAATCATAGCAGAGGTATTACAACTGTAGTGTATGATAAATATTCGATGCAACTTTATGTATGAATTACATATTTCGTACCAATTACTAGCTATCTTGAAATTTTGTAATTAAACTAATCAAAATATATTTAATTAAAGGCTTAAGCAGTGCCGCATAAGCTACGGTTTGCGGCTTCATACTGAAGTAAAACTAATTCCTTGAAATATTACTAATTCGGCCATGTTGTTTTCTTTTATAATAAAGAACAATGTAGAACAAAAAAGGGTGGACTTAATTGAAATATTATAATCCTTTCATATTACCTGTTATTTCAAAAATAATCAAATTTATATTCTGAACTTAAAATCTAGTTTTATATGTATTGTTTACAACCTTCTGCGTGTAGGTTATATGAAATCGCTTTACGAGAGAGTATAGGTAGTGATTACGATATCATAATATCATGAATTACATTAAATTCGTGAGGCCCTCCTAACGTACTCAAATCAAATAAATCGTATTAGATTTAGTAATTGTTTATACAAACACACTTTTATTATTTAACTAGCTTCTGCCAGCGACTTCGTCCGCGTGGAATAGTGGTGCTCCGCTCCTATTAGTCTTAGCGTGATGATATATAGCCTATAGCCTTCCTCGATAAATGGACTATCTAACACTGAAAGAATTATTTAAATCGGGCCAGTGGTTCCTGAGATTAGCGCGTTTAAACAAAATGACAACATTTCCCTTCACTGCTCTGCTCCTATTGATTGTAGCGTGATGAAAAGTATACTATAACCATCTCAGGAGTATGACAAATAATTGTACCAAGTTTCGTTAAAATCCGTCGAGTAGTTTTTGTTTCTATAGAGTTTATACAGACAGACAGACAGACAGACAGACAGACAGACAGACAGACAGACGGACAGACAGACAGACAGACAAAAATTTTACTTATTGCATTTTTGGCATCAGTATCGATCCCTAATCACCCCCTGATAGCTATTTTGGAAATATATTTCATGTACAGAATTGACCTCTCTACAGATTTATTATAAGTATAGATATAGATATAGATAACGGTACAAAAAATATCATTATAACTTATAACAAAGTCAATCAATTTTACACAGTGAACATCAAAAACGTCTAAAACTCCATCAAACACGACATCAATTTAATTGCTAACTGCGTAATCTGATTAAGTATCAACAAGACTTCTAAGAGAATGTTACTTTAAACAATTAAGATTTATTCTCAACACAGCAAAGTTATTAAACTTCGAGTCGAACAGACGTAAGGCTGCGTATACACGCCCAAATACAGCCATGCTGAACAAAACTTCATTCGAACCCCTTAATATCAAATTACAAATATAGCATTGAATTGCAATAAGTACGTAAAAATGGAAGCTTATTCCTAGATTTATATAACCCTACGCTAGCTTTTAATTAATTATGATCATCCTACCCGAAAAATAAAAAATAGAGAAAGGTGGGAGTTTTACTCCCACCTTTCCAAGTGGGAGTTTTACTCCCACCTTTCTCTATTTAGGTAGGTAAAAGTCCAAATTATCTAAGACATTGTAGAAGTATTTTAAAATAATGACGTGTCCATCTAAGTCATTTGAAGCATGCGATACGATATGCGTTTTTTTAGAACATTTGCATAAACTGCTTTCTTGAACGTTCAAAGATGAGTACACTGTCTTACATTCGAGCAATGTAGCAAGAAACAGCTGGGAGGCAATTAATTGCGTGGCAAACGAAACAGTTCGGCATTAAGACGTAGGAAGGTAGTTTAATGTGCGACATAATGAAACAGTCTTCGTAATGACTTTCACTTGAAACACTTACATGGCAAGTTTCTCGCAACTCTAGACAGTTCATGCATCTACAGTAATTTAACTACAATTTCCACAACTGCATAATGTTATTAAGGGTTAATGTAGTCTTTATAGATATTGAACGGGACGCTGTAGAAACAACTAACTTTGACGCCAAAATTCTGTTCAAAAATTTTCTCATTAAAATAGAAAAAAAAAGTACGCGAAAGTGAACTCTATTTAATTGAGAAGTTTGTGATGTTACGTCTTAATAATATCAACTGTTGCTTAAGGTTACTGGCTTGATAGATCAAACAAGTCTTGGGCCGGTCATGAGTATATTGAGCATAGAATTAAAAGTATGCGACGTACGACTCTTAATTTCTGCACTTTTCTTCGATATTACTTTTATCGACGGCTAAACTGTGGAACTCGTTTGTATCGGTAATCATTTTCAACACCAACAATATGCAAACCTTTAAAGTAAGAGTTAATAGGGATATTCTGCATATATTCATTTCACCTTAGACCTCATCTTTCACTTCCCTTCAGATTCCTTTTGACTTCGAGGTCAAAAGTAAATCCATTTTTATAAAAAAAAAAATATATTATTCGAGTATCGTTCTAGAATTACGGCTCAAGACTTGAGTAAAAGTAGTCAAAAAAAATAAAGAATAGTTTGTGTAGGTTGTAATACTAGTACCCCTAAAATAAAGTCCGTTTTAGACGTCCCTTTCAACACAAGTGTGCTGAAACGAGGTAGTCTATTCATAGCCCGGATAAACATGACCCAACAAGAACAACAAACTCACTGGCTAAAATCTGTTGTTTTACCCAAGGTCAGCACAGGAACAGGCTCTTAAATTTAATTAAAAATTAAATTAAATCCCAAACGGGAAAGGCTCAAAATTGCTTTACATTACAAACTTCCCGTGATTGATTTTTGCTCGAAAAAAAATAGAAGTATTTTTTGTGAAGGCAATATTGTAAGTAAATGGAGCGTGCGATGTTCTCTTGTTACCCTGTCGTACCCTCAAGGCGGCTTAGAAGGTTCTCGGGGTAAGTTGATCAAGTTCATAGGTCGCTCCACTGGGCCGGGGTCGGGTAACAAATTACCCCTATTTATTGTGAAACAAGTTTGCCTATCAGCAATTTGGTAAAACCATTAAGCGGGTAATAGTCTCATTTCTATGTAACCGAAAAATATCGGTCTTCCAATAAATTTTGTTTTGGTAGATGTTAGTTCTTGTTTCAATGACAGCGATCCTTTGGAAGTTGCAGGGTTTTATGCTTTGTTTTACTATGAAAATATCGTTGAAATAATTTTATTTAATGTCTGCTTGGGTAGATTCGTAAATATTATGAAAAGAGCTTTGTTTTTGAATACAATAGTGTATTGTTATAAAATAGAGAAATATCTTAGATTATTATAGGCGGTAATTAGTTTTTTTCCTCTCATAATACTAAAAGAAACCTTATTAGTGTTGTTTCCTTTCACAGTATCGTCTTAATTAGGGAGTTTTGCAAAGAGTAAGAATGTAAGTACCTATTTTTGTTGAAAAATAATAACTCTGATTCTCACATTGAAATTAAATTATAAAGCGAGATACCAAGAAAATAAATTATTACCAGCTCTTGTTTGGCACAACTTTGTTGTGCCAAATAATTGTGTTTACCAAAGACATATTTAGTAGACGGAAACCGGTCTACTTAGACAAGGTCTCGAGTAGAAATACTCGTTACAAATTAAGTCGATTTACGCCGCCGACCCAAGGAACAATATAGTACAATAGTTCAGTCATACAATTGTGGCCCTTACTGCTGTAATAATAGGGAATGTTTTAGTTACACAAACACTTCGCTATAGCTTAAATTAAGGAGCTTTGCATACTTTAACTGGTGCTCTTCTGATGTTTTGGGTCATATTTACGGTGTTTGTTTTTAGATATTCGCTACTAAGCTTAGGTACGTTTCCGGAAATTGGTTTAGTTAATTAAATAGTTCAATAAATATTTCTAAAATAAAAACGAAATAATGTAATGCTTGCGAAATATGTTTTCGGAAAAATTTATCATAGGTTCACATTACTACGTAGTTAATGCTACAAACATATTTTTTTGTTCCTTAATCATACTAACTATATAAAAAACAACTACCACTGATAATTTACTTTCATATTATTTAACACTAAAGTATTACTAAATAAAGAAAATTATTTATTCAGACGATATAAATAAATAATATACAAAAAATACTACATATCTCACGCTATAACTAAATCTAAGTACCCGATTCTGTTTCCCAACTAACACGCAACCCTAAATGACTAACTAAACGGAGTTTTACAACATTTATTCCGGAAAACAACTCAGCATGTGCTTCAACGAAAAAACTAAACGTAAAGTAGCATTTCTAAAACAATTAAGGCAGTTAACGAACGCGTTCCAATTCCGTGTAAAACTAGCCTTACTGCGCTTAGTCGCCGTGCTTGTAAAACTGCTATGCACAGCACGACATAAAGTTGTTCGTGACGTTAAACTGTTTCAGTACGAGAAAGGGACGTTGTGTTACAAAAAAAAGCCATGTGACGTGACGTTAAAGTGTTTCAGTACGAGAAAGGGACGTTGCTATTCGTTTTGTATATCTCCATCTCACTCTAACACTGGAACTTGCATGACTATAGCGTGTCACAATATAGCTTCTGAATATGCTAGCGGCATATATAAAGTCATTTTTATCACATATTTTCCCATACATTTTAATATCCGGTTTCGGAAAGGCAATTTATTGTATATTGTTAAACCTTATACCTCATTGTTTTGTTAATCGGTTAGTTCGGTTCGGTTAACTGTAAGATAGAATAATATAATACATGTCTATTATGTGTATGACCAAATGAATGAATATGGACTATAAGCAAAAGAAGTACATAATGTTCGGATCAAAGGTTAAAAGGTTCTATACTTATTATTCTGCAGATGGGAATAAGGCATGAGCTCATTAGATCTAGCTGGCAGCTCAGTAATAATAAATGCGCCCAGTATAAAAAGAGATGCGTAACTTACTGGGTAAAAGATATGATTATACAAATTCAATGGCATACATTGCATTGGATCAGCTAACTAGCAAAGAAACCTTTTAAACATGTGGAGCAATGGTTCAAATAATACTTGAATTACTCAAAATACGAATACACAATCGCTTGATCCTGAATGACTGACGGATCAACGCCTAGCCTAAACCACTGATCGTAGATACCTGAAACTTAGAGGTCTTTGTATGACGTAGACATCCGATAAGAACGGATTTTCCTAAATTCTACCCCTAAGAGGGTGAAAAAAGTGGCAAAGTTTGTATGAAACTCTGTCATTTTTAATTTGAATTCGTATAGTATAGAAAAGTTTGTTGCTATAAAAACCTGTAGTACTTTTGTAACCGCATGGCAATGACTGACTACTACCAAACATAATAAAATATTCACGTCACGACATGAACCAAGTAATCACAGCTGTTATGTATAATAAAGTTTTCTGAAATTATCGCGGTACCCTATAACTATAGTGGAATAAAACTAAGTTTACGTGAATACGGCTTGGCTTGTAGTTTATTTTTATTTTCCTTACCGTTGTGTGGCGAGTTCATGGCGTATGTAATTTAATAATTACGAACTTGTAACTATTTGAATGTTGGCAGGGTAATCTTGCAAGTTTTTATTCTGAAAATTGTACAATAACTACGGTGGAAAAGGTCCATTATATTCCATCAAATTTTATTTTAAGTTATTTCATCAAATGAAAAGCCCAATAAAATCTTTCTGATTGCCCAAAAAAATACTTAAAATTTAACAGAACAAAATCTCTGTCCATGTTGTAATATACCGAATACTTTCTGTATTATTTTAAAAGTTAATTATCGGAACGATTGTCTTTCAACTTTTAGTCATACTGAGACTCCTGTGTGTCTCGGAAAGTACGTTAAACCATTGGTCCCGGCGCTGTCATTTGTAAATCTTTGATAGTAGTCAGAAGCCAGAAGGTCTGACAATAGTCTTTGAAGGGGCACGTTGACCGGTAAATGGATTGTGAGGTCAGATAGGCAGTCACAACATACTAGTCGTAAAAACCAGTACTCAGCTTCTTCAGGTGAGACTGGACGTCGACCCCCATAATTGTTGGGAAAGGGCTTTGCTAAGCCCTAAGAAAGGGCTAAGCAATTGATGATGGTAAGTAGATGTACTAACTACGAATGGTAAACAGACTAAATATAGGCATGAAGATACATTGGCAACATCTACTTATTTACCACTTAAATAATAACATGCAAATAGGAACTATTATAGTTTTAGTGATAGGAGTAAATAGAGTGAAAAACCAACACAGTTGACTCAATTAGCTTCCACGAAGCGCAAGTTTGTAACACAAGTCAAGCGTTAATTAAGCCTAGTCACAGTCTCGCAACTATTCATAGCACGTCATAAAGTGCTAATCACAGCTACGTAGCTGTTTATTTACACTGTGTCAGCTCATTAGTTTAAACATTAAGCGGGTGATAGATTGGTGGGAAGCGTGAACTGTGTTGTATGAACAATGGTACTGGTTTTGAATTATAATGTCTGGCTTTCACGTGTAAAAGGATTATGTAGAGGTATTTTTTTAATTTAGGTACCATTAGTTAGGTTGGTAGCAACCTTTTACTAATGTTTTTTCTTACTTCAGGACCCGTTTTAAAATGTATTTTCCATATTCAACACTAAATATGATTTCTTCTAAAAAAAGCCAGCCGATACGATGGTGTTTTGTTTTATAATATAACTAGCTTCCCGCCAGCGGCTTCGCCCGTGATATTTTAGCTAATGGATACAAAAACTTGTCAAATTAAGTAGATACAAGCTTGCTTATTAATCACTCTATCTATTAAAAAACCGCATCAAGATCTGTTACGTAGTTTTAAAGATTTAAGCATACATATGGATATAGGGACAGAGAAAGCGACTTTGTTTTATGCTATGTAGTGATTTGTAGGATTAGACTTACTCGGTGTTTCTGACACTCAAATAACAAAATTATATTTTAAATGAAGAATATTTTCGAGTAAATTTCATGATTATTGTGTCAAATTATGATACGCCTCTCTCCAAAGATTGAAGGAAAATAAGCGTGAATATTTTTATAAATAATACGTTTATTACACCAATCATGTACACTCAAAACTACTCAAGAGACAACCAAGCAATAAAATTATATTCTATCCTTTCAACAGAAACCTGAATGCGACTAAATTAACCATGTACCTTGTTCTAAATATATTAGAGCCGTACAATTTCCCCGTACAACCAGACAAGCCATTTCCTTATACTACCAGATTACTATTCAACAAGCGAGACACGTTCTGCATATAATTCCGAGTATTTGCACTTGTAGGTAACACACACTGATTGTACAAAATATATACATGTATTTATGTATGTCGGCATGGTATGTAGATATATGTTGTAGATATAGAAGTTTCTCTTTCTGATGGACTAGAAAATACATGTAAAATTGAAATACTTACGGTACTTATTCAAATTTTATTTTATAGATGTATGATTGCAGATATACCTATGGGATGAGAAATTGAGTGTCTTCACATTAATGTAATATAATAAAAATCCGAACTTAATACTATAAATGCAAAAGTGAGTTTGTTTGTTGTTTATTTTGGGGATCTTGGAAAAATATCATTCAATGTAAACCTTGTTCCGACAGTTACAAATAAATATGATTGTTTACACATGCGGCAATTGAATTAAATTTATATAGATTTTCTCACTTACAATACTTATTCTACAACCAAAAAACATTGGATTTTTTATAGTAGAACTTAAAATATTGGAAGTCTCCATAGAAACAGAATAAACCACTATAATACATATCGTTAGGTCGTGATTAGAGTTCCTCGATCGATGATTCCGAGTTCATGTAAAATGTATATTCTTAAACTGTGTACGTTTTTCGTAAACTTTTGCCCCACACGCAACCACGCAGTGTACTTAAAATGCCAGCTGTGTATAAAGTAGGCAAACCCGGTTACTTCGGAACCGCCTCGGCATTTAAATATAAAGGGTGGTTTGGTGAAATAAAAGGTTTTCATGGAAATAATTACATTAAGATACCAAGACGATAAGTGTTTGGGAGTAAAATAATTTTGGTTAGGGTTTATTATTTAGAAGGATATTAAAAAAAATATATCATACCTATTTATTTTAAAAAACAAACATTGAAAATTAATTATGTATCTTTTGTACTGTGCTTGATCGAAATTGAATATAATATACTAAGGTTACAAGATCTTAAATATAACATAAATACATATAATGTCCAGCTTAGCACCTTTTCCAGGCGTTGCAAATTTATAGGGCTCTAACTAGTACTACAAATAAAACAATAGGAACGAGGATTTAATTATCAAAAGAGGTAATAATCCTATATTGTCGGCTTTTATAATAAAAAATACGGCAAAAAGATAGAAAGCACTGCTGAACTTGGATTTCTGAACCGAGTTACGTTGGACGTTGATATGGGAACAATTGGAACATTCTTTTATGGTTTCTATGGAAATACACAAGAGGGTTCTTCAAAAAATTCCTCCTATTGGTAACCTTTCGGCTGTGCAAAAAAAAGACAGCTTAGACAGTAGACTATTCTTTGTTGAAATTGACTTGGGTCTATGTAACATTAAACGCGTTCTCAAGTTTTATAAGAGCTTAGCTTTCGAAAAGATTGAATAGTCTTTCAAAGTAAAAGGGGTTCAAAAATAGTGCAATCCATTTTTCAAATCAGACAATGACTTAAAACTTCAACGAGTAACATTTTCTTTATTGGAAATTGACAATGTGGTGTTGTCATTGATAGAAGGTAGATTATGTGAAAAGCGATTCATTGGAAAGTTGTCTGAAAGGAATCAATTAATAACGAAAAAATCAATTTGTTCTTTTTTGGCCAAATAGACACAGTAGTATCGAATTTCGGTTTTTCGGAATTTCAGTCATATATTTTAGTTTTGTTTTAGATAAAAGCTGAGTTGATGTTTTCTCTAATTATCTACACCATAATTGGTAAAATACATATACTATTACTAATTATCAAATTGAAGGATCATCTATCCACAGTATCAGCTTAATTAGGAACAATTAAGATCTCTGATTGGGAATGCATTATCAAGCATAAATTAATATATAATAATGGGACCGAATTTCAATCACGGCTTCACCGTAGCCTGGCAAATGCACATGAATTATACCTACATATGTATGTGCACATGCCGGTCACTCCCTCGTTCTTTACTCTCTTAAGCTAATTGAACAAATTTAATCATCAATAACAAGCAATAAACCTTCATCATCTGCCTAGCCTATTCTCAAATATATCGGGGTCAGCTTCCAGTCTAACTGGATGCTGCTGAGTACCACTGTTTTGCATGGAGCGACTGCCTATCTGACCTTCACAAGCTAGTTATTATTTAGTACGATTCTATAAATGAAAAAAAAAAACTGTTCAGCAGTCCTTTATATGCAAACGATTAACTTTTACTTCTATTAAATCTATTTCCTATATAATACGTGAAGCAAAAACTTTGTACCTCTTTTAACGAAAACTGCGTGGACGGAGGAGTATGAAATTTCGCACACTTATAGTTTTATATAGCGAAGAAGTGTAGAAGGTAAAATAATAAAATAAATTAATAAAAAATATGGCAGAAATTTGACCAGTGGGTGAAGTCTAGTTAGTATTTTTTATGCTTATAACGTTCCAATTTTAAAAAGTAGTTATATCTACTTACGTATAATTTGTCAGGTACAACCTATAAGGCGAAATATAGGCCGAACATAATGCCGTATATACTCGTATAGCTAGCAAAGTGAACAATAAGTCGGCAGCTGCCATCCCGCGGTGCCCCGAATAGCTTCAATGTCCCATTGCACATAATTTAGCGCATTTGCAAGCGTAATGCAACTCACTGTGTTTAAGTTCCAGTGTCTAATTTAAACTTTGTGCTGTCTCTTTGTGGCATTGTACTGTATTGGTGAATAATTTTGATTGTGAATATGATGAGAGCGCATGTTCATAGTCATATTTTTAACAGTGTATGTATGATAAATGTTTCTAATTATAAATTTTCTTTATACTCGCATGATATCTATGCCTTGTTATTGCTAGTAGTTCTAGTTATGAAATAGATATTTAATAACATAAGCAAATACTTATATTTAGTTCTTTTTGGAATGTTTTTTAAGGCGGCTTAAGTTAGGAATTGGCTAGTAAAAATCATCACGTAAGAAAAAACAGTTGTGCGCCATCCGAGAGACTTCCTCTCTCTATCTATTTCCAATATTGATTATGACTCATGATTGGCTGAATGACTGATCGATCAACGCACAGCAGAAACCGCTGGTTTTAGAAGTATGCAATTTTGCACAAATGTTACTTAAATAACGTAAGTGTGCACTGAGAAAGGATTATTCTAAATTCATACCCTAAAAGGTTGAAATAAGGCATGAAAGTTTGTATGAAACTATGCCATTTTTATTTAGAATTGCGGAAAGCTAAATAAATTTGCCTGCCTTTTTTTTAGTGCAAACTGTAATGTAATATCAAACACTATCTTCATTTATTTGATTGCAAATAAATGGGGACTATTTTCCCTTTGCCTTTGCTGGAAGCAATCACAAACTTGTATACCTATGTCTGATGTCATGTGTATACCCTGTTCATAACATTGCTAGGGTATCTACAGCGTAACGACGTCGTTACCAAGGCAGTGCTTGATTGATTTCAGTCGAGCATTTCCTATTAGTTCATACCGCTGTGTTTTGATATACCAACGCGTTGATTATGTAGGTACTAGTTGTTGTGAAGTGTGTATCTGAATAATTTTTGATATGAAGAAAATATTTTGAAACTTACCAGTGCGTGTGTCATTATGAAAAAATATGGTGACTACGTCAAAGGTTATCGGAGTGTGGTCTGCTTAGTTTTTGTTGGACCAGTTATTTATTAAGTTTGTAATTAATATAATAAAAAATCTATGATTACAAATATAAATTAACTTTCTTCTGCAAAGTATCTTATGTAATTATTCAGGTAATAAACTTTATTTGTGACATAACATACAAATCTATTGAGTAGTTTTTGTGTGAAAGAGTTACAAATATACATAAATACTTCCACCCTTACAAATTTTGTTTTATAATACATGTAGGTAGGATGAGTCGCCACCGATTTTTATTTGCAACCTGACATTATTCAGAATTATTTCTGAATCAGAATTAGTGCTATGCTAACAATTGAAACTTCCATATACTTGAAAACGAATATAATATACCTACATATTTCTATCATCAATACAATGATGAGAGTTTTTTCTTGTTCACACGCCACGTGACTAAATAATAAGTCTAGTAGACTACATTTATTATTCGTGCACTACATGCATTAAGAAAATGATTTGTAAATAAATTTAATATCAACAATACACGTCAAACAGCGCGACATTATTAAGGCTACACTTGATTGATTGCACGACTGGCGCCAAATGAGGTTATAGGCATTAGTTATATGACGCCTCGCTGCATCTGCAGTGCCGTGTGCAACCGACAATGAGAACAAATCTCATAGATATAACGATATGTAGTTGTTATCTTCATTATTATTTTATAATAATTATATGTATTCATTATTTTTAAATAATTATAAATCTTCATTATTATTTTAAATAATCACATATCTCCATTATTATTTTGAATATTATTCTGGCACAGTAGACTAGGCAGATCACACACCACCAAGGGTACATGTAACCACGCGCGTCGACGCGTCATCAGTGTTTTAAACTAAACGTGTATAAAATAAAAACGAAATACCTACGATGAAGTACCTCGCACACAAAAGAGGGCGCGTGGTAGTGTGTGATCTGCCTAAATTGAAAGAAAAAATTGCTGTCTTCAATCTATAGGTTGGCGTAGTATACTTCGGTTTATCTGTAATGTTTTCAAAAAATGGAATTTATCGGTAACCTAAGTCTGCATTAATAGAATCTTACTAGTCCTACTTGTATCATAAACATGAAACTTTGTAAATATAGTTTATTACCTAGATCAAAACAAAAAAAAAAGTATTTATTGTCTCAAGATTTACATACTCAGTTTACATTGAGGCAGCCCCAGTAAGTAATTAACTAATACTTGTGTTGGTTTGTGATCGTTATTATGTTTTAATAATAACTGTTTATAGGTGCCCAACATGCCCATTCTCTATTACGCTATCTTACGTATGTACACTTCTGAATATCTCTTCTGGGGATAAAAGCGTGATGTTATTACATACCCAATGTATTGTGTATTCAAGTTAAAAATATATTTCTACTCGGAATAAATGCTACACGAATTTATCTCAACAACATTTTGAAATCGTGCAGTCGCGGTCGTAGCACCATTCGGTTACGCCGTAGCACGTCTACGCGAGCGCAAAGAGCTCTTCACCTACGCAAGTGTATTATTAGCACTACTGACATACCGATCCAGATTTGTAATAATATACCGTCTCCTTATTATATTTTTCATCATAACGATAATTTTATTATTAAATTCCAGGACATAATTTAATCAAACTACCTTTGGCTTTTCTCATATTGAACGTCATCCAGGCTGCCAAAGTCTAGTAACAATAAACTGAATCGTGGCTGATTTAGTTTGAGCCATAAACTCTGCTTTTATGGGTACACGAGTTTGGCAGTAACTCGGACGATGAATACCATCTGCCGCTCGTCGTCTTGCTGGCAAAGGCTTCAGGCCTAAGGCCCATTCAAACTCACTCGCCCATCACTTCTATTCGGGAATCTGTCTTTGAAGTAATATTATGCAGATGTTTCAGACGGAGATAGTAATTCGTCTCTGTGTAATTATTTTAATTGTTCCCAATATAGCGGCAGCTAGAAGGAGGGATGTTTTAAATATTTAAATACATAATTTAATCGTTTCTCTGTACGACTGCTACCTGGATTTGTATTAGACAAAAAAATGATGTAAAAGAGTGTGATATTTCGAAAAAACTCCATAATAAAGAAGGAGTAGACAAGATGCGCCGACTCTAAACATTTTGAGGTGAAAGGATGATTAAAGTGAATTGTTTGTAAAATTAATTTTGTTTATTAATCGTATTCATTAACTGCTAATTTGTCAAATTCAATTGCCAATTTATTCAATTAATGTAACTGTGTTCACGAATGTAATTAACATTTTTGGTTATTTGATAATTAATTCAAATTAATAGGTACCTATCAATAAAGCACTGAATATTAGAAGTTACATTACTCAACCAAATTGCAAGTATGGCATTGCCGCGTAGCAAATAATTCATCAGGTCAACACATCAGGAAAAAACAGTGTCCGACGTGGATTGGTAAACGAGGCTGGCCTCGGACAAATGGCTCCATTCTGATAGGAGTCGGTGGCTTCTATCGATAATCGCCTCAGCGGTATCGGATCGAGGAGCCGACCAGCTAATAAAAATCAACTTCTGATGAACGAGCCAACATTAAGAAAATCGAATGTAGTTAACGATAGTTGCGAGTAAGCGTATCGATTTCAACTTGAAATATTTGAACGGCGATGTTTTGTACGTACAATTTAATTTACGTCTAAATTGGAAGCACGTTTGACGATTATTCGTGTGTATCGACGCGAATTATAATGATGTCACGGTTTAATATTAACTTGTTAAATTTAATGGATAACAAACCGCTTCGCTATTTATTTTGGTTTTAAATCTACACATGTACATCTCATATTAATGTGAATTGTTTCAAACTTACGTGAGCTACTATATCTAATATGATTTTAGTATGGTAAGTGTAAGTAAAAAACACAAAACAAGTAATCCTTTATAAATAGAAAAAGTGAAAAAATTTGGTCACAATCTCTTTATCTTTGAGCAAATATAAAAAACAAAGAATTCTCGACATTTTCTTTAAAGAACTCGTTGTGTAGAAATATTATGAAAATATTTGCAGGTGATAACAGACGTTTGCTTATGTGTCCCTGAAGATACAAGGACAGGTTGAATTTTAAAAGAAAAAAAAATAAGAAATACGTTCTGTGATTCTTGCGATGCCTTTCATTTACTTATGTCGGATTGGCCCACCTAGTTCCAAATGATTCCTTAACACATCACGCGGTTACAAGATGCTTATGAGTATATAAACCTCAATACGCCCTCTCTATACCTACTACTGATCACTTACAAAGTTAATAGTTGGAAAACGAATCCTCAACTAAGAAACGCAGACAAAAAAGATCGGATGGCCACTGCAAAGGAGGATTGGCAATATCTATTTGCGGTTTAAGTATATATTGAGACACATTTTGTGGATTACATAAAAATAAATGAAAACGTGCTATTTAAATACTAAGGCAATGAGACTGTAATATATCAAAGGCTTTGATCTGATGTAGCAGCAAAAGACTAAGTATAAGTTTTGGTCCATCAGTTCAAGTCAGCTTAATGAAACTTTTTAATTAAAAGGCATCAAAGATATTTGATAGAACTGTAAAAGCAGAGACTGCAAACCATTGCTAAAATTATTTCCTATTTAACCAAGCCAAATAAAAAAAGTCGTGGCGGCCTAGTGGTTAAGGCACCTGCCTCTCGTGTACGAGTGTGCGGGTTCGAAACCTGGCAAGTACCAATGTGACTTTTCTAAAGTCATATGTACTTTCTTTCTAAGTATATCTTAGACGTCACTGACTTACGGTGAAGGAAAACATCGTGAGGAAACCTGGGCTTAAGTCTGAAATCGCCAATCCGCCTTGAGCAAGCGTGGTGATCAATGCTCATGCCTTCTCTATATGAGAAGAGGCCTGTGCCCAGCAGTGGGACAATATATAGGCTGATGATGAAATAAAAAATAATATAGAGCCAAAATTAATACATTCAATTTCAGTTTACTGTGTAAAAAAACTGAAAAAGTTATCCAAAATTCTAGCGTCTGAAAATCTCTCCATGGACATCTATAGCACAGTCTAAAGAATATCAAATCAAACAAAACCCAGCAGGAATCGGTTCAAGGTATATCTGAGGTATACGTCTTCAAAGTTGTGACGATGTGTCTCAAAGTTATATTTCTAATTAATACGGTGTAGTTAAAGTTCAGCAGTTCTGTGAGCCCCTATTAACTTCTATTTGCACTTGGAAGTTTTCGATTGTAACTTACTGTATTATATTACGTGAGATGGCTTTTGAAATGTATAGCTTTCTGAAATTATGTGCTTTACAATTTATGATGCTCGTTAGAAAACAAACTTAATAGACACGTTTGGGCTTCACAAACTTTGACCGATCATTTACAATAAGATGCCGACCGATTATTTATATAAAACCTTTTTTCTTTTAAACTTAAACAAAAGAAATATAAATCCTTTTTGAAGTTGTTTTAGCATTGTCTTTTTTCATTACTTGCTAGTTAATTTGCTATCTCTGCTTAATTAAGACTATGTAAGACCAGATTCTGATTTCTCATAAATATTTTGTACCTAAAAGTTTGAAGTTTTTTCTCTACAAACAGTATTGAGAATTCATTAAGGTATACAATTTTTTTGGGCTATAGGGATCTATCCAGGTCAATGGTATCGTTAGAGGGGACTTGTAGCTTATTAACACCATCAATGGTCTTTGCTGCACGTTTGCCGCGGTCGGTCCGTGGATGGGCAACCATATCAAGGACTTCCATGGCTCAGAAAGTACGTTAAAAATTAAACCAAAGGCTTAACATTTGGTTCCGGTTAATATTTGTAAAACTTCGAAAATCGTTACGGGTAGGTCCTAATCAGAAGCCCGTGAGTGGGACAAACAATCTTACCAAAAGGTATCGTTTTAAATATAAATATATAAATAGGTTACTTCATGTGGAATATTGGTTTTCAGCATACGGTGGGAAAGGAAGCCAACCCGTATTTAGTTGAGAAAAGGCCAAGCAGATGATAAAGTAAGCTAGATAAATCTGGAACGGGGGGTCTCCATTTATAAGTAAGGTTACATTTCCCATTAAGCCCAGTTTAATTAAATATGTACTTCGATCTCAGTTAATTCAATGGCGTCTGAAATTTAAGTGTTTGTATACGAAATTAAATTGTTTCAATGGGAAGGTTTGGTAATTTATCGCGTTGGTGTTATTTGATCTCTTTGAAGTAATATTATATCAAGAGAATAAAGAGAGTAAACCCGGATTCAAGGAAATCGGTCGCTACTTACTATGGCGTTTGCTAAAGGACCTACGTTAATGGATTTTCATTTTCTGTAAATAAACCTTTATTGTATACTTTAGCTGTTAATTATTATCATGATTTATCATCGACCTTTTCAGTTTGTACAACGGAAATATAAATATATATTTATTTAAATGGATTTAATAATAGTTGTATTTACCTATATTTAGTCATACATGGTCATGATTCATTCATGGTCTTATATTTTTTATACTAGCTTTTACTGAACACAATTTAAAATAGTAAATTGTGTTCAGTGAAAAGCTGTTTTAAAAAAAAAAAAAAGTTTTTTTGCTAATGATCTTATATTGCACAGTGAGCAGTGGTTTAAGCAAGACTTTTTAGTTTTATTATTCTCTCAATAGAAAAAAAAACTTTTTTTTAAGTTAAATAATCACTTGCTCTCAGCTGTCTTGAAGTTAAAAGTGATTTGAGATTATTGTTATATTTTATTTATTCAAATAGGGATCAAATACAGACAACGATAAATATAAAAAAAACGCTTCGTTTGAAGCCACACTACCCACACTTTCACGAACAAACTCAAATAACAATAAGGTATCTACTAATACAGCAAGGTTGTCTGTAAAAGATACCGCCCATTGTGTCACCCTTTGTAACTAATTTTCCAATGTCTTTCTTTTTGATGTTTTTCTTTTGGTGTACACAATAAAGAATATTCTATTCTACAGCAGCACCACCTTGGCGGACAAAACTGTGTGTGCATATCAGGTCATCATTGTTACGGGGCGTTCAGTGTAGTTTCATTTCTCAACAATGCCTACATTATTATTCTGCAAGAAGTTACATTACTCTTAAAACATTCAAAAGTAATTTAATTTTATAACAAATTTGGTATTTGATGCTGATGATGTTGTTGTGTTTATAAAACATAATTTCTCATCACCATCCTGTAAGTATCATTATCTAATACTAGTACGCAGTTGAACATAGGCCTCACCTAAAGTGTGCCATATCGCCCTGTCCTCAGCTTGACGCATTCAACTTCAGTCTGTAACCTTTCGCAGATTGTCACTCCACTTTTTTTTCGGATGGGCAATCAAATGACCCCTCCCGCCGTGGGTGGAGCGAGAGTGAGTGTCAGACTCTTACTGAATAAAACCATCCATGTTCCACCAACCATATTCCTTCCTCAGCCCTTTGTATTCCGGTGGCTTGGTAACTCTTTCGAACATTCAGCAAGCCACGTTGTCATTCCACTTACTCCTACTACTAGTAATAGAACCTGTAAGTTCTTCATCAGTTATAGATAGTTTCTCTTTTGTTCCAGAATGCATACAACCTGTAGGTCAGCCTGATTCACCACGATAAATGTGCAACAATGTGCCTCGGACACTATAGCAGTGTAGTGGCGGTTGATTCGTGAAATGTGCTCAACACTATGAGCAGAAGCAGTTGGCTGGCGATGGTGGCGGTGGTGGTGGTAGCTGGGGCGGTGCGGGGGTGGGACTGTGTCTGCAACCCCCGGGAGTGCGAGGTGTTGGAGCCGAGTGGGTGTCCCGGGATGGGGATCGTTGTTTGGGATCCGTGCAGGTGAGCATACCTATGATATTAATCTCTAGATCTAGACCGATTTCCGTCGCGGCGGCCAGTCTCTGAAGATTAGCCAGATACACAGGAGATATTTAAGCGCACTAAGCGCTTGTGCAGTTACAGGTTTACTTTCTTTTTCCTCACTTTCTTACTCCGATGGGGTGGCAATCGACAGCTTTACGTGCTTTCCGAGGCACGAAGGGGTCTCGCTGTATTATTATTTATTTAAAACGGTCAGCTATCCATGGACTGACCACAGCTAGCGTATTTTAAACTTGGTAATCTATCCATTCGTACAGCTGTTATTTAGCTACAAATCCCTACCTACACTAAACTCCTTTTGATCACTATTTGTGTCACTGTATTTTTCAAATGACAATTATCGCAACTTCCAATGAGACAATTTGAAGCGAATTAATGTGCTTTTATTACATTTAATTGTGCATTAGATATTCTTGAGTTGAGATTATTTTAGTGGTGTGTCTATTAATAATCGTGCTGTATTTTTCAAATGACAATTATCGCAACTTCCAACGCGACAGTTTGAAGACAATTAACGTGCTTTTTATTACATTCAATTGTGCATTAGATATTCCAGGGTTGAGATTATTTTAGTGGTGTGTCCATTAATAATGGATATTGTGAATAGGAAGATCGTCCGCCCGTTTGCTATCCTATTAAAAGAGAGAGCAGATATGTACATAATCAATTTTATTTTAGGAATGATCATTTTTGTTATCTGTGCCAATTCGGCGGGTAGGATACCGGAATTATTCATTAGATTCCTGGGGCCTTACCATGACGTGCCAAAGCAAGAATAGATTAGTTGTCAAAAAGAGACGGTGCTATACGACATTAATAAGTGTGTATCGCTCGCAAACCTGAATAGTGATTGAAAAAACACGTGATGGTCGAATTCTACAAATGGCCATCATGTCATTATTTTATTAATACTACGAAATTGATGTTGAAGTTAAGGTAATTTGATACGTTTTTCGAGATTACTCAAACAAATTAATTAAAAGTAACCAAAAAATGTTTCAACTTTGTAAAGCAACCAAGTTGAAACGCTTTAGAACTGAAAACTTTTTGCTCAAAACCTCTCGCCAAGCCATGTCCTTTTGACTTTTACTCCTTTCACTTGGGCTGTTTTAATTTTTAACTCCAAGGAAGGAAAGAAGTACTTAATAATTATTATAAAAGAACTTTATAAGTATGCTTTCAAAGGTTCTTAGTAAGTAAGTACAGAGATAATGGAAATAGGCCGAGACATTTCGAAAAACAATGATCAAATTTACAGGTCCTGATTTACTATAGGTAAATGAATTATACTTAAATTTTATTATACAAAATATTATTCAATTATTTTCACTTAAAATGGTTCGTATTCTATTTGCTATGTACTAAGACCATAACACAGAACCATCAATAACAATTTGCTTGTGGTATATTGTATGTTCAATGTACATGCATGAAGTTTGCATACGTTCAACACTTCATGTCGAATACGGTTACCAAAACATTTATTATACGCTAACAGTAGTATAGAATAGGATGTATGATGTGTAATATCGTTAATTTAATTTCTTTAAAAAAATCAAAAGTAATAAATTATAGTTATCGCTAGTTAATAATAACTTGCTCTAGACACTAAGCTAATATCTAAAGAATTACGTATATTATTAAGATGTAACAGGAAATATTTAAATACGTTACATATATTTTTGAATTGCTCGAAATATAAAAAACATACCACTGACACGTTTGAAGCAAATATCTTATTTAGACAACCCCTTTTATCCCGCAGATGTACGAAACAAAATGGTCGAACGTGGGATAGGATTTGTCTGAAAAATTTAAGAGGGAACCGTTTAGAAATACATGAAGAGATAAGCTTTTACCAACAATTCATACAAAGTGGAGAAAAGAATATTTACTTCGCACTGTAATCATTAGAAAATTTTATTTAGAAGAGGATGGTTTGAAAAGTTTGACCTACTTATTGGTGTATTAGAGCTCAATTATACAAATATTTTTTTAAGAGTGGGATATCGGCCACTGCTGTAGTACATACCTAGACAAACTGTTGCAAACTAGAGTCCTATTATAGATGTTTAATAATAAAAATGTTTGGATTTTTAATTAGGCTCAGTATTTTGATAGTTCTTATTTCGTTGACGTGAAAACTACTTCAGTCTAATTTACCATTTATTTGTGAGAATATTTTCTAATAGAAATTCTTCAATCAGCAACAAATAAGTTAAAATACTCATAATACATTATAGGTAGTTACATATTTTCTTCGAACAACATTACAGGAATGACATTTCATTTTCTATAGACGGAAGAAATATTAATGGAGCACCTTATCAGCCGACATCAATTGAAAATAGTAGTAAGTCGAGCAACTTGCGCGCCCATCTACACAGCGGGGACGCGTCCGATGTAGGTCAATAGGCTATTTTTATTTTACTTGTTCATTGGAAGAAGGAACAAAGTCTACAAAATTTGTTACCATAAAACTATATTTTTGCTGCACCATTTATCGAAAAAACTGAAACGTAGATTGTCATAACCAATCATTATTCTTATCAAAGGAGGACGATCTTTAATAATAATAGAACCAGTTCCAATAACAGATAAAAATATATTACGTTTCCAAAAAGATATTATATTCTGCGGTACCAAATTACTCTATGACGCAAAATCTCTATCTTCAGGTAATTACCGTTGGCTTTTACCAAAAAACTTTTCTTACTTCGCCGAGGGCTGATCCACTTAGACGAAGTTTGTCCGTGAACTTCAAAAATAGGGAAGTCGGCCGAACGGCTAATGCAATTACTGAGAGCCGAGAAACTTGCTCACCACGATTTATAAATACAAACAAAAAATCTAAAAGCAATTTTGAAGTTTGGTTTCTTTGACTTTTTTTGGAGTTAGCGTATAAATATTATAGTTTATTGCTTCATTATTGGTGAGGTAGGTAAACATGGTGCTATTTTTAGTTCTTTGAATTGTTGGAGTATCGATTGATAGATATCGCAATTAGAACTCGGAAGTATTTAAAATATAAGTACTACGTATCCATTATTTTAATTATAAAGTGTCCTGTTGTGACATATAAATGAAAGTAGCCAGATGCCTACTATGGACAGTGATTTAGCTTTTTTTGTTTATTTAAATAAAAAAACAGTAACTATATTCAAAAAAGACATCTCCCAAACTCCCACCCTTCAAGATTTCTCAGCCAATAAAATGGGGAGAAATGGCGTAATAAGCTCCCCAGCAACAACCAGAACTCATTATCATGAATGAATGAACAGTATAACAGTGGAAAAATTGAACAGATTTATCTCACCACGAGAGAGAAAACGATTACACCTAAGTGCACAAAAAGTACCTAACGCTAAAGATGACGATGTTTAAGACAATTTTCCTTTTTACAGATGCTGTAAAGTATGCGCGAGAACGTTAGGAGAAGACTGCGGCGGATTTAGTGGGACATGTGAGCCTGGACTCAAGTGTATGGACGGGTCGTGCACCCCAATAACGTGAACGAAAGTGTACTCGCCTGTAATATATGTGTATAGTGTTGATAGAAACAATACATATCTCTGACAACGTAGCCAACGAGAGGACCATGCGGAACTAGACGCCGACGCTTCATATTGGGTGACAATAAAATGCTAAGCCTGCGTTTGTAACAGAGACATTACGAACGAAAGTATTGTTACTATGTCGATATGTTGTAAAGATTATTTCTTTGAACGAGCGCAAATTTCATTTTAATGCCCCTAACCCGAGGGAGGCGCGATTAAATCGAGATCTTTGTGCTTTTCATTCGTAATACGAGAACATCCATTCAGCTGTGTGAAGGTTTTTGAGTTTAACGACGCGACGTCAGACAAAATATTTTTCGTAATCTTTTTACCGATTTGCATTGTTAATTATGTTTGAATGTTCTTTTTGTGTCAGGTTGGTACTTTTTTACACCTTACAATGTATCGGAAAAGTTTCGACATGTAACATAAACATCAAATGTGTTGTTACATAAATAGACAATAGCTATTGTGTTACAACTTTCTTTCCGAAACGTGAACACGAAAAAAATCTTGTAAAACGCCTAAATAACATAAATCCGTAATATACTATATATATGAACATTACTTTCTATACCGTATTAATCTTATTTCTTAGATTTTCCGTATTAATTAATTGGCGAACCCAAACGTGGAATAAGTACCTATGTGCTTTAATTAAATTTATTAATTAATGTTAATTTGGCATCGTTAAAATTATGTACCTATGGAAAACTTTGGTAATGATATTTTGTAATTACGTATTAATTAACGAACCCTTTCCGATAGAGCATGTCTGATTAAAAGCTGGTAATGAAAGATAATATTATCGCCGAAAGCAAAAAGCTGGAATCACCTAATTGAAAAGATTTTTATATAAAAGCTTTGCTACCCCCTTATAAGGAAAATAATTGTATTTAATTTAAAAAAAAAAAACAAAAAAATGAGAAAATTCTAAAATAAGCAAAAACTTATTAACGTTACGTTAAATATTTTCTATAATACTTTTTAAGACATGCTCTAATGGAAAGCTACCTTTACCACGTTTAATTTAAAACCTTGAAAATTTGTAAATATTGAAACTAAAAGAATTCATTTTTAACATTCAAAATTAGAATACAGTACGTAATAAATGTTACAGTTATCTGACCATAGACATTTAACGGCTAAAATATAATTTATAAAAAAATAACCCATAATTAAATGACATTTGTATGATATTAAACGATGTAATAAAATTATAGTGTATCTATCTATATTTCTGTGTGCTTCCAGGTTACATGTAGTATTAAGTTGATAAATGTACGTATAAAATGTCTCTTAGTTCTGTAAATATGGTCTGAATAGCATTTTTATCTTGTATGTATATTTAGATGTATAGGTTTGTAACTGGCATACTGGAATAAACGTTTCTAGAAGTAAGTACCACATCAATTGGATGAGAAATGCATATTTTACATGTTATATTGCTATACAACACTGTGCTCAATATGTTTCCATTGTAAAAGATTTTTTAAAGAAATTGTGTGTGCTTACAACTATTGAAACTGTCGTATCGAAAAAGGATATTATCGGTATCACTGTAGTGTGTATAGAGCCTAAAAATATAATTTTTATTTTTATATTTTGTATTACTTTATGAATAACATAAAGATAAAAAATTGTATGACTTAAATGTATAAATTCTCCTTTCATTATGTTTCAGTATTCCTTATGTCTCGTCGAGTTTTACCTTCCAATATTACCTAATATTTAAATATAAGCCGTATATTAAGTTACAGTAACTTGAGAAGCAATTTTCAGTTTCCAATACCCAAGGCTTTGAAATTAGAACTTTCGCCATCTTGAATTTCCCTGCAGACGGCTCCTGTAATTTATTTTCACGTGGAACGAAAAATCACTTTCGATCAAAATGTAATTTTGGCTCTCACAGTTATTCTCCATGATACTGGAAAAAATATTATTCTTAAGCGTTTTGTGAAAAAAATTGCGAGTCATAATGTTTTACAGCTTGTTGTCAAACAAAAATGAAAGTGATTTTTTAATATTTTAACTCGATTTTTTTTTTGGTTACTCAATAATGATTTTATGTATGTCCTGTGTATGTCCATGTAATGACGTAATAATTATGTTAAAAATGCTATATTTAGTTGGTCTATGCTCTAATTACCCCTGTGACCTTTTCCGATGCGGCGACGAGAATAATCATCTGAACCCCAGACATCTCATCGATTTTAGTTCGCTAATTTTAGGCATCAGCACTAGCGTGTATCTAAACGAAAATGTAACCTGAATATTGAGTAACTATGTAATAAGTTGTATAAATAATTCAGAGCTACTCGTTAACTGTGCACATATTGAATAAATAAGTTAAAAATCTGTTCCATGTTTGTTTTGATGTTACCTTTGATCAACAAATTTATGGTCCATCAAAGTTATTAGACCGCGAGCCACGAACAGATTTTGATGACCAATTTCCTCCTAGGCGAAAACTTGTAATATGCTTTAGATAGTTTTATTATGAAGCCTGGTGAATGACAGCTCCTGCTTGATTGGTGGGATAAGCAGCGGTGGTGGTCTCTCAAGTAAGACCACAGCTGACGTATAATCTACCACCCTATAATCTGACTATTTTTTTCTTCAAGATATTGGTTTAACTATGATTTCACACGTATTTGAGGAAATGACTGATATTTTTTTTCTACATATTTGGGAGACCACCACTGCTTATTCCACCACCACCGAACTGCAGCTGACGTTCACGAGGCTTCATAATGAAACTATCTTAAGCGTCATACGAGTTTTCGCCCGGGAGGAAATCGTTGACGAAATTTGCGCTTAGCTTGCAGTCTATATTCATAAGTTTTTACTTTGTACTGAATATAGGTTTTTGATTTAAAATCATTTGCAGACTTAAAACTTTCTGTCAGTATTAGGAATAAAACAAAACACAGCAGTCACATCAGAGGTGCTGTTCTCAAGTTCATTCTAAGTTCGAAGTAGGTATAAACTTCTCAAAACTAAAAGCCAATGACCCTAGAGGCATAGTTTTGCTTATACAACTTTAGTGTCTTTGAATAATAAGTAAAGAGTTTATTTTGTTAGGTATTAAAGATTATGAAGTTTCAGCTTTAGTGTAAAAAAAACTACCCTAATTATTACATTAATTTCTGCTGGTACATTCATTTGGCTGGAGTATCCAGTTGCAACATTACGAAAGTGTTACAAGCCGCTATCAATGATGTAAATTATAAACATTCGCATTTAACTCCCTCTGAAATGTATGTATTTCAATGCGAAATCATATTACGTAGAATTCACAAAGTATTTTTGCATGCTCGTCTTCATAACCATACGTGCGCAGCACACCAATGAAGACAACCGGACTAAAAATATTCACACCGAATTCGAAATTCAAAATGTAATATCAGTATTTTTGATGAGTTGGCATTACTGCAGGTAAAATTCTCGATACGCTATTTATTTCGGTAATGATCACGAATTTATTTATACTATTGATCTATATTTTAGTGCAAGTAGGTGCAAAATTTCAAACCATATTCGGGTGTTCTGCTCTAGTAAACATTATTTGCGGCTATGAGCCCAATCAAATATCGTTATTTGTATCTAAAACGTCACCTACCATATTTGTCAACTTTTAGTCTTTGTAAAATATAATAATCTATACATATAAAATGCTTTGTTCTGAATGACTGACGGATCAACGCACAGCCTAATCCGCTGATCGTGGAGACCTGAAATTTAGAGGGTGTATTCTTTGTATGACGTAGGCATCTGATAAAAAAGGATTTTCCAAAATTTTACCCCTAAGGGGTGAAAAAGAGGGACAAAATTTGTATGATAGTCTGTAATTTTTTGTTTTATTCGTAAAGAATACGCGGGCGAAACCGCTGACGGAAAGCTAGTAAAATATAAAATTCCAGATTCATTCTACCGCAACGTATAATATGTATTTAGTCATCGTCATACGTCATACAACTGTTTCTTATTTTAATTGTATAGAGTAGAACTTTTCGAAGTTACCTCGATCTGCCTTGAGATAGAACCATAAACTTCTCTCAACACACTTGAGATAAGTATATCGTAAAAACTTTCCGTGGTTTATGTCTCACGTTGGCGTTGGCGATAAAGTACCTATTAACTATTCTTTATTTTTCTATCATACTATTCAAACACTTTGTTACGATACTTAGGTGAATTCAAAAATGTGTGATAAATACCAATTTTAATGAGATTTGATACTTTTAAAATAACAATATATTTTTTTTATTTCATATGTAAAACTTATAATTAACCTAGAAAATCTAGCCGAACGTGAAAATCTAAGTCTTCAGATTAAATTATAGACTCGTTCTTCTTTAATCTTAATTTCAGGATAAAATTACTGTCTTAATTTTATATTTACGTTATTTCTTTAAGAGTCAAAGGCTTGGTTTAAATTAAAGGTTCGTTAAGTAAATACTCGTTACTTATGTTAATGTATATTAAATACTGATGAAAAGATAAGGGAAGATTTGTTGCCGGGCGATTCTTAGCTGAGATAAGGGGAGATTAGGCTACCTCATCGCATCCCACGGGAGTCGTTGAGGCTATTTACAGATTACCTCATCCCTGAGGACATATATCTACCTGTGTGGGGGAAATCCTGAGAAATTCAAAATCTGACGAAATATTTCGTTCGCAATACGAGGCTTAAGAAACAATGGACGAATTTTGGTAAATGTAACACGTCTAGAAATGAAATGGAGAATTATGTAATGTGATGACGGAGTCCGGATTCTACAGCGCATATTTCGATACGCCTATCTTCATAAAAAATAGTAACATTTTTGGCATCAACATCCTTCAAGCATCTAGACATTAACTGGCATAGAGGAAGGGTGATAATGATACAATGTGAAATGGTGCTGTCATAACAGATTGCCTTTATGCAGGAGATAATTCATAAAATAAAATAAAGCACCCATTTTAAACCACGGGTAAATTGTAATCTTCATTTTGCCGTACTTTGGAACATTGTTTTGACACGAGGTCGCGGTTACGTATCGGCGAGCTGGCAGTTAAAAGCGCAGTAAAATTTTACCGACCCATATTTTAAAGGTAAAGCCCGGCTTGTAGGGTAAAAGCCGTGTTTATTGCCCGGGAAGAATCAACTGGTAGAGCTTCGGGTACTATGTACAATCCGAGAATGTAATTCATTAAATACAGAAGACTGGTACTACATTGGTACTAAGAAATTGACCGGGTACTGGATTATTTTTCTTTAAATACCTACGTTATTAGAATAACACAACTGATTGCTTCTATATTTTTGTTCACACACTGTATTTTTGTTTGTTTTAATGATTAATGGTAGAATTAGAATGGAGTTATTCAAGAATAGCTCCAACAGATGCATCTGAGTAATAATTGTAATTCTCTTTCACAACATAATTATGTAGTAAAATATCGGCAGGTATTTCAAAAAGGTCGGTATTTTGTGCCAGAATTTTTGATTACAGACTACCTGAATAACAGTTGCAGACTACTATTGAATTGTAAATCGAAAATTATTTTCCTAAAACAGATTAAGTAGGCACAAATGTGTGTTAGAAATGTAAATGGAATTCAGAAAATAATCTGATAATGTAATGAGGACTGAAAGTATTTCAACGATGTTAGCAAAAGATTTTCTAGAACGGCACGCTGGGGAACCAATAGCTTATATTAGCATTTTTTCTAGACGTAACGCTACGTGAATGTGTAAATAAAGTATATGTGATAAACGTTGGTATTTCTGAATAGATCTTTACATAATTTTACACAAAACTACTAGACTATGGTCCAACCAGGTCATGCATATTTTAAAGCTTTTATCCTTATCTTTGTGGTGACATACAAACATGACTAAGGAATAAAGAAAGTGGTTTTATTGATATGTTCTAGAGAGACTCAAATATTACAACTTCGTTTCTGTCATCGCTTAAGCACAGTGTATGAAAAAATCATAGCTCAGTACTGATTCTTGAAAACGTGAGGAAACCCTCTGGTTAATAATAAATTTGCAGCTTGTAACACTCAGTACGATAGGTAACAGCATCTGTTACGAGTACACGCTTTAATCTTATTAATACTGTATGTAATGCCTGCCTAACCTTGATATTCACGTGTATGTCTGGAGAAGTTGTATAGCCTGTAGACGACATACATTTTCGACTGATATTGAGTAATTCGTTGAACAAAATATGGCCTCATAACGTCGCTCAATATTATGTGTGAGAATGTGGAAATTGACTGACAATTGTACGCGTGGTGTAAGATCTATGCTAATTCTTTGCAACCATACGAGGGGTATTGTAACTTAATCTTCCATTCCATCTTTTGAGTTACACAAAAATATTTAAGTACCTTATTTCAATCATTATTTTGACAGATTATTCCTCTCTTTGTTTTTGGTTTTTCTTTTAAAAATATTTATTTAATATATTATATAATTTACACAGACTTAAAGGCTATTTATAGATTATAGTGTCTGCGCTGACAGTATATTAACTTTTTACGTTTTTTTAAATATTTAATTGATTAAAAATGTGTTACTGTGTTTTTAAGAACTCGATGGGGAACAAGATAAATAGGTACCTCCCACCTACAACGGACACAGTTTGTAAATTAAAAAAAAATGAAATTGAAGTGATAAAACAATATATAATACGCACGGGTATGTAAATACGGCATAAATAAAACTTATATACATATTTACATCACACGGCCCAAATAAGATCAGAACGGGGATGGATGTGTAAATACCCATCGAGATAGGAGAGATACGAAATCAAATAAACCCATAAACCCATAGGGAAAGGTCGATGAGACTATTTACATAATAAATCATATGATTTGATTTGAATTTCGTTTGCAATTTCTACGTTGCGGTCACAGAGTGAAATAGTTCAGATGTTGATGATGACTCTTACTGACTTAAACCCATCCATGTTCCTTTCTTAGAAAGAAAGAAAGAAAGAAAAAGTATTTATTCACACAAAAAGACGCTACAACAGAAAAAGTACAGAAGAGAAAAATACACATAAGAAAAATTAGATAACAATAACATAAAATAAAAATAAAAAACTACTGACTAATGCGTCATTATTTGCGCGAAAAGGCCAGCGCTCAGCATTAATGCTGTATTCGCGCTCGAAAGCGCGAGACTACAGCGCTGATTTTCAGCGCTGACCTGAGACCTATATGTTCCGGGTGCGCGGTAACTCTTTTGAATAGCCCGAACAAACTCACACTTTATAGGGTTCCGTACCAAAAATAGTAAAAGAGAACCCCTATGGTTTCACTTCGTCTGTCTGTCTGTCATGGCTGATTGTTTCAGGAACTACTAATGCTATCGACTTAAAATTTGGAAGAGTTATAAAGAACGATTGTTCATGCGTATTGCATGTGAGAAAAGTTGAAAGATAGTATTGATTTTAAGGAAAAAGTGGGGGAAGTGGGGGTTTAAAATTTTAAAGTATAGTTACTAGGTCATGTGGGGTATCATATGAAAAGTCTTGATTTGCACATTCTAATTTTTTTTTTGTTTTCTTGTATGTCTTTTAATTTTCGAATTATAATGAAATCCCCACAGAAAACGACCGTTCCCCCCGAAGGAAAAAATCTGAAATAATTAGGATTGATGGACATTAAACTAAATAAACTGAGATTCTAAACATGACAGTTTTTAAGTAATCAGAATTTTTTCTCTACAAATAAACTTAATTATGCGATCGAACATAATATAATAATTAAAAATCTATTTCGAGAGAAATCATTATTTTATACCTATGTGTTGCCGCCTAATAAATGGCGGTAGAAACCTTAGGCGTAATTATCAAAGTAAGTGAATATTTTTTGGAAATGAATAAAGAAATTATAGAAATCGATGGGTAATTGATTTGGAAAGAATAACGTTGTACGGATAGGAGCTCACCTCATAACCTGCGATATTTAGTTTATTTTCCTTCAAGCTATGACACGTGGCGGCCGCCCACGTTATGTTCCTCTACAATTTCACTTTGAGAGCGAGAAGATCCTTGAGTATGAAAATGATCACACAATAGACACAACTACACGAGTACATAATAAGATGACTCCACGTTGCGAATCCATAAAACAGAGTTGCAGACCGATGCACTAGACGGCGATCACGCACGCACTTGAATTTGCGGACAATGCAGATGACCATCGTCGTCGAACTGAGGTCGCAGTGATGGGTAGGTAGTTGAGATTTCCTTAATTTCCAACTACCGCCCTTTTTTTTCTATTCCTATCTCACCGCTCACTCAAGAGCGGTAACCTACCCATTTGAATTATAAAAATATAAAACTCAATATTATGTTTCCTTTTAGGTACAGCGAATGTAATCCCAGCCTAAGATAGCCAATGAGTTGGAAGACTCGTATCAAATAGTTGATATTTTTTCCTTCATCCGCACTGATTTGTGTAACAGAATCCGACTGTTGCGAGATTGATCTCACGGTTTAGTGCGATATTCATTCTGAAAGACTCACGTGAGCCATTAGTATCATTACACCTACATTATAGTATTGGAATTATGTCTCTATTTCTGTGTCGTTAGAGTTGATTTTTAGATGAGCAAAACAATGTTGTATATAAGGAATATTTATAGATTGTGTGAGTAAATATTCCACAGTTCAAACAATAACATAACATTGATTAATCTTAAGTATCTGTACAATAAATGGAAAATAAGTTTCATTGTAGACAAGGTTGGAATTTAGCGCGCTTTCATCATAGCTTACCACTTCCTTATTAAGAGTATGACCTCTTTGTACAACGTAATTTATACCTATCATTCCTCACGCGACCCCCAAGTCAAAAACTTGTTGTTCATCCAATAATTGTTTATAAAACAATTCAATATTTCCTCATTCTTTTATAGGTATAAAAATAAATCTCCTATCACAAAATATAATCAAAATCTGAAGCACCCTTTTTCAAAGGGCTGTCTATAAACAGATCCTTGAACCAGTAAACGTACGTTGTTATTATCGGAAATTTTCTTCAACACTTGACATTTTCTTCAGGTAATGCGTACGTCTTTTATGATCACACACTCATTAGTGGGAAATACTTGAAAAACGAAAAGGTTATTCGTAATATCATTTACGCCTCTTTGGAGTCAGGAACCTATAGGTTTATTTTTCGCTGTTACAAATTCGAAATATTTTAGCAATAAAAAGATTAACTGACTAACGATAGTGACTTCATCGTTTATACGAGAGATTGGGGCATCTTAGTTCAAGTCAAATTCTCAGAAGATCTAATACAAAGCTAAAGTTGAAACAATAGGTAAGGTAAAGGAACATTTTAACTTTAACAATCATTATTTGTTTTGTTTATAACTTAGTAGTAGGTATACCTTGCATAAATATTTTTATCATTTATTTTTTGTCTTTATTTATTTATAGGGGCTTTTACGCATAACGTATGTCAGTCCCATCATATCCTAAACATTTATACTTTCACAAGACATGGGCCATGAATTTAAACAAATTTTTCGCATTGTCGCAATTTGGTTGGATTACGTTGACTTTTGACTTTGATACAGTTTTAATTAGTTTGAATATATTTGGTGGACTAATAAGCCGTTAGAAATTTAAAGAGCTTATTGCCTATCCCAAAACCTTTTCTCAAATGAGTCTATCGGTTTCTTCAACCAGCTATTACAATTTCTCAATTTATTTTGGACCAAAAATATGCGAGAACTTGATATTTGCTTCAGGATTTACCTAGTACGATATTCAATCCGATCATATTTATACCGATTCAATTTCTGACCAAACAATACAAGAAGTGTTGGCCAAAGAGGTGGCCGGACCCACCAATGTTGGCAAAGTTGATCCAATATGGAAATACGTCGTAAAGCGCATATGTAAATCTTCGCCTGAACTCTGGTTACATGATCTTGGGACTACATAATGATGTTTTGGGTTGTACTAACGTTGTTTAGGTAGGATGCGATAATTTGACGCGATAGGCACGTCATCTATCATGTTTGGTTGGCGAAAATGGGGGGTCACTAGAGTTTATATTACATTTGGGAAGCATGGGACGCATGATACAGCTCGCTGATGAGATCGGTCCCAAGTAATGATGGGTAATTTATTAAAGTTTCAAGCGTAGACTTAATATCTAAAGTTTAGTTTAAGACGACGACTACCGCCAATGACCTTGAGCAAATGGGCGGAGCTTGAGCTTCCCCCCCGCGACCCCGCAATGCACACCGCACGCTTGTCATTTTATATTTTGAAGAACTTTGACGGGTGACCATAATATTATGTAGAGATTCTAAGGACAGTCGCATATTGTATTTTGATATGCATGTCTAAGATATAAAAATAGAAATACAAATAACATCTGTCTGATTAATACTTCGAAACACTAATTTTAAATTTCCAACCCCCACTGCATACTTCGTTTGCCAGAAAAGCAAAAATATTTTCAATTTCTTTAATCTGCAACACACGTTTATCGATCTGAATTGTTACAAGTTTCAAGAAAAAATTCTGACAACTAGCATTATTGAAATAATCCGCTGTGAAAGATGGACAGACAGACAGACAAAATCGCACCATAGGAGTTAATTTTTAGGCCATATTGGTGTCCACTTTGAGCTCTTCTAACAGAAATGCACGCAAGTTTTTTTCATATTTGCATTTTACGTCTGCTGCTTCTCAAATAACTTCAGCTCATCTTCACTTGTATAGGAAAATCATATTAGTTTTGTAAGGAGAGCCTGGAAGCCAGTTAATTAGTCCGACGTTTCTGATCCATCTGTAAAGTGTCCGACCAAACCTTTGGCATCAGCTTTGCCCAAACCATTAGCTTAAAATTGGCCTAAGTTTTGACACCAACAGAACCGAAATTGAATAATCTATTACGTTTAAAGACCTAAAAGTGAGTGAGACTGTATTACAAATGATGTTAATATTTTAAATAAGCTGCAGGTAGTTTTATTTATATTATTAAGTTGATACACCGAACATATTAGTAAAAAGTCATTGTGGCTTCTTTGCTAAGGCACCTGCATCTCATTTATGAGTATGCAGATTCGAACTTCGAAACCTAGAAATTACGAATCTGACTATTCCAAAGTTTTACATGCACTTTTTTTAGTATAACTTAGACACCATTGACTAACGGTGAAGGAGAACATCGTGAGGAAACCTGGACTACACGTTCTGAAATCACCAATCCACCTTGAAAAAGCGTGATAATTAATGCTAATGCATGTCTATGTCATACCCAAAAGTGGGATAGTAAAGATTCCGATTATGACCAGGATTTTTTAAATTTTTACCTATCATGAACAATGGAATATCACCCGTTTTGGGCCCAATTTTGAAAGTGCCGCAAAGCAAAAAATCAATGCAAAAATAAATGTGCTAAATTCGGATATAGACTTTGTCTGAATGAGAATTAGCTGTTACATTTTCAAGCACCAAATTTGTACCACCCTTTTCCACGGTTGCATGCATTATTGAAGAAATAAAGTAATGGAAAAAAATCCTACCATTGTATGGCATTTCGAAAATCTTTTAGAAAGATGCAATATCGATTTTTGACTTTGAAATCATTTATAATTACCGATTTAAATATTTTTGATCTTTATCTTTTTACCTTATATTACTAATATAAGGTTTTTTATAATATATTTTATCATAAAAACTCACCGCAAAAATTGACAGATTTTTTTATAAAAAGATTATTAAATTGATATGCAGTAGCTCAATTTTCATTTAGTTTTGTTATTACAATTCATCGGAACTCAAACATAGCCTTGGAATTGGAAATTGGTCGAAAGACCATATTAAGAAAAACATTTAAGAGAAAAATGTACGGAAGTCTAATTATTTCAGAATGTTTGTTTTACAAACTACGGAGAGTTTTTTTTAAATTTAATTCGTATACCAAAACATGTCGAAGAAAACATAAAAAATATTAGAATATGCATCGAGCCATAATTATGATGACATAGAAACTACACTTTGTAATTTTAATCCCCATTTTTCCTCGAAAGTAATAGGTAGTATTTTTCTACTTTATTCATTTGCGATATATTTCAACAACTATTCCAAATCGATAAGGGTAGTTATTCCTGAAGTAATTATCAGCTCTGACAGACAGATAGAGAAAGTCGCATCCCATAAGGGTTACTTTTTACCATTTTGGTTCGGAACCTTAATTATACTATTTGTATATATCTTTTTTTTTTCGTTTTCAGTTCTTCTGTCTTTGACTTCTGGACCAAAAATTAAAGAAGATCAAGTCCTTTTTATTTATCAGGGCTTTAGCCAAAGAATTAAGCGATTGCCTACTAATCGGCTTAGGCCTAGCCAAAAATCGTCGTTCTGTCGGATACTATTTGGTGTTGAAAATAAAACATAAGAGTGGCATAGTGAAGTAGGATCTTCATTTCTAAAACACTATGCTTCGTCTTATCTTTTAGATTGTGTGTTTATAATATTATCCCACATTAGATACCTTGACTAATAGATTAATATGTATTTCATATGTGACTGCTTACTTGGCGTTTTTACTAAACTTCGAAAATGGTTGCTATGGAAAGCATCACTACCCAATGTTACCAGTAAAAAACCGGCCAAGTGCGTGTCAGGCCACGCGCAGTAGGGTTCCGTAGTAGGTCTTAGTTAGTCAACTATAACTCTGTAACCGGTGAAGCCTACTTAGCTGTGATAGTTTACGAAAGTTAGTTTTTTTTTTTGAAAGACCTATCTAACGATACCCTACATGAAGGGTTACGCAACAAAAAAAAATATTCATCCCCATTTCACGTGTTCGGGAGCTCCACAATTATTTTTTTTTACCACTTTTTCAGCGTGATCAATACACATATCTATACTAAATTTCAGCTTTCTAGTACCAAGAGCCTCTGAGCTATGTCGCGAACAGACAGACAGACATACATTGCGAAACTATAAGGGTTCCTTGTCGGACTACTGAACCCTAAAAATAAAACTAATGTAACCAATCCAAAATAGGAAAATGGTCTAGCTAAAATAGTCAGACAATACAATACATTTTACAATACTCTTTTAATAGCGTAAGCTTATTTTTTTATCATATTCTGCATTTTTTTTCAAATTCGTCTCGTAGCAAAGAAACTCGAACCCAAATTCACGTGTTTAGAAAAATATTTTCATTGGTAATAATTTAGATGGATAAACTGTTTTATTTACAAACCATTAAGTTTTGTTCTAAGATACCATCCTATGCCCTGACTTATAGCTACTATTTCTATAAATTCCAAACTATTAGGAAATATTATAACATAACATGAAAGAATTTTAATTTTGACGACTATCTCCGACCTACATGTAAAATTTAAATGAGGTATGCAATATTCTCGTTTTGAATACGCAAAGTATTAAAAGAAATACATATTTAAATCCTAAAGTACATTTAATTATTTAGTAAGTCAATAACAAAATATATTTGTCCTGCCAAATTTAGATACACACATTTTAGATTATGACAGATTATGGATGATTTGGTTTGAAAACACGTTATTCACATCAAAAAAATATTTTATCCGCATGTAGTGCCTTTTCAATGTAATAATTATAATTCACCAGTCATCATATCACAAATATAATAATTTATTTACATCGTAATGTGCTCGCTCTGAGTGACAGCGTCTACCCGTGACAGTGGTCACGGACGTACTGCCCCCGTCGCCCGGTGGAGCCCCTCCGTAATTTCAACTCAACGTTTTGACAAAAGCACAAAAATTGACGTAAATGTACGATTTAAAAAAAATATACGTATACAAAAAGACAGATAATTAACTTTTCTATAAAATGGTGCAGGTTTCATTAAAATCCGCTTGATAAATTCTATGTAAAACTCAGTTTTTCTTCTGCGTTAGACCTAACTTCATGATTTTTTTATACAATGTTACAAATACATAATTAAAAAAAACGTTATACAAAATTATCAAGCATATGCTCTAGTTTAGTATATATACTTTTCAAATCATGAAAGCAAGTCGTTAAAGCGTATTCATTAGCTTTAAAAGGGCCAAAGTCGTATATCGCCGCCTTAAATTACATATTTCGAGAATTTAAAAACTAATTATAAGACTAAATTAAATTTCCATATAATTTACAGGCGTTCATTAAATACTATGACAATGACCAATTAGAGCGTAAATTTTTCTTGCTTTGTATTTTTCGCCATCGAATAAAACTGTAATGATAAAGGACAGCGCAACACACATGGCCATGTCAAACCCAGTCCTGACACAGCATACAAAAAAACAGAATAAATCCTGTGAACAAAACAGAATCAGAGCCCGCTTCGAAAGTACCGACATGCAGTTTCGGGGTTTCATTTAAAATATTCTGCCGCAGATTTATTTGGCAATATTCAGATGAAACGTGACAATGGCTTAGGAATATGAGTACCTATCTCTAAAATGACAACGTACAAAGGATTCGTATTTGAAAAATATAAAAGTATTCTGATCATCAGATTGAGTTTCGAAAACAGCATGATTTTATTATTTGAATATTTTTAGTCAATGGTGTACCAATGCTGTTAGGCTTTGCCCAGTTATGGGACTTAGACTTTGGGGCTGTTAGTATCATACCAACAAGTATTTGTGTTAGTTACTCCCTGCATAGTACATAAAAATATTTTTTTTTTTTTTAATACACATAAATCATTGATAAATATCGGCTTGCTTATATTGTGTAGCCTGATCACGGTGTGGTGAAACTTTTGACAAATATGCCGTGGGTGTTCTAATTAATATATTTTTTAATGAATTCTAAAATAGTTTAAAAACAAATCCTTACTTTAGTAGTTATAAAGATTTAGATGAAATTGATTGAAACCTGGGGAAGGGCTATAGCAGGGGTTTTTCAAACACTTTCATTTCATGGCGCACTTACAGGTTTAGTAGTTTATCTGGGTGTCTTAGCTATTTAAAACAGGATTAGTAAAAATAATAAGATTAGTAAAAAGAAGCGGATAACGGCGCTGTTTGCCCTCTACGCGTACCTCGGCACCGCGGCACATAGTTTGGGAACCCCTGAGCTATAGCACAATCTTTACCACCCAAGTAAGTAAAGAAGTTTTCTCAAAATGCAAGTCAAGAAGTGGTAAACAGGTAGTAGGTACTCTAAAAATATTGTTATTTCGAATAGCTCTGTAACACAACTGGCACAAAACACAAGCTTTATCAAGGACACTAATGTTATAATGAATCTTGTTTATCGCGGTCACAGTGATGTAATCCAGTGAAGACACAGCATTAGAACTGTATACAAATTAGCCAGGGTTTGTGTTAAACCCTCCGAGAAGAGATAAGGGGGAGGAAAACCTCGTTTTCTTGTTAATCGGGGATTTGAACAACAACATTGCGAAACTGCTTGTCATGTTGAGCTATCTAGAATAGTGGACTCTTCTTAAGACCTTGTTCTATTGAAATGTTATTCGTAACTTACGCATTGAGAATAGTATTTTATTTAAATGTTTTTTTAATATAAGTAGTTTAGAATAGTTGTTATAAACCTCATGTACACAGGTACCTTATACACCGACGTATGGATAATGCCACAAAGAATTGCATACCAGACAACTTGGGTATTTTCCAGTAACACCATAGATTTACTACTGGTTACTAATTTAGTACTGAACCAACACATCGGAATATATATAAAATCAAAGCTTTAAAGGTTTGTGCAGTTTAATCCGATAGAAAATGTATCCGTGTATTTGAATAACTGAATATTAAAAACTGAGATTTATGTTAACACCGGTATTGCGGTTTTCATGCATGTTACTATGTGGATCAAAATACTTTTGTTTGCAAGTATAATATGTATAGTAGCTAATTCCCACCGATTCGGTACGCGGGTGATACCAGAAAAGTAAAAAAAAGCCTATCTCCTTACTAAAATAATTAATTCTAATTTTTTCAGCTATTTGACCAAAGCCACTTGCGCGTTTATAATATTAGTTAAGATGAACTAGATTAAGGAAAAAATAATAATAATATAACACCTAAAACAAAGGTGAGAGCCATAGATCTGCTTAATCTGTGCTATGACTATCTGAAGGGATTTCCTACATAGCACGGGAGGGGAACACCTTCACATTGCGTCACGTATGTTTAGATTCTCATGTAATGGGGGGCGAACCTATTGCCCTCAATCGGGCACAACTCCAGCCTACCAGCTGCTACGGAGACATTTGAAGATTTGAAGTCTCTGCCAGGTTATGATTGGATTCTTCATGTGTAAATTGTCTTGGAATCAAACCATCAAGAAAACCTGAAGAGCCCCCAAGGACACCTGATGAACCACATCAAATATAAATGAATTAATACTTTCTATGAATACAATGTCAATTCTACGCGATAATGTTTGTGACTGCGACTTCGGTATGGATGAGTCGATAGCCCGCAATCTACTGACTACACTGCGGGTGTATTTTTTATTAATTTCCTCCTAATAGGTACAAGTTTTTAATAGACTCTTAGTTACAATCAATATTTTAGAAGCACGGGTTTCATTTGTCTCGTTAAACTTCTGGGAATAAATAGGTTGCAATGCAATTAAAATGCCGACAGTACCTGGAACTGCACTTTACGCTAACAAAGCGCTAATTAAAATCAAATAACCCGCCAAATGCAGAGCTAAACAAAGCAAGTTCACATCAACACAATTTTGCGTAAATTTTATATCGAGCGGGCATAATAGTGGGCTAATTGCGGGCATTTCACGTGCATGTGCACACCGCGTTAGTAGCGCATCGGCGTGCTATGTCCTCGTAGCCAGCTAATATGGAAGCAAATTTCATTTTAATGACCCAGCCCGGCCGGCATGATACCATCTACGCTCGATTTACTTCGAACAGGGCTGCCGGGCTGCCTTGCGCAACTAATGAACACGCGACTTGGGTTTTTATTTCGGTATTTCATTTTAAATGTGTTTTGATGGAGCTATCGATCGAGAACAAATAGCTGTTATCAAAAAAAGTTTTTTGTGAATGTTGTTGTTGATGTTATTTTACAGACATCTTAAGCTGGGAATGTTATAGCAGGCATATCATTACTGGAGATACTAATATTTGGGTAAAATAGAAATGATATAAAAGAAAACGGTTTTGTAATCCAGGGCTTAATTAACGCTTGGGGACGGAAGGGATATGTCTAATTATTATGACAGTAATAACCTGCCTAGCTTAGTTTATGTACGTTCGCAAAAGCAACAGTTATTTGAAAAGGGTACGACGTAGCAGCCCTAAAATACCTAGACGCTTAATTCTACATACATTTTGGAAATTCATGCAAGTCAAGCGTGTTATCTGCATATCGCATGACTTTCTATCACGGTTTTACGACAAGTGGATTGGCTGTATCCTCTGTAATAGCCAATTAGTTTTATGGAGCGCCGCTTATGGCAGCCCTAACACCGCGGGGGTTTCGCTTCGTCGCCGCATTCAATAGCCTTTGTGTGGGACACTTACCTTTTGTTTAGCGACAGAATCATGACAGAAGGCCCCCAAGTCGTAGAGATTGTACTGATTTACGGCGCAGCCCTTGAAATTACGCTTTTATTTTACACAGTACTGAATCACGGCGAAGTCTTTATCTAAATTATTAACGTTGTTTTATGTAGGTTGTTGTTCTCAAAGGTTTTCCATGACCGATGTTCAGGACTTTTGGCTTAAGCAAAATATATGGTCGGCTCTCTGTATTTTATTTCAGATAATTATATTCTTCAGATAATTCAGATGTATTTTATACTAGCAAATGAAAGTGAAGTTAGGCTGTCAAAATTTGTTTGGTATTATTTTTAATCGCATTGTTGATACTTGTTATGCATATCTGTTTTGACGGTATATGGTTGAATTAAATACAACCAAATTATTTTCACTTCCGATTAGTGACTTATAAAATACTGCCTAAAAATATTCTGAAATACACAACTGAGACCGTCGTTTGGAAAAACATAATATCGATAACCACATTGAGTTCGTCTCACTAACTGCTAATCGATATTTTTCCGAGTATATCGTAATATCAATAGTTTTTTTCACCTTTCTTATCAGTTCAGTATTTGTTCGATTCGAAGCCTACAGTCCAGCTGTTTCAGTTTGGCAAAACTAGATAAATGTAGGTTAATGTTAGAGTATCCTTCTTATATAAGGTAGGAAACGATCTCCGGTAAATGCCGAACCTCGACTGTAGTCTGGAAATTCGAATTCCGTCGAATTCCAATATCTACGGGTCTTGTTAAACCCGAATAAAATGCGAGAGGAACTTTTCGTTTTTGTACACGAAAGGGGAGGGCCGGAGACGGCACGTGAACCCAGTAATTAATGCGAAACAAGGAGAAATAAAACACATATTCACACCGAAATGTGTAACCGGCGGGGCGTATAATTAAAACATCACTTGGGTAGAATCGGATGAAAGAGTTTCAGATACGTTTAAACACGACGTGCGCTGTGGTTGGTTACGTTATATGTCGAAAATTCTTTTTGGTTCGTACAATCGCCAACAGAATTGGCAATTTTTATTTACAGCACGCGGAGCGGAACTGTACGCATTTACAGATTGGCTTTTAATACTTGATTTAATTATTTTGCAGTTGTTAGCATCGGACTTCATAAATTCATTGTTTATTTAGTTAATAAGAGTTTAGTTAATACGGTTAATTTGCGAGGACAGTGTATAAAAATATCCTAACTGTGTGTGAGTTTGTTTGTTACGCTCTCAAGATTATAAGATTGGGCCGATTTAAATGAAATTTGGTGTGAAGATAGATGGGACCTTGAGGACGGTGATAGAATAAATAATCCATTTATATGTAAATATAACCATACCCAGGGTTCAATCTTATAATCCAGGTGCGTCAAGAACTTCCCTAAGACGACGGGAAATAACTAGTAAAATGATATTTATAATTTAAATAATATATTTTAATTTTAAACAATATATTTAATAAGTATAAAAAGTTTATTCCTTCCTTCCGAGATTTCATAATTTTATTTCGCTCTTGAATGTACCTATACTAAACTCAAATAAAACGCAACTTGTTTTATATAATGAATATTCTTCAGCTCAAATTGTATTACTAATATAAAACAAAGGCTAAGTAAAGGCGTAGACGAGTTAATTGAATCTGGATTTTTAAAGTTTGCATAAACTTTTGAAATAATTTATTTAATTATTGTTAAATAATTACATGCGGTACAAAAGAACGAAGAACAAAGCCATTTTGAGCAAAATAAGTCATCAAGGAGCAATTTTTTTTAATTACACTTGACATTCTATAATGTGTATGTTAATAACGCTCACACTACACTGACTAACGGTGAAGAAAAAACCTGGACAAAAACGACTGAAATCGCCAATCCACCTTGAGCAAGCGTGGAGATCATTCTTCACGCCTTTTCCGTATGAGAAGAGGCGTTTACCCAGCAGTGGGATAGTAAATAAGCCGATGATGATTATGTTAATATTTTATTCTTCATCGTGCATTTATGGAAAAAAAAAGATTTAAAATAGCACTATCAATAATTAAATTATAATTTGGTAATATAAACTGTCAACCAACATATTAAAAAAATAGGTAGTATCTCGTTTCTACTCGAAGTATTTTTCGTTTAAACCATAGGATTTAGTTGTAGGTGAGCAAAGTTATCTCCAAGGATTTCTGCTGACTTTTCTAAGGGTAACCTAGTGGGGTACCCCTGATAACGGGACCATTTTCTTTTTGTGGAAATCAAACTAATAGTTTTCCGAGGGCTTATAGAACGTAATAAATTTTATTTCATCTCGACGTATCTGCCTTTTTCTATTAGTTGCGCAGTTGCGATCTATCTGACCGGAATTGATTTTCTCTATAAAACATAAAGACCCTTACATCTTCATAATCTTCAGAGTTTTATGGACTCAGATAATGAGAAGTATACTATCATACATCTTTAAGAAAAAAATCGTACTTAAAACACTTAAGACAATGAACCAAATAAACTTTCATTAAGAAATAGAATAGGTAGATGTTTCTCACGATTTCGCCAGCGTCCCGAGAGAATTACTTAACTTAAGTAGCTTATGACCGTATCAGGATCCCATCTATCTCAGTACCAAATTTTATTCAAATCGGTTTAGTTCTTGTACGGCAAAAACGTAGTAAATAAATAATCAAACGAACTCACTTTTGCAGTTAGAACTAGGATTGTTAAGACAGTTGGTAAAAGTTTATCGGAATCTTGAACAAAACCGCATCATTATGAATAATTGATGGGATGTTTTATGTCCAACAAACAAAAGTTACAAATTGATAATTTTATGCAAAATAGTTTATAAAATTAATTACCGAAACAAATTACAGGCTGTTTCGCAGTTCAGACAAAATTTTCTTAATCTTTAACATAGCTATTAATATTCTTAAAGTTGACGACAAAATTGTACGGAGAAAAATGATTGATAATCCCAAAAGTAAGCAAAAGTAGCTTTTATTTTAAAGAGAAGTTGGTGACTAGATGTTTCAAAAACATTTATTTCATCTAATTTTGTCATTAACTATAATAAATTCATAACCAAATTAAGACATCATAAAGCTATTGTCGTTCACTTCATTACGTTAGACTTCGGGATTAAACATTGCCGTTAATTCGCCTGTGAAGACAATAAGTAAAGCTGACCCTTGGCCCTTTAAACGGCAGCTTATCCAGCTTCCAGAGGCCTTTCACCTAAATCCGACCAGGGCGTTTCAGAATCGGAATAGAAATGAAATCCGGGGCGCAAGAGGTCAAACTTCGTTGGTCCGTGATTACGTCTGTGTGCGTGTTAAATTGTAATTCTAAAACGTGGTCATTATCCATGCAGTGACCCTGGAAATGGGACAGGCGGAGACAGGGGTCCCTTGACACGAGAGCCAAGATTAGTCCCACATACAAAGTTTTAAATTAAACGCGGCCCGTGAAGGATAAAATAGTATGTTATGCGTAGGCGACTTGCCTGTTGTTTTATCTTTGTGCTTTCATAATTATTTAACAGGCTTTGTGTTCACGATGTTGTCTCTCTGACTGAATAGCTGTAGTTTTGAGTTAGTCTGTTGGTGAATCACGTAGTATGTTTATCTAAATGATGATAAAGTAAACAGTGTTCAGTGAGTACGTAACATTCAAATTAACGTTTCTGTGTGTAATACGTTTGTCATTCTGTTATGTAATGTTTTATTTATTTAGTGGGTTCTGTGTTTTAGTTTATTAATATGAGTTTAATTTGTATCTTGTTTATGTAAATGACGTTCTATCTATATAACAGTATATATACACAAGGTTTATTATCATCATCGGCATTTTGAGTGTTTTTAAGCTAAACATAGAACAGAATACTTTATCATGAGGGATTGGCGATTTCAAACTGTTTTGACATATAGCATATTATATACCCCGTTCAACAGTTAATACGTAAGGTATTCAAACATTTAGATTTTCAATTTAATAGCAGACAAAAAAAACTCTTTCAAAAAGAAATATAGGTGCATTACAAAAATAAATATTTACTTTTTGCTAAAGTAAATCAAAACTAATACCTACACATTAAAATCAATTTCTACTAAAAAAAAACTTTATATTTTGATGGTACTTATGTTAGTACTAAAAATATTTTGTTCACGAGAAGAGAAAATGATATTAACGACGTACTATACTCAAAGATGTGAGCGCGAAGTACAAATTTTATTACGCAGTAAAATGCGGAATTAATTCAAATAATTTTCGATATAACGCCTACGTAGACGCCGTAACCTGAGTTGTGCAAGGGAAGGGCTTCCTTAATTCTATTTTTATAATACTGGATGTCATGAAAAAAGTAGACTTTTTGCTGATGGTAGATTGAGTACCTTGATTTTTGTTCAGGTAGCTTTACTCAACATTAGACTCGAACCGTCTTACTTATAAAGTGCAATATTTTTTTGTGTTGTTAATCCGAACTTAAGTTATTAGCTTAATCCTGGATCACGACGTTAAGTATTGATTAGGTGAAAAAATGGTTAAACTTCAGATTACAGTATTTTTTTTAAATAAGACGGTTAAAGTTTGAAGTTCTGTCACAAATGTGTTTCCTCATAATCATAATCTGCGTAGCCTTTTTCCAATTATGTTGAAGTCGTCTTCCAGTCTAACTGGATACAACTGAGTACCAGTGTTTTTCAAAATATTTTTTATAATAAATGAATGTAAATTTATATCTTAAGTGTATTATTTTTTCTAGTTAAGTTCAAACTAAAATAGTAATAAGATTTTACTGTGCAAATTAAAATAAACGCTGCTTGGAATTTCTTTACTCCTTATTGTTTCCAAGGCGCTTAAGAGGGTATGATATTGAGCGGGTGAGGTTACTGAAACGTCACATCTGATCTTCACAATGGATGAATTAACCTCAACCGCTATTAATTGAATTTAAGTGGAAATTCTTTCTTGTCAGAAAGTCAGTTACGTTTTTTTCACCATAATTTATATTTCATTAAAAAAATAATCTCCTCTAATTTCTAATCAACCAGTTCCTTTCGAGCCCTCCCGACCCTAGCTCGACGAGCCGGCCCGCGAGCTGAGCTAATAGCTTTAAAATCCCGATTATAATAATCATATAAATATTCTAATCCAGCCTGTCCCTTGCTGTCCTCCCCCAGCGACGCCCTAAGCCGAGGCCCGTACCCCACTAGGGGGTGCCCTTAGCGTGTAGTCGCTTAGTTTTGTAAGTTAAGCCCTGGCTGGAGGCCCTAAATTCATTTAAGGCACTTCACAGGCAAGCCCGGTTAAGCAGTCGACAACCTTCTAGGTTGACCTGCGAGATGCCATACAAAAAAAAACAGTTCCTTTCGTATGTAAGGATATAGTTATAGTATGTGTTTGGAAAAATACAAAATATCTTAGTCATAATATTATCTTTTAGATTTTAATAGACATAATAATATGTAGGTATTTTATTGCATTGAAATAGGAAGTTTGGTTTAACCAATTTGCCCGCCATATTTGTGATCGCCTTGCAACCATTAGATCAACAAAGCAATGAAGCATCAATCACATAAATTCAGTGAATAGTACATAAATACAAAGTGTATCGCTACATAAATTGTATATCAGCGAAACAAAGCACAATTAATATTCACGATGCATAATTTTGATGAACGTACAGATTACAATAGATTCGTTCAATAATGCAGATCAATGTGAAATTTAAAGGTCAACATGAATTTCATACAATACAAATAGCAAAAGAGAAATTGTTGCAATTGTATGGTTGTTTTCTCGTATCAGGGTGAATCTTCAATATTTTGCTGTTTGGTTTCCGAATCGTCAGTACCCTCATCACCGACTGTCGTTTAAATTGCTTAATTTACAAGCTTAAAATTATTATTTTAAATAATGTAATAGATATAGCCTCTTAATGGAGGTAAATATTGAATTTTATACGGCTGGTAATGATGAAATTCGTGTGAGAAAGCGAACAGCGTCGAAAAACCAACCGCATATTTTTGAAGAATCACCCATCAGCAGTGTAGAAAGCTCATATCGTGGGTAAAAAGCCAATCAGCAAGTTAGTTACGGGGCCAACTCTCTAGGATGATCAGGTATTTAAGTAAGTAATTTTATAATGCTTTAATATTGCGCCAGGATACCCATAAAATATACCTAATCATGATAATCGGACTCCTCGAAAGCGTACATAAAATAATAGACTAAAGTTCAATAGAAAATATAAATAATGCAATTCAAAAATATAAAAGCTGTGAAATTACCCTGGCTCCGTAAAAAAATCCGTGACTATCATGAATAAAACTCGCAATATTAGCAAGCATTGGAAAAAGAAAAATGCAAAGTAATCTCAAATCTCTATGAACGAATCTCATTATTTCTTTGGATAGCAAAAATATTTGCAATATCCCGAACAGGCTTCGATAACTCTTCAAAGTTTACATTTTATAATGGAAATACATTTCATCAAAGTTACCTTATCTTGATATTTTTTGTACAGGTTGAATCTTGAATGGACTTAACAAGTGATCCAACTATGGGCTTGAATATTACTCGTGGTGTTTTTCTACAGAAAAGTTATATTTTTGTGGTCTACCTTGAACAGCAAAACAGAATAGAATCGACAATTTTGTGGCCACCTTAAGAGTTTCCTTCTTTAGGGTTCCGAAGTCCGACAAGGAACCCTTATAGTTTCGCCATGTCCGTCTGTCTGTCTGTCCGCGGCATAGCTCCGAGGTTCTTGATACTAGAAAATTGAAATTTTGTATGGATATGTATATTGATCACGCCAAGAAAGTGGTAAAATAAAATTTTGAAAAATATTTTTTTTTAGGGTAGCTCCCAAACACGTAAAGTGGGGATGAATATTTTTTTTCTCGCGTACCCCTCCGTGTGGGGTATCGTTAGATAGGTCTTTCAAAAATATTATGGGTATGTGAAGACTATTTTTTGGTTAAGCGAGCCATTTGCGAAATATCTAGCTTTTCAGTGCAAATTTTTGTTCGATACGAGTTACCCCCCCTCTAACTTTTGAATGGCTGTACCTAGAAATGTGAAAAAAATCACAGACGTAGTACATGTAATGAAATTATGAGGAAAACTATCACAGCTACGTAGGCTTAACCGGTTACAGAGTTATAGTCGACTAACTAACTCCTACTACGGAACCCTACTGCGCGTGGCCCGACACGCACTTGGCCGGTTTTTATTTTGTTACCTATTTAAATACTCCAAGAAGGATGAATATACGCTACATTTCTATATATTCTGACATAAAAATATGTATTTATCGCACTGCCACTCAAGCAAAGCCGGAGCGAGTTGCGAGTACCTATATTAGTAAGAATTATTAAGAACTAGCTGTTTCCCGCGGTTTCACCCGCATCCCGAGGGAACTACTTAGCGCACCCGGGTAAAAAGTAGCCTATGTTGTTCCTCAGGGTCTATTCTATCTCTGTACCAAATTTCATTTATATAGGTCCAGTAGTTTTGGCGTGAAAGCGTAACAGACAGACAGACAGACAGAGTTACTTTCGCATTTATAATATCAGTAAGGATAGGTGAACATAATATCTCCAGTTCCGCGAATTTATTAGGTATATTCATGGACCTACTTACACGTGGTATAACTATCAATACGTAAGCAACCGATGAACGTGTTTATATCAATAGGCATTACTAAATCATGTTAGTAGACGCTCCCGCATCTAGTACCTATTACTCGAAGACACACGCTGGACCTGGCGAGCCTTGCATAAGTAATGTACACGGCCGCCGGTTATTGATCAAATTAATTTATGCAGCTATACAATCGGATTGCCGTCTTAATATTAATAACATGAGTTTGCTTGTTACTGTTACATTGGCAGAACACGTCGACATAATTAAATAGAATATTAATTATTTGCATGCTTCAAGCATAACTGCCAAACATTAAGGTTATTGCGATTTCTTATGTGAAGATTCTCAGTACCAACCAAAAGTTGTTACTTTTGCCCGACTGAAGGCAGGCTACACTTTAATTATACACTGGGATTTAACAATTCCTGGCTAAATTAATTAGGTTACACCTTCGAGCAATCCTTCTGGGAAAAATAGAAGTGATGTGTAGATGCTTAGTATTATTTCGTTCAAGGGCTATCAAAGTCAAATTACTTTTTTCATCAATTCAATTATATTTTATACATTTCTATTTCAATTATTATTTTTCTTATGAATCGATTCCTCACAACAGATGTTTCAATGAAGATAAAGATCCCTAACCTAGGTATAGTAACATCGATTTACAGTTTGAAATCTGATCGATTTATTTAATGTGAATTTACTCAAATCAGAAAGCTTCTATAAATATAATTAATGGGTACAACAAAACAAGGATTATGACAGCATTATTTGCATAATAGGACAGTGCAACCCATTTTCACATAAATAATGAATAAAATAACATCACCACACCGGGAAATTTTACACTTAATCTCGATTCAATCTCGTCAGTCCTTTTCCCTTTTGCCAAGGGTCGTCATTCGCCCCTCACACAGCTTACAAGCCACAATTTATTTATTCACAAACACGTTATCTAACGTAGATATTTTAAGGATGTAGCGTAGGATATAGCAGAGCGACCTAACGAAGACATAATGATTCGATAAATTACACTAACAGCCGGTTACAGCAAAAAAATATGAGTTTGCTTATACGTAACGGAAGAATTGCCTATGTCGTCAGTAAAAATAATTAAGATGTTGGCCGGTCTGACTACCGAGGATGCTCAATGCACATATTTATTAATTATCTAAGAAATCGAAATGGATGGATTGAACAAATACTGGAGGCAAATAGCGCTCTAAAACCGGAAGAAATAGACGGAATCCATTCTTTGGGAGTGGACCAGATAATATTAGAGGATAGAGTAAGGCAAACACTATTACCTACACGAAAGCTAACGCGGTGTCCTGCGTGAGCGACGAATACAACGCGACGCGACGCAACACGACGCGACGTAATGCGACGCGATACTACACGCGACAAATGTCCTACGTGATTTTGGTCATTACTTCTCGAACCATGAAGAATAATGATTATGTTCCGATTCCTATAATGTTTATGTTTTTTGTCCCACAACAATCTTTGCTCCCGCACTGCGGCGATCAACGCTTCTGAATCAACCATTTCGAGTTCGTGGTGTCGCGTCTGGTCGCCCTCAAAACAAGTCCGCGTTACGTCGCGTCTTGCCGCAGACTGTCATATAGGCCGCAAGTAGGGTATGCCGTTGAGTTGATCGCGTTCGTCGCCTTCGCAGCGTCGCATTGCGTCGCGTTCGTCGCTCACGCAGGACACCGCGTTAGCTTTCGTGTTAGTTTTCGTGCTAGCGTAGTTCGTCACTGATCGCCCCGCTGTCGCTACCGCCCCGCACCATATATTGTACACAGCCTTATACAGAATCCTTACTGATAGCATAAATGCGAAAGTGAGTTTGTTTGTACGCATTCGGGGTTAAACGAATGAACCGATTTGGATACAATTTGGTATGGAGATAGAGGAGACCTTGAAGACGGTTATAGGCTATTATATCTGTTTGCATTAAGTAGTTCCCTCGAGACGCGAGTGAAACAGCTGCAAATAGCTAGTAGTACATATTCCTCGTACTTAAGTTCCAACCTGTACTTGAAATTACTTTGTAGAATACAATACTGTACAATGAGTGATATGTAAGTTTCCTGGTGTTGGAAGCTTTCTCGCGAACAAGGTAATATTACAGTTCAGTAATACGCTAGAGTGGGTAATTGCTATCGAAGCGAAAATTCAATTTTGAATTTGAATGATGAGTGATGAGTTAACACAATAACTATTGCCATTGGAGGCAAACTACACGAGCGCGCGTTTGTGGGTTCTAAATAGGTTGTACTATGACTATTTCAGTCATTTGTACTTTTTGATGAAAACACAGATAAGGAATATGAAATTATAAAAAAAAGAAATCGCCTCTTGACCTCGTGCAAGCGATTTAAACTCGTATTTTAACCTGTATAAGCCTTTGCTTAGTAGGTTAGTAATGAAAATTCCATGGTACAAATATTTTACGTATCTCGTTTTCGGAAAATAAAGTCCAATTAATAAATTCATTAAAAAATCTGCGTCATTGTAGTTTCAATTTGACCAATTACAACCTATAGTTTCTATAATTGTTGCTAAATAAAATAAATACATGCCAGTATTGATTATTACCTAAAAAAAACAATGGAATTTATTTGAACAATTTTTTTTTATAAATAAAATAAGTACCATCCAATTACCAATTAATTTTCACACGTATTTGACAATAATCTACACAATTAAACATACAGTAAATAGGCGCAGGATTTTAATACCCCGTATCTACTTAATGTTCTCTATTCATTACAAGATAGTGAGTGTGTCTTAATTAATGACAATGTGAACAAATAACTTTAAATGTCACGCCACTACATATCCTGTAATTCAGGGTTGTCACAAAGAGTTGGTAGGATGGATTATAAAAAATGTATAAGTGTACACCTGAGGCCCTACGTGCCAAAGCAGGAATAGTTTCGTTGTAAAAAAGAGATGGTGCTATACGACGTTAGTAGCTTTGTCCCGCTCTCACACCTGAATAGTGATTGCAAAAACACGTGGTGGCCCCTGCTCATATTTTTAAAGGCACTTTATTTGTGTATGAGAAGGTTTAAGAATGTGGACGAAACAAAAAAAAAAGACAGTATGAAGAGACGTTTTGTAGTTTCAGCCTATCACCGTGGTAAAAGCATGAGTATGCGTAAGCATGATGTATGTAAAATTATGTTCATTCTAAAATCATGTAAAAGCCAAAGTTACATTATCATCATCAGCAACACTAATGATGAGGCCGAAGTAGAATAGAAAAAAAAACCTGCTCCATATCAAAAAGGTATGGAATTAATTAAGCGACAGGTTTTTTGTAATTATATTTTACTAGCTTCCCGCCAGCGAATTCGCCCGCGATATTTTAGCTAATGGATACAAAAACTTGACAAATTATATACTAAAACTTTCCTCATTAATCACTCCCTCTATTAAAAAAAACCGCATCAAAATCCGTTGCGTAGTTTTAAAGATTTAAGCATACATAGGGATATAGGGACAGAGAAAGCGACTTTGTTTTATACTATGTAGTGATTCTCTCATGATAAAAGTTAAAGATAACCTTTTTCTGATAAAATGTAAAGCAAGCAACATTTTGGCTAAAAATAATACTGTGTAGCTTAACGATAAAAAAAAGTATCACTAATCTATTAAATTCGTCAAAACTAGAGGGGTTTACTAGTCTAGGGTAGCCTGCAGTACTGGACAGTTTATCCTGGCTCCATCATCAGATAAGATCCAAGATACCAAATTATAGTATTTATTATAGTATGTATTCGATATGACCATTTGAAAAAGATTTTTTTATTTGATTTAATTACATTATTTGCTTGTTAGTCATGAGTGTATCTTATACCTACAAGCGTATAACAAAATACACATATACACATTCCTCTTTAAAAGCATTTTAAAATGTAGGTAAATACGTAACGATACACAAATACGACCAGATATTCATTTACGGATACTCAAACCTGTAAATAAAATGTATCTATATTAATAGTAATCCTTTTATATTCGTTCACTTTAAACAATGAAATGAAAATCGTTTTTCATCACAAAAATACAACATTTCTATTTGCTGTTGATATTCTTTTATTTTTATTTATCTATACATATGTAGGAACTGGTTGGTCTACATCAGAGTCGTCCATATTTATTTGTAAAATCTAAATGAATTGACTTTATAATTATGTCGGATAAAAGACGATCCGTCGTAATGATGCAGTGCGCCAGCGGCTCCGTCCTCTCGCATCCCTTTTCCCGCCTCGCCACCGCCGATGACGTTCCGTCAGAGTGACAGCTTGTCACTCTTTATCCAACATGTATACAGCCTAGTAGTAATGAGTATCAATAGTATAGTATGTGGTGCGCCATTCTATGGTTGCGCCGACACGGCCAGACTGACATTCGCCCGTCCTCGGGCGTATCTGCTAATGCTGTCCTGGAAAGAGAGAGACAACAAAATCTCTATCATTTATTATCTGCTCGTCCAACCTGACAAACAGGAGGATGAACCAATGGGAAGCATGTATCCTTTCGACCATGTGTACAAGATAACACTACAGACATGTACCATCGTCGTTCACATTACATCAACAACATCTCAAAAATACACGCACGAGTAGCCCGCTCTCTAACGCCACGGCTCTCACAGCCGAACGTGTATCCACCACCGCCAGACCTAGTCGCATCGCATCCCACGGACTACGCCTACGAACTAGCATCTGCTTCAGTCAACACGGCCGATAGAGAACCTTACTCGATTACTCACCATAAAACTCAGGTTTGCTCATCAACACTAATCATTGTGTACTTCGACAGGTACATGACATAGGGCCCATTATTAAGACAACACAACTATATCTAACATAACCGCTGCTAATTAATAAGCACTGCATACTCGTTAGCTTGTCTATACTGAAAACTCATGTTATTTATCATCAATGCCAATCTAGACTAAATCATAGTAACAACATTCTTATCATGATTGTTCAGCGTCATAACTTTCTTTGACTTACGAGTATTCAACACCAAAATATAAAAACAATACAGATCACCTCATTGTGCATTAGCATGCGTGAAGATTACACATATCCACTTAAATCTCAGTGCTAGATGCTCCAGCACCGATATTCGCTCGCGTTCGTCACTTATACTGCTAGACGCGATTCTTCTGACTTCACACTTGAATAGTTTCGTGACGATTGCTGGGCTGCTTCACTCGACGTTGTATTTTCTTCTGCTACCACACAGCATGCGTGTGTTCTCACCACATCTCGAAATAATTGAACATGAAAAATAAGAAAGAACATTATTTCGGTAATATTGTCTCAATTGATACTAGAGGATGGACAACTTTATTGACAAATCACCATGGTTACCGGCCTTTTTCCAAGTTAATGAAGAATTACGAATTTTCCATAGCAATATGATAATGTCTCAATTTTATTATTCGCAATGCAGGTTACGTATTGCAATAGCCACTTCGACGCAGTTTCATACGTTCTCTTATTGTACACCATGATTTCACAAAGTCATCATCGTGTTGGGAATGTTTGGTGGAAACATTGGTTGTCAAACATCATTTGAGATTTTTGCTTCTTTCTTCTTCTAGTTTTACTCTAAATCCACATGATTACTTTTCACCTCGACTACCCCGGCCCAAATAAAGAACTTCAATAGTCTTCTTTGCTATGAAATTCTCCTTAAGTTTTTGGACCCAAGTCATCCAATTATTATTTGAAATACGTGGGGCGTTCAGGCTGCATCCCACTTCTGATGTAGGAACTGGTTGGTCTACATCAGAGTCGTCCATATTTATTTGTAAAATCTAAATGAATTGACTTTATAATTATGTCGGATAAAAGACGATCCGTCGTAATGATGCAGTGCGCCAGCGGCTCCGTCCTCTCGCATCCCTTTTCCCGCCTCGCCACCGCCGATGACGTTCCGTCAGAGTGACAGCTTGTCACTCTTTATCCAACATGTATACAGCCTAGTAGTAATGAGTATCAATAGTATAGTATGTGGTGCACCATTCTATGGTTGCGCCGACACATATAAAATGCTTTGTCTTGAATGACTGACGGATCAACGCACAGCCTAAACCGCTGGTCATAGAGACCTGACACTTGGAGGGTGTGTTCTTTGTATGACGTAGGCATCCGTTAAGAAAGGATTTTTCCGAAATTCTACCCCTAAAGGGTTGAAAAAGAGAGGGCAAAGTTGAAATTCGGTAATTTTTAACTTGAATTCGTATTTTAAACGACCCATGAGAAGGAATTATTGGAAGAGATGGTGATTAAAAAAAAAATCTACGAAAACTTTGGAATGGAGATAAGTTTTACTTATCACTGACCACCCGTTAGTTGAAAATTCAAATGCCTGTAAATGTTGCACCTACTCCTTTATCTTCAAACTTCAAAATGAAACAAACTTTTATCCAAACTAATCCTTACTTCCTTACTAATATTATAAATGCGAAAGTAACTCTGTCTGTCTGTCTGTCTGTTACGCTTTCACGCCAAAACTACTGGACCGATATAAATGAAATTTGGTACAGAGATAGAATAGACCCTGAGGAACAACATAGGCTAACTTTTTACCCGGATGCGCTAAGTAGTTCCCTCGGGATGCGGGTGAAACCGCGGGAAACAGCTAGTTTCAAATACTTTCGCAATCTTATCTTCAATGTAAGCTCAAAAATATATTATTAATTTATTTTCTTATTAGAAAAAGTCTAATCTAGTCTAGTAATTTCATACTAATCCTATTATAGCAGACTTTCTATCTCCACCAGCCCTTAGCGTATTGGCACGCCAACGCAACAAATCGTTATCATTAAATGAAATGGAATTGATACCGTTGACGACTCATTTACCTAACAACTTCCTTCGTTATTATCAAGGAGAATATTTACCTTTCTCGTTAACCATAAATCTTCTTATACCTAAGTACCTAAAATGTAATTCTGTGAGCTTAAGTCTTATTAAGCGTTCACATAATTTTATGAACACACGATATGAGTTTGGTTCTCCTAAAAAAATATTAAAATCTATACTATTATATAAAATGACAACCTCATACACTGAATGACTGACTCATCAACGCGGAGCCGAAATGGCTGGACCTAGAGTAATAAAATTTGGACAGGTGGTACCTTTTATGTTCTAGACAAGTAATAAGAAAAGATTTTTGGAAATTCCGACCCTAAGTATATTAAAATAGGGTTGAAAGTTTGTATGGAGTAAGTTTTATTTCTTATTCGATTAAACTCAAATTTTGTAGGGACACTCTAAAATGAAAATAATTAAACACGTGTTTCACAGTTTTTCAAGATTTTAGCCCTAGGGTGAAAAATTATGATTTTAAGTTTGTAAGAAAAAAAATCTGTTTTAGCTTTACGCCAAAAGGTCTGAACAGTTTTACTTGAAATTCACCAAAGATGTTTGTTATGAATCGGTTCAAGTTGTAGGCTACAAATCATCACACTAAATATTATGGGGAATGAGCAGTGAGGTATTGAAATAAGTTTGTAATGGGATGACCTATCAAGTTTTTATAATTACCTATATGCATTTTCGCTATTATCTTTGACATGAAAATCATCACGCCCGTTTGTAAAGAAGATAAGCAGTAATTCAAATTGAAAACACGTTGTATTAGAATGTCAATTTTACCTAAAATGTCAAGGAGCGCTGTAGTGGAGGGGCTGTATTCATGATCATGCGAATCGGTTACATCGAGTTCAAATCCCACATATTTTTGTTCTTTTTTTGAGATTGGTATTTACTTATTTATTTTTTATTTTTTTGGTTGATATCACATTATAATATCTTTCACCTTAACGGCTTTAAGAATTGAGTTACGAATTTGTTAAAAGTAAGCGCTTTCAAGTCATAATGTGTAGATGTTATTCCATGGTGATCAATGCCCATGCGTTCCATGTATGAATAGGGCCTCTTTTCATACATAAGAGCGGGATAGTTATAAACTAAAAAATAATGCGCTTTCCGTTGAATTCATTCTATTCCACACTTCAGAAATTAAGAATCTAGAATTCCCTTTGCTAATAAACAAATCATAAGGCCACGGATGAACCTGCGTGGGGATTGTTGTGGCGTCTCTTCGCGGAGTGGCTAAGGAGGCACCACGGCATCTTGACCTACCGCAGATCCAATGCCTACGCCTGACGCAGGTTCTCACTGGACACGGTTATTTTGGGAGGTATCTGGATCGAATCAAGCGAATGGAAATGTCGGGGTGTCGACACTGTGAGGATCACCTGGAGGTCACGGTGGAACATACGGTGGAGGTCTGCCCCACTTGGGCGGCGGCGATCTCTCACTTTCGGCCCTGGTTCAAACCATGGTCCAAAGAGAGTGAGAATAGGAAGCAGTCACCTTCTAATGCTAACCAGCCATGCTGGAAAAGGAGATAGCGGGTTGCGTGAGGTAGAGACAAATCTCACGCCCCAGCCACGTCATCAATATTTGGAGCCAGGAATCGACTCCAGGCCACTGTAGGTCCGGCCTGCAGACTTTGAGCAATAAGTGGCTAACCGTCCGGTAAGGATTAGGACGGCCTAATCAGCGGGAAGACTCGGGACATGATTTTTCAGTCCTAAAAGAAAACTTTTTTTTTTGCAAAATAGAATGCAAATACATATACAATACATACCTAATTGGAGACACCGACTTCTAGAATGATGTCTATTAGTTATTTTTGAATTTGTATTGTGTTCCAAGCCAGTTGTTTTTTGAAAAAAAGTTTTTCAGTTCTCTTTTTAGTGGCTCAGTTTGTAATTTAGATAAATTACAATATCCTAATGTCTAGACAAATGTTCATCACCTTTAATAAGGGTGAACTCTATATGTCTGTTTTCTCCTTTAAAGCATAGGTGTGTTGTTATGTTATAGAACAGTGAAAACAATCACAGGCATACGATCGCAGCAATCGTAGTTCCTTTGCTATTAGTAATTGAAGAGTTCCATTGGTTATTTATGAAGAAATTCAACATATCTCAATAATATATATTGTACTAAAACCTTTCTTGAAAACTATGCATTTGAAGAACGACAACTCTCATCCAATTCAGATCAGTAGTTTTTGAGAAAATCGGGGACATACAAACACATGCATACCGGTCAAATACAGAACCACCTTTTTTGAAATCGGTTAAAAAACAAAGACTACCTACCCGTGCGAAGCCGGGGCGGGCCACTAGTTATTGATATTTATGAAAATATTATGTAAGTACTAGCTATTTCCAGTTGTTTCACTCGGATTCTGACGGAATTATTTGACGCACCCGGATAAAAAAAATCTTGTATCCTTTCCCAGGGCTCACAAGAATCGATTTATTTTAAATTTGATATGAGCTCTATACCAAATTTTCGCCATTTTAATCGTGAAGTGTAAACAAACAAAAAACTCACTATCGCATTTAGAATATTAGGATAACTAGTTAATTTCAAACCCTTATGTCTAGACAAAAAAATGGTATAGGTTTCTTATAATATAATTCCCGAATATTCCTTCGCAAAAGCGTTTAAAATCTGTCTTGCACAACGTTCCAATAAGTAAACAAAAAATATTTTAATCCTAGCCTTTATTAAATGCCACGGTCACCTTCATATTTTTGCTTACAAAGAATAATTACGTCTGCGTCTAAATAAAGTTATAAATAATAAATCACAGCATGAACATCATGAATACTGATTAAAAATTTATAAATCATTTAGACGTTCATGACTAAACTCCGTAATAGTGCCAGCATTATAAGGAGTACTCTTTAATCCCCTAAGTAGATTTTTTAATACAAATATTCTTTTGTGAAATTAAATGTATAGCTTTTGTTGTGAGGCTTTTCAAAACATGAGCATTTTTTTATGAATCTATTAAAACATGTAATCAGTTTGCTTAGCTGAGAAAAGTTTATCAGATTAATCTTCGACATTTTAAATTATAAGAGTTAACTTTTCTGACAATGGACTAATTAATATTAGAATAATAATTACTCATTAATTTTATAAACACGAAACAAAACATTTTATCTTAACAAACAAACGCCCTTAAATTGTCTAGTGCTATCGTTCAAAAACTACAGCGAACATTACATAGCATTTAACTAAATAAAGTGCAAAATAAAACACTGCTGTTTACCATACACTCGGTCCTAGCGCGGTCTCTCTTTAATCAGGAGTATATAAATAAGCCCCGGCTAGCTCCCGCGGGATTCCTGGAAATCCACATGCTATAGTGGACTCTGCTTTAGCTTTTGGTACAAGATAAATATATTTTTTCATACAGTAAACGTAATATTATAACAGATATTGAAAATAGCACTTGAAACTGGCTTGCTGGTGTAGTGCAACGCTGAGCATAAAGTCTGGTAGATTTATATCTTATTGATCTTCTTCTTATCGTATGGATTGCATTTTGTTTAGGTATGGGAAATCATCAAATGACTCCTCCCGCTGTGGGCGGAGCGGGAGGGACTATCAGACTCTTACTGACTAAAACGTATCCATAATATGTTCTTTCCTACGCTTTTATGTTCCGGGGTAACTCTTCACGCATAATTCTACAGCCCCGAGATCCCTAACAAATAAGCCCTTGTATCAGTTTTCTCAAATCAGTCTGACGGTCTGCGACACGGAATTGTTAGAACGGCTGCAATCGAGATAGCAACCGAGGGCAGCGGATTAACGTCAGCAGCTGCGGGGTTAAATTATGTGCCACATTTCTAAATTCATTTGATATTACTATATTATGTACTTCTGATATATGTTTTTGGTTAATTTGTAGAGTAAATGTACCTTCCAAGTGCCAATCTCAATTAAAACCTTAAACAATTTGAAATGAGTTTAGAAAAAAAATACTCTTTGAAAACCTTAAAACATCTCACAAAAAACAACTCTCTTGATAAAAATCCTAAGAAAATAAATGCTTTTTTTCTCACTTTGGCGCTTCGTTGGAAGTGTATCTCAGCTCAGGCCAATAAACACTTGACGAAGGTGGCTATCTGTCAGGAGTGGGGGATACAACCGCTCGATAATATATCTTATCACAACATTGGCTCAAGTTATCCTGTCCGTAAGTAGGTACTTGTAACTGTTGGGGGAAGGAAAATGTCTTGGTGTTGCATTTTTTGTGTTATTTTTTTATTTTTACAAATAATATAGCATAAGTACTCAGTTGCACAAAACTAGCAAAGTTTTCTTATAAGTACAATAATAAAAAAGTTTAGAACATCCTTTGGCATCCTACGTAATTTCCTTCTACTTAATTAATTTTGTTCAAATTTTTATTATTCTTCCTGAGCAGAGAGAGAAAGACAAAGATGAGTGATAAAGATCACTCAATATTTTACTCTTAAATATTAACTTAGAAAGCCTTTCGCCTAAAATAACTATTTCGGCTATCGAACTCTTTTGTATCTTTCTGTCTAACTTATTTTTTACTTGACAGAACGCATATCAAGCGAATGGCGTTCTTATGAATAAAGATGGTACATCTTTAACCATGAACTAAAATATGTTTACAAATAAAACCAAAATATCTAGGTGTAAGATATATTAAAATTCACCTATGCTTAGAAGACTCATTCTGTACGAACTGACCACGGATATAAAATGTGTCCACCCTGAAAAATAAAAATAAATATTTATAAATACAATATTTAATAAAAAAATATTGCGCTTATTTAAAAAATAATTGATTCAATTTAACTCATAATTTTATTTGTTACAAATATTCCAACCAATTTTTTATGAAATGAAAAAGTGTTGTTGAATTTTATTTTAATTATTAATATAAAACCATACAAAGGAGATTTACAAAGATTTGAGACTTTATATATCTCAAATCTTTGTAAATTAGGTTTTGTTTTTAAACATTTTTGTTTAAATCTATCTTGACACCAAATTTTATTTAAATCGGTTCAATCGTTTTATTCTATTAACGTAATAAACAAACAAACACATATTCGTATTTATCATATTAGTACCAGGATGATGCTTACCAAGGCCCACGATCATGACAATGACCATCCAAATGAGCGCAATAGCGACTGGATACCGTCCTTCCACTATCAACACCAGTGGTATGATGATAGCAAGTACTAGCTGTATGCACAAATTCACTATACTAAGCCATATATAATACGACATTAGGTCAGGGTTTTCCTGAAAATGAAGAGTGATATCGTTTAATAATTTGGCGCTTTTTTGAGCATTTTCTATTTCCTAACACCTGCATAATCGAGGACCTATACGGCGCCACTGACAATGCAGTTTGTGTGGCGAAATATTTAGCCTCTGACTTAATAAGTATCCATCGACTCGCTAAGAAGAAGAAGAAAGTATTTTGTAAAGCTAAGAATGATATTATTTGCTTATAATTTTGTAGAAAAAACAATCAACCATTACGTTAGCTAGTATAAGGTCCGACTTGCGACGCCACTTTGCGAGTTTGTCAGATTTATCGATCCAACAAACTAACAAACATTTAGACTTTTATATAACACCAGCTGTTGCCCACGGTTTCACCTACATCCTGAGGACTCTTCACACACCTGGATAAAAAATATTTCTAGCGTTTAAGCTTGTCTTCATACCAAATTTCGTATAAATGTGTATCCGTTTTACCGTGAAAGCGGTACAGACAGACGGAGTTACTTTCAAATTTATTGGTATATGATACTCACATCTAACGCAGCCATGAGCAGCATGACAGACGCCAAAACAAACATGACAGTCACGATGACGAAAATTGATAAAAACACCACCAATATTAGTGTTGTGGTCGTCAGAGTCTTCCTGTCTTTGACTAGCAACATTGCTGCGCAAGTGAAGCCGAATAGCTGAAACAAAAGTCGTGAATGAGGATACTTTTTATTGTTAAGAAGATATATTTTTATATTTTTCCCTCTCTCTGTTTTGTGTTGTCTACCATTTATGTTTTATGCATTACTTTAATTATTTATTAGTTTTGTGTAATTTTGTTTATTTATATAAATATGTTTTTTTTAATTATCTTTCTTGTCCTGTCCTTGGTCTTGTATTGTGTATTATTTTTTGCACTTAATAAATATTTTATTTAAGGTTCAATACATAATCGTGAAAACAATAATCATAATATCGTAAGCCGTATAGGCAATACGAGTGGCAATGTCCAGTAATTGTAATATCGTAAGTCGTATAACTTACACGAGTGGCGACGTCTATCTAAAATGTATTGTGATTATTGACACTTAAAAGCCGACAAATCGAACATAAAATAAAATACAACTTAAACCTAATAAAGTTTAAATTAATAACTTTAATTGTTAAAACGCATCCATCCGCGTTACAAAAAAACAGACCAATTACATTCATATTTATTATTTTTAAAAAGATTTCTTGATTCGATTCACAAAATATACAGCAAAATGTTATTGGCAATTTCTCATGCGAAGATTCTTTAACTAAAACATGACGATTAAATTTCTGAGATCATACAAAAGAAACAGTATTTTTCCACCCATAAAGCTATGTTGGTTTAAGAAAAGTTATGTTCTTTGTAACTAAAGAAAACTTGAACCGTATGCATGACTCGTAGTTCTAAAGCTGGGTCGTTGCCACCAAAGTCAAAAGTAACAAACTAAAATAAATATTATAGTTGAAAAGAATTTAGATTTGATATCGTAAGCTTTTTTTTTAATTTTGCTATTCTTTGCCGTTCATTTGAAAAATATACAATAGCTTGATAATAATAAAAGTACCTAAAGTATAGTCTGTACCAACTGACTTTACGAAAAATGAAAACAAAGTCGTAACCTATTTTGTTCTAATTTTGCAACAGAAATTAACATAATGGCGTAAGAATGGCGCATTTATATCAATTTCATGCTCTAAATATTATCATTCATCATTCAATTTAATTCCATTTTATTTACCTACTAGCTGTTTCCCGCGGTTTCACCCGCATCCCGAAGGAGCTACTTCACGCACCCGGGTAAAAAGTAGCCTATGTTGTTCCTCAAGGTCTATTCTATCTCTGTACCAAACTTATCAAAATTGGCTCACTGGTTTAGGCGTGAAAGCGTAACAGACAGACAGACAGAGTTACTTTCGCATTTTTAATATTAGTAAGGATGTGGGAAAATTTGATACTAATAGGTTATGATTTTGTTTATATTTTTCTTAAAGTCAATTGATACAGACTCTAGTATTAAAATGCTGGCCATTCTAAACTGTAATTAAGTAATGTCAACAACAGAATGTGTGTATAACGTGCATTGTTAGTGTTATTTGCCGTTAAATGAAAGCTCTAGCTCTCTAATGATTTTGATAGTTCAATGAACCATACCTTTTAATTATTTGGCTGAATATTTGCGTACCAAATTGTGATTTAAGGTTGAATAGAGGAATTGTTGCTATGATGGTTTTACTAATTATTTATTCGGTACACGTGGCATTCTCGGTCCGTGTTCAAAAAAACTTTATGGCTCACAAAAACAAATATTTCTGTTAAAGAATTTTCATACCATTATTGTCACCCATTATTAAACATTCGCTCATATTATAGTAAATTAAGTCTCTAGGTAAGAACTTTTGAAAATCCTAACTTGATTTGAATTGGCGTATCTCCCTACTGGTGCATGCTACCTACTGGAACATGCAAATAAAACATAATATTTAGTAACAATAGCAATATAAAAAATAAAAGGAACAAAACAAAAATGCCTATTAATTATTCTTCTTTTTCTATCAATCAAATTGACCCTTTCTCAGAAAGTTGTGTACATTAAATATGACTTAAATGTGTCCCTCGATAAGGAAATTGTTTTAGTTCAAAACAACTTAATTATCCTTCGAAGCCTCTAAGTTATTACATAAAAAATAATTTGAAAAAACAAACAGTGTTCTTTCTTCAAAATCTACTCTGATGATACAAAAAGTAAAAGTAAGCAAGTTTAAATAAAAACTAAAGCATAAAATCAATCTTCACAAAAAACGCTCACGTTTCTACCTACGAATAATATCTACCACGCTTAGCCATTATCCTAGATTTTCACTCTAAGGACGCTATAAAACGTGCCTTTTGTTCTACTAACGACGTTACGTCTCAAGATAAGCCGAAATTATCAAAGAATAGATGTCCTTACAATTCCCAGTATAGCTATGAGTCTGGTCCCACATCGTACATTCACGCAACCCAAGCATGATCGGGCTTGCGGTATCTTTTCTATCAAAGCCAAAGTGTCGTCTTCCAAAATCAAATCCATTTTATAAAAAAACACATACAACTACTGGTATAAAAATGTAAATAATAAATTTGTAAAATCGAAAATAAAAGGTTAAAAATGTAAAATGACAATGCAAAAAGAAATGCTGTGACAGATGTTTCTTTTTTAAGAAGCATGGAGATTAAACCAAGAAGAATATAATGCAGATCAGTAGATTTTATTCCTATTAAAAAGATTTCTGATTAATTAAAAATTATGCTATTTAAATAAACGATGATCAAATATGATTGCAAATGAGAGAGAAAGAGAAAAGAGAGTTTATTTTTTAACTACTTACAAAATAAATAATATCATTTATTCAACATAATGCCGTAGGACAGTAAACAGACCAATAATGGTCCTCTATTTATATATTAAAATATCATTGAAGGAGATTTATTATTGTCATCTTAAAGATTTGATTTAACCCACATTTTTTCACCTCATAATTTAGTAGGTTTATGTTTTATGTAGGTACCGTTTTAAAATAATTAAATTGAAACTTTAAAAAATATATATTCAAAAAATAACATCCGCACTTAAATTTTCCTCCGAAATCCAACAAGAAATAGTGGAAAAGAAGCCAGCGAGACACCTGTGTCACAAAACTCATGAAGGCGAATTTATCCGAGCAAGTTAAAGTTGTTTGCCGCGCGAGCCAGTAAATCAAATGAGCGACAAGACGAGGCTTATCGCTAGCTCACACTGCACACGTTTACTTCATAAGTAGACGTATATTTTTGACCCTCCGTGCAATGATGAGGAAGATGGTTTACCATTTTAATATCTAATTTTGATATCTAAACAATTCAAGCTGACTTTACCATTTATGTATGTATATACTTTTATAGAAGCCGATATTTGATGGATATTTATCAAATCTTAATCTAATTGTTTTACATCTGATTAAAATCCGCAGTTTTGGAAGAAGGTGAATTGGTTTAAAACGATCTGGAGATAATGACACAGCCGGACACCGCACACTCAGGCATTAATCGATGCTCCGTAATTTGGTTGTGAATTAACCAAGTCCTTTTTTTCAAATTCTAATTACTTAAGCTTCGGATGGTACGCGTAAATATTTTAATTGTTTCTTATTTGTACTAATTACTCTTCCTTGAAATAATTAGAGAATTGTCCATAATTCCAATGAACAGGTTTAACATCTTTAATGTCCGTTCAGTGTATGGTTTTATAGACATTTTCAGACGGACAACACCATAAGAAGGCACTACTGTTAATTCAATGAATGTAGCTATTGAGTACTAGAGCGTGTGTTCACGACAACAGAGTACAATGGGCGAGGACTGAAATGATAACCAGGCATTCCTGTTACCAGCCTTCAACTCACCTATAGGTAAAACAGTTTACCGTTTAACTTTAGTTTTATGCAAAGCCAGTGTGTTATTCAACAACACACAACAATGGATTCCAGGAATGAAATTGCCATCGCATATTTGATTGCTAGTATTTTACAAACTACGAGTTTTTGTTTATATTGCCTAACGAGAAGAGTTTTGTACCTCGCAGTTAGGATAACAACGGGATGGATCTGTTTTCGCAGAATAAACGTAACTGTTAGAATGGGCCTAGTTTAGAAACAAGGTTTTTCCAGCAAAAACAGCGCTTAAGACTGCTATTCCGCTTATAACTTGCACAGTAATGTATGTAAATAATTGTTCCCCTAAGCGGTTGAGCTCAAGTATTTAGCGTTAAACGTAAATCAGTGTAAAATATTGTGGCTTACAGTTTATCACGCAATTAAGAATGGCGAGAGACAAACCTCCACTTCGCTGTATATCAATGTAAATTGTGTGAAAACACCCTTAAATCTACGGTAAGCCAACAATAAACGTTTAATTGAATCGCTGACAATGCAATTAAGGTATAATTGAAACAGACGCTAAGCATATTTTGAATAGCTTTTTATGTAAATTTAATTTGTAATTTACATCGATGAATGTGATTTAAATATATATTTAGTGTCAGCATTGTGGTTATTTGGTAAATTAAATTTTGGTTACTTTAAATAAATGGCGTAGTAAATATAAAATTATGTTAAATCATGGTAAAGCAACGTTATAAATCTTGTACTGAATTAATACTCCATAAATAGTGCTCTTTGTCATGGTATGGGCATGTTATGCGGAGGAATGAAAAACATGCTGTGAGGAAAGTTATGAGCATGAATGTGGATGGCTATAGAGGTAGAGAAAGACCAAAAACGATAGATGGATTATGTGAAAGATGATATGGCTAGACAGGATGTTACTAGTGAGATGACGTAAGATAGAGAAGTATGGAAGAAGACAATATGCTGCGCCGACCCCGAATAAATTGAGGGGTAGGCGGATGATGAAATAGTGCTCTTTCAAACGTCACCAAAAGATTTTGATAATACAAATAAAAAGGGCGAACTCTCAATCCTGCATCCTCCATAGCAAATACAGCTATTGTATGGTCTTTGAATATTTCACAGAATATTAGACAGTACAAACAAAAATTCCCTATCTACCATCTACCTTACATCCATAAATGTGAAAGTAATTATGTCTATCTGTTACGCTTACACGGAGAAACGGCTGAACCTTACGAGATGAAATTTGGTATGAAGCAAGATTAAATTCTGGGAAAAGACATAAGATAGTTTTTATCCGGATCTATTAAGAAGATCCCTCTCAAAAAAAAAATCCATTTTAAAAGTTCAAAATTCTGAAAAAAAAAATATTCATGTGAGTTTTAAAAATAACATTATTCATATTATTTTACAACATAATTTAAATTATAATAGCTGAAAACAATAAAATATTGCATTAATAAAAGTTCAGGTAACATTTACACAAAAATACACCTTTATTCGAACATATTACAGCTAAAAAGGTTTAATAAATTACTGGTTCCAGTGCTGATATGCGCCGTACTATGACTATCTCGGCAGCACGCCAGCCGGGTGCATGCCAAAATAAGTGCAATGGCGCTAGCTAAATAATGAAGACGACCGTTGTTGTTGTTTATGAATTTTGAAGCTGATACTGAAAGAATTGTTTTCGAAAATACACTAAACTAACTTTATTATTTTTTCTGGTTTTTAAGGTTTCATACAACGAACAAAAGAAAGAAATAAGGAAATAGTTTCATCTTGTCCGTCTGTTTGGCTGTCTGAGGGCAGCACCGAAGCATTTAGAATCAGAAAGTTGTTATTTGGTATGATGAGCTTATTAATACCGCCGACATTGGTAAAATAAAATTTAAAAAAAAAATAGGGTACCTCACCTACGCGTTAATTGAAAATGAATATTTTTTCTCGTGAACCCCATCGTATGAGGAATCGTTTGATAGGTGTTTTAAAAAAAAGGTAGATGTTTGAGACCATTTTCCTATTAAAGGACCAGTTTACGAAATATTAAGCTTTAAATTACCATTTTTTATTGGAGTCGAGCGCCACCCTCCCTTCTCTAACTCCTAAATGGGTGTTCGTTCAAATGAAAATCAATCTTTCCACTTCATAATATAAAATAATAATAATCAAACACATCATTATTATCAGCACCAAGGCCTCCACTCATACGAAAAGGCGTGAAGACACACGCATAAAGGCGTGGTAACGCCTATTTTACGTCCAGATTTTCCCCAAACTTTTTCCTTAGTAGTTAGTCAGTGACGGCTTTGATTATAATAAAAAGTATTTAAAACTTTGAAAGCCACTTTGATTTTTGCAAAGAATCCTTCACCTTCGAAACACTATCAGTCATTTTGATCTTTTTTGAGACAATGTTTCATTACTCATCATCTGCCTGACCTGTTCCCAACTATGATGGGGTCGGCTTCCAGTCTAAACCGGATGCAGCTGAGTATCAGTGTTTTACATGGAGCGACTGCCTATCTGACCTCCACAACCAAGTTACCGGGTAACACGGTACCCCTTGGTAAGACTGGTTGTCAGACTTTCTGGGTTCTGACTATCCGTACCTAACGACTGTCAAAGATCTACAAATGACAGCGGGGACCAACAGCTTAACGTGCTTTCCGAGGCACGAAGGAGTCTCGCTATGACATAGATGGTCACCCATCCACGGACCAACCGCGCCAAGCGCAGCTTAACCTGTGATCGGTTAAACGGTGCGGCTGTTACTTAGCCTGGAATAAAAAAAAAGCTTATTCAGTATTCAGGGTAACACTGAATATTGTGTTCTGTATGTTTATGAAAATAGGGATTGAAACTGAATATTTGTCAAGATTGTTTTACCAACTAAACGTAATAACCCTCATATTCTGCTCCCATGTAGTTGACTATATTAAACAGAATACATGTATATTAAAACAAAATAATTTATTCACTCAAACAGAAAACAGTCTAGCTATGGAAGACGGCTTTAGTTGTTTTTAATTAATTACTCCCCAGGGCTGGGCACTTAACGAAGATTCGCTACGGTTAAGGTCAAGGCCTTTACAATTTGTTAAAATTAAATAAGAGTATTTAAGAGAATAACATCGAAGTACCAGGCATTATACACACAAAGATGTTTAATTAGTATCATCATCTGCCTAGCCTTTTCCCAACTAACTTGGAGTCGGTACCTGCCAAACAGAAAACAACTTGACATTTTTTTTATGACCTGTAAAACGCGTTTCTCCACGAAAAGCTTTTGTATGACAATAGCGGACTGAGACTTACTGTTCAGCTGAATTCTCTACTATTTATTGATTCTAAAGTCACAAAAATCTTATTTTACAGTTATTAAAATAAATCCGAAAAATGGGATTAAATGCATTTTTAGATATTTTTTATTAGTGTCAAATAGCCAATTGCCGATTATATTAATATTCACTTCATTAAGCGTTTCATCTATGCCTCCAATGACTACCGCACCTAAAATAAAAACTCTTTTCAAGAACTCAGTCCAACAGAGACAAGAAATTCTACTAAATGTTCGCACTTGTAAGCCCTAAGCTTTAGTACTTGAGAAGCGTCGGTTATCTCAACAATTAGGCCCGACACATCCCCTACGGGAGTCTTGCTCACGTAACTTGGAATAAGGTTCCGTTGTTCAGTACTTTCCTGGCGTATCTAGTTTTCAGGCCTTCTGTTGAGAATTTTTATATTACGCTAGGCTTTTTGCTCGAAATATAGCGACTAAAACGAATTATAAGCGACGGAATCTTTGTTGATATTATTTCTGCCCTCGTCAAAAGAATTTTTTTTTTTATCACATCATTTTTAGGGTTCCGTAGTCCGACAAGGAACCCTTATAGTTTCGCTCTGTCCGTCTGTCTGTCTGTCTGTCTGTCTGTCCGCGGCATAGCTCCGTGGTTTTTGTTATTAGAAAGCTGAAATTTGGTATGAATATGTATATTGATTACGCCGAGAAAGTGGTAAAATAAAATTTTGAAAAATATTTTTTTTTAGGGTAGCTCACAAACATGTAAAGTAGGGATGAATATTTTTTTTCTCGCGTACCCCTTCGTGTGGGATATCGTTAGATAGGTCTTTCAAAAATATTATGGGTGTGTGAAGATAATTTTTTGGTTAAGCGAGCCATTTGCGAAATATCTAGATTTTAAGTGATATTTTTTGTTCGTTACGAGTTACCCCCCCTCTAACTTTTGAATGGCTGTACCTAGAAATGTGAAAAAAATCACAGACGTAGCACATGTAATGAACTTACAAGGAAAACTATCACGGCTAAGTAGGCTTAACCGGTTACAGAGTTATAGTCGTCTAACTGAGACCTACTACGGAACCCTACTGCGCGTGGCCCGACACGCACTTGGCCGGTTTTTTTTTATACATATTGAGTTAAGTAAATATTAGGGATCAGGACAAAACTGATAACGAATAAATATTTAACTCAATATTAAAAAAAAAGTTATGCCGGATAAGTATGAGATTTTAATAGCTCTTGATGATTTTTGAAAGACTGAAATAACTATAAATTTTGGTCTTTATCCTGATCATTAGCGCAGGTAAGGGAATCTATAACTTTAAGCAGGTAAATAAAAATATTTATCCCTTAACAGGAAATTTAAGTGCAATAAAATCATAAGCTAAATCCGATTTTTATCAAAATCAAATTACACAGAAGAAAGTAGTTTTATTTTCCTTCACTTACTTTTGTTAGGACGATATCAAATTATCTCTCATAAGCTATCTTTCCTATACGATATAATAATATTTACCCTAAGGAAAATCACTTTTTCAATACCCTCTATTTACTTAGCAATCGAGTCTTAATAATTCTCTAGACGATCCAAGATCTATATCAAGTATTTGTTATAAGTAACTCCTAGTAAATATATTATCATAACAGACAACGGTTACCTCAACCAACTTCATCTTAGAGACTAAATTCTCTAAGAAAACGCCTTCCTTTTATTTCCTTTTATATTTGGGTTATAACAATATTTTTTTGGATAAAAACCGGGATCGTTTGATTTATCGCGGTCGCCTGAAAGAGTGACCTTGATCGGTACTCGTGGATTATAATGTTTCAAATTATTGATTTTTCTTTTATACTTGGGTACAAAAGGTATGATTTGGGTAAACGAAAAGCCAGCGAACTTTCTTCATTAAAAAGGAATAAATGTTAAAAGAAAATACTAAAGGCTGTCATAATAATAGTACTCGTCTCATATCCACCCTTAAAACTGGAAAACTTGGTGGTAGAAATATTTATATTATTATAGTCATATTTTTGTATTATTTTCATCAGCATTGCCGGCCAATATATCGAATTAACTCCGAGTTACTAGGTACTAAACATACATATTTCCATATTATTATGTATCTGCATACAAGTTTAAAATAAAACTGCTTACAAACACAACAAATATCTACCTAATAGAATTACCTTTAGATAATAACATACCATGCTAAGGTAAGCGTCTACAAAGGGAAAATACTAAAAGTACAATCCAGATGTTATTACTAATAATATGAAACATTCCCTTGATATTTACGTTCTCTTATGCAAGTAAACAACACGCCGAATGAAAACAAAGCGAACTCCACTCATATAATGCTATTCTGTATTTGAATGCGCTAATATTATCCGACTTTTACGCATTCCGAGCAAAAAGAATCTCTTCATGGCTGGAAACTGTATACAGGAACAAAAATTCCAGAAATTGTACCTACAGCCTTTCCAATGGCATTTGTGTGTTACAGTGCGCATTGTTTTTTTTTTGTTTAGCTACAAGGAAAGCCTCTCTCCCGCATTCACGCTACTATGAAAAACCATTTTAATTACAGACGGTACGGTGTTCATGTGGTGGGGCGGTGTTTAAGCTACCTTTTGAAGGGAATTACATAGAATCCCCACTTAAATCTCAGCTTCGTGTTCCGCTTTAAAATGGAAATGCAGGATAATGCGAGGATGAGAACGGCTTACTTGACAGCATTCTGGTAAAAAGTTAAATAAGGAAAACCGAAAGAATATTATTTCAATTACCTTTGAAAGCTTTGGCGGGATATTATTGTTGAAGATGGAGCAGTTGTCCTTCAGAAAATTTAGACGACCGTGTAATTTTTCAAGTGGAACCTTTTTTTCGACAATTTCATCCGCGTGCTGTCAAATTAAGGGGACAAAGGGCAATCATTTTGAGAAGGACGAACTAAGATTAGCATAACATAATTATTTAATTAAGAAAAACACGGGGGTTAAATGAGAAAAAGGATATCCAAAGCGAGTGTAGTCCGGGCAAAACAAAAGCTAACCACGGCTAATGAGGGCTCGTTAAGACAATAATTTCCTCGTGGAAGGGAATTTCTGTACAATAAATCATTTGGTTTTTACGAATCTTTGCCTTGTCATACTTTGTGAAGTATATCATGCTTATAATGTTTCAGGACTATAAGGATTTATTAGATTGTTCACGATTTTTATTTAATAGAAACATTTTTTTTTATAATCAGTACATTTTTTCTTTACAATACGGATTCATTGCACTTCATATTTTTTGTCATTTCTATAATTTAAATAAACTATACACACTTCGTACTCTTTAATAATCTCGTTTTTTTATATTGTTAAAAAAGTATGTAATTGACACTTTATTAACAATATATAAATCTTTACAAGATTTATCTCAATAAATAGTTACATTTATCTACATACCAGAAATGCTTGCGTTTTACCAGTCGAAAGAGTTCCCGTAAATATTTCCCGGCATGAATCGAATAACGCCGATCCGTCAGTCCGTCAAGCATTTAGTCGATACGTCGATACTCCGAATAAACTACATTCATATTTAAATGTATTCAACATCCTTTATTATTCACCCAACGAAGACTTTCCGGTACAAGGAATCGCTTTTCCCTACCCATTATTGTACGGGAATGCGTTGGTAGATAAATCTTTTTCAAGTTTAATGCAAAAATTGTGTTTATGCGTCGTAGTAGGAGAAAGTTGAGGTTCTTCATTGTTATACAATATTAATTTTAATAGGACCTGCCGCAGTGCTCTTGTACGAAACTGTTACGCTAATGGACTGGAACCGTTATTTAAAAGGGGTACGAATCTATTTTATACCTATTTGGGTCAAAAAATTGGTCCATGGAATGAATGTGTATATGTCTGGCATCAAAATCGAAGCTACGATAGTTTTTAATCCGATACATGATTTAATTTCTCTAGAGTACGAGTGATACCATGAGTAGTAACAAATTATTTAATTCCTAATAAATTACAATTGACCGAAAACATAATAAGAAAAATGATTTTCAATACTCAATACTGCAATTAAGTATTGAGTATTGAAAATCAGCCTAACGCGACAATCCGAATGAAACCTTAATGGCATCTAAATCCTAACGACTTAACATATTGTAGGCTTCCAAAATAGGTCGTAAGATAGTTTTGTCCTTTTACCAAGTCGCCCGTAATCCTAAATCTCTCGCCCAACAAAGCCCACTAACATATAACCTCTTTAAGAGCTTTGTTGGCTTTCGGGCAATCAATCTTTCCTATTCTGACGTCACAGGTGTCAAGGTTACTTATGAACTGTTGCTCCTTTTGTATATAAGTTGTTCATCAATCATTGCTTATTTAACGTATAAAGAATTGTAGTAATATTTTATACGCTTGTTAAGAATAGATGTTTTTTGGTGAAAAAATATTTTCTAAAGATGAGCTATGATTATGGCTTGTCGGGTCATTTATATTACTGGCTGAATACTTCATTGGAAACTAGCTGAACGGTTTGTGATGACTATTTTTATGTACGGAAATCTTGTGGTTTATTTTCGGTACCTAATGAAATGGAACAATATTTGAGATGAAGTTTTATCGAGTGGCTTTCAATTACGTAAAACATCGAGTAATAAAAATAATGTTCTTTAGTCAAGTGTAAAGAATTTATTTTATTTTTATCGATTAAAAAAAAGTAACATTCAAAAACGCGTGTTATGTTTGTTAATAGCAACGTGTAAACTTAGTACATTTTGTATAAAAAACTTTAACCTTTCTCTTGTCATTAAGTATAGTACAGCTAACACAATTTAATAAAATATACCTTAATAAATACCCACTAGTTTGCAACGCGAAGATGGAATGTCTATAATGCCATGTAAGATGGCAAGGTCTCATAGGCAAGTGATCAAAAGGCTGCCCTGTAATGGCTGGATCATTTTGGGTACGAATCCCATAAATATGCGAATAAATATTTTGATGCTTAATTTCTTTAGTATAAATATTTATATGTTTTGATATTGTAAATAAACTTCAAATTCGCTAAAAGTCACATTTCCTCCATAGTTTCAAAAATTCAGCTGTGCACACACCGCACATGTGTATAGATTTTAACATTATTTTCTTTCCAACCAAAAGTCTGTAAATAAAAATATCCTACATTATGTAACCTTAGAATGTCATGCGTTCACTAAGATGATAGATGCGCCTAATAGCCTCTGATTACGTCAAAATGTCCGCTGGGACACTATTATATTTTATTTTTCTATTCAACAAAATAGAGGCATAAATCATGACTGTGAATTCAAAGTCAATCTTTGGAGGTGTCTGTTTGAAATATGGCTACGACAGAAACCATTAGTGTCAGTAATACGATTAAGTTCTTCAAGTTAAAATATTTAAGTTAAAATAACAAATAGGTAAACTACAAAGTAAAGTAAAGTAAAAGTATAACTGATGATAAAAGCGATGTAAATAAAAATGGTTTGTCAAATATTAATTTAAAAGAAAACTGTTTACATCATTAATGTAAATGAAAATTAGGCCAGTTATACTCTGGTTTCTGAGAATTGGCAATATTAATTACCTAATAAAAAGATAATAGGTATACCAATGTCTACTATAAAAAAAAACAAATGTGATGTCTATTACATCACGATAAATTATTCTCTTAATGATTTGGGTGTTAAAAGATTGCTCAAATTATGTTCTATGATGAATAAAACCCAAATTAAGGAAATAAAAAACACATTCAACGAAATTGCTTTAATCAAAATAGTTTTCATAAAACGATAGCCAATGAATTATTCAGTCGCTCAAACAATTTGGAAAGTATTATACAAATTATTGAAGTATCCAGTAATTAGTTGGACAGCAATCAAAGTGGATTAAAGATTTTATCAACATCGATTAGGAGAATAACACTACCATTTTCGTGGAAAATTGATATCATTGGCTATTCGATACTGGTCACGTCATGTTGTTTAACGCGCTACCAAATTCAAATATTAGTGTAAATAGGAGTTCCAAAGTTGTGCCTATTACTGTTAAGCCAAAAACACGCGATAATTTTGTGCCTTCAAAAAATGTGTCATCTATACAATCTATAAGATACCAAATATGTGCCGCATTATTATTTGGCATTAACAGATTCTACCTGTTCAAACCAAATAGATTTGTTCTACTCTTGAGTTATGTGTATACAATTTTCTTGCCAGTTCTGGTCTGGGATATAATGTTTAATGCTGACGATTTATCTGCTACATACTTTGTTTTCAAGTATACGTGCTGTATAGAATATGTCCTGCTTATATCCATTACAATGTTCACAAGCAGGAGTAAATTGACGAACCTTCTGCGTGACCTTGATAAATTTGATGAACTGTTGAACATCAGGAAAGACTTGAACGTCATTGATTCTGGGTACATAAGTGTCTTCTGGATGTCCGGTTGTTTTGTCTATAGTTTATGTGAATACATTGGCTGCTATTTCTACCTATCATTCTTCATCGATAGGACTGTTTACTGCCTCTATCTGATGATGCTGGCTCATGACTGCGAACAAATCTTTTTCTTTGTTTTCCTAAGAACGATTTATACCAGACTCCGTGTTATTAAAGCCCATGTTTCGAAGGTGTTTTCTGCTGAAAACAGAGCGAATAATTATAGACGGAAGTTGGATAAAGTTGAAGCGCTGTCGAACAATGCACAGCTTGATATTAGTTCTTTGCACCGGGTCTACGATTTGCTTCACAAGTGTGCCGAACAACTCAACTCTATTATGAGTTTGCCGGTAAGTTTAACGAAGAATTATTTGCTAATTAGAGTGCAAATTTTAAACACTTCGTACCTAAAAATGAGATTGTTTTGTTATTCTTGTTTCTACCCATAAACATGTCAATAATAACCTCCAGGCCAATTTCGAACCCAGGAGAGATTGTAGTACACAAATGCTTGCGCAGAAACAAGTGCAGTTTCTATTCCCTCACTCTCATAGTCCGATGGGTCGGTAATCCAACACGACCGGGAAGAGATCAGTCGTAGGACCGATGGGTTTACGTGCCGTCCAGCGCATGGAGGGGTCTATATTCAAAAAACGGTCTCCCATCCATGGACTGATCTATCCATCCGCACGATTTTTTCTTAGCTACGAGCCCCTCATTTCATTCAGATAGCGCATATTTCAGACATGCCAATAGCACAGTATGGTGACATGTACCTACTAATAGTTTTTTTTTTGTAGGTGATAATTATATTCTTGACAGCGGGATTATCAACGACAATGTTGTTGAAAATGATGGTCAAAGTTATACAAACAGTCACAGTAAGCAATACCGTAAGTAAAACGTTAAATAGTGTTTTTAGATAAGGTAACATTTTAGAACAAAAATCATCACCATGATATACCAAAATACTAATAAATCTTATCCGTATGTAATCAAAACCTGATCACGTATTACAGAAGCTGTTTTACAAACCACTGCGAAGCTGAACCTTTTAGTGCCTGAATAAAATAAAATAAATTCTTATACAATTACATAAACAATAATAAAATCGGAAAGTCCCAAGCATCAATATTTTACTCGCAAATTCACTAAGGGATTACCTATAGTGTAGTGGTTTTAAGGCTAAACACTTCTCTCAACAGCTATCATCATCAGTCTAAAAGCGATAGCGGTGTACGTAGGTGTGTGACCTTTTAACTCTATCTGGGTCAGAAGGCTTGGCAACTGCAGATACACTCACGTGCAAACATATGTAGGCAAACACTTGATGAAATTTCAATGTTTTTTTTCCTTATAAACGTTTACTGTATTTTTTTTATTTAATATTTATGATAGTAGGTGCTTGTAGATAGGGTGCACCTAATATTTTATAATACGGTAACCCCACACGTGTCGTTAAATAACTTGCTTCTTGCTCTTAAAATATTAAAGAGTAGTTAGTTTCCGCGGTTCCACCCGCGTTCTAACGTAATAACTCCCTGTACCCAGATAAAAAGTAGCCTATAACCATTTCTAATGTTTCCATTTCCATGCCGATCTACAATCTTAAGCGTGACAAACAAACAAACTTATGTTCGCATTTATAATATTAAAGTTAGGTTTGATGCCAACAGCCTCGCCCTATTAGGATGGATCGTAAACATAACTTTTGAAATATGAGTGCGACCTCTTTTTTTTCTTTTTTTTCGGATGGGAAATCTTCAAACGAGCCCTCCCGCCGTGGGTGGGGGCGGTTGGGAGTGTCAGACTCTTACTGACTAAAACCCATCCATGTTCCTTCCTCAGCCCTTTGTATTCCGGGGGCGCGGTATCTCTTTCGAACGTCCCGCAGATGAGTGCGACCTCTGCCTAACAATTCAGAGAAAATACTTTGAAAAAAAAATCAAACCTACATACCTATAATAATAATGGTATACATATTTGGTTACAGTTTGGAAAAACTACGATAATATACCTGTTTGGTCGCGGCATGAAGTACACAGGACTGGTCGTGGTTCCTTGTTATTACGCCAGAGTGACGTCATCACAGGTTGCTGCCATCCGGACGTGTTTGCACGATGCTGTGAATTCACACCCTCTGGGTATGTAAGCAAAATTTCAAATGAGCAGTCAACAGTAGTCATATTTATGAAATTGCTGAATAATTTATATTTCAAGAACAATTGAAGAACGGAGACCAAACATTTCTGGGGGGTTAGACAAGTGGCAAAAACGCAAGTAGAATAGAAAACAAAATGTATGGGAATGACAGATAGCTAGTCGTAAACGAATACATTCCCATACATTTTGTTTTCTATTCTACTAGCATTTTTGCCACTTGTCTAACCCCCCTGGTTATTATGCAAAAAGTCGTTAGTCATAGGTACACTCTTAGAGTATAGTGATAAACCTCCAAATGGCAGTGTTGTAGGAGTCAGACAAGCTGAATTGTATGATGGATCTTAGCAACTCTAAAAAGATTCCTGGCCTTCGGCCTTAGGCAGACCCTAACATTACTAAACACTTCATCGTTTTTTCTTTCCGCATCCACAGAATAAGGCAAATTTTTCTTCACGTTTAGTTCTTTGAGGACATCCACGAATAAATGTAATGAGAAATCCTTAATAGACGTCTCCAGCAGATCAAATTACAAAAGGTCTTTGTTCCCAAAAGATATATTACACCTATTATAAAAAGCTTAGATTCGATCACCTTTATAAATCTTCCCATACTAAAAAAAAACTAAAGGTTTTATAACATATTTTCACAAATCAATGAAGTTATTTCTTTTCAGATAAAATCGAGCGCCGTAAAGTTAAGGCCTTCTTTCAGCTGACTCGGGAGAATGAATTCACTTACGCCCTTGGAGGGGTGATTAGACTCAATATGTCTTTGCCTCTGAGCTACATGAGCTTATGTACTACTTACTTAGTTATATCTATACAGTTCTCCAAGTTTTTCGACTAAGGAGTTCAAGATTGAAAGTTGGAATAACAAGTACCTATTTATTATTACAAGAGTATGAAAACACTTGTGTGTTATGATTGTTTTCAAGATTGGTATGGTACTTTAGAAGTGTCTGACGTACTTTTAAATAAAACAAAACGTTGTATTTTTAAAACAGTTGTTTGAATTACTAAATGCAAAAACAATTTATTTATTGGCTGCTTTTTTTAATAGACTATTATATATTATAGAATACTGCGAACAGAATAGTTACGACGAACTATAATGAAGTCGGCTAAAGTGAACTATAAAAATCAAACTAACACAAACATAACTTATAATGAAAAAGCTAACGATACGTTAATTCCTAAAAGAACTTGGAAGCAATTAGTTCGAATGTCACTCGTCGCACGTTTTAGTCAAATACTTAGTTAGTCCAAGCTCGTTTTTAAAACGAAAGCATCATTTAGGTGCCAGTTGACTGTTATGAAGGGTCGAATAGCTCTACAAATTGCACAAAACACGTTCCCTCTTGATTAACTTTCACGAGTACCCGCACTTGGAATTCTAATAAAATAAAATTGGGTACCATCGATACAGTTCGAACGTTTGCGCTGAAAACTAAAAAGGTTTTAAAGCTACAAAATTTGAAGGGCCTAACCGCTTTTGTTAGGCAAGGTAATACCCAATCAGCTATCGAAACCGATTTTCTCTCTCATCACGTTCGATTGACGAGAATGTGACGTTGCCAAATTTCGATTTTCGTCTGCGAATTTTCGTTAACCTGTGCCATAATCGTTGGAGCTTGAGAGATTCGGGCTATAGCGAAGGAATGGCAGGTTTCGAGGCAGGGGAAAAAATTAGAGAGATAACATTCAGTTTTATTGCCTACCGTCCGTCTCCGCCAAAATTCAGGGGTGACGTAAATGGGCTAAGAGACTTCATTTTTAGGATTTCCTAGTTGAACAAAGAACCATTGTAGTTGCGTTAAGAAGGTTAGTATTTTTCGCCTTTGTGTAGGATACAAGTTTGCAAGTAGGTATGTTTCGTAATAAGCACATGGTTCAACATATGTCCTCTCTTGAGCTTCGCCCACGGGTATAAAACGCGGCATTGGCGTGTTTAAAGCTTTAGCAATTTAAAGCTTTAGATATATGATGTGGAAATTTTTGATAACTACATATTTAGAAGATTTTGACTATTTAGCTTTTAGGACTTTTGGTAGGTACGGGACATAACTGTGCGTGGTCCAACATTAACTTTGCCAGCTTTTTATCCCCTTAAGAGTGAAACTTTAACATTCAAGGGGTTAATTTAATAAAAACATTGATAATGAACTTTTTTTTTTGAGGACAACAACAATATTTTGCCACAAACATTTATTTTGTTGTGACATCATTTACGAAAATATATTCTATTTGCTAAATCGTATAAAGATGTTCAGTACGAGATATTCCAAAATATACAAAATACATCGAACAACTGCGTAGACTATTTTGTTGGTATAAGGAGCAAAGCGTAACTGCAAAGCAAGACCCAAGCTTTCGCTCTTCTCCGATTTCCCGGTCAGGTAAAATGTTCTTGATTTTCATGTGAAATTTCTCAGTAGCAGCCCGGAGTCTGTAATCGAGCCCTCTTGCTGGCAATAGGTTTAGCCCCCTGTTACGTGAGACTTAAAACCGGCGAAAGTGTACTGTACTATATATACACATCTCCGTATCCCTTTGAGGAAAATTGGCATTATCCTCATCCTAACTTATTTTATAAATGCGAAAGTGAGTTTGTTTGTTACGTTTTCATGGTAAACGAAACAAACGAACCCTGATGATGATAAATGGGACCCTGTAGACATTTGTAAATCCTTTTAATCCAGGTGCGTTAAGTTTTCTCCGGAGTGTTCTAATAAATCGAACAAAATTATATCTCAAATACCTTCATCACAATTCATTACATCTGCATAAGAATCAGATAAAGAGGAGAAGTACGAATGTTTATAGCCTTATAAAACATCAAAGGATCCGCCACAGCTAGATTCGAGGACATTGAACCTTTCTGCTCATAAAAAGGTATCTATATAAAATAAAAGAAATAGCGAAGACTTCGGTTCGGTTAACGATAGCTGTGAGCATTGTGTGTAGGAATAATTGGCTTTGTAAACATTCTTATTATATGGGTAGGTATACATCCAAATGCCAGCGGCTTTGCTTGCGTACTTGAAGTAAATCTTCAGGCATAATACGAACCAGAAAAGAAAACTATATTTAAGACCAAACTAGGCTAGATTTAAGATGGAACTGAGTCTCATTTTCCAAAATGATTTCCAAATTAGTTCATAACTTTTGAGGAGTAATATCGTTTATCAGAAGGTAGTCAATAAATAGACGTAGGAACGGAATTCGAATGCTTATTTACACCCATGGAAATGATTTCTATATCTCCTGAACGCGGCTCGTGTCTTAAGCAAACCATATATCTTATACAAACATGGAGTGTCCCATAAGACCCTGAGCATTGATGGTGTTTCAGAGATATAATGGGATTTTCCACACAATATAATATTACTCAGAAGTTCTATTATACATCTTACTATACGACTCCGCTGATTTCTGTATTGTATTGTGGGAATTACTTCACGAATCCCTTTAAAAAGGAGCTTATAACAGTTTCCAGGGTCCCATCTATCTCTATACCAAATAACATCTAAATCGGTTTAGCCGTTTCATCGTGCAAGCGTAACAAACAAATGAATTACCGGTACTTATTCTTCTATTTTAAACTTCAATGAATAGAAAATAATAAGATTCGTTTTTTTAGAAGTCGTAAATTCAAAGAAATTATCGTATAAATTTCGATTTTTCAATTAAAGAAGTCTTGGAGGTACGGCTATCGTTTCATTGTTCAGATTCTATTCAATAATCGGAACGACGAGAAGTTGAATAGTCTACGATTTTCTATTACTCAAATAGACGAGTATTTATGAACGGCTTCCCGAGCTTAAGTCTACGCGGGAAAGATAAAATGAATTTATTTTCATTTTTATGCAGTTCTGAAAAGGCGCAACAAGCCAACTATTTATAAACAAAACCTGTTTGCTGGTTTTATTCATTTTGTTTTTTTTACTTCTGATAATATAATGGTATTGATGCTTTGAAATATACTTTTGATTAATGAATTTCAAATGCTCGGTATTAATTTTTAGTATATCTCTCTACATTGAAATTTTGATAGTTATTTTTTTTTAATTGAAAAATCGTTATTAATATTTTATTTAACAAGCTTTTGTTCTTTTTAACCCTTAATAGATCACTCAATTATAGTCAACATATATCATAAATTTTTAATCATTCCCTTGTAAGTATTGACCGAGTAAAAATGTGCCACACACACTCACACCTGTCGCACAGCAAAATCACTCACGTGCAACTCACACACTAACACTGAATAATTTCTTATCGTCAAACTGATCCAATATCTTGGTTCGCTCTCCGTCTGTTTTCGGCACGTCCGAACCTTTGTCCGGAATTATGGTGAGCTATTATCATTAGTCGCAGATGACGATCCTCCCAACTTACGTCTTATCTTTTATACGGAACTCCTTTGTCCCGTAATGGGTTTAGTGTCGCCTTCGAAGATGGCACGAGGATAAAAATCTTATATCGTGTTAAGCTCGGTAGGTTCGCACTTTCCTATACGATTTTCTCAATTGTTTCCGCATTTCAGTGAGCAGTATCTGAGTAAATAGATTTCGACTATTTTCACATTAACGTCCTCAGCCATATGACTCAGATTTGTTTTATAATTTTTTGTGTAACTGTATATTGAACAATGTGTATCATTAACATGGCTATCTAAATGAATCGGAGGAAAATTATCAATGTTCACCTAGCAACAAGTAAAATAATCCACATTAAAATTTTCTTTCTTATCTTGGATTAATATTTACTTCTTAATAAAATATTCATTTTATTAAAAGATTACTGCTCAATTTCCCTGTAACGGAAAATTGTTGCCCTAATTTTCTGTAGGTTTTTATTTAATTAAAAGTAAACACACCCCACTGTGAAGTGAACCAATTCTTGAATAATCTGAGCCCTTTGATTGTGGCTGTTCTACCCTTATTGAGGACCAAATGGTACCTTCATTCATGTCACCATAATTGGCAATTAGTGCGGTCGATTCTGTTTATCAATGCTGGAGCCCTGTTTAGCAGCCATCGACTGAACTGAATACTAATGAGATTAAATATTTATCCCATTTTTAATGATACTTAAGACCAGATTGGTCCTGGTTGGGGTTTTGCGGTTAAGTAAATTATTAGGATAAAAAATTATGTAAAGGAAGAAATTAGGAGGAAACGAAATTTATCTGGAACGAGTCATTACAATCACGGCTTTTTTTACAACGAAGATAAGAAATAGACATCTTAAGAAAATAGTCTATGCAGTACCTCTTAAATCATAAACAATATAGATGAGAAATATTAATTTTCTTACATATTCACGCCCGAGCAAACACCAATTGTAGACGAATAAATAAACCTAAAATATGTGGGCCGATTTACTCCATTTAAGATTCTAATCTCAGCCTCACTCACGAACTTCAACAAAGCTAGTGGGTACGAAAAAAATGTTACATTTACAAACACCACGTATTTCAGGAGACGGGTGGCTATTTCTCAGCGTAAGTGCTGGGAAAAAATCTCTAAATGTGTCATAAATTCGGTTTGAATATGGAAAGAAAATATAAACGGGCAGTGCGCCTGGCGACGTGTCCCTACGCTGGGACACTTGCAATGAAATATGCAGAAGGGGTTTGAAGTAGTCGCTACATAGAATCTGTGCAGCTGTCGCTAAGGGAGGTTCTTGGGAGTAGCCACCGTGAAACAGGGTAAGACCGCGTTCAGATTTGTGTTATTAGGATTGTAATTGTAAGACAAGAGGATGACTGGCAAATCTCAGGGGCTTAGTGTAGCAAGGGCAAAGAATTGTGTTGTATAAAAGGTTTGTTTTGTATACTGACCTATTTCTGTTCGTTCTGAAAACTTTATCCTTTGATTTTTGCAACTTTTTCTGCATGGCCTTTATAATTCAGAATTGGCTGCAGATACCGGGATAAAGAGAAACCCATGAGTTAATCCAGATTAAAAACGGAGTGTTATATAAGATATATAAATCAATGAATTTATAAAACAAATATTGTTTAATCTTAACAAATATAACAGAGATATATTCCCATGTGTACTTTAAACAAATTAAAGAATTTAGCTTTTACGCAATAGTTTAGATAATTACAAATATGTGTAGTTCGTAGTAACCCGCCAACTCTAAAACAAAACAACCCAATTTTCATCCTCTCCCCGAAAATAACATAAAGTTATTTTAACTAATAAAGACAATACTTGCCCCGTAAATGTAGACGCACCCTCGCTCACACATTTAAACCGCGCCGCTGTACGTGTTGAGATTATGTATGCCCTATTTTTATTCAAATAGCATAGGAACTATGAATTGGATTGAGTGTGATGGCAGTAATATCAACAAAAGACCGTCGGTGCGTTTGTTTCGCGTAATTTCGGGAAAGGGTCGTGTTTTCAAGAGGGTTGTACTGGTTTTTTTTTACACGTGTAATGTGATTAAAGGTTGTCCTTTTTTCCATATGCGATAATTGTTTACTAAAAACTGACCGTTCCCCGCGGATTTACTTGTGTTTTTAGGAAGCTTCTTCATATACCAGGAAATAACTATTCATTATAAAGTATAGCAGGTCAATCTATTATATTTATTTAACATTTTCTGTGTGCAGATAGTAAGACAAGAAGAAATATTACAAAAAAGTACAGTACTTAGTATCTCCTTACCAAATTTCACTAAAATGTGTATGTGGTTCAAGGCATCCGATAAGAAAGGATTTCCCGAAATTTTACCCCTAGGCGATGAAAAAGGGGGATAAAGTTTGTATGAAACTCTGTCATTTTCAATTTGAATTCGTTTAGCCTACACGGGCGAAGCCGCTGGCGGAAAGCTAGTCTATAATATAAGTAAAGATAAGGATTTTTTAGTTTTCGTTACTCTATTTTACCTATCTCCACACCGTATAATTGAATAAAAAGTAAGTGCTGGAAAGGAAGAAAAATACTTATATTATATCATTTTCATTCGCACTGGTTAGTGCCTCACCCATAACCATGCAAAGCGCAACCGTGAGCCATACGTAGAACAAAGACTACCCAGTACAGACTCAACACGCCTTTACCTACCAAAACTCGAATACCCCAATCCCCACTCCACCACAAATAAATAGCACTGGCTCTTTAACTACTTCTATACCACATACTTGAATTACTCACCAAGAACATCTTGCAATCCCTTAAACCTGGATTACAATTAACGAATAACTCGGCTTTGGATTACACTAAGGAAAACGGAGCAATATAACACACTTTTGGCTAACCTCAAACGAACGAGCGTCGCCTGGCTCAAAGGCTAGTCGTAAATAAAGGTTAATTAGTGTCGCACTCAAGCCATCGCAGTATTAATTACAAGCCAGATCCATCTTATAATCCACAACTGCATTTCATGTCGCATGAATTCTGGGACACCCAGATATCTTGTTCATTCGGTTAATTTTTATAATGAGAGTGTAGGCCGCGTTCTGTTGTGTTACTAATTAGGTTATAATATGAATGATTTTGTTCCACAGTGTACAAACTTGTTTGATTATTGAGTACCCATCAGTCAGTAGTTCCTATCTGTTTGAAAATACTTATTTCTGTAATTGTATGACTACCGAATAAAATTGAAATTCGGAAAAAGATTAAGGATTGAATCGAGCTACAGTTGGATTCGCAAATAATATAAATCTGTTTTTTTCTCTGCATCACTCACATACTCAAAAAAAAATATTATTAAAAGAAATACTCTCATGCATAACATAACTTATTTTAAATTAAATAATTATAATAATCATTCGTTGAAATATGGTTTTTCAATCTATTTATATTTAACTTTTTTCCAGACAGTAATTACTTTGAAAATTCGTAATAATACATAATAAAAATAACGTTTCTTCTGGGCTATAGTATTTTATCAACTAAATAATACAAATATTATTCTGAATTGTTCTCAATGTACCTCTCATGCTTATAACTAGGTTAGGTATGTTATAATAACAATCCAAAACAATGACACTCTTCTACGAATTCGTCATTATGAAACCGTATCTTTGTTGTAGTAAGTCCCTCGGTTTATAATTTCAGCGAGCACTATCAAATTTGTATCCATCTTTATTAGTCTCTCATACAGTGTATTCTGTAATACAATAGTCTGTTACCCGAACCCAGTGTCAATATTTCCCAGTATAATACTGAATCAATAAATCAGGCAGAATACATTTCCAAATTGAACACAATTGTCGCCAGTCGCACAAAGGACTCCCGACACAAGGAATTCATATGAGCGAATATTTAATGATAGTCGTACTTGCAGCCGTTTGTAGTTCTCATTTTATTTGCAACTGAGTGTAAAGTAAGTTTTCCGTTTTAGTAGAAGCTTTTAATGCCAAATACCGAGAATGTTGACTCTATGGCAGAATATTTTGCCTCTGAAAGTCATTTGTGAGTGCACACAGATATCATGAATTCACTGGTTTTTGAGAATGGGTACATGCTGATTTCTTTTTTGAAATTCGAAGCAGCGGTACGTCATTACTTAGTTGGCGATTTTAGGGATTTTGAGTTTTTTTGTTAACTTGGGGCTAGGAGGTAGGTATCTTGTGAAAATTTTAAGTTTTTTTTTTTTATTTTATAGTACTCTACAGATTGTTACTACAGGCAAAGCATTTTAATATAATAAACTTTTAAGCTCCGAATTAGCAAATCTTTTGCGCTATCTAGGTATATCTACCTACACAGCACGTTGCCGCTGTCGAAATGCGGTATCCCCAGCTTTATTACATCACTCACATAAAAATGAGCAACAGACAAAAACTTATTTGCTTTAAATATCAGTCCCACAACAAAAGTAAAATGAAACCGTATATTCATAGATCATACAGTCACTAGCTTCTGCGTGAGACAGCGTAGAAGATAAAAAAATAGGTATTCTAAATATTAAACTGTCGTCCAAATCCGGTTAGTCATTATTATGAGATTGAGTAACAAACCTACGCTTATAGTAGGTAATAGTATGATAACGTATAACTAAAACATTTTCACTAAAAGATTCTACTTGTTGGATAGGCAACGCTAGATATTATCCTCTTATTTCTTGAAAGGTATCTCAATAGAGAGGCGGTTCAATGGAGCCTTAAAGAACAGTTTTATCCTGATTTTCAATGAGCTTGGTGAGTTCTGACCTAACCCTTTCACGGTCCAATGAAATTTCTTTGAAACCACAATTGTTGGTAAACCCTTTTAAATTGAATTGAATTATAAAATGTTGGTGCAGTACTCAGGAATAATTGGAATAATCTTTGGTTGTGAATAGAAGTATTCGCAAAGGTTTCTGAAAACTTATTTAGGAATTTTGCAGTAACTTTATAATATTGCAGTAATTAGGTATATTTCAATTCAATATTCTAGCAGTAGTACGCTTGAAAAAGCTATGAAGATCATTCTAAAATAATTCTGTTTGTCTATCAGACAAAAACGTTGAAAAAATAGCACTTTCAAAGATATTTTTTGACTTTCTTATCAAGTAATTTCTGACATTGTTGTTACAAGTATGAAGTAATTTAAAAGTACAGAAACAAACAAGCAATTATTTAATTAAATGTTTCGGACAATTCGGATTTGAAGCTGAATTCCTGAAGAAAGTTAGAGAAATACGTTTCCCGATTGATGTTTACTTTCCCTCGTTCATAAGTTGCGTAATTTGCTATCCAAACTTAAGTTGAGTGGACGTCTCTACTTCAGCGCATAGTTTTAATTTGATTTTCTACATCTTGAAAGAGAAATGCAACTTTAATTCTAATAACGTTGAGTTTATAAACGCTATGTTAGTAAGATTTGAGCAAAGGCTTTTTAAAGCATCTAAAAATTATGTGTTCGATTATTATTTGCAAAAGGCTGTTAATTCATTACTAGTGACTACCAATGTACAGGTCATATGATTAATTAATTTGTAAAATTAGATCCGTGAGAATATGATGGAAGTATCGTTCTTAATTATCGTTCTCAAGACCTTAATTTGTGCAATAAATATTTTGATTTCTCCTTCAGTCAGATAAAAAACTAGAACAGAAATAGAATATACTTTTTGTATAAACAGTACAAAAAAATATTCTTAAACTTATGTCACTGATCTTAGTAACAAACGATCATTTTAATATTATTGATATATTAATATCGAGTCATGTTCATTACATTTACTCAAGCAAAAGTAAATAATGATGAATAATATATAGGGATGTCCATTAATCTTTCTACTAAGCCACGTCGCCTTGATCCCTTCGGTGTTCCCAAGAGCACGTTAAGTCGTTGGTAAGCTAATATCATTATAATAATTATTATTATAGTTTTCATGATAGTCACGCGCGTTAATAAACCTCTATGTATCCTGACCGACGCCGACGTAATTAAAACAATTGTTCATTTGTTTTTTTTTACAGCTCTCAAAAGAAATTAATCCGGGTTAATGAAATATTTTTAAGTTATTAAATAAATTATGAATGAATGAAGCTTGGTGGAATAAAAAAATATTGTAATCTTTTTATGTATTCTATGATTTTAATAGTTTTCCTAGTTTAGAATTCTAGTCTGATAGGCTAAAGGAATGATTCACTGTTTTCGGCTTACATAAGGAAACAACAGTTAATAATTACGTTGTTTGTTAAATAATAGGTGGAAAATCAATTCAAATAATTAGGATTTTACTGGAAAAACTAAAAAATGCTTACTGTATGTTAATAGGAATATTACTCTGGTCCAGAGCGCAATTATAAAAGTAGAGAGTAATAATTTACCAGACACCTGCTGCGAAATAAAAAAGTATGATGACGTCATTATTCACACTATTCGATATCGACTATTATATGAGAAGTCCGTCGTTTTCAGGACTTATAACATGTCTATGTTTAATAGCCAATAAAACATGAGTGAAGCTTCATGATAAGTACTCTCCTACTCCTTCCTTCATGCTATAAAATGGTATGTAGTTATAGAGAAATAATGCTTCCGCTTCATATTTTAGTGTCCAGACCTAGGATACTACGGCTAAGAAGAATTCACCATCGGCTTTTGTGCTCCACTGCTAGGCAAAAGCCTCTTCTGTAAGAGAAGACGTGACTCAATTGGCTCAAGTCAGATTGCTTCGGACTTTTTTATAAACAGTTCCAGTTAAAAGTACGGTGTTTTCCTTCATCTACTAGTTAGTAATAATTAAGATAATTTTAAAAAAGCTTGAGCAGTCAGCGACCCAAGAAATAAAACAAAAATAATCAATGTCGGGGTAACAATACGCGAAAGGCTAAAGTAAGAACAGTCAGTAAGAGTCTGACACTCCCTTCTGCTCAACCTACAGCGGGAGGAGTCATTAGATGATTTCCCATCCGAAAAGAAAATAGTTGCATGACCATAGAGGTATCATAACTAATATACACACAACTTATAATACTTTATAACACAATTCTAACAAATAATCAAGCTCAAAAACCGTTTCTAAAAACAGCCCTAGATTAGCTGATAGCAAATTAACTTGTCTATTTTTATTTATAGAATATTTAACTTCGTATGTCGCGTTGAACTCGACAACACTTGCTCCAGCTTTATATTTCAGCAAACCAGTCGACATTTTCAAGGCCTTTTCTCATGAAATCTGTTATGAAATATGCAAAAAGCGTTTCTGGTACAGGCGAGTCAACGATATTATGTAATACCGGTTATACTAAGGTGACTTTATTGAATTAAGTTACCTGCGATTTGTGTTCCTGGTCTATTTTGCGGGGTTAATGGCTGTGAAAGATTGTGCGAACCTTCTTGTTTTAATTATTAAGGATTTGGTAGTAGAATACAGATTTTTTCTTAGATTCAATCGCGAATATGACCCTTGATGAGGACATAAGTTGAGATTTTTATTATTATGATATTTAAGAACACCTGATAAGAGCAGTACATTTCAAGCTTCTAGCTTCCATTGATGAACATTATGTTACTAATCTTAGTCGAATGTTTACATAAAATACTTTACTAAATAACAAGGCACATATCATATGGACAATACACCAACAATTTGCTAATGTTTTTTTAGTCCTATCAAATAGGTGGCCAATCCAAACACTTTATACTGGAACCGATCTCGATACCCAGGATCTAATGCTCAACAATTACCTACATGTTAGTAATAATAAACACGGATACCAAATAATCATAGAATGTTCTTAATAAGTGCTGTATTATGTTTAACTTAAACAGTTTATGTTTCACAATGGCATTTTTCACTATACAATTTGCATCGTTATTGCGGTTCGCTAACTAAAAAACTAGTTTCCTCTCCGAAAAAAATGCAAGTTAACCTAACCACTACTGGGCGTACATTAGTTCGGTAGCTCCGACATTCCAAACACACGTTTCCTACGTAAGGCGGATCACACACTGCCACGCGCTACGCTTCGCGCGCGACGCGTCTGTAACCACGCAAGTCTACATACTTTTAGTATGATGCACTACGCACGTTTTATACATATATAAACTGGTTAGGAAATTAAAAACAGGTCTAAACACCAGAGCGTGTCGCGTGGTGGTGTGTGATCGGCCTTATTTAAAAACGTCCAGCTTATTAGACTGGGTGTTTTGTGTAACCAAGTGTTGCCTTTCAGCACTTAGTTCATATTGTAGACACGAACTCCTGTTCTGAAGCTAGGTATGCATTATTAGCCGGTCGGACTGCTTGGTTTATTATGCATGCCGTGTCCTCCCGACCGGCTTTTGTCTCGTCTGCCAGCATGCGGTCCTTGTCAATTAATCTTCTTGTTTAATATGAAATAACATTACTGTTGTAGCTACCTTTTTCAAGATTCAAATGAAAAGAGTTGTACTGTTTTAATTGGATAAGCGTTATTAGAGTTTCGGTTCGTTTGTGCGGGTTGCGACTCCCACAGACAATAAATCTTTTAATTTGTATGGTAGATAGTTATTTCGGGTTTCAGAAATGTTTGTATGAAAACGCGCCTACATTATAGAATAATGATTTCGATATTATGTTATTACATATATCGCATATACATATATTGAAATATGCTTTACTGAGATACTTTGGTTACCATCACTGGGATTTGAATCCTTATAAGTACATCAAAAACGTACGCTCGGTCTAAATGAAAGGGAATTTAAATTGCACCAAAAAACAAGTTTAACTCAAAATAGCTGCATTCTGTTTGGGAGTGCAAACAAATCGCAGTTTTTATGTGTCTATTTGTACAAAAGTAGATAAGTGCTGTACGAATTTATCAAACAACTCGTTTCCGATGAAAAATAAAAGCTTGCAAAATAAAGGATCTGATCAGTGATCAGCTGTAACAATCAGACTGATTGAACGCTCGGAGAAAATTATGAGAGACCACCCGAAAATGATTGTGGTTTTATTATTTGGTTAAATGACTTCATTTCGATTTTTGTCTTAAAAAAGAAAAAAAAAAGAAGAATATTTCTGTAGGTTAGTGGACAGCTATTGCTACACATACAGTTTTATCTTATGTTTTAAGTATGGGTCACCTTTTAGTCGGTTTTTCCAAAATTTCTCAGTAATAGCCTGAATTTGTGCTTCCTGGATGCCAAGAAGGCCCAACTTTATATAGACCTTAAAAACAATTGTCAAAATGTCAGGTACTCATAAATATAACTCTACTTATCCTTTCTAAGCAAACATTCTTCATTTTATGCGTTAAATATATATTCTAAAATCAACAACATAAAAAAATCTAGTCATAAAACTTTCATAGATATTGCTACATAAAATATAATTCTAATTACCTAACTTGAAAATCTAAGTTCAAAAAAATTAGCCACTAAGTCATCGTAACCCTACACCAAAGTTAATAATGGTTAGTAATTTACAAAGTCTTTCAAGCCTGAGGCACAAACGTGCCGTTTCAAGTTAACCTATTTAAAAACTAGCTTAAGACGGTTATTGTAAAGGAGGTTAAGAGGGCTACCATTCCCAGCCGCATCGTGAGGGTTCTCAAGCAGTGTCACAAAAACGGCCACGCCTTTGATCTGGTCTCCCGGTCGCCAGCGCCGAGTGTTCTTGACGGAAATACAAGGGAATTATTTAGTTCAACGAATACATTTGCTCTTTGTAGTTTAATGATTTAAGCTTCGATAATTTTGCGCTTTTTAAGGTCCGTTGAGTTTTTGGAGTTAATGTTTTGTGCTTTTAAGATCAATTTTCTTTTTAGCTCTTAAAGACATTGATGTTATGTTGTAATGGACGAATTTTACTTTATATAGATCGGTATTATTTTCTGCATAGCATATTTTCATGCCTTTTAAAAGGATAAGGTAAAGGTGCACCTATATAATACACTCGTATTCCGTTATTTATGTTTTTAAAATTCATGTAAGGGCAAGGAACCTATTGTATGCTCTGAGCATTCTTAGTACCTACTAGACCAACGAAGTATTGTTTTTACTTGGGAATAAATGCTTAATTATATTTTATGCAAGCTTAGTAGAAGCAAGTAATGCAGCAACAACAAATGACAATACTTATCGATGAACGGCTTCTCCTAAAACCAATCGATATAATTTCACTCGATTTGACCAATCGATTTTATGAATGTTTAATGAATAGGTTTAGGATTAGGTAGTTTCTGAATGCAGTAATAAATTTCTTGCAAAATTTCAAATGGCTGCCTCTAAATTTTAGACGTCCTGTAAAAGTAATTTATTGAGCAATTTTAGCCACATTATAGTACCGTAAAATGTAGCTACAGACTTATTATAGACAAAATATTCAGAATTATGGACTATCTATACAATATATAATAAATTGTAGTGCTTTAAAATACGTAATGAAAAAATTAACAAACGCACTAGTTGCCCCTAGGATTTTCGAAAATTGCCCTGGACTTCTCTAGGATGCCATCATCAGATCTTGGTTTCCTTATCATGGGACCATTTGGGAAGTATAGGGTATACTTCCCAAATTAAAAAATAATGCGAACAAACATTAAAAAAAATACAAACATCCGAATTGATAACCTCCTTCTTTTTTAGAAGTCGGTTAATAAAATGCGTTGTTACCTAAATGACTGACTGATCAACGCACAGCCTAAACCGCTGATCGTAAAGACCTAAAACGTGGAAGGTCTGTCCTTTGTATAACGTAGGCATGCGATAAGAAACGCTTTCCGAAATTCTACACTTAAGGGGGTGAAAAAGGGGGTAAATTTAGTATGAAACTCTGTCATTTTTAATTTGAATTAGGTATAGCCGATACGGGCAAAGCCGCTGGCGGAAACTCATTTAAGTCATAAATTGTTGATAACTTTCATCAAAATCGGTTCAGCCGTTCTGACATGAAAGCGCAACAAACAGATAGAATTACGTTTTAATAAAATTAGATATACAAGTATAATATTATGTATATATATTATCCTAATGATAAATTACATTGTACTGTTTTATTTTTTGTGCTAAATAAATCCATCTATATATTTTCGTATCTAAAAATACTTTGAACAAAAGAAACCTATATCTCCGTGTAAACATTATAATATCCGTGGCCGAGTCTTACAATATTCCTTACGAACCATATTTCACGCCGCTTCCAGGCCAGACTTCCGTTTAGTAGCCAACCATCCTTTTGAGAGCTCACAAAATAACATTTCATATTAAAATTCTTAAAATTTTGTGGTTGTAATAAATCGTTCATGTTGGTACAAACTTATGTGTCTTGTCCAAGTTTCTTGAGAATGTAACTTTATCCCTGTTTCTGTATAATGTTATGGCAATTCCAACAATATATTTGTTGATATATTAATCCTTCATAATCCTCCTCCTCCTCCTCCTCCTCCTTGTGTCGTATTCCTCAATACTGAGGGTCGTGACCTCCACGAATTATTACTGGACCAATCGCTTTCCACTTGTCACGGTCTTCGGCGGCGTGAACAGCTTCATGGACTTTTATGTTGGTGGCGACGCGGATCTGATCAGTCCAGCGCAATGCTTCATAATATCCATCATAAATTTAATGTCCTACTTACTAATTTTATAAATATGCATTTTTAAAAACGCAAGACTGTAGCGATGTTTGTATGTTTGTTACTCTTTCACGCAAAAACTGCTGAATAGATTTGGATAACAATTTGTACATATGTAGGTGTGTTTATAAGAATTAGAAGTCGGCGTTAAGGCATCTGGTCTACGAGCAAACGAGTTAGAACAAGGAACAATGTGACTTTTCTGAAGAAATATGTACTTTCTTAGTGTATTTTAGACACGACTGACTAACGATAAAGGAAAATATCTTGACGAAATCTGGACTAAAAAGTCTGAAATCGGCAAACCGGCTTTTAGCAAACGCGGTGATCAATGCTCATGCGTTCTATGATAAATGATATTTATTTTGCAAATAGGTTATAAAATAAAAACTTTACACGTCAATTATTTTTTAAAGCTAGATGAGGCCGGTATTTCCTATCTGACTGCCTTGAGAAGAAACACCGAAACAAACTCAAGGGTCAAAGTCTCTTTTAAGGTCCAGACATAATGTAATTGCATCATGGATGTACAACGTAGGCTCGAGTGAGAGAGTATCTGTATGAGAGGGCCTTTACCCAGTGGGAAATTGAATAGATGATTATGATGTTAGTTTATAACCTGAATGTTAATTCAGGTTAAAAATTTTATTTTACCACTTTCTCGGCGTGATCAATATACATATCCATACAAAATTTCAGCTTTCTAGTATCAAGAACCTCGGAGCTATGCCGCGGACAGACAGACAGACAGACAGACAGACAGACAGACAGACAGACGGACATGGCGAAACTATAAGGGTTCCTTGTCGGACTACGGAACCCTAAAAACCCTGAAAAAGTAACCCACACATTGCATAGGCGTAATTACATATCATGTTCAGATTTTTTGCCCTTTTATATTAGATAAAGCAAATACAAGATCTAGACTTATTAATTTGTCTGCAAACGTTGTTTAGCATCGTTATACCTATGTATGTATATAATGACTACGAAGTAGAGCGCCGCTAACTTGAAATAGGTAAATAAAAATAAATGGCAAAGGGATGCATATAAAACATCTCCACGATCCAAACGAAAATATTTAAGTGTTTCTACAGATATAAGGTATCCTAACCCCACCTTGAAAGAAAATAGTAAATATTATTCTGCCGACATAAGAAAAAGGTCGTCACTACCATTTTTAGGGTTCCGTACTCGACAAGGATCCCTTATAGTTTTACTATGTCCGTCTGTCTCAAAGCTGAAGTTTAGTATAGATATATGTTTAATGATCACGCCGACAAAGTGGTGAAATAAAATTTCTCGCGTATCCTTTCGTGTGAGGTATAGTTAAATAGGTCTTTCAAAAATATTGTATGAAAACACCAAGAAAAAAACCGCCCTTTCTTCTTATGACAGCAATATAAATACATTACTATCGATTTAACATAGTGTTATTTTGAACATGTTCACTGATATTTTGGTTACTAGGACCACTTTTATTTTTCTTCTAAATTTAGCTAATGACTTTACTCATTTTATTTTATAGTGGGTTACGAGTAAAAAAGTATAAAGCTATTACTAAGACTATCAATTACGTTACCAAATATAACATTTTTCATAGGGAGTTAGTCTGTCGCGGGCCATTACCTACTCAAGAATGTTTTGCAAACAAAATGCGTATGAGTAATTGAGTCACATCCTTCAACTCATAACGAGACTATTTCATGTTCAAGCGGCGGGAACGGTGTTCACGTCATATTATAAAAACACACATTGAATGTCATATTATATGTATACTTACATTTATTTGTCTTCTTTTACTTTTTCTCAATAAGAATCACGTATTTGATCTTCAATTTTATGTATTGATGTCTTCAGACCGATATTCTATGAGGGCGGGCGGCCAATCTTAAAAGAGTGCGACACGGGTGCAATCTCTATTTCCTTACTCTAAGTCGGATAGGTCGGCAATCTGACATGACCGGGGAGAGAACAAGCACAGAACCGACAGCTTTAAATGCCCTCTGAGGCACGGATCTCGTCGGTCTCGGTGTCTTTACAAAATGGTCACCCATCCATAGACTGATCGTGGCTAGCGCAGCTTAACCTTGCTATGCTATTGAACCACGTGGCTGTTACTTAGCTAAGAGCACCTCGTAGTTAACCCCAATGGTCAAATATGAGCGCGACTACTGAGGATTCTTTAAAAGTTCGATTTTCAAATCAAGGTAAATGTCAGTGTTTTCCCTTCAGGAAATTCTCAGTAGCAGCCTGGATTCTAGTTTTTTTTCCTTTTGCTTAAAGTATATATATATCATAAAATATATGCGTGCACTGTATATATTTACATTCTCTAGATAGTCCTTGGGGGAAAAAATGATGAAAAGATATGTATTTATTTCCATAAAACATCATACCAACCACGGTTCCTAAAAAGCAATATATCACATACATTTACAAGACAGGAAACATAATAATATATGACTGCTTATTATTCTTGGATTTAACTTAATATACGATCATTTGCCTAACGTCATAATGCTTTTTACGATGTTACAATGTATTGCGCTCTCATATTTCTTTAAGATGAAAATGTATCTACATACATTTTTTGTTGTTGCTTCGCGTGGTTTCGAGACGAATATTTATAGCACTTTATTGAATGTAATTTGAGTGACAAAGTACCTAATATGTTGATGTTTATAAGGATTGAAATGAAACAAAAGTTTTAATAGTATACATATTTATATGATAGATTTAAAACTACTACTACTACCTACATAATATTGTAAAACTATAAATATGAAATAATAAAAAACACCTCAAGGGTAAGTATATATTCCTCCACATCGCTATCATCTGGTAACATGCTCTGAAGACTAGCAGGATTGCCACGTGGAATAGCAATGCTAAATCTTTGTTCAAGAAATAAGCCAGCCCTCTGGTCTTGCGAAGTGTCGACCATGTCTTTTTGATGTTTCCTTGAAGAGGAGGCGCGAACTCGGACCCCATGGCCCAAGCGTTTGGACCCCAAACGGCTCAAAGGACCGAAATAAATTTTAAAATTGTATTATTATTTTGCATTGCAGTCATTCACGTAGGTACAGCTAGAAAAAATACCAAGGTATGTTTTTTTGATACCATTTTTATTTTTTACATGTAAATGAAACGAAATAGAAAATAAGTAATTTTCTAGGTTGTTAAATTAATCCAATTAGCATCCTACTGTATGTTATTCCTTGTTTACTTTATTAATTAGCAGTGTGCAAAATAAAATGCAAAATATCTTGAAAATGTAATATTGTGAAAAACAATAAAATAATAATATGAGGTGATAAAATTTCATAAAATATTTTATTTTACTCTAGAGTTTTAGTATAGTTCATAAAATAATTTGGTTTTATTACTAACAATAAAATAATAAGTGCCTACTAAATTATTTTCCTCGTAATATATTAAATATTTAATTAGTATTTATGTGCTTAAATAAAGGGAATTAATTCACTGCGTAAAAATAAGTATTTTTTATCGAATTTTAATTTTGTTATTTTGTTATTTTTTATCGAATGTTGTTTTATATAATCGAAATAGGTATATTCGTAAGAAAACATCCACAGTTGTTTGAAAAAGTTTCTGAAAAAAGTCTATTCAGTAAAAGAGATCCCACCAAGGTTGTTGTTCCAAAATGTAGAACTAGTTTGTATCATAAGAATTGTATGTTTATGTGTGTCAAAATTTATAATAAAATACCCCAAATAATTAATAATGGAACTTCCACTTAGACAGTTCAAATTAAAATTAAAACAATGGTTAGCACAAAAGTGCTATTATTCAATTAAAGATTTTTTAGAAAATAAGTAAGAATAATGCTCTAGCTATATTATAATTACCTATTTACTTTTATATACCTAATATTTTTTTTAGTACCTACCTAATTTATCCTAATGAATACCTACGCCTGAATAGGCCTAAATTATTGTATGCCCAAATGGGCTGATTGATGTGCTGTACTATTTTATAACACCTGTATTTACTCAATCAAGGCAATAAAGATTACTTTACTTTACTTTAATAATCACAAAAATCAGTATTACCAAGGGGTATGTGTTGCCCGAAAACTGTATTGTGTACTAGGTTGTGTAAGTCAGGTAGGGAGTCGCTCCATGTAGACCTGATATTCAGCTGCATATGGTTAAACTGGAACCCGCCCACAACATTGTTGGGAAACGGCTAGGCAGATTATGAGATGGTAAATTCAAGAACTTAACTTGCTTGCTTACGTATATTAAACGAAGAACTTTTTTATATAGTGTAGATACATACGTCATAGTATTGAATCCTTTGTCCACAATCTGCTTCATCGCTCAAAATGTCTTTTTGTACAATATTTAGTATAATCCCAAACACCCAAATAACTACCCCATTTTTCCTGTGCTGACACCTTTTCACGGCAAAAAATTGAGGCAACAGAGAAAAACAAAGTTTTATTTACAGCCACCATATTTTTCAGAAGCTACCCAAGGCCCAGCGAATAAAGGCGTAAAGATAAGAACAATGTCATTTTTACAGTACGTCATTCGGCATGAGACAACTTCGTAGACGGAATTATTTCCCTAATCCAAATGTTTTAAACTCCTGCAACCTTCTGTTTCCCTGGTACTTTCGGCCGTCCCTTATCATTATTTAGTTTTTATTACTGCTCTGTGCTTTTTTACGACAAAAGTGACTGAAGTACCTGCCTACCTCACAGTTTTTTTGTTTCAAAACATTACTCTTTTTTAGCTCGTAGAAAATAATTAATCCCGTATATAAAACTTTATGCTGAATAAACTTTATTAAATGCTAAATATTTTTTCCTTACAACAAAAATAAAATAAAATACATATTGAATCGTTTCTAATGAAATCGAAACGGCATTAATTTTCTTCATTTGTTTTCGGAGAAATAATAATACTACCATTTTTTAACCCCCGATGCAAAAAAGGGATGTTATAAGTTGACTTCGATGTCTGTCTGTCTGTGTATGTGGTGGCATCGTAGCTCTCAAATGGATGGACCGATTTCGATGCAGATTTTTTCATTTGAAAGCCAGTTTCCTTGCGGTAGTTCTTAGCTATGTTTGGTTAATATCGGTCTAGCAGTGTAAGAGTATCAGCTTTTTCCAAAATTATCTTAGGCATTTCTGCGTAGGGGGTTTGATGACAAGATGGGACCATAATTTGGCACAAAATTGAAGGACTCGCATGGTTTCACAGAAGCACAAAAAGTTTAACATAATTTTAGTATAGCAGACCTCCTTCTTTGAATGTCGTAAAAGAGTGGGTGGTCCCTGAGGTGAAATAAATGCTTTTAATACACAAGCAAGTAATGTTTGTTTACAAAGGCTCAAAGGTCACTCTTGTGGAAATTTTCCTTAATCGTTAATGTAACAACACCCATGTCATTATATACAATACGTATACGAGGTACCTGAACCTTCTTAGTATGTCCAAAATAAAATTAAGGTTTATTTTTGGAATTTGTTATGCTAAAAATACTTTTGCTATTTGTTCTAATAATATTTGCTTTGAAATATCCTTGTATAGTGGCGTTACTAAATAAAATTATATTGATTGAAGTATTTGCGAGGTTATGATGACGTACTCCGCGGTTAGAAAACGGATGGGTATTTAATAGGAGTTACACTTAAGAATAAGTTCTTTTATCCCAAAAAAAGTGCTTGTGCGATAAACAAGGAGAATGACATCACGAGCAAAAACTTGGATTAAATATCATCATTAGCCATTTGATTGCTGGGTCAAGGGCTCTGCTCATACAAAGAAAGCATTATTAACCACTTTCGCTTAAGATAGATTGGCGATATCCGACTTTTTGAAGTCCAGATTTTCTCACGATGTTTTCCTTGACTATTATATAAGTCGAGTGTTGTACAAGATACACTTAGAAAGTGAATAATATCATCATTATCAGCCTATATATCGTCCCACTGCTGGACACAGGCCTCTTCTCATACAGAGAAGGCAGGAACATAGATCACCACGCTTGCTCAAGTCGGATGTGCAATTAAAGACTTTTAAAGTCCAGGTTTTCTCACGATGTTTTCCTTCACCGTTAGTTAGTGACGCCTAAGATAAACTTAGAAAGTACGTATGACTTTAGAGTCACATTGGTACTTACCAGGTTTCGAACCCGCACAATCGTACACGAGAGGCAGGTGCCTTAACCACTAGGCCACCACGATATTCCACATTAATGAACACTAGCAATCAATATAATTAATGCTGCCACATACAGAAACTATTAATCTCGAACAAATTCTAGACAAAAAGGCTTCTAGATAACAGATTACAATGTAACAAAGAAATAGGTCAAACTAAATGATCTATTTGACCAATGAAGGCCACATTAATGACACGTCATTGATTGATGACGTCACATGGTCTTTAGTCAAAGCTCAATTACTAGCCGAGAATCAAGGCGGGAAGATAATCTGAAAAGTAATCGCTACCTTCGTTCGTTAGCTGTCACGAGCAAATCAAGGACGGCGAAAATTGTATTCATTAATATTTATTGGAAATTAAGGAAAGTATTACCAGTTTTTTTCTTGAAAAGTAAAAGGACAGTATGTTTTTTAATTACTTAATTGGAATAATCTGTCTTGATTATGGCTAACATCTTTTTCAGAAGATTTAAAGCTGTGTATCTACTTTTTTTTAAATTAAATATTTAATATTTTGATGCCAACTAATTACAAGAACATCACCCGTTTATTACTAAATTAGCTTTAACGATAACCTCTTAATAATATATTTTTTTATTAATATAATTTTTTAACTTTTTTTCATCACTCCCGCTCATTTTTCATGTTTTTCTTAGAGTATTACTGTGTCGTATTCTGTATTGCTAAATACTTAGTCTTGCATTCAACTATATTGCCTCTCAATTTTTCAACTTCACCATAACATAATATCACGGACACCTAAGTCCAATAACAAAGCACTTCTTTTTTTTGGGTGAGAAATCATCAAACGACTTCTCACGCCGTGGTTGGGGCGGGAGGGAGTGACAGTCTGACCAAAACACATCCATATTCCTTCCTTAGCTCTTTGTATTCCAGGGTCGCGGTAACTCTTTCGAATATCCCGCAGCCCCGGCAGGACCAACAAAACACTTCAGGGGCTGTACCACCACGTGTTTTTGCAATCACTATTTACGTTTGAGAGCGTGACACAGCTACTAACGTCGTATAGCTCTGTCTTTTTCACAACAAAAATAATCTTGCTTTGGCACGTCATAGTAAGGCCCCAGATCTCTACTCTGAAACACGGTCAGAATAACACCACGGTCCCTAACACGAAAATACCTTTGTTCGGCCAAAGGTGAAGAGACTAAAACAATACAGAACACTAGAACAATAAACGTGTGAAGATATCCTTTGAGTGCACGGCGAGATTCTAACAAAAACACATCGTTCTCACAGACCCTTGAGTTTGATGCTAGTCGCTCTCGATACTAAATTATATACATTTATAATGTATTTGGTGGTTAAATATACTAGCTTTGTTGTACTTGTATTCATAGTTAAATATATAGGGACCCGCTATTTCTATGTGTGTACACAAAATATATTAAATGTTTATTTATACACAAAAAAATATAGCTTTCCTTTTATTATTTAATAAATACACATAACACTTATCTACTTTAAAATAAATAACCTTTCATTCTATTATACGATAATTCTAAAGAACAGTTGCTAAGCTGACGGCGATATTCATTCCATTTTTTTATTTTATTTTTTATAACGTTCCTTTTTCTTAAGAATTGTTAGAAATAAATTAAGATTTGCAACATCCTCCTTAAGTTAACCCAAAGATTAAGTACCGCGTTTCCCTCTAAAGATTAATAAAATCTTAATCTGCAACACCATGATAAACGCTACGTTGAGGTTATTCGATTAAATAAATGGTCCCCTAGGTGCTGGTAACCACGGCGAAGCAATAAAACAGAATGAATCCTGGACTCCGAGTGATCTCGTTTTGTTTCGTGATAAAGGTCTTGATGTTAATTCAACTGGACGCTTGTTTAGAGATTGCAAGCACTATGATAGAAGTCAATTTATTTTTCATGGACGGAGAGATTGCGGATTTCTTGAAACTCCGTTTGAAAGTAAACTGGGTCGGAGTTCATAGCATTGGCATTGGTGTGCTCAAATAAATTCCGTCAGGATTTAATAATTATTATCTTGTTGAGCTACATTCCCAGAATTTAGGAAAACAGGAAAATTAAGTATCTTTTTTTTTTCAAAAGAAAATCGAACGCTATCGTATTTATAATATTTGACTATGAAGTTTATTGCGTTAGAAAAGTAAATAAGATTAGTTTAATAGAATAAAGATAATTTCAAAAAGTGCTCTTTTTTGGTCATTGTTGGGTTTGTGTCCGTTATCCATCGTAAATAATGTTTCAAATACCCAAATCATAAATAATACTGGCAGTCTATAATCTGGCCAAAAGCGGTCACATTAACCCTCTCCTACAGCCACTCATGTAAACTTAAACAGGAGATTAGTTCAAGAGCTTCCTAGAAGCGCTACTAAAACTTCTTAGCCGATATATCTAAGTATATGACACATGGTTACTGACGTATATGTATGGTATAGCGACCGCTGGGAGCCGACAATCCTCTTATTTCCCGGCCGTCGTCCGCACCGACCCGCACTTACACCAATGCAGTGCAAAGTGGACCCGATGCACTCGAATGCATCGACATTATTAGGGCTGCTGTAAATAAAATATATTTGGTTTTGATATTTACTTCGACTTCAGACAACATAGGAAAAAATCCAACGCGTAAGTCGGATAAAAAGTGTAATGGTTCCTGATAATTTCAATTTATTTACTACTAGCTTCTGCCAGCGACTTCGTCCGCGTGGAATAGTGGTGTTCCGCTCCTATTGATCTTAGCGTGATGATATATAGTCTATAGACTTCCTCGATAAATGGACTATCTAATACTGAAAGAATTTTTCAAATCGGACCAGCGGTTCCTGAGATTAGCGCGTTTAAACAAAATGACAACATTTCCCTTCACTGCTCGGCTCCTATTGCAATCAATAGGAGCCGCTGTTATATAGTATACTTTTCATCACGCTACAATTAGCGTGATGAAAAGTATACTATAACCAGCTCAGGAGTATGAAAAATAATTGTACCAATTTCGTTAAAATCAGTCAAGTAGTTTTTGTTTCTATAACGTTTATACAGACAGACAAAAATTTTACTGATTGCATTTTTAGCATCAGTATCGATCCCTGATCAACCCCTGATAGTAATTTTGGAAATATATTTCATGTACAGTATTGACCTCTCTACAGATTTATTATAAGTACAGATAGATAATACAATAGGTATTAAAAATGTGTACACAAATCTTTTGATGATTTTACTTGTCAGCCTATTTCAGGATATATGAGAAGAGGTCTTTAATTGACTATGGGGCAGTAAAAAAGCCTATCCTGAAATGGTACCAGTTGTAGGTATGGTACACCACGCATTCAAAGAACATCAAAGACTTGTTTTCATAAACAAAAAATAAATAATCTAAATAATAATCATAAACTCGGTCGTTGTACAGAGAAACCTACCTACCTTACTAGCAAAAAAGAAAAACATTTCCACCAGAATATTTTCGTACAAACAGAAATAAATCGACGAAAACAAGCAATCGAATCGGCTAAACGGCATATAGTATCCGTAAACAGGACGTGTGAGACAACCCTAGCTGTTACAGTGACTACTCTTTCCCGTGGCCACGTGAAATCGAGCGAGACGCATTAGTATCGATAAAACCGTACAATGATGTACGTACGTACCTACATCGATTCTATATAATCGAGAAAGAAGCACTGCTGGCGATTGACCTATATGAGTGTTGTGCAACAATTATTTGTAAAATAAGTTTTGTTTTTAGGTAGGTCATCTGCCTAGCCTTTTCCCAACTATGTTGGGGTCGGCTTCCAGTCTAAACCGGATGCAGCTGAGTACCCGTGTTTTACATGGAGCGACTGCCTATCTGACCTCCACAACCCAGTTACCGGGTAACACGGTACCCCTTGGTAAGACTGGTTGTCAGACTTTCTGGCTTCTGACTACCCGTAACGACTGTCAAAGATGTACAAATGACAACCGGGACCAACAGCTTAACGTGCTTTCCGAGGCACGGAGGAGTCTCGCTATGACAAAGATGGTCACCCATCCACGGACCGACCGCGTCAAGCGCAGCTTAACCTTTGATCGGTCGACCCGTGCGGCTGTTACTTAGCCACGAGTTTTTAGGTAGGTACTCTGTTTTTAAACTTACTTTTTCATTCAAATTAAATTGCAAGTAGGTAGATATATTTTTGAAATACTTTTTGCAATGTAGTTACTGTCAATAAAATAATATCTACCAAGTAATAGATATCATGGGAGTTGTAGTATAGAAGGGCGCTATTTAATAATGAAATAGAATGAATATATTTTTAATTGAGTCTGAAATAAAATTACCAAATAAAGAGCTCTATAAACTGTACAGTGTACACTGGCTCATCATTGTATTCAACAAAAAAATATCAATTTTCATTAAATAAAAAGGGCTCCAATGTACAATAATTATTTACATGCCCACAGGGACAAAATATATTTATAATTTTAAAAGGCGAACTTCAATGAAAGCTAACTATTCGCTACAATAGATACTACTACACTAAGTAGCTACTTGACGAAATTAATAAATAATAAAAAAAGTTAATTATTTTTGTATTTGTGTTTACACACGCGTATCGTATAGAAATAAATTAAAACGTTATGCTGTACTGCACTTACGGTGCTATGCGACAATTTAGCGCTCCAGTGCATCTCGATCGCTGCACCGGTGAGGATGTTATCGAAGCAACCGTTCTATTGATTAAAGCAGTTACAGCTGTATGCTTGATTAATTAATAGAAATAAAATGCTTACGAAGAGCATGTTAATGCTTTGCAGTTTGAATTAAATATTTATATAGGTATGCAACTATCAAGCGAAATGATATTTTATTATGTTTTTTGAATTGATTTGTAATCGCTTCTTGTAGGAAAAAATAAAAAAGAATCAAGAAATAGTCTAACTAAAATATGGCGTCAGAAAATTCTTCCTCATCGCCGTCAACTGGTAGTGTACCCAAGAGGCTGGCAGCATTGCCACGTTGGATGGCAATGCTTAGCCTTTGGCCAAAGTAAAAGCCAGCTTTTAGATCATGGGAAGTGTCAAAGGTCGCTTCGCTAAATATTTAAAAGAAGGTGAGCCTTGGATTCCACGACCCGAGAGTTTCAACACCAAACGGCTCAAAAATATAGTTGCCAATGAAGTTACTAAGTATACCTACTTACACTTAAAATCTTTTATCACTTATGTTTTTTTTATAATCTCTTCTTATTAAAAACAGATACACTCTTTAATATCTAGGAGTTTAAATGTAGTCACCAAGTCCACCATATGGTAGCAGCCCCGTATAGAACATTTCAACTAAGATTAAGATTAAGCCGGGTTTAACACGCTCTCCTCACCCGGTTTTTCTTTTGAGCTTTAAAGATTAGCCCCCGTTCCCAGTGGCTCTGATTAAGATTTATGTTAGGGACATATCTAATACCTACATCCATTTATTCTGCCGCTGTTTCATTTTTTGCTATACTGAGAACGTGAGGTTCTTCAAAAAAAAAACTGTGAATTTTATTAATTTTTATATTTCAGATGACCTATTTTCCTCACAGTCTTTAATTTTCTAGTTAACATAATTTTTCCCTAGGTTCCTTTTTTTTATACAAATATCTATTTAATCTTGATGATTTGCAAAACATTAACCTAGTGGAAGTACATAAAAAAAACATTATTAAAAATAATTAAAGCTATCAGTGTTGAAATTAATACAAAAATAAAGCTTAAATTTTCGCAATAACTTCCTAATCTGACGAGATTTTCCGTATAAATAAATACACTACATGCCACTATAACAGAAATACCTCGTCCTTCTGCCACATACACGCTCTAAAACAATAGAGATTACTTCTGAAACACTCACTACACTCACTAATCAAACACATGCGGTACTTGAGTGCCTCTCTCGGATACAATGATCCGCACTTACAGTGACCCACCTACATTTCAAATTGTACCTGGTCCTGGTGGAGGAGAATTCTCCTGCAGGTGTTTTTTATTTAGTGAAATAGAATCTGCAACTATGTATATTATATATACGAGTAGATGCATATAAATATTAATCCATTGTTTTAAGAAATGTTAAGTGTAATGTATTTAAAATGTATATAAATTTTAAGTGTATTGTTTCCATAGTAAGGGCACAACTCGTATCATTTACGAATAAAAACACATTTCTCTTTATATTTATTTATATGAAGATGTTTACATTATATACATTCTTAACCATATAAATAAAAAATATTCCAAATAAAAAATAGCGTCAAAAAATCGTCCACATCGCCGTCAACCGGCTAAGAGATTGGCGTTGACTATGCATTTACAAAAAAAATGAAAAATCGATCATTAAAAACATAATATAAGGAAAGCCATATTTGACCCAACTTCAACATAATTTTGTCGCGACATTACTAACCGTAAGTCATTACATAGTGTGTGATTTTCATTAATTATTGTTTAAACGTGAAATGAAATAAGTTGGAAAGGAAAACTCGGTCCTATTACGAATCAGTAATAGGACCGAGTTTTCCTTTTCAGCTCAGTCCAAATGTAGTCGGATCGTGTCAACATAGCTTTAGGAATACGAAATATTATAAAAAAGATTAAAAGCCTGAGGAGGTAATGCTGCTGACGGGCGTAGCCAAGCGTAAAATTTTCCGATATATTTTTGTATTCTGGCCTTTTATTTGTCATGGCATTTATAAAAGTCCTTTGGGTTTTCCTGCCTTTAATATTAATTAATTCGTTTAAAGTTTATTTATTTTAAACGTGGAAATCGGAAGTGGTATAATGCCGTATTGTCTTTGCTTTGTGAATAGAACTATGGAACGTGGCAGCCATCTTTGAAATCAACGGTAATTTTATGAATTGTTTTTTTTTTCGAATTTCATTTTAAGAAAAAATATTAGATTTAGTGTGTTCGCAACATAAGCAAATTAAATCATGAAATATCTATCTATATATTATTTATCTTAAACTTTTACTGAAAAATATTTATTGACATTCAAACAACATACTATCATTTTTTTTTTATTTTTTTTTTGTGTATGTCATCTCGCAGGTCAACCTAGAAGGTTGTCGACTGCTTAACCGGGCTTGCCTGTGAAGTGCCTTAAATAAATTTAGGGCCTCCAGCCAGGGCTTAACTTACAAAACTAAGCGACTACACGCTAAGGGCACCCCCTAGTGGGGTACGGGCCTCGGCTTAGGGCGTCGCTGGGGGAGGACAGCAAGGGACAGGCTGGATCAGAATAAATTTTGATTATTATAATCGGGAATTTTAAAGCTATTAGCTCAGCTCGCGGGCTGGCTCGTCGAGCTAGGGTACAACATACTATCATTCAACCGTCTCTTGTATAACAAGGATCGTACCAATAACATCTACCACACAATCCTACACAAGCGTTTCGAACGTCCATAGACACACAACCGTATTCAATCCTTCCACACATAATATACTCTAGCTATCACAACCGCATGAGTGGTCATTGAATGCGTATTGTCTGTCACAGCTAATAAGCCTGACAATATGCCAAATTCTCTACAAACCACCTGTCAAGACAATATCGAGGCCATGTTTGTAGACCCAGTTGTAGAACTGGTGCTTTATGTACTCTGTGAGAGATTAGATAAATGTGCATTAAAATTTATTGTTAGTCGTTTAAATTCTCGCGGATCCCCTCCTAATTAATTATTATTACAAAATTAACTCTTCCAACCGCACAGTCAGACTTCAATTAACTATAACGAAGAATTGTGTTTTAGAGAGCGGCTGTAAAATACCAACTCGGCAAGTAATCTTTTGTGCGCTAAGGAACTCATTTCAATAATCATTTTAATTATTATCACCATTCAAATTGAATTCAACGAAGATTAATAAGAAATTCCTTTTGAAATAGCCGTCCATTCGGAGTCCAATTTGTGATCTTATTTGACCGAGATCAACAAAACGAAAAGTATTCAAAGGTAAAAATTCTGAAAAGAGAGAAAACCGGAATAGCAACTGGCGACGACTTTCAATCTAAATTAAATGGCCCCTGTGTACCTACTCAAATTTTCTATTTAGCATCGAGCAATATATTTTTCTAATTTGTCGATGCTGAATAGAAAGTTTATACTTTATTCTTGACGACGCCATTTTCCGAAAGGCCGATTTTGGTTACAATAAGTTTTTTTTAATAGCCGCTACGTGCCTATTACCACAATGGGTTTTTTTTAAACCAGCGGAGTGCTTTTCAGGCCTCACGTATCATAAAGTTCCGTAGTACAATTTAATTTAGTCGACTATACCTTGTTAATCCTACTTAGCCATGATAGTCTTCCTTGTAACTTCGATATATACCAACTTCATGACTACTCTACATACAGCTATAATAAAAAAAATACCTAGATACCTACATCATATTAAATTAAACGCTAAGAAAATTACTTCTAAAGATGTTAGAAGGAAAACATAACTTTTAGGGTTGAACTGAATCCATACTAATATAATAAATACGAAAGTCTGTCTGTCACCTCTTCACGCTTAAACAGGTGAATCCATTTAGTTGACCTTTGGTTAGTTGATAGCTTAAACCCTGGAAAAAGACATAGGGCAGTTTTTATCCGGTTGCTTTAATTATATCTCACGGGACGCGGGTGAAACCGCAGGAAACAGCTAGTACACAAAATAAGATTATAATGTTAATCTATTACAACTTTAATCATGATTACATATTTCTTTTTCGAATAGGTATAATAAATTGGTTACTTTAGGAATAATTAACTTAGATAAACCAACTGAAACAGCTTAGTTGAATGATTAAATATTTATTTTAAATAATAATATCATATTTTTGTCTATTAACAGTTCAAAATACAATCCTTATAATATTAAAAGAAGGATTAAATAAAAACAACCCCACCATACATTTTGCGAACATATTTAATAAAATTTTCAGTTAACATTCGGCATACACCGCGCCCTACATTAGCTGATTCCCGGAATGTTTGCCGCGGTGGGAGCGACCTCTCATTACACTCGGTACCTGCATTCGCAAAAGAAACTCATTAAAACTTTTTTCTCAGAGATACAAAGCGGTGGAGTCCTCGCCTTCGAATGTAAATAAAACTTGAGTCGTTTTTAAATTAATTTCCTTCAGTTTATAATTGACGTTTTCAGAGGAAGTGGATGTACCTACTAGAGTTGTTTGCTTAAAAAAAGGTATAAAGGATGGTATCGATTGTCCATGATTGATTTTGATGTAACTATCAGTTTACGTGTTACATTAAACTTTTTAATAGACTAAAAAAAAGGAGGTTCGAATGATCCAACTTATTTTTTTTGTATAAGCTATTCAGAAAATATTTAAAATTAAATGCCGTTTATTTGATGAAATAGAATATTCTGTAGGTGACAATGTTCTGTAATGACGGTTAAAGCAAGCTCTTATAGACAATCTTTAAAATTACTTGCAATTATACATCATGTATATCATGTTATAGGTGTGTTAATTTTTTATATTTAATTTTATTTTTTACAATCCGTTAAAGTACGAAAACAGAAAGTTTAGTCAGGCGTCCGATTACACCTTCTTGCTTAAATTCAGTTTAATGTGTTGTGTTTAATGTACTCAACAAAACTTACCTACATAATATATAAAACAAGTGTGAATAAGTAATATTAATTACAATGTTTACAGTCATTACCAAATTGACACAATACTACATTAATAAACACGGTCAATTTTGCAAAAGAGGATTGTAGCGTTTTTTCGACATCCTTCATTTAATTCACGAAGGGAAACGGTAATCGATCGAATAACTTTACGAAACATATTCGGATTACTAAACCGGACCAATGCAGCTTAGTAAACTGTATCAAAGGGCACGGCTAAGTTGTCCGGTAGAAAAATGTTTTATTTATTCAACGTTTTAATATTTACCGCGATTTGTCGAGTGGACTCTGGACTCTTTGATAGATATAGCGGGAAGAAAGTTGACGTAGCGCAGGCGAAGGAACTTCGTTTGAGAAACGCTACTGAGTAAGATTTTTTTTTATTTTAAAATTAGAATTTATTAAATATTTTAAAAAAAATACATAAAAATCCAAATCGATAACCTGTCCTTTTCGAAGTCGGTTTAAAAGTGTTTGCGACTTGGTCTGAATAAGGCAATTCTTTTTTATCAAAAACACTTGTGACTCACAATCAGAAGCGCCGTGCTTACCTATAAACAAACAAAAAAACATCAGTGCATAAGCCGAAAAGAAAGTGGTTCAAACTATGTCTATATATAAATATGTTTGTGTATCTTTGTAGGCGATGTTCAATAGACATAAAGCCGTGTACTCCCCACGAAGGCAGCCGGATTGATGGCACTTGTAATAACTACAAGTATCCAACAAGAGGCTCGGCCAAAGGACCTTATCTAAGGCTTCTGAAGCCTGATTATGCCAATGGTAAGTTCTATGATTTTTTATTATTTCTTACACCATTTTTTTGTTAGAGTCGAGCGTCATCAACTTCGGCCATCTAAATGGATGTCCTTGTATATCTGAACAATCACGGCTATAGCATTATTTTTATAATAAATTTAAGAGGCAAACTATTACGGCTAAATAGGCTTACCGGTTACAAAGTTACAGTAAGTCTGTAAATTTATTGGCGGAATTCTGAAGTCATGTGTCTATTATACTTCCACCCACAGATATACTCGTATATTATACGACGAAAAATAGATAACTTGCGTTATCTATTTTTCGTCGTATTTCGTATCCAAGTATGATAACCAAGCTTGTCACTTTATGACTACTCTCCGTGACGTCACCAGAGCGTTTTACAGATTTCTATATACTAGTTATCATTTTGAGTACTTATTGCAGCTCAATAAAGTACAATTATTTATTGTACCTTCTGTTGCCGTCTGGTTCCAATATGGTGGAGCGCGAACTAATTCAGACGGCGTCACTACACTCATCTGTTACACGCGAAATACACACACTTACGTCATCTAAATAGATACCATGTCTGTGACTTCACACATACTGAACTATCTAATAGACTGAGCTTGACAAATATCTGTCATCGCACCCAGATCGTAATATCCGCATGAACAGACATGGCGCGCCGCTCCCTTCTGCTCGGAAGGTCAGGACGGAACTGCACTCCACCGGCTGGGTGGAAGATAAGATCACCTTCAGTGTAGCTGCCGTCCATATGCTGCAGTTTATACATAGGGACATTAGCTTTATGGATGGACCATGTAAGTGTTTTAGGTTAAGGAATTTATTTTTTAAGGGTGATATAGCCGATCATTCTAGGCCTTAGAATCATTATTATCCCTAGAATTTGGGGAGTATTTTTTAGGGATGGGTAATCATCAAATTACTCCTCCCGCCACCGCAGAACGAGTGGGAGTGTCAGCGTCACTAAAACCCTTCCGATTTTTTTCCTTTTTTTGCCCTTTATGTTTCAGGAAAAGACTAAAGTAAGTATAAGACTTCCAGGGGCTGTACCACCACGTGTTTTTGCAATCACTATTCAAGTTTGAAAGTGTGACACAGCTAGTAACGTCGTATAGCTCCGTCTCTTTTTCATAACGAAAATAACCTTGTTTTGGCACTTCGTGGTAAGGCCCCAGGGCCATAGTAACTCTTTCAAACGATCTCGCAGCTATTGAGCTCAATAGCTGCTTACCATATAATATGCAGCCTTGGGGAGGCTTAATTCGTATGGTCTATGTATATCATAATGATGAGACGACGTTCCATATGTCATGAGATATGTGGTGATGATGAGTGAGATCAAGGTCAATAGCTTTAGAACTTTGAACGCCACGCAGTCACCGGTGACCCCAAACAATAGTTTTTGCAATGTCAAATGCATGCAAATGCAGTGCTCAAAATTTAATAAAAAAAGGTTTTTATTAATAATGGAATACTGCGCTATTTGTTATGATGATTAATGCCTTGAATTTTCAATATTTTTCATAGTTGATAATGACTTTAGCATGCAAATCATTTTGCATGACAATAAGTACCTTTCCTATACAAAGTTTTAATATAAACCCCAATATCAATAACCGAGCTCTACCTTCCAGTTGACTACTTCAAACGCAGGCAATATTGCTGTACGCCAATAGGTGATAAAGACCCAAAGTGTATCCCTATACTGGTGCCTGACGACGACCCGTATCTCAAAGTGACTGATATACGCTGCCTAAACTTCTCTCGAGCGGAAACTTTCCAAGACGCCAGTTGTACACCCGAAATAATACTTCCAGAACAGGTAACTTCAAGAACTCGCTAAGTTATGTATAAGTTTTGTGATATGTGAGAAAATGATCTCACTTTGTGGCTGTTTAATACGAACGTTTCAATATTAAGTGTTCGAATGACTTAAATTGTGGTTTTATCCTTCCTGGGGGTCGTGGGAATGCTAATGGTGAGGCACGAGAAATGTTACAGACATTTTCGTTATTTTACCTCGAAAATGTATTAAGAAAATGTACCTTAAACAGCAAACAGAGGAAGCTGCTCTGAATTTATTTAATATTGAAACGAAATTCCTGGAAATTGTTTTTCATAGTAGTTGTTGCATAAATTGTATTATTTTTATACCTTAACAACTTGGTAGCATAATCATTGTCTGTGTATTATAATAACATGAGTATACCAGCTATCCGCCAGCGGCTTTGCCCGCATCGGCTATACGATTACGAATTAAAAATGACAGTTTCATACAAACTTTGCCCCCCTTAGGGATAGAATTTGGAAAATCTTAACTTATCGGATGCCTACGTCATACAAAGAACACATACTCCAAGTGCCAGGTCTCTACGATCAGCGGTTTAGACTGTGCGTTGATCCAAGGATGCAGGATATTCGACAGCGTTACCGCACCCCTGGAATACAAAGAGCTGAGGAAGGAACATGGATGGGCTTTAGTCAGTACGAATCTGACACTCCTCTCCGCCCTACCCACGGTGGGAGAGGTCTTTTGATGATTTCCCATCAGAAAAAGGACAAAGCATTTTACATGTTATGTAATTATAAAAATACCCGGTTTTATTTATTCATAAAAAGGAAATCAAAGCAAACGTTAAAACAGTTAAAATTAATATCTTTTCTGTCGATTATCCATTTTACCATATTTTTTTTATCCAGTGAATTAATATAGACATTATAAAATAAAATATTACTGTTCTTGGTTCAATAACAAATGTTACCGTGGAACTTTTCTGCAAATAGAACGACTAAGCTTTAACCGTGAAATTCAAAATATTTAAAGCGCAACCAATAAAACTGAATGGTATCTTTGGAACACCGAATGGTAATCAAATGTCTATTACATAGAAATCACGGAAGAGTTAGCAGAAATTTTACATTTATTTTGAAGAAAAAGTATCTACATATTGATTTTAAGTCTTCCAGTTAAACTGTCAATTTATCTTAACTAAATATTAATGAAGTGTATTTCAAGTACAAATAAAATAAATTAAGACAAAATTGCAGGTCCGCAATATTATTTAAATCTATTAAAATTAACACCAACAACTTACGTTGTAACACAATGTTTAAACCACTAGCGCCGCCGAGATAAATCGGGATCTATAGGAACTACTGTTACCAGTTTTGAAATATCTCACTAGATGGCGCTACTAATCTCGTTCTAACATTGGATCAAAACTTTTTACATATTAGAAAATTATTAAGAACATCATCACAATATAACGTGGCTTTATTTTAATATAACGTGGGATTGTTTAAGTATAATTACTGGCTTTTAGCAGTTTTCATATACGTAATTAATCATACATTACATGAAACTGACTTTTTATTTCAAAACTCCAAATCGACAGATTTTTTAGAGCTGTAATACTACTTATATGCTCGATTAAATACATAAAGTATTTTCACTCATAATCAACAAAGAGTTTTTTTTTTGTTATATTTAGACTTTGTTTTCAAATAGCAAGAAAAGTACCAGAAAGTTACACTAGATGTCACTGTGCAATTGACGTCACTATTTAGATCGCGGTGTTAAGATTCTCCGCGAGTGAATGACCCGGCTCGGTCGCGGGGCTTGAGTTAAGACCTTACTTCATAGGATCATTTCTATAGTAAGCTCTTCTCGAGACTTTCACACTATGTGAGTCCTCACAAGCCACGTTGATGAGATGTGGCGCGGTGCCCTGAGCGTGAGGCGGGCGGTGGTAGTCTTACCATCAGCCCTCGATGATCGTTCGCTCCCCTTCACCGGGGAGAGTGGGGTACTGTCGCTGTCTGAGTGGCTTTTTAAACTATTATAAACCCTTAAATTAACTCCGCTTGCATTTGAATAACTGGCAAAGTAGATTGCCAAACAATAACAGACGTCAAGTCAAGAATCTTTGTACATTATGTATACTTTCAAGTTATTCTATGCGTTTACGTTTACGTATAAATTGGTTAGACAAGTTTGGTTTATGAAATGTTCCGTTGCCGAGGGTCATTTGTGAACTTATTCTGATCTAACCTGTCTATTGCAACCCCCAGCTACGCTCTCAGCGTAGATCCATACCCAACTAGAGGGTGCCTTTAGCGCGTAGTCGTAGTCTCTTAATTTCTGTAGTTTTAAAGTTAAGACCTGGATCGAAGCCCTAAACTAATTTTAAGGCACTCCAAATGCAAGCACGGTTAAGCAGCTGACAACCTCTTAGGTTGACTTGCGAGATGTCGTGGAAAAGAAGGCCATGTATAGTCGATCCTGAGAGCAAGCAGTTATTCTGTGTCATCAGAACATGCCATTCTTGAGTTAAAAAATATGAAACTTAGTGTAGAGATAGCAAGGATGAGATTAAAAATTTAAGAAACAATTCAGTCAATCCTATCATTGTCTAAAAAACGTTTAAGTACCTAATAAATTAATTATTTTTTGTGACATTTGCGGATATTTGATTTATTAACTGAATTATTTCTTTACTTTTACATTGAATAATGCATATTAATATACCTAATACCAATAATAATTTTAAATGTAAACACAGACTTTCGACTACATACTCAGTGATATGATAAATGTTAACTAAATCAACGTAACACAAGATCGACCTATTTCCGTAATCTATATAAATAATCCATACAAAATATGTGTCACTAGATGGCGCTGTGCAATTGACGTCACTATTTAGATCGCGGTGTCAAGATTCTCCGCGAGTGAATGACACGGCTCGGTCGCGGGGCTCGAGTTAAGACCTTACTTCATAGGATCATTTCTATAGTAAGCTCTTCTCGAGACTTTCACACTATGTGAGTCCTCACAAGCCACGTTGATGAGATGTGGCGCGGTGCCCTGAGCGTGAGGCGGGCGGTGGTAGTCCTACCATCAGCCCTCGATGATCGTTCGCTCCCCTTTACCGGGGAGAGTGGGGTACTGTCGCTGTCTGAGTGGCTTTTTTAAACCATATTAAACAAACAAATGTTCTTATTAAAAAGTCTCCTTCTTGATACAAGATACAGCTATAACTATGGTAGTTTTTTTAACCAATATTACTATACTGTGAATATTAGGTGCATCAGTGATATTGGGGCAGAATATGTCGATCTACTAGAATTATATTACCTTTATAATGTTCCAGATAAATTATCAAACGCCAGTGATTGATCTCTCAACTATATACGGCGTAGATTATCAAGGTCTTGCTAAAGTAAGAAAATATGAGGACGGCCTTTTGATACTCGAGAAAAGAGATAATCGTTTCGTGCCTGCAAACATAACAGCAAATAAACCTTATTTATCGTCTGAGATGTTGGAAGATATGAAAAACAATATAATATCAAACATAAAAGATGACATGATGATTAAACTAACAAAGACTATGATAAACAAGAATTATACAATGGCGAATATGACGACCGATTTATTGTCCAACATGTCATCCGACGTATTGGGTAATATGGCTCCTAACTTGCCTAATATGATGCCCGAAATAATGCCTGATAAATACAATAATTTAGTAAATGACATAGCGCCATTTATTTTGTCGAATTTTACGAAAAATACAAATACGACTAAAGAAAAACTTACAAATATGACTGCTGATATGCTAGTCGATTCGATTGCAAATGTATTGGCTAATTCTATGGTCGGTATGGTGTCGGACATGGTGACAAAGCTGGCCCCTAATGTTACGGAAAATGTTTGTTTACAAAATAATGATACGGAACCTATTTGCTATCAATTTGGTAAGTTTAATGTTACCTTATTTACTTTCCAAACAAGTATTTTAATCCCTTCCCATGACAACCATGATGAAGATATACCGAAGGGGAAGACCGGAGAAGGGATGAATGTATTGTGTGATCTTTTGATTAGGATAACAATGAACGCCAAGATGACGGTTAGAAGGGACGAATGAAAAAAATATACACATTGCGCCGGCCGGGTGGCCCTAAATAATTGGGAACAGACATTGCTTTATTTTGATACGTATTTACGCCAATAATAGCTTTGATTCCACTTAAAAATATTCAATAAAAATCCATGAACAGCATCATCAACTGCCTATTTATTGTCCCACCACTAAGATTGATCACCACGCTTGCTCAAACCGGATTAGCGACTTTAGACTTTAAATCCATGTGTCCTCACGATGAGACCTTCACCATGAGACAATAGGGTCTAAAATATACTTAAAAAGTATTATCTTTTATATTCTGCTTATACTCGTATTATGATCCCAAAACTCCCTATTCATTTCACAGGTTATCCAGAAGTAGGCAACTATGACCTTCGTACAACAGCCTTAACGATATTTTTCATGAGGGAACACAATAGATTAGCTAAGGCTCTTCACAAGATCAACCCTTGCTGGAAGGATGACCGTTTGTTTAAGGTAGCTCGCCAAATCAACATCGCGACAGCCTCTAATATTTTCATGTATGAGTTGCTACCATATTTGCTGGGTAAGACCTAACAATTTTTTTTTTTATCATTTTAAACTGACTTCCAAAAAAGTCTGAGGTTCTCAATTCAACTTTTTTTTTTCTTCTTCTAAATACATAAATTTCTTCGTTATCGCTTTTTTTGCTATCGCAGGCTATAGAAACATGGTGAACTATGGATTATTATCAGAAAACGTGGAACATGTGACTACTTATGATGCGGAAGCGGTGCCTCTCGTATATGCGGAGTATGACATTGCTGTCAGATACTTCAACACATTCTTGGATGGCAGAGTAAAGTTAGTTGATCGATCCTAATTATGTCGCACGCGCATTTATTATTTTCGCGATTATTTTTGGTATTCATTGCATTGGTAGATTTAGAAAATTTTATACATATAGAGCAATAGATTGTTTTATCTACAAAATAAAAGCATTAAACCAACTTTATACATATGAAATAATATAAATTAAAGCAAAGAAACATTAAGTTTTTTATATGATTAAAAAACAGAAATGTGAACTAATGTTCAGTCGATATTCGGTGGTAAATGGCATGCCTACCTATTCTAATCATGACCCACAATACGTCACATTATCAAGTACCAATATTTTACAACATGAGGTTAAAGTTTCCAGTACTAGCACAAAAGTACCCTGTGCTCATAATTGCTAGTTTCAAAAGATTTCCTGTAACCTGCAAGGGAATTATGATAACCCAGTCTAGATTTAAACATGTTTTTGAGGTAACGTTCTTTATTTTTAAATTTTAGGACCTATACTGAAGCCTATCATTATAAAGACGAATATTCCTACAGTGAAACGCTCTTCAGATCTGGTCTCCTAGAAAAGGGTAAAATTTTGGAAGAACTTAATCGTGGAATATTTCATCAATATTCTGCCAAGATCGATGATATTCAAGATCCTGATGTACGTATACACCGATTAGTTTATATATATTTATTTACGATAAAAGATATGATATAAATGATAAAAGGACTTATGAAAAGGGTATCTATGGAATGTATCCCCGGTTTTCCTCAACAGGGCCTGGGTACTATTTTGAATTATCCAACTTATTTAACCTTCATTAACTCTATTTGCTATTGCTTATTTAACCTTTTATCTTATTAACTCTAGTATCTATATTGTTAGAAACAAATAAAAAATACTTTAACTGACCTTACTTTAATGGCATTTTTGGGAAACTGAAAAAACATTGGTTTATACTTTATAGCAATATCCTTGTCTAAACGTATAAAAGTTAGAGACATCGAAAAAAACTAAGATAATAATTATAAATCGTAGTGTTAAAAACAAATATTCTTTCAGATATTTATTCATCACAGTCGGTTTTTTAGGGTTCCGTAGTCCGACAAGGAACCCTTATAGTTTCGCTCTGTCCGTCTGTCTGTCTCTCTGTCCGCGGTATAGCTCCGTGCTTCTTGTTATTAGAAAACTGAAATTTGGTATGAATATGTATATTTATCACGCCGAAAAAGTGGTATAATAAAATTTTGAAAAATATTTTTTTTTAGGGTAGCTCCCAAACATGTAAAGTAGGAATGAATATTTTTTTTCGCGCGTACCCCTTCGTGTGGGTTATCGTTAGATAGGTCTTTCAAAAATATTATGGGTGTGTGAAGACCATTTTTCGGTTAAGCGAGCCATTTGCGAAATATCTAGCTTTTAAGTGAAAATTTTTGTTCGATACAAGTTACCCCCCCCTCTAACTTTTGCATGGCTGTACTTAGAAATGTGAAAAAAATCACAGACGTAGCACATGTAATGAACTTACAAGAAAAACTATCACGGCTAAGTAGACTTAACCGGTTACAGAGTTATAGTCGACTAACTGAGATCTACTACGGAACCCTACTGCGCGTGGCCCGACACGCACTTGGCCGGTTTTTTTTTGATATTCATTCAATAGATGGCGGATTATTATTGAACACATATTAACAAAAAAAATCTAATCTCTTTCGTAATAAGCAAGATTCATGTTTAATGCCTGATATTCTCTTATGTTCTAGATATCCGAAAATTACTACGGCAAGAAACTTCAAAGAGCCCATGATTTACCATCTTTAGACATACAAAGAGGCAGGGACCTGGGGGTGCGTGGCTACAATGATTACAGGCACATGTGTGGATTAAAACCAGCTAAGAAATTCAGAGACTTCATAGACGTTATGGAAATTGAGGTAACATCAAATAATGTTTGAAGGGTACCTAAGTCATTGCTATACCTTATATCTATTGCTTTCATCCTCCACTAAAAACAAATTTTAATGTATCCCACATTGAAATAGCCTCCACGAAATAAGTACCTTAGATGTAGGTCTGTCACAGCTTGGGAAGTTCTACTGCTACCTTGCTATGGCAAATACATATAAGAAAAGCTGATGAGCTGACCACACAATAACAACAGATTTACACAAAAATTTGATCGTGAACAACTATCCAATTATTAAACCAGTCAAAACAACTAAAAGAGAAGCCGGTACATGGATTAGGCCGTACAACCACCTCCGCGCTTTTTCATAAATAAATGGACAACGCACCAGCACAGTCAAAGAGTTTCATATGCCAGAAATTAGTTTACTAATTTAATTTCGCTATCTTTCCAGTCTCCCAGATTACAGTCTTGTTACTTAGTCTTCGCTTAGCTCGTCTTAAGCTTCCTCTTTAATTAAATTGCATCCTCTTATATCAAGTTGCTTATCAAGTCTACTGTAATATCTTATTACTAAGACTAAACATTAACTAAAGCACTGCCTCAGTCTTAGACGAACGTTCCGCAACGGTTTTTGTCACAGCTACTGATAAAATTGTTTGCACCATGTTGGCAAATAATCTAGCACATATTTTTCGCTGTTGGAAATTACGTGCATTCAAATTTTATTTTATGTTTCTTTTGATAAATGTTAAATGATGATAAAAATTCATTTATATAACTTTGGTAATCAAGGAGATTGTAAAAGACATTGCAACAGGGTTTGCCGAACGTACACTTGAATATGAACTCATGGAGCCGTATTTGTACAACACTTTTTCCAGAAAGTCGAAGCCCTAAAGAAACTGTACGACAAAGTGGACGACGTAGATCTGTTAGCCGGCATCATGTGTGAGAATGACATTCAAGGCATCCACGTGGGCCCCACGCTGTTCTGCATCATGACGAAACAGCTCCAGATCTTTAGGTTCTCTGACAGATTCTGGTTCGAGAGGGGCGACCAGTTTCACAGTTTTACTTTAGGTAAGTCTTCATCATCATCAGTCTATTTATTATTGGGCCACTGTTAGATATCCTCTAGCGCTTAGGTAAGTTTTATACCGATTTAGATAACAGGTACTTAGCATATGCTTTGGCTAAGCTGTATCTCTGTGATGTCAGACTGTAAGTCATGTCTTATCTGGAATTTTCTTATTTAAAACAACAATGGTCATGTTGTCGTATGATACAGGGGCTTCATAAAAATCAGTAATACATATTCTTTATTTCAACAGATCAATTGAACGAAATTAGAAAAACCAGTATGGCGCGGTTGGCATGTGATAACGCAGATGGTATCAAGTACATTCAACCTCAGGCCTTCTTGAGCGTAAGACCAGGGTATGTGCTATTCATTGTTAAAATATTCTATTTCCTTATACTAAACCGTAATAATGTCATAAATTGGCAAACAAGAAATCTCTGCTGTGATACAGCAATTATAGCTGTATTAAAGAGATCGTATTTTCCTCTGATAATAATACATTATACACCTAAATTGTCTTTCAGAAACATGCCAGCCCCGTGCAGCCACATCGAAAGACCCGACTTAACTAAATGGCGAGACAGAAACTGCCACAAGCAAAACAAGTACATCCATGAGGCCACCCACGTACCTATGGATTACAAACATAAACCAACAGCCTATGGAAGTAACAGGAATACTGTATCTGATTTCTCTTCTTTCTTTGATAATCTTCTGTCTTACAGACCTTCTGAGATCATGCCAGGGGCTTAAGAGTAGGCTATTTTTAATTCAGGAATTTGGAAGTAGGTTATTCTGTCTGTGTGTTTGTTCCAGTTTTACAGTTAAACTGATGAACCAATTTCTATAAATTGATATGCAGTTTAATCACCATAATATAATCTGGTAAAGTACTTAAAGTAGTTGACCAAGTAATATATACGTCTTATTGTTACAAGGGATTTTTCAAAATGTATTGCGTAGTTTAACCGAGGCGAAGTAACAAAGGTATTCTTTTCGCCGTGTAATGTATAGTAAATAAGATATTTGGATATCTTTTTGCGAGTTTTATTTCTAATTTAGAAGACTGAACATAGAAGATACCTGAGGTTCTCCTTGCTTTTACCAACCTGTAACCAAATCCGTTAAAAAAAATAAGTTGCAATTAAAGTAAGTAACACAAAGGACTACATTCAGGATACTTTTCAATCACAAGAATATAATTTGAAAACAATAGATACCTTCCATTGAAGTTATTAAAGAGTAAAATACTATAACTCAGATTTTCGGAATTGAATGTTACTAATTATTTTAACAAAATTTTAACAGAAAACTGCATTTTTATTTTGCACATTTCAGTTCCATTAAAATCCATAGTACGCTCTCATGATGAGAGTTGCTAATTGAGTCATTTTTTAGTTTTTTTTACCGGCTGTTCGGTTTTTAGTAGCCAGAACTGCTCAAAACCTCTCGAAATTATGATAATTATTAACAAAATACACTAAAAAAGTATCCGTGAAAACTATATTTACCCAAATAAAATCGGACTCTTTTACTGCACAAAAATAGTATTATTCCAAGAAGCGTTTTTGACGGTCTTTTGCTTCGATGTAGCTGAATGTTGTTTGGGCCCCTGCCAATCCTGTGTGATGCAAAAGAAAGCACACGTGTCGAAGTTTATTCAGAAAATGCAGTAAAACAACTGTTCGGTACTCCAAATCTTTACGATTTTTAGCAGGTGAGTCATTATGGAGAGAGAACTAACTTTATTACAGCTAAGTGCAATATTGCGTCATCATCTGCTTAGCCTTATTCGAATTCCAGTCAAACAGAATACAGCTGAGAGATCAGTGGTTTACATGGACTGACTGCCTGATCATCCCAACCCAGTTACCGAGTAACATGGTATCCCTTGGTAAGACTTGTTGTCAGACTTTCTGACTTCTGACTATCAGCCTGCCTGACTGTCAAAGATCTATAAATGACAGCCGTGACCAAACGCAGGATTTTGGGTATGTAATAGATAGTCACCCATCCACAGATTGACCGCGGCAAACGCAGCTTTGATCGACAGACCCGGCTCTATATAAAAAAAACTTATCTACGATAAGAAAGTGAAAAAGCCTTGATAAAATTCAAAGAAAAAAACATTTTTACAATTTCAATTTCAAGAAATATATTAATGAAAAACAGATGGCAAATACCACAGGTGTTGATCTTTGCTCCGATGAAAATCAATTTCAAATATTAAAAACAAATTGTGATTGAAGTTAGCGAAGTTTAATAATAATACTGATTTGTTTTTTTTTCTCAATATCTGAATATTCGAGTACCGGCCGTTTCATTATTGATATTCTTCTTGACTGAAATTTAAAGCCGTTTTCATTTCAGAATTGTTATTGGAAACCTTCACACTGTGGGGAAGTTAAATAGAATTCATCATCTGCCTAGCCTTTTCCCAACTATGTTGGAGTCGGCTTCTAGTCTAAGTCGGATGCAGCTGAGTACCAGTGTATTACATGGAGCGACTGCCTATCTGACCCCCACAACCCAGTTTTACCGGGTAACACGATATCCCTTGGTAAGACTGCTTGTCAGACTTTCTGGCTTCTGACTATCCGTAACGACTGCCAAAGATCTCCAAATGACAGCGAGTACCAACAGCTTTACATGCTTTCCGAGGCACGGAGGAGTCTCGCTATACGGCATTCCGTCCGTGGATGGGTTCCACGGACGGACCGCTCCAAGCGCAGCTTAACCTTTGATCGGTCGTACTCCTCAGCTCAAAATTAATATGTAATAAATTAAATAAAATTATTTATCAAATAAATTATCTTTGTTATACAAGTTGTCTTTGTTACATATAAATGGATATTAATAATTACTATGTATTATGATCGACAACTGTTAACCGTATCTACATTAACATTGTCTGACAATCTTACATATACTTACTTAAATTGTTTGCAACTTACCCACATAAAACTTTCTATACTGAATACAATGTAAAATTAAAGTACCGTCTTTTAAAAATAGTAAAACAACATTTTCTAATTTCTAGTTTGTATTTGTAATTATTTTATTGTACAATGTATGGTGCATCTTATGAACAATAAAGTGAACACTATGTGCATAATAACTGTTGCCAGGGAAGAGAAGGACTATCCTACCATGATACAGTGCTTACTAGTACGGAGGGCAGTGTAAATTAATCTCACCTTTATTGCCTACATTGGAAAATATATTGTAAGTACCCATTTAGTCAACATTTGATTGTACCACGATCAAGGAGTACCTAGTTGTGTTCCTAGCATCGAGATATATCCATAGAGATGCAATCCCGAACATTACGCAGTCACAAAAACGTAACCATTTTTTAGAATGCAGACGTAGCTTTGAAACTAGTAATCATTTTGATGTAAAATTATATCTATCTCTCTCATACTAACCGAAACGTAATGTTCATGACATCTGTATGATAAGGATGGCATTTACTACAAATTTGCCCATACATTTACTACAAATGTTTGCCCATATTATTGTTAAAATCGTCCTGCTGTACTCTGATAGATTCAAACTGGCTTCCAAGTGACAGATATCACGAATTAGGACTGGTCAGAACCTTTATGGCACGTATTTTGCTTGGTGATTGCACATCTAGTTACTTTAGTAACATATATATCTATGGTTCCTAGTAACTGGCTTGTTGATTCCATATAGGCAATCGCTTCATTCAGGTGAATTTGTTTATGCTTGAAACTGACCTTTATATAGTTAAGCAAAGACTGGTGCTGATTACAGTAACTTTTAAACTATCTTGAAATTGAAGATTATTTATACTTAGTCATACACTGTGGAGAAGGAATTTTTTATGCCTATTTCTATGAATGCTATGAAAAAAAAGAAAAATTAAAAGAATTTCAATTCACAAAACCTTCTATTGTTATCAGAATTTACCTGAGACCTACGACTATCTTAAAATAAGATAAACAATCAACATAATTACGAAGTTATTAAACAAAAAGTAAAATAAAAAACCTATTAAACAGTCGTTTTATCCTTTGTTTTCTCATACAATTGAGCAAGGAGCTACTTAACTTTAATCAATTCTGTTTCACAATGACAGGCGCCGGCAATTACAACAATGTTAATTTTGTTTTATGATTCTAATTTTAAATTGAAAACTGACAAATTTCAATGTCTAAGAAAAATAAGTGAAAAGTTTCTCTCCTGCTTAGCCTTTTCTCAACTATCTCGGAATTTATCCAAATCTATGCAGGCACTTCAATTAATTAAATTAACAATTTAAATATCGAACCAATATTCACAGAGACGGGGCAGTAACAAAAGGCATAACTTTTAACTCCAATCCGATCTAAAACTCCATTGAATAAACACAGTTGCACTTAGTCAGATTTTTTCTTAACCGTCTTAAGGCTAGTTAATCAATCCTTGAACTAAGCTCTCGAGAACTTTGCTAAGATCTCTTTCGCGGTAATGAAATAAATTAAAAAAAAACGTCTAAAGTAGGTATGCAGTCTTCATTTATTCAACTGGGGATTGAAGTAATTTCCAGGAGGAAAATTAAAAAGAAACGAGCTTATCTTGGCCGGCCCTCGCAATTACAGCGCTGCTAAACAAGTTAGGGTTACGCTCCTACTCCGTCCAGGTTTTTTCGAAAAGGGTAATGTACTATCTAGTTAATCTTTTACGTACAGTCTGACTAGACTCGTTTAATATTAAAGATACTGTCGTTGTGGGGATTTTAATTAGGACCGACTGTCCACCTTTCTGTTAAACTCCTTAATTAGCACTGTTGCGAGGAAAACTATTACTATAATTAGCTGTGAATTTTTAACCAAGTGTACCTTTGCGATTTTTGTTTGGTACTGAATTTTTTATAGGAAAAAGTTTTATTTTGAGTAAGTTTGTTAAGAAAATGTAGGTATTGCCAGTTTTCTTTTTCGTTACTCAAATTATTTCTGTTGGTTGTACCTAGAATCATACCAAATTATTATATTATTATAACTAATACTAGCTTCTGCCAGCGACTTCGTCCGCGTGGAATAGTGGTGCTCCTATTGGTCTTAGCGTGATGATATATAGCCTATAGCCTTCCTCGATAAATGGACTATCTAACACTGAAAGAATTATTTAAATCGGACCAGCGGTTCCTGAGATTAGCGCGTTTAAACAAAATGACAACATTTCCCTTCACTGCTCTGCTCCTATTGGTTGCAGCGTGATGAAAAGTATACTATAACCATCTCAGGAGTATGACAAATAATTGTACCAAGTTTCGTTAAAATCCGTCGAGTAGTTTTTGTTTCTATAGAGTTTATACAGACAGACAGACAGACAGACGGACAGACAGACAGACAAAAATTTTACAGATTGCATTTTTGGCATCAGTATCGATCCCTAATCACCTCCTGATAGTTATTTTGGAAATATATTTCATGTACAGAATTGACCTCTCTACAGATTTATTATAAGTATAGATAGATTTATGTAACTTTTGTTTTGAAAAGCTTATAGAACTTATATGTACGTATTACAATGTTTTTAAAAATAAAGAATTTTCTTTGAGACATAGCCAGACACAGATTTAGTTTTTGGTTTGCTCCTTTTTCAAATAGTCGACGTGCATTATATAAATATATATTTATATTTTCAAATAAAATAAAATGAATTAAGACAAAAACACTAAATATATAAAAGCATCATTTACTTTTTAATATCATAGTATAGAATATAAAATTTGCCAGCAACAGATGGCACCAATGTCGGTTCGCTGTACCGAAAATAATATTCATACCAAGAAAGCTTAAAGAATTAACATCCAGTTTACAACGACTGTATTTTACACTGTGTTTAAAATACACTGAAGTTTAGCTTAACTACATGTTTTTGTTTGACTTAGTCCAACAGGCGATGTACGACGTTTGCAGAGATAAAACGTGTGTTTGTCGATAGTTAGTGACGTAGTTTTACGTAAATGGTATGCAAAGCCCCTCTGAGTAGGTTGGTAAAGTGACCCTGACAGGCTCTTAGTCGCACCCGGCGAGGACCGACTACCCGAACACTGTAACATTTAATTTTGAACAGTAATACCGTGTTTTGTTATTAAATATTTCTATTAACCGTGATTTTCGGCGTGGGAAGTAAAGTTTCATCGTTATTGTTTAACTTTATTTCGTTTCGGCTCAAAGTATTAATATTTGATAGTAACGTACACCTATTGCTTACCCAGTATATTGTTAAGGTCCTTCTAAAAATAAACTTTTTATTAGAAAACTAAGTCTGTTTATTTCGTTCTCATTCGACAAATCACGAGGACTACTATTGCTCATTACGTCCTGGTTTCGATTCTCTGCATGTGAAAACTCTCAGTAGCAGCTTCAAATTTTGTGTACTTTGAATACCTCTGCCTAACCCTTAGGTAAACATTCAGAATTCGACATATCGACAAAAAAAATACACTATTCGTCATGATAATTTTAAACCTCTGCGGTACAGTCATAACACCCCACAAAATCGTTTAATAATTTCCCCATATCATAACTGGAAAAACATTCCCGTAACATAACCATAATCCAAGGGTTATTATGTAATGAACCTCGGCACAGTCGCGACCTACCTGAAAAAAAGACGAAGGAGTCATCTAAGCATTTCATTTAAAAATAACGCGATCCTTCCGGTAAACTGGAGATTGAATGGCCTCTTTTACCCGGAGATACCCGGCCGGGACACTGGAAGGGTAAATTGGTATATTCAGAGGCCACATTTCGTACGTACAGGCCATTATTGGGGTTTCGGGGAAGGAAGGCGCCGATTTTCTGCGGACTCTGGTTCAAACGCTTATTCACCTGCCCGTCCGGTGTGACGCGTTCTTTGTGCTATCTAATGGAAAATTTATCTTTGAATGTGTAATGGACCATATAGAGGTGCGCATTTAAAATATTATTTTCTTGCAAATAACGTATGAGTGAAATATCAGTTTACGGTACGTAAAGCAAACTGTTTTTGTAAAAATATACTTTTATGCATGATGTTGATAAAGTTGCTTTTTGTTTCTCAGAAGGATTAAAAACTAAGTTTTCTTACAAACATGTGCGATGGTTTTCTATCTAATAAAGACCTCTTTTCTCATAAACTTATTTATATTTTTACCAAAAATAACCTTAGATTTACCCTACCGTAAGAAAACATTGTCACTTAGTCTCAAACAATAATAGTTATGGGCCAACTACTTTATATCACAATCTTATATTTCTACGCTAGCAATACTTTTATTTTTACTTTTATTAGGCATTATTTATATATAAACTAGCTATGTCGTAGGACATAGCTAGCTTAAACCGTAGGGTTTTACCCGCATTTAGCCTATAACCGTCTTCGGGGTCCCTACTATCTACGTACCATTAATCTAATTCGGTTATACCGTGAAAGAATAACAAACAAACAAACTCAGTGTTGCATTTTTAATATTAGTTAGGATTGCCAATTAACATCATAATAAATTACATTATAGAATGCAAATAAATAATAATTATGAATAACGAATAAGTATTAGCAACGTAATACCTAAATGCCTTCATCAAAGATTATCTTATAAGCTAAGTAAAGTATTGACTTCAAAGAGAATTTATAACTGTGTTGTTTTCTTTTAAACAACCTTCATTTATAATAAATAAATTGTAATCTGTTTTAAATTGATAAAACAACAAAGTATATTTTTTTATTGACTTATATAAAGCTTATATAAATTAATTGAAGATACATTCTTATTACGAGTACTTTGTACGTACGTACGTATGTAGTTAAGATAATACTATAATTTTATTTAGTACTAACGAAGAGTAAACATTAATTGCATATTAGCAGAGGATGCATTCTGTAATAATCAGTCGCCGGAACTGCGGCAGACGGGCTAAAACCCATTTTACATTCTACAAATAATATACCTATGTTATTCTAATCTCAACTCTTATTTTAAATGTGAAAGTGAGTTTGTTTATTTGTTAGACTTTCACGGTAAAACGGCTGATCCGATTTGGATGAAATTTAGTATGAAGACAGAAGAGAGACCCTGGAGATCGTTATAGGCCACTTTTTATTCGGGAGCGTAAAGTAGTTCCTCGGGACGCGCGAGTAAAACCACGGGTAACGGCTAGTTTCATATTCCCATAATATAGAACATGCTATGTAGCTAAGTATTATTATTAAACATGAGACAAAGATTATACTTGTCATGTCTGTCGGTCTTGTAATAAGGACGCCTACATAATAATTAATTACGACGCTAGGCATTCCAGGTCTTTTCTTATATATAATATTTTCATCAAAATTCTGAGAGACGTATATTAATATAAAATCTTTCATTTAAGCTACCTTTTCAAGTAATGTAATTGTTTTTATGATTTATATATATGAAGCTTTCCGCCCGCGGCTTCGCCCGCGTGGACATTTTTTATACCTTGGGTTACATTATTCAAGTTTTAGTAGAGATCCCTTATTATTTCTGGAAATGAATATAGTGTATGACACTTCTAAAGATGGTTAGTTTTAAAATCGGTCCAGTAGTTTTTGAGTTACAACCCTACAAACAAACAAACAAATCTTTCCTCTTTATAATATTACTGTAGATGGGTTATTATCAACTGAGGATTTTGGGGATAAGTAGCAGCCGCATTGATTGATCGATCAAAAGTAAAGCTGCACTTGGCGCGGTCGGTCCGTGGATGGGTGACCAGCTATATCATAATGAGACTGCTCCGTGCCTCAGAAAGCATGTTTAGCTGCTGGTCACTCCTATCATTTGTAGATCTTTAACATTTATTATGGGTAGTCTAAAGCCAGAAAGTATGACAACCAGTCTTACCAAGGGGTATCGTGTTACCCGGTAACTGGGTTGTGAGGTCAGATAGGCAGTTAGGATATATATTTGTTCATTATATCCCTCAATGTTTAAAAGCAAAGAAACAAATACCTTTTTATATCAAACACTCATATTTAATTATAACTAAATTTACACTTTCTTTCCATTTTTCTTATGTTTCGATATTACCTACATTTAATGAATGTATTAATTTTATTTATTTAAACTGAACTGTTTATCAGATGATCATGGTGATCTGTAACACAGGGACAATCTTCAGTCTTCTTCAGGTACCATTCTCTTATCAGTGTACAACCCTAATGTTTATTTTCATGTAATGTGAATTTTGAGAAAAATAAAGACTTATTATAATTATATTCAACTTTATTTCAAACGCACCAAAACAATAAAAATATTTATTTTCGACAAAAAAGCGTTGTTAAATCTCAAAGCGAAATCAAAATGGTAATAACATTTACTAAATTTGATAACATAGACATTGATTTGATTTAATTACGTTTATAAGCTTTACTTAATATCAAATTATAGTAAGAATAAACGTTTCAAAAGATTCAAAGGAGTATAATTCTGCTATCGTTAAAGATAATGATGTTCTTCGAAATAAGGTATCTAAAATATCTGACTCGTTTAAAGTGATTCTTGGATAAAGCTTCGATGTTTCTATAATGAGGGCCTATTTCAACTCTTTTGGATAATAATTATCTACCAAGTTTATGTATGTATTATGGTTAAAATAAAAAAGGTTAAATATAAAAAAAAATACTTTTCATAACACGTAAAAAAACATTATTTAACCAATTTTACTATGATTGACTAATTTGAACAAATAGGTAACCATTTTTTCCCCCTTTTTTGTATTTTATATTTATAGTTTTAACATAAATATGATGTTGTAGTACGTCTACTACGTACTATTACAACATCATATTATTCTATTCTATTCTATTCTAGAAGTAGTAGTTTTAAATCGTAGTTTTAAGAAAGTAAATATGGATATTGTAATAAATTATAATTTAAATAAACCAAAGAACCAAAGTTTACGTAAATGAAGTCAATATTATTAAAAACAAATAAAAAAAATATTTTCTTAGAATTACCTACTTATTTTAAATAACATATTTTCTTAACAATATAGTAACAAGTAAGTTTTATTTTATGTGCAGCCTGCTGGTTTTATGTTCGACTCGCTGGGTTTTTATATTCGCCACACCGAACTTTAATTTGTGGTCCACCGAGCTATGGCACGGACAGAACATAGTAAAAAATATCAGTGTTGCGATATTATAGACTACAATATATACATATATGTATTTTTACAGCATGTTGGAATCTCTTAAAATAATCATATAATCTCCTAGGTTATCTGATATACGTAGGTATCATCTTAAATTTATAGGCCTGGGGGGTTAGACAAGTGGCAAAACGCTAACGCTAACGCTATAGAATAGAAAACAAAATGTATGGGAATGACATTCGTTTACGACTAGCTATATATCATTCCCATACATTTTGTTTTCTATTCTATAGCGTTAGCGTTAGCGTTAGCGTTTTGCCACTTGTCTAGCCCCCCAGTTCGTTCGGACGTAATCGTTTAGTATCAGAAGATAATCCAGAAATATAAAAAACTCATCTTGGATACCACTTCTTTTTGGGTGGGAAATCATCAATGACCCCTCCAACCGAGGGTGGGGCGGATGGGAGTGTCAGACTCTTACTGATTCAAACACATCCATGTTCCTTCCTTAGCCCTTTCCATTCCAGGGGCGCGGTATCTCTTTCGAACGTCCCGCAGCCCTGGGGCGGTATTTTCCGTTTATATGTAAAAAATACCTCAAAAAAATCTCAAACAACTTCGATTTTAACACTAAAACATTGAACAACATTGAATAAATATTTTGAATTATGCGTTTTTTTGCAAATTATGATGCGATCGCTGACAAAAGATTTTATAACAATCACTAGCTTTCCGCCCGCGTCTTCGCCCGCGTGGTCATTTTTTACACCTTGGGTAACATTATTAAGTTTTAGTAGGGATCACTAATTATTTCTGGAAATAAATATAGCCTACGACACTTCGTAAAGATGTAGCTTTTTAACGGTGAAATATTTTTTTTAAATCGGTCCAGTAGTTATTTGAGTTAAAACCTTACAAACAAATAAACAAATCTTTCCTCTTTAAAATATTAGTGTAGACAATTACAGCAGAATACAAAATAATCACAAGCACTTCTACGAAGCCGAATACAGAATTAATGTCAAGAATTGGAAGTACCGTAAAACAAGCAACGTATGCGCCAAATGGGTGCTTCGTTTAAGCCAAGTAGCATCTGTACAGCGCATAAAATTTGGTAGGCTTCACTTCAGCCTTCAGTTTAATGTCGTAGGGGTAGGATATGTTTAACGTCTCCTACAAGTTGTCACTTGTCAGCTAATGGGTCAGCCGTTAAGGGTTGATGTTAGTTTACAGGGTTAATTTTGTTTTATTGCTGTCTTAACGCTGACATTTCACATTAGGTCATTAAGTTGCTGAAGATTCCCGAGGGTCTGCAAAGAAAATGTTTATTCCTCGTTACTGTGTCTCGTACCTAATTTGCTTTGTAGGTCTGGTGTGCGCCAAGGTTCGATTACCATTGATACTTTTTTCTTTTATGCGTGAATTAGGGAAAAAATAAAAAGTACAATTTTGCACTAATAACTTACCCATACTAATCCTAATATTAAGGCCATTGTATTTAAAAGGTGCTTAGTAGCAATTCTATATATATAAAAATGAACATTGTTTTTATGGCATACTTTTCAAGATTTTATCATTATACATTTTAAGACACTTATATATTAAGACACTTATATACTTATATATACGATATTTATTAAAAATAATAGTTACTTAAAAATGTTGCTGCAGTTACTAATTGCTGTACAAAACAATCTTATAATGACGTCATGGTGTGAAATGCACATTACCAACACTTTGCTAAGACGGTCAGATATCCCTGCTGATGACCGTTACGAGGAGGCGTTTGCTCACGAGTTCGACTATCAAAGATGACTATTAGCATATCTTGATTGCCCCGAAGAATAGTGTTCGCAACTAATTTATCGATATAGAGTTGTTATAACACCCGAAAGTGGTATCTATCGATGTATTTTTTGTAACAAGGTATATTTTTGCGAAGTAGGTATACAAATTATTTGATAGGTTTTCGATTTTATTTAGAAGTACAATAATAATATACACGTTCCTATTTATTTCAACAAATTAGCTTTGATTTACCAACTACCTATCGAATTATATACAGTATGTAAAAAAATAATATAATACAGTATGTATAAAAAAAACCAGTATTCGTATGCCTTGTACAAATTAGCAAAAGTTGTCGATCAATCAGCTGTGCTAACGGCATATCATGCTTATGTATCGTCAACATTGAAATATGGCGTAATATTCTGGGGAAAAGCCACCAATTCCGATTTTGTATTTAAAGCACAATAAAAATGCATTGTTAAAATTTATGTACCAGAGTCATGTGAACCTTACTTTAAGCAGCTAAAAGTCTTAAAACAGTTGCAGAACTCTAGTTGCACTGTATACCGTCTACCCAACCCTTCGGTATAAACCACCGAAATGATATACAAAAGTTAAGATATTTCAACCTACCCAACAACAGACATACATAAATCATAAAAAGAGGTCAATGTACTATATCTCTACTCAAAACTAAGTCCGTAAAAACAGTCTGTATACAACAACAATTATTCTGTTCACGTCGAAACTTTGGTTCCTCTATAGCTAGGCCATCCCACCACGTTTCCATATACTACGAATTTTACAAACTTTACGTTTACAAAGCCTTTTTACACGTCAGCCTTTTGCTACCCTTATCTAATGTACATATTTTTAAAAAGTTTGTAGATAACTTTTAGTATGCCCAAGTGGTACGTTTGTAGCGTATTTCTGAGGTGAAGTATGAAGTTTTATTTTTCTTTACCTACGATACTTTACTTTTATATTAACGATATAATCAAGGATTTGGGATAATAGGGTTAGGTCCAGCCCTATGGTTAAGTATCTCATAGAAGCTAATTGCTATAAACTGACTATAAATCCAGAAATCAGATCTGATTCTGAGAAATCCTAACTAATATATAGTCCGAATGTTATTCGACACTATTTGTTTGTAAAGTTTTCATATGAAAACGGCTGAACCGATTTCGACAGTAAACAACTCTATCTCCCTCTGCAGATTTCCACCTATCTGCCTACCAACCATCAGAACGACATCCAAGTATCTAACAGGATGTTCAAAGGAGTTACCACACCCCGAAACGCAATGGGCTGAGGAAGGAACATGGATGGGTTTTAGTCAGTAAGAGTCCCATACTCCCTTCTGCCCCACTCACGGCGGGAGGAGTCATTTCATGATTTCCAATAAAATAAAATAAATTAAAAACCACATAGCTACCCTATTTCCAATATTAGTGAAACAAAATGAACAGCTCTATACAACATGCCCTGACCACTAAACGCGCAAGTACTTACCATGCAAACAAACAAGATACAGATATCAATCTCTTGATTGCTGCTAGTGCTGTTATCGTATGTGTCGTTCCATGGGTTAACGATGATGGCTCAGTAAGAGGTCGATCACACTTTCCAGATTACGTAGAACACGTCATGTAGGTATGTTTTATTCATTATCGTGATTGTTCTAAATATGTGTAATAATGTTTTGATGGGAGCTCCCACTTTGTTTCAATTTTATCGAAAATCATTCCTAGATATTGTAGTTCTAACCAATTTAGTTTAAGTTATTTTTTGTGATTATCCGTACTTTATTTCCGAAAGGCATCGAAAGTTTATGTTTGTAAATTTGCTAACTGCGCTTGTCGCGGTTGGTCCGTGTATGAGTGACCATCTACGGTATACCGAGACTTCTCCGCACACGAGCACGTTAAGCTCTTGGCCCCTATAATTTGTAGATATTTAACAGTCGTTACCTACAGGTTATCACAAGCCAAAAAGTCTGACAATCAATTTTATCAGGGGGTATCGTGTTACCCGGTAACTGGTTTGTGGAGGTCAGGTAGGCAGTCGCTTCATACACAACACTGCTATTCAGCTACATCAGTTTAGACTATAAGCCGATCCTAGCATAGTTAAGAAAAGGCTAAGCAGATAAATTATCATTTATTTCCTTTATTTTGTTCGCGTCAGTCATCGGCTCGCCGGCGCCCGAACTTTGGAATACTTTCAAACACCAACCAACCCAGAATTGACAAAGCGTACATGAGGTATTTAACAGTTAGAAATATCTCAAGATCCGTGTAATTTAGTGGAACATCGGAAAAGGAAAGCTGCCTTTAGCACTTCTTTTTTTTTCATTTTGCTTTATTATCTATACTTATAATAAATCTGTAGAGAGGTCAATTCTGTACATGAGATATATTTCCAAAATAACTATCAGGGGGTGATGAGGGATCGATACTGATGCCAAAAATGCAATCAGTAAAATTTTTGTCTGTCTGTCTGTCTGTCTGTCTGTCGGTCTGTCTATCTGTCTGTCTGTCTGTCTGTCTGTATAAACTCTATAGAAACAAAAACTACTCGACGGATTTTAACGAAACTTGGTACAATTATTTGTCATACTCCTGAGATGGTTATAGTATATATTTATTTATACTTTTCATCACGCTACAATCAATAGGAGCAGAGCAGTGAAGGGAAATGTTGTCATTTTGTTTAAACGCGCTAATCTCAGGAACCGCTGGTCCGATTTAAATAATTCTTTCAGTGTTAGATAGTCCATTTATCAAGGAAGGCTATAGGCTATATATCATCACGCTAAGACCGATAGGAGCGGAGCACCACTATTCCACGCGGACGAAGTCGCTGGCAGAAGCTAGTACAAAATATGTCAATATCAAGTCAATCATCATCATCAAGAGCGCTTTCTCAGCGCTCTACTCCAAAAACAGTTAATTTTACAGAAAAATACAAATGTCATTTTTTGTAAGTAATCACGACAAACAATTTCTTAATGACCTTTATTGACCCCTCCGAGCAATAGGTCGTGAGATATTAGCAAAAAACTGATTTCCGCGACCTTTTGACCTTGATAACTTTTTAGCCAGCACGTTATTAATGTCGATTTTTCACATCTTCATGACAAAGCCATAATAAAGGTGTGTACAAAGATTCAGCTCTCTAGGAATTTTTCCGTAGATAAATCTAAAATGACTGCATATAAGACTGTTTGTTTGCGACTGCAGATAAGCATTATACGTTGTGGAATGCAAAAAACAATTGAGTATCAAATAACTCGTCCTAATCGATATGTGCAAATCGATCTAAATAAGTAAATCTGAAACGCTAGTTCAGTTGCGGCTGACGCAATTACATTTGATAATTAACATGGACATAGAATCGATGAGGTCGGTTAGAGCTTATCCGAGCAGTGTGCCGGCTGATTTTTGCGGTTTGCACTAGTTTTGATACAAACCAGACTGTTTAGCGGTTACAGAACTGATTGTTTTTGCACCCAATTCTAATTTATTCGATCATTGGTTTTAAATAATTATTTTGTAACGATTAGATGTAATTACATGTTTAAATCTGCACTGTTGATGGCTGTGCATGATTTTAATTGTCCAACTGTATTAGGTTTCAAATTTCGTACAAATAGATTTTGCAATCTTTGTATGTAAATGTAAATTTTATAAAAAGTTAGAACATAATGGAATCATTTATTTGCTGATCAAAATGAGTGCTAAAACAACAATAAACGCCTGAGGTATAATAAGCAAGAAGTAGAGACCATAACAACAATATCATACACAAAACCTTTTTAACCGACGAAAAAAAACGGAGGAGGTTTACAAGTCGACGCGTATATTTTTATTCGATTAAAAAGTTTGTATGTTTTTTTTAATAAAATGAATTGATGATATTATCATCACTTCGATTTGATAAAGAGCTCAATGAAACGGCCCGCGGCCATTGCAATTAAATCATTAAACACTACACACTTTGTCAACAGCTGTTTAGCGATTTTGTGTTAATTACATGCCAAATATTCCGCAACTAGAATATCTAAAGCATTCGATAGTCAGTGTTGTCATCACTATAGTAATTAATGGAATCGATTGGATATGGGATCGGAAACATTTTCATTCGATATTCATGGGATAGTTGAGACCGGCTATATAATTTATCAATCACTTTTATCAATGTTGGTTGTGCCATTATTTACTTGTTTAAACATTTACAGCTTAGACAGCTGTAAATTTCAAACTACACGATCTCGCATAATAAAATATATTCGTTCTTTCCAAGAAAAAATTGAATACAATTTAAGTTGTGATGTTCGATGAGGAAATATTGAAAGCTTTACTAACCAATTCTGAAAAATGCAACAACTTAGATGAATGTAATGGTGATAGTGTGATAGATGCTTTTTTAAAGTTTTGAGACATTTATAATAATTTAAAAAAGCCACTCAGACAGCGACAGTACCCCACTCTCCCCAGTGAAGGGGAGCGAACGATCATCGAGGGCTGATGGTAGGACTACCACCGCCCGCCTCACGCTCAGGGCACCGCGCCACATCTCATCAACGTGGCTTGTGAGGACTCACATAGTGTGAAAGTCTCGAGAAGAGCTTACTATAGAAATGATCCTATGAAGTAAGGTCTTAACTCGAGCCCCGCGACCGATCCGGGTCATTCACTCGCGGAGAATCTTAACACCGCGATCTAAATAGTGACGTCAATTGCACAGCGCCATCTAGTGACAAATATCAAAAATGTACTTACAAAAAAACAACTGACTGTATAATTTTGTTCTCAGATTTGATTTGTTTATTTTTGGCATGGAATTGGAATCTACGTCCAGATTCAGAATATGAATTCATATTCAGAATACGAATTCTCTTTTCAAGTGATAAAAAGTAGGTGACAGAGAGACGCGCCTAAAAGACCATTCGATCATTAGAAGCATATTTTTCGCAATTTATAACTGTATCAATCGTATCGTCTAAATTACGAGAGGAACACCAATACAAGTTTTAATCATAGTTATTTTTATCATGACACCCGAAAACTATAGCTAAAGTTATAAACGGACATGAAAGGCAATTACAAATGACAATTAAAGTCAAATCCATTCTACAGTTCATAGTTTCATACGCTCCAAATCTCTGCTAACGAGAACCAATTGATCCTCAACCTCTGCCGAATTAATTTTCACAGACCTTACACGGACGAATCAAAATTAACAGAGCAATGTTCTTATTAATTAATGTGAGGAATTAGAGTAACCCTTTGACGTTTGATTGGCAACGATTATTGATAGTAACCGTATGTAAATTGGACGCGTCAATTGCCGACTTGATGGAGCTGCCTTGTAATCAAATTCTACTTAGTCTACAGTCATTAATTTGGGCGCCTATTGTGTAGGTTCCTTCCTATATTTACTTGTATCTGTTGTCAATAGAGTTGATTTATATGTAGACTAGCTTTCCGCCAGCGGCTTCGCCCGCGTGGGCTACAGAAACTCACATTAATAATGACAGAAACTTTGCCCCCCCCCCCTCCCTTTTCATCCCCTTAAAGGTAGAATTTAGGAAAATCCTCCTTTTATCATCCTAAACCGACGTCTACGTTATCCAAAGAACACTCAGGTCTCCACGATGTTTGCGTGTTTTGGTGATGTTTCAGTGGTTTAGGCTGTGCGTTGTTCCGTCAGTCATTCAGGACAAATCATTTATATGTATATATAGATGAGTATGTAATTAATCTACATTTATTATTTCGATATTTATGTGTTAGTCTTTGCTTCCTGTAAAAACGTTATCCAATTACGATAGTAATTAAAACAACAGTGTAATTGAAAAATTCAAATCAAAGTAATAGTCATTCTCTTCGTGTGATCTGTTTTTTTTTTAAACTATAGTCATCTTGTAACTTATGAGCTATTCAGGAGTTCATATCTTTTGCCGCATTCATTGTAAATGCCATGATGGTCTGATTAACTTGATTCATTATTATTGCATCGTTAATAATATTGACATACGTGATGAGAAAAACTTAGCATAATATTTTAAACTTAAACTTTCTACCGAAAATTTTGTGTAGTTTTTTTATCTATCCGTCCATTCGTCACCATAAAATGAACAGAAACAGGCTCTATAAAAAGCCGACCTCAAACGAATTACACCTTTCAAAGCAACCTTCAGTTCTGTTCCAAATAGTGTAAAAACCAGAAAGCCACAATTGATTAAGTTTGAATACTGCTGCGGCGACTATTCGTTCAAAAAAGTAATCGTTACAGAGTTTGTTGGTTTCGGTGTTTCAATTCTCATGCAAACCGCACCAGGGAATCGGAAAACCGATTGTCAATTTGCCAACAGTTGATATAAATGTTAACTTTTGTTACCGGCCCGTGCGTTTTAAATACGCCATTGAGTGCAATGAAAGCTCAGCTTAATAGTGACAATGAATGTGATGATTGCTTTGTGGTAGATGTGCCCTGTGGCTTTGTCTGCGTGCTAGACATTATCTTTATAATACGAGCTCCCATGAATTGTGATGTAAGTAGCTATTGTTACACCAAATTTCTTTTCTGCCATTGTTTTGAAAACTTGTTTGATCGTTGCTTTGTTTGAACACCAAAGTTCAATACTTTGGTGTTCAAACAAAGCAACGCAACCTACTTTGATAAAGTTTATGTTTAGAAGATTATGAATTCAAAATTGGTGCTATTCGTATTTATAAATACGAGTGAGACGAAAGCTTGTGAGGATGGATAATTACTCTTTGAGGTAAAAACGAAAACTAAAATGGAGTGAAACTTGAAAGATATACCACAGGTACACCACGAACCCACTAGATTTATATTGGAAACACGCAGACAAAATCGAAAGCCTCATGCTAGTCTACCAAAAATATCTGAAAATAGAAAATTCAACCAAAAAATCGAAGCAGCAGAAATCAATGACAATACAATATATGGATTTATGAATAAATAAAACGTATTCTAAATTCGATCGCCTTCGCTGGCACGGGTGACAGATGTCAGGAGTCAATAGAGATGATGTAATATGAATAGAAATAGTTCCTTTCCTCGCAACTTTTTGCTCCAACCAAACCAACTAGTCAATTTCTTATCCCTTTGAGGCAAGTTGTTTTTTGAATAAGATGGAATACTTGGTGGTTATATATTTTCCAATGGGATTGGAATGGAATTATTTGGGTTGGTTTTTGTTTGGGGAATTAAATTTATCTGACATCTTTATTATAGTTTGAGAACTATTTTAAATAATGGGGGTGAGGGATAAGTTCATAGCTGTATGCGCAAGCTCAGGTGCTAATTTCCATCTTCAAACTCAAATGTAAAATAGTAATTTTAGTCCCTTATACCGTATGCAGTGAAATTTCCAAAAATAAGCTTAAAAAAACAGATCTCAAAAAACAATCGATTTAATTATAAGTGAACTCAAACGCATTAACCGAGTTCACCTTGATTGGTGAAATCAGTTCTATTATTGTAATTTCACTCACTTTCACGCAAGATGTATTCCACCATATAAGTGATTTACTTAAACCGACTAGGTCAGCAAATCGTAATAATCCATGTTTAACGGTCTATCCATCAACGTCGCGCTCACTGGAGCCGTGAATTATTGAATTATTCCAACTATATTTTAAGCTAAGTGTAAGCGATGAGCATAGCGGGTCCTTGCTCTTAATGAAGCACATTTAAAATGCGCTAATGACCTTTTAGTTTCATTTCAGTCATCTGTTTTATTGCCAACATTTAATACTGATTGAAAAGATTCGAAATGCTACCATCTTTCTCAATGTTGAAAATTTCTGGTTCAGTCAGCCACAGCACAAAAAAATAATTATAATGGCTGCTATAATACTGCCGTTCCATTCCGGATTGCGTTCTCATTTAAGTAGCGGTAATCCCTGCAAAATTATCGTAGAGCCGAAAAAACTGATCTTGTAAAAAAAGTAAGTATTGTCGGGCCTGAGAGATTCTGCGAATTGCAATATTATTTACAGCCTAAACTACAGGTTTGCACTAAAACTCATGTCAGTAGTTTTTCCCATATATCATTCAATTTGACGAAAAGTGTTATTTTTTTCACTTTTTAGTTCTATTGGCCTTTAGAACTCCAGGAATTCTTTTTCCAGCAATTTATGTAGTCAGAATGTCATATGTGATCCTTTTTATCTGATATAGACGCTAAAATGTTGCATTTTGTGCCAGCATAGAACCCAACATTTGACCTAATTGCCAATTAACACCCGTCGAGTAGTCAATCTAATTTTTTAGAACCCATTAGTTCCTTCAGTCTTCCCGTTGGACGCAGTAATATCGATGCAGTCTGACAATTTCACTTTCCTTTTAAAGTGATTATACGGAAAATTTAGGTGCACTTTCAAAACGTTTTAGTAAAGATCATCCTACTTCCAAGCCACGTTTATGATTTGACTAATTTGTAGGGATTATAAATCCGCTTGATAATATTTATGCTTTTTGGTACGGCGCATTCGCCTTCGCCTTCGCCTTAGGTGGGTGATGATATTCGTAAGGAAGGAGGCAGGTATTGGAGGATGAAAGCTGAAGGTCGAGCTTATGATGTGCCATGGGAGAGGCCTATGTCCAGCGGTGGACTGACACGAGCTGATGATAATGATGGTAGATTTGAAATATCTGTGAGAAATGTTAGATAATAAAAATAGATGATGATCTGCTAACAAAGATTTTGGTTACAGTTTTTTTTTAATTTTATTAGGTTGATATTATAGTTTCGTCGGTAGCGACTGAATAGCTTTTCCAGTGGTTTCACCCGCAGACAGAAGGACTTTACGCACCCTAATAAAAAGCCTTTAACCGTCTTCAGAGTTATATCTATTTTCATATTAAATTCCATCTAAATTTTACTGTGAAAGCGTAACAAACAAACAAACTCACATTCTCATTTATGATATTAGTTAGGATCGATGGTTTCGATGCTCCTATTGCCAAGCGATAATAACAGCAACTGCAGAAACATTCATTTTATTTCAAAAATAGCTTTCCTTACATATAAATTACATACATTCCCATCGACACAGAAGCAAAGATATATCGCAGTATGCTTTCACAATATTCTCTATTCTCAGTTTTCAATTTATATTGAGTTCCTTTGTGAAAAGGATCGTGTTGGCTGCAGAAGTTTCAATTTTACACTATATGTGTCAGGTAGAACCTCCTTACGTTTCACTTTAGACCGGGATACAGAAGAAATATTGGTTTCCAGTATTCATTCGTTCCTTTCAACGCTGTTTTAGTTGCTTTTCTATTTGTTGCTCGGACGGTTTGTAAGACTACTAGAGTTTATACGGTGACTTGTGATCGTGTGTGTATGGGAGAAGTCGAACGTACATAGAAATTAGTACTGAGTAATTCTGTCTACGAAAATGTTACAATCAGCTATGTCGTAATCAAGCTTCGTTTAACAAAAGAAATAGCTATAAATGATCGCCAAATTAGGTACACCAAAATGCATTACTAGGTTAGACAAGTGGCAAAACGCTAACGCTAACGCTAACGCTCAATGTATGGGAATGACATATAGCTAGTCGTAAACGAATGTCATTCCCATACATTGAGCGTTAGCGTTAGCGTTTTGCCACTTGTCTAACCCCCCTGAATCGCTTTGCGTTCTAAACGTACTAGAATCAAAACTCGTTGTCTTCAGTTACGAGTACATTTTGTGTTCTAACAAGTAAGGCAAAATTTGCTTTAAATTTAAAGATCGGTAAAGTATTTATTTTTAGCTTTTGTGTCCCACTGCAGGGCAAAGGCCTCCCATCCCTTTATCCAATTGTTCCGATCTCGTGCAATCTAAGGCCATTCTTTTAGGTAAGAGTCCAGTTCATTCTGCCATCTCCTTTTGGGACTGCCGTGATGTTGTTTACTGCTGTTCGGGACCCACAGATTAGTTACTGTTACTGTTTCCATAAAATATGTTTTCTTTAAATTCCTTACCTAGAAACGAATTTATTCCATAACTAAAGAAGTTTAAATAAAAATTTATACATTATACCTATAAATTAACCCTTCACCACTCTCTATTGGCTATTCTATATCTACAACATAATAAAGAACGAGGTGCACAACACTATCACTGGCTATTCACAGAGTAGCATTGGCACTGATTCAAAATACAACTGGCACTGGTCTAACCTGGTTTTTAAACTGTACCGTTAAATCTGCTGAATTTTTAAACGTATAAATTTTAAAACTTTAGAACCCGGTTTTTCGGAGTATGTATGTACTTATACGTTTTTATACCTGGACAAACTACTTAAAAAAGCTGTAGGCTGATAAATTTGATATGTGTTTTTGTTTATTCGTTGTTTCATGACTTCACCATCTAGGTTACCTAATAAATATAATTAGTGTATTATTAATTAATCTCTTTTGATCTAGCCTCCGTTTTATAAATATAACAAATGGTAAAGTTAAGGTACATGATAATTAGATTGAAATTTCACTGCAAAAAAAATGCTTTATATCTACATTTTAAACATGGCCGATATATTCTTTTAATAACCAGCATATTTTCTGCTTCGACCACTGACGATACGAAAAACTTAGCTCGTTTTTCATCTCAGCATTTCAACCGCATTATCAACATAGCTACGACGTCGAACAATAAAAATTCGCTCATTAAAATAAAAGGTATCTCACGAATACTAAGCACAGGTCCGCTAAGTATTTCGTTCTGAGAATTCCCGACCCGACTAGTGCGGTGAATGATAAACGGAACTACCCACGTTCAGGAAACTCATTAGTACATTCTCCAAGACTTAACTTGTTAACGAAGAATGGTCAAAGACTTTCTAGTTTTGAGAGTGAAGGGGTTGTAAAATTAGCCCTATTTTGAAATCTAAACTGCACAAAATTAGTGAACGTATTTAATGGATTTTGTCAATTTATTAACTAGATCCTGCCTGTGGTGTCGTCGCACATATTGTATGAAACATATTCATACAATATGTGCGACGACACCACAGGCATATTCAATAATATGCGTAATGTAGCTATTAATTATTTTTTTTCGAATCTGTTTCGTATCTTTAGAAATCGTCCTTAATATACAAACATGACCTTTTTATACTATTAGTAGATAGTAAGTAAAGTATAAGTACTCAATACTTTTTTGAATTACAGGTAGAGAATTCAAAAAATAACAAACCAGATCATTGGTTATTGATCAACAGTGTCATTTCAACCATGATTTTGATTCATCTTGAGATTTTTCTTTTCAACCATTTTACCTGCATGCAAACAATCTACGCGGTAATTCAGGGTTACTACATTATCACCGCTCAGTATATAATAAATATCAATATATAAATACCTCGGTATATACGTAGTACATTAAAGAGGCTGTATACTAAGTAATACTGTGACGTCGACCCGAGTAAAGAGGCGATTAGTCTCAACAAAGTTCATCCGAACTTTAACTCAAGAACTTGATATTAATACTCTCCAATTATGTTCCACAAACTTCGTTATCTGAGCCGTGCCTCAAACGGATTAAAGTGGCATTATATTAATACACCTGTAATGTTATAGCCGATAGAAAGTCCGCATTTTAGGGTTTGATGATATTTTTGCCGATTACGAAGGGTGAAGTTTTTCGTTCGTTTAACGCAAAGAGTCTATATGCGGATTATAGTAATTTTATCTAAAAATTAAGAGATATTTATGGCACAATCCGAGCCACTTCAATAAATCACTGGTCTATATTTTAACATCTAGGGGTTGTCGAGGGTGTGTAATTCTAATGAGCGTCAAAATTGGACATACATTTTCTTTAATAGATCTGTGTATAATTTCATTTACATGAATAAAATAATGGCATTTTAATCTTATTATATTTTGTATTTTATCCAGACACCCGCCAACTTATGACATAGGTTTAAATTACATATAGGTATTTCATGGAAAAATCGTAAAACACATAGTTACCTCATGAATTGAATCGTTTATCTACACGTATTTTTTTAAACTACTATGTATTAATGGTTCACCACAGTGTTCCAATTCCTAAAACAAATAACAATCGTCAATGAATCTGAATATAAACGCTATATATAATTAAGGACTCAGAAACCACTCACCTCGGCAACTATCTCCCAATGAGGAATATAATTTCGAATCACGACTCCCCTTCAGAACTTCATCGAACAAATTATGTAATTCCAATATAGAACTCACTTGAATAGATATTGAAGTTCGAAAACTACAATCAACAAATTCCGGATCCTATTTGAGTAGAAACTTCTGATAATAACGAAAATTCACGCTGGCAAACGCGTATCGAAAAACCTTTCATAAAACAAATATTAGTATCGATGTTATAGATCGGGTGCTGTCAATGTAGGCTTTTTTACGAGACTCCGTAAAATTGGGAGCTGCCCAAAAAGAATACATTTATTTATTTTTATACGAGGGCCTGGTCACGTAAAGGCCTGAGTTGCGGGACGTTACAAAAGGTAACGTTGTAAAAATCGCAACTGACTTGCTATATTTACTGGGCATGCGTGTTTTCTAGATTTATTCATGTTGGGACGATCGTGTTTTGTTCTTTTTGAATTTAGAAATTTCGTGTAGAAAAGTTTGATCATATATTTTTTAGAATAGTAACAGCTGCGGGATTAACCGATAGGACCACGGTAGCCACAGTAGTGTGTGGTCTACTACCACAAAAGCGAAAGAAGAAACATTGACGAGTTTAGTCAGTAAGTCTGCCTTTTCTCCCGTTCCGCCCAGTGGGAGGAGTCATTTGAGGCTTTCCCATATCAATAAAAATGTACATTAGTTATCTCTCATTAAATGCTTTATCTACTTTTAATTAGTTTTCATCATAATATCATAGGGAACTAATATTTTATGAATCTATCCTCAAAAGTCCTGCTTGACGGTTTTTTTCAATATATCAAACAAATTTTGTTTCTTCATAACGAAAGTAAACACTGTTCAAAGGCTGGTGAAAAAATTGAGTGACGGCCTCGCCCTAGGCTGGGTTTCATGATATCAGCTATTTCAAACTTAAAATTGCCGTCATATAAATATGTTTTATCGCTGACCGACTTTATTCTTCTGACAATAAGGTTCAAAATTAATCGAGACTTTTCTTCGGCAGCTGTAAAGCTATTGTTGCCGTTGCGTAGTCCATACATCAAATTTAACTACAGACCGTTTGTTTATCAACTTTGTATCCGAACAGTATACTATCTTTATGGGCATAGAGCCATGAAATGCAGCGATTTACGCATTGTCTCTTGGGACCACTTCATCGTACAGGACGAGTGATAGTGGCTCGTATTTGTCAAAATAATGCACGCAGATATCGTCTTAAATGGAACGCGATAGAGGCGATAATTGTGGACATGAGTTACGCGAAGCTGTACGAACTATCGAGTGTTGGCTGGAGTAAATCATTTCGGTCGACAATATGATTTAGAGAGTGGCAGCACACCTACATCAATCTCTAGTCGTGTTTTCCCTTACATTAAGCGTGGTGGGGAATTTGAATTATCCGCTTGATCGTTCCAAAATATTGCTCGACAGATTGGTAATTTGTTGAACCGCCTTATACTTAATCGTGCCTTGCGTTGCTTAGGCAGATAGTTAGAGGGAAACATGAATAGTTGTCTTTATTTACATTATAGGTTCCAACTACTTAGAGCACCTTATTTTGAATACCTCCGAATGTAATAAATATCAGTCTTACTCAAATAACGTCTGGGCCTAATATTTCAAAAATTCGGTCAACTGTTAAGAGGCCTACCAAAAACATACCAATTTTCTCTCGCCTAGTAATCCTTAGAGAGTTCAAATTTATATAATATAAAACTTTAACCATCATACGACACCCTAGAGAACAATCTATTACTAGATATCGTGTCAAGTAAAAATTACAAGCACTAAATTACTAACGTACAACTTCTATGTTTTGAAGTAAATAAGTTGTACACTAAGTACCTATATCTGTAGTTTCACACAAGACATTATAATTTAAGCGTTCATTAATAACCAAAAACAACAAGTAAAAACAGTTTTCCGTTCAAATAAGCGTGTAAACAAAGAGATAACTGTTAGGTACGGTTAAACTCTTGTATGAGTAATGGATAAATTGACCATAAAATGAGTAAATAAAAATAATAAATAAAATATTAAAAAAAGTGCATAAAAAATTGAATTCTCACTTCTAATTATAAATAAACTTTCAAATTGAACCTTGCCAAAGGACTGTACTATTCATTCTATCTAAGTATATACAAAACAACGTAGGGAACACTTAAATAAATAAAAATAAAACAAAAATAAATAGCGTGGGTCAGTCGGATGAAACAAGATCGAACTTCGAAGGTGAGTCAACAACTCGACATCGGATATACTTGCAATCGTGTTTCTGTTTACCTGCGTACCTACGTACTTGTGTACTTATGTACTTTGGTACTTCAAACACTCCAATTTACCCCCTAACCCTCCCGTGTCCCCATCTCCCATCTATTTTTAAACTTGACCTTAATAAAGAAAGTTAGAGCTTTTAAAGTTGATACTTTACAAAAAAGTGCTCGTGACTAAGTAACAGCTGCATGGGTCAATCAAGGTAAAGCAGCGTTTTCCGCGGTCAGTCCGTGGATGGATGACCCTCTTTGTCTTACCGAAACTCCTCTGTGCCTCGGAAAGTACGTTTAGCCGTTGGTCTCGGCTGTCATTCGTAGATCTTTGACAGTCGCTATGGATAGTCAGAAGCCAGAAATTGTGACAACCAGTCTTACCAAGGGATATGTTACCCGGCGAATAGATTGTGGAGCTCCAATAGACAGTCGCTCCATGTAAAACACTGGTAACTACTATTACTGTATCCGGTTAAACTGGAAATCGACTCCAACACAGTTCGGAAAAAGCCAGGCAGAGGACTTGCCTGTCTTGAATTCACATAGGAAATCACCAGTCTGTTAATACATTCATTTGATTTACACGGCTTAAGAAACCGATTACATAAACTAAAGTATTATTTTATAAGTAAACTACTAACTATAATTAAATAATATTAGCCATAATAATTATAATCGCAAATAGAAGCTTCATAATCCATTATAATAATATTTAAGTTAATATTGGAAAATAATTAAATATAAATCATAATCTATCTTCTTCTATCTATACTTATAATAAATCTGTAAAGAGGTCAATTCTGTACATGAAATATATTTCCAAAATAACTATCAGGGGGTGATTAGGGATCGATACTGATGCCAAAAATGCAATCAGTAAAATTTTTGTCTGTCTGTCTGTCTGTATAAACTCTATAGAAACAAAAACTACTCGACGGATTTTATCGAAACTTGGTACAATTATTTGTCATACTCCTGAGAAACTTAAAAAATATTTTTATTACCGAGAACAAGTATGAATGAATATTACTAAGTATTTACATATTAACAAAAAAACTTACAATAGCTAAAAACTAAACTATATACATATATACTACACTAATACAGAGCGTCAAAAAATTCCTCCTCATCGCGGTCAACTGGGAGCGTACCCAAGAGGCTGGCTGCATTGCCACGTTGGATTGCTATGCTTATCCGTTGGCCAAAATAACAGCCAGCCTTTGGGTCTCGCGAAGCGTCAATCAGCCGCCTGGATATTTCCTTAAATAAAAGGTGAGCATTTGGACCCCACGACCCAAGAGTTTCAACCCCAAACGGCTCGAAAATATAGTTGCCAATAAGGTTACTATATTTCCGCCGTTTGAGGTTTTCAGCAGCAGCAGCGGCAGCCGCTGCGCAGCACGCAGAGCCAGAAAGATGGGATGGCGCAAGAGTATCGACACAGGTCGCGTCCCACACTAAAGGCCTACCCATCTTCCAAGGAAACAACGACATACCGTCTGGTCTCTTGCCATCGTCGCGTGCCAAGCCGTTTGGTTCTAGTACGGCTGGAACCCCGACGGCAACAAGAGCGCGACGAATGATATCATTTATGTTAGCGTGCCGCGCTATACGGCCCGCACTTCTGCTACACGACAGGCCGTGGTGTCCGAGGCTATTGACAGCTTCCCCACAGTGGCAGCGGTGAGGAGAACAGCAGGGAGCGCCCAGACGTAAGCAAGCAGCGAGGCGGAAAGTAGTGTCGTCAAACATGGTGCCTATGTTTGACGACGGAAGTGCCAGAAGCCATAGACCCGACTCCCATTGACCCACAGCCAGCAGGCGCGCACGCTCGGCAGAAGTAATTGACGTTTCAAGTAAATTTTCCCGTATTACTTTGCAGAGCGGCTCATCCCACTGCCTCTGGGAGGCCGGGTTGGCGGGTGGATCTGAATTCGGACAGGTGATTTTCCAGGCATCTATAGCCTCAGTTAAGAACGGTACATCAAAATTAACCAGTGTATGAGCTAATTATATATATTATATTCCTGGTTAATTTCTCGGTACCGTGTACTGAGGATATAAATGCCGGTAAACTAATACTAGTAATTTTGCGGACTCCGAGGCCTCCCATACGGATGGGAAGTGTAGCTTGTAGCCAAGCTCGGTCGTCCAAGGCCACATTTAAGACAGAACTAAGTGTATGACGGATAATTTTATCTATTTGGTCTAAAAGATGTGTGTGCTTCCACAAATGGGAAGACCGAAGGAAATATGTAAATTTTGGGCCGAAACAGCAGTATCGAATTATAGTGATAGCCGAATGCATATTAATTTGGAGTAGTCTTTCCGAGATGTCATTGAATTTCGCAATTTTTTCCTCAATAAATTTTGGAAATGATTCATCTAGGATGGGGGACGAGATGGTTATAGTATACTTTTCATCACGCTACAGTCAATACGAACAGAGCAGTGACGAGAAATGTTGTCATGTTGTTTAAACGCGCTAATCTCAGGAACTACTGGTCCGATTTAAATAATTCTTTCAGTGTTAGATAGTCCATTTATCGAGGAAGGCTACAGGCTATATATCATCACGCTAAGACCAATAGGAGCGGAGCACCACTATTCCACGCGGACGAAGTCGCTGGCAGAAGCTAGTATTATTATATTAGTGTAAACAGGTGATGAAATCGAGCCAATTAGGTATTAATATGTAACCGAATATTTTTGCCATTTGATGTTAAATGAAATTAATATTGCCAATATCCAATTTCAGCCTGGTACCACTGATCTGATTTGCGGTCTTATCCATTAATTTCATTACGTTGTATAATGAACACAATATAATTAACTTTATTTACTCAATTTAAAAAAGAATACCTTTTCATTTACACAATCATACTCAACAAAATTGAGTATCTTACGCCTCTTCTTCGCTGAGATTTTGATAAAGTTACCTCTATTATTTCCTTTACATTCATCGATCATAGCTGTTTACCTGTTCTCTTCGAAAATATTGAAATTGCTCTCGTAAAAACGATTTAAACCCCGACCTTAATAATAAAAGTGGGAAGTTGAGAAAATACAGTTGCTCCTATTTCAATTCCTCTACTTAAGTGCAGAACGGTCGGCAAAATAGCTGTTGTGTTTTTTTTTTCACTGAAATAAAAATGTGGTGTACAGAATGAGTACGATATTTCAATGCAGATACCGTTTCTTTCTAGGTAAGTAGGACTTGTCACGACTGCTGTAAAATGTGAGTAGTTGCTGAAATAATTATATATTACTAGCTGTTTCCCGCGGTTTCACCCGCATCCCGAGGGAACTACTTAGCGCACCCGGGTAAAAAGTAGCCTATGTTGTTCGTCAGGGTCTATTCTATCTCTGTACTAAATTCATTTATATCGGTCCAGTAGGTTTGGCGTGAAAGCGTAACAGACAGACAGACAGACAGAGTTACTTTCGCATTTATAATATTAGTAAGGATAATAGATTGGAATATTGCATGTGGAGGAACGGCTCACTGACCGTTCAGAAAATCTTGGGTATTATTAAGCTTATAAACTAATAGAATAGAAGGCATAGGATAAGGTACGGATTGTACAAAAAGTCTGTGAGGTTTGAAATATTGTATTTAATTTTTAAGTTGCAGATTGGATTTAAAATAAACTTTACTAAGAAACTCTAACTACTGTACGTGCAATGTAAACATAGGTGTTCTGTTTTTTTTTTTTTTTTATTTATATACCTACCCAGTTTTACAAGATTGGTTTCAATGTAGCTTGAAGCTCTTAAGCATGAGCTAATTAGGCTTCGAAGTCGCGGACCATCCCAAACCAAAATTTTTCTCTGCACCAGTATGTATATGACATATATCCTAATGTTTTATCTATAATTCATTGTGCCGTGGGATATATTTTTGATGCTATTAGCAAAGAAAAAATATGAATTCAAAAGTCCCTGCGTTGCAAGATATACGCTTCATATTTTTCTCTCTCTTTTCAGATTACCTTTGTAACAATTACTTTTTGTAGATTTAACCAACATTTCATTTTGTGAGAAATATCCATCCATCCTTCATTACTTTAAATAAATTCGAAAGTAACTCTGTTTTTCTATTTATTACGCTGCCACCGCTGAATTTGGATGAAGTTTGGTACGAAAATAGGGACCTGGACACTTCATATAGGTACAGGTGCGTTAAGTAATTGCCTCGGGACGCAAGTAAAACCGCGCGAAACAGCTAGATGGTTACAAAACCAACCAATTATTATCTACCTGTATTGTATACTACTATACAATACTTATATGTGTATACCATTACGTGTTACTATATATACAATTCGTGTTACGTGTTACTATATATGCATTTTCCGTATCCATTTTATTCAGATTAATACACTGTTATTTATCCACAAATAAAGATCTTATATCGTCCCGATATGAACTGACCCAGTTCTCTTTATTGACTGTATGATGTACCCTTGGATATATCAACCACTGGATGCGAAACATTGCCCATGTCGCTTATCCTAACGAATTGAGTTTCCAGATTTTCAACACAGGTTGCATCGAGATATATCAATAGAGATACAATCCCGAACATTACGCGGTAACAAAAACGTAACCTTTTTAGGGTTCCGTAGTCCGACAAGGAACCCTTATAGTTTCGCTATGTCCGTCTGTCTGTCTGTCTGTCTGTCTGTCCGCGGCATAGCTCCGACGTTATTGATACTAGAAAGCTGAAATTTGGTATGGATACGTATATTGATCACGCCGAGAAAGTGGTAAAATAAAATTTTGAAAAATATATTTTTTTAGGGTAGCTCCCAAACACGTAAAGTGGGGATGAATATTTTTTTTCTCGCGTACCCCTCCGTGTGGGGTATCGTTAGATAGGTCTTTCAAAAATATTATGGGTGTGTGAAGACCATTTTTTGGTTAAGCGAGCCATTTGCGAAATATCTAGCTTTTCAGTGCAAATTTTTGTTCGATACGAGTTACCCCCCCCCCCCTCTAACTTTTGAATGGCTGTACCTAGAAATGTGAAAAAAATCACAGACGTAGTACATGTAATGAAATTACAAGGAAAACTATCACGGCTAAGTAGGCTTAACCGGTTACAGAGTTATAGTCGACTAACTAACTCCTACTACGGAACCCTACTGCGCGTGGCCCGACACGCACTTGGCCGGTTTTTTTTAGAATGCAGACGTAGCTTTGAAACTAGTAACCATTTTGATGCAACATTATATTTATCTCTTTCACACTAACCCAAACATTATGTACGTGACATCTATTCGACAAAGATGGCGACAGTCAGTTTTTCCAGGCATCCATTTGAAGTCAAGCTGACAGATGACATGAATTGTGGCTGGGGGCTCAAACTGTCATGGCACGCATTTTGCTTGGTGATTGCAGATCTAGTTACTTTAATAACATATATATCTATGACTGGTTAGTACTGAAAATCTGGAATCTACACCCATACTGCCGTTATAAGAAAATGTGTCGAAAAAAAATGATTTTTCTTTCTTAGCAAAAACTTTTTTTTCTATTTTGAGTTAAATACATACTGGTTATCAGAATCTTTTGCTGATTGTAAATATGAATTTAGTAAAATCATAAATACTTATCTCAATATCATTAACAAAAATGTTAATTAAGGCCTTTCTTACGACGGCAACATACGTCAATGGCGTCCGTCATTTTAACGTGTATTGAAGAGACATTCAACTTTTAAATACGAATTAAATCATCAGTGTAGATTTTCAATCTAAGGCAAACGTAAAACTGATAAGTATTAAAAATATTATATGATCAATAAATACTCGTAAACCTAGTTTTCTCGTCCTTCAAAACTACTAGTCCGTCCATTTACATTCATTCATTTTTCAAAACCCTCGCGTCCCGTGCTTTAGTCCATAAATGTAGCTCGACCGCTCTTCTGCGGTGCCTTCGAGAGCTCTCAACCCCGGGATTGATTCGGGTATTGGGGTATTAACGTTCTCGGGTCAGAGTTGAAGATGCGGAAGTGTGTGTAACCATGTTAGTACTAATAGAATTGGTCATCTAGATCGAAGTGAGATCTTGGAATGTAACTTTGGTTTAAAGTCAGATGCAAATATCCAAAATCGGTCAATGTTTCCCTTCTCCAATTTCAATTTCAATAGTAGGGAGCCAAAACATCTCTTATCATTATTTCGAAAAAAAAATCAATTAATTTTCTATAACTTTTTACCGAAGGTCTGACAAAAAATTACAAATCCTTAAACAAAAATAAATCAACTACGTATCAATCCTTGATGTGTATTGTATAAACTAAATTCAACCACATCAATATCAAATACAAACACGATTCCCATTCACGAACCAGCCCATAAAACAAAACTACCTGATACCAACATAACATGAAACTTCACGACAGCCCGGAAGATATCGTATCAGCGTTATTTACACCCGGACATAGTACTCCCTGGGGACCGAACATCGAACGTTCAGCCTTCGTAGAGACGTGCCGCATCGATTCAATCGTTCATCCCTAAGGGCCCACCATTACCTAGTCTGTCGAACTTTAACTGTTGCCGATTTCAAATTATTAGCCCCAGGCTTTTGGCTGGATATTTTGAGTTCGGAAACTTCGTCGACATGTTCCAATTACGGTATGTCTAATGGCGGAATGACACTGTTGGCTCTATTGAAGCCTGTGACTTCAATAGCTATGTCATATCTATGTAAGATAATTCTCATTGTAGTTTAGACAGGTGGGAACTGACTTGATTTCGTATATCGATTTCCATTATTTACATTACTATACTGAATACTAAGGCCGACTTTCACCACTGCTCAAATATTTATTTTCCAACAAAACTAAAAGAAAGATCCCTCGCTACATCCATCTGAATTATTTTTCCCATCTCCCAATTCACGGTTTTTACAAATATCATTCCCGGTAATCGGTTCTGTAACCAATAATAACTCTATAAATAATTCTGGATTACACTGACTGAACTGAACGAACTCCAGCAAAACGTCATCGGTATTTAAGGCAGTGGTCCGACTGGCGACGATGAACGAGAAACGAGTAGAACTAGAAACTATAAACGAGTTGGCGATTAGCGGGAAGCGAGTGTAGTTTCGATAGTTTTGTCGCCGGGCTATAAGCGAGTGTGTAAGTGCGACGAGCGATTACTCGCGCCACTCGCTTGCTCAGTCCTGTGCAAACCTGCGTACGCGTCACACGTGTTTAGAAACAACTTTAGTTGCAAGTTCCAAGACACTATGGAGGAGTTTTTTATTGAATGTGTCCGACAATATCCTTGTCTATGGGACACAAAACTAAGTTCTTATAAACAATTAGATGTGAAGGACAAAGCGTGGAAAGAGATTTTAAAAAAAACGAACATGGCGAGTGGTAAGTTTTTTATTTAATCATATTGACAGTTGTATGTGTGCATTTCGATTGCTCAGACACAACTAAAACCGGCGCGGTCACGTTATACCATACGTACCTACAATTTTTTGCTTTTGAGCGTTAAAATTGTATTTTTTTAAACTAGTCATTTTATTTTAGTTGCCGAGCGATCGAAACGCACACCCATTGCATTGTAGCAATATATATTCGTTTACTTTTACATTGTCTTTTCAACGTTGAATTATTAGTTTAGAATTCTGTGTGTTATACGATCAGAGTCCAATATATGTTGCACACGATTATTCTGCCACGAAACCGTTCCAACGGAATTAAAGTATTCCGTGTGTTATACGATCAGAGTCCAATATATGTTGCACACGATTATTCTGCCACGAAACCGTTCCAACGGAATTAAAGTATTCCTTGAAATATTCTCTCACGAAAAAGGCATTTTCTAGATCAGCTGGGGACTGTTCTGAGCCATTACTTGAAAAATTATAAGGAAATTCTGACTGTACGTTGTCGATTTCTTGAAGGCTGTTTTGTAATTTATTATGTATTACATAATTATGTAAAACGCACGCAGCCTTCACAATTATTTTTGCTGTACATATTTTAAAATTTAATGGCCTAAAAAAGATACGCCACTTATGCACCAACATACCAAACGCAGATTCTATCATTCGGCGTGCTCTGCTCAATCTATAATTGAATACTGTCTGGTCATTATCTAACCTTTCATGATCAGGGTATGGTTTTAATAAGTGTGTCATCAAAGGAAATGCACAGTCACCAATAAAAACATAAGGCTGAGGCAAACCTCCTTCGTATAGAGGTTCATCAAGGGGCAATCTCAATCCATTGTTTTGCAACTTACTATAGAAGTTACTATCTGTGAATATTCCTCCGTCACTGAACCTGCCCATTGATCCAACGTCGATCATTATAAATCTCCCATGAGCATCAGCAACTGCCAACAGTACAATCGAAAATGTGTGTTTGTAGTTAAAATACTGTGATCCTGATTTAGGGGGTGAAAATATTACCACGTGCTTGCCATCAATAGCACCAAGGCAATTTTTAAAATTCCACAAATCATCGAAGTCTTTCGCTATAACTTTCCACTCAGATTCAGTAGGAATCTTCATTACTTTTGGCTGTAACCTGGTCCATATCGATTCACATACTTCTGGTATTATTTGCGAGAGCGTAGAACGGCCTACTCTATAGCTTTTTGCCAGTGCATTATATGTAGTTCCGGTTATGAGAAATCTGAAAACAAATAAAAATATTTATGAATACCTATGTATGTATTTTAGATCTGTAGTTTTCACGAGACATACCTGTTTTTTCGGTTATTCTGACGTATATTAATTTATTTTTCCTTTTTAGCTGATGTTTCGGCCTGCTGCGACCACTGGCCGAAACGATACCTAGTTAAATTAAAATAATGTAAATGCTTACGTAAGAATTACCGAAAAAACGTATTTTATTAATAGTTAAACACATGAAATTAACATACAGTGTGATTCTTGATTAAGTGTACAAACGGGCTGAAACGAAGGTCAATTTTAAATACATAAAAAAACATATAAAAAACATAAAAAAACATCCAGCCTGAGCTAGTTGGGAGGTGTGTCGCTTTTTTCTATTATTTAAATAATTCAAGTAAAAATAGCATTGTAAATGCAAAAATACTAAAAATATACATAAAAAAATTTAAATTGACCCTAGTTTCAGCCTACATCGTTTTGTACACCTGATATAGAATAACACTGTTTGATTATATTATTACTTTTAAAATAATTTGTTTTATTTACAGTTTCACTGGCAAAGACAAAATGGAAACATTTGCGAGACACTCACCGTGAAAAACTTAAAAAAATTAGCAAGACAACAACTGGACAGTCGCAAAAAACCATAAAACCCTGGAAATACATGAGTCACATGGAATTTCTGCTTCCATATATGACAAATACGGAAAGGGATACAAATGTTTCACCAAATCCTGATATTTCTATAAGTTTGGAGGAAACAGCTAGTACAGAAGATAGTAGAGACTATTCACTAGTAGAGACAAGTACCAAAAAAAGGAAGACTGATGAAATAGTCCATGATGAAGAAGATTCTTTGCTCAATTTTTTAAAAGAAATTAATGAAAATCGAGACAAACGAACTGCTCAGAGGGACGACTTACGTAAAGAAGTACTTACATCAGGTGATCCGTTGAAAGCATTTTTCGATTCAATGTACCAAAGTACAAAACAGATGCCGGAGTTTCATCAAAGAGCAATAAAAAGAAAGTTGTTTCAATCGGTAATGGATGCAGAAGAAAATATTGCCAATACAAACTATTCTGGTTACTACTCACATAATTATGGTTACAATACTCCTTCTACAAATCAGACAAATTATGTATCAGAAGACGGTTCTATATACTCACCTGGACCTAGCGTTTCTGGTGTGCAGCAAACTGAACCCAGCGTTTCCGCTGGGCAGCAAACTGAACCCAGCGTTTCTGGTGTGCAGCAAACTCAACAAAAAATAGTTATCCAAGATTTAATGCCTGCCACTCAAACCACTCCAAGCGATGCAACAAATAATAATTAGGTTTTGTTGCTCGAAATTGTTGTTGATTAATTTAAGACAAACTTACCTTAATGTAATAGCAAGACGCTCTCTTGTACTAATAGCTTCTCTATAATTTGTATCTTTTTTCTTTATGTCACATTCTATTAAACTGTGCAAATATTCAAACTCATCTCTTGTCATTCTAAAATATGAACGAAATTGATTATCTTGCAATTCATAAAAAAGTCTGAACTCACTATACTGTTTTCTTAAATAATTAAAATTTTCCATCCAAAATCGTCTTTTTTTCTCTCTCGATTTCTTGCGTTTTCTCTGTATTGCCACTGCCACTACAAAAACACTATCGTAAAATACATCATCGTCGTCGTCTGAGCTAGACAAAAATGAGAGTAGCAATGATTTCTTGGTATCCATCGCACGTCTACTTTCAATGCCGCACTGTATAGAAATGATGAAGCGGGCGAGTATCGCTGAACGAGTATTGCTGAGTGAGTTTATTTTTGAAAGCTCGTCGCTTAGCGGTAAAACTAGTAAAGCGAGTCGTCGCCGGCAGTGTGAACAGTCAGCGATCAACTATTTGTATATGCATCTCTTTTATTTACACGGAATGTTATATCTATTGTACGTTTCTTGAGCGAGAAAATAGTCGATAGTTAATCGTTTACTCGCCGTTGGTGGGACCACTGCCTTACCGAAACAAGTGATTTTTTAATTCTGCCTGCTATAAATCAGAATCGACACCTCGACACGTGACGATAGATTTCCGAATACGATATTTTATTTTTCATAAAATGTTTTATTAGGCATTTTATGCCAATGTTATTGCTTGATACAACAATGAATGATCCTTATGACTTTAAGGGTGAAGTTAGATTGGAAAGCGTATATAATGCGTGGACGAATGTAGTATGTTACTTTTTCATGCGCTTCGTTCATGATTTGTTACGCTTCAGATTACCACATGAAAATTATCAAGTTTTATCGATTTAATATATAAATGTAACTGGACTGGAATTCACTAAGGTACAAGTTAGTCTACCAATTACATCAAAGACTGCCTAACCAACAGTCATCGAACATTTTCACAATTATGATATTGAAGAATATTATGGCCTTTCCAGGATTTGGTGTGTCGACTTTTTACCCGCGTATGACAAAGACGAACGGGAGGATTGAGTTTTTTCCTAATTAATTATCAATATAGAACAAGCATGCTAAAATACGTATATTAAAAAATATATCATATCTACACTCAAATCCTTACTTAATATTATAAATGCAAAAGTAACTCTGTCTGTCTGTCTGTTACGCTTTCACGCCAAAACTACTGGACCGATATAAATGAAATTTGGTACAGAGATAGAATAAACCCTGAGGAACAACATAGGCTACTTTTTACCCGGGTGCGCTAAGTAGTTCCCTCGGGATGCGGGTGAAACCGCGGGAAACAGCTAGTCAACTATATTTATATCCAAAATACAGGCAGCAAAAGGTAGCAAAATATAACTCACTACTCGTGTATTTAGAATCGACCAGAGTCCACTAGCGGGCGACCTCGGTTTGCAATAAGATCAAGACGGTCCCTGGAGTCACATAAGATACGACGAAAGGATTTACAGGGTTACTATGTGTTCAATAGTATACATACATAGCATTTGAATATAACATCACGCTTGTTCCGTTAAGAGTTAGGTAAAGGTATGCCTATGAACCCGCTTGGACCTATTCACTCCTGTAGCCGGTCTTTTCGTTTCTTTCGGTCGGAAAGAGAAAGACTGATCACTTCACTTTTATTTCTTACTTCATGCTACCTATACAATTTTTTAAACTTTTTCTTTGTGGCTAAAGTGTTCATGCCTAATACTCTGCCAGTGTCAAGTGAAGATGAAAGGAACTGTTTTTATAAACTTGTTACTTATAATTTCTGTTAATAAATATAATTTTGATTTCACTACTAAATAAGTTAAAAATACGGAAGCTCACATTCTCGTGTCAGTTATGTTTAAATTCAAATGAGCATTTAACCTCAACAACTTTGCAATTAACAAACTTAATTCAGCAATCACCATTCAACATTCAATGCAATTAAAACTAAACCACAAAACAAGTTGATCGAAATCACAGAACAATCGCGAGCTGACCGGTTAACTTTTTCATTACAGTCAGTAGATTGAGAATTATTTTTCAAAAATAGAGCTTTGTTTTCTGACAGAAAGGCGTTTAAAAGTAGATTCTGTTATCCGGGAGAAAATGAGTTTGTTATAAATTAATGCGGAAATCTACTCAGTTTGTTCAATGGATTTTATTTTTGATGAGTTATATTATTTACTTACCTAATGTTATACGATACTGTTGATTTGAAGTAAAGAAATATACATACAGAGACTTGAGTCTAGCTTTGACGTGGCGTACCTATTTCTGTGAAATTTTCTTGTATGTGATTTTATACTTATGCTAGTAATAATTGTAATACTAGGAACTAGCAGCTAAGTAACGGCTCTGCTGATCGATAGATTAGCAAGGTTAAGTTATGCTAGCTGTGGTTAGTCCATGGATGGACCGTCATCGTTTTCTGAACATAGCTATCAGTCCTGCGCCAGATCTCTCCCCAGTCGTGTCGGATTGCCAACCCATTGGACTACGAAAGTAAGGGAGTAGGAGTAGAGAGTGCACCTTTATCTGCGCAAGCGTTTGTGCATTATAAAATCTCCTGCGTACCTGGCTGCTCATTTAGATTCTACGCCATGACTGAAGTCGGTCTGGAGCATGGAGAAGATTTCTGGTTATCAAAGGTTATTTTTTTTTATGAATACCTACTTGTTTCTTTTAAATCGGTATGCATCTCCATATACCGATATACAATTTTTTTGCTCAAATAAAATTCTATATTTTAGGCTAAATATTCAGAAGCTTGGACTGAACGTTTAATTTTTATATTAAGACACACCGCACTAAAAAATAACTTGCCAGTCTTTAATAAAATGTATTTCAAATCAAAATTATAATAAAGGTCAAAATACCGTGCATGATTCTCGACAGTTACAATAATATTCCTTTATAAAATTCCTTTCGTTTCAAGGAGAAATGGTCCAAAGAACTATGAACATTAAAATAGAACAGTAGTAAATCTAATATCTTTACTGCTCTCTTGTGTCATAGCTTCAAGCGAAACTCGGTAGCTCAGTCTGAAGAAAATGAGTTCATTAAAAGAGTAGTACATTCAAAGTTATTAGAGTACGGCTTCAGATGAACAAACGTTCAAAGCAAAATATGAAAGATATATATAATACATTAAGTTTGTTTTATTTTTCTGTTTATATCAAAGAGACTTCTAATATAAACTAGCTGTTTTAAGTGGTATCAACCAAGTCCTGAGGGAACTACTTAATGTACCCAGGTAAAAAAGTGTATAAGCATCTCCAGTACCTATCTCCGTACCAAATTTCATTCAAATCGATTCGGCCATTTTACCGTGAAAACGTAATAAACAAACTCAGTTTCGCATTTATAATTATTACCTACTAGAGTTAGGATTTTAATATGAGTGATTTTGTGTATCTATCCATGGGTTTTAGTTGTTGCTATAGCTAAGCTAAGCTAAGCATTCGTCATTTATTTTTCCGGATGCAGCTGAGTACCAGTGTTTTATATGGAACGACTGCCTATCTGTTCTCCTAGCTAGTATTACCGGGTAACACGATACACCTTGATAAGACTGGTTGTCAGACTCTCTGGCTTCTTACTTGCCGTAACGCCTGTCAAAGATCTACAAATGACAGGCAGTACCAACAGCCTAACGTGCTTTCCGAGGCACGGAGGAGTTTCGTTATGTCTTAAATGGTCACGCATCCACGGACAGACCGCACCAAACGTAACTTAACCTTTGGTTGGGTAACCCACTTAACGGTCGACCCGTGCTGCTGTTACTTAGCCACGAGCACCTCATGTCATAATACAGCCTCACTGTGTATATTTGACCAGCTTCTGCCTACAGATTACTGGGCTATGCGCACGGGAGTCAATAAGGACTGAGAGAGATACTGTAGCCTTCCTTAAGTTAAACATTTTTACACGCACTTCAGTAGTTCTAGGTATTAGGTACCGCCTACAAATAAACTTACTAACCTTTATACCCAGTGTTAGAAAAAAATACACATAAGGATTATCGTTTTACGTTTCTGTATATCATATTTTATTAGTAGGTAATAATCGAAAGGTCAGATATTCTCAGTGTTGGATACAAAAACATGTGTATTCCGGGGTATCGCTCGATACAAGTTCTCATGAGGCAATTTATCGTTGGGACTGCGTATATCCTTATTTATTGGTAAATCGCGTAAGGGCTGGCGATCGTCCCATTTATCTATATAGATTTTTGTTCTCAGTACACATTTTCCTAGGGTTTTCGGCCTACTGAAAGCGGAGAAGCCATTAAGAAAAGTTTACTGAAGGCCGTTATTTGAACTCGGCCCACGTAAATTAATTTTTAAGTATCTGGAAGAAATATTGTTTTTAGATCGCTTTTGAGATAGGCTTTAGTCGCGCGACGGAGAAAATGGTAAATTGTTACGTAGGCATTATGATTTGTAAAGCAGAAAATGTTTATGTAAGTAACGTTTTAGAGAATTTATTTTGCTAAGACTGTATATTTTCTACGCAAAGAATGAATGAATTTTAAAATGGTCGTTTAGTGTAAGTATTTATTTTACATACTGTGATACAGAGTGATAGATTCATAGTGAAATATCTATGATTAGCTGGTATTTTGTAACTTTTTTTTAACATGAATCCAGATATTAGTTTTGGCTCTACAAACGTGTCTGTCACTGTAGGACCACTCATCTATAGAATTATCACGGCAGGTGTGATCTTCTTTTGCAAACAAAATAATTTATTTGGCTACCAACAAATATGAAATTTTATAAAACATCATATTCCTCGTATTCAATAAACACAGCTATAAGAAGATTCACATTGAATGCAACAAATATCATTTCATCCGTCTGTATAGTACATATCATAAATAATAAACCGTTCAATCTCAAGCATTATTTGCTGTCGAGAAACTTTTGTATTCTCAATAAGATGTTATAAGCAAGGGAATAATAGAAATAGGAAATATATTGGAAGAAAAGTTGCGTGATTTTATCACCTTTTGTAATAGATATGTTTATTACAATATTATTTGATAAGAGATACGGGCTCGGTAACAGCCGCAAATATCTATTGATCAAGGTTACACTATGCTTGTTCCGGTCAATCCGTGAATGGGTTACCATTTATTCCTAACGAAACCTCTCTTATATATCTTGAAAGCACGTTAATTCAGCTGTTATTACTATACTTTTTGACAGTCCAGAGTATTTCTAAAGTTTGACTACCAACCAATCTTATCGAGGTTGGTATCATGATATCATGGCTGTTTTATCGTTAAATGGGTTGTGGAAGTAGATAGTCGCTATAAGTGCGCTGGTATTCAGATTCAGCTGTATCTGGTTGGAATACATCATAGAAAGCCAGCCCAACCTAGGCTGTTATGAAGTCGGTTAAAAATCCAGGGTGACGATGTCCATTTCTCGTGATATATGCTCTTTAGGAGTTATAAAATGGTAGTACTCTAGTAGTATACGGTCCTCATAATTGATTCATTAATTTTGACAGTATCTAAAAATAGCTTTTTATTATATTATGATACTGAAGGCCTTTTCAAGCCAGTCAAAGTACCCACCACCAAAACAAATGATCCAAAAACAAAACACAATCGTAAAATAATTCTCGTTACACTTCTTCCAAAGAACAGCGGCAGAAATTGACTAATAAAGGCAACATTTCATCAGGACTGTAGTGTAAATCGGCAAAAAGTTCCTCAGCTCACCAACAGCAAGTTGTGAGGGTATTTTACAGTTCAGTAATGAATGAGGCCAAGAAATGCGAGGCGAAATTTTACTCGAAACTCAAAGAGACGTAATAGGTATAGCGAAGCCAGTGAATAAAGCTATCGAAGTATTCTTTGCTTCTGGAAGTGAATATTAAATATTTTTAGTACAACAAAATAGGAACAAAAAATTATTGCTTTTAAGAATGATTCCATGTTAGACGCCGTCAGGTGGGTTCGTGAAAACTCTGACACTAGGGCTAGACTATAGACAAGCTTGCAGCCCACACTATAAGAAAATTAAAGAAACTATTGGGTACCGAAGCTTCCTATGAATCCACCTATAGATGATCCTCATGTTCCTGGGGAACTACTTCACCAGGATATAAACTAAACTTTCCTAAGGTTGAAGCTATCTCCATACCAAGATTTATTTAAATCGGCTCAGCAGTTTTTCCGTGAAAGTGTTACAGACATACTGACTGACAGAGTTACATATTACACTTAGCCTACGCCTAATAGCAATGCTATTAGGATTGATATTGATTTTTCTTTTTTTTTTCACAGTGTATAAGCTAAATTACATGCCGCCAGGTATGACTAACTACGTCATCACTCTTTCAAATTAGTTTAAACTTTCAAGAAGCTTCATGAACTTAAGCTCGCTTTATAATCTGTACCTAAGTCGTTTGGCCGGGAGCTGTCAGGTCTCATCCTATGCGCCGAGGTTGGAAATATGTTCTTAAAGCTCCTTATTCCACGTCATTAAAATTTCTCCGATGGTTATAGACTTACGTTATCGTGTTTTAAGTCGATATCTGAAAGATATTTGTAAGAAATTTTAGTTAGAATAGTGGTCCCGTTTGGGAATAGAAACTGGAACACGCAGTGCAACAGCCGCCCCACCAAACGTGCTGTTGACATATATCAATTTCTTTATATGTATATAAATTAGGAATATTTTTTTATTTTTTTTTGTGAGGAATCGTGTCGTTGTTTATGTATTAATTGCTTATAAAAACAATTGAAAATCTAGTTACCTAGAATTACTTGCTCGAGAAAGTTAGGAACAATTTATCATAAAGCTAAACGGTCGTAGAAATCCCTACAATATTCTATCTCCTCAACTTTGTGAGTCCTATTGTCCCACAGTGTAGTATAATCAGGTTACGGTTCTGAGTATTTTAAACTATTTAAGTCGATTTAGTAAGGTCTTTGTCGTGGACTTAAAGGATCTATGCTTCCCAAGCACAAGCGTGTGGGTTCACATTTTTTTTATCAGTTCATAGTAACTGCTTTTCTTTTAAAATCAATTAAAGGTGTAAAAAATAATAGCAAGCAAGTCATTAATATGCGGCCAATTTTTCTGCGCGGACAATGCCAACACTAGCGGTAGGTAATTGAAAATAGCTCACTATTCATCGCTTTGGCGCATTGGGGATTGCCTTTTTACGGCCCAATTTTTCACTTCGCCCCGTCCCCTTCATTCGTTCGTTCATTTTCGCCGGCATCCCCTCCTTCGATTTAATATTCCTCTTTTATGGTGGAAAATGATTTATTAGTGCGTCGTCCCGTCCAACCTTTGATACCAAAGCTAGCAAAATTGTGAACTACACAACTGGGCTTCAACTCTTTTATGAAAAGAGAATTTTCATTTTATGTACCTAACTGTATTGGAGTTTAAAATCTGAGATAGGAACAAAGGCGTTTTAAAATAAAATTTTAAATAAAAAAATACTACTGAACACGCTTCATTTACGAGTGTTTGATGAAAAATTTGAACAGACAAAAAGTGGAATCAATACCTATCTACTAAAATATTAACGCACGTTCGTGTTAAAACCTGTAGAAGCTTCACCAACAAAACCATTTACGAAGTGCACTGAGTTAAAACTAAAGTTAGATTAGCTATCTAGTGAGCGCTCGTCTAATCTATTGTGTACGCGAATGTCCTCACGAGCACGCTCCACTAAGTCCACGAGACTACCTCAACTGAGGTACAGTCGGGCGGTTAATTAAACAAATGTTTGTGTCTCCGGTTCGAAGAGGTTACCCAATACACTCACTCTGGAGTGCTGGGTGCAAATCAATTGAAACTCAACACGTATAGACGTAACTAATCTTGTGGATGCTGCTGAAGTAGTTGACGCCAACCTCGTAACTCTCTTCAGTATCAGAGTCGATGGTTACTGGCGTAGACGTCTGTGATCTATACATATAAAATGCTTTGTCCTGAATGACTGACGAATCAACGCACAGCCTAAACCGCTGTTCATAGAGACCTGAAGCTTGGAGGATATGTTTTTTGTATGACATAGGCATCTGATTAGAAAGGATTTTCGGAAATTCTACCCCTAAGGGGGTGAAAAAGGGGGGCGAAATTTGTATGAAACTCTGTCATTTTTAATTTGAATTCGTATAGCACACGCGGGCGAAGCTGCTGGCGGAAAGCTATTCGTTATTATAAATGCAGGACCTATCTACAAACAACAAAATATAGTCGACCATCTACCATATCTCATATTGAAGATACTATTTCCAGAAGAATCTACAATGGCACATTATGGTGTCGCTTCATGGTCGCACTTTCCCGAACGAGCTCCTTCAAAAACAATACCATAAATGATTATACCTTACTTTAATAGTCATGTAGTTTAATTACTTACTTTAATAGTTGCGAACCATCGTATAATGAAGTCGTATACCATTCATGCACACCTCTATCCGTAATGGAGCGGACTCCGGCTGTCGTTGCATCTGGTGCCAAATTAATGGCGGCGATGTGATCGGCCGCTATGGCTTTTTGAACATCAACCGCAGCTGGAGCATTCGTGGTCAGGGTTAGGACAATATTCCTGGGAGGGTAAAGTTCTACCCGTCAGATAAGGATAACATTGTAGATATTACATTCATTTTGGTTTAGTTCAGCAGAAATTGTTAAAAACTAGATTTTCCCGCGGTTTCGCTCTGAGATTAACTTCATGTAGCCCAATAATAAGTATCTTATAACCTTTTCTAGGATCCCGTTTATGTCTGTACCAATTTTCATAATAATTCCTTCAGGACTTCTACTTTCGGATTTCCGTATATTAGTAAAAATAAATTAATATGATAGTGAAATACAACAGATGAAGTAATAACATTATGTTTATTTTAAAGTTGAAAACAAATCCCGAAGGCTGAGCGGGAGGTAGTGTCAGATTCTTACTAACTAAAACTCATCCGTCACAAGGCATTAACTCTTTCAAAAAACTTTATACCCTCCTTCGGCAGTCGGGTATAAAACCTCTACCCTGACTGGACAATGTACCCACCTACTGATCGAGAAAGATCACAATAGTACCCGCATTAAAAAAAGTACCTTCTTAAATAAAATTGCAACTTACCCACAAAACACCTTCCATTCTGGATAATGTAAAATTAAAGTACCGTCATAAAAAATTGAAAAACAAAGTGGATTTTTTTTGTATGGCATCTCGCAGGTCAGCCTAGAAGGTTGTCGACTGCTTAACCGGGCTTGTAAAACAAAGTGATCCAGTCTCGTTTGTGCTTGTAATGTTTTATTATTAAGTGTTTAGTGCAACTAGTGAACAAATTAGTGAACAGACTGTGTATTATAACTATTGTGAGCGAAGTGAAAGACTGTCCTACAGTGATACAGCGTACCAGCAAGGACGTGTATCAGTGTAACCTCATCTCAAACAACTTCTATAACATTGGAAAATAATATTGTAAGTACTTATTTATTAAGTCAACTATTTTGTTAAATATTTTTTTAGAAAGAACACTCATCATCTGTCTAGCCTTTTCCAACTATGTTGGGGTCGGCTTCCAGTCTAAACTAGATGCAGCTGAGTACCAGTGTTTTACATGGAGCGACTGCCTATCTGACCTCCACAAGCCAGTTACCAGTTTTGATGAAAGAACACTATCTTTATTAATTACGTAAAATTGTAGTGAGTATTTTGATATACCTACATAGTTGTATATTTTATGTGAAATATTTTGTTATTGTGAAAAAAGACGAAACACTAGTCCTTGGAAAGCTCAACAGCCAATCTTTCGGTCTAAACACAATGATGATAAATCAGAATTACTAATATAATCTAAGTATATTCAGCATTGTTCGTTTGATAAACCCAACCAGATTAACGCGCCAACCATTAAAATACAAACCTATAAATATTCCTTACTTAATGACAACGTGACCACCGAATACAAAAGCCAACTATAAATAAATTATACAGGTCCGTATTAATGTATTAGCCATTAGCTAAGTGGATTAATTGTAATGCCCTAATGGCCGCCTTGATATGTTGCTGTTTTATTAATAACTAGCTTTCCGCCAGCGGATTCGCCCGCGTGGGCCATATGAATTCTCAGCCCGATCGGTTTAAAAGTGACAAAGTTTCATACAAACTTCCATCCTCTATTTTATCCCTTTGGGGGTAGAATTTATCAAAATCCAATCAAAATATTTCTTAGCGGATGCCTACGTCATAACATCTAACTGCATGCCAAATTTCAGCCCGATCCCTCCAGTGGTTTGGGCTGTGCGTTGATAGATCACTATGTCAGTCACTCAGTCAGTCACCTTTGAGTATTATATATATTTAGATTAGACGTTTTTGGAAGTACAAAATTTTACTCCGGTTCAAGAAACCCGGTTGTAACAAGTACCGATATGACTTTCCCAAGTTACGTGAACTTTCTATAGATTAGTTTAATAGGTGAAGTAATGTTGACGGCACGTTTGGCGTAGTGGCTGAGCGATTGCCTGCTACTCTGCGTGTCGCGGGTTCGATTCCCGTACGGGACAACTAATATTGTTTCAGGTCTGGTGTTTATGCATGTGTCATGTAATGTAAACGCACCCACGATACAGGAGAAATTCCTAGGGTGGGGCAAAGTTTAAAACAAAAACATCGTAACGAAACCTGGGACTAAAAAAAGGTCAAAAATAAAAAAAATGCTTTTGAGAAAAATCGTGGTGATCCAAGCTCGCATCTTCTCTGTGTGAGAAGAGGCCCTTGCCCAGCAGTTGGACTATAATTAGGCTATTATTACCCATCAAAGCTGTTTCCCGTAGTACCCTATCATGACGAATCAAAGCAATAATAGTTCCGTTGCGAGAAGGAGATGTTACGGCGTTTCTAGCTCCCTCTCACTCGCACTCCTCAACAGTGATAGAAAAACGCATGATTGTACGGCCCCTGAGGAAATTCTATAACTGAAAAACTCTTTTCTCCAGGTTTCAGTCTTATCTCCAATTTCATTAAACAAAGCGACCGGCAGATAAAGTTTTTCGCCATTTATAATATTACGACCTTAAATTGTTTTATTTCCAGTAAATTCTTCAGGCCTTTTGTAATACCATTTAGTCCCTGAGTGGCGTAATTTATCAAAAGTCTAGACACTTTAATAAGCTGTATGATGTATCCTTCACGAATATTGACAGATTTATTATAGGTATAGGTAAGAAGCGAAACTAATTTTTCGAGTTTTTAAAAATAATGAAAACATTTATCCTTCTTATATATTAATGCGTAAATTTGTTACTCTTCTCACAAAAACTATTGAATGGATTTAGACAAAATTTGGTACATATTATTATAATAGGTATAGTTCACAATCTGGATAATAATAATGCCAATGATACTTTTTATCTGCGTGCGCGAATCAGTTCTATCAAGATGAGGGTGAAAACGCTAGACTGGTACTTGGTCCAAAATATAATTATAAACCTCATTCGAGCTCCAAATAAACCAAAACACACGATTAATTTTCTAAAGAACGCGTGATAATAAAATATAATTACTTTTTTCCACTGGTTTGTGTCGTAAAAAACAGAATTCCATTGTGTTTATATGATATAGTACTATCTAAACCTTTATGTTTTGTACGTTAGACCTTATTTTGTAATCCACCACTGATACAAAGTTAATGGGGCGGCGCGCTTCATAAAAATTGTATGGAGCTTATTTTCCGGAAAGATGCTAGGTACTTATAACAATTTTGCAAATTCTCCCGGGCATACAACGAACGAAAGGGCATGAAAATAAAAATACGGATCATCAATTTTTTATTCATTTATTTTCATAATATTAACTAGATTCAGATTGCGGCGATGTCTGAGTGGAAATAACGAACGATGAAGTTGACTTGCGTCGCGAAATTATTCACTACTGCGCTGTCTTTGATGTTTTGAAAGTAAAGAATTTCTTAAAGTGAAATGACATCTAGATAGATCAGCAACCGAAAGAGCAGTTTCGGTGCAAAATATTTCCTAGCATTTGAATTTTGAATCGTATAACTAAAGGAAAGTCGAGTACCGATGCCGCGTGGTTTTCTGTTGCTGCGACGCAGGAAGAATCGTAACCAAGCGTCGCGACCACGGCGATGCGTTTTCAACCACCACTTCAAATCAATTCAAAATACAAACTTATATTTTTACTGACAATTATTTTTTATGGGTACCTACTAATAGAAATCTAATTTGAAAATCACAAAAAACTTCACAAATAGTACTAAACTACAAAGCATATTATTTGTATTCATACACACGCGTACGAAATAAAAAATCATAAATATAGATAATTCTCCTCATTTTTACATAAACGAGCAGGCACGAACTTAATTAACTAAGTTCAATGACTACTGAAATAAAGTTTTTTAAACCAGCTATGAATAAAAGTCTTGTTAGTATTCTGCATGGTATTAGCAACCTTTAAATAAGACCGGCTTGCACCACTGCTTATTATATTAAACAAAGTTTAATAAATTGAAACATCATTCTGTCTCTATTAACTTCAGATAATTGTCAGAGTTTGTTGAGGTTGAGGTTGTTGCTGTTAACACTTAAATACTTAAAAAATAACCTAATAAACTAATTTTATTGTTCACAAAATGCAATTACTACTCAATATATTCGACTTTTTTTTATTGTTATTAAAAGTGTTATCTGATTTTTATCAGTAATGGGAAATCATCAAATGACTCCTCCCGTCGTGGGCGGAGAGGAAGGAAATATGTAGAGGAAGGATGTATCGACTCTTAGTGACTAAATCCCATCCATGTTACTTCCTTCGCCTTTTGTGTTCCGGGGGCGCGGCGACTCTTTCAAACATTACGCAGCATCTGACCTTAATATTGCTAAACCATTATTTATTTGACTGAGCAGCTATTAAAATCCAGCGTACCTAATATGCAATATGAATTAAGACGGAATAGAAAAAAACCGGCCAAGTGCGTGTCGGGCCACGCGCAGTAGGGACCGTAGTAGGAGTTAGTTAGTCGACTATAACTCTGGAACCGGTTAAGTCTACTTAGCCAACAGACAGACAGACGGACGGACATGGCGAAACTATAAGGGTTCCTTGTTAGTCCGACAAGGAACCCTTATAGTTTCGGAACCCTAAAAACGGTTGTCAGGAGCATAATTTATCCTACATAAAAAACATTATAAAATAAACCAGCGTTTTAGATGAACAAATTTATTCGAAGCCGACTTCATTCACTTTTCAGTCGCTTTTTCGACAGCGTTTCTCGAAAGTGAAATTCTTCAAACAGATTGTTAGGTACTTTAATCTTTTTTCCGGACTTAGAGGTCGTTTCCGCCTTCATTAGTCATTCTATGAGTGAGATAAAATGATTTATTATAGGTTGTAAGGGAGGCCATTTTTACGGAACCTCTGTGTACGATTGATGTGACTTTAATGCAAATGACATGAGGTTTTTGGCTATTATCGAGTGTATTAAACTCTGTTACATACGAATAATACTCTAAGGTTTTGGGGATAACTATGTACTGGGATGTGGCAAGGTTGAAACCAGGTGGATATGTATTTTAACATGTTTACATTATTTCTTTATTTCTGCTGGCTTTTCTGAAGGAGTTGGGGTGGATCGAATAAAATAATCCAATCACTCTAACGCAAAAACGCGCTTTGTCACGTTATTGCGGAAACCAGCCTGCTCAAACCTAACCTAACATTTGTTTAATATGATACAGCAGCTTACTACCGTCTCCAGGGTCCCATCTACCTCCATATCAAATTTCATATAAATCGATTCAGCCATTCTACATTAAAAATGTAACAAACTCACATCCGCATTATTACTAGCTTAAGTAGATAAGTAGTATTCGCTAGGATTACTACTTATCTTACTAGTACCTACCGACATAACTAAAACGGTTATTATGAAATCGATAGTTAACTTGTAAAGCTCGGTTTACTTAGGACCTAGTGCTGTAATGAAATGATAACAGTAGGTACGCAAATGAGTGTGTCATTACTTGAACGACAGTTGGGACTATACTTGATGGCACTGGTTAGCTTGCAGTAAATTATAAACTTGTACGTAGTTATAGATAAATACGCTTATAAATGTGCTTTAATTAATAATGCTTATACATGTTTTTTTATGAAGGATGTAATAGTTCAGCGTAAGTGTAAAACTAATTTTCAATTATGCTTTTTTTGTATTTTTTTTTATTATACTGGTCGTTTACAAATATACATTAGTGCACAATATCCAAAAATATGCCAGAAAAAAAAATGTTATCCCGTGCGGAAACCGAACTCGCGACACCAAGCAGCCTACCACGCCAATTAATTTATTAAAGTCTTTGAGACTGAACTTCGGCCACGCTCAATGGATACAGAAGATATTATAGCTCACAAGTGTATGCATACACTCCACTCTCTATTCATCGACTGGACTTTGAAGCCAGTGGGACGAAAAGACGTTACGACCGAGAGAGATTAGGGACAAGACTGAACCTCATAAGTTCTCAAAGGCACTATATGTTTAGAAAACGATCACAAACCCGAGAACTAGAAGCGCCAAATGTACCTTAGGCCCAAGTTCACCGACGAGATAACAGTCCGATCAACTCAAAACAGACGTTTACCATAAATTCAAACTTGTGTCTTATGATGGATATCTTAATATTTGGGTTTTTTATTCCTAAAACGGTCGATTACCAACCCGGGGTTGGACAAGAAGTGGACTCGAAAATTCCCGCTTCGTGGTAAAAAAGTTTTTATTTAACGGGCCGGTTAGGTAACCATTTGTGAACTTGGCCCTTAATCTAACAGCCCTGTCGAGTCCATTACAAATACACATACGGCTGGAAAAGTATAAATAAATAAAACAATGGCTTTTCGATAACAATTGAGCATCGTCATTTACATAAAATGATAAAACCATTGCAATATGTAAATAAAACGTGTCTGTACATACATACATACGTATATAATAGTTGACAATCCGTAATCTGAGTGGTACAATACATTCCCACTGCACAGTTTCGATAACGTTTTTGCGGTACAAATATTGGGAATATTAAAATTTTAAACAATTGAATGTAGTTGCGAAATGATGATAAGACCAACCAATTCATCTGTGGGTTCCGTGTAAAGTGAATATGTGGGTCATCCATTAAAATAGATCAAGTATTGAACCGGGTTAGTCTAGTCCATCCTTACTAATATTATAAATTCGAAAGTTACTCTGTCTGTCTATCTGTTACGCTTTCACGGGAAAACTGCGGAACCGATTAAGATGAAATTTAGTATTGAGATAGATTAAACCTGTAGAAGTATATGGGATAGAAGGAGTGTTTATGATAAAGCTAGTAATTAATGAAGCTTTATTTCTATCGGTAGATTAGAAGCTACTAAAGAATATTTTTATAAATTATTTTGATATTGCTGATTTAGACCTCTCCCGTTTAATTCTCATAATCTTCTCATTTCGAACGATTTATACACTCAACAAGGTTCACCGAATTTCTAAAAGCTTTTTCAAAAATGTTTAGTATGACGGCCATCAGTTTTGACTAGACTTAAGTCTGACAGGCCACGTGCCACCGATAGAGCAAAAATTTCAAAAACACTTTGTCATGGTAAGCCAAATTAGACATGAGTAAAATTTCTGCCGAATTCCATACATCAAAGATTGAAAGGATATATTTCACTACAACTTAATAATTACTATTATCACAATGTAAACAGTAGGTAATCCATGGCGAATGAAAGTTACGCACACAAACTCCAACGATATTTCGTATATGAGAAGATACGAAAAATCTCGGAGTTACAATTAAACAAACAGAGTCGTTCCTTTAATTAACTCCATAAAATTTCCCCTTTTTTCAAATGACCTTACCCGGGTATTTATATATTTATTAATGGATAATGATAGGGTTGCCATCAGTATCCGGGTGAGGTATGGGAGGGCTATAAAGCGGTCTCTCGTGCGCTATTTAAAGGGTTAAAATGTTTATAATAGCACTTTTATTTTACGCTTAGCTTTTAACTTTAATCGCACTCGTCATTGGCTATTTGTTTTGTGTGAAATAAATGTTGAGTTTAAAACATTTTAAGATTTATTTTTTTATGGAGAAGTCGCTCTTTTCTGTGAGAGTTTAATTTTTAAACCGTGTTACAGGTGTCAAGTCTTCTTCTTCTTCGTGCCCTGTTCCCAATCTATTTGGGGTCGGCGCAATATTTTTTCACTTCCATTCTTCCCTGTTAGCCGTCGTACTATCATTCACTCCCTTTTCATTCATATTCTCTTTCACGCAATCAATCCATCTCTTCCTTGGTCTTCCCCTCCCCTTTCGTCCATCTACATTCATATTCAATACAATTTTTGTGGCATGTGTTTCGTCTCTTCTCATTACATGAAAATAGTTAAGTCAAGTAAAATAAAAAATCTAAATAACAACAAATTATCTCCTTTACCACATTGTTAAACAGCTATATTATTTTCGTAAATCGTCGATAAATTTCTGCCTATATCACAGAAGAAGTAAGAAAGCACATTACCTACATATTATAATAATAGCTACCACGTCTTCCTCTCTCCTACCATTTGCTTGCCCATGCCCAGCAGGATTCATATACCTTATCTGTATCTTATATACTGTACATTATGGAACGCAATAAAGAATATGAACACAAATTTGTAGTAATACAATGTTACCTTTCATAATACATTAATGTATAAGGTATGCGAAATGCATACGAACTTTGTAAAACTTCTGTTTCATAAAATTTTGCCCATGCCAGGTCAGAAGGCCTACCACGCGATTTTAACAAAATCGAATAGTTAACGAGATTTAACTATGTCTACTGTAAAAACTCGTACCAAACATGGCGCTGATCTAAAGTTCCTTACAAAATTTTCGCAAACGAACCGTACCCGCTAACGATATTTCCCCAAAAACTCGTGCTTGGTCATCTGAACTAAATCCCGACTACACTAGTTATAGGTACTACTACATAAAACTTCGTTAAATAAAATCCATTTACCCCATGAAAATTCGACGATAAAATATTATAATATCCCCCACATCCGATTACAGGCATAAAAGTTGCCTTCCCGTCAATCAAAATGATTACCCCGATATATTACCCGCAGACTGTAGGCTACGAAGCGATCGCAAGGTCGGTGCATGCCAGGCCAATTTCATTATGCAAATTCGTATGAAATGTACGCGAAACACGGAGCGTATAGCGACTTAATTGATGAGCAAATTTACATGCTAATAAAACGTTGTGCCGCACGACAGGTATATGCAGTAGCACAATTTGAATGCTCCTGATTTTTAAGGCATTTTTTTTTAATATAATTATGCCTACGGACGACAGTAGCTGGTGTGTAGTCTTAAAATTATTAAAAATATATTAAGTAAAACAAAAATATATTAGCAGTATTGAAGATGTCTTTACACAAACCGAAAGCACTAACATAATTTCCCTCATAATGCTCATGACCGCAATCTTCAATTGCGCCATGAGCCACAACCTATTTCCACAAGAATGGAAAGAGGCAACCGTTATCGGTATCCCTAAACCCGGTAAACCGAAGTCGCAACCCTCGAGTTACCGACCCATCAGTCTCCTCAATGTATTCGGTAAAATCTACGAGAGGCTTATTTATAAGCGTCTCAAAGACTACGCCGAAGCAAAGAGTCTCATTCCCGATGAACAATTCGGTTTTCGAACCCAACATTCATGTATCCAACAAGTCTACCGCATCGTGGAACATATAAGTGTTGGCTTCCAACGACGACGGGACATGATGACGGGAATATTATTCTTCGACATAGCGGAAGCTTTCGACAAAGTCTGGCACAATGGCTTAATATACAAGCTATATCAACTCGGCGTGCCAGACCGTCTCGTACTCATCGTTCGAGACTTCTTGTCGAACCGCTCTTTTCGCTACCGCATCGAAGGAGCACTATCCTCGCCCCACTCCATACAAGCAGGAGTCCCTCAAGGCTCTGTCCTATCCCCCCTCATCTTCACGCTATTCACAAGCGATATCCCAAAGAGCAAAAAGGCTCAATTAGCACTATTTGCCGACGACACGGCCATATACTACACCGGCACCAGCCCAGTGGCCATAGCTCGTAATCTCCAAATCGCCGCCAACGCCCTAGGTAAGTGGTTTAAGAAATGGAGAATCGAGGTAAATCCCGACAATAGTCAGGCAGTTCTCTTCTCGAGACCGCGCCGAAATCCACCCCTACCCAGTCCCATCACCATGTTTGACAAGCCGATTCCTTGGAAAGAGCAAGCCAAATACCTAGGTGTGATACTTGATCGTCACCTCAACTTCGGAGAGCACATAAAGTCTGCCCGCTCTCGAGCGGCCTTCGCTCTCAGTCGCCTCCACTGTATGTTAAATGCACGTAGCAAATTGTCACTCAAGTGCAAATTGCGCATCTACACCACGTGCATCCGCCCCATTATGACATATGCTTCCGTTGTGTTCGCACACTCAAAGCCATACCGTCTCCATAGAATGCAGACCCTTCAAAACCGTTTCTTACGAAAAATCACAGGGGCCCCTTTCTACGTACGAAACGAGAACCTCCATCTCGATCTCAAACTGCCCACCATCCAATAGTTTATGAAACGTGCCGCCAAGTATTACTTTGATGCTGCCGAAAAGCATCCAAACCCTCTGGTCGTATCGGCCGCCGGATACGCAGGGTGCGTATCCGGCGGCCGATACGACCCAGATCAGTAAAATTCGCCGCCCGAGGCATACTCTCACCATACCCGATGACGCTATAACCCTCTTCCAAGAGAGCAGTAGGTCCACTAGCACTCTACACAAACACAGACCGCCTTCGTATCGACCTCGCCACCGAGGTCCGTCGCGACGACCTTGTCCATGCCCTCCCGACCCTAGCTCGACGAGCCAGCCCGCGAGCTGAGCTAATAGCTTTAAAATTCCCGATTATAATAATCATAATTTATTCTGATCCAGCCTGTCCCTTGCTGTCCTCCCCCAGCGACGCCCTAAGCCGAGGCCCGTACCCCACTAGGGGGTGCCCTTAGCGTGTAGTCGCTTATTTTTGTAAGTCAAGCCCTGGCTGGAGGCCCTAAATTTATTTAAGGCACTTCACAGGCAAGCCCGGTTAAACAGTCGACAACCTTCTAGGTTGACCTGCGAGATGCCATACACAAAAAAAAAAAAAAACTAACATAATTGAACGAGTAAACGGAAATCGGGGTAAAAATTCTGCAAACATGACACCTAAGAAAAGTTTCAGTATATTTTATTGTTTATAAAAAAATACAATGCTACTGAAATTTGCATCACATAATTTTGCTGTGCCCTAACAGGGTCCATGATCGCACTTAGCTTTAAGCCTGTGTAAAATCTTTTGTAACATTATGGAATGCAAATAAATATATGATTATGAATATTTACAACCACAACATGATCATTACCTAAACATGTTATAGGTTTTCATTTATGTATTTGCAAATATTTGTTCCATTCACGGCTCCATGCAGCACCACAATTGATTCGTCAAAACCAAGCCATCGAATTCACCTTCTGCTCATACATCTCCACACTAACGTTACGTAGTATCGTAGATTCTGTGTAATTGCAACGAAAACCCGATAATGGGGTCTGATAAGAGAGGCATGGAGCGTGATTCTGTGAAGGTTTAATTACATGGACAATGGTTAATGACGTTGCATGTATGCGGAGTCATTAAAATTTTCATACTTTTTCACTGAAATTGCTTTTGAAATTCATTTTAATAATTACGGAAACGGTTGCCCCAGGGCTTTTGGGAATTCATATTTCGTTTGCTTGGTGGCCAAAGGTAATCTTTTTGTAGTTATTTCACCTGGTAATTTTCAATATTAAGCCATAATTCGTCATTTCACCTATAGTTTATTGCAAAACAGTATACATGAAATGTTAGCATAATTAACTTAAATATTCCTAATTGCCGTCATTCATAAACAGCTGTATCTACTGCTGATGCCGACTAAACTTTGAAAGATAACAAGAAATCAAACAAACAGGAGCTAACTACACTTACAAACAAGATTAAATAGATTTACTTTATCGAAACTAAGGATTTAACTAAGACTTAGCTCATTCTAACCGACGCTCAAGTTCTGTAGTAAATGAAGTGCAAATTGTTTGTGAACTACGTTTGTTTCTTCTGATCGATACCGCTGGATTCAGCGCTTGTTCCGCTTAATTGTACGAGTAGAAGTGGACTCCATGGAAGTTTAGTGAGCAGTGGAAGATTGTAGCTGAAGAACAGTATCGGCTGTCCTACGAAATAAATGCGAAAGTGTGGGGATTTATATTTGTAACGCATTCATGCAAAAACTACTGATTTTTTTTTTGATAAAATTGGCTCAGTTTATAACCCAGATTAACACATAGAATACTTGTATCTGGGTACATGAAGTATTTTCCATGGAATGCGGGTGAAGTCGCGAAAAGTAGTTCATGTTTTTAATTTTCGGCTTAAATGAATTTTATTGATGGGGTGGTTAAAAAAAGGTTTGTACCTCTTTTTTGAGCTTCAGCTCTCAAGCACGAGTGTGCGTGTGATATCCCACGTTTACGAGTAGGTATATTGGATCATACTTACTTAAGTGACGAAAAACATCATGCGGAAACCTGGACATAGGCTGTCTTACTTATAAAGTACGATTACTTTAATCTTCTACAACGGATTAACAAAAATCATAAGCATAAATGCTATTTAGCGTTAATCCGAATTTAAGTTAGTTGCCTGGATTACGACGTTAAGTAAGGATTAGGTGAAAATGAAAACTTCAGATCACAGGTTTTTTTATAAGTAAGACAGAGATTTTTTTTTATGAGAAGTAGAACAATAACCAATTTGTTTTTGTTGATGTTGTTATGTTCACAAAATATCTTTAAAAAATGGCAATGCTTTACGTTACTGAAATCTCAAAAAAAGCTTGTTAAAGATTTCCAGACGATTTACTTCTAATTAACTAAAGCTTAACAAAATTAACTTCGTGGAATGCCTGAGATAATCAAATTACAGTTAAGATTAATCCATTTTTTATACTAAACTAAATTGGCGGTAATTAAAGCTCAGCGTTAAACTACCATCCCGGAAAGTATAAATTAAATTAAACATCTAAATTTTATTTCATTCAGTGCTGTTAAAATTATATTAGCGCCGCTCAAAACTTTACATATAAAATGAAAAGTTTTTAATGTCGGGTAGGATAATTAATAAACGTACACACTCATACCAGTAGGCGGATACTGACTACGGTAACAATTGGAACTTATCTGCTCCTTTACCTATAGATACGTATACTAAAGATATTTTATATCTTTCTCAACAGTCTTTTCTCTAGGCTAGATGTAAAACTTTGAACGATACACGCATAATACATAAACGGAAAAATAATGAAGTACATGTAGGTACAGTATACGCACCTACTCCACACAAGAGAGCAGGAACTAGTATCGGAGAAGAGCATGACGGCATACTCGATCCTTTTTCCGTGTTTCGTCACGGTACACGAGCGGTTCTCACCTTCAATACCTATAAAAAAATATAAAAATGGGATGTTTTTTAACCTGGATCTCGCCAACTGTACATTAGTAGCTATCTACCCGGAACATGCTTATTTACTAATATACTGGCTATTTCCCGCTGCTTCCCCCGCATCCTGAGGCAAGTTCTCATACCAAATTTCTTCACAATCCGTTTAGTTGATTTTGCGTAAAGGAGTACACGTATGGTTGTTACATACATGAGACTATAAAAAAAACATTAGTAAGAATAACAATTAAAATAGTCACAAAAAAAATACATTTATACAAAGGATGATTGGTATTTTTAAAGCAGGATACAAAAATTCAGACATAATATAAGTATGTAATCCAATTTCTGAGGGAAAGGGTGGTTTGCTGAAGGCATTATTCTCATAGCGCTCTCTGTTTAACTTTTACATTAGATTGCAAGCCACACTGAGTAAGTTTAACAAGACTGTATATGTAACGAGTTGTCTATACATCGCAGACTGTATGTTGTATATGTATATCTTGGCCACACCGTTTGTGGACACGGTAAAGGAGATAACAGTTGTGTTTCTCATCCCGTGGTTCAAATTTTGGTTTCGAAAGTTTGTAAGGACCTTAGTTTGTTACTCTTTCACGCAAAAACGGCTTAATGGATTTTTATGAGTGTTCGCGAAATAGTTCCTTCAAAACCTGAATATAATCGCGGGAAACAGCTAGTATATATATTCTAGCATTTTTTAAAACATAATTAATATCTACTGCGATATTCTATCGCTTATTTTTTTTTAAGTCTTAAAAATATTGAATACTAGCCGGCCCGGCAAACTTTGTTGGTACGGACGCACCAGGGTTTTTACGTCAATTTCCAATCTTTTTAATATTTTCTCTGCTATTCGGAACGGAGACAAATCAAAAACCTTGAAAATCGGTCCAGCCGATCTTGAGTTATGAGTGTTCAAACGAACCCGACTTTGTTTTATTTAGATAGATTTTAAGCACTGTTGCGGGATGTTTCCGCTACATATGCGAGGATTGAGGCGTGGTAAAAAATGACTTGCACTGTGGTTAATATGATGTATTTCTTATAGTATTTTTACATTACAATATCAAAAAAATGGCTGTTGCTTGAATAGAGCGAAGTGAAGTGTGTACACGAAACGGAAAGCGATGCGCGCGCCGCCGCCGCTCGCGTCGACGCCCGCTGATTGGCTCCTGCCGCGTCGCGTCACCGCAGCACGGCCAATGACGGAGACCCATTAGGGACGTCGGGAAACCGTAACTAGTGCGGCAACATGCTCCCGGCCTTGGAAGCGTCAGGTTCCAAGAGTTAAATGACGCACCCCCTTCCTTCAGCTTGATGTCAATTTATTCAGTCATCGGAAGTGGGCAAATTTTGGAGAATGCCCGCCTGACTACACCGTCTGCTTTCCGGATGTCAGCAACACGCGATATGCCATCCTTCCCAGGGTAAGTTTTCATTATTCTTCCCAAGCTCCACTTCAAAGGTGGCAAATTGTCATCTTTGATAAGGACAAGCGTGTTCTCTTTGAGGTCATCCTTGTGTCTATGCCACTTGCTTCGGGTCTGCAGCTCCGAGACGTACTCCTTGGCCCAGCGCTTCCAGAAGTGCTGACGTATTTGCTCAACCCTCTGGTATCGCGTTAGTCGGTTCTCAGGAACATCGTGGATGTCAGCAGACAAAGGTGCGGTCAGTGGACGGCCAACCAAAAAATGAGCAGGAGTAAGGGGAAGGAAGTCAAGAGGATCTGTGGACATAGGACTCAAAGGACGTGAGTTTAGGACTGCTTCAACTTGCGCTAAGACAGTAGTATACTCTTCGAATGTGAGATGTGCATTGCCTACGACACGCCGGAGGTGATGCTTACAACTTTTTACTCCAGCCTCCCATAAACCCCCAAAATGTGGTGCATAAAATGGAATCATTTGAAACTTGATATTTTGTGAAGTTACATATTCCTTAATATCGACAGAACAATCTTTTAAGAAATTCTTGAATTCACTCATCAAACCTACGAAGTTCTTGCCATTATCCGAAAAGATCTCAGCCGGCTTACCGCGTCGCGAAATAAACCGTTTGAGGGCTAAAAGATAAGCATTAGATGAGAGATCGCTTACAAGTTCTAAATGGACAGCGCGCGTTACAAAGCATACAAACAAACAAATGTAAGATTTTTGTACCTTTGCCCCCCTACCCTTCCGATTCAATGTAAGAACTGGTCCCGCGTAGTCTACGCCACAACGTACAAATGGATAGCCTGGATCCAAGCGCTCTTGGGGTAGATTGCCCATTATAGGTTTAACCGTGGTCGCGCGCAGTCGTGCACATTTGATGCAGTTATGAACTACTTGTTTTGCAAGATTACGACCAGCAACTGGCCACCAAGACTCTCTTACTGTAAATAAAAGTAGTTGAGGCGCAGCATGCATAATACGGTGATGCTCATATCGGAAGAGAAGAACTGTAAACCAATGTTTGGCAGAAATTAAAATTGGATGTTTCTTATTGAAACTAAAGGTTTGAGAATTTTGTATGCGTCCACCGACTCGTATTAAATTATTTTCATCAATAAATAAATTTAACTTTACTAAATGAGCATTTTTCTTTATCTCCTTTTTATTTATAAGCGACTGATAAACATCAGCAAATGATTCTTGCTGACTCAATTTTGCCAATGTTAATTCAGCAGATTCGAGTTCTGCTACAGTCAGTAATCCCGTTCGCCTATTATTTCTATTGCGCGTATTATATATAAATCGAAATAAATAGGCGGCGGTGTAACCCCTGGTTTTTACTAGACTCAATTTCATTATGTTTTCAATTTCGTCAAGTTTTTAAAACCGGAACGCATGCTTAACTATTTAATAAAACAAGCAAATAATGGAACGCATCTTTAAAAAAGTAAAATCATCTGTCAGGGTTAACACACTGACAGTGACATTTTCCCGTAAACAATAGTAAATATTATTGTGGGTAAAATAGTGTAATCTCAAATCTATTAGTCTTGTTGAGTTAATTATTGTCACCCAGGGCTAGCAAATCTTGTCTTTATGGAGTTCACAGATCTTCCTTCCTTCATGGGATGAAAAACTATGAAGTGTTCTGATAGGTTAGGTGGAACCATAATAACAATTGAATAGGAATGATTACCCGAGACCTCGACCGTGACCCGTAATTAGGGTCAATGGCTGTCACCTGGCAACACTCCGGGGCGGTGCGAGGGACGCGGGGTAAGACGAGCCCCGAGTTGTCGGCTCAGGTAGCTAGGCCGCGCCTTTCTGTGACGAGACCTCTCTCGTACCGCTTGTGTGGAGGAAATTAGGTGGCCGGCAGCGTGGTCAACCAGCCACAGGCTGTAGCGTGGACCCGGGCCTGCCTTCGGTGGTCTAGAAGCCTTCTGCGCGTCCACAATCTACTCGAGGTTAGTGTCTAAAAGTGCTGTGTCGATAAAGGCCTATTTTATAGGGCCGCGTGGCGACGGGCCTAACCTCGTGTCGATTCCTTGCAGGCCTGTTGACTGGTTGGTGTCTCCACCTGCCCCTGTGCTGCTCCTCCTTATTGTGGGAATCGGGAGCCTGATCCAGGCCCCGATTATAGGGAAAAAAACCCCAGATATATTGGGTAAGTCGTATTTCCTTTGTTCTTGGTTAGGGCTCCTCTGGTAGGTGTGATCCTAATGTAAACTGTTCTTCAACAGGGTTTTTTAGTATCCCTTTTTACATACACTAGAGTAACGTTTTAAGAAGGTGACTGGCGTTAGGTGGATTAAATAACCAAGAAACAGATGTAAATAAACACTTTATTAAATAACGAATTATTACAATATAAAATAGAATAGTTTGGGCGCCTTGTGGCCCTCATATCAAAGGTTAAAAACTATAATTAAAATTGCCTTTGTGATGGCCACTAAAAAAGTTAATTGTAATAAAAGAAAGAGACTCTAATTACATAAATTACCCAGGGTGGGTTCCACCAAAGCCTGCTTGTGATTGGATCTCAAATGGTTAATTATTATATCGGACGGCACTAAAAGTAACTAAACTGTGGCTAGGAGCAAACCCTAGGCCACAATACCGTGGACTAAACTGGTGTTGGTTTGTAGAACTCGGTGAGGGGCAGTCGGTGCCTCAAGCTCCAGTCTGCCGGAGTGAGGCAGTGTGTGTGTCGGACCCGGTGGGGAAATTCCACACGCAGCCGGAGTGTATGGGAGCGGAGTCCCAGTGTATGTAAAAAGGGATACTAAAAAACCCTGTTGAAGAACAGTTTACATTAGGATCACACCTACCAGAGGAGCCCTAACCAAGAACAAAGGAAATACGACTTACCCAATATATCTGGGGTTTTTTTCCCTATAATCGGGGCCTGGATCAGGCTCCCGATTCCCACAATAAGGAGGAGCAGCACAGGGGCAGGTGGAGACACCAACCAGTCAACAGGCCTGCAAGGAATCGACACGAGGTTAGGCCCGTCGCCACGCGGCCCTATAAAATAGGCCTTTATCGACACAGCACTTTTAGACACTAACCTCGAGTAGATTGTGGACGCGCAGAAGGCTTCTAGACCACCGAAGGCAGGCCCGGGTCCACGCTACAGCCTGTGGCTGGTTGACCACGCTGCCGGCCACCTAATTTCCTCCACACAAGCGGTACGAGAGAGGTCTCGTCACAGAAAGGCGCGGCCTAGCTACCTGAGCCGACAACTCGGGGCTCGTCTTACCCCGCGTCCCTCGCACCGCCCCGGAGTGTTGCCAGGTGACAGCCATTGACCCTAATTACGGGTCACGGTCGAGGTCTCGGGTAATCATTCCTATTCAATTGTTATTATGGTTCCACCTAACCTATCAGAACACTTCATAGTTTTTCATCCCATGAAGGAAGGAAGATCTGTGAACTCCATAAAGACAAGATTTGCTAGCCCTGGGTGACAATAATTAACTCAACAAGACTAATAGATTTGAGATTACACTATTTTACCCACAATAATATTTACTATTGTTTACGGGAAAATGTCACTGTCAGTGTGTTAACCCTGACAGATGATTTTACTTTTTTAAAGATGCGTTCCATTATTTGCTTGTTTTATTAAATAGTTAAGCATGCGTTCCGGTTTTAAAAACTTGACGAAATTGAAAACATAATGAAATTGAGTCTAGTAAAAACCAGGGGTTACAGCGGCACGCTTCAATCTTAAATACTGAGAAAACCTTGAAAATGGAAATAAAGTATTATCACCTGCCTGGTTTACCACATGACACAGGACATTTGATTTCAATTCAGGTAAGTCTAGATTACAATTTACCTCACTATGTAATATTTTGTTTACTTCAAAATCGACCTTATGAAGAAATTGTGGGCCTTCCCACCATAATGATGAAGAAAGTAGTTTATCTAAATCTTGACCTCTCGACACTAGGTCCGCGGGATTATCTTTGCCTGACACATGCCGCCATGGATGATCCTTAGTTAAGTCATGAATCTCTGCAGTTCTATTCTGAACGTATGTTTTTAGTAAATTAGGTGGCATACCTAGCCACCCTAACACAATAGTAGAATCAGTCCAGAACACGACTTTATTAACTGTAGAACGCAGAGAGTCAATGACCTTTGAATATAATCGCGCACCTAATACAGCGCCGCACAACTCTAACCTAGGTATAGTTGTGGGTTTTGTAGGGGCGACTTTACCTTTGGAACATAACAAGCGCACCGTAACAGCAGATTCTTTATTAATCGTGCGGACATACGCACAGGCGCCATATGCTACCTGTGACGCATCAGTAAATATATGTATTTCGATATGTATCGGATCACAACACATAACATGTCGCGGTATACGCAAATCACTGAGTAAGGATAAGCCATTCACAAATCGACCCCAAACTAGTGCTACGTCACTAGGAACCTGCTCGTCCCACCCTAATTTTAATAACCAACATTTCTGCAACAATGTTTTGGCAATTGTTATTACAGGACTAATTAATCCTAATGGATCATAAATCTGAGCAGCATTCGATAAAATAACACGTTTAGAAATAATACTAGTTTCTACCTTAATTTGCGAATAATAGTTCAATTCATCAGACTTATTATTCCATCCAATACCTAAAGTTTTGTTTTGAATATTATCACCCAAAACAAGTTGCTTCGCAACATTCTGTTCATTATTAGGGTTCGCGCGGTCAAAGTTAAAAATCCATTTACGTAAAACTAAACATGCAGAATTTAAAATCTGACTAGTACCTTCGCATATTGCATTCAATTCAGGGATACTACTCGCCCCGCATATTAAATCGTCAACGTAAAAATTATTTTTAATTGTCTCCGAGACATACGGAACCTCACAATCTTCGGCTAACTGTTTTAAACATCGACAACTAAGAAATGGTGCCGAAGCCGTACCATACGTTACAGTATTCAGTCTGTATACCTTCAATGATTCGGATGGATGGTCGCGCCATAAGATCAACTGTAGGTCACGTTGATCTTCATCTATTAACACTTGGCGGTACATTTTTTCTATATCGGCACAAGCGACGTATTTATTTTCGCGAAATTTAAGTAAAATTGAAATCAAATCACCTTGAATGGCCGGCCCTACCATCTGTAAGTCATTTAACGATACACCAGAACTAGAAACCATTCCAGCATCAAAAACAACACGTAATTTAGTAGTGGCGGCGTGTTCACGAAACACTCCGTGGTGAGGTAGAAAATAATGCGGTGTACTGAAAGTATGAATAAGACTCATGTGTCCCAACTCAATATATTCGTGTATAAAATCACTATACATTTTTTTATAGTTTTGGTTACGTTCTAACTTCTTTTCTAAAGAATAAAACCGACGTTCAGCTTGACTACGAGTGTCACCTAACCTTTCAGGTAAATGCTTCAACGGGATTCGAACACAGAACCGCCCGTCAGCAAGTCGCTTAGTCGTTTTAACAAAATGCTCTTCGCAGGCAAGCTCCTCGCTGCTGCTGAGTTTATTTTCACACACTGGCAACTCTTCTATTTCCCAAAATTTTCGTAATAATTTATCTACTGAACATTCGTCACTTTCAATTAATGATGATTGTGAAAAATTACATGAAATATTTTGCACAGATTTCTGATTTAAATGTTGAATTGACCCTGACACAATCCACCCTAGCCTAGTGTTTTGAAGATAAGGACCATTTTTAAGTCGCATTTTACCTTCACTAAGTACTTCCCAAAATAAATCTGCACCTATTAACATATCTATTTGTTGACTGTCATAAAAACTCGGATCGGCTAGAGTGATGTTGTCCGGTATACTAAAGTAACTGATATTTAAAGTTGTTGTAGGTAACTTTGATGATATTTGCGGGAGAATTAAACACTGAACGCGTGCAGTGAAACTACCGTTGCGTGACCTTAGCTCAATATTACAGGATTGCGAACACTGTGTCATTGAGTTTCCTACGCCGTGAATTTTTTGAGTGGACTGTATAATTTTTGTGTTTAACTTTTCACTAAATAATTGCGTAATAAAGGAACGTTCACTGCCACTGTCCAGTATCACGCGCGCTTTGTAATATTCACCCGTCTGGCTACGTACGTCTACAATAGCAGTTGACAGTAACACATGTTGAGTCGAAGACACATTTTCTTTACTTGCATGAACATTATGTACCTGCAAGGAGTGACTATGTTTTATGTTACTACTGTCAAGCACTTTACAACTATCAGCTGGTTGCTCACAAGATGTCAACATTACTACCCCTGACTTATTATCATCTTTAACATTAACAACTTCACAAATTAATGAATTGTGTTTTTTATCACACTTACGGCATGGACCAAATACACAAGTACCCACAGAGTGACCAGAACGCATACAGTTGATACACAAGTCCTTATCTTTAATTATCTTAAATCTATCTTCTGCGCTTAAGTCAAGAAAACTTTGACAGGAATACAAAGGGTGTTTTTCATTACACATCAGACAAGATTTGTATACCCGTGAAGTCTTATTTTGTGATTTATTATTAGATTTACTATTATTAGTAACCACATTACAATGAACTTTAGGTGAAGACATATTATTTGTTTGTTTTTTATTTTCAGATCCACTGTGTAAACTCAATTTACTATGTGACACAATAAGAGTCTCCAATATTTCAGCTTTGTTTCTAAGAAACTGCAATAAATCATCTAACTTAATTATTGACTTAGAATTATTAATTGTATTTATTAAATTACTTCTATATTGTTCCCAATCACGTTCTGTGATGGAATCTAACTTGGAAACTACAATATAAATTATCAATGTATCCCAATGTTCAGTTGGTTCCCCTAGCAATTTTAATGCCCGTAAATTCTTTAGAATATTATCAATAAGTTTTCTTAATAGACCCGGAGATTCTTTTGTTAACGCTTGAATTGTAAACATGGACTTCACATGATTATGAACCAATAACTTTGTATTATCAAACCTACTGATTAACAATTCCCATGCAATACCATAATTATCTGCAGAGAATTCAAGAGAATCTATTACAGACTTTGCACTTCCTTTTAACGCTGATTTTAAATAATGAAACTTTTGAATTTGTGTTATGTTCTTACAATTATGGACTAATGACATGAAAGTATCTCTGAATTCTAGCCAGTGTTCATAAGAACCGTCAAAGTGGGGGATGGTAATGGTTGGTAGCTTTATATTTGAACTAGCACTAGGCAATTCGGATACACTAGATCTCTCATCAGTACTTGTCATGCATTCAATAAGGGCAAGAACCTTGTAGTATTCTCGCTCAAACTCTTCGCGCGTTTCGAGCTGACTGTCAACTTCTGACTCAGAACTAATATCCTCTATTTTGCCCTGTACCTGTACCTGTAATTTCAACTCTGCTTGCTGATGAACAGACAAGTCTTTATTTTGGAATGAAGCCACATATTTTTTAAAATTCGTCAACCGACACTTAATGGATGCTCGCTTCTTTTTTAATTCTTTCATCTTGTTATCCGATGGTTCCATTTTAAGTAAATTGTAATACTCACGGTTAACAGCGTTTATCTAGCAAGCGGTCTTGTCCAACATGCGTGGCGAGCTAAAGCGTATGCACCACCCCACGACGTGAAAGCCGACATGCGAAAATAACTGCACAGAACAATGATCAGATCAGACAGATGAAGAAAAGGATAGGTTAGGATGTTTTAGCTGGCACGTCTCACTTGTTAGCACCGTATTCCACCACCATTTGCGAAGTTTGCAAGCCAAGCGACCACGTTGCGCGTCTCTCAATCGGCCGGCCTTTTTGCGTGATGATCCGGCTCGAAGGACCAAATATGTTGCGGGATGTTTCCGCTACATATGCGAGGATTGAGGCGTGGTAAAAAATGACTTGCACTGTGGTTAATATGATGTATTTCTTATAGTATTTTTACATTACAATATCAAAAAAATGGCTGTTGCTTGAATAGAGCGAAGTGAAGTGTGTACACGAAACGGAAAGCGATGCGCGCGCCGCCGCCGCTCGCGTCGACGCCCGCTGATTGGCTCCTGCCGCGTCGCGTCACCGCAGCACGGCCAATGACGGAGACCCATTAGGGACGTCGGGAAACCGTAACTAGTGCGGCAACAAGCACGAAAGTTAAAAATAAGTACAACTTGAATGTCCAAGGACTCAAAGGTACAAACTATCTTGTTTCCACTGTTCATAATTTTTTGAATGTTAAATAATTGTAACTTGATATTATTTCCAAGATTTGTATCACTGGGCTAATAAATTATTCCTATTCCAATGCGTCTACATCCCCATGGGATCCTAACTGCATACTATATCCAACATTAACAAATCCGTAGACAGCATAAATCAGTCCATTATTTACTGGTTTGTAAACGTCATTATATAGGCCCTTGGGACATCACAATCACGCTAAACCAGCGAATCGATAATCACAGATGTAATTAGTTCACAGACGAAAGCGATGCCCCTCCGAATAATACCTTGGTCGCGTCTTACGACACCCGTGGGGAATAGGGATAGCCGGTCGTGACAAACACTGTGAGGAGGGAAATCAAACATGATTGTTAATGGGTCCCTTTGTATGTTACTAGTGGATCGTTGTAAACAATAGGTATAACTATTTAAACAATTAATTAAAATACTATAATGAACGAAGCACGACTAGGCCCGGTAGCGTGACGTAAGACATCAAAGTATAAAGTTTCTCTTTGAAAGAAAGTCTATTAATAGGTATTTTAAAGTTTTCAAAGTATCTGATAATTACCGCGATATTCTTTTGTCAAATTTAAAGATCATTTGCGTTTGAACTGATATTATTGGATCACAAGAGATTCAGTATCTACCGTTCCATTACTTATTTTAAAGAAGGTTCGTGTCTTTTTCTTCTTGTCTATAATGATATTCGACAGTAAAAATTTATATAACAATGATAACATGCCTGACTGTCTGGAAACTTTAAATCTAGGTTTCCACTACGACACCATACACCGACCACTCAATGTATATGGCGAATGTCTGTGTGTAAACGTGTGATCCATTTTTTATGACACGACATGAGTCTAGCGACAGCGATGTCACAAAAGAACTGTTGAAGTATAAAAAAGTATTCTGACATTTGTGTAGCAAATTTCTGTTATAGTTAAATTCAAACTCTAAAACTTAGAACTCACCAAAAACCTCTAAAAGATTTGCTGAAAAATGAAATCAAGTGAACCATTACATTGCACGAATAATTACAAAAAAAAAATTTTTTCAGACGAAAATCTTAACTATAGACTTAATACAGTTTTAAAAAACAAAAAAGAGAAAACAATTTTCATCTTCATTACTTTTTTTAATCAAAATCTCGTTAGTTGCCAGAACAGGAGATGAAACCCAGATTGAATCAACAATGTTCCCGCCGTCAGGGAATTGAGGTCTAGTTACCATCTCTGGTTGACGCAACTAATTATTCATACTACTAACTTTATAATATGTACCAGTAACACGTGTGACACAATTTCTCATATACGTTGGCGCCAATTTGTCTATGTAAAGGAACTCGGACTGCTGGGGTAGGTACCTACTAATAGTACTTTGCCATAGAAATATGGCATGGTGATTATAACCATGCCTATTTCTGCGGCGAATTAGCATTACTGTATGGCTATAAAGAGTAGCATATTCTTACTTAGTTGGATAGGACTTAGGGCCAAGTTCACTGACAAATGGTTACGTAATCGGCCCGTCAAACAAAACCGTTTTTTAACCTGCAAGCTGGTATTTTGGTGGTACACATTTCTAGTTCAACCCTGGTTTGGTAATCGACCGTTTCAAGAATAAAAAGCTCTAATATTACGTTACCAATCGAAAGTTGGATGTTTGAATTTATGGTAAACAGCTGTTTTAAGTTAATCGGACTGTTATCTCGTCGGTGAACTTGGACCTCAGTGTCTAAGGCCTATTAGCAATTATGAGCCCCAATTTTGGATCTCTCAAAATTTGCTTCTAAGAGAAACTGCGATCAGGCACAACGCTGTAAAGATGTTTGTGACTGGTCGTGAAAATTATTGTTTTTCGAAATTCCAGCAAAAATCCCCGAGTTTTTTGTTACTAGATATATTTGTTTGATTATCATTATTGTATATTTTTTTAAATTAATTGTGTACTTTAAGTATTCCACGCATGTATGGTATAAATATAATTTATGATATAAACGAAGAAAAAGGAGTACCTAACGAGTAACATGATAACAAGTATCAATTCAAGCAACAAAAGTTTTTATTTATCCAATGTTCAATATAAACACAGTTAAAACTTTCAACCCTGTTAAATCACTAAAGAAAACAAAAGCTTTCATTTTGGCCTCAAACTATACATAATAGCTAATATATTTCCGGACCTAGAAAGGCAAAGGCGTTTATTAAAACGTAATAAGTTAAAATGAAGGGGTTCTTCGCCCTGGCCAGAGTAATATAACAGCTGGCGGCGATCCAAATTGCAAGCCAACCCCTCAAGTGGCGCACTTTAATACCCACAAAACTTTATGAAAATGAAAGAACCCCTACGGTAGGTAGATATAGGAAGATCAATTATTTATCTATATAAACTACATGAGTACCTAAGGGACGACATTTTACCGTCGTCATCTTCCTGCGCCGTTGCTAAGATGTTTAAGTGTGGCATAAATTGTTGTATAGGAAATAATATATTTACATATATGCAAGTGCCAATAATTTATGTATAAATACATAAAAAATATCAATCGAATTGAGAACCTCCTCCTTTTTAAAGTCGGTTAAAAATTAATTGATGCACGCTAGTCTCGCTAAAACTCGAGGGAGAGTCCAGGGAAGGTTTAAACGCTAAGCAAAAGTAAGATACACCTAGGTGATACAAAGTTCACCATTCATGTAGTCCTTACAAATATTATATAAATGCCTATTTTTTAAGATTATTTTTAGTACTTAGTCATGTAGAAATCATTTACGGAGTACATATATGTACTTTTCGGGAAAATATTGAATAAAATTACAGCGTGTATTGAAATCTGAAAGAAAGGACATTAGGATAATTCTTGTCTTGGTGAGTGAAAGTAGTTCTCTCGGCATGCGAGTGGGTCCGTGGGAAACAACTAGTACCTATATAATCAATCCATGATATTTCTAAATCTGAATATTGTAGTATTCATATAAACAAAGTAGTATTTAGTAATACTTATTAGAACTTTACCTGTTCCAAAAAGGGCATAATATCATGTCAACATTTATGATTGTCTAAAATTCTTTCAGTAGTCAACAAATTAATATTTTTCTTACCTCTTAGTTATTCTATGATTCGTAATTCATTAATTACTTTGTCCAACAGATGGAATAGGATTCTGAAACAACATGCACGAACCTAAGTCAAGTTTGTTTTTTAGTACAAAACCTTTAAGCGTTTTACTGCGTGGTAGCCAGTGTCCATTAACTCTTTTTAAAACAAAACCTTACACGCCTGACTGTAGTTTGTGGTATGGGATGAGTTAAAACAGGGGTTGGCCACTTTGCCTTAAATTAAGTGGCAGTAAAGTACAAACAGATGCAGATATTTTTTTATAGGTACTTACTCTTTAAACTTGAAGCAAGTGAAACCATTTAATTCAGTGTTTTTGAAGGCCACCGTGTTGTTCTTTAAAGCTATTTATAAACATATTTAGGATTGAAAGTCAAAGATTTTTGTTTAATGTTAATATTACAATAGAGGAACAATAAATTGTTTTTGAAAAATTAAAATTGTGATAAAATAAAACGACGAACGGCTTAGAAACGTAAGTTGGGTAAGTTTATTAAACACACCAGATACACATATTAATATTAATTGCGAAAGTAACTTGTCGTTCTGCCGCATAAATAAAAACTGTCGAACACCCTAAACTAGTGGCGCGAGTACCGCTGCGTGCGTGCAGCGTGGGCGCGAAACGACGCGATTGGTCGAGCGCCGTATAGGTTGGCCACCCGTACTCGGCATCACTGTGTGCCAACATTAGCGCGCGTTACATCCTCCTCCTCCAAGTCATGACATCGCCCTCGAGAGTGACTTGGTAAAAACTAAGAGCGCGCCTTTCGCGGACGACCTCGCAGACGGCGAGGCTGGACTGGTTCAATAGCTTCGGGTTGACTACAGATAAGAGCAGTTAGATCTGAGACATGATAGCGACCTAAGTTCTGACCCTGGCTATCGTTCAACTCATAAGTCGTGGGACTGATTACCCTTTTGATGAGGTACGGTCCATCTCTCTGAGGCATAAACTTACGGGTCAAACCTTTGGGAGCGTTGCTAAGAGAGTGAGTGTTTAACAACACTTGATCACCTACCTGGAAAACTGGGGCTGGACGTCGTGACGAGTCAGCATACTCCTTCCGGAGGTCTTGTCGTCTCTCCACCCTATCCCGTATGTCTTGCAACGAGTTTATAAATTTTGACAGATACGGCGTTACTTGAGGAACAAACGTTTCCTTATCCAGAATCGCACGCAAGTCATGCTGTGCATCGAACGGTGTTCGCAGTTCACGGCCATACGTCATGTATGAGGGCGTTAGACCTGTGGTAGAACAAGTAGCAGTATTGAGAGCAAACCGAACCTGAGGTAAAAATTGAGCCCAATTGCGGTGTTCATTCTTGACTAATATAGCTAGTTGTACCTTCAGGTCACGATTCTTCCTCTCAGCCGGGTTGGCCTCGGGATGATACAGGGGTATCAGATTCTGCTTAACACCAAATACAAACATGCACTGCTGCATCACCGCGGATATGAACTGGACGCCATTATCTGATATGACACGTCTAGGGAACCCGTACCTAAGGAAATATTCTTCGAGCAATATTTTGGCGCATACCTCTGCTGTAGCCTCCTTCATGGCGTATAACTCCACCCAACGAGTGGCAGTGTCCTCGATCAGAAACACCCATTTCTCACCTTCTTCAGTTTCTGGGAGGGGGCCGAATAAGTCGACGGCCAATACCTCACCTCTTTGATTCATCACCGGCGTCTGCAGAAGACCGGTGGGCTTTTGGTTTGAGAACTTATACCTCTGACAATCAAGGCAATTCTTTAAATAGTCGGCAACGTATTTGCGCATACCTGTGAAGTAGTAGCGCTGCCTGATACGATCGATGGTACGATTCACGCCTTGATGGCCAGCAGTAGGTGAGTTATGGAACTCCTCCATAACGTCTTTGAGCATGGACACAGGAACAACCAATTGCGGATCCTCGGAGTCAGAGTCTGGAGCGTGACGATACAGAACTCCTTGGTCCATAAGATAACCACGCTCTATCCAGCGGGTAGAAGACACGGGATCAGAGGTATTTTCCATATCCTTGATTATCTTACTCACCTCAGGGTCTTCAAGTTGAGAAGACCGAAGGTCAGCTGCACTCTTGCGTGGTAAGTCTAGAATAACCGAGCAGACTCCACATGCTGCCTGGGTAGTTTCATTGCAGGTAGGACGGCTAAGAGCGTCGGCAATGACATTCACCTTACCTGGAGTGTACTCATATTGTATGTCGTAAGCTTGTAATTTGAGAGCCCAGCGCATCAATCTGCCACTGGGAGACTTTAGTGTTAACAACCACCTCAATGGTTGATGGTCACTACGGAGAATTACAGGGTGTCCCTCAATGTATGGGCGGTACTTATCTACAGCCCACACTACAGCGAGGGCCTCTCGTTCTGTAGTTGAGTACTTACATTCTGCAGAGGTCAATAAATGACTCGCGTACTCGATGGGTCGTACGTTGTTTCCTTCGCCTTGCATGAGGACGGCACCCAATGCGTAATTACTGGCATCTGTATAAATGATAAAGGGCTTACTATGATCAGCCTGTACAAGAACTGGTGCCGTGATCAGCTTTTTCTTCAGCTCATTGAAGGATCGCTTCTGCTCGTCAGTCCAAACCCACGGCTCATTCTTCTTGGTAAGCTTGGTGAGTGGTTGAGCTATCTCAGAAAACCCAGGCACGAACTTCCGGAACCACGAACAGGTTTGAAGGAAGCCTCTCAGGTGTTTGAGGTTAGTAGGCTCATTCATCTGCTGAATGGCCTGAACCTTGGACTCATCAGGCATGATCCCCTTAGGAGTAATTATGTGACCTAAATACTTAACTTGACTGCAAGCGAAGTTACACTTATCTCTATTAGCACGTAGGCCAAAAACACGTAGGCGATTGAAGACTGCTTCAAGGTCATCCAGATGCTTCTGAAAGTGTCCGTCTGACAGCACCAATATGTCATCTAAATAAACTAAAAGTGTGACATCTTTCAAAGCATGCCCAGACCGAAAACGGTCCATTAGCCTCTGGAATGTGGCCGGGGCATTCTTTAGGCCAAATGGCATACGGGTGAAACGGTACGTGCCGAAAGGTGATACAAATGCTGTCTTGTCTCTGTCTGTTGGCGATACGCTCACCTGCCAATAACCTGATCGGAGATCAATAGTACTCATATACCCTTCCCTCTTCGTGGCGTGAAGCAGGTCCTCGATGACTGGCAAAGGGTATGTGTCACTTTTGGTAACAGCATTAAGACGGCGGTAGTCCACGCAGAATCTATACGTACCATCTTTTTTTGGGACGAGAAGAGCGGGTGCGGCCCAGGCCGACTCACACTCCTCTATCACGCCATCAGTCAACATCTTGTTGATCTCCGCCTCCATTGCGGCCCTCTTCGCGGGCGTAAGGCGGTATGGTGGCACCGCAATCGGTGCATGGTCTCCCGTATCAATACGATGCTCGGCGAAGCGAGTCGCTTCTCCTCCTAGACGGAAGACGTCTTCATGGTGCTGAAGTAAATCAGCAAGTTGTTGACGTTGGTCGCCAGTTAGCGATAAGCCTTCGTCAGCCCTAAGCGACATAGCAGACACAGATGTGGGGTTACTAGAGGCCAATCCTCCCTCATATTCCAATGGGAATGTCCGCGTGTCCCCAGAGAAGTGCCATGAAGAAGTATGAAAATTAATAACCATACCTGCAGCACGGAGAAAGTCGATTCCCAGGAGAGTGTCGTTGTTATCGGCCTCCGGAAAGATAGTGAAGGTGACTCGGACACTTTTCTCCACACCAATGCAGACATCGGTATTCACCACTAGGACTTCGCGAGGATGGACCACACCGTCAGCTAGCTTGACGTTAACCTGCTTAGAACCAAAGGTAAGCCCCTTTTCCTTAAATATGTTAAAAAGCTTGTGTCCCGCTATGGAACACTTAGCAGCTGTATCTAGCAAAGCCATGCCCCTTAACCCAAGAACCTGAATACTAAGCACCGGTCTAGGCTGCGTTGAATGTACGGCCGGCGTCGATAACACGTGAGACGCAGAGAGAGAAACCGCAGGCTCAGCATTACCCGAAGAAACAGTAGTAGTCGTCGAAGTATCGGCGCAGGGTGAAGAAACTACTGAAGGTAAGCTAAGCTGATCAACGTCAGAACAGCACAACTTATGAGTCGGGACGACAACAGGTGAGTTTACCCTAGCAGGCGGTAAAGTATCAGTATAGCCGACAACAGGCACATCTACCCTATCAGGTGACAAGGTATCACTATAGTCGACAACAGGTGAATCTACCCTAACTGGTAAGTTACTAATATTATGTTCGTCAACAAACAGGTCATTGACCCTAACAGGTGAGTCGACGCGAGTTCCCGGAATCGATTCACAATTTACCGGAACATTGGAACACACGATATCACAACATTGACCACTGTGAGATTCATAATAACATTGATAACTATTATTCTGACATTCACGATTATTATTAAGTTGAACGTAATTGTACTGTTGTGAATGTTTTGATGGTAAGCGAAATGATTTCTGATAACTACTATTACAATGTGAATCGCGTATTTGTTTATTAGGATAACTAACTAACTGTTACTACTACTATCAAGGGCGAAATCACGACTTGAAGTGTTATCAGAGAATGTAATTACGTTGTAATCACTTACCAGATCTGTTCCGATTGACAATGACGAGAACGACAAGTTATTGTTACATTTAGCGCATTGCGAACGAACTATTCCTTTCTCTCCGCAACCATAACAAAATAGCGACGACTTATCAGTATTACTATTATTACCTACGCACTTTGATAATTTATTACAGTCTTCACGTACATGTCCGTATTGTTTACAATATACACATCGAGGTTTCGCGACATTTATGTTCGGACGCGGACCCGCACTATTGTCGTGGACGACCGATGAACGTCGCGTAGATGTACTCGGCGATGGCGCTGCGCTGACCGTGCTCGGCGCCGATGCGGGCGCTGCGGAGCGGCGCGGCGGCGGCGGTGGCGGCTGCGCCACGCCACTGCTGCGGCCGTTGTCATACACGTTCGGTTTTCTTGATCGGGCGCTGGACATCGGAGCGGGATGTGATCGGGTTCGCATGTCGGGTTCCTCTATTTCGATGGAACGGGCGAGGCGTAGTAAACCCGAAAAATTCTGGAACTCTTCCCTCCTCAGATGTTTACGTATTCTCACGTCTAGTAGGCCGTAGACCATGTCGACTTGCGCCTTTTCTGTTATGTCGCCGGCAGGTATTTTTGCTAACAAAGCACGACATCTAGCTACGAACACGTCGGTTTTTTCGTCATTTTGCTCTAACTTGAAGAGTTCTTTATAAATTCGGTGCGGCGGGCGTTTATCACCGTAGGTATTCAATAATAAGTCGATAGCGGCATTCCATGAACTCATTTCTTTCTTGACTCCTTGATACCATATTGCGGCGTGGTTCGTCAATAACATTGATAGGCCCCTCAGGGCATTTTCGTCTGTGACATTGGCGCAGTCCTTGTAGCTTTGGACTGCGTCGATAAATGCGTCCACAGACTCGTCGGCGTCACCACCGAAGCGGGCGGTGCAGTGCGTGAAGGTTCCGCTGCCGGCGAGTGGAGATGCAGGAGACGGAGACGGCGGAGGGCGGCAGGCCACTTTGTCCAGCAGACGCTCAAAGGCTTCGGTTTGTGACCGCTGCATGGCGGCCATCATGGCGGCCACTTGGCCTGAAGAGAAATTTGTAAAGCTGCTCCCGGCGTCATCCTCGGCGGCGCCGCCGAGCTCGTCGTCGTCGGCGGGTGCAGGCGATGTTTGCCTTTGCTCCTGAGCGCGTGTGCGCGGCATGATGAGGAACGCAAAAACACAGCGACTAGGTTCGTATGAACGAGCACTTGCCGTACGTTGGGCAGCCACTTGTGATAAAATAAAACGACGAACGGCTTAGAAACGTAAGTTGGGTAAGTTTATTAAACACACCAGATACACATATTAATATTAATTGCGAAAGTAACTTGTCGTTCTGCCGCATAAATAAAAACTGTCGAACACCCTAAACTAGTGGCGCGAGTACCGCTGCGTGCGTGCAGCGTGGGCGCGAAACGACGCGATTGGTCGAGCGCCGTATAGGTTGGCCACCCGTACTCGGCATCACTGTGTGCCAACATTAGCGCGCGTTACAAAATTAAAATAACGTAACTCATACTCTTTTAAAATCACGTGATGGTAAGTACGGGCCTTGGTTCCATTCTTTTGCGCTAGTATTTTTTTTACCTTTAAATCAGGCTAACTACTAAGATAGCTAAACGCCATGCGTACGTATTACCTAAATTGTAACCTGTAAATTTTCTTAATGACGAAATCAGATTATCACGTCACTATACTTCAACCAAAAAAAAAATCTACAGCAAAATTGCAGAAAACCATTCTTCCCTTAAAGATAAAGATAAAGATAAAGATAAAGATCATTTATTTGTAAAAACATGGGTGTACAGTACAAAATCATGGTTTGCAAAGTGTGGTGTTAAAGAACATAGTATGGACCTTACATGTTTTGCCTATAATCGGCGTACAAAATATTTAATTGTTCTGGCGAAATGTCATAATTTCAGGTATTATTTAAGAACTCATTTATATTGTAAAAACAATTGCTAATAAGAAATTTTTTATAATGTATTTTAAATTTTGTTAAAGGTACAGTACGGTACCTTTACAGATTTCCGTTGAAACCCAACTTTTAGAACCCACATAGGATGCGCTAACATAGTCCTGCAACTTATCCTATAAATACCAGTGTAACGGGCGATGCATTCAGTCTCCTGGGCGTATAACAAACTCTAACTTTTCAACATCCAAATATTTTTGCATAGCTTTTTCTATTAAAAAAATGGTATGAAGTCCATAGAGCTGCGTTTATATCTTGTTATATTCATGAAAACAGAATTGAATATTCTGTATGGTTCGTAAATTAAAATACAGATTAACAGCCGATTGCACCAAAAAAAAATGCGATTACTGCGTTCTTTTTCAGAACAATTTTTGTTCTGCCTTAAAAGAATAGCATTTTTTAAAATATGTGTGAGATAAATTTACAATAAAAAATGTTAAATCCTTCATAAAATTAAAAAAATATATATTTAATGATTCTATTATCCCAGCTTTCCAATCATCAGTGAATGATTAAATTAAGTCACATAATTTTTTTAGTGAAATATTTTCTACTTTCTTATTTAAAACATTATGTATTATAGGTTGATATCATTCTATACTTAGAATTTAAAGCGATAAATAAAAAGGTTTTTCAAATATCTCAGAAAATAAATAATGTTTCAAAGAAATTGAAAGTAAATCTCAAAGAAACATTTTGAACAAAACTTTTTTATGTTAAGCTTTATTTAACGATTATTTGCTCAGAGAATTTGTATTTTATTAAATTAAAATACTCGTATCGTTTTATAAATTCATAATAGGATTACAAACTAAAGTTACTTAGAAACTGATATTTAATTTAATTGGGCATTAATCGGTTTGTTTACTTCTACAAATAGAGTTGAACATCATTAAAACTTTTGATTTATCCAAAAAAAATCTTAGAATTGACAAAAAAGAGTTATGATAAAAAAACACTTCGAATATAAATATATTAAGATTTAGCGACTGTTTTTATTAAAAAGAAGTTACGAAATATTCACTTAATCATGTCGTAGGATCATTGGAGTCTTTGACACAAATACTTGTGATAGTGTGAAAGCGACGTCAAACACGGTAGAAGTTAAATCTTTGTCTAATTAACACGTCCGAATAAACAATTTTAACAAACCCCAATATTTATACGAATAAATCTGCCAGCAATCTAATCCCGTGACTACTCATATTTTCATTTAAATTACAGCCCATTGACGCGAGACATTTCTCGATCACTTTGATGAAAATGATTCTCATTAACGTGCCAAGACAAGGGCTGGAATGTTTATTGAAGAATAAATTGCAGACACCCTCTTATTTACCCAGTCTCCTTGTTTGTTTATTTCCAATTTGTTCGTCTGTTTCATGATGATAATACGATATTTTCGCTGATTCTCAAATATTGCAATATGTCGGCATGGCATGCTCCTTCAGTATATTCGAAGGAGCTTACGATGGAATGTAATAACAGAGATAGCGACGTTTTCGCGAACATAATGCGTACAATTTGAAATCGCGAAATGCCTCCGCGAGCAATTCGCAAAATATTCTTTACCGCTGTGCAAAAATATAACGGTTTTTTTATTATCTTCTTTCGTATTACGTAATCTCTGCCGAAAGGTACTTAGCTGATGTTCGTTTCCTTGTGAACTTCTTATTATCTAAGTGCTGCTATGTTGTATACACATTGGAATTCATTACTCATTGGTATACTTAGAAATGAAAGACCTACATACGTTTATTTGGATAATATCCTTTTGATCTTTTTGACGGCCAGTGAAATTCATGTTGCTCCATAAACCAATTACTTATCTGAGATAGTTCTACTAGCAGTTTCCCGCGGTTTCACTCTCATACTGAGAGAACTACTTCGCATATTCGGATAAAAAGTATCCTAAATGTTAATCTAGATTATAAACTATGTGTAGGTATACCAAATTACATCCAAATCAATTCAAAATGTTTTGCGTAAAAGAGTATTAGTATACATCCTTACAAAATATTAGTAAGATTTATTCGTTAAAAAGACGATTTCTATTTTGAGTGCAGCGCTTGAATACCGCAAGCTGAAAAGCATGAATGATATTCATGCAAACACAGTTGCTAAAAAATGCCCGCCCACTGTCCAACTCCCGCATTCAACGGTCTTTTGACGTAATAAAATGCCAGTATAACTCGTGCGAATTCAAAAATGACATAGAATCCACGACTCTGTATTCTGAGTGTTCGTAACGAGACCCCTTCATTCAATGCAGCAGGTTTATTCTATCTCGTACATCGTATTTTATACAACCCCCATTTTAATGAGGTTTCCACTGAATAAGTTCGCTTTTAATTACAGCTATCTGAAAGACTTTAAAAATAAAATAACCGTAAAATTGTGTAGCGTCGAATCAAAAGTTACGGTTTTTTTTATCTTAAAAATGTATTATTATTTGCATTTACGTGTTTAATTTCTGTACTTTTCTTTTATGTTACAACTTTTTACATTACTAAATGCCTTTTTTATTAAAGGCCTTTTGTTTTATTTCATTAAAAAGTAACTTAGTTGCAAAATAAAAAGAAAAGGACTGATGAATTTTCTTTTAATGAAATATTTTCCTTCTATAATGTTAATTAAATATCAAGTGTTGCAAACATACATGTAATCAATTAAAAGAATTGCAATTTTATAGTCCCTTAAATTAGAAAGGGCAGGTGGTTCAAAACTAGTAATCTGATTGTAGCACAATTTATTTTCACGTAAATGTATATCATTCACTAAAATTAATTAAGACATTAGTAAAAATTATTTAGTCTAGTTACAGTTGACACATTGACATCGTACAAAATGCAAAGTCTCAGGTGAAGTGCTTTGTGATGAACTTAAAAATGACAATAATATCAAAATTAACTTGGTACTGACAGATTCAAAACCTGAAACGTTCGTACATGAAAAAAAATGTTAAACCACTAGTTATTGTCACTTTTATATTACAAGTCCTTTGTATGATAAATCAACTCTCTAAAAGAAAATTATAAAGGTTTTAGAAATACAATTTTCTTTACCCTTTTTGTGTAAAGAGGCTAGAGCGCTCAGAGGCATTTTTTTATTTTAATTTACGAATACATTCTATTTTTCCATTTTGTATGTAATAAAAAGTCGAACAAACAAAAAAATATTAACATAAAATTCAGTGAAAAGTCAGTTTGTTTGAGAAATATTCGTACACCTACCTATATTGACGAAAGTGTTCGTTTTTCATTCGCGCAGCATACACCTTTAATTGGAGTACAGAAACAAACTGTTCGACGTGTAAGTGAAACAATAATAAAACGAGTGTATGTATGTGTGAGTTTTTATTTCCACGTTGATTGCGGGAACAAAAAGTGGACCCGGCAGGATTGGACTGTACCAGTACTTTTCCGATATAAATACACACATAACATCAATAGGTACTTCCCTAAAAGGGTACACTAAAATCTGGTATATTCATATAAAAAAACAAGCTATTATTTTTGCTTAATAATTAAAAGTTCAATAAGATACTTCAATCGTGTTATTATAAATATGATGTAATTTTGAATTTTGTAAGCCTGGTATGCTTTCATGATTAAAACGTTGAACAGTTTATTCATTTAAATTGAAACATCGGAAAGGACCTATAACTTTTATTCAGGTACATGAAGTACTTTCGAAAAAATACGAATTAAATGTAGAATCGAAACTGTTATTACGGGCCTAGAACGCACAGTGTGAGGGACGGAACATGGATGGATTTTAGTAAGCAGTCAAGCTTTTGTATTTCTTTACATTGATCACATCGTCTTCTTCTGATCGTGTGGGCTGCAGGTTTTACTAACCTAACAAGCCCTAGTGTCAAATCCGCCTGACGGCCTCTGACATTGTATTGAAACAACAACTGCTATCAATATAGCAGCTGGGGTCGGCTTGATGTACCCAGGCACGTATGGGTGCCTGACTCCGGGGTAGTTTGTGATTTTATTCTTTTTTTGGGTTCTTAATGGGAATCGAACGCGAAACCCCGTATGGAGCTGTCGCGTTATACAACCACTAGATCAACGCGGCAGTCGTCACAGCTGCAGTACATCGCACTCATGAAATACATCACAGACTGAATTCTAAAGAAGAACTGGGGGCCTACTCTACCTCAACGAAAACGAAGATTCGCTTGAAATTCGGAACCTTTCCTTGTCAATTTTAGGGCGGTAAGGTTGAAACAATTGTTATATTTGGAAAGTATAAGTACCCCCTCTTTGTACTGAGCATCAGATCGCACCTTACCGCACCACAAAAAAGTTATCGTCTATTCTCGGTCGCTTCGAAGTTTCGTTTCGGTGAGTTAGAGTAGGCCCCCTGACCTTTGCTCGATAGTAAAATATGCGATGTTAAAACGTATAATTGTAAGCTCATATATATTCAACAGAATCATGCTGCCGTTCGCTTGTTGATACAAAACTTTATGTGATAATAAAGTTCCAGTTGTTCTATTTTATTTAAGTGCACGGACGGAATTCGGTGTTGTGACCTCTCGCGTTGTGCAGGTTAATGTTTCGGTGATATTTTATATTAGTTATTAGTTGTTGTAATGTATTTTATGGATTGTAGTAGAAAGAGTTTTTAATAAATACACCTGAGTATATGTATTGGTGATCCGATTCAAATATCACTATAATTAAATTTACTATATACCTATCACAATATACTTCAAAAAGGAGGAGGTTCTATGTTACCAATATTTTTATTTTAGAAATGTAATAACATTTCTAAATTGTTTTTATACTTTCTACATTCTCAATAATTCAACTTTTCTCTAATAAGGTGACCATAAATCTTTCATTATCATAACAAAAAGATCATTTTCTGTCTAAAGTACACCCCTATCATAGACCCCTCAAATGATCCACCAAACATGATTTATATACTCCTTACAAAATATTTTTCGTATTAATACCTAACATCAAATAAATTGTTCCAGCGACATGGGAACGAAGTTTATTTATTGCTTCCCCATAACGCGACAAGTTTCCCCATAAATTGAGACTCCCATATCATCATAGGACACTTTGTGCATCCCGTCTGTGTTGGAACTTTTTAACAAGCTCACTTAGAATTTTTATGGGCTGGCAAACCGTGAATGTATTCTACGTTCTTTATACTTAAAATGTACGTGACTTGAAGAAAGTTCTAGAATATGTCCTTTGAAACTGTAATGTTGTTACTTTATGTGGGAAATGTAAGCAAGCTGAATTAGATAGTATCGTTGATAGGTAGATAAACTGGTGACTTGAAAACGACTGCTCAGTTAAATATTGAACCCGATATATACTATGTAACTTAGTCTAGTATCTCTTGGCCTTTCTAGTAGCTTTACAAGTGACGAAGAGAAGAAATCAGACAATTGTTATACAACAGGGAATCCTTAATTTTTAAGGAAAAATAAAAATTAAGGTTTTCCTGTTATGTCATGTAGTCAAAATAAGATAATCAACACAATCAAAGGATATCTTATTTGTAACTAGCTTCTGCCAGCGACTTCGTCCGCGTGGAATAGTGATGCTCCGCTACTATTGGTTTTATCGTGATGATATGTAGCCTGTAGCCTTCCTCGATAAATGGACTATCTAACACTGAAAGAATTTTTCAAATCGGACCAGCGGTTCCTGAGATTAGAGCGTTTAAACAAAATGACAACATTTCCCTTCACTGCTCTGCTCCTATTGATTGTAGCGTGATGAAAAGTATACTATAACCATCTCAGGAGTATGACACATAATTGTACCCAGTTTCGTTAAAATCCGTCGAGTAGTTTTTGTTTCTATAGAGTTTATACAGACAGACAGACAGACGGACAGACAGAAGACAGACAAAAATTTTACTGATTGCATTTTTGGCATCAGTATCGATCCCTAATCACCCCCTGATAGTTATTTTGGAAATATATTTAATGTACAGAATTGACCTCTCTACAGATTTATTATAAGTATAGAAGATTAATGGTTTAACACTGCGTGGGAACAAACTTCCTAACAGATTTATAGCTAGTGCTAATTATAGCCGTTACGGTGTACCGTAGTCAGTCAGTTTATAAAAAGACTAGCTTTCCTTACCAGCGTCTTCGCCCGCGTGGGCTATACGAATTCAAATTAAGTAGAATTTCAGAAAATCTTTTCTTATCGAATGCCTATGTCGTAAGTTTCAAGTCTCTACGATCAGCGGTTTAGCGGCTGTGCGTTGATCCGTCAATCATTCAGGACAAAACATTTTTTATGTATAGATAGATATAAAATTCAATAAGGATATATATACCAAAATCTTTTTATTCTTTATTGAGAAATAAAATATCGGTCACGCTTTTAGTTTTCTAAGAGAAAAATACGGTACGAAATAGCACAGTGGCGGATGAACAAGCTTACTCAGAAACCGATATTGGCTCCCCGTTGGCTTGGCTTGCTCAATAATCTTACTAGAAGACTGGGAGTAGCGGACTAAGCGCTAAGTCTACTGGAAATTGTATATTTTATACCGCTTCTTTCTTTTATGTTAAGAGAACAAGTGACGCATGTTGGCAGTTTTAGATTTTATTATTCTTTGGTATGTAAATATGGTTAGTAAATTATTTATTTAAATTATTCATTTATCTCCTTGCACTCATGAAAATTAAGTTCACCCATATTATTTGGTTTATTTCGGAACAAAGAGTTTCAGATTCGACCAGCAAAAAGCCGAATTATTATTTTAAAGAAATAATAGGACCACTTTTTCATATCATGGTATAAATACCAATTAAAAAATGCAATGTTGTGTTGCAAAACCGAGTTAATGAAATAAAGCTACTGGAGTTTTGAGCTCAATTTTATCCACTATTAGTACTTTAGGTTCTTGCAAAGTTACTCGCGAAGAAGTTAAGTACTAACTACACCTGTAAGTTTCATAAACCTGTGCTTGACTTCAGACTTAATTAAGTTCTTGTAAATTTAACTTCAAAGCGTCGGTATAGAATGCAATACATTCTAAAAAAAACAAAATGGCTCCGCTAAGGTCGAACCAGATTTAGTGAGCTGATTTGAAGCAGCACCGTGAGACTGGCTGTTGGGTGACGTTAGTTAAGAAAAGACAACGTATTTTTTTTACGGATAGGATGAAATCATGAAATGGCTGTCAGACCTACTTACTAAAACCCATCCATGTTTCCTTCCGAACATCCCGCAGCCCAAGACAACGTACTTACGGTGAAATAAATGAAGACCTAGCAGAGGAAAAGTATTGATAAAGAGTTTTCCAAACAAATCCTTACTAATATTATAAATGCGAAAGTAACTCTGTCTGTCTGTCTGTCTGTCTGTTACGCTTTCACGCCAAAACTACTGGACTGATATAAATGAAATTTGGTACAGAGATAGAATAGACCCTGAGGAACAACATAAGTTACTTTTTACCCGGGTGCGCTAAGTAGTTCCCTCGGGATGCGGGTGAAACCGCGGGAAACAGCTAGTAAACTATATGTCAAAAAAGGCATACTTATTAATCAATTGTTTTTATAAAACAAATCTGAGCGCAAACTCGAGAGCCTTACTTATAGCGACCAAAGAGTTCAAACATCCACTGCCAGGCTGCATCATTAGATCAGTTCCATGATGTCAAACTATTATAATTTAGTCATCCAAACTACATATAGGGAAACACATGCACATTCAATTCGTTAATTAACAGAATACACTTCCATGATTTGTTTTTGTTGAAGTTACTGAATAAAATAATCCTGCAAATCGCAAATCGGTGAACATAATGTCATAGTGACGGGTAAACATACTAAAAAAATAATCCACTCCTGATTAAATAGTAGTTTAAAAATACTTAGTGCTTCAAACACAGTATTGAAAAGCATTGCCCCGCACTTTCGATTGCTCGCTGTTAAATAAGATTTGTTAGCATTATGGTTAACTTTTCCATGCCCCTAAATTAGATCTTACGACATTTAGCCGTCAGAAGACTTTCTATAAGTATCAAGAATATTGTTTTCGTAGTAAACAAAAATGTCCTTTTTACACTAAATTACATTTCAAAAACAATCTACCCTTTCAAAGTGATTTCCAGACAATTTTTGTAAAACAATATTTCTCAAATTCAATGTAATATAATCCTGTAAAAGTCTGGCAAATTGTTACTAGGTCGTTCTCTTTGTTTTTGAAAGGGTTAGCAACAGACGGTACCTATGTTTTTTTTTCAATATAGCGTTATTGCTTTGATTTAGTATCTTAATATCACTAAGATATTATAAAGAGAATATTTGTTATTCTTAAAATGAGTTAGTTGTGTGTTTATAATTTTTCTAAGATCATTGAGGTTTAGATTAGTCCCATTCATTCTATGAAAAGCTCAGAGCTGCTTTGCAAGCTTAAATTCACAAGCATTTTTTTTTGCTCAACCTAGCATTTTTGAATCATGTGAAAACACAACTACATACATATTTTAAGTCTTTAAACGTGGTTTTCACTTCCTCAAATAATAGTGTTTGTATTGTATCTGCAGAGTAACGTACAAAATGGCTCTCAACAAGGTAAAAAGTTACCTACATCAACTCTTGAAAATCCCCTTGATGTAGACGGGGGCGGCGGTGCATATTAGCAATGCTTGAAGGTACTACGACAAGTAACAACAGCATTCAGGTAATCTGATAATATTTAATTTTTATTCTTTAGTTTGTAGTATATGAGAAATTTTTATCTAGATGCGCAAAGTAGTGTCCACAGGATACGGGTCAATGAAGCAGCAATTAGATCGAAATGAAAATGAACAGTTACTTGTTCAAGTGTAGCAGATTGTCTCAATCTGAACTCGAAATTAACTTCCCTAAAAATGTGTCACGGATGGAATGAAGGAGAGATTGATCTATCTTGGTTCATATTGTAATAGACATTGAAAACTCATCCATTTTCCTCTCCATATATTTTCTTATGGCATAACGGTGTAGGCGCGTTTTAGTGCAAATTGAGAATGGCGCATCAGTTTCGTACTTATTACCAAAAGCTTAGAGTATCAAATGAGACTTCAGGGGCTTTTTATTTGGGAAAAAGAAGAAACCTTTTTGCTGTCTACCTACTTGGTATAAAAGCTATTAGTATGTCAGGTTTACGATATTTATAATATAAATACACATGTTTTCTACGGAGATAGGCAGAAATCACACGCCGCAATCCTTACAAGAGTACCTACTTGCTTACTACGTGAGTGACGTCACTTCGTCACTTACTTCGACATTATGAGTAGATTTTAGACGCGCCGGTAGCGACTACGCACTTGACCTTTTGGAGGGCATCTCCAATAATGTCAGCAGGTCCTCCAGAATATATCAACCCGAGGGGTTAAAGGGGGGGATAAAGGGGTCAAGCAAAACATTAACTACATGTTATTACGTGGCAAATAACGCTTCTGGGAATATGCTAATATTTATATTATTCTAAATTAAGATGCATCGTAGATAATTTTCATTTTTGAGCACTGAAACGTACGCATAAATTGAAAATAAAAAATATCGGCAGGACGAACTGAAGATGCCATAGAAGATTTAAGGCGGATCGCGCACGATCTCTGACTGCTGATTTCATTCTGTGAACATTTTCTTACAGAAAACTATATCATTCCCATGTATTAAGATAATAGCTATAAAGGTGAATTTATTTACGCAATTTTGTGTAATTAACCAGGCAGTGGTTGTTAACCATGCATCTCTATTCCGCTGCTCTAGAAATAAACCTTCAAATTGGGACAATATAAATTTAGATTCTAGAGGAATTTGGCTCTTAAAGACTAAATACTTCTTGACTGACTTACGCCAAATTTTCATTGCAAAGCGGCGCTGGAACAAAGACCAATCACTCAAGGCATCCTTTTAAAACTGTATCAGTATTAGGCGATAGTTAAACGAGCCGAAACCTGTACCCCTTCGCTTGTTCCCGTATTCAGTGAACGTACCTTCACAGTTATTACCTTCACGAATGAGTTTTAATTTTAACTTTTTCGCTGATTCCCCTTTAAGAGTTCTTGTTTAACAAGATCTCCCTTGGTCTTTTGTAGTCGCTTTTAACTTGAGCTTGTTTCAGGCGGCGAACCAATTTTAACTTGTTTAATTTGAAAAGAATCGTATTTAGTTGCTAAAGAGTTGTCGAGTAGTGTTTTGTGCAAATATAAATATTGTACAGAAAGGAACAGGAAGAAAGTTTTACTGTTCACTTGTTTGTATCTTTTTATTGTTCACTAGCTGCGCGTAGCATGCGTTGCAATGCTACTTTTTGGGGTGGACCACCCTTATAACTTAGGGGTAATGAAAATAATTTAATTTCTATTCTCAGACCTACTGAATATACACACAAAATGTCATAAGAATCGGTCAATTCTATCCGTTTCGGAGGAGTTTTGTTACAAACACTGTGACACGAGAACTTTAATATAAAATTAAATAAATTTCAAAAATAGTCCCCACGCGTTATTTAAAATATTGGTATTTAAATCACTGTATGTATCTCTTCAAAAACTAAAACTAAAATAAAAAGCTTAGTGTTCTATGTATAACAAAAAACGTAACAATAAATTAGTAATATTGTAATGCTCCATCAACATACGCGTGTTATATACGTCTCGAACCGTATGTCACTTTATAGACCGTTACTTTTTAAAAATGGACAGCCAACAAGTATTTTAACGTGTCCAAAAGTATGTAACCCATAAACCGTAATTTAGCATAAATGGCAAGCCATTAGCACGTGATACACACTGCCATTACAAGCGACAGACTGATACGAGCACATTTTTGTGTTTTTAAAAGACATTAAAATAATTTTGAATAAAGTATGTAGGGTCTCTAGGGCTTCAATTTTGATTATGTGTTTGCGTAGCCTAATTCATTATGTATGTTTTCGGGAGCAAATATTTGACAACGGTGCGACATAGCCATCAGTTGATAATGTACTGTGAATGGTTTAAGCGAGTCGACTCGACTTTTAGTTCTTCTTTTTAATCTCAATCAAAGGCAACTTTTTTGGGAAACGGTTAATAATCGTCACTGTTTTGATATTACCATCCTTTATGTATCCAAATCAGAAAACTATATGTATATGTAAAAAAACCAAGATAAGATTATCTTTTAAACAAATCTTTAATCTTTAAACAAATTGTTTAAATAAGTTATTTACTAAAAATCACAATCAGCCAGTTTGTAATTGAGCTTGAAGTTTTTCACAATTATAAATACAAAGATTTAATAATTCTTACTCGCGATTTTTGTGCCAACAACCTTTTTGTTTTAAAACTACATTCATAAAAGTCAGCCGCTGCTGTGTATCACGCACAACCGCACTATCATCAGCATATGTCAGAAACACAACGTTATGTAAAAAATACTACGACACACCTTTACAATGCCTGCGATCACAGTGTATAAAATTTACTTTAAACGTACTATATAAAAGTATTTTGTACATTTCAATCTATACAAATATAATAAAGCTGAAGAATTGGTTTGTTTGCTTGTTTGAACGCGCTAATCTCAGGAACTACTGGTACGATTTGAAAAATCCTTTCAGTGTTAGATAGCCCATTTATTGAGGAAGGCTATAGGCTATATATCATCACGCTAAAACCAATAGAAGCGGAGCACCACTATTCCACGCGGACGAAGTCGCGGGCAGAAGCTAGTAATAAAATAAAATGATGCTACGTACCCCTATATCCCAAAGTAAGTAAAAAACCTAATTTTATTTAAATGCATTTTTTATACTTGAATTTTATTCTACCGTATACTTTATTAACTACTAGCTTCTGCCAGCGACTTCGTCTGCGTGGAATAGTGGTGCTCGGCTCCTATTGGTCTTAGCGTGATGATATATAGCCTATAGCCTTCCTCGATAAATGGACAATCTAACACTGAAAGAATTTTTCAAATCGGACCAGCGGTTCCTGAGATTAGCGCGTTTAAACAAAATGTCAACATTTCCCTTCACTGCTCTGCTCCTATTGATCGTAGCGTGATGAAAAGTATACTATAACCACCTAAGGAGTATGACAAATAATTGTACCAAGTTTCGTTAAAATCCGTCGAGTAGTTTTTGTTTCTATAGAGTTTATACAGACAGACAGACAGACAGACAGACGGACAGACAAAAATTGTACTGATTGCATTTTTGGCATCAGTATCGATCCCTAATCACCCCCTGATAGTTATTTTGGAAACATATTTCATGTACAGAATTGACCTCTCTACAGATTTATTATAAGTATAGAAGATAGAAGATTAATTATACTCAAGCTTAGTCCGAGATATCTTCTATATTCACTGTGTAGTTTCACAATCCTCGCATTGTGTGTGCCGCGAATATTTAGAGGAAGCGAAAAGCTTCATGTCCCAAAACGGAAATAAGGTAGTCTGCTGGCAACACTATAATCTGTAACTCATTCATTGTTTTCGCGCCGTGTGTGCTTGTCAGAATATAAACTTTTTTCTGTTCTTTGAAGTTTTTAAACGCAAAAAATGCCGAAAAGAAAGTGTGAGTGTAGAGAAGAAAGGTACCAAAGGAAGATTAAGAAGTTAAAAAAGAAATTAAAGGAAAATAAATACAAGTTCAGTGAAAATCGTTCACCATCACCAGAGTTTTCATCGCCAACACCGGTATCGTCGTACGAGGCAGATAGTGATGTCGATGAGAATCAAATACTTGACACAGCGCCAGAGCCAACAGGCAAGTTTTTTCTACATAAAACTACCTTACTTGTGATCGCCCCTGTTTTCTATGATACGTGGTACGTGTCATAACAGGCACTCCGGTGGAGTGAGATCACCACGGGGATATCCCGCCGTATATAATGTGTTTAAAAGATGTTGTTCTGGACTCACAGCCGGGGGCTGACCTTAACAACAGCGCTCACGATGGGTTAACATACCCACAATTTCGGTAAAGGAAAGTTTTCTTTACTAAACCGCCACGGGGTGGCAATACGTATACTCGTAGTATCATATAGTACATACAGCTGGTAGCTGTGTAACTAAATTTAACATGGTTTGGTCTCATTGTAGGTGCTGAGTGTGTGGACATTGTGGATACCACAAAAGATAACTCTTTGACTGAAGCGTTGGATGATTCCATAATTAGTGCTTTAGGCCAGACTTTATCCACAAAAAGAGAATATGGGCCAGAAATTCATATGGAACTGGTAAAAAGGGTTGAAGGTATTATTACCCAAGGCCTGAAACAAGATGTCAAAGATGAACTTGTAAAGAAATATTTGATACCTGCTAATATCAAACTTCTAGATGCACCAAAGCTTAACAAGGAACTGGGGGGACTATTGAGTGATGCTATGAAGGCCCGAGACAAGCGAGTTGAAGAACGCCAACAACAGATTGGTGTTGCAATAGCGGCCTTGTTGTCTGCTACTGACAAACTGATTAAAGGTGATGTTGATAGAATAAGTATAATTTCAACAATCAGTGATGTCACACGTTTATTGACAGACCTCCATCATCAAGACACAGTCACTAGAAAGAAGCTAGTAATTCCAAATCTTGATAAAAATATAGGAAAAACAGTTGAAAACCAAGAACGTGATGAATTCCTTTTTGGAGAAAAATTTAATGACAATGTCAAAAGTGCCACAGCGATTAAAAAATCAGCTAGCACCATCTTAAAGCAAAACAACCCTAATCGAAAAAATACCCCATCTTATCGACCAACCCAGTCTCAAAATTATCCCAAGAAACAGGGAAACTTCAGAGGCCCTCCTCGTACGAGTGTGACTCAGTTCAAACAAGGAGGGGGGGGCAGATATCAACACCAGACACAGCACTACAAGCCGAGACCCCCACAACGTCCTCCAGCCAAGGCGCCTGTTCGACAATCTTAGAGGTAAATACTTTTGCCGGTAGACTTAAGTTCTTTTATTCCTGCTGGTTAAAAATAACACAAGACAAGGTGGTTTTATCTTGGCTCAATGGTTATAATATACCCTTTTTAGAGGCTCCTCACCAAGAATATGTTCCTAAAAATTCAATTTTTTCTGAATCAGATAATCTTATAATATTGAAAGAAATAAATAGACTTTTAAAACTTAGAGTACTTACAAAATGTGTAGCAGTTAAAGGGCAATACTTCTCAAAAATTTTTACTGTACCTAAATCAAATGGAGAAGTTAGATTTATTTTAAACTTAAAATGCTTAAATAAATTTATTTCACCAGAACATTTTAAAATTGAAGACATGAGAACACTTTGCAAATTGATTTCTAAAAATAATTATATGTGTACCATTGATTTAAAAGAATCATACTTCTTGGTCCCAATGGGAAAAGATAGAAAATATCTACGGTTTTGGTTTCAGAATATAATGTATGAGTTCAAGTGCTTGCCATTTGGTCTAAGTACGGCTCCTTTCACTTTTACTAAGTTACTGAAGCCAGTACTAAATTTTCTTCGAAGAAAAGGTTATAAATCAGTGGTGTATCTCGATGATATTATATGTATTGGTAGTTCTTACCAGGAATGTCTAGAAAACTGTCAGATGACCTTAAGTTTACTAGAATGCCTAGGGTTTATTATAAATAAGGAAAAGAGTATCACTGTCCCAACCAGGATTGTAGAGTTTTTAGGTTTTATAGTAAACACAGAAGAAATGTCATTGTCAGTACCTTTAAAGAAAAGGGAAGCAGTTTCTTTATTGATAAAGAAATATCTAAAAATGGATCAATGTCCAATTAGAGAATTTGCAAAGCTAGTACCCTTGTAGCATGTTGCCCAGCTGTGTCTTATGGTTTTTTGTACACAAAAACATTTGAACAACAGAAATATCAGGCTTTGTGTGCAGCAAACAATAACTTTGATGCAATTATGATTATCAATGATGATTGTAAAAATGATTTAAAATGGTGGCATAACCAAATTAAAATATCAAAAAACTTAATACGACAGTACAATTTTGTTTTGGAAATAAATTCAGATGCATCAAGGACAGGCTGGGGAGCATACTGTAACGGTAAAGTTGCAAATGGATTTTGGACTTTAAAAGATAAGGAAAACCATATTAACTTCCTGGAACTTTTAGCTGCTTTTCTGGGTTTGCAATGTTTCGCCAAAGATTTACACTCTTGTCAGATATTGTTGAGGATAGACAATACCACCGCAATTGCATACATAAATAGAATGGGAGGTATACAGTTTAAAAAACTTAATTCTCTAGCTAGGAGCATGTGGCAGTGGTGTGAGCTCCGTAAAATATGGTTGTTTGCCTCTTATATTAGATCCAAAGAAAATAAGGAAGCTGACCAGGAATCCAGAATTAAAAATATAGACTCAGAATGGGAATTATGTAACAAAGCTTTTTTAAATATTACTAACTCACTTGGAGAACCTGATATGGATTTGTTTGCAACCAGGGCAAATAAAAAATGTCATAGATACATATCTTGGCATAGAGATCCATATGCAGAGAATATTGATGCTTTTACTGTAGACTGGTCAACATTCAATTTATTTTATGCTTTTCCTCCATTTTCGTTAATTTCTAAATGTATACAAAAAATTATTAGTGATAAGGCAACAGGTATCATAGTTTTCCCTTTATGGAGCTCACAACCTTGGTATCCCTTTATAACCGAATTAGCAACTTCAGAAGTGTTACAGTTCAAACCATCAAAAGATTTGTTACTATCCCCTTTCAGAACATTACACCCCCTGCACAAAAGTCTTTCCCTGGGAGCCTGCATCTTATCAGGGAAACATTCCGAGGAAAACTAATTCCAGATGAAGCAATAGAAATCATGGTGGCTTCCTTATCAGAAAATACCATTAAACAATATTCATCAGCACTCAAAAAATGGTGGGCATTTTGTAATGGAGATAATGTACACGAATTGTCAATACCAAGAATTTTAAAATTTCTCACAGAAATGTTAGAACAAGGCGCTTCGTACGCTACTCTTAATACATGCCGTTCAGCGCTCTCTCTTGTCATAGATTCAAGTTTAGGAACAGATATTCAAATTAAGAGATTTTTTAAGGGAGTTTTCAGATTAAAACCCTCTAGACCTAAGTATAATGACACATGGGATCCTTCTGTTGTTCTGAATCATATTCAAGCTTGGTCACCAAACAGCAGCATTAGCTTAGAAAAACTAACCAAGAAACTGGTCATCTTGTTAGCTCTCACAACTGCTCAACGCATTCAAACATTATCGGTTATCCGATTGAGCAACATAGAGTTCACGAACAATGGTGTCAAAATAACGATTACCGATTTTTTAAAAACAACGAAACCATGTAAAGATCAAGTCATTATAAAGCTCCCTTCCTTGGATACAAGTCTGGAAATTTGCCCCGTATCGGCACTTAAGCATTATATAGACCAGACTAGGGCACTCAGAACAGTAGACGCAATTAACTCGGATAAGCTACTTATTTGTTATAGAAAACCTTACAACTGTGCCAGTAACCAAACCATTAGTCGCTGGATAAGGCAAGTTATGGCTGAGTGTGGCATTGATGTTAAGAAGTTTACCCCTCACTCCACGCGTCATGCGTCCACGTCTCGGGCGTGTAGAGTCGGCGTAACATTAGATTGCATATTTAAATCTGCTGGTTGGTCTACAGGATCTAGTGTTTTTGCTAATCACTACAACAGACCCTTAAATATGGAAAATGAAAACCATACTTTTGCGAAAGCCATTTGTAACGTTAAGGTTTAAACTTGTTATTAGTACTTAAGTATCCCTTAAATTACCTTTTGTTATATTGATGTGATAAATCACATTAAATAGCTGATTCTTAAATTCTGTTGTTTGTTGTGTACTTACAAATTATTTATGATTTCCAATAATTCTCTAAACATCTACACAGTGAATATAGAAGATATCTCGGACTAAGCTTGAGTATAATTACATAATTAAACGAACTTACCTGAAGTGAAGTTCTATTGTAATTATACGAAGGGCTTAGTCCGAGATATCAGTCTCCCACCCACCCTTTCCATAATCATAGATTATATAACAACCTCTAGAGTCAGGTTGGAAATCATAAACCTTTCTAAATATTTATTAATGCTCTAAAAAGAATGAGTTACAGATTATAGTGTTGCCAGCAGACTACCTTATTTCCGTTTTGGGACATGAAGCTTTTCGCTTCCTCTAAATATTCGCGGCACACACAATGCGAGGATTGTGAAACTACACAGTGAATATAGAAGATATCTCGGACTAAGCCCTTCGTATAATTACAATAGAACTTCACTTCAGGTAAGTTCGTTTAATTATGTAAGTATAATATACATAGAATAATACAATACATTTTTACCCAAAACAAAAACAATCATCCAAAACAAGAAGATTCCTAATCCCGCAATTCATTGCAATTGCAAGAGCTTTCCACGCCATGAAACTTCAGTGTACACCTGACCTTTTAACGTTTCATCCCCGTTTAATCTACCATCACCTATAATACGACTACCAGTAAAACATATAAAATGGTTTCGCCATAAATTTTAACACCGCTATCCCGTAGGCGGACTACAAACGCGTCTTTCTCAAAGAATCACCTATCATACGCAATGGGGTGCAGTGACGCGAATGATTGCTGAAAAATGGTGGCATAAAACTTCGTTTTCTAATAAATTGCGACATTACCATCGCCTTTATTACGGATTTTAGATTGCGAGTCTAAAGAGAATATGGTTTCTCAGTGCAATTTTTATACAATTGAATTAAATTAGGCACTTTACCAGTGTTAAGAGAAAGCCTAGAGGATTTATTGTATCTTTTTTTCTGTACTACGTAAGCCATTCAATCTATCTTACATTTAAATTTATCTCAAATCTCAAAAAAAATAAGATCTAACTGCGCCCGGGTAGAATTTACATCTTTAAATAATGACAACTTTTTTTCCAATGTCCTTTTTTTATGTAACATAGCCTATACTGTGTCTACCTATGAAGACTATGTGAAAAGTGCAGTAGTTTCGGAGATATTCGTAACAAACAGACCGACGGAAAAGAACCTAAAAAATCGCTGTGCTCTTTTTCCACCCTTCAATAACAACAAAAATCTTTATAATATCTTCATACACCTTCAACAAAAACACTTTTACATGGATAACAAAGCATACTCCACATAATATATTGAAAGAGCTTCGCAACATACCATGCTATCACAGGCTGGCCTAATCCGCTGCAGGTGATGTTAAATTGAAATTCCATGTTGTGCTGCAATCCGTCGGGTTTGAACCACGTTGCCGTTTTGAATTCCATCAAAAATACACGTAGATTTTTTGAATAACCGTATGAGCGAAAGATAGGTAAATATTGGGCCCTGTGCTGGCTGGAAAATGGCTTTGTCCTGCACTTTGCAGCTTTACAGCGAATACCAATAGACTATTTCATCATAGCCAAGGATTAAGCTTTTACCTGACTACGCCGGATAAAAAGAGTTGTTATTTATCTATAATATCCCTGATAAAAACCTATTTTTTAACCGACTTCAAAAAAAGGAGGAGGTTCTCAATTCGATCGGTATTTTTTTTTTTTTTTTTTTTCTATGTATGTACACCGATTACGCTGAGATTTATGATCCGATTTACGTGATTCTTTTTTAGTTTGATGCGGAATAGATGCCATTTGGTCCCATAAAAATTTCACATGGTTTGGCCCAGTAGTTTTCATTTTGTGAACATTTTTTACATTTTTGTTTACATCGATGACGTAATTGTTTCGGAGTCGATTTATATTTTCCGTTCCCGTTTCTTGATCTATATTGTTTAAAGCTGCACCTTTCGTAGGCCTACCCATAGCTACTTAAAAAAAAACTATTTAACATATAATTATGACAATAAAAACAACGAAATGTTATAGCCTTCCTTATGTAATCTATAAAAATCCTGTAAAAAATACTGTAGTTTACAGAGCAACTTATTACAGACACTAAAAAGTAAAAAATAAATTTAAAAAAACTACGTTTAAAAAAACCGACTTCAAAAAAAAAACTAAAAAGTATTAAAAAAGTATAAAATAACTTAATAAAGATTTAACACAAACCTAATACCTTTAATATTAATAAAACACCATTATTTGTATGTGTTACCTATTGACAGGTTTGAAGTCGGTGCCAAGTCCTAAACAAAATGAAATTCCTAAAGATTAACCTACGTAAATAAACTTAAAGAACAATGTGAATTAATGTGAAACAGATGAAAACTTTTTAATACCTGAATGAGTAACACTATTACATTTGGCTTGGCACCGACTTTAAACCTGTCAATAGGTAGCACATACAAATAATGGTGTTTTATTAATATTAAAGGTATTAGGTTTGTGTTAAATCTTTATTAAGTTATTTTATACTTTTTTAATACTTTTTAGTTTTTTTTTTGAAGTCGGTTTTTTTAAACGTAGTTTTTTTATTGTGTATCAAATGTCTTAAATAGGAGCTAAGTGTACCAGGAAAACTTTTTATAATACTATATTCGAAATAACTCTAGTTATATTAAGTTCGATGTTATGCGTAATATTTTTAGGCCTCCTCTTATTATATAAATACCTAATAGATTTCGTTTCTGGGAAAGTTGTTCCTTTATAAAAAGTATATATATCTAAATAATAAGGTATATTTAGGAATAGTTACAACTTTTTAAGTTTAAAACGAGCTTGTTAGATGTTTCCTCTATTTTAGGATCAATATGTCTATCCCTATTTTCAAAATGATTTTGACTACGATTGTTTGCTCGAAATTCGTAAACAAAAAGGTTATGACACAAAGACAGGCATAGACAGAATGCTATAAATTGCACAATAATAATATAACCACCCTAGGAGTCGGTATGGATCTACATATTCCACAATCCCCATACAATTGTGTCAGACCAGTCATAGCCAGATTAGCACGCCCACATCTACATACATAATGCAGTTTCCATAGAAACGCACGTCGTAGGCAACACGACCGTTTGAACGGTACAATACATGCACATAAATGCCGTTCATCAAATCAGCCTGCGCCGCGACCGGCACAATTCAATTTTGAAATACGCTTACAAAGCGTACCCGCTACATTGTTTACCAAAACCTATTCCCATTTACGCGTCGACGAAAAAATGACGCGCTCCAGGACTTTATGCAAATATTCTGATCATAAACAAAGCTCTCCGAACAGTTTTACAACCCCTTGTTCGAGTACCTTGATAGGTGATAAAAATGAGTGAGCCGGAATTAATATTGCGGCGTACCACCATTATATTATACTTAATCCAAAATTTAAACGCACCCACCGTATAATTAATAATGTAAGAACAACATTAAAAGATTGTGTTTTCCCAGGGCGTCGGCGGTTTTCTCAAAGTGCCCAGGGCTCGGGGCGTTTCTTTTGAGACTTAATGAGAGTCATGCTCGGGGGCGCTGCTTTGCCTAATTCCGTTTGCTTTGAAGGGTGCGATGCGTGCGCGAGCGAGCAAGCCACACGCACGCCTGTGATCGCTCATGTGAACAAACTCGTAATGTTTCTCGTATGAAACACTTTGTAATTTAAAACGTTATTCACAAATAAAACAAGCAACAAATATTCTTATTTAATATTTTATTTCAGAAATATTGTTAGATAATACTAGCTAATTAACGTTATGTTAGTAATGCACAAAATCGATTACGGATCGCCACATCCAAGCAAAATTTTGAATTGTGGTCGATTTTGCGCACCGCTTATATTTTAGTTTATATAAATAACTATTTTACAGAAATATAATTTTGCCCTATTTCATTCAAGCACATACAGAACCCGTTTACAATTATATATTATTCAGATTAAGCTACGTTAAAGTCTGTCAGTGTTGACTAGATGCATTCAAACCTAGTCCAAGCCATGTTACGATAGACGATTTACAGAACTGTTACACTTCATATTTGCTTACAATCATAAAGGTAATAATGATATCTACAACGATATGAGTTTGCAAAGTTTAAGACACAGTATGGTTTCTTTAAAAATATGACATGATTATTTCTTCTGCGAAAATTCTAATATTTACAACATGTTTTTCATACTAAACTTAATACCTATAAACTGGAATAATGTTTTACCGATAAATTTTGTCATCGTGAGGTGGCAAGCTAATAAAATACGGCGCTGGAGGAGGCGGTGCCAAGTACCTAACCGATCCTGGCCCAGACTGCACTTTATGTGGCAAAGTCGCGTTGGATAACGACGGCGGTGGCAAGGTTCCTGCATAGCCCGGCCATGGTGGTCCCCACATAGGAGGACCACCAGCAGTGGGACTGCTGGCCAGCGGACCTCCGCGATACGATGTTGACGTCATCCTCAACCGAACTATACAAATCGCTACGATCAAAATAGCTATAAAAGCAACTACTCCACCGACAATCCCGATTATAAGATTATCATCATTGTTCGATGTTGCTACTCCAACTACTGGAGCTCCTTTCGGCTCGCCGGTCACTTTAGGTCGGTCATGAGAAGGTGCCACGGACCAAATTATATCGGGCTCTGATGATGTACGGATCAATCGTGGAGTAGGAGTAGTCGAAATACTACTTGACGTGGCGGTAGTTCTTCGCCTAGTTTCACATGTCAATTCATCGTCACCTATTTCTACTAACAAAAATCCGGATAAATGATCAGGAGATTCGCATCTTACATCATTCACTCCTACATTCGGCAGCCATCTTCTGAGTGCCCGAGCATTACAATCACAACGAATTGGATTAGTATCTAAGCCAAACATTGAGAGATCCGCCCGGCGGTCGTCTAAAGACACTAAAAGTTGTGGCTGTAAAGTTGTCAATTGACTTCCAGCTACATCAATAGTTATTTGCGAAGATCTGGGCAACGGGAAGAGCAATGCGGGTGGTAAATTAGTTATAGAAGTGTTTCTGAACTTCACAGTAATTGTGGGTGCTTTTAAACCCGCTAGTACTCCTGATGACACAGTTTTGAGTCGAGAGCCTCTGATACCTAATTCTTCCAATCGTGGATGTAATGTGGAATGTAACTGATCAGCGCCAATTGTAGTATCCTTCACTTCAACATCTAATTTCTCAAGAGCCAGTAGATACTGAAGAGCACCTTGGACATCAAAATATCCTAATCTAGGATAACCATACGCTCTAAGTTCGACTAAATTAGGTAGTGCCCTAAAAGCATTTTTCTCTATTCTTGTACATTTCTCCAAATTACCAATATCCAAAACTCGAAGAGATGAAAGATTCTCAAAGTTACCGTCCATAATCATCACCATTGGATTGCCGGAAATATTAAGACGCAAAAGATTTTTAAGCTTGGGCCAAGCGACAGCTAGCGACCCAGTGACGTCAGTAATTTGATTTTGCGAAAGGTCCAATGATTCCAGTAACGTTGTTCGAGTAAAAGTCTTCTCCGACAACTTGCTAATATTGTTGTACGATAAATTCAAGTTGTGTAAAAATGGCGTTTCCAGTTGTCCAAATGATTTAATACCTGTACCAGCAAGATTTAAATCCCTCACTGTTTTCGGCTCAGTTAAAACATTATTAATTGTCTTCTCAGATAAAGGATTAAAAGACAGGTCCAACTTTTTAATATTCACCATAACACTGTCTTCGGCAGGAATGTCAATTATCTGGTTATGTGATAAATCTACGGATGATACAAAGAAATATTGCTTCTGCAAAGCTCTCAGTGGAGGGTGTTCAAATAAGTTTCTACTCAAATCAATATTTTCTAGCATATGAAGTCTAGATCGCTCAAAAATATTATCCGGCAATTCAGTAAGTAGGTTTCCGCCTAAATTTAAATTTTCTATTCGAATTAGACCTTCAAACAATCTATCTCCCAAACGATCGATTTTATTGTTTGACAAATCTAAATACTGAATTTGTGTTGAGTTATGAAAAGCCATTTCGCTTATTGATTCAAGTTCGTTTCGTGCCAACAAGATGGTCCTTAATTTGGGAAGCCTGGCAAAATCCAGTTCATCTACATTCTTAAGAGCATTACCAGATAAATCCACTAATTCAAGATATTGTAAAGTACTTATAAGTTCTGACGGGAAGAAGTTGAACTTATTGTTAGTAAGTATGATTTCTCTCAAGCGTGGGTGGATTTTAAACGAGGACGGGAACAAGTAACTGAGTTGGTTGTCAGAAAGATCTATAACTTCGAGACTCGTTCCGGTGTTGAAGAACTCCCCCTTAAATGCGTTCAGCTGGTTGCCCTTCAGAGATAAGTATTGGATAGACATTACGTTCACAAAAGATGGTGTCCTTATATTTACAATGTTATTATAGGACAAATCCAAATGCGTTAGATTTCTTAGATTTTTAAAAGTGTTTTCGGAAACCTCTTGCAAAAGATTGTTAGATAAATAAATTTCTCGCAAATTAATATTCTTAGAAAATAGATTGACTGGAAGTGCTTTCAAACCAACGTTACTTAAATCAATGATCATTAACGCCTGATTGTTTTGGAATACATTTTGGGGTAGCACACTCATATGGGAGTTACGACTAATATTCAAATGAGTGAGACTCGGAATAAACTGGAATGCATCAACTGGTATTTCAGAAATTTGATTATCCGAGATGTCTAAGAACCAAAGACTGATAAACTTCAACGGCTCACCGACAAACTCGAGTATCCTATTTTGGCTTAGAGACAGAAATTGTAGAGATTGTTCTAATCCACTAAACACTTCGGCACTGATTGAGTTCAGTAGATTACCCGACAGATCTAAATGGTGTAATGTTTTGAAATGATCGAATGCGGCTGGAGGTAGTTCTCGAATGACGTTTCTTGACAGAACTAGTGATGTGACCCTATCGGATACTGATTTGAGTATGTCACTGGATAGTGCTGTGACCCGGTTGTAGCCTAGATGGATAGATACTAGACTGGGCAACCGAGAGAGAGCGGTGGCAGGAATGAGCAGGATGTTGTTGTCTCGCAAAAGTAGTGTTTCAAGACTCGTTAGACCATCGAAGGCGTCGTCTTCCACCTGAAACATTAAAAAAGTAACTAGGATCAGAATTTAATTTCACAAAACATAGAAACTTACTTTGTACTAAAAAACTATAAAAGTTCCTATGGAACCCTAATAATAGATAATTAATTAAATAATGTAAAAACATAACTATAATTATGAGCTATTGAAAAAACGTAATAAAATTGAGTTAGGCAACATGTATATTTATAGATTAATGAAATATCATGAATGAAAATTTACGCATTAGAAGTTTCTGGAAAGGTAATTCTTTATCCCTGAAACGGAAACATAATTTTGTACTTATAACTGTTGAGTTACTCAGGGTTTTAACATGATGACATCATATTTCAATCATGCATCGTTATCTAGCAATTACTTTTTTAAACGCTTTTTTAAACTTGGCTGTCTTAAACTTTTTCATCATTCGTTTTTTACTGTTGCTTATCTTTTCATTAACTGGGTATAGATTTTCACAAAAAAATACAGTCGAACATCCAATTGCTGTTGAATAAAATAAAAGTTCTTCAAGTGATCTTCAATACTCACAGTGCGAAGGGCATTGACTCCTACATCCAAGTACCGCAGCTCAGTCAGCCCCACGAAGGTGCCAGGTGCTAATTTCACCAGATTATTCCTACTGAGGTCCAGGACTTGAAGTGACACCAGAGAGCTTAAGTGACTGTTGTCTATGGTCTGTGAAATAAAATAAATAGATTAAGGCATCGTTTATACCGCAGCTGAGTCGAATAAATATAACTGTGACCGTATAAGCTGCTAATGTTTGTTTCCGTTCTGAGTATTTCGTGTCTTTATACGTACTATCTAAGTTACAAAATAAAAAATATGTGGGTACATTTAGTTCTTACAAAAGAGTTTTTGAATTATTTTGTTGGTAAACATTATGAAAAAATCAATTATTTGCATATTTTTTTTGTTTTTTTAGGTAAAATCATTCTTTAGATATAAGACGTATAACAGAAAATTCAGATTAAATTATCTTTAAGAAATAATAAACGGCACCTTCATTAATTCTTATTAAAGTTTTAGTGACTTGTTATTAGTTTTCACAGAGTTATACCTAGTAAATAAATCAAAATACCTTACTAATTCAAGAAAATATTTTACTTTAATAGTAGCCAATTACATTACATAACATGTCAGTTATAACCAAGGTGAGTAACAATACCTCGAAAATTAAAACAAACAATATTCCTTCGTCAATTAAGTTCAAAATTGCCGGAACTAATGTTCAATCAGTTATTAACGCCGATATTAGTTCCCGTGTCAAAGGGGTTGATTAACTTGTTAACGAGAAATTACGGGTTAAGCAAATTTCTGCAAGATTGACTAGACTCGTGTTATCCAAGGGTAATTTGAATAAATTAATAAAGCGAAATAGAATTTTGAATAGATATATTAATTGTGTATATTTTCAAAACAACTTTATACACTAGTAAAGACCAGTAAAATTATAATTTTAAAATTCAGAAATGGTCCTTTGCTACGACGTAGTCTAAAAGATAATGCTACGTCGCGTCGTAGCAAACTACGGAAATTTTTGTACCTTATAATAATATGACCGTTTCATAAAACATTACGCGTATCTTTTTAGTTTTATCAAATTTATTTCCAAGCTACAAAAAATCCTCTTGATTGTAACGTTCATCACAAAACAATAAGGATCGTTTTCGATTTCCAGATCATTACACAAATAACAATCACAAACAAACTTCTGTTAACTTGGATGACTCACCGTGATCATGTTGCTCGAGAGATTCAAGTGTTTCAAAGCGACAAATGATTTCATCGCCACGGTTGGGAAGTCTGTTATAAAGTTTTCGGAGAGGTCTAACTTTTCCAAATTTTCGGCTCCTTGAAAAACATCGCTGTTGAACTTGGAGAGTCTATTGCGACCTAGATCGAGTGCCAGCAGATCTCCGAGACCGATAAAGGCTCCACCTTCGATCGTCGATATCATGTTCGCGTGGAGGTCAATTTCTTCGAATGTTTTTTGCGACACGAAGGACCCTTGTCGTATTAATGCTGGAATGAAATTATTTTAATCTATAGTTTGATCTATTAATGTTCATTTGGGACATTTAGGGCCTGTTGAAACATCTAAGGTTAATGTTAATAACATAAAGAAATTCTAACGTGGTCTAAAGAGTCACAGAAAAATAAACTCCGCAACAAACAAAACTATTTAATTTAAAACTCTGGCAATACTAAACGAGTCGAACATAACACGGTGTTTAACTTTAAATTTCTTACTAAAGTCCCTCATTAATAAACCGAGAATGGTAAAACACAGCTTAACCCCTATATATGCGTTAGCGACTTCATTTGTAAAGAGTAAAATAAAATCTTACCTATTCTATTTTCTCTGAGCGAAAGAACTTTCAGCGCTTGTGGTCCATTTAAAGAAGATGAAGGCACATAGTTCATGTTATTACGGTCCAGACGCAAGACCTGGGGAGAAAATTTATATTTACTTTACTAACTTAAACTTTTGCGTTAACGTTTGTTATTGACTTATAGTTTGGGGATGCATGGGCATTTAAATACTCGGTGCATCAATCTAACTTGCTCTTCGTTCTGGCTTATGGAATTCGGGCCTGCATAGTCAGCTGATGTTGACCACGGGGTGGAAGCGAGTAAGTCGTACCCATCAAACAGTTTGACTCCCTACTGACACGCTACAGGTATTACGCCTCAGCAAACTACATATGTTCGCAATTTTAATCACAGCAAAAACTTGCATGCATGATAGCGGTTATCACGCTATATCGACAACAAGTTAGGAGATCAATTGCCAACGAGGCTTTTGTGTTTAATTTTACTTTCAAGTAGGAAAGAGCTATGTATGATGAGACAATTATCTTAATCAGCATTAAAGTATTCAATTACCTTCAAAACTTCACAGCCAATCAGAAGTCCTTCTTCCAAACCTCGTATACTATTACCACTCAGGTCCAACTCTTCTAAAGCAGGTAGATTGTGTAGTTCGGCTGTAGAGAATATTGGGTTCAGGTTGTCTCCAAGCAAATTGTCTGACAAAGCCAGCTTCGTGATGTTTCCCCGGACTCCAGCTAGAAGTCGGTCTGGTAGTCTTCGTAGACTATTGTGGGAGAAGTCCAGTTCCTTTAATGGAAGACCGTAGGATGAGAAGATCTGGAAAGAAATGAGAGCTCAAATTATGAAGGTCTGCGACGCTTTGTCCCTGTTACCTATCTTCATTTATTCGTGCGTAAAAATATCATAATACTTTCGACTTTGTGAATAGGCATATTGTATTAAACTATAACTCAGAAAACAAAAGTGTAACAGCTGTGACTCCTGTATTACTTACAATAAATATGTAACGCTAAAAGGTCAGATTTCTTAGTAGAAGCAAACCAATACACATTCATTATTCAACAATTATTATTTTAACGAACACGCTTAAATAGTATTTCTATCGTTAATAAGCAAGTCTAATTTTTTTTTTTTAATACAATTATTTCTCAATTCTTATACTTTAAGCCTAATTATACATCTGAATTTAGGATTTACAATATCGTTTTAACAACCAAAATGTGTCAAGGAAAGTAAGGCTACCTCTCCATACAAAATCAGAGATTTTTTAAATGCATACAGCCTCAATTGATAAAAGCTTGAATGCTCTAGTACTATACCAAAATTATCAAGAATATATTAATTATCTGAAGACTGGAATTTCCCGGAGTACCTAAAGACAATACTACTGGATTGTGCCAAGTTCAGCGACTGGCGAATCGGAATTAATCAAATCGTATTTATCATATTTAAATTCGTACCCTCTTTTCAAACATTATAAAAAAACTACACCGCGTTTGGGTAATAAAGCTGTATGATATTATTCCGATGTCTTATCCCTGAATGTCTGAAAGCCCAGAATATTCCCGATTGTTATTCTTTTCAAGAGCTTACATCGTGAGTGATTCGTTACACGTTCGAATACTTTGACTAGTTTGTTTACTTTTAACAAGCAAAGCTGAAAAGTTCGAAGCAAATATTTTTCTAGTATTATAAACTTTGGATTTAAGACGCTTTCTTTGCTTTGGTTTTCACGTAAATGATGTTACATTGATAAAGGATTGGTTTTGATCCATTGTCCTAGGTACATGTTTTAAATTGTTCATACAACAGCGTGGCGTCCCCCTTTAGCTACTAATCAAGCTACGAATAGCAATTAGTCAGACAGTCGTGCCGTCGACAGTACCGATTAGTAATGTTTGATGTGTACGTAATCGAATTACTGACACACTCCTGACAGACTGCCAGTTAATTAAACATACATACATAATTAACCCATAATGTACTACCGATGAGACTCAACCTCAACCCGTAACCAAAGGCGCAGGCCAAGGGCGGGTCGCTACACTTCACATTTCTTCGTTTATTTAAATATCTATGACGCTTCTCTCATGATATTTTATCATCTTTATATATATATATTCGACATGGACTAGCTATTTTGACGTAATCAAGTAAAAGTTGTTACCGAGTTGCATACGGTCTGCGATCTGTACTGATTTGATGACATTTATAATAGAAATAGTTTCAAACCTGGGAAAGCACTTTTATTGCTGCGTTGTATTTCTCTCTAGATGCGCATGAAACCTGCAGCTATTTAAGATAACCTGACCTTGACTCGTGGAAATCATAAGGCTATTTTGATTCATGCAACATATTCGTAAGAGAAAGAACCAACCCTTGAAAATGACTTAGTAACTTTTTGCTGTATCTTAGATGTTTTGTTGTATTTTGTTCTTCTCTTTAGGATCTTGTGATCAAAAAACACTTATCCGTGAAATACAGATCAGACGAATAAAATGACTGAAAACACCTGATTTCCATCAGTAAATACTCAGAAAATTTCCGACAAAACTGACTTCTTAAAAACATCTCTTATTATTCATGAAAACTTTCGCAAAATGCTTTCAGGAACTTTATTTAATATAATAGAATCGGCCATTAGACATGCAAAAAGTATTCCGAAGTTGTCCTCGCCCGGGTAGTTTTACAAAAACTATATACCCAAGACTTGGTAAGCCGAAGTACTTTTATAAGCGGACGACATTATATTCATATTAGTTATGAATCAAGACGTATTAAATTCCCTTCATGATAGTTTAGTTAACGTTTTATGGCAGTTTTCTTACAAGATTTCCAGGATTTTACGTGTTTTAGTTTGAGCTGTAAGCAAAGACTTGCAAAGACATTCTACGAAATCAATCTATCGCATGAAGTATATAGGATATTTAGGTACAATGCGTGCGTGTGATATTTATTTCAAGTCCAAATTATTTTTAGGTATATCAAAGACTTTCTTATATTTTTCAGTTTCTTTTAATTGACGAACGAGTCACGATCATACGACTTTATTATCCTTAATAACAGATGACGGCTACGTTAATCAGTAAATGACGATACTACAAAGGTTTTCAGCAGTAGTAGTTACTGCTTATTACAATGCCATATTGATAAAGGATAAATACACCTAGGTCGTGTAATATATTGTTATTAATTATCTCTCCACACAAACACGAAACCTGTCATTTCATCGAATTATTATCCCATCATCGTCCATCATTATCGTAGGCAGCGAAATTATCCAAAATACTTCACCATTATTGCGTACTACAGTGTGCAGATATGAATCGGTATAAATTCCGACACGTATGCTTTGTGACGTCACAATAAGGGCCGCCATGTCAGATAAAACAAATGAGGCGATAAATACGAACACCGCGCTGAAATGGGAAACGCCGCATGATTCCGCAAATTGATTGCTCATTTTAATATTAACGTTTAATTGAGATCTTTAATTATTTTTAGTATGGATATTTAGCGTCTTAATCCTTACTAATATTATAAATGCGAAAGTAACTCTGTCTGTCTGTCTGTTACGCTTTCACGCCAAAACTACTGGACCGATATAAATAAAATTTGGTACAGAGATAGAATAGACCCTGAGGAACACATAGGCTACTTTTTACCCGGGTGCGCTAAGTAGTTCCCTTGGGATGCGGGTGAAACCGCGGGAAACAGCTAGTTTTGATATAAGAGGATCATTACTTATTTATTAGTTAGTATAATTATTAACACCAGCGAAAACTGCAAAATTTAAATTTACTCAAAGTCTTACTCAATGTAAGCTTTGTAAAATTCATCAGAAAATTCCAACTCATCTTTAATTTCTTAGAAAGCGAATGCTTATTACAATAAAACCTATACCATATTTGCATGAAAACGTTCAAAAATACATATATTAATAACTGAGAGCATACCAACTAAATTTTTATTGTAGACTAACATTTCATACATTATAACCAAAAATTACTCTCGAACCATCGACCTCCAGAAAATCAATAAACACAAAAAGAACAAGCAATCAAACCAGCAATCACGTTTCAGACTCGGTACAATAAAACCAACACATTTGGAAGTAGTCCGGCCAGCAAATCATGCAATCAGTCCACTCGTTCCGTCCCGCGGCTGCGGTTATCAGATCATGAACGATCGCATGTTGATCTCACAAATAGAAATCCTACGCATACCACGCTAATGTGAACTAATTTACCAATTTATCTGATGTATTAAGTGAAAATTTTCGTTGTGTTAATAGTAACATTTTTAGAGATATTTTGTTGGTTTTTAAGAGAAAGTATGGATCAGTAAAGCCGGCATTCTATTGTTTAATTGTACATAACACAATTATTGGTACTTAAACACAGTTGTTTAAACATAATTTACAGAGGTTTTGTGTTTGTGGATGTAAGAAATGGTTTTCCACTGCGCATAAAAATGAATATCCCCCTTACCTACTGATATGCGATGAATTTCATAGAATATATAGTTGAAGTAGTATATTCTAGGGGTTCCCCCGTGACCCTAAAGAACGTTTTAACGCGAAAAAAAAACGAATAAAAAGTAGCCAAAAACCGTCTCCAGAGTTCAATATACCTCGTTTTACCGTAAAAAGCAAACTTAATTTCGCATTTAGGAATAATGCTGGAAAGATTTTACCAATGCCATAAACTAAAATATCTCATTTAAACTATCATCCAAATAATTTATTTGATTTGAACAGATAAGGCGACAAATCGCTGGATGAACACGCCATTTTCCATTTACTGGGTGTTCCACGTACTTCAAATACTAATCAAAATAAAATGCAATAAAATAAAGAAAAAGTAACAAGCACAAACTAAATGTCAGAACAAAATGGAGTAACATTTCATACGATACTGTCGGAAAATGCATTACCTATCCGTTAAAGCACACTGCAGTAGCAAATACAATTTACAGATCGCGTAATGCAATAGAAATGAAAGGTCGCAAGTTCAAAGCTGTTTTTATCTCCAGGGAGATATTTAGAGCGCCATTGGAATAACGTCCCATTTGAAAACAGCAAGGTGGCTTGAATTTAAAACAGATACATGTTCTGATTTCAGAATCTGGACAAGCTTTGACATTAGTAATTCGACTTGTACGTTTTGCCGACGTGATCTTTCCTATCCAGTTTTAATTAGTTTAAGAAACGTTCAGATGCTATTTGGCTTGCACACTTAAATAGATATGAAAGACTAAAGAATTCGATAATTATTGACCTGGACTACTAATTGGCTGAATTCAATAATCAATTGTCCGCGCAAAAAATGTTGACCTAAATAAATTCGCTTTAAGTTTTTGTGGTATTAGAACTAATTAATCTAGCGTCTTAGATGGTTTGAGCAATGTAGTAATAAGTCAATTCTGGTTCAAAAATGGAGTGTCGTCGAAAATCTAAACATGTATTTGCTTACGTGAATATGAATGATAACCTACCTGTGTAGGCAAAGTCTGTTGTCCAGCAAATCTCTGACTAAACGATATGATGGGGGCTCCATAGGGCAGGGTGGGGAAGTCACCAGGGAAGACGACCCTGTCGCAGTTCATCAAGATCCTCAGCTGGAGAGCCCGGTCTACCTGCACCTTACACCGGCAAGGGTACCGGAGGTCATCGTTGAGTTCTGAACAGGGCACCCATTGCTGTTGACCCACGATGTAGGGGATAGTGAAGAGCAGTAGAAGTAGCCGCATTATTATCTGAAAAGAACAATATTTTGATTACTTTCACTTCGAAAGTATTTTGCAATCGGATGGCAATCATATTTGGTACGTTCATTTTTGAGTTCTTAATGGAATTTTCTTTGTAGTTTAACGTTACTTCGAGATCGAAATATCAACGGGCAATAGGAAAATACAAATCTCAATGGAAACAGTCAATTTTATAGATATCTGGTATTCTATATTGGGTATAGATTTTGTATAACATATAATTTTGTATACTTTTTTTTTTCAATAAATATTGTAATAGGAGACACAATTTTTATCTTCACGTAAAAACAATTAACTTTGCCGTAAAAATATTTTGTTCAAGAATTCACTCGTAAAAATAAATGTCTCAATAACTCAATGTTTAGATTGTTTATTTGAGCTCCGAATAAAACCATCGCAGGTCATTACCATAAACAAAACACCGATATCCGATAAAATACAAATCGCTGGAGAGCTGCAAAAAATGGACAAGTCAATATTCTACGATACACACAGTTTATTGATTATAATACTTTGTTGTTCCCACATTATCTGGCTAATTGCAATTACCTTTCCTATTGATAGTATTTTAAAAACGTTTTCTGTTTAGTTATAGAATGATTAAGGTAAGAGTTGTTTAAGGTTAGGGATCTAACAAAAGCGTAAAATTTAATTCAAGTGCCTAATTTTCTGCCTAGCCTTTTGTCAACTATATTGGGGTCGGCTTCCAGTCTAAACCGGATGCAGCTGAGTACCATCATTTTACATGGAGCGACTGCCTATCTGACCTCCACAACCCAGTTACCGGGTAACACGACACTGGACTTGGTAAGACTGGTTGTCAGACTTTTTGGCTTCTGACTACCCGTAACGACTGTCAAAGATGTACAAATGATAACCGGGACCAACAGCTTAACGTGCTTCCAAGTCAAGTGCCTACTACAAAAAAAAATATTTTCGCTGACCAATAAATCTTTTAAGCTCCTCCTAGCTATAACGTCATAGTAACAGCTTCCTTTATCTACAATTAATACGGTAACCTTTTCCAAAACTTCCAAATTTCAACGTAAGCCGACTTAGGCGCTCCCGACAAAAATGTACTAAACAAGTAAAATACTCGTAAACAGGGTTCTCGCCGGAAATTTATGGTCGGGCCTTTGTTTATTTCGTTCACAGATAACGCATTAATTTTTATAGGATTAATGTCGAACCACAAAGGAAATACGACGAAGGTTGTTCGGACATTTCTGTTAAGACAATAAGACGGTGAAAGACTTCCGTAGCTTGTGTAGCTGTCAATTAGTTGTATTTATACGGTTGTATTGTACTTTTAGTGGCAAGCTTGACTTCAACTATGTCAATATCAAGGCGTTTGTTTTGTAGACAAATTCAATGTCGTGTGGAACTGGCTTTGTTTTATTTTACGGAATTGATATCCGAAAGCTAAGCTAGCTATGATAATATATCATCACCTTACAATCACTATCAACTCTTTCTTAATTTGCACTATCCTCCTAATAAATGCAAAAGTAACTCTATCTGGCAGGTTTTCACTATAAAACTGCTGTACGGATTTGAATAAAACATGGTATAGAGATAGCTTGAACACAGAGGATATCAAATTGTCAGAGTGCGTGAAGGAGAATAGTAGAATCGAAATTGATGAAATTTGGTGTGGAGATAGATGGGATCGTGGAGACGGTTATAAACTAGATTGAAACCGCAAGAAACCTCTTATATTAAAAGTAAAAAAAAAATTCTGAAATACTATAATAAATCACATGGTTACTTATTATTTTTTTGTTCAGTAAACCTTATATACGCATGTATAGTATAGGTATATATTATGAATTCTAAGCTACCATAAGAAGAAAATTGTGTAACAAATACCGTGTCTAAAACGACTACACTAGGTTCAGACGGAATAGTAGTAATTTTGTTTCCTCATACGAATGGGCTCAATATACGTGGCTTATTCCTTTTCGAGCGACTTCCTATGTCGAAATACGCTAGATTTGTTGCAATAATGCGAATTGTAAAGGCATTGGCTATATTATCACAGTACCCATATTAACAGTATTTCAACTACACATTTTTTTTGAAAATATTATACTCCATGTTAGGAAAAACTAAAAAGTGTTTAAGTTTTAGTAAGCATAATTTAGCAGTATAATTGTAAAACTATTTAAGAATAGTCATAGTTTTTTTAAGAGATCTTATTTAATCTTCGCTTTAAATCCGTTTAATTTCATTAAACAGAAACATGAAATACTAATTTCTTCACACTGTGCAAAAAGAAAGAGGTATACAATTCTGCTGTCATAAGATAAAAAGAACGTACATTTTTTAAATTTGGAATTAGAAAAAAAAATCTGATTACGAATATATATTTTATCTTATGACAGGAGAATTCGACTCAAAGTTTTAAAATGTCGCTGTGTATATCAGGGGTTTATTCATATTTGTACTACTTGTGTTACGTGTGCTGGGGTATCACGGACTGCAACGAAGACAGTTCTTGGTTCGTTACACTGGTTTCTATCGCAATCAAGATTTGTAGCTTTTCTGCGTTTATCAATGTGATTTGCACTATATTTGTCGTAGCTACTTCTTATTGAACACAAGCAGGTATTTTTGAAATTGTTTGCTTTCAAATCAGAATTCATCAAAGTTTTATTCATCACATCACACACAAACTGAACGTAACCTGTGATTGAAGGCGTCAAATCATTCATATTTGTTTAACTCACAGTATTTGAAATTGCTACAATATATTTCGTGATAAAATTCATTTTTATTACATTGTCTGCAAAGTTTTCTGGAAATCGTCTAGACTGCAAGCGATAATTGGATGGTTAACAAGAAAAAGGGTTCTCACTTTTGTATGAATAGATAAACTAGTCATAAGTTTGAATTTACTTTGACTTTGACGTGGTTCAATCAGCAATTACAACTTTGAAAGTCACGATTGTTGATTCGTATTATCCGACTTTTCGTTATCTCAATTCGATATTAAATTTATTTTTCATCAAACAATGAAACTGCTAGGTTTCAAACTCTGATAATTTTCATTGTCTGTTATTCGAACAAATTTTCTCATTCTATATACATTGTCGAACTCCCAACAGACAATAAATTAATAACTTATAAAATTTTCCGATACTTCGCTCTACCGCTAACGAGTTGTCGCATGGCACGTCCCCATTACACACTGAGTCAGACTCTGTGGCACACTGTAATAATTTGTCTCAGAGACACGAGCGGAGCTCTCTGCGTAATATGAGAAATTTGCTCCGTGTTCCGTAGCTGGAAAACGATCATCGTGCGAATTCCGAATGGGTAAATTATTAACGAAGCTCGATTTATGTGAAAACTTTGTTCGATCGCGTCCGAAACTAGCATAGTTTGTTCGAAACTTCTTCTTCACCGCCATCATCGGCTTCTCATCTCCCCGAACACAGTTTTTGATATATCCGAATATAAATTTCAACCTCCTTTCTTGAAACTTCTTAAACTTTTGATCTTGCGGTAAATAAAAACAAGGATTTATTGAGAGCTCACAGAGTTTCGTGAGAGAGATCCGGCTTATCTGTTTGTTTGTGGAAACAATTTCTGAGAAGAAATTATTTACGTGTAAATAAACGATTTAGTTAATTAATAAACTTCTTAATTAGATTGATTAATTAATTATGTATCTATAAATTTTACGTAATAAATCATTCAAAAACTTTACCCAGTAGCGGTGTATTATGAATAAATACGTTACCTACAACTTTAACGTCTTTAAGTTTTTTTCGGAAGTGATAACCATAACAAGGTTAGCTATAATTTGAATAGTGGTACCTACAACATATATCCAATGACTTTTTATTTCATGACATTGATCATATGACATGAATGTTATTATCATTCTACTCCATCGCCTTACAAACGTCCTCAAAACATCCAAAGGAAACTTCTCACATAATATAATTTAACTAATAAAGTAAAAATACAACCGCAGCATCTTATTCACGATACCGCGCTTTAGTTCCGGCCAGCTATGAAACTATTCTAAAACAAAGACCATTACTCAGTGTAACGGACAGACTACAAATCTTGCGCGGCGCGGGTCACAACGCAACGACGCTGTGCAACAAATAAACTATTCGGGATGCGACAATGTAGCCTGCATCGGGATTTTAGCCCGAAATCGGGGATATGTGTGTGTGCTAAGGATTATGTTCATATTGGTACATTTTAATTATTGCTTACTCTATACGGAGAATAACTTGACGAGGCCTACTTTTGGATAGACGACTTTTGCCGGTGCCATTCAACGAAATGAATAATTAAAAAATATAAATTTAGCATTATTTATTTCCGATTCCATAAGATTTTTATCATATTATTTTTTCTTATATTCATTGTTTAAGCATAAGATTATTTTTCTTCATATATACAAAAAACCCCACTTTTTTTTAAATGTTTTGTATTTATTTTTAAATAAGTAAGTAACATATTTAACTTACTGTATCACCATAACATTAGCCAGAGAATAAACCCACAAAACTATTCGCAATAAATTAAAAAGTTTACAAAACTTTCATACCATTCGGGGTTATCCCCATTTTCTCCGGAGGAACATTTTAATGTTGGCAACACTGTGTATGCAACATCGCTTGCAACAAATAAAGTAAGTCTACGCTGCTGAGCCAAATCTGCTGGGACAACGCCAAATGGTTACATTAGGCTAATATTTGATGCACATTAGCATATAGGAGTAAAGTTTCGGTAGCTTGAGACACTGCACTGCCTTGATTTCATTATGAGATACAGCATAATATGTTGCTGAGTTAATAATTGCAAATAAATAGTTAAAGTCAACAGTTTGGCGTAGTAGCTGATTAATTGGGTGCTGCGCTGCGTGTCGTGGGTTCGATTCCTGGGAGCATTATATGGGAATTTTAAATATGCAGAGTACCGAGAGAACTACCTACAGACCCGTATAAAAAGTAGCTTATACCGTCTCCTAGGTCCCCTATATCTTCGTACCAAATTTAATCCAACAAGTTTAGCCGTTTTCCTGTGAAAGTGTTACAAACCAACAAACTCACTTTCGAATTTATAATATTGTTTAGGAAATTAGAATTGGGACAGATTCATTTAACAATATCGGCAATAATAAGCTATTTAAAATATTTGCTAAGCTATACGGTGATAATGGTTTTAAGTTCACTTAAAAAAACTGACTGCCTCCTTTGACTAGTGGTCGCATAACGCGACTGCTGTAAACGGAGTGTTGGGTTCTATTTCCGAGTCGGGCCAAAATCCCTTTGTGGATTTTAGAAAATTTCACAAAACAGCCCGGAGTCAGAAAGTTAGTGATATTGCACCTCCGTACCTTCGTCCTTGGCTGCTATCTTAATAGCAGTTGTTGATACAATAATTCCTTGACAGTGCCATTCAGGCAGATTTGAGGAAACTCTGACAATAGGGCTGGGTGGGTAAATAAAACCCTGCAGCCCACATGAACTTAAAACTAAGTTCAATTCCGTTAAATCCTAAACTCAGATCTAAATAACGAAGAAATCCTCTTACTTAACCTACTTAGAGGATAGGTAAGTTCCTAATGCAGTTTTCCATCGCACGTGTGCATGCCACTAACTTAGCCATTCATGCACCTGACGCTAAATCTAAATTATTTATACCGCACAGAGGTTTAACTTGGTATAAACTTTAATTAAAAACTTTGTTGCTTACGTGCAGTAGTAATTATCTTCATTCTAATAGCCCACTATGAACTTTGTTAATTTCAAATTAAGTTTTACAAAAATAGATCCATGCTTACTCATATTATAAATACGAAAGTCTGTCCAGTTTGAATTTATGGCCCATTTATGATTGTTTTTGTATGTTTAGGGTAGGATGGGACTGACATACGCTATGCGTAAAAGTTCCTTTAAAAATAAAGAATAAAAAAAAAAGTCTGTTTGTCTGGCTGTTACCTCTTCACGCTTAAACCGCTGAACCGATTGAGATGAAATTTTGTATGGGGATAGCTTGAACTCTGGGGAAGAACATAGGGTTGTTATCCTTCGGGAAGCAGGTGAAACTATCTCCATACTGAATTACATCCAAATCGGTTATGCCATTTTCCCGTGAAACAGCAGACAAACGATTAGAAAGAGTTACTTTCGCATTTTTAATATACTAGCTTTCTGCCAGCGGCATCGCCCGCGTGAGCTATATGAATTCAAATTATATTCGAAATTAGTCCGAGGTATATTATACTAGCAGCAGCCGCCTTCTCTTTACTCTTCGACGCGATTTTTTAGATTCTATAAGAAAAATAAAAAGCGGCACCTGGCAACACTGCTGTCACTTGTCATTCGTTTTCTTCGCGCTCGCATGACGCATCGTAAAAAGTTTTAACTTCCAAAAAAGTTTATTAAAAGCTTAATTTCTAGTAGTGTAAAGATGCTAAAACGCAACAGGGAAGATAAGGAATACGAGGAGGATAAGGAAAGGAGGGATATTGGCAAAAAAGATAGAAAATTACAAAGCTAAAATGGCGGAACTTAATCGTAAGTTTTATTCTTTGAAAAACTTATTAATACAGTGAATTATGGTACTATGTGTTACATTTTACCTACTTCTCGTTGAGAAGTTTATACTCACATTGTTTTTAGAGGTTTCAACCCTTGTTTTACTGATGTTTTTACATCGTGAAAGGAGAGCATGTCCTTGCATGTCAGGACGACAAATAATGGCATTATGTGTTACATTTTGCCTCCTTCTCGTTGAGAAGGTTATGCTCTGGATTGCCATTGATATACAAGGCATTATGTGCTAGTTTTCTTTGAAGAACTTAATATCACAGTGAATAACTGTACTATGTGTTACATATTACCTACTTCTCGTTGAGAAGTCCATACATGTTTTTAGAGGATGCAACCCTTATTTGATCTAAGATGACCCACCGACCGATGTTATTACATTGTGAAGGTAGAGCATGTCCTTGCATGGCAGGACGACAAATAACGGCATTATGTGTTACATTTTGCCTCCTTTTCGTTGAGAAGGTTATGCTCTGGATTGCCATTGATAGACAAGGCTCCCAATAACTATTCTACAGTTCAATTGAAAATTAGAGGACAATGGTAATTGTTACATTTTACTTACCTCTCGTTGAGAGGATGGCACTCAATCTGTAATGTGTCTTGGTGCTAAATACAAAATATACAAGAAGAAACTGAGGCGTTCCATTAATTTTAATGAAAACAATACGCACAATAATATACATAGGTGCCTGTCTCACAGATATATGAAAACTAGTGACAAGTAGGAACACTAGTTCTGAGTTTTGGGGATAGAGACCACTCATTTCAGTTTCATAGCACTTTAATAAATAAATAACCTCTACAAGTATAGATTATATACATTACACATATTCCTGTATCTAATTACTCTGAACGGTTGGGGTATCAGATAGGTACCTAATATGAGTTGTGGTCAGTTATGATAAAAAATCCATAATTTTTGGCCTAGCATAAGGACCCGAGCAACAGAGTGAAGAAGAGACTGAGTCTCTCATAAAACAGTTAGAGGTGACAGCTCAAGTACCGGCATGTACTTATGGGAACCAGAAAGTGTGCCAGTCGCTGTTGCACATACAGAGATATGGAACTATCCAGCGATATTGTTTCGGTATTAGGTGAGGTGTTTGGCACCCAAAAGGACTATATGATGAACCTAGCATATTTAATATTATCAAAAATATTTTGTTTTGACAAAAGGATCAGTGAGAGATCATACACAAGTCTGCAGTCATAACAGCTAATGTAAAATTACTGGGTGCACCAAAACTCACAACAAACTGAACATTTGTATTTAAAATTAAAAGAGACAGTGAAAGCTACCACAGTCATGAAGATAGCGGGCAATGTACTCAAACCAAAGAACATTGCAATAAATACAAATATGTCAATGCCAAAAAACTACCAGTAGTTCAGATGTCCCTACCCACCTCCAGCAATCAGAGGAACCAACACACATCGAGGGAGAAGTAACAACAAACCCATAACAGGAGATACCCTCCCCACCAGCCACAGAAGTACCATAAGCAACAACAGTCATCCTCTAGCAGACTCCGAGCCAAGTACCCTTTGAGGTAAAGTTTGCTGCTTGTCTCAAATATTTTTATTCCCACTGGGTATCTTTTGCCAAGGACTCTGTCATATTATATGGGGTAAGAGGATACTCTATCCCTTTTTTCAATCAATCTGTGCAAGATCAGATTCCATATAATAATTATTTCAATAGAACGGAGAGATAGATTCTCATACAACAAGTAAATAAACTGTTATTTCTAGGTACTATCAGTCTGCCAACCTACATCTGATAAATTTTTATCTATGTAAAATATTTTCAATACCTAAAAGGATGGATCACACAGATTAATCTTATTTAATTTAAATCTTAAAAAATTAAATTAAATCATTATGACTAACTAGATACTAGAGGATATTAGGCCTTTATGTAAATTAGTCATGCAGGGAGACTTCATGTGCTGGTCTGTTATAGACCTCAAAAATGCATACTTCTGGTACCAATTACACAATTCAAATTTAATAACAAATTATTCGAATTTAACTGCTTACCTTTTGGTCTGTCCACTGACACCTTTGTATTTACCAAATTGTTAAAGCCATTAGTAGAGTATCTGAGAAATCAGCTAGGGATAAGAATGGTAGTCCACCTCAATGACATAATTTGTCTTGGCACAGTATATGAAGAATGTCTTCATAATATGTACAAAAGTAGTAAGATAATTATTGTAAAATGAAGGCTTTGTTATTAACAAAGAAAATAGTTAAAATGTCCCCTCACAATGCTGTGAATACTCAGGAATTGTAATCAATTCTGAAGTTATAACCTTAAGACCTATTTAAAAAAAAAAAAAAAAAAAAACATGATTAATAAATACTTAAAATTAAAGTTGCACTCAATTAGAGATTTTGCTATGTGACTAGGAAATTTAGTATCAAATTGCACGGCTGTATCATAGGGTTTTGTTTACACAAGGTTACTTGAGAAAGAGAAAAAGAAATTTAGCCCTTGAAGTTTCAAATGGCAACTAGGATCATAGATTAGAGATTAATAGTGAAATAAAAATAGAACTACAGTGGGGAAAAAGAACATTTCCAATAGAAGTAGCAATATTAAACAATATAACTTCACTCTAAAAAAAAAAAATTCAAATAGTTCACTAAATGGTTGGAGAGTTCATTGTGATGGGAAGAGCACTGGGCTACCTCCAGTTGGTTGAACTGGGAAAAACAACAACATATTAACTATTTGGTGTTGTTAGCTGCAAAATTTGCATTACAAAGTTTTGCAGTAGAAAACTGTAAGATATTACTTAGGATTTACAAAATACTATGGCCATAGCATGTATAAACCGTATGGGAGGAGTGCAATATCCCAAGCTAAATAAGATTGCAATACAAATTTGGCAATGGTGCAAAAAGAAGAATATTTGGATTTTTGTTTCTTGCATAAAATCTAAAGAAAAAACCTTTGAGTCCCATAATTTCAATATAAATACATACTGGGAACTGTCACATAAGTTATTTAATTGTATATTGTTCATCAATTTGGCCAACCAGATATAGATCTTTATTGCATTACGTCTAAATCATAAGTGTCCAAAGTGTGTATCTTGACATAGCGACCCCTATGCCTGGAACATCAATGCCATTATAATTAAATAGAATCATTTATCTTTCTATGCACCCCCCTTTAGTACGCTGCTTAATGCTCTACATAAAATTAGAATAGACCAGGCTACAGGCATTATAGTCTGTCCAAGATGGCCATGGTAACCAAAGTGCCCGGCTTTGAAATCTCTATTAGTTTCAGATATTAGGACAACAGGACCATCAGACGTTCTTTTAATGGCTCCTTTCAGAATCCCGCGTACACCTTACTCAGGGGGTGTGCATATTATCAGGCAAACCTTCAAGAGGAGAATGATAGCAGAAAAAGTAATGAACACTATGATAGCCCCATTATCAGAAAATTTTATAAACAATACAACAGTTGCCTGCGACAATGGTGTTCCTATACAAAGGAATTCAACATAGATATGTATAATGCTTCAATTCCTATAATAATTTCTTATCTCGCTAAGATCTTCGATAAGGGGTCTTTTGATCAATTATCAAACTGTCACAGATCGGCACTCTCTCATAATAGGTAGCCACGTAGGTCCAGACGATAGAATTAAGGGTTTCTTCAAATTACGTCCAACTAAAGCCAGATACAATAATGTGTAGGATGTGTTGCTGGGATATTAGAATATGTAAAATCCTTGTTTCCTCTCGATAGCTTAAGTTCAGAAAACCTCACAAAGAAGCTAGCTATGCTGATTGCGCTAGCTACAGGACGTGTCCAAACCTTGTTTTGCATATATACCATTAATATAAAAAAAAATATAATGAGGGTGTAATTATAATGATGATTACAGATATCCTAATAAATTCATGTCCAAGTAGAAGGTGCCTCAGATTCATATTACCTTTTTTAAACGATAAATCCGAATATTATCATAGAATATTAAAAAAAAAAAAAAAAAATATAATAATTATAACATGATTATTCGTTACTTTTCGTATACCTCACAAACAGGCAACTACTCAAATTATTAGTAGATGGCTTAGACAAACAATGCACAAAATTGTTAATGGTACATCCGTATTCTCTGCACATTCTACTGGACATGCATCTTCCTTTAGAGCACACAGAAAGGGCTTAACTATGGACTCCATACTGCAGGCAGTGAGTGGTATTCGAGATCATCCACTTTTGCAAATCATTACAATATAATGAATGATACTCAAGATATCTTTGCTAGGGCAGTTTTAGCTAATTAGCCTGTAGCTAATTAATACTACAACTTCTATGTTCATATTATATATCTTCATATATATAGTGATGTATCTATCTGATTTAAGTAGCTATGTTGATTATCTATAAATGCTGTGATTATAAAGATTGACGTTGATAGTCTCTTATTAAAAGGAAGATTAAGTTTTTAATTTTTTGGTTACTACATTCATAAGGGAGTGTGGAATGTTTATTCTCAAACATTATACTTAAAGTTAAAATACTCAAATGTTATGGTACATGTATATGATAATTAGCAATTATTGAGTACCTAGGTCTGGTTTAAAATTGTTCCTATATAGATACCTATATTTACTCCATTAAGAACACTAATGATTAGCATGTAGAAAGTTTGTTTAAATAATAAACAACTTGTTTCTTTTATATAAAAGTTTATGAATTCATGTTCTCTAAACATCTGCTAGTATAATATACCTCGGACTAATTTCGAATATAATAAATGGATTAAACGAACTTACCAAGTGAAGTTCAATCCTTATTATATGAAGAAATTAGTCCGAGGTATTAGTTTCCCACCCTCCCAAGATTAACATTGGATTAATCTTCCCATATGTACCTTGCTCCCTTGTATTGGTACCTTGTACCACTGCTCTAAACTGAATGACAAGTGACAGCAGTGTTGCCAGGTGCCGCTTTTTATTTTTCTTATAGAATCTAAAAAATCGCGTCGAAGAGTAAAGAGAAGGCGGCTGCTGCTAGTATAATATACCTCGGACTAATTTCTTCATATAATAAGGATTGAACTTCACTTGGTAAGTTCGTTTAATCCATTTATTAAAGATGAACCGCTCGACCGATTTTGTGCAAACGTCACATAAACTATCTACTAAATAGTCCGAACAAAGCCTAAACATTTGGTTTGGATAGGTGAGCCCGTTCTTGTGTTATAAAATTACAACGAAAAGTGGCATTGATTTTTATATATATTGATAGTACCTAGTATTTGAAAATAGATAGAAATATTTTGATATCTTATTTTATACGGGCGACTTGCAATGATTTTTAAATTATTTTAATTAAATTTTATGATACGATTATTGGCAGTGTTTCATCAGTTTACAATCTAATCTTCAGAAACTCTTGGGGATTTTGCAACAGCTTTTAAAGCTATTACTGTTTATTTACCTGAATGATTATTATTAAACACTAGATGACCCGGGTGGACTTCGTATCACCTACATCTATGTACCTTAACTTTTTCTCACCGTTTAAGCCTACCCTGGACTACGACAGACATTTCAAAACCAAAATCAGCTAAATCGGCCCAGCCATTCTCGAGTTTTAGCAAGACCAACGAACAGCAACTATTTTTATATATAGATAGATAAGTCATAACTTCAATACAAAATTCTCAAAAGTCAATTCTTACATCACTAATGGAAGAAATAGTTTAATGTAACTAAAGTAGGTTATACAAGAAAACAACAAAATATTTACGCACGAGCGCCGAACCGAACCTATCATACTTACAACTCTTACAAGGAAATGCTCTTAGCCAACGATGTAACATTTAATGAGAAACAACGAACAATTAATACATTACTTTCGCACATTATAACTTGCAATACTATACGTGTTTTACGTACGTAATGATAGAATTATGTTCATATTCGTAACGAATATGGAATTAAATTGGTTACTGTACGAAAATAATTGGTTTCACGGTGAATGCTCTTACATAAAGGTGCTATGAAAATAATTGTTACTCGCTTAGTGAATAATATCGGATGTTTGAATAAAGAATTTCATGTATCATGTGATGTGTGTAATCAATTTATGTTCGTTTAATTTATAAAATAACCCTGTAATTAGTTTTAAAATAAATAATTATTGTACATTTATTTTTAGTTATATTTCTCAATATATTGCAATGCTCAGTAAAGTAAACGGAACACTCTTTTTGTGGGCTATAAAAAAAAATGAAAACACATCTCAAGTTCAATGAACTCGTAATTATTAAGAAACCAACCTGTATTAACGTTTAATCACAGCATTCTATAGCTTATATATCGCAAAGTAATCAACACTTTCATTCGATGCAATACATCCACTGTAACTATTAAATTTGATTACAAAATATAAAACAGAATTGATCGATTCACAATTCACAAACACATTCCAACCACAAAATTTAACTACGCTCGCGACAAATATTTTGAAACCGCGAAATAAATTCGAATTTTAAAATCTATAATTATATTTTTTCTAATTCGGCCAGTGCGTGAACTGCTTTCGGGGAACTTTATCTATGGTAGCAAACAAAACAGTTCTAATGCAAATAATGTTGAATCTGTATTTCGCGTTCGACAGGTTAATTAGTTGCAACACTAATGGCGAACAAATATTGGATTTGCTACCGCATTCTGTGCTATTGAAGCATTTCGTAGTCCAATTAAACATTAATTAACCTATTCATTAGTCACATGCTATGGTGCAATCACACTTGCTTAGTAAGTGAATTGTGTGCAATCGTTCTTTATAATTAAAATGTTGTATTATGACTTTCTATTTAAAACAATTAAAATACCATTATTTTGGAGTTTAAAGTACTATGTGAATATAACAGCCAGTTATTAAGTCAGTCACCTCCTCTCATTTCGTAAGATTAAAATTCATAATATGTGTGCCGAGTTCTGAGTCGTGCACTCATTAGCGTGCCTACGAGTACCTAATTCCCTCATCTATGATATCTTTTACAGCATATCCACCCGCGCAGCCTTTAGACGATCCAAGGTTTTGCATTTTAATGTTATCATAATACTTATGTAGATAGGTGATTCTATTTTTAACCAGAGATTAGGTGTACGGCGAATTCGAATATTCTCAAAGTAACCGATATTACGCAGTAGAAAAGTTTTATTTAAAATTTCAATATACTTTAGAGTATAAAGTTAAAAAGCAAAATATTAAGTATTAAATATTTGATAAAAGCCCAATCTGCAATCCATTCAAGGCACACTTCCTGATCAATTATCCGTATACGCGTAGTATTTACATACCGATTGTGTAATGACTTATATAACAATCAAGAGCATTCATATTTCTCTACTTATATACTACGGATACATATAACCTTAGTCTTAGCAGATTACTAAGAAATTGACCTGAGAATAAAAAGACTGGCCATTAATTATTTTTTTGGTGAAATATTGTTACTACTATTTTTATTACTACGTTTGTCAAGCTGTGCATATCAACCGAACCCTATTGGTTTAAGTATCATTCAATGAACACTGATTTGGACATATTTAGACAAGGTCAATCAAGGTAGGGAATCGTATCCCAGACGCTACGTGACAAATTCGGCACTCATGTATTTTTCATATGAGAGATATGATCCTTTAGAAAATAAAACAACGTTGAGTGCACACTTTATCTTCTTACCAAATATTTATTCTAAGACGAAACAATTTGCAAGGATTACAATATTTTTATATTCAATTTATATGAAATAAACAATCTATAATTCGAACTGTATCAAATAAAAGTTTGAGTTACCAAAACCATTTTCAATAAAACATCAGATAACCAAGCTCAGTTTTCAAAGCTTAAGTAGGTATTATAAAAATTACTAGCTTCTGCCAGCGACTTCGTCCGCGTGGAATAGTGGTGCTCCGCTCCTATTGGTCTTAGCATGATGATATAGCCTGTAGCTTTCTATACTATAACCATCTCAAAAGTATGACAAATAATTGTACTAAGTTTCGTTAAAATCCGTCGAGTAGTTTTTGTTTCTATAGAGTTTATACAGACAGACAAAAATTTTACTGATTGCATTTTTGGCATCAGTATCGATCCCTAATCACCCCCTGATAGTTATTTTGGAAATATATTTCATGTACAGAATTGACCTCTCTACAGATTTATTATAAGTATAGATGATGGTTGAGCAATATAATTTTTAATATCACTCACAATTAACGACTAACGGACAAACTTCATAAAACCCGCAGCAGTTGTAAAACTAGTAAAAACTGCACTTAACTAGGAACACAATTTTAGTAAATACACGAACTATACTGATAAATGGTTGGTACGTTTGGATGCTGTAAAGTCATACAGCTCGGTGTATGAAACTTTATTACGATGGCAGCGGGTGGAGTTTTTGTATGAAATAATATATCGTGGCCGGGAAACTACTGCAGTTTAACTAACGAGTAGATAGCTTTACTTTTTAAAATACTATAAAAAAGTCCGTCTTATTATATAGTGATACCGGCCTGCAACATAATCAATCTTCTTATCTTGCGGCCTGCAAGTTTTACTAACGAGGAGCTCGTGGCTAAGGAGGAGCTCGTGGCTAAGTCACAGCCGCACGGTTCGACCGATCAAAAGGTTAAGCTGCGCTTGGCGCGGTCGGTCCGTGGATTGGTGACCATCTATGTCATAGCGAGACTCCTCCGTACCTCGGAAAGCACGTTAAGCTGTTGGTCCCGGTTGTCATTTGTACATCTTTGACAGTCGTTACGGGTAGTCAGAAGCCAGAAAGTCTGACAACCAGTCTTACCAAGGGGTACCGGTATCTGGGTTGTGGAGGTCAGATAGGCAGTCGCTCCATGTAAAACACTGGTACTCAGCTGCATCCGGTTTAGACTGGAAGCCGACCCCAAAAAAGTTGGGAAAAGGTTAGGCAGAAAAAAAATGTAAGTTTTACTAACCTAACTATCAGCCGCCTAAAGTAATAATAGTAAGTAATATAAATTTTAGAAAACTCAAAAACATGTAATTGTAACAACAACTGCCATCAATATAGTAGCCGGGGATAATAGCTTAGCGTGCCCATGGGTACAACACCACCAAGGCCCGACTCGGGAATCGAATACGAGACCCCGTTTACAGCAATCACGTTATGCGACCACTAGACCACCGAGGCAATCAATAAAGTCAGTTTTATCAATTAGGTACAGACAAAAAGAATGAGGTTACTTTGACCAAAAGCTTTAGCTTTGTCATTCATTCACAATGATAGTATTCCTACTATAATACAACACTGTAAGGTTACAAGTATAGTTACTATTTGTTGTGTACGTATGTCTGATAGCAGAATACAATATCAAAAACAACTTTCTTTTTTGGATGGGAAATCATCAAATGACTCCTCCCGCCAGGGCAGGAGCCAGTGTCAGACTCTTATTGTCTAAAACCCATCCATGTTCCTTCCTCAGCCCTTTTTATTCCGGGGTCGCGGTTTCCCTTTCAAACATCCCACAGCCTCAATCAAAAACCAACCTTAAGGTGATATTTAAAGTTAACTTGACTATTCTAAGTAAATTAAGCAACAAAGAGAGAAATAAAAAGTTAAAATAATTGGCTACATCAGTCCTTCAAACAAACTTAAGTTACAACTCGAAACGAATCTAAAATTCCATCTAAGTTACTGTTTTATATTAAAATTAATTTCCCTTCTATATTCTCGTACTTTATTATAATAATAAAAAGCGGAAATGATAGAAATAAAGACAAACTGTTGTTAAGTTGTAATTTGTTACAAATTGCGTTCATTCAACTCCAGTGGACCCCGGAGACTAATCTTGTTAAAAACTTTGTTTCTCAATGTTGAAACAGCCGTAATTTTTCTAAGAATAATAGCTTGATAACTGCTTTCATAATAAGTTTATAATAAAATATTTTTCTGAAGTTCATAATTATAAATTGTTGAAATTACAGCGCCAAAAAATTATCTAAATGGGTTTTTGTTTTTACTATTAACCTGTGTTCTACAGTATATATTGAACCAATAAGTTTATTCCAGAAAACATTTTAAACAGGACCTAGGTACAGTCATATTATGTAAAAAGCACATGTTTGAGTACCACCAATAAGTGGGAACAAATCTATCGCCATCATACAGCATTTACGTATTCCAGACTACTACTAAAAATATCCTGATGGAAAACTGAAAAACTGTAAACATAGGATCTCGCGACCGCCAGACCAATTACGCAGCTTTAGATAAAGACATTTTGTTACCTCGAAACATTCAAAATATTTGAGGAATTGATTATACCAATCCAATGCTATAATTCTATAGGGCATATCGCGCCAGTACAGGCCATTGTGTATATACCCACATATGAATCTCCGCCAACCCCGGCCACTGTACTGACAAACATAGAACGCTTCACCGTGGCAGTTACTGATAACAATTCACATTACAATTTCAATGCCTCTATGGAAAGTGCAATAACCAACTACCGCTTATAGTTGCTATATTAATGTGAATGTTGGAGTATATCGTTTAGTTGAACGATTTAATTATTTAAATACTTGCACTTTGCCTGCGATTTGTACGTGTGTGTATCGTAATTTTCCATAATAATACTTTACTGCTCATCCCCATAACATATACCTGAAATGATAATTCATAGCTGAAATCTTGACCTGGTTCACAATTTTTACTATTGGTAAATTTCAAGTAAATGTGTTCAGTAATTCTGCCGTGAAGCACAAACAGATAAACACCCAAACAGACAAAGATTACTTATTTCTTGGTAGGTTAGACACTTATTATTCATACAAGGTTCTCGATCTTTAGTAACCAAATCTACCGTTAGATAGTTCTACTGTTAATTCACAACGAAAGTCATTATTTTGTTTTCTAAACGATTAAATGAAATCGTATCGTGTGGTGTAAATCACAAACTGTTGACGTCATGAGGGACCGTCGATATCGAGTTATGATTCCGACGTATTGTTTCACGTGCGTAATGGTGACGTAGGCACAGATAGTAAGCTTCTATTGAAATTGCTCTGTATGTAACAAAGCCTACTTTGTGGTGAAATAATTTGAACATTTAGATTTTGAAACAAAAACATGGTCATAATTTTGTAGCGCAGAGAGATTTTTTTACAACTATTGTAAAGGTTGCGTTATCTAGTCAATCTGTTTCTACTATAGGTTTTAAATAATAAAAATAAAAAACTATTCAACATGCAGTGGTACCGTTTGTATCAGAAGTTATTTGCGCGACTGTCAGTGTGATCGATTCGGTCGGGACAAGCGAACCGAACTGATGGATACCAACCTTTTATTGAACTGCCACTGCTGCCTTGATTTATAGTATATATTCAACAATATAGCTTTAAAACTTTTGGAAATAAAAATATAGATCGCACATACAAACATATATAAAATCACTACTTTTAATAGGAGTATACAGATTACATTACATGTATTTACGTCGATTGCATAATAAAACTTATTGTATCAACTATTTCGGTATTTACGGTAATTACTTCGCGATCTCGGATAAAAAGTAGCATAGACAATTCCCCAGGTTTCAAGCTATCTCCATGCCCAAATTATATAGTTATATTAAAAAAAAATTGTTAAAGAACAACAATTTGAATTAAGAACACGGAGTTTAAACGCGCAGTAGGCAGTTCAATCAAAGGCCGATCGGCATCCATCACGGGTGCACGCGCGCGACCGTATCAATCACCCCGACACTGTCGCAAATAGCTCCGACAATACTAGACATGTTGTTGCAATAGATATTGCACTCTTTAACGAACAGACACAAAAAAGGCACAAAAAAAATATTAGCTAATATAACACTGAGAATTGTTCGTCAAATGTACAGTACACTAGTGGTTTCACTCCAATCCTGTGGAAATTTATAATAAGTGTTTAATATATAAGCGCATGTTCTTCTCCAGGTCACATTCTATATCGATATAAAATTTTAGTATTTATCACGTGGATAAAGTCCGCCTGAAACATACAAAAGATTTCACAGCCAATCAAAGCATTCGGTATTTTTTTAAATTGGATTGGCCACAGTTCCTGTTCTCAAAAATAACTGTGTGTTCACCGTACAAACAGATTAACTTAAACTCATCTGAAATATTGCTACTAGATAAAAGATAAAACACGTTTCCTTCTACGTAATTTATTATTTTATAGACACATATTTATATAAAGCAAATTGTGTATACAGGATAAATAGAATTTTCTTTGTGAATAAACTGGCATTTTATGTAGTCTGATATTTTTGGCGCCATAAAAAGAAAAGCTTTTATTCTGAAGTGAATTAAAATGAGAGTTCGTTACTTTATGGGCCCGTTACAACGAAGTAGCTGCTGAGTAATTATTTATAAAATTGTTTCCGTGTCCGATTTTAATTCCAAAATGGTTGATCCCGTATCTAGGTCAATCAAACAAAGCATTTTGTTTCGTCTCATAATGTCCGTGGGGGAAAACCTTTATCTATTTTGTTTCATAAAGTAAATTAGCTAAGCGATCACATGTTGAATATTTACAACTTTTTAATTTGTGTCTCCAAAATATAAATCGTTATGTTTGTAAAGATTTTATTACAGCTACGTCGTAGCTAATAATCTATTGTAATTATTATTTTGTTTGGAAACCGGTATAAACATAATATACATTAGTAAAGTAACAATTTTCCAACTAAAAAAATATCTTCAAGCGTGATTTCTAAAAAAAATATACTTGTATGTAATAAAAATGGCACAAAAATATAACTAACCATTAAATATATGAGTACATAATATATCTAAAGACACAAAACTTTTATCTACTTGAGTATTTTATTATACCTCTACTACACCTCCACTATACTAGTCTTATATTATTATAAATATTCATTCTATAAAAAAGATAGGCTTAAAACTTTTGTGGTACCTAATTAATCATATCTCTCAGACTTCAATCAAGTTTGACACGTTTCAAAATAAGAAACAGTTATGAAGGAAATAGCGGTAAATGGAGCCTTAAAATAACCAGTGGATATGTTTGTCTACCTAAGTTGGAACGGCTATATATATTGATAAAACTCTATTTTTTTATTTGTTCAAAAAAGTAGTAACATCGCTTCAAAAATAATCATTTTCCTAATTCGTGTGTATGTCAATTTTTTTTAAATATTATTGTCTTAAAATGGCAAGTACATATTATTGAATAGTAATATTATTATCATCGTATATAATATTGAAAAAAAAAACATTAATACGTCTATGTATATGTTAACTATGTTACCAAAAATGCTCATCTCGCTTTCGCATATTCTTAGATATTTATTCGAGTATTCTAGAAAAATATTGTTTATTATTTTGAGAAATACCAGTATATTTCATAAATCAAAATTGGAAACCAAAATGGTGTCGGGAAACAAAATAATGTCGAGACTGCAAAGGGCGAATCTCACCCTAGCTGCCGTGTCAGCGTATTGCGCCCGAGCCATTGTTTTACGGAACAACGGCCTAAGCTCAGGCATTCATTCCAGTACCTGACAATTTGACCTGTGAGAACAACAGGGTCGCCGTGAAGTACTGCCCTTGTTCAGATTACTTCGTGATTATTTAGGAACTGTTGGATAATCTTTATAGTTCGCCTGTAAAGTTCGCAATATATATACTATATACTTAATATTGAAACAACCTATCTTTAAACTTACTGAATTATTGTCCGGTTAAGCAGGTCGAATGCTGTTAGAAGCACCCTGCAAGAGGTCATGTAGAAAAAAAAAAGCTTACTGAATCTCTAAACGGATCGATAACATTTATATTTAACTATTTTATATGTTTTCGTCAAATAAAAAATTATATCAAATAACAAGATTGACTTTTATATAAAAATACTTTTTTGTAAGGTCGCGAAATACTAGACGTACCCGAATAAAAACCACCCTATGTCCTACCCTAAGGTTGCTATCCCTATATCAATCATATCAGTTACTTTTTAATTTATAACTAACTAGCGGCCCGTCCCGACTTCGCACGGGTAGCCTATGTTACTCAGGGTAAATGTAGCTTTCCAATGGTGAAAGAATTTTTGAAATCGGCACAGCAGTTTTTGAGTTTATTCATTACAAACATACACACAAAAATACAAATCTTTCCTCTTTATAATAGTAGTGTAGATAAGTAAGGATTTACGAATTTTACGAATAGATAACATCAAAGTTGTTGGTGCAACCGGTGTTGTGTGTATTATTTAAGTGTTTCATCCACATCCCGAAGGAGCTCCATAATGCACTCGGATTTAAAGAAGCCTACAATCATCTTCAGGGTCCACTCTATTCAACCAGATTTCATGCAAATCTGTTCAGCTGTTTTACAGTAAAAGCGTAACAATCAAACCAACTCACTTTCGCATTATAATATTAGTAAGGAAATAAGTAATTAGTAATACGTAGTACCTAAAAATCCTTTTCTAGTTTCCTCATCTCATAAACATGTGTAGGTAGCAACACTCAAAGTGTACAAGTTCCATTGTGCTTTCCTACAAACATACTACAAGATAGCCAGTAATACAGCGCAAGTCTCAGAACTTGATGTAATGCATCTAGTTTGCGGTCATACGTATGTGCAACTTGCACAGGATTCATATACAGAACTTACTTAGCAACTAATATCTAGACTAGACCAAATGCTAGGATGTACAAGGTCCTATTCTTGTAAGACATTTGTAAGCGTTGAGAAGTTTATGTATCTACATACCAGATTTATGTTTACACGAACTTGTGTTTACCTGTAAACAAAAGAGAATATGAATTAATTAAATTATATTTCACATGAAATCGTTTAGTGTGATGTTTTCAATTTGAATACAACATTTTATTTAGATAAAAAAAAATTCAATCCTTTAATTGTCACATAAACTGTTCACTCGCATTTGATCGATTGCAAGAAATTTGGGTGATATGGATTACAGAGTTATTAAAATTATATTTTTAGAATAAAAACGACATGTCCTATACCAAAACAGTTGGTTATATAAAAAAATATAAATAAATACAAAATACAAATCTTTTTTATTCGTCAATGCAGGTGTACAATACAAAAGGTGTTAGAGTAAATATAGTGCGATGCGATTTTTTGTCTCAGCTTAGGTACTGTACGAAAATTTGGCGTCAACTATGCGCATTAACTGAACGCTTGCACCACTATTCATCATTCACCTAAAATCTCATTCAAATCCCCCCGTCTTTAGCGCAGACCATTAGCATGGTGTGAAGCATGAAACCATTCGTCACTTTCCGATGCAAATGCGAAAAAATCAACAAACTCTGATCGAGCACGTAAATCAAGCATGTTAGTACAGGAAAGGCGCTGAAAAGAAATGGTTTTCATTCCACGCTAGCTTGCGCCCTGCGGCGTTGCAGGCGTTTTATTCATGTAGAAAACAGCTTATAGCACTCATGGCAATGCAGCAATGTATCTTATTAATAAGCGTAAGTTTTAGCTATTTTTAAATAATAATAAACCTAATTTGGCTTATCATCAAGGGGGTTCGCCCATAAGACCGGGCGATATGGCACACGTTAGGGGAGGCCTATGTCCAGCAGCGGACTAGTGTTAGATAGACTGATTGGCTTAACTGCTTCATTGCTCTGGCGATAACAAACGTAACTGCTGAGTCTGAGCATTTTTCCATGATGAATTTTTCACTAGCAGCCCAGAGTCAGGACTTGGGCCAGTGGCAAGGCTCGTCTCACAGAGGACCTAGGGGAAGAAATGAAGGTAGCCCGCAACTACTCTACCTACCCCCTCGTATAAAACATGTCACGTCATGTTATATCATATTATATGTATGACTGGTAATCATTAGGTACTCATTCAGTAGTATGCTGATTTTGTATGAAAATGAGCAAACTTTACATAGGTTATATTTTAAAGAAATGTCAGGAAAATCTTCCTTTTTGAGGCAGAAATAAAGTTATAAAACGCAGGTGGTACAATCTCTCCGTGCAACTCAGCAATGATAGTTTTATCAAATTCATATTCCAAACGTTGGCGAAATGTCTGAAATTCAACTTCTGTGTTGTTGCTCGTAAAATATAAATCTTTTTGAACTACTAACAAATTTTTCTACTAGGTAGAAAAACATTCGCGCAAAAAAGCGTTCGTCATTCAAAAAAGATTCACAAAAGTCAGTCTCACAATTTTGCAGCGCTTTAAAAACGGTGCTTTTGATTATCGCTGCGCCTATAAATCCAAAGCCGAAAGATAGGGCACGTCATTCGCCTTTCGGGTGGGCTTATTGAGCGAGTGCAGCCGTAGATTGCAGCGCTGCACCGCTGCATGGGCCAGCGACCGATTTATGCCGGCAATCCACAAATTCTGTGGGGATTTCATACTGTGTTATTGGGTTTACGTTTATTGGGTTGTTACCATACTTGAATTGTAGGAGCTTCTGTTTAAACTCCGACAATTAATCGAAGCAAGTTAAAACTGCTGTTCTGTAGTTTTTACTTTTAAGCCGAATCTAAGCTCGATTGTCTGTTTGTATTGACATAAACTGGATTCGTCTGTGTAGTCTTTCCTAACGCTCAGTGTAAATTTATTTTACTCTGTATTAAAACATAATATTATTAAAATCTTCCTAGAAACGAATCATCATCAGATTATGACTTAATATGATTTCTTAGAAACTTTTTTATTAATGTTTTTCTATCTCTATCAACAATAGTAAAATACTTTGCAGAGCCTTGTATGTATAAGTTTATTGTTTTATATGGTTAAATAAAGATACATACAGCTTGGCAAAAAAGAGTAGAAATTGATAGGGGCGCCACTTTACCGTTCGTGTGGCAACCCGCTGCGACCGTGTAGCGTACCATCCTATCGTCTTGATACTAAGCTGTATTTTTATAAGTAATTAAAATCAGTAAATATCATAAAATGTAATAACAATGTATTCACGTCATGTAACTGAATACAAATTACTTACAAGCACTAATAATGCAGCAAAGCACTACTGTGTTTTCAATTTTTTTTGGGGTAAAAAAAAGGCGTATGAATATAGCATTATTATAATTGATTTCAATAAATCTTCCTCTAAATGTTCCACGCCCGCCACATCCATGTCTTGGCTAGAGCTAGCCATAAACTCATCTGAGTCACACTCAGATTCAAAGGCACTGCGCTATCATGTTGGAGATTGATTCCTAAACGTTTTATGTCCAAGTACGAGCCCTCTCATAAATTCATAATACTCCTTTTCTATTTTGTTAACATGCTGGCATGAATTCTTTTGAACTCCTATTCGGTTATAGATTGAAATGCACGTTCGGTGCTTCCTACAAAGATAAAAAAAATTTATTAAACCTCTATCAATATTAAACGTAAAAAGTTTACGGTACCTATCTATTTTGTATTTGTGATTTTTAAATGCTAGTTATAACAAGTATTATATTATCTTGTGATCACACTCATAGATAAAGTTATGTAGAAATCGAATTTACATATTGCAGAGTATCAAGGCTCAAGCCACTCAAGTATCAATAGTAATCTAGTCGCGCTATACCAAAGTGTCAAAGACAAAACGTAAACATAACCTATATGCTCGATGTTTATTGTTCAAAATTTCCTTTATTTCGTATTCAAGCAATTCAAAACCAAATAGAGATCATAAATTAACACTTGATACAACTAAATACAACAAAACAAGCTCTTACATACCTGTCATAATGGCGGTACTTTGGTAAATATCGTCGAGATCGGAAAGAAGAGTTTAAGCCTCATGTTCGACCAGATATCGCATATAAACATTATAAATTGTTTCCTTGCTAGTACTCCGAATGGTTTTATTTATTATAACGTGGTTTTATTAACGTTTTGATGGTCGAAATAAAAAAATAAGTAACTCGCGAGCTTTGTTTACATCGAACGACACAGAACCACAGAGTATATAAACAGAACGACATTAATTGCCAGCAATAAAAAAATTAGTTCCGTTTCTAGACTTTTTTGCCAAGCTGTACATCTTGCAATAACGCCTGTAGCTATACAAGAAAAACAATAGAACGCCTGTCTTATTCAGATTTAAAATTGTTTCTCGCGGTATCTCCGTATGCCGCATGTCGGTTCGCTCAATATCTTCGGCGAGGCAATACGTAACGCGAGTTGCTGTAACACGTAGCAGCAACGAGCTCGAGGCAAACTAACAAGACACGTATACACGAGCACGTTACGATATGACTTTGTGCTAACGTGAGTTTTATCTTTGAACTGGGTTAAATTACTCTGCTTGTTTTGAACTAAATATATTTTTCAAAATATCTTTTATGATGAACGAAAATATTGATTTTAAGCTTTGCTAAGGTTTTAAGAACTATGTTTACATGACATTTATTAATGAAAATTAAGGATTTGGACCGAAGAGGAGATGCTAATTCATTGAACCTTAAATATTTAACTAAAAAAATGTAAAATACTCGCTACATTCTATTTCAAAGTGTATGAAACTAACGAATTCACAAGCATTACTTATTTATTTAAATTTAAATAGTTTTGAATTCCACGTTTCCCATTGCGATAAATCGCATTTATTTATAACTCAGCTTCGAGGCAGAAAAGAAAAACATCTTTATATTCTGCGGAATTCCTCTCCGAAAACCTGACTACCTAAATTCCAAATCCACCGAAAACTACACAAATCATTGTTCAAAGAAAGGCTATCTAAGCCTTTATGCGAACAACAATAGCCCAATGATACACTGCCCATTGGTGCTACAGCAGTTTATGAGAACGCAAACTGTGACACATTTTTTGTCCTAATACCACGTTTACACTGGCGACTGGAATGTCGACCGTCCACTTCACGGGACATAAAGCTTTTATGGAGACATACACCGCACCAGGCAGGGTTGGTGCCGGTTGGAAAAGATGGCATTGTACGCCAATGTTCTTACAGTTTTAGTTGTAGGTAAAGTAGGTCAATATTGGGAAGAACTTCGATATTTTTAGTAAATATAGTCATAAGTAATAATATAAACACATTACCACTCCTTTTGCGCGCAGTCGGGTAATAAAATCGTAGCAAAATTTTCATAATCTTCCATTACTTCTATAAGATATAATATGGTATTGTGGGTAACTTTGTGAGTTGGTTGATAGGTGAAAATAATTATCTGAGACTTTTTTTTGGATGGATAACCCTTCCTGGCATGGGTGGGGCGGGTCAGACTCTTGCTGACTTAAACCGATTCATGTTCCTTCCTCAGCCTTTTCTATTCCGCAGCTTCGGAATAATCTGAGACTACTAAATCGATTTCAAAAGTTCTATACTTACTGTAAGAAGACTTCATTGTCGTTATTCGTTATTATTCAACGTATCTGCGTTGACACTGCAGGTCGAAGCTGTATTTTTTCTTCTTCTATGTTCTTGTTACAAGAAAATTTAAAATTTATAAAACACCCTACCAAAAATGCCTTACATCATTTTGGAAAAGAGCTAATACTCTAACATTGCTGGACCGATATAATCCAAACATAACTAAGAACCACCGCAAGAAAACTGGCTTTCAAATGAAATCGGTCAATCCGTTTGAGAGCTACGATGCCACAAACAGACAGACAGACATCGACGTCAAACTTATAACACCCCTCTTTTTGCGTCGGGGGTTAAAAACAGTCACCATCAACATGATTAGGTTCATAGTTATCAATCTTTTTGGTCGTTTTAACTCTAGATTTTTTCCCAGCTGCCAACCCTAACCATAGACCAATTTATTCTATGGCGATCGCAGTCGCCTCTGACGTATGCCCCTAGCACTTTATTCAGAGGCCGAAGTCTATTGCATATTTGCGAATGCCTTCGAAGGTCGAATCCTTCTTCGAACATTGTTGCGTGGGCAGTACGAAGATTTATTTGGTTTATGTAAATAGGTGTGTATTATGTGGTTTTGTATTTGTAATATATACTATAGTATAGTTTGTCCCCGTGGTATGCCCGCGTCTTACCAGCACTCAAGTATGGTGTAGCTTTTTATTAGTGAAAGACTTTTTTAAAACCGGTTAAGCTGTTTCAGAGATTATCCCAGACAAAACTTCAGTTTACGTCATACATGTATTATATTGTATGCGCCTAAATTGCGATGTTATTTTATTAAAATCATGTATTCGTATGCAAATTTATTTCCGGAACGGAATATGTTAGCCACAAAATAAACTTAGTGCAAGTTAGTGAGGGACACAATTTCAAAGTCAATTTAAAAGCTATTAGCATATTTATTTTGTTTTAATACATAAACTTATTGCCGAGATGCTTCACTTGGTTGGTACTAAACTCTTCTAAAGGAAAATCGGCCAAGTGCGAGCCCGACTATCGCACGAAGGGTTCCGTACCTATCTATAAAAACGGCAAATAAATAATGTCTGTTGTATAGGAGCCCCCTAAAATAATCATTGTATTATTGTTTAGTAGTTGTAGCAAATACATTGTATGTGAAAATGTCGACTGTTTAACTATCACGGTTCATGAGATACAGCCTGGTGACGTCGGTGTCGGACAGACAGACAGACGGACGGATAGCGGAGTCTTAGTAATAGGGTCCCGTTTTACCTTTTGGGTCCGGAACCCTAAAAACTACCCTTTTTCATGCATGAAATTTTGGTTATTTACAAAAAAACACTAAATATCGATTCTATATTGTATAATCAACACAGTTGTATTTTGTAAGCGAAGCACAAAAATTAAATCGTCTCATAACAACATTTATATTGAAACACATATATGATAAACACTCTGTAATTAATTTATTAATTTTAATATCACAACCTTTTTATCAATCACCAGTCATAATTCCTAAACTCAATGATTAAATAATAAAAATATTCAAATAATACAAAGTGTTATAATGTTCAATTAATTTTGCCAAATATAATAAGCCGAAACAAGATGTTGTTTCCCAAAGGAGACCGAAGGCGAGCATCATTCAGTTATGAATAAATCATCCAGCGCCCACGCAATCCTCCCCATTGTTTTATGACAAATATTATAACAACAAAAGAAACGTAATAATTACGAAGAAATTCTGAATACCTTATTAAAATAGAACTACGAGTTAAGGCTCTTAGATATTCTTTTACAAGAACGTCTCTTTCCTGAAAGTTTTTTTTTATGTAGTAGTACAATAAACTGTCGAACCGAATTGAATGAAATTTGGTACGGAGATGGATGGGACACTGGAGATCGGAGAGGTTATAGGCTAGTTTTTCTCGCTTTTTCTAGCTCAGGACGTGCATGAAACCCTGGCAATAAAGTAATATGGACAATGCAAAGAGTAATAGAGATAGACAATCGGACGGTACATAAACAGAAGTACCAAACAATTAAGAAATTAAATCTTCAATGCAAAACACGTATTTGGGGACCACACAGAGCACTTGATTTAATAACCCATACAAAGCTTCATAATATATCTAGTAATTCATATTGCTATTGTAATCCCAAACTTCAATAAAAAGCAATACAGAACATCGTGAGGAAACCTGAACTAATAAGTCTGAAATTGCCAATTCGCCTTTAGCAAGCTAAAGCCAAATAGTTGGACAGTAAATATTCTGATAATGATAATGACCACCTCTTATCCGAAACATGCAACGCTTACAAACAAACATAGACATAGAATAAATTAGTAAATTGCCCGGACGAAATCTTTTTACCGCTACTAAAATGATTAATTTAAAAGACACCGAAGACTGTATCTTCTTCAGCCCTGAAAACTACCATCAAAGCATAAGTAAGCAATCCAGATACCATCAGAAAAGCTATGAATCTAAATCAAGTGGAACTTCATCAAAGTTTGTTGACGCCGGCCCGTAGGCACTTTCAAACTCATTTTCATATTACGGAGTCTGCGTCGCGGCAGTCCTTGGATTAAACAAAACTTTAATGTATTTTTTGCTTTCCACCGGATTTTATGTGGCCCTGTGGTTGGCTAAATCCTAATAGGTTTGGGCTTTGGTTTGAAATACCGACTTGTGGTGGTACATTTTAGAGAAAGAATTCGATTCAAGCAAAAAAGAATTTACGTTACGTAGTAACAAGAATGAAAGCAGAACTTTTTTATGTAGGTATGGATTATCTGATTTTATAATCATGAACATATGTTATTATACTAATTGATGATTTCTTCCTTATTACGACAGAAACGAGAAACTTCAAGACATAACGTAACCCAAGAGTGTTTGAAAATTAAATAAAAGTCTTATTTATTTAGACGATTCTTCTCTTTGTTACTAAGTTGTCGCGCAACTTCTATAGTGTATTCGGTAAATAAAATTTAAGTATGAAATTCCCGTCATCTATCTGGGTACTAGAGAATATTCTTCTCCTCTTCCTTCACCTACAAGTGTACCAAATCAACTGAAACAATCGTGCTTCATATTTTCCACTTATTTAGCAAGCAGTGTATTGAGTAACAATCCCGTTGAACTTTTTTCAGCCTTATTGTTATGATCATAAGGTAGAATATTGGTAGACTGAAGCGTTACCTTAATGTACATACGTAATTATTCTTAACAGCCCGTCTTCGGCAAGCAAGTTTAGTCCAAGTTAACAATTAAGTTATTTTAGTAACTACGTTTCAATCGAGCATGTGTAGGCAGGGACTCAGCCGTGGTCTAGTGAATTAGGATTAAGCTGTATTCAAAGTTATATTAATAGTTCAACATATGCCCTAAGCATACGTCAACTGAGGGTGTGTAAATACATACCTATATAAGCTGTTGTAAAATCACGTAATGTACCTACGACATCGTTTGAAAATACATGAACCATATTTCACATTTAATTTGTTCTAAAAAGATTTTTAGACAAACATTTTCACGAATTATAAATATATGTGAAATTTTCTAATACCTATTTTAATATAGAAAATTCTACATTTGTATTTTAATACTAACTCAACAGCAATACCTACTCCTACCTTATAAAAAATAGGTCGCAAAAAATGGGCCATCGATAGGTCGCAAAATCGATTAGAAAAATATACACACAACTCTATATGAAAACGGCAATTTCCACGAACAAAAATACAACAAAAAAAAATATTCGCATAGCCAAAGAACAACAAACAGATACACCAAACGATGAAAGCCATAACACACAAACGATACAAACAAAACAAACGGCGGATGCGAATTTCAATTTCTTTCCAAATGTTCAGTTTGTGGGCACTGTGGATCCGTATACGACGGAGGAACATTGCAGAGAGATAAGACCACTGGTGATGTCGAGTCTCTTTAGAAAATTGGCGTCTTTTGTTTACGCTCTGCAGACGTACTGAAGTTTATGATGGCCGGTTGCATAAAACTTTCTATCATTCATACTTTATACTTTTACGAATATCACAAAACATGATATCAATAAAATTAGTATGTTCTTTATTTTTTTTCAAGTTATCAATACATAGATACAGTAATTCAGTTAACATATGTCATAAATATTAAGACGAAAAACATTAAATAATAGCAAAATATATTTTTTTGTCCTTTATTTGGACAGTTCTTCCGTTTCACGTATAAGTAACTATTTTATAAATGGGTAATTAAGTCTCTTAAGTCTCTTTGTCTATCTGCCACCCTTTCGCTTTAAAACTGAGCCGATTTGGATACAATTTAATAAGGATAAGTAAGGCGATAGCTTAAATCCTGGCGAAGGACATACGATAATTTTTATCTAGGTACTTACCTACTAACCCACTGGAATCAGCTAGTGTTAAATATTTCTCTAAAAGATGAAGTAAACAACTATATGTATATTATGTATACATAATACATGTAGTTAGTTACGTGTGTTTCCCTTTCATGTGCGGATCGCCGTGACTAATCGACACGATTATAGCTATAGTTAAATTTAACTGTCTTTATCTTACGTAATGACGTTAACTGATATGTTAAGTGAAATTGACTTTAACGCGGTAAAATTATTATGGTTTCTGATGAGGGTTTGTGGTTCCGTAATTTAATGTCGTAATATAAAGTTTTGTTCCCTTTTGGAATTGAAATTGCCACGCAGTGTAAAACTAATACAAACTCGATATATCTAATGTGATTTTTGGTTAATAAACTGCTATGAAAAAAATGCTTCTAGAATCTATCTGCTGGTCTGTTGATGGTTAATTTTGTTAAGAACAGACTAGCCTAAACGTTCATATAATTTGAGTCTAGTACTATTTATGTCCACACTCAATTTCATGAAAGCGAATGTGATTGTTACGTCTTAACCCGCATAAACCGATTCACATGAAACTTGGTAGGATAGAGATAGATACAGAGAGGATTATGGGCTACCCTCTGGACGTGAATTAACCAACAGGAAACAGGTAGTATGACTGACGGATCAACGCACAGCCTAAACCGCTGATCGTAGAGACCTGAAACTGAGAGGGTCTGTTCTTTGTATAACGTAAGCATCCGATAAGAAAGGATTTTCCGAAATTCCACCCCTAATTACTATGAAACTCCGTCATTTTTAATTTGAATTCGTACAGCAGACGCGGGCGAAGCCGCTGGCGGAAAGCTAATAAACTAATCTAATCTAAATCTAAATATATATAATACTCAAAGGTGACTGACTGACTGGCTGACTGACTGACATAGTGATCTATCAACGCACAGCCCAAACCACAGGAGGGATCGGGCTGAAATTTGGCATACAGCTAGATGCTATGACGTAGGCATCCGCTAAGAAAGGATTTTGATAAATTCTACCCCAAGGGGATAAAATAGGGGATGAAAGATTGTCAATTTTAAACCGATCGGGCTGAGACTTTGCATGCATATAGCTACTAAGAAGTAGGCATCCCCTAAGAAAAGATTTTGATAAATTCCACCCCTAAGGGGATAAAATAGAAAGAAACTACTGGACCGATTTAAAAAATATTTCAGTGTTAGATAGCCCATTTATCGAGGAAGGCTATAGGCTATATATCATTACACTAAAATTATTAGGAGAGGAGCATCAATGAAGAATATTTCAAAATCGCGGGTTAAAGTTAGCGATAGCCCAAAGTTACTATTCCACGCGGACGAAGTCGCGGGCAGAAGCTAGTAATAATATATTATTACCGAAGGTCCCACTACTGCGTCTGTGAACTTTACTCAAGTATCGTTTTCCGAAAATAGACAGCTCTAAGTTGCGAAAGCCGTAAATAGATACACTTAATAAATAGCTATATTAGATTGATATTGCTAATGACTCAGTTCATTAAAAAAAAAACTCAAAAACCTATTGATTCATGGCCACAAAAGATGTGAAAAAAATAACAAATTATTTACCTGTTACTTTCATAATAATATTATGTTGCATGGAAAACACACAATTCCCTTTTCCCATGCAAATACGAAGTTATGATAAACTACTCCTTCTATTGTGTGTATATTTTTATCACACATATACATGAACACTGAAAACATAACACATTTTTTGTATACAGTCTTGTAAAAAGAAACAAGCATGACCGTATGCTTGCTTAAGAAAACAAAACTTTAAAATAACAAAACCCATTTTCATAACCTTCAACTTTAATTCAATAATGATCAAGCTTTTCAAATAAAAGTCGTAAAACGTAAATTTGAAACAATAATAATTATGCTAGCCCTCAAATACGATCGTAACAAATCTCTTTTATTAATTTCTAACATCCGAAATGCGTGAATTATTTATGTGAAACCGATAGCCATTAACCTTGCAGGCGACAGGTAGGTCGCCTTGGACCGCTGTGGGATCAACGTATCTTTATTTTATCTAAACTATCCTTTAATTCATTATTTTCAGAAGACTTATTTCTTTCTCAGACATTATTGGATTATATTTCTACAATAAGGTGAAACAGCATGTAACGTTGATAAGGTTCTAATTCCTCTGAATTTCATTAATTGTTTTAGAACATGAAAAGGTCATAATACCGTAGAAAACCAAGATTGTCATTAAGGTGAAATGCACCTTGTACCATAAACGCCCAAGGCAACACCATAGGCCGCCATTGTAACTTATAGTTCAGATTTCCTAAAAGTCGCAGTTGATTAAATGAACTGTCCAACTCCAAAGCGAGCCACCACGATTAATGGAATTCAACTTCAGTCTCCACAGATAATTAAAGCTGAAACGTTAGAGGAAGAAACAAAAAGTATTTAACAATCGTTTCCATTGCCACTTGGCTCGTTGATATTCCTAGTTCGATAATAGTGTAATTTCAATTTGTTAGCAGATCGAATCCCATTAAATGAACATCGAACCATATCAGTTTTATTGCTGACACTAGTTCGTGGAACAGAGAAATATTCTTTCATAACATAGCGTAGTCACACTTGTTATCCCCTAAGAGTTTGGCTTTTAAATTAGTTATTATTAGTTCATCCATTTATTTCTAGTTATATTTAAAAAAAATAGGGGCAAGTCTATTGCCATCAACGGAGCAAGAATAATACTTAAAAATAAAAAAATGATCCCCACCAGATCTAACCCTGAATTTCTTGGGACTATTTGCGGCTATTTTACACCAACAAGGCAGTTGACATGCTCTTATATATGAACTCCGAAAACGAAAACGAAAGTACGGGTACAGCAAACTCAGTGCCTACCGGTGGACTTTTCACATTGCTCGTCAAGAATTATTAAACACTCAAAGAACCTTTAAGCGTAAAATTCGTTATGCTTAAGAATTTTTTTGCCATTTTATTTTTAGATGATTTGAAGTCAAGTCGTATTCGAGAGTTGTGCCATGATTTCCTCAATTAGGTAAAAGCTATCCAGCCAATTATGTACAGGGATCTCTTCAATTGGTGACCATTTCCAATTCGTCGCTAATTCAAAGTCACTTTACAAACTCAATGTGTCAATGCGCCCGAATGACAGTAACAAACGACCGCGCCACGCAACGGGTTAAACGTACAAAGTTTACTAATTACCATTCGGTGTTTACGCAATATTAATCAAATTAAATAAAGTAACCCCTTGAATGACGTCACGGCAACTTGAAGGCGTCACGTCCGCTTCGTCTTTAAACTCGGTTTACGTAAACGTTGGTTAATTAAGGGAACTTAGTTCAAGTTGTTTGTTTACCGTATGACAGTTATATGCGAAGGAATGTCTCTTTAGGTGACCCTTAGAAATTACAAGTACTTTGATGTATGTTGGAGAATTATAGTTTAAGAGAATTGCTGTCTGAGGTGTTATTTTATTGCCATAATAAACTGTAAAAACAACTTACTGAAAAATGAAATCATCTTTATCTTTATTCATATTTATCTACCTTAGTAATTTCATGACACTAGCAAATTAAAAAACCTTTGCTGTCAGTAGAGTTGATGTTCAAATCTCGGTTTTAAATAATTTTAATTTCATTCTAAATTTATAAAAAATCCAACACAAAATTCGTAGTTAATCCAATAAAACATTCTTCATAATAATTCGTATTCGTATTTCAAATTCGTATTTCGAAGTTTTAAAATATGTTTTTTTACCACCAACTCCACTTATCCTCTTAATCCGCTACAGCTTAGGCTTTTTCGCAAAACATTGTCCATTTTGTGGGTTAGTTCGTGTTTTTTACTGTAAAATATTTCACTTTGTGCGAGCTATGCGTGGAAGGCTTTCATAGTTGCGGTGTACCGCGGTCAGAATCTTGCAAAGGGAAATGTGCTGTAAACGGCTTTGTCCTTTAGTACCTACGGGACAGCGGTTTGTATACACATTATGAATACGGTTAAATAAAAACAAGTACATACGTGCTTTGGTATATTTTGTTGTAAATAATTCAGTAGGAGGTTTTGTGTTCAAAGGCTTGATTCCAAATACATGTGAGTTCAACAGCTGGTTGGCAGCTTTTTATTGAAAACAAATGAATATCTGGAACACGTAGGCATGCCTGTTCATCCCAAAGACCAGACGATAAATCAACTCATATTAAATATCCGTAGCTAGATGATGCGTAAAAATATAAGATATAGTTAATGCAGTGCTTTATAATACTAATAGCTTCAGCCCACAGCTTCGCCACTACTACTACTGTAAGGGAATGAAACAATCTAGCACTTGGGGAATATGAAGCTTTCTATAATATAATTGAAAAGATTTCTGGAATCGATCCAGTAGTTCCAGATACCAAGATACCAAGACCTCACGTTTTGACATATAAACTATCTTTATCTGTAGCATTACGTACAAATTTACTACTTATTCCAGAACAGCAAACTGCGGCCTTAATCTCTAATTTCTACAAATACAAGTGTTTTAAAGGCGTAATATTTTATGATATCGGAATATAAACGAGTACTTACAGTTGTTTTCATTGTGTTAATGTAACTTCAACCAGTTCACACCGTGGAATTGATTTGTTATTCCATTCAAAGTTTAAGTGAGATTTATTCATTCTATTTGTCGGCGGAGTCAGGAGTGCGATCGGCTATCACGACCCGATATCTCGCTATCCCTTTCGATTCCAGCTTTGCCAAATTGATTGTAGGTCCTCGTGCTACTCCGATTTTCCGATTACTCTTATGGAATCGCGACATTTTTCTTCAAAACTATTTCGAGATGAAACCGTTTGTTGGATGGCGATGACATCTTGATTTACGCTCGCAAGATTCAGAACAAAGTCGTTGGATGTTTTTGATTGGTGTAATTAAGGTTTAAATCTATTTCTATAGTAATCAATAAAGCTGCAGAGTCTGTTTGTTTGAAAGCTGTGGTGTCTAAAACTACCAGTCGGAAAAACTTAATATGGTTATATAAACTAATAAACAACAATTACCTTTAGAAGCCAAGCAAAAAGAAGAAAAGTACGCACGGGGGTTGCGACGCGGTGAGTCGAAGCTGCTAGTGGACGAAACCACGGGGCAAAGCAGTAATCTTCTTATATGATATCAATTATACCTAGTTTTGCAGAACCCGTTTCTTTCTCCAATTACATTAGATTTCTCTTTAATTTCAACTTTTGATGAGTGGTTTTGGCGTAGAAGTCATCACGTATTAAAGGCAAAAGTTTGTCCGTTAATTGAAAATTTAGCGTGTAATTAATTTCAATATAAGTCGTTTTCTTGATTGAATTGTTAAATTTATTATAGAAATATAAAAGAATTGGGATAAGATATGTACGTGTGTACTATGCATACATAACTAAACTTTATTTTCGAAAGTATTTTTGGATGTGTTGCTCTTTCACGCAGACACTACTAAATGTGTGTGGATGAAAATTAACACTCATATAGTATATAACGTATATATTAATATACGTTCGTTAACTTAGGATACTTTTTATCTTTATATAATTACACCTTATAATACCTAATTCGAAGATTACATAGACAAATTCGCAGGCAGAAGCTAGATAATAGTTATACTTAATAGAAAAACAACCTTATTCACTTAGCTTACGTTTTAACTCATCTCTCGGTCGTACAAAAATAAACATTTTCCATTAGCCAGTCTTACTTTATACAGTTAAGTGAAACCTCGTTAACAGGAACTGTAACAGGCAACTTCGACTCAAACCAAAGTTTGTGTTGCTCCTTCCAGACTCTATTAATCACAAGCCAATTATAAAATTACTATTAACATTGCAGGTTGCATTAATTAATGTCAAACGCAAAGCTGGGGGGAAGTTTTCATCTTAAATTCGAAACTGTTTTCTTTACAAACTATAACTTGTTTCATGTATCCTAACTGCCCTACTATAATATTATAAATGAGAAAGTTTGTGAGGATGGATGGATGGATGTTTGTTACTCTTCCACGCAAAAACTTCTTAACGGATTTTGATGAAATTTAGTACACACCAGTTAAAAGACAAATTAATAATAAAGATTCACTACAACCGCCACAAAAGCGTGATAAATAAATAAATACGCGGTAGTAACGTGTAGTTGCCGTGTAAAATAGTCCAATCCGCATATTTCCCTAGATACAACTTATCCTCCCCGCCGTTAGCCGGTAACTGCTAACATTGTTATGTTAGCGTTATGATTTTACATAAAACCTGTTACTTTTATAGCTCCAACCATTATGTTGTAAAGGTACTTGTGTTTAAGCGCTTGTGCACCTTTATAGATCTGGAATATGTTTTACCGTGTGTTAAGAAACGCCATATTTGCAGTATACTGTCATAGAACCAATAAGTGTTATGAAAGTTAAGGTACATAAGCATTTTCCTTCTGAAAAAACAACACCAAAAAAATATATTTATACTCAATTATATTCAATACGTCGCTTACACTATTAAGTTTCCAAAAAAACAATTAACAAAAACGCCTAACTTTAACGCCAGTCTTGCAAAATTGTCGTAAAAAATATGCAGAATTTGATTCCTGCCTTATCCAGGCTTTTAGATCCCAGAGACGTATTCCAATCAATATGTTTGAAACAAACAAACAGTCCCAAAAATCATGATTAACTTAAGTGCTCAAACTTTTTGCAACTTAGTTTATAATGTTAACGTATTCAGCATACCTAAAAAGGTTATATAAACAAAACATTGCAATGTTAATAAGAAAAAGTATCGTTTATCGATACTTTTCTTTTCGTATGTATCGATTTAATCATTATTATGTGTGTAGTAGAACCACATGATATTGTGGTTGTGTCTGTGAATTTGAAACTGACCTATCTCTATCAGTCTAGTCGAGCACTTAACGCCAATCAATAGCTTTCGGACTGAAGAGCTGGGATTATGTCGCCAATCCGTTCAATGTTATTATAATGGTGATAGGGATTCTGCATAAAACTATGTTACTATATCATCATCTGCCTAGCCTTTTCCCTAGTGTGTTGAGATCAGCATGGTGGAGCATGGCACGGCATGATGGAGACTGATGATTCCAATTTTCTCGGGAAGAATGTTGAAGTGTTGTTGTGAGAAGGGTCAGGATCAGTCAGTGTTTTATTTTATATTAATATAAACACACAAAAAAATGAATAAAATTTAAGATAAATAAGTAATGTAGCTATAATCTAATTAATTATCAGTTGGATATATTAACAAACACAAATTATTCGCAATTAAGTTATGATTTATTTATTTATTTTATTAAAGGACTTCGACTTCATTGTTTTATATAAATGCGTTTTAAATAAAATTAACTAATTCATCAACTTTTGAAGCTTTAGAAAAAAGATAAATAAAATAAGTTTCCATTCTAAAAATTTAATACTAAGTAGTTTAAAGTCTATAAGTACATGAGTTAGATTTTATTTAAAGATAATAAAAACAAAGTAAATCAATTCCAAGCAATATTTTTACCGACTTATCTCAACTAAAGTTCTTATCAAGACGGCTAAATTACCTAAGTTTAGAGTAGAAAATAGCCATTCAATTATTTTATAGCCTTATCGAAGCAGTTCATATTGACTGAGGTTAGTTAGAAATGTCTTAAAATAACAAATAGATGTACCTATTTATTTCTCAAAGTTTTTATTGAAGCAAGGGCATTGACCTCCCCTGTGTAACTAAATGCTAAAAAAATCTTTACCAACTTTGTCCCATCCAATTACATTCTTAAAATAGCCGAAGTAATAAAAAGTTTAGAAATAACTTAACGATATATGAAAATCCAATATTTGGAAAGCAATAACGGAATCTAGGAATAAGCTGTAGGTATTACGTTTTAGTTAGGTAATGATTTTTCCGAAAACCCATTCCTTTGAGAGATATTTTTAAGCCACATCTGACTGTAATAGAATAAAATCTTTTACTGAACAAATATTGTATAGTAACATAATCTAATATACGTTACACGAGGTTCTGCCCGTGACTTCGTCTGCGTAGACTTAAAATTTGTTCCGAATACCGATAAAGTATCCTTTATGTCAGTTCAGGTTATAAATTAAGTGCGTACCAAATTACATCCAAAACTATTCAGCAGTTTTTAAAATTAGCGCGCACAAACACAACTCCCCTACAGATTTATTAAATGTATGATTTATCAAATTTGACAGTATACTTTACCTTTGTTACATTAATGAAAGACTCCCTGACTGTCGCAATAAAATCAAACTCTCCAGCGACCCCTAAACAACCTTAAAAATATTCATATTTAATGCTATGATATTCTAAATAAACGATAAAGGGAAATTAAGCACATTTTCAACGGGTAAGTATAACGCATAATAACCTGGGCGTTTTGTTTAAACCCTTCTTTATAACAAATAACCTCGTTTGACCCTCAAACAATTTGTTACGGCTTTAGGATTTAATCATTTACGTTGACCTCGGGCTTAAAAGCGACCCTAAATAATATAAATAAACTAAATACATTATATTTTTTCCCCTACTTAGTTTGTAGTTTGATCTTTTGGTAATATTTTGCAATTTCACCTGCGGGAATGTTCAAAATAGCTCGGGAAGAAAAAGAGATGGGTTTTAGTCAATAAGTCTGACGCTATCTCCCACTCTGCCTACAACAGGAGGAGTCATATGCTGTTTTCCCATCCCTAAAAAGTCATCTGACTATTAGAGTAAGGAAAGAGAGAATGTGCGTGTGTCGGCGCATAAACATATGAATTATATCAAATAGTCATTTTGATCTTTGCTTTTACTATTATACCAATGTATGTACGTACATCAAAAGACATATAATAACGACAATATAATATTATCTATATGTGTATACATCTGCGGTATCTAATTAAGCCGTCTGTCACAGCAAACATTAATTATCTTATTAGGTACTCTATTACCCATGAACGAACATTAATTAGGAAGCCTACTTTTTCTACCACGATCTAATTATCGACGTAAGATAACAGATAATTCCCTTATTGTTTCATATCATTTCACACAGCCCCGTGGAAATATCTGTTTATAACTTTCCGTTAATTAAAGAAAATGAAACCCCTGAGTTAATTATTCGGAGATAGTCCATTGTTGACAGAAATATCGTTTGTTTTAATTTCCTTTCTGACACGATAGAGTTATGACCAAGCAGATTCTGTATGACTTGTGGTTCCAGGGTAGCTACCATTTTGCGTGGGTGGAGTCATTAACCGAGACCATTGTCTACTTGTGAACAAATAAAATAATAGCTTTGCACGTGGAATATGATAATAATAAATAATTTCAGGTTTGCCAAAGGGCTGCTAGAATCAAAGCCGCTCGGGTCGTATATTACAATAAAAACGTAATACGCGAAGAAAAAATGCTGTGTATTTTTCTTGAAAACGTATTGTGTTTTATGATCAAAGGATTTGGTTAACTAAAGACTGTATTCCCATTTAATCTAATTAGGATTACAAACGTGTTTCTATGTGAAACCGTGATCGTATAAATCAGGTTTTTTTTTTCAAACCTTACAAAGACGGGATAAAATTGAAAATAATGGACTAGCAGCACGTTATAGGTATAATTATTGCTTCAGGTACAATCGGCATAAATAATAAAGGACACTTATATTATATTTAGAAGCATAAACTACACTGGTACCTAGTACTTTTTTCAAAAATATACTCGTATCAATTAAAATTTCTTATAGGTATGTTAAAGTAATTGTATTTATGTGAAGGCATTATTTTCCTCCTTGGTTTCACCCGCATCCTACTCCACTACTTCTTCGCGCCCCCGAAGAAAAAGTATCCTGTATATTAATCCGGCTTATGCGTAAATGAATTAGGTAGTTTTTGCATTTACATTTCGTCGGCGTCACCTTCCAAATGCAAAAAAAATATGTTTCACCGATGCGAACAAATTAATACATTTTTTTCAAAAACATACTTTTTTGCATTTAGAAGGTCCTGGACTGACGCTGACGATTTGTAATAATGAATAATAGGATTTGACTGATAGAACAAATGCAATTTTAGCGTAATACTGAAACTGAGCTTACAAGAAAGACTGAGAATCGCAAACTATGTGTAGGTAGTAGTATATTTCTTTCCCCGCCTGTACATGTATTGTATCGGATCGCAATCGGTAGCGCAATATCCGCAACAAGCCAGCCCGCTAGTTCCGACGTAATGACACCCAGATAAGAATTCAATATCGACTACTTTAACATCTATCCTCTAGCTAGATATATTTCTGTTTACTGCAGGTACAATTTATCTTCTGTAGCTAAATAATATCTATACATATACTTTGTCCTAAATGACTGACGGATCAACGCACAGCCTAAACCGCTGATCGTATAGACCTGAACCTTGGAATACACCCTTATTCTTTGTCTAATTAATCTTAATCTAGGCATCCGATACGAAAGGATTTTCCGAAATTCTACCCCTAAGGGGGTGAAAGAGAGGGGTCAAATTTTTAATTTGAATTTCTAAAGCCCACGCGCGTGAAACCGCTAGCGAAAAGCTAGTTACCCATAAAATAATTTGAGACAAACATATACAATGACAATAAGCCGTAGTGGCCTAGTGGTTAAGGGACCTGCTTCTCGTGTACGAGTGCGCGGGTTCAAAACCTGGCAAGTACCAATGTGACTTTTCTAAAGTTATATGTACTTTCTAAGTATAGCTTAGACGGCACTGACTAACGGTGAAGGAAAACATCGTGAGGAAACCTGGACTTAAAAAAGTCTGAAATCGCCAATCCGCCTTGAGCAAGCGGTGATTAATGCTCATGCGTTATCTGTATGAGAAGAGGCCTGTGCCCAGCAGTGGGACGATATATAGGCTGATGATGATGATGATGATATACAATGACTAAAACTGGCATTGATGTACACACAAACCGAGATTAGTCTTAGTTCATTAGCTTACTTGGTTGTCTAATAGTCTATTAGCTTAATTGGTTAACAGAAACTGAGTCATTTTTTTTTCAATAGGTTACTGTTATTATTGCGTGACTTTAATTCGAATACACATTAAATAGTGATCACATTAGAGCATACTTTCTGTATCTGTGTTTTAGTACCAAAATCATTCTATCCTTGTCCTACGATACTAGTAATAATAATACAGGGAAAGTTTGTAAGGTTGGATCAATGTTTGTATTTTTCACAAATAGATATACCTACTATATTCTAAATAAGTTGAGAATACTTTGTACCTTTACAATTTGCACGTTCCAACAGGACGTGGGCGAAACTGCGAGAAAATGCAAGTTCTTCTATTTCTAATATAAAATATAAGTAACTAGTTCTTTCACACGGTTTCACCCGCGTCCCCAAGGAACTACTTTAAGCACCTGAATAAAAAGTAGTCTATAACCGTTTCCAGGGCCCCCTGTATATCCGTATCAACAAATTTCTTCCAAATCCGTTAAGCCATTTTACCGTGAAATCGTAACAAAGAAACTCACTTTCGTATTTATAATATTAAAGTTAAGATTAAAAAATAACCTATGTAAAAAACAATATACCTACACGTAGATATTACATGCAAATCTAACCATATACATATTTACTTGGTAAAATCCCTTACTCGTGTCTAAAGACACGTAAGAAATGCAAAGGGATGATATTTTCTCAGCGCAGTGGAAAATAACAAAAGATGCTCACAATAAAAGTTCAATATTGGCCGCGATTCTCTTGACACCAACTAAATTAAATTTAGTCTATAATTCTCTCTTTCCATCAACAAATATAAGAAAGGGATAGCAAACTTTTAACACCTGTCAAATTAGAAAAAAATAGTTTTCCATACAAAATTAAACATCACGACGTAACATCTCGACTAAATTAACAAACCTGTACGAACAAAATGTCATCTGACATTTAATTTGACAGCACTGAATTACTTGCTATCCTCTTCTTGTATTTCGCAATAGAAAAAGAGCATGATATTTTAAAATTAGTTTAGTCGTGTGTACGTCAGAATCGACACCATTGTCTCTTTCGTCATACATTTCAAGTTTACACTTGCTGCATTCCTTTAAAAAAACAAAATAGTTCGATTTAAGCTTCACTTTCTTTTACATTGTTTAACAATAAAACCTCCCAAAACATTATCCTGTATCTAAAACTTATCTGTGGCATGAACGTACTATACAACTATCCTAGCAAATAAAATGTTTAAAATGCAAACATGTATAACAATTCGTTGATCTATAGAATAAAACCTTCAATAATAATCGATTCAAAATTTGCTTACTTTACGAATACTTTTGTGATTACGAGTTTTAGGTTCTTTTCTTTTGAACTTTTACGAATGATTTGGGCTAGGCCCAGTCGGCTTAGCACGAACTCACTAGTATAAATGTAAGTGATTTTCGTTTCACGTGCCTATTAATTGAAGTTAAAGACTTTATAATTTTTTTGGATGCTGATTTGTTCATTACATTTCTAGAATTCTTTTGCTTTAGGATAGTTGTATATTATTCAGAATAGATGCCCAGGCCCACTGCAGCCATCTCTCTCAATAAGTACTTTTAGACCTCTATGGGCCAAGTTCGACAGATGGTTAGGTATATAATCGGCCTGTTGAACGAAAACTTTTTTTAACTACGAAGCGGGAATTTTCATGTTGTCCACTTCTTGTTCAACCCTGGCTTAGTAATCGACCGTTTTAGGAATAAAAAAATAATGATAGGTTTTCCATCGTATAGTAGAAGTTTGAATTTATGCTAAACAGCTGTTTTCAGTTGATCGGACGTTATCTTGTCAGTTAACTTGGCCCTATGTCAAGAAACACGTCGGTTAACATTACAATTTGTCTCAATGAACAATATAATGGCATAATTATATATTAAGAATTTGTATAAAAATATAAACAAGCTCTGTACATCTGAAATTGCTCAAGCAAGTTGCATAATAAGTTCGGTGTTTGCCGTGATAAATTCGCATAAAGCACGTCAGACCAACTTAGTTACGTTGACTTTGCTTGCATGTAAGGTACGCGTAACTTTAAATTTGCTTGTTGACGGACCATCAGTATCTACTTATTATACTGTTTCAATACGAAGTAAATATTATCATGCATAATAAGATTTAAGAAAAATTATGAAATCGAGAGACGAGAGAAGAAACCCTGATTGTGTTACGTCTGATTTACTACTAACCATTATATAAAATATGTAATTGTATATAATTTGTAAATTGAACTAAAAAAATAAAACATTTTGTTACCATAAAGATAGTACTTAGTTCCTAGGGAAAGTTTATCTACCAAGACTTCGGTTTCTTAGAATTAAATGAACAAAGACGTATTTGTATAACTCATTTAACATTAAAGTCGTTCCATTAAGGCGAAAATTGTATTTACATAAAAGTCTAGAAAAAAAACCGTTACATACAACTCACTTAAAACGCAGAGACTCAACTTTTTTTCATAAAGTAAATTTCGCTGGCATTGTAACGCGATTTACCTCCACCGACCGGGACCTGTTTTATTTTTAAAACCAACATTTTTATTTCACTGTTGTTTATTCTAATTGCAGGTTTTGTTGTGTGTGTAAACAGAACGTAATTACGAATCAGTGGGGGGAGGGGCTGATGGCAGGGTGCCAACATTTTGGCGTGAAAGCTTTTTCGTTTAAGCCATAGCCCGCTATTCAAGCGGCTCGTTTTTAGCTATTCGCCGTCGAATCTCATAAATATCTATAGCAGAACACATAAACCACTGGAATGGTGATTTTCATGTAGTTGCTTCCGAATAAAATTGAAGAATTATGTGGGTTTACAATCTTGGATTTTATGCCATATTCTCTTTACTATGTTCTATAAACTTCATAAAACTTTTAACTTACAATGTGTATGTAGGCTATAATTTATAGAATTTAAAATTTTCATCTGATAATAATTGTGAAGAATATAATTATTTGGTTTTTAAAATAACAAAAGCACATCTCAATTCTAGAAATAAAACTTATAATGAAAGATAAGCCAATCATCGTGTGACATGACTTCTCCAACATTCCAATTTGGTTAGATAAGCGTAGCTGAGCTTGGGTAACAAAAAGACCGCAGGAAGTGTTCCGTCAAACGATGTCACCCAAACGCAAATTCACCAAAGGAATGTCGAAAACGTGTTACAGTTGTCATTTCGTGGTTTTCCTATGTACTGTATTTCTAGTTGCCTTGAATATTTCAATAGGATCAGGAAATATTTTATCATCCTTAAATTTTTTAAATGTTTTTAATTTGGAGTAAAGTAGGGTAGGGTAGGTAGGTAGTATTTTTTCCATGGTATGGGATATCGTTAGAAAGATAATTCAAAAATATTGCGAATAGCCCATTTTTCCATTTAGGCATCCGTTTGCGAAATATTAAGCTGAAAGATTTTTTTTTTGTTAGAGTCAAGTGCTCTACCTCTAACTTCTATTACTGAAATGATATCTATCCAACCCTTATCTCATACATTCTTAGACCTAAATATCGTCACAAAACTGCGATGAAACCTACGCACTTCACTGACACGTACAATCACAATCGGTGTACCTTATAGGCAAAGGCACGTTCACAAAATGCCGCATGTGCAATTTTCCCGACATGCGACAAGTGCGATTCGTTCAGTTTTCAATTTCGAACGCTGTCTCCCGCAGGGCCTGTATTGCTGACGGGGAAGACAAGCCTCATACGCACACATACAAAGGTTACCACCACATACATAGAATGCCGATAGTGTGATACTGCATTCATTTTTGTTTTCCTATTGTTTTTATAGCTTTTCTTTGTTGGGGCCAGTGTTTTTTTTATTAGTCCCGTTAACATGTGTAACGGATCTATGTGGGCGGATTTAGAGGAGGGTCTGTATGATTTTATTTTTAGAATACTGGCCATTCTGTTTTTACCAGACTAAGGTAAAGCGAAAAGGAAGAGTTCTGATTTTAACAATCTATGTATTTCATCATTATTAACAGAAATAGCTGTATCGTTTACAGACACGGTTAACTATCACTTTAAGCTAGAAACACGCAATAGAGGAGTTTGTGAAAGGGTTAAGCCGGCCTTGCCATCGGCAAATTACAACTTGTCACTATCACCATACTGTTGCATGTGACAATTTAAATAAAGTACTCTACAGCATGATTATTTTAGTTCATATTACGCCTACACTTCAAGAATGTTGCACACTTATGATACTTGGAGTATTTCGCTTGGTTTTAGCTTTCGTAATCACCTGTCCATAGATACACAGCCTCTACCTACTACTTAATTCATGTTAATTCATTAATTCTTATACTTAATGTCCCTTGAACTTAGTCTTTTTTGAGATAAATATCCTTATGCAAGTTATTATTACCTCAACAAGGTTGGTTACTTGGGTTCACTTCAAATCTTGACATGAAAAATGAATTATAGCTGCCTAGTTAATGTAACACGCATGTTTCTGGTCTTTCATCTATAATCTAACAGCCTAGATTATAGATGTGTCCTTCGTTTTGTCAATAAGCTTTCCCTTGTATAACATGGAGCCTAAACATAACTGGCTACCTTACTAACATACCTCAGCACATATCTAAGAACATACAGAGTGTACGAAAGCACTCGACTTATTGACTTTTTGGCGGGCTTTTGAAAAGGGCGGTCTAGAATAATTTGTTTAATATTTTATTTAATATTTCGCTAGTTACTATAGTAATTTTGTACATATTAATTGTAGATTAGTGTTTAGTTATATATAGGTGTATAAAGCGGTAAGTTTTTCTGTTGTATATTTATAAATATTAAAATATGGATATTGAACCCGAGCCTCCGGATAAAAATCCATTAATTACCTCAATAGAGGCGGATAAATTCATAAATGTTTCGGATTCTACACACGAATCCTTTAAGATAATTAATTCTCCATCAGCAAGTAAAGCATCCAAATCTAAAAAAATATTGGGAACACCAATTTTTAAGCACAGTTCGAAACAATTAGTGAATCAATCTCTTACGAAACAAAAGACGCTCCTCATGCAGAACATTGTACAGCCAGATCAGTCCATAGTTTCCAATAATGTAGATCAACCCATGGTCTTAGACCCTAGCCTTAGATTTTATACTGAAAAGGACCCTGGTCCTTATTTAGTCCATGTGGAGTTGCATTGCATTGTTTCCAACAATGCATTCCTACATTTAATATAAGTAAATAAGGTATTGTTAGGGGAATTCCAGTAGAGTGGAGCCATGAAGACATTGTTGGAAATATTCAGATTCCTTCAGATTTTGGAGGTATTCTTAAATCACGAAGAATGAGTCGAAAGGTAGCATCTCCTGAGGGATCTGTATGGGTCCCAACTCAGACTGTAGTTTTAACATTTGATGGCCAAAAACTCCCGTCATATGTTTATTCTTTCTTCACTTCAATACCAGTAGAACAATACATCTTCCCTACAGTCCAGTGCTTTAATTGCTGCAGATTTGGGCATACTCGTGCTAAATGTCGTAGTCAACCTCGATGTTTTAAGTGTGGTGACAACCACGACGGAGCTAATTGCACTGTTGAGGAATATTATTGTTTAAATTGTTCAGGTTCACATATATGCACAAACAAGGTTTGTCCTGAATATGAAAGACAGACAAAGATTAAGAAACATATGTCTGTAAACAATGTTTCATACATAGAAGCATCAAAACTATTCCAACCATGTAAAAAGTTATTTTCAGAGATAGTTTCCACAGCAACTAATACTCAATATAATCATCCTGTTAGTAGTTCTCCCTCAAACACACTTTCTTATACAAAAACAGTGGTAAAGAAAATAAAACCACACAAACCTTTACAAAAAGGGTTTGATAAAGATGCACATAAAAATTTAATTAAAGAGTATGAAATGCCATCTCCAAGTAATGGTTGTGCCCTTCAAAATAAGTCAAACTCAATAAAAAACACAGATGATGAAGACATTAATAGTTTATTAGCCTCATTAATGAGTACCATTTCTAACTCCTGTTTACCGGACCACGTTGCTGTGAAATTAATTAATGACATAACTCTTTCTATTTACAATCATTTAAAACATGGATCAGGTTCTCCAGTGGAATTGTAGAAGTTTAATATCTAAAACAACTGAGATTATTTATTTAACAAACAAATTTAACATTTCTTTAATAGCCATCTCGGAATCCTGGTTAAAACCAGGTTCTAGGTGTCACATTTCAGGTTTTAACATAGTTAGAGATGACAGAGCTGATGGTTGGGGTGGCTCTGCTTTTCTTGTTAGGAAAAATTGTATTTTCTCATCCATTCAACTGCAGCCAATTACTAATGATATATTGAATGCAGTTGCCATCCTTATGGGTGGTATAACTTATGTGTCCATATATATAGCTCGAAAGGATCCCTCTGTAATACCAGTTTTGAAGCGCATTATTGAATCAGTTCCACCTCCAGTTGTAGTTTTAGGAGATTTCAATGCTCATCATAGTCTCTGGGGTGCTCCTAATGATGATGTCGTGGGAGTTTGCCTAGCAGAACTTATTGATGACTTGGACTTGTGTGTTCTTAATGATGGATCGCCTACACGAACTTTTGTTCCAGGGCAGTCTCCAAGTTATGTTGATATATCATTATGTTCTTCATCTTTGCTTCCCACTTTTCTGTGGAAACGACTGAATTCTTCACATGGTAGCGACCATTATCCAATACTCCTTTCGGTACCCACGTCCAATTCCCGTATTCTACCACTGCCTCCCTTATTAAAATACAAACTTAATAATTGCGACTGGGAATCGTATAGTAATGCTTTAAATGAAAAAGTTAAAACGTTTCCGCAGGTTTCTCATGACAACGTTGAACATTGCTATCATCTGCTGACTTCTTCAATGTTGTCAGCAGCGGACGAATTTTTTCCCACTAAAAATGTTTCCAAGGGTAAAATCCCTTCACCGCCTTGGTGGGACAAGGATTGTACTGAAGCTGTGAAAAAGAGGGGAAATTCAGAGAAAGAATGTAAAGATTACCTTGATCTGCATTCCTTTTTACAGTTTAAAAATTCATCAGCAGCAACAAAGAGACTTTTGCGGAAAAAGAAATTAGCGGGATGGCAGCGTTTCTGTTCCTCTCTTTCTCCCGACTTTCTCCGAAAAGCGGGGGCTTTCATTAGTTTGGAACAATGTTAAGCGTTTTAAATGTTCCAAGGCGAATACTTCCCAATCTTCCTTTTCATTAGACTGGGTTTCACCATTTATTTCGAAAATCGCTCCTGATTCTGCTCCTAACTCAAATCAAATACCCTTCACATATAATCAATCTTCAAGTTTTAGGAATATTAGTCCCTTTTTAATAACTGAATTTAAGCTAGTTTTAAAACGCGTATCCGATTCTGCTCCAGGTGAGGATGGCATTCCATATTCCTTTATTATTAATTGTAAATATAATACTTTAGCGTTTATTTTAGACATTATTAACACCATTATAGACTCTGGAGTTATTCCCAGCTCGTGGAAAAAACACATTCTTATTCCAATTTTGAAGCCTAATAAGGATCCATCGGATCCTTCATCGTATAGACCAGTTTCTTTATATAGTGTATTTGCAAAACTCGCAGAACATCTAATTAAAATGAGACTTGAATGGTTCTGTGAACATAACAATGTTTTGCCTCAGTCTCAGTTTGGTTTTAGGAAAGGAAAGGGAGTAGCTGACAACCTAAATATTTTCTCTACAGACATTTTGTTATCCTTTAGTCAGTCTAGGTCAACGGTAGCGGCTTTTCTGGATATAGCAGCTGCTTATGACAACGTGGACTTGGTAATTTTAAAGTTAAAATTAGAGACATTAAAAATTCCGTCAAATTTTTCTAATTTTATTTTTAACCTATATTCGGGTAGGACTATAACAGTTCGTGTAGCAGGTTGCGCGTGTCCTTCTAGAGTATTGTGGACAGGAGTTCCCCAAGGCTCAGTTTTAAGCCCGTTACTATATGATATTTATACTAAAGATTTAGAGGCAGTTATTTATCCATGTTTAATCCTACAATATGCTGATGATATTGTAGTCTATTCCTCTGACATGTCGATTGAAACAGCGGCTAACAATGTGGAAAAATCTTTAAATAATCTCGTCGAGTGGCTTGATGATCACCGCCTACAACTGTCGGTGAACAAAAGCATCGTAGTCCCCTTTACTTGTAACCGTAATATTCCTCCGGTTTCTATAAAAGCCTGTGGTGGTACCCTTCCATATTCAAACGAAGTTACATTTCTTGGCTGTAAATTCAATTCCAAATTCAATGGTGCCTCACACATTAAATATATTATTAACAAATGTGGGAAAAATTTAAACTTGATCAGGGCTCTCGCAGGAGTCTGGTGGGGTGCCCATCCGGCTACATTACGATTAGTATATAATGCTTTGGTGAGAAGTATCTTAGATTTCGGGTCATTTACGCTTTCTTTGGCGAATAAATCAGAACTGCATAAATTGGATCTTATACAGTCTAAGTGCCTCCGTATAGTCATAGGTGCAATGAAAAGCACTCCAGTTAAGGCGTTACAGGTAGAATGTTCTGATCCCCCCCTTTATCTTAGGCGTCAATATTTATCTGACCGTTATATAATTAAGGTATTCCAAACTAGCACTCATCCTCTCATTCCTAAAATTAAAGCTCTGTTTCAATTGATATCAGATGGTAATTATTTTTGGAGATCTCGGCCCATTCCACACTTAATAGAAGGCTATAAGAGGATTCAATCTCTGGAGCATAATATTAAAACATATCCAATTCATCCAATTTTTTCTGTAGATTATGATGACCTAATATTTGAACCTAAAATTCTTACTACGGGTATAAGCAAAAATAGTTCAGATCCCAACAGAAAACTTGCCTCGTTTCTTTTAAAGAATGCTCTTGGGGCTGAGGTTTTTTATACAGACGCTTCAAAAGAGGGGCAAGAGTCAGCAGCGTGTAGAGGTGTTGCATTTATTCGGCAACTTTCGGGTCATTTCAAACTATATAAGTATTCTTTTTACCTATCCACCTTCTCTGGTGAGTGTTTGGCCATCTTCAAGTGTATAGAGTACATAATTAGTGAGAAAATTCAAAACTCAATCATTTTTACAGACTGCCTGAGTTGTTTACAGTGTCTTCATTCTAACCCATTTGATAAGAACAATATTGCCCCTGTTATAATTTTAATTAAATCTTTATTAAAGAAATGCTCGGTACTAGGCTTAACTGTCGCATTGGCTTGGATCCCCGGTCATTCTGGAATACAAGGCAATGAGACAGTGGATGAACTGGCAAAATTGGCTGCAAAACAGGGTCGATGGACTCCTGATGTGTGCTGTCGGGATCTATTGCAATCGATTCCACAATTGGCTCTTTTTAATAGTTGGTCTCAGGATTGGAACAATGAAAAAACGAAAGGTCAATCTTATAAATTTCTCCAACCCGTAATTAATTCCAAACCATGGTTCAGTAAATTAAGATACACTAAGAAAATTACTTCTATCCTTGCTCGTCTAGGATTTGGTCATTGTTCGTCAGCTGTGCACCTTAACAGAATAGGGGTTTTGGATTCCCCCCTCTGTGACTGTGAGGTTGAAAACGGAGATCCTGTTCATATCCTTTTTAGATGCCCTAAATTTAATTCCTATCCGTTTTATGATTTACTTATCAAGTATAAAGCTCCTCTTCCCTGTAATCTCTCTTCTATCCTTTCTTTGTCTAACAAGTTATATGTTAAATCTCTTATTAAATTTATTTCTTTTCACAATATTTCACTTTAGTATATTATTTTATTAAGTACATTTATTTGTTGCCCACCGTACATTCCTATCCCGTCATTGTCACAATACGCCAAACTCCCACTTCCCACAAAATTTAACTTCCGAAAGACTCGACACTGGCTACATTGGCTCTCATTAGAAGATGCTGATTGCCACAATCAAAAAAGAAGAAGAAGAAAGCACTCCTCTGCCCTCTGGTAAACCGGCGTGATATTATGCCATAATGGTAATACAAAGCCTCGGTTTGTTCGTCCATCTCAATATTGTCTATAAGACATCGGAGAACACCTCACGCTCGGGTGGCTCGCTCCAGCTGAGCGGATTGCAGCTCAAATCTAGCGTAAATAGATTTATCTTTGTTCATCTTTTGTGTCGTCGGAGACACTTAGTTTGATTGTTTCTCTATATATATATATAGAAGTTATTGTGGCGGTTATATTTTTAATGGAATGTATTTTCAGTGCATTCTCGTTGTGTTAGGGGATTGTTTTGTGTGGGATTAGTTTAGTTGTTGTCATTAGGTCAGTCGGAGTTGCTTATTAGATTAACTACTATAAAATACTTAAAAAAAATGTGATATCTTAATACATATTACAATTGCGTGGGACTATTTTTAAATTCTTGACATTTATTTCTCACCGGCTAATTAAACTAAGCTATATTAATATTTTAACCATAAAAATAATGAAAAACATCATCAGCTATTTTAGGTGCATTTTTTCTTGATTTCTGAGGGGTAGTGTATAAATTTGTCATTTAAAAAAATATATTTTTGTGATTAAGTACCAGAAAAAAAAATGTTTAAATAAATATGTATAGCATTCCTTTTCCTCTTAAAAATGTAATAATAGTAAATTATAATATGTAATAGTAATTAGATTAATCTCAATTGTATATTTTAGTTTTAGTTCAAATATCATTTTTTGTACTGTTTTTTTTTTGCATGCGTATATTATCCTGAAATAATTCTGTAATTTTGTGCATGATGTGGCCTCCTATAATTGAAAGAGTGCACTTACTAAATAATTATAAATCCTAGTTGTAAGATTGTGCTGTGTATATCTTTGTTGGAGGTCCAAAATATCAAATAAATAAATTAAAAAAAGTCTCCACATTCACACAACCAAATAACTGCTATCGGTAGACATACATAAAGTACATTTTATAATGAGTGTTGGTATAAACGACATAAGTACCTACGTCATTTTATTTCTAAAGTTCGCTGTAGTATTCACACATCATGTAGGTATCGCTTTTCAATATTGTTTTAGGACTGAAACTCAAAGCTTAAACTAACAAAGTCTGAATAATTCATATTTTGAAAGTATTGATTATATTCAAAATGATAAATTAGAATGTAAGACCTTCCGAGAAGTATTAAATATAATATAATATAATATAATAATATTAAGTAGTAGTACATGCAAAATATTAAAATAATATTAATTAGAACCTAACTGTACGAGCCTATTAAAAACAGAATTAATAGTTAAAGTTCAAACGATTAAATAAATGAAAACGATACCTTTATTAAGAAAAATAAAATGCTCTTAACATTATAATATAAAATTAGTTTATTTAAATCAATACCATTTTTATTAAATTAAACTTTGTCTGTTTGTTTGTTAGGTTTTTTCAGTTAAACTGCTAAACCGAAAATTTACACACACATAATCCGACAAATAATATGTATCCAGTATAATACCTTGTATACCTACTGATCAATTTTCTTTAAACCCATTTTCTGTCTAAAATCTAACTCAATCTCGATAAGCTTCAACTTAAAATCCAGTTACGACAATTAGGCGTATCTTATCTAGAAGTACGAACTTTAATTAAACCCCCCTTTATCAGAAAGACGAAATCTAAATTGTCAAAATGCCTGTTTGTAATTCACTCTCATTCTGTTGGTTTTCGAATCAATTATAAACTTATTCTTAGTTGTTCGTCTTGCCTTGTTGCTAAGGCGGTTACTACGAAAGCTAACCCTGGAAAGCTATCCCTAGAACGGATAGGGTAATTGAAGGAACACGGGTGGTCGAACACGATGGACGAGTAACTGTAAGAGTCTGGCACTCCTCTCGAAGATCACTCCTTCACATCCTAAAAAAAAAGTTCTTCATGGAAAACATATGTTTGATGTTTATTTGTTTTACCATCCCTTGCTTCGATCTGAATAACAGGATGTTTTTTTTCCAATCACTCTTCGCTACTACTACTGGGGGGTTAGACAAGTGGCAAAACGCTAACGCTAACGCTAACGCTCAATGTATGGGAATGACATATAGCTAGTCGTAAACGAATGTCATTCCCATACATTGAGCATTAGCGTTAGCGTTTTGCCACTTGTCTAACCCCCCTGGGCACTCTTCGGTCTTTATCCATTCCGGATGCGGTGGGAATCCTTTGTAGCGTGAAAACGGACAAACACACTTTCGCATATATGTATATGTATACATGGGTCAAATGAGCTGTGATGAAAATTATAACATATCTAAAACCTTTTATTGAAAAGCCTTAAATGGTAGTGAAACAAGAAGAACATATCTTTGAAACTTCTTTAAAATAAATCGGGTTCGGAGAAAATTTAAGTAAAAAGGACAGGAGCCTACTCTAACTCACCGAAACGAAACTTCGGAAAGACCGAGAAAAGACGATATCTTTTATTGTGGTGTGGCCAGGTGCGATCTGATGTTCTGTACATAGAGGAATATACTTATTATATCCATATATAACAATTGTTTGAACCTTACCACCCTAAAACCCATAAGGAAACGTACAGAACTTCAATCGAATCTTCGTTTTCGTTGAGTTAGAGTAGGCCCCCTGGTTTTACTTCCCCTGTTATACCCCTGCACCCCTTAATTACCGATAATGAAACTGGGTCATTACGCATGGTATAGTTCGACAATCAGAACTGAAGTTAAGTTAGAATAACTTGGTTTCTAAACTCTAATTGAGATCCTAACTAGTGAGTTCTAGAACTCTCTCAACGTAACCAGAACTCCGAATGCCCTGTTCGTGCTTGCAATGTATAACATTACAATTGTCTCAGATAATAATGTTTCATGACCTCCGGAAAAGTGCTTGTTAAACTTATCTGGCAGATAATTTCACAAATTATGTTCGAAATATTATGAATTTATATAATTCGTATCCACAAATGTTGAAACAGACCCTTAGTAGATAAATTGTTAATATAAGAACAATTACTGTGAGTAAAAAATATGCACGTTGAGAAAATCTTATTTTGCAAAACCTTTTTTTAAACGTTGACTTATAAATTGTAAAAGAAATCTAAAGAAATTAAAAATCTTTGCAATTAGAAATTAATTGTGGGACATGTATTTCAAATTACTATTTCATAAAATTCTATACGCCAATGCAAAAACCAATTACAAAATATACTTAATATAGTAAATCGGGTCGCCACGCTGGTCTTAAGATAAAGGGGGTAAATCAATTTGCGGTACATTCAGAAGCCGCTTGCAACATCTACAGGGCTGCCGCAACTAAATACAGACATTTCACAGTATTCCAGACTGTGCTGGGAAATGAAGCCTATCATCAACTTTGAAAAGCAAAACTTGAAAGTATGAATAAGACAATACATATAAGGTTCCTCCTACACCTACAAAATTTAGTCTTTGTATGAAAAAGTAACATACATACATGCATACACATAACAACATACATCCTCACAAACGCATTTCAATTCAACGCAATTTCAACGCACAAATTTCGCATTTATAATTTTTGTAGGATACACACCGGATCAGTGATATCAAATACCGATTAGCCAATCGACTTGTATCTAAAACTGTATGAGACACATTCTCAAAACTTTTAAAGCATCGAAAATACGGCAGAAAAAATGATGTAGCGAATAAGTCGCTAAATATGAGCATGATGAAAATATCCATAATTCCAATAGGAAGTTTGTAATTTACTTCAATTTATTTAGCTGAATAAAAAATTAATCCATGAAATTATCCGTTTTCATAGTTTTCAAGCAACATTATTAAAAGCTTTCGCAGCAGCGATCATTGTATCAGGAATGCCTTTTCCTATTCATACTCAAAATGTATTCCCTAGTCTTCAGCTACATCAATTTACAATATTTGGAGCCTGTTCGATATTCAACAGCGTGTTCCAAGCTTCTAGAATATTCTGATATTTCGAAGCACAGACCGCAGTATTAGAAATCGATTTTCCTAGAGAAGGAAGCTTTAGAGATGTACTAATTACTACAGATATCGGTTTCAGTGTATGGTTCCAGTATCTGTGTAGAACTCTGTTTGACAATTTGCGAGTAGCAAATACGGACTCGAAATTGCTGGCAAATGGCAGGACTGAATAGTTAACTCTATAGCAGTTCCAATTATGACAGATAAGGTTTTGGTCTAGGTACTGCCACATAAACGGGTTGGGACTTGATTAATATTCAGGTGTTTTACGGTGTCCTAGTTAAAATTCATGGGTAGTGAGAATATGGGGATAAACTTTATATGCATATACGCAAATACGGGATGACACTGCACGTCCTTAGGTGTTTCGGGGACCCTTTGTTTGTTTAGGACAATGTAATTTGGTAAACACATCACTTGGGAAATGTTATATATTTAACTTGTGTGTTTTCCATAGTTTCACTCTATGCTGGAAAAACTACTTTACACACCCGGATAAAACTATGTTTTAACCTACCTCCATACTTATCCATAAATGAGTGAATTTCATAAATCAATGACGGTAAAATATCAAGACCATGCCTTAAAAGATTGACCCATCCACGATCATAAATGGACTTTTGTCACATTGTCACTATGAGAGCCAAAATACCTAATTGTGAATTCATCTGCGCGCACACTTGTACTCAAAAAAAATCCTTCGTAGTTGGGTTGCAATTGTATTAATGACCCCATTAATAACTGTAATTCACTTCGTATTTAATAACTATTCTATATTAGGATAACCCTAACCGGCTTACGCACAATCCGAGCCAGCTTGTCCACAGATCATATTATTATTATTGTATGCGTACACGCTCCATTGAGTTAAGTAAGTGTTACCAACGGCTATTTGAATTATATAGAATTCACTATTGGCAACTATCATATCTGTTTTATTGTTTTTAAGAGGTTTATTGCGTCCTAGAAATAGAAAGTAGACTTCGGTATGTGTGGTTGAAGTATGAAATTGCTTAGCTGTAGCTAAGCTTACACAAAATTTTGTCATTTGTGTCATGTCGAAAGTACGAAACCATGCTGACTTATATTATAACACAACACGCATAAATACATACGACCTGGTTAAAAATCAATAAACTTATTCATACAATCAAAAGCCAGTTTTAACCACAAATAAAATTATTTTTAATCATTATTACGAGTATATCAATAAATTAATTATGTTCTGAATGTGTAAGATTATAATCATATATATATATATATATATCATATACCTATTTGTCATTTACCGCCGATTAATTAATCTGTAAAATAGACTGATATTTAATGGAAACTATTAAAATGTAATAACGCATTCTATCCGTCTTATCAGCTGCGAATATTACATTCATTTTATGCAGATTAGAGCTCGATATTAAAAAATGTAAATGCAGCATTTTAAGTAAAAAAATAATTAAATTGTAAAATGCGCCGCTATTCGATGCAATCCTAATAATAAAATGCTAATGTACGGAACGTTGTATTGAAATTGTGAAGGAAAAAAACGGGAGCTCATTTTTCATTACAAATTCTTTTCCACATTTTTTTATATCTTTTTATACAGCACGCTTCTCAAGCAAGATATGATTTTGAAACCTAGCAAATACCTATGTTTTATATGTTTATATAAAACACTGCACATTAATCTTAGAAAACTTCGTAGGGAACCAGGACTAAATTAAAGATAAATAATGAATATGAAATCGCAAACCTTGAGCGTGTTATTTCTCTGAATAAGCCTTGACGTAGTAATGGGAAAATAAACTATATTTATTTATTAGAATCGTCAAGCATTAAGTGCTTAAAACTTATTTGAAGAAAAATTCTTTATCACTTTTTTGTTCAAAAAAGTTCGCAAAATTCAACATAGCCTAGTTCTGTCGACACCATGATACGGGCACGATTTTTTGTACAAAAATATCTGACCTGTTCAAACAAACAATATTAGTTTACTAACGAGATGTAGCACATAGTTACGTACATTCAAAAAGGGAAAAAATACAAACTGTCTTGTTGCTAAAGTGCTCGCAAGCGCATCTAGTCAGAATAAAATCCTCGGTTTAGTTCCGAAATCAGACAAAATATGGCAATCTGGATTTACGATCACAAAAAACTCACTCCATATGACTCTTAAATATAACTGCTAGTGGGGGCACAGATATATATAGGTATATCTGTGCCTGTAATTACGTGGAAAGCGGGCTTTTTAAAAAAAAAAATCGCATTGCCTGAACAATTGAATGGTATGCTGCGGGTTGTAAGTATCTACATATACGAGAATGTACAGATTTCTGGATTGTTTACCCGAATAAAATATTTTATTTTTCTCTTTTTTCCGTACTTCGGAAAACACGTTAAGCCTTTTTGGTCCCGGCTTTCATTTGTAAATCTTTGGCAGTCGTGGCTCAAAAGTGGGTAAAACCGCAGGAAATAACTAGAAATTGAATATACATACATAATACATATATATTATATGTCTTTAATCCCACAACATTAAATTTCGGTATCAAATCATCATTTTTCCAAGTTACTATGAAAACGATGACACGTTTTGCATGCAACGCGATCAATCACGAATTCATTAAAAGTTGTTATTTATTTAACACTTTGACGAATGTAGGTAATAAAATACTTAATAATATTAACATGAAATTCGCACAGAATATAAACGGAAGTGTGAAGTAAAAAGTAGCATTTACGCATAAAGTTAAAAATAAAAATAAATTATTTAAATTCTGTCATTCTTCTGTCTAGGTATTCCTAAGTAAAGAGCGGACCATTAAAAGGCTGTCTTTTGTAAATTTGAGATTTCAATAGTGCTGATTTTTAGCCTTGTTTGAATAATGATTTTTGAATTTTAGTAGTTACGGAAAATGGCTAGACCGATTTTCGTAAAATGTGGGGATAGTTATTTTTTTATCCCGGCGCAAGAAAAACAGGAAATTCTCCAGGAGGCAGGTGAAACCGCGGAAAACAGCCAGTATACGTACGTAGACAAGGGAGAGTTAACTTAAAGAACTTTATAGCTCTATTGACAGGCACTTTATTACCAGACATGTCTTCTGACCACACTTCCACAGAAAGGTAAACTTCCGACTATTAGTGAAATAAACGACAATACGAGTTTCCGATTGTGCGTGAAAGCAGGGGTACATTGCGTCGCATCGCCAACAGCACACTTTCCCCTATAGTGACGGATGTCGTTAAAAGTTATGCAGGTGATAACAATGTTGTTACAGGAAATGTAGTCAGTCACCTATACACATAGATTTAATTGTAGGTAGTATTTTATGTATTTTTTATTTTATTTACTACTAGCTGTTTCCCGCGGTTTCACCCGCATCCCGAGGGAACTAATTAGCGCACCCGGGTAAAAAGCAGTAGCCTATGTTGTTCCTCAGGGTCTATTCTATCTCTGTACCAAATTTCATCAAAATCGGCTCACTGGTTTATGCGTGAAAGCGTAACAGACGACAGACAGAGTTACTTTCGCATTTATAATATTAAAAGTAAGGATAAGGATTTATGCACACACATATCGTAGGAGTATTGTATCAAAGTGTGCCTTTCCCCATCAATTCGACATTTAGTGCTTTCGATTTGAATATGGTCAAAGAATTATGTCGTGAAAAAAGAGCTTACAGACTCAGTTATGTGTAGACACATACCTACTATGCTACATGAAATAATAGTTTCGTTAATAGAATCAGATATTAGTACACAGCTAAAAGAAATTTTACGATAGGTACTTGTAACAGATATTATTAGAAAGTAAGCATTGACCGCCTTACTTATAAAGTCGGAATAATTTTTACACTGCTGTTACTCAACGAATTAGCAAAAATCTCACTCATAAATGCTATATAGCGTTGTTCCGAAGTTAACACAGGTATAAATAACTGTCAAAATTAAACCCCGCTGCGAGGTGGTACAACCTCCGATTTGAGACAAGATGGCGTATTTCATTTGAATCAGCTGATTGATTTTAGTGTAAAAGTATACGATACTACGTATGACTGTTTTCAATTAAAAAATAACTTCTTTAACATCAAGATAAAACCCCAGAGACGATCCTCCGACCGATTTATGTTTTTCTAAGCAATGTTATTTTTTTGTCCATGGAACTAAATATCAACTGGAATAGATCCACGACACAAAGTTAATATTAATATTTTTATTTATTATTTATTCAAATGCAAGTTTGTATCGTATTAGATTTACAAAGTCTTTGGTGTCCCGCAAGGGGCGGTACTCTTCTTTAGAATTGCTTTTTTTTGTTTAATATTCAGAGTCGCGAAATTTCTTGATTATATTTTATTTCACATTTATTTTAAAGATTGATTGAGCCAAGTGGACCTTGATATCACGTATTAGAAAGGGATGGATAAGGTTTTCAATTCAGTTAAGTTTCAAACGAGCGTACCCGAAGAAGCCTCATCCAGTTGTGTACTAGATCTTTTTATTTGTCAAATTTGCAACAGATGAAAAATCGAATTTTTTACGTCTTCATTCGTTCTTTAGTCGATTATTTGGATAATAGTCTGTGGCGACAGAGGTTTTACGTACCATAAATAACCAACTGTTAAATTATGTTTATGAGTGAACAAAAAGATAAACCGCGATTTTGATTTAAAATAGGGACTACAAAACCCGTGGTTAAACTTTAGATTACAGTTTTTTTATAAGTAAGACGGTTAATGTCGATTTGAATTGAGGAGCCACTTCAGATTTTTCCACGAAACATTGCCCAAAAATGCAAATAGAAAATCTTGCAATTTTAAAATTTCGTTATGTTTTCTTTGTCCAATTCAGAAGCGTCCGATAATTTCTAAACTAAACACGTGCCTTATATTATTTAGTAAACAATTTAAACATTTATTGTGTAATAAAATTGTCTGTATAAAAAAAAGAATTTTTAAAACAAGATTTATTTTATAAATGACACGAGAACAATGCCCTCTGCAAACAAATGAATCAAAGCAGTTCATTACGATTAATTCCATTTGATTTTAGAACCGCTCGCCAGCTGGACTAATTGGAAGCCTAACAAATAGTCGATTTATCAGCGAATACTTCGCGTATTCAATGAATAATAAAATTTATTAATAAAATAGTTTTTTTTTATTTTTCTTTCGTAGCTTTTGAATAATATATACCTTATACCTATCTATTCAAACTAACCCTTACTAATATTATAAATGCGAGAACTTTTTGTCCGTTATCCCTTAGGCTAAAATGGCTTCTGCCGGGGCTGCGGGACGTTCGCAAGATTAAGAAGAAGAGACCTCGCCCCCGGAATACAAAAGGCTGAGGAAGGAACATGGATGAGTTTTAGTCAGTAAGAGTCTGACACTAGCTCCTGCCCACCCACGGCGGGATCATTTGATAATTTTCCATCCGGAAAAAAGGGTAAAATTGCTAGACCAATTTGTATGAAATAAGTATAGAGATAGATAGATAAAAATCTAAAGATGGAGACAGGATAGTTATTATCCGTGTGAATAAAATATTCTCCCCAGGATTAGATTGAAACCATGCTAAAACGCTAGAGCATAGAGCAGGGGCGTACACTTTTATTTTCAAATGGTAAAAATGATAAGGACAATAAATGCATAGTGCATTTAAAAACTTCTTTGTTACCTGACTTAGTTGCCAAGTGACCTCTTATTCAGCCCGTCCGTGTGGTTTATCTGCAACAAAAATGAATTCATAAATAATTTACTTGCTTTGCATAAAATATTACTATGCTTTAACAACAATAGAAGCCTCTTTATTTAAAACTCCCGTTTGTAGGTTATTTATGTCTCCTTCTTATCGTGTGAGCTAAAGGTTTTTGCAATCTAACAAGCCCTAGTGTCAGAGTTTTCTCAAATCTGCCGGACGGCCTCTGACATGGAATTGTAACAACAACTTCTATCAAGATAACAGCACGGGGGTATTACACCACCAACTTCCTGACTCCGGGCTATTTTGAATAACCCACAAAGCGATTTCGGCCTGACCTGGGAATCGAAATCGAGACCCCATTTACAGAGTCTCGCGTTATGCGGCCACTAAACCAGCGACTCAGTCAGTTATTTATTTCAAGATGATGGTTGTTTACAAGGCTTTTAGTAATATAGACAAACCCTAGACCATTAACTCGATGCCTGGCTTTTGGTTTTATGGACTGATAATTGCGAGAAAAGTCTGAATTAATTAGTGAACTTAGTGCCTAAGTGATTAAGGCCTCCGATTCCAATGCTATTAATTCTTTTTGTAACGAAAAATCAACATGTCAGATTTGTTTCTGCTTGTAAATATTCGCGCTTTAATCCTAAATTTATGTAAATATAATCATGCAGCACAAAAATACTTGAGAGAAACAAATTCGGATTTAAACTAACTACAACTATATGTACCTATGTGTTAGTTATCCAAATATTAAATACTCAAAGCGTAAGCCGCTTGTTTGAAACATTTTAAAAGCTTTACGGATTAGTTTCAAATTCACGTGAGGATTTCGTGAGCTATGGGAACGATATTTAGTTTTCGAGTAGAGTATGATACATTTCAATAGTGAACACTATCATTTTATAGAAGTTGAATCTATGTAGAACTAGAATCAAAACGTCTGAGATTTATGTATTAACGACATATTACTGAACGATGGTATATACCCTAAATAGGTACAGCTAAAAGTTTTTTTGTAATTGTTGAAATAAGAACGGTGATACAAGAGAGAATACAAAAAGATTATAATTAATATAAAAAACAAAGTTATGGAAATTAATAATCAACACGAAATGAAAAATATAAATTATTTAAGCTATGTACTGTGATGCTCGAAACAGAAGAAAAAAAATACAAGAAATGACACGCAGGACGGTAGCACGAAAAAAAGTATATAGAACGTGCCAATTGGCTTATAAACTATCACTATTTATACACAAAAAAAATGCATTTTCGCTGCATTGAAACACAATTTCGCATCTAATAATTAGAAAATTAGGTTTATCCATTGATGGCGCAATGCACCATGAGGAAAAGCCGCTTCCCCCCACGTAATAGTGGGGTGCGAACATTCCGCTACGGATGAACTTCCTCCCACACGACCTCGACTCAATCAAGCATCAAACTTGTCTAAGCACGTTAGTGGAAAGTTGAAAGAAAACAGTTTACTTCCGCACAAACACCACGTTATTAGAACTTGCATGTTTCACATACGCTATACGGCTCATAAAGTCGCGACTCGTCATTTTAAATTCAAATCGTCAATTATATTGTAGAAAATTTCATGACTGTCGTTACAAGTAAAACATGTTTAACCATTTTTAAGGGAGCTGAAGCATTTTAGATATGTCATTATTCACAAGTTGATTAGGGCTTACTAGCTAGGACTATAAATATAATAAATAGTAATTATAATAGCAATAAATAATTATAAAATAAATAGTAATAAATAGTAATTGTGAGCGAATTACTGCTAATACTCGTACTATTACTAGAGTATAAATACTATTCGCGATAATTAACTACAATTGCAGGCCTACAGTCCACTCAGCATCTACGTTTTATGCGAAAATATTGTCTTTTTAGGCGATACTTATATCCACTATTTAATTAAAATTTGATTAAGCATACCATCCACCCTATAAACTTTTGCTTAAAAACACTTCAGAATTTTATTTTGTGGGGTAAAAATACTTTTAGTGTAAGAATTTAAATTATTGACCAAATAATGCATCGCGAACAAAACTTTTTAAATGCCTCGTGAAGTAGTTCATAAGTAGGTTCTCGTACGTACAGATTCTTATCAAAAGTTATTAAAGATTCCTTCTATTCTTTCACAGAATCAATATTGGGAAGACGGCGTCCTTTTTCGTCTCATCTTTAATGGAAACCAGTGAATATGAAACAGTTGGTTTGTGTATGCTAGGAAATACTAGGAGCAGAGGATTTTTTTACGTGAGTGTTGAAAAAGTTATTTGTTTATGTATTGAATTTCTGACAACAGTTTATTACATATGGCGCATTTACGTATAGTTGTATAATATTATATACATATGTACATTGATATACAAGAAATGCAGCTTGGCAAATTATACGGCGACTAGGATGAGGAATATTTAATTTAAAAAATATCAAATCTAAATCGTATGTATGTCAAAATGAAGAAACACAATTGACACTCTTCCTGGCATTATTGTAACTATTGATATGCAGATTCTGATCAAGATAAGATCTCTCGCACAGATGAGATTTAAAGTCACTCGCTCATAACAAAATACCAAAACTACAAAGGGGAAAATGCAACAAAACTACAAATAAAAGTCGTATCTGCAGTTTCAAGTGGAACATCAATAACACATAATACACGGAGCATTATTCACGATCAAAATCAAATGAGATCGACACTAGCGCGAAGAATGGATCGTTTAACTGTCAAAGGCATCTTCTGTTGCACCGCACTTACGTGGGGTAGGGCTGCCGACTGCACGCTTGTGGTAGGATATTTATAACCTACTAGCAGTTTCAGAGGTTCATGCACCCAGATAGAACCTATTTTAATCTATAGTAATGTCAAATTTAATCTGAGCTGATTAAACGGTTTCCTTATGAAAGCGTAATGTGAAACAGAGTGGTAGCCCAGGGGTTAAGAAGCCCACTTCTCAAGCGCAAATAATATGGTTTAGAAAGCTAGCATGTCCCAATGTGAGTCTAGACCTATATATTATTAAAAAAAAAGTTTTTTATTTTATGTGTAGTATGTAATCACTAGAATTTCTATTGCTATTAGATACTTTTTAGGTGCCACGGGCAGCTATTAATAAAAGCATAATAATTATTTCTGAACTATATCACGAGTCTCTTATTTCAATTCGAGTCGATAGTTCTTTGTCAGCGACCTTGGATTACAGCCTTTGTCTTTGATAACTATCGAAAGGTTTAAAGGACACAGGCTTGACACACAATACAAACTAAAGCCAGAGTTTAATTGAAACATAAAATAATTGAAAGTTTTAATTGATCGAGTTTCGTTTTCTATTGTAAACAGAATTTGAAGTTTCTAATGTGACAATCGATTTTCTGTTAAGTGTGTTCTTGAAATCTATATAGAAAATAGAAATAACATTCATTGGTTGCTTAATGACAAAATCCCGAAAACTATTTTAGTCAGATTCATGATATTTCTGGGAAATTGATAGCAAATATATATATAGATTATTAATAATAAATAAGACTTCTTATTCACATTCAAAGGGGTTAAAATTTGTATCAATCTATATACCTATTTTCTGAAATCGAAATAACAGTTTGCAATAAAAATATTTAGGTATTTAAAAAAAACATTAAGACGTCCGTATTTTTTTCTCTATTAGACCCGGCGATCAATCTATGGCTGTTAGAAAAAGGATCTGCACACTAACTTTAAATTTTCTCAATTAAAGACGCATATTTTTTAAATTTCATAACTCATTTAGTCTGAAAATCATCACTTTTCAAAAGTTAAATGAACAAAAAATTAACCACCCATCCTATGTATCAACAAACATGTACCTATCTCCATGCAGAAAAGTTGCATTTCCAAACTGTTCCTCTAAACCTTACTCGAACAATTACTGCGCTTACCAACAAACAACAATTCATTATTTTCAAAGAAATAGATAAAAGCTATGGCAATCAGCCAGCCCTGACCACTGTCGAGAAAGCACATAAAGATGACAAACAGATGCTCGTATTGTATAGATGCGTGCAATTATCAGCTCTTTGACTCCACGACCACATCGGACGTCGATTGCAGAACGTTCTTGAGTACGACAAGCGTTAGTCGTGTTTAATGTTCGTAGCTTTGTGTTTGTGTAAACACGGAACTACATCGTGTGCTTGATGGATGATCTGTTAAACAAAGGCTTTCGTATGTCATTAAAGTCATAATGGTAGATTGTAATACAAGGGGCAAAATTACCTATAGACTTGGTTTCTATTTACTTCCTCGCCAAAGCTCAGGAGTAAAACTACCTCGTATCGTTATAACCCATTATGGTTTTTAGCGCCGTGTGTGTGTCTATACTTTTCACTAAAATTGCGAGAATATAAAATAATCCAAAGCAAAATTAAATAATTTTATTGTATTAAAAATTAAATATACAAAAATTAGTGCTCAAAACATAATTATTATGTTTTGAGCACTCATTTTTCAATCAGGTAGAAATTAATTTTCTATTCTAATTTTGTATGATGTGAAAAACTCTCATAAAACCTTAGTCTACTGTCAATACGCGTACATTGTCCCAGTCCACAAAGGCGGTTCGAAAAGCGACGTGTCCACATATCGTCCAATATCTTTATTATCATCTCTGGCTAAATTTTTTGAAAAATTGGTACATAGTGAGATTTACTTATTATTTATTTATTTATTATTTATTTATTTATTTAGTGAATAAATAAATAAATAAATTACCCAGTACTACGCCCAGTGATACTAAGAGAACAACACGGGTTTGTAAAGGATAGGTCTTGTGTTAGTAACCTCCTTATTTTTACATCACACCTATTCGAAGGCATTGACAATAAACAGCAAATCGACGTCGTATATACAGATTACCAAAAGGCGTTTGATAAAGTTGACCACGAGCTTTTACTTCATAAAATAGCGTTCAACGGAATAAGGGGCGATCTACTACGATGGTTTGTGTCCTATGTCACTAACAGGACACAAAAAGTAGTTATTAATGGCTATGAATCAAGTTCTTACGTCAAGGTTACGTCAGGAGTCCCGCAAGGCTCAATTTTGGGGCCACTATTGTTCATTTTATTTATTAACGATATTAGAAACTGTTTTCACAACTCAAAATTTCTTCTTTACGCGGATGATTTAAAAATTTATAAAAACATTACCAGTTTTTCGGACTGCTTGGACTTCCAGAATGATCTTGATCGCTTCTTCGAGTACTGCACTGTTAATAAACTTCACCTTAATCTTTCCAAATGTCATAGCATTACGTTTACTAAAAAAAAATGTGTTACTAAATTCAAATACTGCCTTGGCATTAGTCCTCTTGATAATGTTACGTGTCTCCGCGATCTTGGTGTCCTTTTAGACTCGAAACTACATCTTGATGCTCACGTGGATAACATTGTTAATAAGGCCTATAAAATGTTTGGTTTTGTAATGAGAGCAACTAGGGAATTCCACCGTCCCTCTACTTACTTATATCTTTACAAGACCATCATCCGTCCTCATCTTGAATACGCTGTCGCTATTTGGAATCCGTTCTACAATAAATATAATGACATCCTAGAGTTGGTCCAACGAAAATATCTACGTGCCATGCACTTCAGATGTTTCCGTAAAAAAATATCCTACGAATCGTTACTTGTAAAATATAACCTTCTTACCCTACAATCTAGACGCACTCTTCTAGAAATGATGACCCTTTTTAGTATATGTCACAACAAGTTTGACTGCGTCGAACTTGTGAACAATTTGTGCTATCTGGTCCCTCGCACTATACATTGTCGAGAAGCACGCTCGAGACGTTTGTTCGCAACCAATTTATGTCGTACCAACTCTGGCGCACGCTCACCTTTGCACAGATTAGTGGACACTTTTAATAAACAGTTCTGTTCAATGGACATTATGTTCCTGGGCAATAATCAATTTAAAAAAGAGATTATCACTACTTTAAAAGATATAGATCATCATGGCAAGATTTAGTTTTAATTCTAGCTCATGTTTAACATTTAAGTAGTCTTAACAATAGCTAGCTATTTCTCTAATTGTAATCCGTGAATAACGTCGTGGGTAGTATATTTGTCAATTTCATCGTGTTCTGCATTGTGTGTACTGTGTAATATACTACTGTTTGTTATTCCAAATAAATAAATAAATAAATACATGAGGAAGGGTTAAAAGGAAGGGTTAGAAACCATTATTATGGTAGTCCAAACGAATATACCAATATCTTTTACCTTGATCATTGCCTTTCCTGCATAAAACAAAACAGATCAAACAACTCAATACCCAGGATTAAATAAACCTCATTACTACGAGTTTCGGACTGATTTATTAAATTACAATTATTTTACTGGTGTTCAACGCAGATTTAATCAAAATATTCCTAATAAACAATGCGCTCAAAACTCAACTTCTGCGAAGACCCAATTAACACATCATCGTTTTTCCAAATAAATTTAGGGTTCAGGCAACAATTTAAAACCCGGTCACGTTTATATACAATTACGAAACAAACTCTGCCGTGTCTCCGTAATATCGTAAACAAAAATCCTATATTTATTACGATTGTGTTTTTTTCGTTAATGTCATGAGAGAGTTCTGAATATTTCGTAACAAGCAAAAGCGTCTAATATTTCTGTCTTGTTTCATGAGAAACAATTTGGGTTATTAGTATTTACCTAATATACCTAGTATAATAATATATATTCGTTCTATTTCTTATTCTCATTGGATACTTCTGGAGATGGATACACTGTTTATAGGCACTACCTATGTATTTGTTTCTCATTCTTACGTGCGGTAAATGACCACGCATCCAATAATGATTCTAGGTTTATTTGATAATAATTATATCGAAAATCTTAGAGTTGCTGTTCTGTTTTTATTGGACAAATGAAGAATGTACCTGCACATGACAATAATGGCAACTATCTATTTTAATAATATTAATAAAATTATACTACTTTCCCCATCCAACTATTATTATGAAAAGGTTTCCGTATAGAATAACAGCTCAGAAAAGGATACGTTCATTATATCCCGGTCTCACCTATCATGATTAAATATTGCCTCCGCTACGTCAGGTAGACCACTACTTCAACCCACATAAAATTTTTAGTATCAAACTTTACATTTTGCTCTAATCCCGCCACACTGGCACCAGGATTACCGTGTTTGGCATACAAAGCCTATATTTGACACGATTAGTCCTTTCAAATTCGCAGTCTTAATAGGATAGGACATGGATTATGTGGGTCGGGATTACGATAGAGAGGTATAGTCTCATTTAGCTTAGCGTTGGTGCGGAAAACTGGAAAATTCGTTTTGGACTTGCGTGCCCTACGCGTTGAATACTTTATTATATGGACATGTCTAGTAACTTATACATAGTATATGGTGTATCTATTGGACTATGGTTATACTCATAGTTCGATAATACATTCGAGTAAATTATTCTAATCTAATTACACATACAGAAATACGACATCATGGAATGCATTTTAAGTCCCTCAATAAAGAAAAAGGATGATATCTTTATTTGGCCTGACGGATATTTTATGAAAATTATCTTATTTTTATCCTTTTATATTTACAAAACTAACAATCGTCTAAAAGGTTTTATGATCGCGTAAAGGTATTCAATCATACTTGCACAAAAGAATCGGGCAATTGTTTCTACCATGCATGAGACTACAAAGTACCGGGCCTTTGAGGGGTGAACGTGGGGCAGAATACACAGAAGCCCTTTGAGACAACTTTTTAATTATTGTTATTGAGTAGTTGTAAATCGTGATTCGGCCAAAATAATAATAAACAACTCATTGGGCAATTTGAAATGCTATTGTTACGAGTCTGATGGAAATGTAAGTTTGAACTTAAAACAATTCTGTTGTTGAAGATTGCTACGGAACTAATTACTAAGTTTCCTGCAATTATTTCTCGGCGAAGCCAATTCTAGGAACGGGTTTATTGTAAATCATTTGCTTGAAACATTTTAAACTTGACTTCATTAAGTTGCAACGGTTATTTAGAATCACTTTTATTAAAAGTAACTTGCTGTAAAGTTTAATTTTGTATTGTTAGTAATGTTTATATCATGCAAGAAGCGAGAATAACCCTAGGCAACTACTGCGGCAGAATGAAATATTTTTTGTTTTTTGATAGTAGTAGTAGTATCATTGATAGTATTTATTTTTTTGTAACGTCGATTGATTTACATAAAATACTGCTTGCCTAAAATTAACCTTATATTTACTCTCGACTTAAAGACTACAGGTTAGCTCTCGAAGAACACACCCCGGCAGTAGGTTCAACTCCATAGCCGTACACAATAAATGAAAATCGTTGTTGTTCCAAAGCCCAAAGACATAATATTCTTTATTATCTACACAAATGACACACACTTCTCTGTATAAGAAGAGGCCTGTGCCCAACAGTGGGACAATATGCATATTATATTTTACATTTCATTGGTCCTTGTAAGCCAGCTTTGTCTTTTTAATCATACATAGCATTCATAGAAGAATATTCTACTTTTCGATAAATAGAACTAGAGATAGATAATGTAAACTCAAACAGAAGAGATTTCCTTTAAGCCGCGTATTCACTGGGGGGTGTCCGGCGATATCTGTCGTGAAAGACAACGTGCGGTATCGCGCGGCTGTCCGGAAAATAAATTTTCCTCTAGTGTATTTGCAGCTTTATATTAGGTTGGTAAACGGTGGTGTCTACTTGATGTAAAATGTTCTCTTAGGACTGAGATATCAAAATTATAGTGCGTTACATACCTAAATAACTACACTCGGTAGCAATGCGTTAGGGTCAGTTTGAAAAAAAATAAGATATATATATGATAATGATCGGTGCTAAGTGAGTAATTGAGGAATTGATTTTGTTATTTTTTGAATAAATGTAAATGGAACATATTAAAAAATACTTTAAATATTTTTAGCGTTAATTCTCAACTTTAAATCTATTTTTGCATATGAAAATATTTTTTTTAATAAAAAGCAGTTGCGTTTTATTACATAAAAATAGTATTCATATTTGAAGTTAAACGTTTTAATACCTTTTTATTATCTGACCTAAATTCATTGATCACAATTGTACTAAGTTATAGTCCCGTGGGTATGAAGAAATACAATTTAGCGACAGAAATAAAGTGGTAATACCTTCGGGGAACTCTTTCATAACTAACTTTACTAATAATTTATTAGTACCTACTGTATTACGCTTTAGTCCCTAAAGAGTTAGAAGAGGTTACATAAATTCATGTTTTGTAAGCTGTGGTAGGTCCAACATTCCATGGAGACGATTACATCATATTTATGACTCTAGTCTGCTTATGAGAATAGCCTATAAAAAAGGCATGAACTCAACTCATGAGCATATTTTGTTTTTAGAGCCTTACCATGACGTATCTAACCAGGGGGCTTAGACAAAGTAACAATTTAAAAACGATAACAAAGTTCGAAAAGACTAAAATGTATGGGACTGACATAAGCCGCGTTAAATCACGTGGTCAATCGACATCGTTATCGCAAGTTGGTAGACAATGTTTTAATTCGTAACGAAACTATAGAGTAACGAATTGTTTTTGTGGCTATCCCATACAAATGCGTAGACAAGCAGCACTTTCAGCGTTCGCCTTCGCTTCGATAGCGATCGCCAAAAGAGATAACGAAACGAATGTTAAAACGTTGTAGTTATAGAAACATTATGGCCGGATTTCATTTAGCAGCAGATTTTTGACACGGTGTGATTAAATTTACTTACATACTCTTAGGTAGGTATTTCTTCTGTGCATTATTGCAGATCGAAAATGCATTCTTTACGTTTATTGTGGGCTGCACACAATGAAAACACCTGGGAGAGGCGCCAAAACCGGTTAAGACAGCGACGGCAATTGGAAACAATTGAGGATATGCCAGAATTGTTATTCATCCAACATTTCAGGCTTAATAAAAGAACATTTAGAAAATTATGTAACGACCTAAAATGTCATGCCGGATTAAAAGGTTCCCCTGAAATTCCCCTGGAAATAAAGGTAAAAAATTTAATTGCAGGCATCATCGAACCAAATAGATTATACATATATAGATAACCAGATATACAGATTACTCCATCATCGTTAAATTATCCGACACTTATAAAAAAACCGGCCAAGTGCGTGTCGGGCCACGCGCAGTAGGGTTCCGTAGTAGGTCTCAGTTAGTCGACTATAACTCTGTAACTGGTTAAGCCTACTTAGCCGTGATAGTTTTCCTTGTAAGTTCATTACATGTGCTACGTCTGTGATTTTTTTCACATTTCTAGGTACAGCCATTCAAAAGTTAAAGGGGGGGGTAACTCGTATCGAACAAAAAAATTCACTTAAAATCTAGATATTTCGCAAATGGCTCGCTTAACCGAAAAATGATCTTCACACACCCATAACATTTTTAAAAGACCTATCTAACGATACCTCACACGAAGGGGTACGCGAGAAAAAAAATATTCATCCCTACTTTACATGTTTGGGAGCTACCCTAAAAAAAAATATTTTTCAAAATTTTATTTTACCACTTTCTCGGCGTGATCAATATACATATTCATACCAAATTTCAGCTTTCTAATAACAAAAACCACGGAGCTATGCCGCGGACAGACAGACAGACAGACAGACAGACAGACAGACAGACAGACAGACAGACGGACAGAGCGAAACTATAAGGGTTCCTTGTCGGACTACGGAACCCTAAAAATGAATCTATTTTGAATACCATTAAGTTTTGGAGACCATCTAAAAGTAATAACACTTTATTCACTTACCACTGCCAAAATATTGTTTTAATTATAATTTGAAAACGATTAAACGCAACACTCACTTATTCTTAGCATTAAATACTTTTTGAAAACAACAACAACAACTACTAAGTTCGCGGGTTTGATCCGATTTGACACTTCTTGACTGACACTGACAGCTAAATTTTCGATACCATAAACAATATTTTTGTTTCTTAACGAATAAACAATTCGACACAACGATCGCGACAATAGTGTTACATTGGCTAGGAAATTGTTTTCGATATCTCAGTGACGATGACGAATTTAGATATCGTTTCGGTACGAAGCGATGTTACTTTGTCTAAGGACCCAGGAATAGTTTCGTTGTGGAAAAGAGACGGTGCTATATAAATATAAAATTTATAAAATTTTAATAGCCGTGTCTCGCTCTTACACCTGAATAGTGATTGCAAAAACACGTGGTGGTACGGCCCCAAGTCGCTCGAAAGAGACAAGAACAGCACTTTCTATCACTATACCTAAAAAGTAGAACTAGCAGTTAACAAAGAATAAAACTGCAACACATTAAGACTACCTTCAGCCCGCGACTTCATCTATGGGCTTCAATATTTTGTCCAGATATCGGGATAAAAAACTGTATTTTAACCCATCTAATTTATTTATTTGCGGGCTGAATTCTCCCTAAAACCGTTTAGCCATTTTAACACATAATTTATTAAAAGACTTCCGACCATGTGTTTGGAAACGTTGGCATTTCTAATAATATAGCAGGATCTTAAACTATTTACAGACGTAAAAATACTTAGAACATTGAGCTGCTACCAACAAGGCAGAACAGATATAACAAGAGAAATGCAGTAAGTACCGTTGATTTCTGCGCAAGAGCCGGTCCCTATAAACAGTTCGTGCTTAAAAAGCCGTCGACAGCTATAGCACTCCGGATATGTACCGTTACGGCCTTGATCGCACATCTGTTAAGTGTGTATACAACACTAACCTCCTGTTAGGCTATTCCGTATATTTAACTCACGCTTACTAAGACCCGTACGATACTTCGAAGAAAGAAGAAATCATCTTATGACTCCTCCCGCTGTAAGCGGCGCAGGAGGAAGTGTTAGACTCTTACTGACTATAGCCCTATAGGTTCTATAGGGCTATAGTCAGTAAGAGTCTCAGACCCATTTTCTTTCCTTCGCCCTTTCAAACAACTCCGTAGGTAGGCTACGGAGTTTTTTGAAAGGGTACTATATGCATACGTTTTGTCTTGAGCCTATATTTGGAGCCTTTTTTTCGATGAATATTTTTTTTTTGTAATATTGCTTGAGTAGGTAGTGTTCTGTAAAACGGACCTTAAAAAGTTTATAGATAGAGCTACAATGTACCTAACGCGATTTTTGGCGAAATCGTTTTTATAATAACAATAATATAACGCCTATCCTCTTCGAAAGGTTAAGCAGACATGTAGATGTAGCCCACTTTATGTTTCAAGCGGTTAGAGATCCACCTTTTCAAATGAATAAACCCAATAGCCAAGCGAGTCAGAGAGACAGTTCTACAAAATATGATAAGAATAATGCTAAAACAGTTTGAAATAAACCCTTTCTAAATGACACAGCATCACGACCCGTGATCACGACATTCACCAAATGTCGCCTTTAATCCTACTAATATTATAAACGCGAAAGTTTGTAAGAATGTATGTATGGATGTTTGTTACTCTTTCACGCAAAAACTACTGAACGGATTTGGATGAAATTTGGTACACATATAGCTTTTAACCTAGATTAACATATAGGATACTTTTTACCCGGGTGCGCGGAGTAGTTCCCTCGGGATGCGGGTGAAACCGCGGGAAACAGCTAGTCTTTAATAAGTATAACTTTAAAAACAGAACATTTTAAAACGCTTAAGATAGCATGAGAGCATGTCATATAAAAAGTAATTTGTCTTCCGAGCGGGCAGTCGCTGTATGCTGTGAGCTCTGAAGACAATTCCGTCGCTATTCTCACAAATGGTTCAAATAAATAAAACATAACTTACAAACGTATTACAGTTTTATTGTTCTGCTCATGGACGATAGACCAATGATGTTAAGAACATTGCATTGTCTAAGTTTACACATTCATGTCTTGCCTGACCTGACTACAACGTTATAGTAAAAAAAACTACAATCGTATATAAGTCAAATAATGATTTTCTTTTACGACAAATAATTAAACAATATAAATGTCAGCGCTTTTAATTAACTTGGCGACTACTAGAAAACAATTAAATTATAAGTAAAAAGAACTGCATAAACATACGATTCGTAGCATGTGGCGTTCTCCAATTATTGCCAACTCCCGTAAGAAAATGCGTTGTTTTTATATTTAAATAAACTGTTTCCCGCTGTCAAATGTTAATCCAGTTTGTAAGCTAAGTGTGTACCAAATTTCATCAAAATCCGTTAAGTATTTTTTGCGTAAAAGACTAACAAACATCCATTCTCACAGACTTTCGCATTTATAATATGTATAAGAATCCACAGGCACATCACCTGTCACTGTTTACAAAGAACTAAGAATAATTCAACAGCATCTAACTGGCTAAAGCGACCACCCATTTACTATGTCAATCATTGAATATTCCATTTTGTTCACGTAGATCTGTCTCTCCTAATCACCATTGTTAATCCAACATTTTATATGTACAAACTTAAGTACCATTTATACAGCTGTTTTCAATGGTACTTTTTATTTTTAATAGACTAACAAAAATAAAGTAGGTACTATAGTCTGTTCCAATTGATTTAAGGAAAAATGAAAACAAAATCATAACCTATTTTGTTCTAGTTCACTATAGCAATACTATTTCTAACAGCGAAACAAGGAAAAATCTCAAAACCTAGGTAGCAATTCAGGACCTCGGAAAATACTTGTTATTTAAAGGCACAGCTCCACAATACTTCAAACGAAGTCAACAATTTACTCCGTGTTCAACATTGAATCGCCACCGACGTCAGCTTTAAATATTCAGTGAATTTAAACGTTTTACATAACGGACACCGCTGCATAGACTAACAGATACAAAGTACACAATTAGTATTAAATGTAGACACAGAACTTGTAAATATTTAACATTATGCAAACGAAATGTTGAACAAATTCTTGCTGCAGACGCGGTAAAGGGGTTGGCTGACGACCTTTCCACCTGTGAGGACTGCAATTCAAAATGTTGGTGGTCTTTCTTAGTATGTTTTATGTCTGTGGATTATGCTTGAAATAGTACCTTATACATTTTTATACGAAAAATTAATAAAGATTAATTAAAATCACATTCAAATGTTTTTTTTGATAGAGTTGTTATTTAGTAGTTGGCTGATGTTTGTTGAAATAACAACAAAAAAAAATCCAAACTAATGAGAAGATGAGGTAAAATTAAGTAATAAACTATTAAATTTATATAAAGTTTCGGAATCCATTAAGTTTGTTTTTATTGATAATTCACCGTTTAAGATAATTGTAATATATTTACGTCATATCCTGTTAATCAAGTCTTGGAACAAAAAAATAGCTAAATATTGAACAATTAATATAACCTGTTATTTATTTATGATATTACAAAACAATCAAGTTTGAATCCAACATCGCACACCTGTCAAAGTCGTAGTAGAAGTAGTACCTATGCTATCTGATGGTGAAAGCAATTCCTGCTGTCATTACATCAGTTCATTTACACAATAAGGCCCAAGTTCACCGACAAAATAACGGTCCGATTACCTTAAAACAGCTATCGCCTTTGAAAAATCACACTGATTTAAAAAAAAATATTGACACCTCTCGCTTTGCGCCTCTTACTAATCTGTCGTATTTTTTAACCGACTTCAAAAAAAGGAGGAGGTTATCAATTCGACTGTTTTTTTTTTTTTTTTTGTTTTTTTTTTTATGTTTGTTACCTCATAACTTGCGACTGGGTGAACCGATTTTCATGATTCTTTTTTTATTTGGACGCTGGTGCTTCCCGTGTGGTCCCATTTAAATTTTATCACTACCGGTTCAGCCGTTTTATAAATATATCAAAAATAACGATTTATCTCTACTTGCTGATATGCCAAATACTTAGATGATTTCGTTATTTACGCTTATTACAACCTAAAAAAGTGGTGTGTTTATTTTGTTAAGATAGCAAGACCGAGATACTGAAAAGCGAAAAAATAAAAAAAAACTTTTTACAAAAAAATTAAACCGACTTCCAAAAAAAACTGAAAAGTAAAAAATAATTTTTATTTAAACGCTTTACAACCAAAACATCGCTTTCGAAGTCGGTGGCGAAATACTAACAATAGTATAACTTACAAGACACCGACTTCTAGAGCGATGTTTTGGTTGTAAAGCGTTTAAATAAAAATTATTTTTTACTTTTCAGTTTTTTTTTGGAAGTCGGTTTAATTTTTTTGTAAAAAGTTTTTTAATATGGACACAGGGCACTACCATGACTTTTCAAAGTAGTACCGTGCACGTTACAAGGAGTGACTGCCTATCTGACCTCCACAACCCAGTTACCGGGTAACACGAAACCCCTTGGTAAGACTGGTTGTCAGACTTTCTGGCTTCTGTCTGACTACCGGGACCAACAGCTTAACGTACTTTCTGAGGCACGGAGGAGTCTCAATATGACATAGATGGTCACACATCCACGGACCGACCGCGCCTAGCGCAGCTTAACCTTTGATCGATTGACCCATGCGGCTTTAACTTAGCCACGAGCTCTTCCAGCACAATAATGATATATTGTATTATTTTCAGCTCATAAAAAAGTTAAAGTACTAAAATAAAATTTAGGTCAGTATAAAACTAAAATAAAATGTATGCTCAAGCGGGTCAGACTCGGTACTAATTGCAGCCGACAAAAACTTTGTCGTCCATGTAGTGAGGTATATTTTATCATATAGCTACGTATTAAATCACAGTTTTAAATAATGTGTACTTAAATATGTTGTTATTGTGACAGCTATTGTAATGAGAATCTTATTATAAAACAATTCATTTGCCATAATATTTTATGTGTAGTGAGCGATTGTTACGTAATAAAAAAATGAATTAATAAATGGGTAGATATTAATATTTTACATTCACAACAAAAAAAAATACCAATAAAATTAAATTTAATAAAGAAATTTTAAACATAATATCCTTACCAAACATCTTTACGTAAAATTACTTAGTTAATCGCTTTAATTTTTACATCATGCCAGTAAGTAAACCTAATTAAATAAATGTTTACATGACATAATTATATATTTCGTGTTTCAACGCACATTAGCAACAGATAAATGTACATCTCTAGTCGCGTGGCACGAGTACAATCAACACATTAAGCTATAAACGCGGTGCGCTATGTACAGTTAGACAAACAAGGGTCTCGGTCCGCTTTCCGGCTAGGCCCAATAGCGGTAATTGCTCAAACCAGAGACGAGTGCCACACTTGCCAATAGGGATGCCACTGAAATGTATTTTGGCTGTGGTTGTACTTGTCTAAATATAGTTGAGTCTAGTGATCGGAAAACCCACTGCTGAGAGATGAGATCCTGGATACGTTTCCCAGGTTGAACGATTATGTTCGAAAGAGTTACAACGCCCCCGGAATATAAAGAAGTGAGGAAGAAACATGGATGAATTTTAGTCAGTAAGAGTCGGACAGTCCTTCTCGCCCCACACACTCGAGGAGACAGCCAAAAAAAAAAACAGGTCTAGCAATTAATAGGTGTAGATTTAGGCTTGTTTTAATATAATATTATTTTCTTAAACACTGTCTCGTATATAAAGTAGTTGCAAGCGCGACGAAGAATGAGGTCCGATCCCCGGGTCTAACCGGGTCTTTTGTTTTGTTTTTCCATGTTGAGTTTTTCAGCAGCACTACAGCAGTCTAGTTATTTTGATCTATTATAAATCGCAATAGGCGACGAGGGTATGCTGTGGGTACACTTATTTTCAAACTAATATTCCTAACCCAACCCTCAACTTTCCCATTACATAGGCAGCTAATGAATCATAGTCATAACGATGTACCTATCTTAAGCGTTACTATAGCAAACACATGAGTGTGCTATAGGTACCTACAGGACTACCCAATCCTTCGGTATGTTATGTTATATTAGAATTCGGATCGAATTTCGACACCGAAAACCTGTTACTTTAGTTTTTATCTAGATAGAGTGACGAATATGGAGCTAAAAATAAAACAGGTGTTGCGATTTGACGTATAGTAGGTCAATACGATACAGTACGATATACTAATAATGAGTTGTTTTAGAGATACAACAGCAAAAGCAATTTACAAAGTTTCCCCTATTTTTATTATTAGCAGATTATTCATTTATTACAATTCAATGGGCTCGCATTTTTTACATTATTATAAATAATTAATAGTAGTTACTAATAAAATATTTTGAGAAATTATTATAATTTTAAATAATATGTATTATTATCTTTTCAACCGGACAGCCCTAAAGTGTGTCCTAGTTGGACGCTGTGTTGGCTTTTACTCACTACTTTTAGTAGGACATTTTGTTTTCTATCGCTTTGTAAATATTTCGGTTCACTAGCCGCTATAATTTAAATGATTGCATATTTTTTTATTTTTTTTTTACCAGTAAATATAGCGGAAAAGTCTTTGCCAAACTACCGAGCTTTAAACTCTTTTGAAATTGATGTTAATTAAAATGACCTATGATTTATTAGAAATTAAAATAAGTTGCATATAATCGGAAATACTACTCAGAATCAGTACCTAACTATAACTGTGGTCGGAATAACTAATTAATTCGCAGAATCAATTTAGCGTCTGAAAACATTACTTAAAACATTTTTAATAGATTTTCTAAGAAAAAATAACTGCTATTAACCTTAATTTCAGAATAATAACGATAGAAATGACTAGAACATTCATCTTGTCATACGCATGAACTATTTTCTTTAGTAAAAATATTCCACAAGAAAAATTACATAAACTTTGATAATATTTATAATAATTGCTTTTTATTCAGCATTTCAATAGAAAAATCTTGACACTTATTAAAATAATTGAACAGAATACTGATATATTTAAATCTCTTTGTATGAGTGGTGGCTCCAACGACCGAGTCACGGTCATGGGTTCTGCACGGGCGCGCAGGTTACTATGCACAAAGACTTTCATCATCCCTGCTCTAAAAACTATACAAGGTGAATATCATGAACGATATATGTAGAAGCAAAAAAAAATAGTCTGGAAAGTCAACCAATCAAATCAATGCGAGGGCATTGAGCCCGAATGAAAGTCCGTTCACAAAGACTGATCAAACAGCAGCAGATTATAAATTATTATAGAAGAGTAAAAAATCAAGCCCTAGCGCTGTTCGTCCTACAGTACCTAATGTAATAAAAATACTTTAAACCAATAAAGGATAGTAAACAGTATTATGATATAATTAAACACAACATACTCCATTCCAATAAAACAGATACAGACTTCACACACTATCATTTATAAGGTTCGATACTTGCATCATCCAGAAATAGTTTAGGACGCTGACAATCGAACATCTGCCCTTAGAATGACGCAGGTGCTGGCTCAACATACAATAAGCTTCTTTTTTAGGGATAGGAAACTATCAAATGTCTCCAGAAATCAAATGAAGTGTAAGACTCTTACTGACTGAAACCCATCCATGTTCCTTCCTTTGCACTTTGCGCTCCCGGGCCGCGGTAACTCTTCCGCAAAAATCCGTAACTCCGGAAAATAAGCCTCTAAAACTTACTCTTAATTGATCATAAGTAGCACTTGACTGTTACAGCGGGTATCGCCAGTGGCATTGAAACTGGTCACATATGATAAAGGCAAGTCGGACCGGTTTACCAGACCTTGCCCTGCCTCGGATGACACGGAGAGTGCCACGAGTAATACTTTCGTGCAACTTGCGATTCGAAGCCGCCATGTTGGATCTTGTCATTGGTTTTGCGATGTGTGTCCACTATGATTTAGTTGTACGGTAAATACTATTTAAAATTTCAAATGAATACTGTTAAGGCCACGTACGTCACTACGAATAGTGTGCTTCGTTTGGATAAAAATGCTAACACCAAACTTTAAAATAACCGGGTAATGTTAGCAATATTATTGTAGAATTTAAATTGTAATTTAATTCGTTTCATTATTTTTTTTTTTTTTTTTTATACGTATAGCATCATTTAAATTGTATAACTTTCTCAGAGATAACCTGGGGGGTTAGACAAGTGGCAAAACGCTAACGCTCAATGTATGGGAATGACATATAGCTAGTTGTAAACGAATGTCATTCCCATACATTGAGCGTTAGCGTTAGCGTTAGCGTTTTGCCACTTGTCTAACCCCCCTGTACTGTATAAAGACTATTGTAAACATTTCCTTTTGAAAAGAGTGTCTATGGAGTTACTTGCCGGTTCTTCTCCATAAGACCCACTCCTTGGAACCGTGCAACTAGCTTGACATTTCATAAGTGCCTGCAAAGACCTATTTGAAATAAAAACATTTGAGTTTGAGTTTGAATAGCCACGAAATGAAACACAAATCGGCAAATAATAAATGAGGAGCCCGATCATCAGACTTGCTACGATATTCAGAATAGACGGATAAACTCCCCCCAAATATGGTCGGTGTATCCCTACGGCCCTTATTCAAGCACAATCCGAGTCTAACTGTATTACACAGCTTTCGATATTTTTTCCCGGGATTTATTGCCCCAACCCGGGGATTTACAGCTTTGACCGAAATGCTTACCCACAGCATTTTGTTAGCTTTTTATTGGCAATTTGTTACCTTGTGTATCTTTTTGGGATTCGTGATTCAACCACAAATTGAACTCTTGACATCTTTGATTTATTCATAATGAAATTTTGATGTGACAAAATCCGGAAGTTAATATATTACTGCGTGTTCATAAAAAAAACACATTTAGCTTAAGATTTTAAGGGTTCGTTTCGCAACGTAACGAGTTCCCTAATTCCCCCTTCACCGGTAACGTTGTATTTTCAACGATAAAAGCTTTTGCCGCCTCCATCTTTAATACAAAAGATAATGGAAAAATAAATGACTCTTTATATCGTCAGATTGTATAAGATCAAATCAGCTCCGACATAATGATACAACGAAATCGAATCTAATTAGATTTTCACGGTTACAAGGTACTTTTACTTAGAAAAGTTAAATAATAGTTATTTATGTAAATGTTGTCTACATAAACTTAGTACCTAAAGTTTTGTTTTGGTATCAAAGACCGATGTCAAGCTAAACTAAAATTCGGAATATTTTAAAGTAGCAAAAACTGAACACTTTAAACTATCCAATTATATCTTACATGAAAAAGGTTTTAGGTATTCTCAAAATCTATTTGATTATTCAATATTTTATCCACGAAACGACTGTCCAGTAAGAGAAAGTTCTAATAAATAAAATAAATAAAATAAAAAATAAAAAAGCCTTTTATTTCCTACTAACTACATACTTTACATTTTTTGAGTTACTTATCTAATTTAATTAATTAACTTCACGTAACTAGTTTTTCTTTGACTGTTCTACTTATTACTTATTTATAATATGCTTAACTAGTTTGTTTGTTTCTGATTACTTGTTACAACTATAAACTTATTTAAATTAACATAATAATATAGCCTAGCGTAATTTAGTTTTTTATAGCAGTAGCTGCAGGAACCCCGTATTGGGTGAAGGCCTCCTCCAAAGATGCCCATTTGTTTCTGTCCTGTGCGGTCTGTTTCCAGTTTGGGCCGGCTGTCCTTACAATCTCTTCCTCCCAGCGTGTCAAAGGTCTTCCTCTGCTCCTTTTACCTGGAGGACCTTTCCAAAATGTCACTTTTAGGGTCCATCTTTGATCTTTAAGCCTCGCGACATGCCCCGCCCATCTCCACTTGAGTTTTTGTGCATAAGTTAATGCATTTGTTGCTTTGGTAATTGATCTTATTTTTGTGTGACGTATTTTATGTAATTTCTTTATTTTTAGCATGCTGCGTTCTAGTCCTCGTTGGCAGGTTGTAATTTTATTTTTCAGTTTTGTGGTGAACTTCCACGTCTGGCATCCGTACGTCAGACACGGCAAGAGACCGGAGTTCATAACTTTCGTTTTGATAGTTATAGGGAGGTTGCTTTTGAAGATTTCCTTTAAACTCCAGTATCTCTTCCATGTTTGTTGTACTCTTCTTTCGATTTCAAGTTCGTTATTTTTCCTGTCAAAACTGATTTGCTTTCCTAGATAGATGTACTTATCTGTATATTCAAGTGGCTCTCCATTAATTGTTATTAATCTTCTCTCCTTATTCGTCATTGCCATGGTTTTAGTGAGGTTCATTTGTAATCCCACCTTGATACTAGCTAGATGTAAAGTTTCGATCATGAGCTGTAGCTGGTAGCTGGACTCCGATAACAACACTAGGTCGTCTGCGAATCTTAAGTGACTTAAGTAATCGCCCTTTATATACAGTCCTGTCCTGCTCCAATCTAACTTGCTGATTATAGCCTCCAGGATGGCTATAAATATTTTTGGTGATAAGGGGTCGCCCTGCCTTACGCCTCTTTCTATAGGAAAACTAGGCCCGAGAGTTTCTAGCTTGATTTTACCCTTGTTGTTGTTGTATATGCTTTTGATGGCCTTTATATATACGTCTTCTACTCCCTGTTGTTTTAAGCTTTCCCATATACTTATGTGTGTTACCGTATCAAAAGCTTTTTGATAGTCGATAAACGCTATGTATAGCGGTCTCTGTTGTTCTTGATACTTTTCTATAATTAATTCAAGTGTGTGGATATGGTCAATCGTAGAGAATCCCTTCCTGAAGCCCGCTTGCACTACCGGTTGTTTTGCTTCCAATGTACTACTGATTCTTTTGTTTATAATGGTAGAGAAGAGTTTGTAGAGGCACGGCAGCAAGCTTATCGGTCTGTAGTTGCCAATATCCTTCGGGTCGCCCTTTTTGTAAAGAAGTATGATATTTGATTCAGACCATTGTAAGGGTGTTTCAGAATTTTGCAGTATTAAGTTAAATAGTTTCGCTAATGGTTCGGCTAATATTGTGTGTGCTGCTTTCAATGATTCATTTGTGATGTTATCGGAGCCAGGGCTCTTTTCTAATTTCAAACTCTTAATTGCTTCTACGATTTCAGTTTCGTCGACTGGTTTAATTGTTGGTTCGTTAACGTTTTCGTTGATAGTTATTGAGATGTTAGTTTTCTGCGTCTTATCGCTGTACAGTTTTCTATAGAAGTCTGATGCCGCCTCAATAATTTCGGTTCGTTTGCACAGAGATCTATCTTGTTTGTCTAGCCCCTTTATCCAAGTCTTGCTTGTTCTTAGTTCCTTAAAGGCCTTCTTTGTGCTTCCTGTGCATTGTAGATGCCTTTCTATGGTATCTTGTCTATATTTATCGTAATCTTTTTTTATGTATTTATTTGTAATTTTGTAGAGAGCCGAAAGTTCGTTTTTCATAGATCGATTTTTATTTTTTGTTTCTTGTAGTTCTTTTCTCCTTTTTAATAACATATATGTGCGATCTGATAGTATTTTGTGTCGTTTTTGTGTATTACTCGCATCTTCTCGAGCATTTTTTAAGCTCTGACTGATAGCGTCCGTTATTTTATCATAATAGGTTTGTACCGAGGTATTTTGCAAGTTGATGGTGGGGTAGGGTAGCATTAACCTTAGGTTTTTATTATATCTTATAACTTCTTCCTTGTTACTTAATTGGATTGCTTTTTTGTTTGTAAATTTAACTCTGCTTTGTTTTTGTTTGGTAATTTTTACTGATGCTCTAATTAGTCTGTGGTCTGATGGATAGTTTACATTCATAACTTCGAAATTTAGGAATATATTTCGTTGGTTGGATATAATATAGTCGATCTCGTTTTTGTGTTTTCCGTTTGGGGATCGCCAGGTCCATCTTCGGTTATGGTTTTTCTTGAAGCATGTGTTGATGATGGTTAGATTGTGTTCAAGTGCGTAGTCTACAAGTCTCTGCCCTCTGTCGTTTCTTTCGCCATGACCATGCTGATGCACTGTTGGGTATTCACCTTCTTTGGGAGCACCAACCTTCGCGTTAAAGTCGCCCATTAATATAATGTTTTTATATGTTGTTTCCATCGCTTTGTCTATGGTCTTATAGAATTCTTCTATTTCTTCCTCACTCGCTGCGTCGGTCGGTGCATATACTTGTATAATGGATAACATACACCGCTGAAAGCTTAAGTTTAGCGTTGCCACGCGATCTGTCAATCCAATAAAGCTCTCTATGTTGTTTTTAAGAGACTTATTTATAATGAAGCCTACTCCATATTTACCCGGTACAAATCCTATATGGCAAAGTATTAAGTTCTCGTATTCCTCAATTTTGTTACCAAGTCGTCTCATTTCTGAAATACCTATTATGTCGTAATTAATTTCCTGTATTGCTTCTTCTAGTTCCAGTAGGCGTTCATATGACGATAAGGTCCTGACGTTATACGTTGCGATTTTTAATTGAGTTAATCGTTTATTTTTTCTTTTATCCGTTTGTGTAGTTTCTTTTGGAGGGTTGTGGTCATAATCTTCCACGGTGACCAGCCGGGTTGGAAGATGTTGCGTGTTTCTGGTTCTAATAGTTTCATTTTTGTTTAGATCTATGTAGGAGGAGGGGCTTAGTTGCTATATATTTGTATCGTTTATATCCTGGGCTGTATTTGTCTTAGTTGTATTTTTATTCACTAAAAAGTTTAATATGCCAGGTTTTATTGTTACTCCTTCTGAAATGCTATTTGATCTCTGGGCTATCGAGCCTTGTTGCTGTGGCTTGTTCTTTTTATTGGCTTGAGTGGTTTTATTTTGTTTTGGTACGGTACTGTTTTCGGGTGATAAAGAAAGTTTTCTCTTATTCATGCTTTCGGTGATGATCAGTTTATCATATTTGATTGTGGCTATGTTTCCTTTTTCTCTCTCTACTCTTAGCTGTTCTTTTAATTCTTTCCTCTTTTCTAGAACGCGCTTTGGGTAGTCCGCTTGAATATAATATGAAGTATCTTTCAGTATCTGTTTTTGCTTAAGAAGTTTTATTTTTATTCCCAGCGTTGAAAAAGTCACAACTATTGGCCGTGGTCTGTCGCCTTTCTTTCCTAGTCTTCTTGCTTCTTGTATATCTAAGTAGTTTAAATTGATAGAGAAGTATTGTTCTATCCATTTGATAATGTTGTTTTCTAGGTTTTCATAGGACGATTCTGTTTCTTCGATACCGAAAAAAACTATATTTCTCTGCCTTGCCTGTTTTTCCATAAAGTAAATTCTTTTCTCCTGGTTTTCCACTAATTCTTTTAATTTTTCGTGCTTTTCGTCCCATGCAAAAAATTTTTCTTCTAACATAACATTAATATTCTGTGTAACTTGTTCAGTCACCTTTTCTCCACTTTCCCGGATTGTTGTTTTCTGCACATCCAAATCTTTTTGTATTTGTTTAAGTACATTCAGGACCTCCTCCATGATGCTGAGATTGATATGTCTGGGCTTTATTTATGTGTTCGTGTCGCCCTCTGGTGGTGCACCTTCGTATTATTAGGAATACCTCTTATCTGATCGATTTGTTTGGCGGAGTATTTGTCCGGGCGAAGCGGTACCGCTCTTTTTTACTAGATGGCGTTGTAGGTCACTAGAATCTTGAGTTACATTTGCAAGTCATTTTTGAAGTTCAAAGTAAGGTTATGTTTTTTTTTTTATAATTTTCTTAAGATTATTAGACCGCGCTTGAATTTATTTATTCCACTTTCGTATCTCATGGGAAAGAGTCCGGCTTAAGCTAGATCGATTGTTTGCACGAAAAAAGTTCCACAATACAATAACACTGATGTTTGTTTGCACTTTATATCTTTACCGTTTTTATATGTTTGTACGTGTCTATTCCACATTATCTTCTATGCTTCATTGGAATCACTTATTAGTTCATCGCTAATCGCGTTTTTTGCACCAAAATACACTGTTTTTCTATTTTTAAACGGGTGTTTATTACGGATCAGATGTTTACTGTGACACAGTAGCGCCCTCTCCTTTTATTTTTTATTTAACGTATTTTATTCGCATGTTTACTCAGAAATACATGCATTCGCAGAAAAGCAACCCAGATGTAATCATTAAGAAAAGTAATATGTCAGATTCATAATACCAAGGACAGACATTCCGCTACCTATATAAATACAAAATGATCGCATTATATCATAACCGGTTTTCAAGTATTGTATTTTTTTTTTATGAGCCGAATAAATATACACCTTATTGTTGTCCATGGTGTGTACCTATGTAGGTACTCTGCCATATTATTGACTCAACTCCGACCACACCTTGAAGACCGCCCGTCGCACAAAATTCAACATATATATGTATTTATTATCTCCTGTTGGTTAGTCCCAATATTTCAAGTGACCCCAATGGGCTTCGATTACTCACCATGTTCTTTTTAAACTTTTAAGAACATGGCATATCGTAAAAGCAAAGATTACTTCGGTTAAAATTAAGTACAAGTGGGTGCGTGTGCCTTCTATGCCTCATCAAAAATTGTAGCCGCAAAAACTGACTATAAAAGATTCATCATCATCATCATCAGCTTATATATTGTCCCACTACTGGGCACCAGCCTCTTCTCACATGGAAAAGGCATGAGCATTGATCACCACGCTTGCTCAAGGCGGATTGGCGATTTCAGCCTTTTAAGACCAGGTTTCCTCAGGATGTTTTCCTTCACCGTTAGTCAGTGACGTCTAAGATATATTTAGAAAGTACAAATGACTTTAGGAAAGTCACATTGGTGGCCAGGTTTCGAACCCGCACACTCGTACACGAGAAGTAGGTGCCTTAACCACTAGACCATCACGACTTATACTATAAAAGATTAAAAATGCCAAAATAGAACCCACAAAAAACTTTAAGGAACCTCACCAATGTATCATTCGTGACGAACTGATCGTGATTGATGGTTTCCTACTAAACGTATTGTGCTCAAAGGATTTTCGAAGGCGCGGTGTTGCCATTATGCCTATGTCAAATGTGGGTTACAACCGTTTACGTCTTTTGTTACTGCTTTATTTATAGGATGAGGTGTTTTATCATCGAGTAACGGTTACTTGTATTTATTTTAAGGCCCCACATGCGTTACTCATGTGTTCCTTTACCTTTGTAACGGTTAACAATACCTGTGAATTGGAGAAAATATTATTTAATCTGATTTTAAATAAATGTGTAATATCCTTATCCAAATTAACCGCAAACGAAAAATTATAATCTGCTAAACACTAAAAATAATCTTTTATTTTATTTTTCAAAAAACCAGAGGAGTCTATTTTGTAGTTTCCGCGCATAAAGAAACATGACACTTATATATCTAGAGAGTACATTTACATCACGAGAAACAAAGGAATAACTCCACGAGGGTCACGACTCACGGGTACATCGGTATGCGGCATGCTTTATAACGCATTTGTAAAATATATACGAGACTTCGTAATATAATGTCGTGCAAATGTCCCCTAGTGTGTGAACGCCCGAATCATTGTTCTACTCTATTCTCGCATTGTTATATGGCGCGCTGGAATGTTTAATTTATTTCACAAAGTTGAAATTAATTTTATTTATGTTTATAGTGAGTTATGCATTTTTTTTTATTAATTTCCTGCGATATATAATATATAATAATCAACGGTATTTCGCGAATAATCGTTTTTATTTATCAAAGAATTATGCATACTTCAATCCTTACTAATAAACGCGAAGGTAACTCTGTCTTACTGTTTGTACTACTTCTACGGTGAACAGATTAAGATGAATTTTGGTAAGGGAATGTATTAAATTGACTCTAGAAAATGCTATTTTTCGGCTCCCTCAGGCCGCGAGTGAGCCCACGTCTATAACTAGTAATTAATGAATTGTATTATGTTTAGATAATAAATAGACACAACAATAGATTTACAGGTCGGAGGTTATATTTTGTCTGAATATTCTAAGTACTTATATTTTTTACCAACCACGACTTTTTGTCAATTTCGCATCAGATGTCATTTCGGTTCAATGAACCAACTGATTCAGAATCGAGGAACGTTCCCCTCTAGACGGATAACCATTTTTCCATATTTCGACATTATAAGATGGTAATTCTCAATACGACAGCCTCTGCGAATACCTATTGCTTTGGAGATACTTAATTTCGTTGACTATCATGATGGCAATACACGTTCTATATTTTAAAAACTAATGTAAAACGAAAAAAAACATGTTCTAAATTTTATCATCATCATCTGTCTAGTCTTTTCCCAGCTATGTTGGGGTCGGCTTCCAGTCTAAATCGGATGCAACTGAGATACCATGGAGCGACTTCCTATCCGACCTCAACCACCCAGTTACCGGGTTGTCAGACTTTCTGGCTTCTGACTACCCGTTACGACTGTTAAAGATCTACAAATGACAACCGGAACCCACAGTTTAACGTGCTTACAAAGGCTCGGAGGAGTCTCGCTATGATATAGATAGTCACCCATCCACGGACCGACCGCGAAAAGTTTAACCTATGATCGATCGACACGTGCGGCTGTTACTTACCCACCCAAATTTATAAAGAACACCCAAAATAACTGCATAAACTATTGTTTTATTATTTTAAATCTTAATTAGGTAATTAAGATTTAAAATAATAAATAATAATTGGTAATTGATAATAATTAGGTATTGTTGAAGGAACTTTATTCCACCACTCTTGTGGGTCAAAATAATACACAGTTATCTAATAAAAAATCCATATCATTACTACCACATTGCACAATCATGTACCCCGTTCCGTTTCCCTATTCCCTGGCTAAATCTCGACTTTAGTTATACAACAAGAACCGCAGCAAGAAACTTGATTATAACTCCTATAAGCTAAGACCTACATGTGTCTCCAAGAAAAACGCCAAGTAATATCGCTTTGTTAATCTCGACGAACGTTGGGACAAGTTTACACTGGGTGGATGAATTTAGTGGTTGGACTAGTAACAATTTTTAGCTGGTTGCTAGTAGGTCGGAAGAAGTGTAATAAGTCCCTATTTAATAAAAAGTGAAATATTTCCCTATTTGCTTTACAGACTAATTTTATATAGTAACTAGCTGTTCCCCTTACTTTCACTCGCATCCTATAGATCAATATTATAGTTAAGATTTGTATTACTACAGAGAATCCACATAACCTAAAAGCTGTTGACCCCTTGAACGGCATGGCATTATTATGGTGCCCATGACACTGATTTCAATAATAATGTTATATAACTATCAAAAACGTGTTGAGCATACGAACGCTTAATCTACGAACCGTGTTATCCATACATAATTGTAAATGCCTAGAGTGTAAGTAGTTATTATGTTTTAAAGTTTCTTTAAACTCCAACAGATTATTAATCAGAATAATAGCCTAATTGGAACGTCTTTCATGTGAAATTGTCTGGTAGATAAGTTTAATTGTTACTTATCCGGAGGTAATGAACTGGCTATACGGATTCTACCTGTATCTAGGTATCATGGGTGTCTAAAAATATATTTACAACTAGCTTCCCGCCAGCGGCTTCGCCCGCGTGAGTTAAAAAATGACAGCATTTCATACAAAACTTGCCCCCCTTTTTCACCCCCTTGGGGGTAGAATTTATCAAAATCCTTTCTTAGCGGATGCCTACGTCATAACATCTACCTGCATGCCAAATATCAGCCCGATCCCTCCAGTGGTTTGGGCTGTGCGTTGATAGATCACTATGTCAGTCAGTCACCTTTGAGTTTTATATATATTTATTTTTACAATAAAATAAGACAAGCGAGATTGTAACGTCATAATGTAACCAATAATCCTCGCATTCCGTAATAATATACAGAAGGCCTATTTAGTTACTTTCCTCTTTGGGTAACAAAAAAGTGGTGTTCTAGCGAGTACTATGAACTTTCGAAGCTAGTATAGTAAAAGCTTCCGTATCGAGGTATCTTTTTGCAGGTTTTGTAAAAAGGGTTAGGTAAGTACGCAGATCCCAAACGACGGTGACGTTGTAGATTTTCGTCCGAACATTTGAAATTCAACAACGTTTTTCGTACAGTAGTGAAGTTTAGTTTCGTGAGTAGAAATACTGGTTTTACCTAGGTAGGTACATAAACAAACACAGGGCATTTTTAATAGTCTGTTATACTAAAATAATAATATTTTATCACTGAGTGAATATTTACGGGTCTTACAGTTACTCATTAGATTTCCTCGTGATATTTTTCCTTCAAGATTTTTTAAAATAATAAAATACAGCCACTGTTAGATTTAAGATATGAAGACATGAACACATTTATTCAAATCTTTCTAAATATATTTTGGGTGAAGAAACTTGAAACTAATAGAGTTTATGAAAAGTTTGACAATCGTCAAGGGAAATTAAGTCATCTAAGGTGATCAATTGGCAGCCATTTTAGTTCGTTTGTGAAGTGAGTGATCGACGCTCTCCGGGGATCCAACTAGAGTACTAACCGTTCGAAACATAAGTCGATAATCGATTTATTTTCAGTAAAATTCGTTGCATATTTTTTTAAATATTTTCCAAGTAAAAATATTAGGTAAAATTAAGTTTAGATCGATACGTTTCTGTAGAATTGTATGAAACAATTTTTTTTACTTCTTTCAGCTTGCATATTTTAACTTTTTTGTAAGATTCTACTTTCAGATGTTATCTTAACTTTTTGAATGTTTTTAATGACAAACCTTTATAGTTTCAATTTACAAAAATAAAATAATAAAAAACCTTTTTAATAACATCAGCAACCATTTCATAACACGATCTCCTTTACTGAAACATCAAAGCCTCATTCTCTTAGCTAAAGATAACAGTGTAATATCCTCGCCCGTACAAACGTACCTACTAACAGTTGGCCGTTATGTTATGATACTGCGTTTTGACGTAGGCCCACCCATTCAATTTCGTAAAGTGCTTACATTATCCTCTACGTATGTCTAAATACAAGTTTGCTAAGGTCTAAGGGAACATCAGCCTTTGTCGTAAAGTGCAGGCGATAATGGGTACTAACAAATAACTTATAAACTCATCATCATCTGCCTAGCCTTTTCCCAACTATGTTGGGGTCGGCTTTCAGTCTAAACCGGATGCAGCTGAGGACCAGTGTTATACATGGAGTGACTGCCTATCTGACCTCCACAATCCAGTTACCGGGTAACACGGTACCCCTTGGTAAGACTGGTTGTCAGACTTTCTGGCTTCTGACTCAATGATGTACAAATGACAACCGGGACCTTAACGTGCTTTCCGAGGCACGGAGGAGTCTCGCTATGACAAAGATGGTCACCCATCCACGGACCAACCGCGCCAAGTGCAGCTTAAGCTTTGCTCGGTCGAACCGTGCGGCTAACTTATAAACTAATAAATATAATTTGTATCATTGAATGCAATGCTTAAATATTTAATGAGCTTATAATTGTTCTGCATGTGCAATGCGATGCGAATACGTCAATTTTTCTCAGTTATTTTAGAACCCGTAATGTTAACATAAATTACATTGATGTGCTGTGAGTGATTAATTTTAATCTACCATAATCTAAGATATACCGACGAGCAGTACGAAATGGCTGCATCTGCTCGGAATCCGAGAAATGACAGTATTTGTGAGAAAGGTTGCGCACTACGTCCAATCGGATTAAAAAGTTGTTAACTCCACATTTTCTGGGACCGTATTTTCTAGGATTCGGAATATTCTACGTCAGTCAGGGCTGTTGCCAATGACCCACTACTGTTTTCACAGAATATATTCTTAAATATTATTTATCCTATTATGTTAATATTCTTTATCTATTTATCTCTTGACTGCAGCGAGCAATTGTTATACTTACAAATAAAAAAATAATATCTTACACGAGATACGATGTTTTTATGTTCGGAAAAAGCCCAGATACAAGTATTAAGTAAGTACTCACGATATTAGAAAGCAATATATTTACTGACTTTTGCATGTATAGTTCTGAAATTGATACTTATTTTATTCTGATAACTTCTATTATAAGGTGCTAAGGATCATTTTGGAGTATCATACCTACTACTGAATGATCCACATCCATGATGGTAATCTTAATTTCAAATAAACAAATATTTTATATGTCAGTAAAAAATTAACAGTTGAAGTCACGAGTATACTTCTAGCACCTTCTAATAAGATTTGAATTCGCTATTCAAATAATAAGTAGGCGTTTAAATCCCATTCACGTCGCTACACTATTCCAGATTCCGCATTACAATGTTATCAGATTAAGCACCGATTATACCATTATCACCCACACGAACACCATTCCACTACATACCATAGAACAGTGTACTTGTTACCTCTATTGATGTCAGTACCCTTTGTGCACGAACAGATTTCATGGTCCCAATTTTCGAGGGAGCGTTTTTTTGGAAAAAATTATGCACCCAGCTAACTAGTTTTCAGTACAAAATCAACAACAAAAAACTTCGTTTCACGTGTGGAAATTCGTAGTTAAAAAGAAATATGATACTTTGTACGGCAAGTTTTGGAAACTGCGCGAGAGAGCGCTGTAGCACGTTTTCGCTGAGAATTTCTGGCAAAAAGACACGTTAGAATTCCGTCCAAAGTTCTCGTATTCACACCAATCATTATTCCGCGTTAAGATGAAACACGTCGAATATCTGCGAAGCGTGCGACAGTGATAGATAGAGGGCCAACGAGGCACGAACTGAAAAATCCCTTTTGGAATGTACCCGAGGAATGGAAAACGAAATGCGCCTGACAAATAGATGTAATTGAATGCATCTCTGTGGCACGTGAAAGATGTTTGGTGGTGGTTTTTGAAAATATGTCTATACTAATATTATAAAGAGGAAAGATTTGTTTGTTTGTTTGTAGGATTTTAATTCAAATACTACGGGACCGATTTTAAAAATTCTTTGATCGTTAGAAAGCTACATCTTTACGAAGTGTCATAGGCTATATTTATTACCAGAAATAATTAGGGATCCCTACTTAAACTTGAATAATGTAACCCAAGGTGTAAAAAAACCGGCCAAGTGCGAGTCGGACTCGCGCACCGAGGGTTCCGTACAAACCTGCAAGGTTTACAAAGTTCGTTCATTACGACAATCGAGTCATAACTATGGTATTTTTATTGCAAAATGAAATTCATAACATTACAATGGGGAAAGATGGAGGAGCATAAATTTAAGACAAAGATAATAACTCGCGGTCATTGCTGTAACTACAATTATGTTTGCAATAACAATTTTTTTGGTGGTATAACTACTTAAAATTTTAAGCTTTTCGGAATTTTTCTGTTACCTGTGCTGTAAGCTATTGCTTCTTACCAAATTTCGAGATTCTATGTCAACGGGAAGTGGTCTTTAGGTTTTAATTCCCTTGCGTGTAGTTGCGAGTTTCAAAATATGCGGTATCAATGGTTGTACTTTTGCGTTTTGCGTTTTGCGTTTTTGCGTTGACTTAGAATTTTTTTTTTCACGGGTTAAAGGCAATTAGATCTAAGTATTTGATATGAATTTCAACTTGATAGCTCTACGCGTTCATGAGGAAAAAAGTAATAAGTTTATATTTATTAAAAAATATATATTTTGTAATGTAACTAAAAATTTAAGGTTTTCGGAATTTTTCCTTTATGTGTGCTATAAAACGTTGCTTCATGCCAAATTTCAAGATTCTAGGTCGACTGGAAGTACCCTTTAGGTTTTGATTCCCTTGCGAGTACTTGCGAGTTTCAAAATATGCAGCTTAAATTGCTGTTTCTTTTGATTGCGTTGACATAGAAGTTTGATTTTGTTACAGCTTAAAGGTATTATAGACCTGAGTATTTGGTATGAATTTCAATTTAATACCTCTACGCGTTTATGAGGAAATGGGTAGTAAGGTTAAAATTATTAAAAAAAAATATATTATGTGATGTAACTAAAAATTTATGGTTTTCGTAATTTTTCCTTTATCTATGCTATAAGAAGTTGCTTCGTACCAAATTTCAAGATTCTGAGTTCACGGGAAGCACCCTGTAGGTTTTGATTCCCTTGCAAGTGTCGAAAGTTTGCGGCATAAACGGCTGTATCTTTTGATTGCGTTGGCTTAGAAGTTTGATTTTTTCACAGCTTCAAGGGACAGTAGACTTGAGTAATTGATATAAATTTCAGCTTCATAGCTCCACGCGTTCCTGAGAAAAAGGGTCTTGACAGACGGACGGACGGACAGACGGACAACAAAGTGATCCTATAAGGGTTCCGTTTTTTCCTTTTGAGGTACGGAACCCTAAAAAGAATGTCCATGCGGGCGAAGCCGCGGGCGGAAAGCTATTGTATATTATATATTGGCAATGCAGTGTTTGTTATGAGCGAAACATTAACGTTATACAATTATACAATTTGCCAAGATAATCAAGGCTCCAAGCGGTAGTATAAACCTAGAAGTATTTTTGATAGGTATCAGCTTTTTTTTCATAGAAAGTAAAATTCAATTCCTACATTTATATCAAATTGTATCTGCCATAAGGGTTGTAAATACATTATTAACACGAAACTGTTTTTAATCTAAATGATATTTATATTATTTCGGATGCTGAAGCGGCCGTTTCTGCCATGAATCATGACCTGAGTATGGTTAGCGATTGGGCGCGGTCCTTTGGGCTCCAAATTAATCCCAGGAAGTCTCAGGCCATGATCATCGGCAGCAGATACATGCGGAACAAGCTTGATATTGCCTGTCTATCGCCTCTCTGTCTTAATGGAGTTCACATTGACTTTGACAAAACGGCAAGAAACTTGGGGGTAACTTTTGACTCTGACTTATCGTGGTCTGCCCAGGTCGCCGAAGTCAGTCGTAAAGTGCACTTTACGTTCCATTCGCTGAAATGCCTCCAAAGCTTTTTGCCCTTAAAAACCAAAATTTCTCTAGCTCAGACTTTAATCTTACCCATCATAGACTACGCTGATGCCTGTTACCTGGATGCTACAGAGGAGCTTCTAAACAAGCTTGAGAGATTGCAAAATGTGTGTATTCGTTTTATTTTCAACCTGAAAAAGTATGATCATGTCTCCGATTTTCGCAACAAACTCAAGTGGCTCCCCATTCGTCTTCGCAGGAACACTCGCATTTTGTGTCTTTTATTTAATATCCTGTACAACCCTAAAACTCCTTCCTACCTGCGGGAACGCTTTTCCTTCGCTCGCTCACCTGATGCGCCCTGCAGGACACATCTCAAATCCCTCCTTAAATTTCCCTCCCACTCCACTGACTTTTACTCCTATTCCTTTACAGTGCAAGCCGTTCGACTTTGGAACTCACTACCACCTAATATAAGGAACTGCCAAACTGTTGCTTCCTTTAAAAGAAACCTTAAGGATCACTACATCTCCTCATCCTTATAGATGCCTATTTAAAATGTTATTTTAACTTTATTTATATATATATATATATATATATTATTTATATATACATATATATGTATATGTATGTATGTATCTATATACGTGTGTATGTATTATACATATATGTGTATTTCTATTTTATATGAATTATGTATGATTATAATAATATATCTAAATTAACTGTCACACTCTGTCTACATCTCTTTTGTTTTAACTCTCCTATCGCAGGTCTGCTGGAAGAGATTTCTATAGAAATAAGCAGTGCCTTTGTACTCTACTATCCTATTCTTTCTTTTGATCTATTTTTTTCTATGTGTGCATAAATTGTTAAATAAATAAATAAATAAAAATAAATAAATATTTCATAGTCAAAAGTTATGCGACGAGTTATTTTGTCGTGAAGAAGTAATAAAATGAAATATGATCCAGATTTGCTCAATGTTTTTAAATCAGCTATCATAATAGCGCAATTTTTTGTTTAAGATATTATAAATGTTGTTGAAAACAATAGTAATTCCAGTTTGAAAATATCTTATACCTGTATCATATTTTAAATATAAACTTTCAGTTATTATTCTTTGCCATGTTTCAGCTAATATTTTTTTAGTCAATTAGGTATGAGTATGTAATCGATAAAAAAATCAATAACAAAATGAAAATTTGAATCATATATATAAATCTGAAGCAAGCCCTAGTGAAACCGACATTCCAGAAAATAATAATTATCTTTAAAGGCGTAAATAAACTAAAACTTAAGAATACAAGATAAGAAACCCCCTACGTAAAAATGCCTTAAATCATTTTGAAAAAAAGCTGATACTCTTACACTGCTGAACCAATATTAACCAAACATAGCTAATAACTACCGCAAGAAAACTGGCTTTCGAATGAAAAAAACCGCATCGAAATCGGTCCATCCGTTTGAGAGCTATGATGCCACATACAGACATCGACGTCAAACTTATAACACCCCTCTTTTTGCGTCGGGGGTTAAAAATAAAACATATTACCTACTCATCTAAAAAGCAGTTACAAAATAGCCCCCCAGTCGATTCCTATTCAGACAGTATTTGCAAAGCAAAGATTGAGGCGGCCCCCGAACACTGTTTACATCGTAAACATCATTGCGCATAATCGCCTTTTTCTTTTACCCCACGTGTTTACTTTGCAGCATAAATGACTTTCCCTCTTTCAAATAAAGTGGTTTATCTACATACAAATAGAGCCACGCCCTAGGTTCGGTTTTATCGAACAAGGACGCTACTAAAGTTTCTCTAGAAAGTGATCGGAAGAAGAGAAGTAGGTACTTCATTTAAATTTGTAATTGGGTCGTGTTTTGAGATTTGATGGTGCAAATTATGCTCTTGGAATAATGCTTATTAGAAACTGTAATGTATAATTAATTTGTGTTACATTCTCACTGAGTTTGTAATTTCTACGTCATGATAATACAGAATGCAGATAAGTTCTTTTGTTTTGAAACCTACCACTTTCTTTATGATTTCTTCAGTAATTTGCTTCAACAAAAAGTCGTCTAGCTAGTATCTATATCGTACTGCTGTATTTGTATATTTCCATTTTAAATGTAAATACAAGTTTATTATGCAAACATACCAAAAACAAATTTGCTAGGTCTTATTTATTCATGATAAACCCCACCCCAACGGTCCTAGGTTTTGTTACAAGGTCCAATATATTCTAGGGTCTGATTGACTATCAAAATCCTTACCCGAAAAACCCTTTTAATTTAAATCCTGTTTAATTGCCGAGCAATTTTATTTAACGATAAAACATTAACCGCCTTACTTATAAAAAAAATACTTATATTCGTTTCTCACCTAATCCTTACTAACGTCTAACGTCGCTATCCAGAATTAAGCTACTAACTTAAGTTCGGATTAACGCTAAACAGCATTTATGAGTGAGATTTTTGCTAATCCGTTGCTAAGCAGCAGATTAAAAATTATAAGTAAGACGGTAAAAGCATTACGGTGTTTAATTTTTGATAAAAGGGCCAGACGTAAACATACCTTCATGATGTGCCGAGGCCTTTCCAAATCGTGGTCGGCTTCCAGTCTAACCAGGTGCAGCTAGAAGAAACAGTGTTTTACGTGCAGTGACTGTCTATCTGACCTCCACAGCCCAGTTACCGGGTAGCACGTTACCCTTTGGTAAGATGTCAGATTAGTAAACATACCTCCACGTGTAATATTATTACACTGACGACCAATAAATCGTAGTCAGTTACCTAATACTAATACTATAGAAACTATATTATTAAAATACGAACTACATATCTAATCAAACTCGTCATTTATATTTTAAATTATTTAAATATTTATCAGGTGCAATTTCCTTAAAGAGTTATTTTAGATATTAAAGGATTATGCTATAGTTCCTACATCTCCATTATTCTAGTTATATTTAAGTCCTTCCTAAGATGTGTGGAGGCGATCATATTACTATAAACCTAGGCACAGTATCAAATTCCGAATAGCAACCCTCTAAGAAACTTCACATGAAAAATCCCAATAATACTTGCGACCACTAAACCAACGAGGCAGACACATAAATATACTTTTTTTATATTTAAAAATCAAACAGCCTTTAATTTTTACTTCACTACATTCACGATTGCGAAGTTATTAAGATGAATTTGTAAGTGACCCGAAATAATTGCACTCGAGTGTACGTAGGTAACATTAGGTAATACCATTACGAGAATGTCTGAGGGTATATGAGTAAGTACATATTTACACACGGACTGTGAAACGTGCTTATGTTTTCATTTTAATGTAATTGTTAGCGTTTTACAACCACAAAGGACATGTCAAGTCTTTCATTTTGTTTGTTTCGCTCGCGGTGAGAATAAAATAGTCTACGTCTACACTGTTGCTTATCGCTTGGAGAGATATAGATAACAAAATGATTTTTGAACATATGATAGTTTTTTCTTTCAAATATTTTTTACGAATGGGCGACGGACGGTGCGCCTATTTACTATGGTAATTCTGGGAGTACTGCAATCAAGTACCTAATACATTTTTCAATGCACATTTTTGTCGATGAAATATGATTTAAAACTTAAGCAATGCATCTTGTTTACACTGCATAAATTCTTAACATCTCTAGTACCTATAATTGACAAGCTCTCTCCTTTACCTGCATTATAAAACACAGGGGCTAAAACTATGGACATAAAGAACATTGGCAAAACCCCATGTACTTTGGGTGTCGCATTTATACTTCGCGTGCATAAGTAAAAATACCCGAAAGAGATGGATCTAAGGCTTAATAACATAAAGTGTAATCATAGCATATTTTTTTGTAATGGGGTTTTGACAGAAAATCGTTTTAAAGATTTACCATTTAAGTTAGGTTATGTGTGTTGTGAAATGTGTTGGTATACTGATTATTGAGCCTATGAATTCATTTTAGAATACCATGTACTTATCTATATATTTAAAGTATATAATAGTAGTATAAAAACGCTTTTCCTTTGAGGCGAAACGAATGGGATGTAGGTAGGTACGTGTAACCTAAAACAGGTTGTTACCTACACAACAAGGTTATGCCTTAGGATAGTGCTGGAAAATCAGGCGAACCGTACTTATGCTATTGCCATCTCTGTATATTATGCATGCCTGAATGCCGTGCTTTAGGAGAAGCTTAAGTCCAACAATTGAGCGAAGTAGCAGGATGTGTTGGATGTTGATAGTTAGTTATAACTAACTATAAGGTGGGTAGGTAATCAGGGTGTTATTGAATTAAATAAAACAATATTTTTTTTACAATCATTTAATACATACTTGTTATTTTACAATTATTTATGTATCTAGCCTGAGTAGAACGTAAGAACTCATTCCCCCTAACCTGCTTAAATTGACAGCTTTATAACACTCATAAAATGTTCACTTTCTGAAGACAGACAATGCTTATAAATTAAACAAAAAAAATCGAAATTCAAAACGTTTATTTCAATTAGACCATTTACAGGCAGTTTTGAATTGTCAAATAAATAAATATTATTTTCTGCAGACAGCAACTGTATGTCACAATTCACACAGTAATCTTCAGTTTCCTCATGTTGAGGGCTTTGGTGTGGGGATAAAGCCATTTCCTCTGAAGTACCACTATTAAATTGAGCGATTTGGGTGTTAGTGCTGCAACGCAATATTCTTTGATCTTGTAGCCAACATCGCCCACATGCTTCATCAGTAGCAGTAAGCTAAAACAATAATTAATGCTATAATAATAAAAATCAATTAACAAGGATAATAACAACAACCAAGGAGAATTCTGTCTCTGGGGTCCTGACCTCCGGTAGCTTGGACTATGTTCCTGATGACGATGGGGTACTATTTTTATAGTTTTAAATTCTTTTTGTATATATTAAATATTTAAAAATCGAAATATTATGTAAAATAAATGAATGGAAAAAAACAATAATTCACAACAACACAAATAATATGAAAATATTTTAATAAGGACAAGAAAATATATTTACTTGACGATACTGTATCCACTGTGAAATGATTACAGCAAGTTGACATTCTTCATCAGTACAGTTTTCTCTCAGTACTAAACAACTTCTGCTTCTCAAAATGGAACATCCACATGCAACGCAAACATTTTGATGTCCAACTTGTCTTTCAGGTGTAACTTGGTTAGTTGCATGACCTGCTAATTCCCAACAAGCCTGGCATATGAAGTCAGCATCAGTTATCTGCGAGTAACATAAGAATAAAAAACTATTAGACTTTGTAATACTTGTTTTTGTGAATAACCTCGTGAATCAGACACATAGGGTACTTTTAATTACAGTAGTGCCCAGTTATAATGACAGCAAATATCAAAAAGAAAACATATGCATCATAAGTAGAAGTCATACAAAGCATCTTTTTTTTAAATAAACAATTACACCTTAGCCATTATTTTAGAAATGATGTGAATATTTCTACTCACCTCCCTTGGATAAGTCCATGTTCTTATAACATTAAGAAGGACTTCGTTTTCTTTTGAAATGTGGGACGCGGTCTCGTTAACCGCAGTTCGCAGTTAACACAACGAACATTAGAACGAGACATTTTTATAATAACAAATAGAGTCCTGTGTTCACTATCACAAGTACTCAATAAGCAGGAACTTGAAAGCTCAACTGAATGCGGAATAAACAATGAAAGGAAACACAAATGAGTTAGGAAGTAAATAAATAACAGACGCCACACAGTAAATAAAACGACTGTGACAGATCACAGATGACAGATGACAGCTGACAGTTGTCAGAAACGCACATTGTTAAATGTTGCCAAATAAAAACTGTTAAAACTAACGATTGTGTTATGTTTTCTTTAAATACTTAAGAATTTAGTTAAGATTTGAATATTGGAATAGCATTAATATCTATTAATATAAAACGAAAAAATGTGTTTACAATGTTATAACTAAATGATTGTTAGTTTGTATCCATCCAGCCAACATTGATATTCTACTAATTAGTAATATTACTGAAAATGCCAATGACTACTTCAACACCGCTGTTTTTCGTTTAGTTATACCTACCGTTCGTCCGTTTAGTTTTACCTTTACTTCTTATTTAACAAAATATTTATTTATCATTTTTTTCTCTTTTCCCACAAATTAAAAAAAAACTTTTACTAGGAAAATAATCTACTGTAATCGATCTATAAAATGCATATAATTTAGTTCAGGCACGCTTCTCAAATAGAGCGACACCAAGACTGCCATTCTTCTTTTATAGGTTCTAATGTGTCATCATATTTTAAAACATTATGTTTTTAAAAATAATCTTTTTGCGTACAAACAGCATTATCTAAAACCCTGTCTTACACAACTGTACAATACGCATGAAAATGCAATAAAACTCAACTCAGTCGGTAAACGTGTTAAAGATTGCAACAGTACATTGAGTCCTAACGGATTGTGTGTCCATTGACCGCTAACTACGCTCTGTGATTACGTATTTTGCTTTGTAGAACTGAAACCTCTTGGGTAACTGCGGAGTTCCATAGAGAGAGATATACGTTTGGGAATAGACTATTTACATAAACAAGTTTACCGAGCATAAAAGAACAAAAGAATTACTATAGACGAAAAAATATTAGACTTCGAATTAAGAACATCTTTTTTTATGTAAGTTAATAGTTTGTTTCCAAGTATTGGTAAAGCTAAATGACTTACTTGCTCAATACCTACATAGGTCATATAGGTACCAAGTTTCAATTTAATGCTTTAGTGTTTAATGCTTTAGTTATACCTCTGGTTATACTGTTATGACTCAGTGTTAGATTTTCTAGCTGATGCATTTTAGTTCTACCTATCAATGTTTGTATGTTTGATGTTTAATCGCATCAATGTTTGCATGCCAAAAATGGTAAAATGTACAAGAATTCTTTATTATTGTTACAACCTTATTGTAAATACCTGCATTCTGGGCAAATAAATAAATATTCTATTCCATTCACTTCAAGAAAACACATACTCAAGACGATGCACAACAAGCATTTACAAGTTTTTTTATGACTCTTACGTATAACATACTTTAGCTGTTATAATGTTAAAGGTACCATCCTCAACTGTTATTTATTCCGAATAGTTCGGAAACTCGACGAAGAATGCCGGTCGTTAAGTAAAACACTTGTGACTGATATCTCAGACATTTACAGATTACAACACTGAAACTTTTCCAATATCGCCACGCAAACTTGGCGGAATACTTTGATAAGCGATTTATAATCATTGTGGTTACTTCGGGTAGTAGAGGAATTAAAATATAATCTCTGAATACCAACCGCGGCTAATTCGCGAAGAATCCGAAGCGTCTACGGTTGGACGGGAAAGTACTTTGTTGTCTTGTAATTCTGAGATGCCAAAAATTTGTTGGAGCTATTCTCGTTACAGCTTCAGGTTGGTTTCGTATATTATTGTTGTGGAGACCACCGACATCCCTTTTTTCGGATGGGAAATCAGCAAACGATCCCTCCCGCTATAAGTGGGGGGAAGGGAGTGTCAGAATCTTACTGAAAACCCCACCCATGTTCCTTCTTCAGCCCTTTATGTCCCGGTGGCGTGGTAACTGAGTTAGATGGACTGACGACCGAAGTCATTTATGTGTATTTAAAAGTTCTACTTCTTTATTGCATTGATGTATTGTCTTTTTTACATCAAGCCTTATGAATACTGACAGGTCTCTTAATTTTGGGCGTACTACGAAGTACTTCTATCGCTTTATAACACGTTTTAAAGTGAAATTGACAGCATGATGTTGAGCGATAGGTACTCAAAATTTAGTGACGTTTCTGTATTAGCTTCATTAGGATTTTAAAAAAAGAACGTTAAATGGATCATGCCTTATTATTTCGTCTCCTTGGTAACCGGTCGTCTGTTCAATTGGATTACGAATTATACCCATTGCTACCACTTCACGTATCATATACGAATTTGGTATAATTACACAAAATAAATAAATACGTAACGTTTTATAGACCCACGTAAACTTTTTTTTCTCTCTGTTTGTAAATTCCGCAAACAGAGAATGGAAAAAGCATTAACACACTTTTTCAAACGCCTTATACGATAAAGTTACGCGATATTTTATTGGGACACATTTTTTTACAGGAAAATATATGAAATAGGAAAAGCGTCGATTAGGATTTTATTTGATGTATTTTATGACAACAATATACTCTTTTAAAAAAAATAAAAACAAACAAAAAAATAATACCTTTTAATTTCTTAATTCTATTGGTAAATTAATGAATTCAATTACTTGCATTATCTGCATTGCAAACACCTAGTATTTCTTATATTCTTTTCCTCTAAAATTTTGTAAGTGAGCATAAATATTCTTCTTGCAATAATATTTAACACAAAAGCTGATCGAAAATTATAATAACTAATTCTAATCTTTTTAATGAATAATTTTTTACTTGAATGCTATATCGTATATCAAACATTTGATAAAGAAGGATATTATAATAAAATGAGGATCATAAGTCTTATAATAAGTCTTATAAGAATAAACGGTATGCCTTAAATACGTCATCGTGATTGTGAATTTTAAAATTAGATTGTGTTATCTCAAATTATAGCTATTTGTCAGCGGCGTATTTTTATAGCACAAGTTTTTCATTTTTATTTTAAAATAAAGCTGTATTTTTAGGAAGTGATCTTTTAATACACATAGAAATGAATTAAAGCGCTTCCCTGTATATTCTAAACTAGCTTTTGCTTGCGACTTCATCTGCGTGTACCTAATTAGAATTTGGTCAAGATAACTATATAAAAAGTTTTCTATTCGTTTATTTAGGTTCGAAACTATGTGTGTAACAAATCTCATCCAAATCCATTCGGCAATTTAGCGTGAAAGAGTAACAAATATATACATATACAATACATACATACATCTATCCTCACAAACATTCACATTTATAATATAACTAGCTTCCCGCCAGCGGCTTCGCCCACGATATTTTAGCTAATGGATACAAAAACTTGACAAATTATATACTAAAACCTTCCTCATTAATCACTCAATCTATTAAAAAAACGCATCAAAATCGGTTGCGTAGTTTTAAAGATTTAAGCATACATATATAGGGATATAAGGACAGAGAAAGCGACTTTGTTTTATACTATGTAGTGATAAGAATTGACATATTTTGGGAAAAGTAGTGCCGAACGCCCGAACTCAAACGTGAGATAGCATGCTATTTTTTAGGAGACAATAACAACAGGGGGGTTAGACAAGTGGCAAAAAACGCTATAGAATAGAAAACAAAATGTATGGGAATGACAGATACCTAGTCGTAAACGAATGCCATTCTCGTACATTTTGTTTTCTATTCTATAGCGTTTTTTGCCACTTGTCTAACCCCGCAGGTCTTATTTATCTGATGTCATATAAAGTAGAGTATATACTACACGAATATACTTACTACTAAGTAGGTGCTGAGTACTTGAGTACCGAAATCAGTTTACATAAAGTACCATCATTTTTTGTGTGTCATCTATCCACATTTATTATTATCACGCGGTTGTGTTGTTTTATTTTGTACTTTATTTGCTTTTAATATAGTTTAAAATATCAAAATTTAACCATCATCATCAGCAGCAATAGCAGTCTATTTAATATTTATCCACGGTTGGAACTTGTCTAGGGGAAGCCAATGTGTGCCATATCGCCCAGTCAAAACTTAATAGGTACCAACACTAAATAGACGAAGCCGTCCTACACTTTGCGATAATAAGCAATTATAAAAACAATCAAAAACTTACTATCTACAAACTATTCTAGAAAAACAAAATTGAAACTAAGCTTGGTTAAAACAAGTTATTAAAATGAAAATATCTTGTAAATTATTCTTCTTTCATAGTAAGTACTAAGTTATTATTTTCACTAACAGAAAAGTAGACGGACTACAGTGGGTTTATTTTAAAAATATAATGGCCTCATGCAGAGGTTTTATAAAAAATGTCGCAGGATGAGTAATTATTTTTCTTAAAAGAAAGAAAAGCTAGTACGTACTTCAATTTAAAACTTAATTACGTGAATGTACTTCACATATTTCTTGTTGGTATGTTTCAAAGATGTTTTCATTGTGAGTATTCACTAACAAGAAATTAATTTAAAAAGCACTATATTACCTGCACAATAACGTCCACTTTGCCTGATTCAACAATCACATACAATGCCTGTGGCCAAAAATTAAAGAGAAGTCTTTTTTTCTTGGCCTCACGTCATGTAATTTATCTCACTTACTTAAAATGTCTGTAATTCTGATTTCCCAAAATATAAAGATATTAATAAAACAGGTCACAATATCCGCATTGTAACGTTAAAGCGGAGCCGTGTTTTTGCGCGGAGGCCAACCGGCAGCGCGGCGTGCTGCGCGGGCGCACCCACAGGTGCGTCCATGTCACACCACTCGTAAATGGACATGGCGACAGTATTTATGTCTGTTAAGTAATATGATCTTATTAAGAATTTCATAAAGTGATAAAAACTGAGTACATTTTAAGTTTATAAAAGATACGCAGTAGTTCTAACGAAATAGGTACGTTAGCTAATACTCTAAGATTATCTTGCATAGCGGTGACTGGTGTAGTCAGTGAATGAAAACATCTTGAATCCCCTAATTGCGTAAGCCAATATCTATCAATTTTAGCTGCATATGCTCCTTTCATTCTGATAGTTCAATGATATACATTGCTTCCTTGAAATATAAACATAGTAAATTGCCTTAATTCTTCAATAAGAAGAGCCTTTTGCACAGTAATACTCGTAAATAGACCAATGTTGCTATCGTATCTTTAGCAGTACTGAACATGGCAGTGATATGAGACAGAGGATGCACGTCCTCTACAGTTTCCTTATACACATCACACGTCACAAGCATGCGTAATGATGAAAGTAGCCTTCTCTTCCGCATCATTCAGTCAAGTAAGTTCTTAAGTAAAAGTGTGATCTACTACTTAGCATAGTAGTATATTGATAAATATATATAAACCATGTCTGGTATGTATACACATACATGGTTTATATATTTAAATACATATTATGTTATTGTGTGTACACTATGACATAGCGTGTGAGAACTATATTGCCACTGATTTTCTCTTTGCGAAGTGATGAAAATTGCTAAACAATTTGCGTGTTAAATCTAAATAACGAAATAAATATTTACGCGATATTTTTTAATAGCATTTAAATTTTATTATTGTTTGGCGATAGTGTCAATGTTGTTTTTTGATGAAATTTATTTTATTTTTACAAAGTAAAGATGAGAAAGAATAATGTATGTTTTGACTGGAATCGGAAAGAGGAAAAATGCCGTAAGCCATCTAATTATAATTATAACTTATAATAAATTTCTAATGAAGCCTTAGATCGGGAACAAGGCGAAAACAGAATTTAATATCCCTATATCAATTCCGCAGCAGCGGGGCGCTACGTCTTACTTAAATTAATTGAAGCTCACCAAATGAAACTGAGATCTTAACAGATTCCATCATTTCATACCATTGTCTCACACAAAGGCGACCATTCGGCTTTATTGTACCACGTGCTTTTGTCATCACGACGAAAAAGAAATGATTTCTAGAAAAATAATATAAGATTTTCCGGCGAAGCGCGTCAGAAAGACTTGATACTTAGTAAGATTGCTATGTCGTATATTTCTTTGAAGCTCGACTCTTAATTTGATGAGGAGAATGTAAAAACGGCATTAGGTTATTCGGAGGGCGTCAGAGGGGCGCGGGGCGGTGCGCGGGTGTGACAACCACGATTTATATTGCTCCAGATGAGATTATGGTATGACGGAGTCGTAAAACATTAGAATTGTGAGCCCTCTTCTACTTTATTTTCTATTAAATGTTCTCTACTATCTAAACTTTTAGTGTGGCCATTTATTTAAGTATTTTTTATCCGATTTTCAGCGAAATTTACGGTAAATCATTTTGGTAGAGATGCGATGAACCACAGAGACGTGGATAAAAGTGCCAGTTTAAATACCCATTTAAACCTAATTAGACACGAGGGTCATGGGAAGCCATTAAATGCATAAGGCTCCGAACCGTCTATTATGCCAATCCATACTCCTTAATATCACAAATGCAAAAAAGCATGCCCAACATTGTGAAAAATATAACCAACTAACAGCAATTTTCAGTGCATTCAAAGGGGTTACTCTGGTTTAGGCGAATCTTTTTAGAAGGTTTCTATTTCTTTTTATAAGATCATGCCTCTAGTTCCACTGTAACTTCTTAGTTAGATAAATGATGACTTGATAGAATTTGTATTTCGTATACGATCCAGTCAATCAGAGTGTATCTCTGATTTTTTCAACGACATACCTACATAAGGTTTTGTATATAAAGATAAAAACAAATATCTATCTAATTGAATCCGGACTTGGGTACTTTACGCTTTCATGGTAAAACGGCTGAATCGATTAAAATAAAATATGGCATGGAGATGACCTATTATCCCTAAGGAAGGAGTGAAGGACATAGGATAGTTTTAATCCTGGTAATGGAAGTAGTTCCTTCAGGATGCAATTACAACCGCGGGAAGCATCTTTTTGATAACCTTTGCAAAAGTAGCTTTTATTATAAAGAGAAGTTTATTAATTGACATTTTAGAAGACTTGAAGTTAGTTGTGCTATAGGAGAGAAGACGCAAGCAAAAGATAGTGATAACATAAATAACGGTTATGTACGAAACGTTCTTCACGAAGTCAGCACATTACAGAAACTATTATTCACGGAACATTATTGTTGATGTAGTAATAATGGCCACAGACTCGCTTCGTGTGAAGGAGTTTGTCTTGATATATTGAGCGAAAGTAATTGGGTGTAAACTATAAAGTTGTGGTTGGAACTACATTTGATAAATTAATTAGTTAATTTTCACATCACCTGGGGCTGTAACACCACGTGTTTTTGCAATCACTATTTAAGTTTGAGAGCGTGACACAGCTACTAACGTCGTATAGCTCCGTCTCTGTTTCATAACGAAAATAATCTTGTTTTGGCACGTCATGGTAAGGCCCCTGGTCGATAATATCAAATTACCTATATGTCATGCAATGCTACACTAGAGTAGGTTGTGATAACCTTGGGTATAGCCTGACAATAAATTAATTACATTATGATTCGCAAGTCAATAGTGATTTGCATCTATTGCAGTCTCAGCTAACATTCGTTGGAAAAACGAACTGTCAATCTTACTAAGTCCTTCTTCTATTACTTACTGGGCTTCTGGCTACTTTTGACGCACAAACTTTCGCGGTACGGCTGTGTGGCCACCCATGCATGGATGCAGCAAGCATATGTAGAATGTTGCTATTAATATTCTACGGTCCCCATTATAAAGTTTGTCAAGAGCCCCATCAAATTAAATACATACCATATTAAGCGTGGAAATAAATGTAGGCGTAGGAATTCCAGTTTATTTTTTCCCAAAAAAAGATAACACCAATTAATTTCCTAAAATAGCCGTAATTGAAATCGAGTATTTTCACCGGTAGTGAAATTCATAAAATCCTTACTAATATAATAAATGCGAAAGTAACTCTGTCTGTCTGTCTGTCTGTCTGTCTGTCTGTTACGCTTTCACGCCAAAACTACTGGACCGATATAAATGAAATTTGGTACAGAGATAGAATAGACCCTGAGGAACAACATAGGCTACTTTTTACCCGGGTGCGCTAAGTAGTTCCCTCGGGATGCGGGTGAAACCGCGGGAAACAGCTATAATTAATAAATGTGTTTAACCTTTCATCAGGTTTTATTTTTAGACGCTGCAGGCAGTTTACGAATTCTAAATTATTTCCATACTAATCTTTACATATTTCATGCTTGTTTTATAGCACTTCGATGAACCACTGCCCTAAGTCTATTAGGCAAAAGTTTCATAGATAAAGTTTCACACTCAGATAAATCTTACTTTGTTGTTTGTTGGTATAAGTGTCTTTTTTATATGTTTAGGAAACATTTCAACTGGTCCTTAGCATTCAAGGTAAATTTTATTTAAAAAAAAAACGATGAAAATCGTGTGTCCGGTTGTACTGGAACCCGACTCCAACATAGTAGGGAAACGTCTAGGCCGAAGAAATAAACCTAGCAAGCGCACAAAACCGTGCTATAAATTCCTGGTATCTGCTTTCATTTCCTGTCAGTCAGTTACTACATAAATATGCAGTCTCAGTTGACAGTCAATCATCTTGTTAATAACCATTTTTATAATTTGCCTACTGAACTCATTTAACGCGTGGCATTCAATTAGTTTCCGTTATGGTTAGAGTAAAATATGTAGGTAGTGACTTGCAGCAGCTTAGCTTATTAACTAAAGGAAGTAGGCTGTTAATGGTATAACGAATAGCTGATAATTATTAACTTGACATTCGCGAATTGCTACTAAGATACACACAACTATAATTTCACGCCTGTCCCTCATAGGATAAGCAGAACGCTACCTGCTACGATCCTATTTTCGCTTCGTCCACATTCATAGATCCGAGCATGCACGCTAGCTGCAGCACGCACTTTTTAGTAAGATATTTATTTGTAAAAATGTATTAATTATACTATTTAAAAAACGGTATTTTTTTGTTATTAGCTTAGATATATTTCAGTAAATAAACTATGTATTGGGCTGAAAGATTACTGTTTTGCATTTTTGCTTAGGCATGCCTAGGAAATATTGACACGATAATACGAATGCTAATGCACACGTTAGGGGAGGCCTATGTCCAACAGTGGACTAGTGTTAGATAGGCTGATGAATACGAATGCTTTAAGAACACACTTGCCACATGAAAACATACCCACGGAAAATTCTGCGAAAAGTTAGGGAGACGTTTTCGCATGAGTGAGACGGTAAAGTTTGAGAAAATTAAATTATTTAAATATTTTAAGTACCTAACCTATAATTAAAATAAATAAAGGTGTGCATAAATGATGAATTACAAAATGAACGGCTAAACAACGTATTTAATTTAACATTCTCCATTTCGCATTCAACCTCCTCATTGGAGAACCGTGTGCTTGAATCTTTAAACCATTGAGCGAGGGAATCCTTTAATGGCTCAGTTCTTGGAGAGGAAATACGACAAAATGGTCGGCTATACCTACCTTATGTTCGTAGCTAAATGCTCCTAGAGTACTTACGTCTTTTGGGAATATTATATCAAATTTATTACAACGCTAACATTTCCTCTCATACCCTTGCACTGAGTCTTTACAAAAACAATAGAGTGTAATCATAGCGGTGGTTAGATAGCAACGTTTTATGTCGAACGAGCCATGACTGACGAGCTTGTTCCCATCTTTATGTTGTAACGTTGTTACCATAAAGATAATGTTGTCTAATAATATTCAAATTAGGAAAGCACCTATATCTGGTACAAGGTTAGGAATAACAATATATATTCTCTATTAAATTCTTCGCATTTCATTCCTAGCTGAGTTAGTAAAAAATACTAGAAACTCGCTTGTTCATCATAGTATTATGATATCATCATAGTATTTTCCACTAGCTGGAGCAGCGAATTGAGCAAGAGGCATGTTACCTATTTCATTATATGGTTCAAGCAAAAGCGTACAAGTACCTATCACGTACATATACAGCCACCGTGGCGACAGTGTGTCTACCTTATGAGGGTCGACAGTATTAATAAATAGGGTCCGATATATCATAAGTACTCGTCAATACATTGCGTGTTAATACGAAATGTTGTAACGTTAGTGCATTGTATTGCCAGCGTGAGTCTTGACTTTACAGTTGAGTGTCAATGTTGCAATATGTCAAGGCCCCTTAACTGCTGCCATGAATATAAAGCAAAAACGCTTGTACAGACTTCAAATTGTTATACAATCCCAACATGTACGAGAAACAAGACTGTGTTTTGTTTTTGTCGGATGTTGACGTCATGTTACCCTCGGATACGTGACATAAGCATCTAATTCTGAATTTGGGTTTTTGGTGACTGCAAAGCTACCGATATTTTAAGGCACTAGCATAGTTTTTAAGGAAACTGTACTGGAGGGTTAGACAAGTGGCAAAACGCTAATGCTAACACTATAGAATAGAAAACAAAATGTATGGGAATGACATTCGTTTACAACTAGCTATCTGTCTTTCCCATACATTTTGTTTTCTATTCTATAGCGTTAGCGTTAGCGTTTTGCCACTTGTCTAGCCCCCCTGCAATGACGGATATCGAATCGAGGCCTTAACACTGGCCTATTTCTTTCCTATTGTTGAGAAACGAACACTGATTACCACACTTGCTCAAAGCAGATATAGGATTTAAACTTTTTATAAGTCCTAGTTTCCTCACGAACTTGTTCTTTACCTTGAAAGACAATCAAGATAAAGTTAGAACGTACCTACGACTGACAGAGTCACATTTACACTTGCCAGGTACATAACATCCGCGTCCTCGGCTCCTTAGTCACCCGACTAGCACAACCGACGACCTTCAGAAAGATCACGAAGGACGAATTTTGCTCCTTATTCTCGCTATAAATTTAATTGATATTACCTTCACCTTTTGTAAAGAATAACTAGAACTGAATGCTTTGTTTTGATAAAAAGCGAGCTCCCTGGGGCTAAACATACTTATTTTAAAGACTACTCTCTCAACCGATCCTTCAAACAAAAGTTCGTTTTGTACAGTTACGCAATACCCATCTTTCATCTCTTTAGTCGTAAATTCGTTAAAGATCTATCTCTATCAGATAAAATGATTAAATCCTCTGTGCCTTTGTCACGTCTCGTGTTTTATGATCCTGACGAAAAATTTCTGCTCCTCGCCGATATTATGTAGCTTAAATTGGATTAAGGAGAACAAAAGGACTGAAATCTATGAAATATTTTCTTTTGAAAATTGTATTAGGTCAGGCTCTTTAAAAACAAAAACGCTCTATTCATATTGATTAATTGCTACTGATTAAATTATGAAATATTTATTACACGTTAAAGTGTTCTCAAATCTATTTATCGTAAGGAGATTGTTATTGTGAATTTCTATATAGGAATGATCTCTTGACCTACTAATGCGATGACAAATATTATATCACTAGGTAGTATAAAGTTTCATTTTTCTCAGGGCTGTAAGTTACATTTTATTTTCATTTACCGCAGGCTGAAAATTAATAGCAATTAACTTACCTACACAAATATTATTGTTTCAAACTAAGAAAATCACATACATATTATCTTGTCATAAAGGCGTACTGGGGTACATCGTAGTACCGTAAGTGTATGTCTCTCAAATATAATTTTAGACGCAGCGTCTAAAGTAACATTAAGAAAATTAATTAGTTTAAAGACGGCACAGGTGCATTTAAATATAAAATCTGTAGGTTTATGAGACGCGTGTCTAAAGGATTTAGCTTTTTAGGTACACGTTGTATTGTATTGTAGCGATACCTACGAATTATTTGAAGATAGAATAAAAAAAATTGTGGTTACTGTATCCTAGAATTGATGCAAATCCTAACTTATACGTTATATATAAAATGCGAATGTTAGTTTGTTTGTTTATTTCTTACGCTTTTACAGTAATATAGCTGAACTAATTTAGATTTAATTTGGTACGGAGATAGATGGAACTCTGGAGAAGGTTATAGGATACTTTTTTATCCGGGTACAGGCAAAACCGTGGGAAACAGCTAGTTGACTGATCATCGAAAGGAGGCTTGTAAAATACAAGGAGCAAATTAATGAAATTGTATAATTAATATTATCTTCCTCTTGACATCGCTTAGATTCCCAAAGGAACCCTCAAAAACAGATAGTTTTCAATTACAAAAACACAAAATAGAATTACTTCAATGATATAAAAAAAATACTAACATTGTAACAAGGACTTTTTTCAATGACACCAATTAACCTATGATGCCAGCCAAGTAAGTCCTCAAACTTGTCTTGTTAAAAACTTTTTGGAACAAAAACCTAAATTGAGTTCCATAAAAAAACAGGACTTGTAAGTCGTCTCGCGTAAACGAATTCCAGCTTGATTCCTTTGTTTTGCCTAACTTTAGGTGTTCTGTATTCGCAGCAAGAATCAAAGTTGACAAAACAAATTTAGATAAAGTCTGAGAGTGAGGCTCTCCTCACTCGCAAGCAAATAATACATTTCATTTTGCTAATTAATTGTGTTACTGTTTGGTCTACATATTTTGATGTCTCTTAGATACTTAGTTTAACAATAAAATTGCGAGAAAAAGTTTAAAGATTTATATAATAACAATTAATTATTCTTGTGGTAAGAATATTGTCGAATATGTGAATAATGTTTCCTAGAAATAAGGCAGGCTCTGTCCTGTTAGAATTTAATTTCAGTAGAAACTACAATAGTAGTTGGTGTGCGTTAAAACCAAGAGATGATTCGCATGACAAAACAAAACTTGCCGTAAGATTTGCACAACATAATCTGATTCATGTCTGACAATAACTTAGAAAATTCATATCACACATTTAGAGACAGAATTTTAATATTTGTATTAAAAAAAACCGATACGATGTATTATAAAGCATTTAAAAATCACTAGCCACGGTAAGTCACGGTCACTCTTCAAGTCTCACGATTTTTTTAAATCACTAGCATTTGTACCATTATTATGAAGAAAACGTGAATTTCACACCACTTTACAAGTATTGCAGTAAGTTCAACTAAAGAATGGAACAACACAAGTTTATTTTAGTCTTATTTGCGACATGAATTGAGCAATTTTGAATTTGAAGTAACCGAGAATTATTATTGTTTTAAGTGCCTCCATGAGAAGATATTATGTCAGCTGCTTATTTTGGATACTCAGGTAATGTGTTATCTTCAGCGTTGAATACTGCTCTGAGTATCTACTTATTAATAATGGAACTATCGTACAATATGTCAAATTGAGTATTGTTCTCAGTAGACACTTTAATGGATACAACGAAGAAGTCATTATTGCCGCAATTGCTTTTACTTGACTCATACTACTTTTTACGGTTGGTTTAAAACCTTGTTTTTCACAAATAAATCTACATTATGCTGTCAAGCAATACAAGCGAGTGGAACAATATCAGTTCACGCACGTCGTTGTCAACCGATGCGTGGATAATGCAGAAAACGCGGGAAAAAAGACGCCATCTTTTTTTTATAGGCACGTAACTGAAGAACTACTAAAGAAAAAATACAAAAGTTTGTGTCATTTCACTGCCGTCTCGATATCTTCAGCAGCATTTATGGAGGCGGTATAAAAAGCGCTAGGGAATATGAAAATAATAGTAAAAGGAGAGTTTTATGCTTTCGCAGCCTCTTGTGACGTTTGGATCGCTTTGTGGGAGGATGGCAAGCTGCCAGTTCGACCGGCTGCTTCGTGAAGCCTCTGTGACGTTGAAATGATCCAATCCTCTTATCACGAATGAGTGCCAAGTCAATAATGTTGTGCTCAGTAATGAATAATGTACTTTTTCTTCGACATATTTTTAATTATATCAATGCCTAGTCTTAGCTTTTCAAATTATGTCTAAAACATAAATAGGTTCAGGTACGACTTTGATTCTGCTTAGGCTTAGTTGAGACAATATTACGAAAAGATCTTTTGTAGCTAGCTATTTCATACAATGAAATTCTATCCTATCTCGTCGACTTTTTAAAAAGAAAAGCGTTCGATTCGAAACAAGAACTAAATAGGACGACGGAAATTGAAAAAATTGTAACCGGATATATTTGTTTTTATGCTTTTTGTTGATATTATTTTCTGCCGTTGTGCCTACTCTCAGAACAATAAAATATCACCATATACTATACTAGCTGCCCGCTCCGGCATCGCACAGGATTTTTGTAAAAAAAATTAATAATATTTTAATTAAAATTTTTCAAACATATTCTTTCATAAAACCTTGTCTTAACAATTACCACTAACAGCTGTTCTGAAGTTATTTTTATTTATGTACATATTCCCATTTAGCTAAATAATTAATTAAACTCAATAAGTATATTCTTAACACAAGCTCTCTTAAGTCAAGTCAACAACAATCGCAAAACTTAATTATTAACTTCAAAACTTTAAGTAAATTGTAAGAACTTAAAGTACCTACCTAATGTTAAACTATGATCGGGTCTAATGTCAAAGTTTTAGTTAATCTCCAACCAGCTTAACTTGTTCAGTGTACCTAGTTAATAGCAGAAGAAATAATTAGCTGCCTGTGCAATTAACTATTAATTTCGAGATCGCTATTATAGCTGATCTTGAGATTAACACGTAATAGCATCATGAATATTTTTGTGTTAGATATTTTATTACTAGACTTTTCATAACTTACGTAATGCAGTAGCAATTAGTAGCGATGAACATAACAATAGTTGTCCGTAATTTTATTCATATTCCAAAACTACGTCTTAATAACTATCTATGCTAATATTATAAAGAGGAAAGATTTGTTTGTTTGTAGGGTTTTAACTCAAAAACTACTGGACCGATTTTAAAATTCTTGCACCGTTAGAAAGCTACATCTTTACTAAGTGTCATAAGGCTATATTAATTTCCAGAAATAATGAGAGATCCCTACTAAAACTTGAATAATGTAACCCAAGGTGTAAAAAAACACGCGGGCGAAGCCGCGGGTAGAAAGCTAGTTCAATTATTTAAGGATTTCTCCGGATCATGTCATCACGACTGTGCCATACAACAAGTTCGGTTCAGTCATTTCGTATTGTAAACAGCAAAAAACCGGCCAAGTGCGTGTCGGGCCACGCGCAGTAGGGTTCCGTAGTAGGAGTTAGTTAGTCGACTATAGCTCTGTAACCGGTTAAGCCTACTTAGCCGTGATAGTTTTCCTTATAATTTCATTACATGTACTATGTCTGTGATTTTTTTCACATTTCTAGGTACAGCCATTCAGTTCCTTGTCGGACTACGGAACCCTAAAAATGTAAACAGATATTATTTACCTACTTACGCATTTACACATAAAAAAAATATTAAGCATTATTTTAAAGGTTTGAATAATAATAAATCGATATTGCGTAATTCTTTCAATTCCTTTGAGACTCTACAATATTTTTTGCGCGGGGAAAAGGTTTTTTTTATTAAATTAGGTCTCACATCAAACCTAAGACAAGGATCTTTCAGTCTTCATCGTTGTTTCTTATTTTATTTATCTATCCAATCCGTATACGTTTACTCACTTTTGGCTTTTTCAATATCCAATTATGTTAAGTCGTGGTGGCCTTCGTGTTCAAGTGTGCGGGTTCGAAACCTTGCAAGTACCAATGTGACTTTTCTTAAGTCCTATGTACTTTCTAAGTATATCTTAGACGTCACTGACTAACGATAAAGGAAAACAGCGTGACTAAACCTGGACAAAAAAAAGTCTGAATCCACTTTGAGCAAGCTTGGTGATCAATGCTCAATCCTTGAAGAAGAGAGACCTCCAAGAGGCCTGTGCGATGATTATATAGGCTGATGATGAATTAGGTTAAGAACTTTACTATTACTTAAAATTGATATAATAAATATGTATTGACAAAATAATTCCAAAATAACTAAAATATATCAAGAAAAGCTTGTTTTTCTTCCAAATCTTTTACATGACAAGCGTACACTAGCATTAAAAATTAGTCTCGTCAAATACTTAATTTTCTTTGGGTTGTAACTTTAGAAAGCTTTTAAATATGTCATTTAAAATTATGCAAAATTTTGGCTTAGCATAACGACGTTAATGGAATCTAAAAGACAGCTTATAAAATGTGTAGATTTATTTAAAATTTGCTTAGATATTTTAAACAAAACACTACAAAAGTGAAAGAAAGAGTACACTCTTTCTTTTACTTTTGCTACAGCTAGCAAACCCAAAAACAACATAATTCTGTTAACAACAGAACGCCAACACAATTTGTTTTTTCGAGTTTAGTTTAGAATGATGGAAGACATTGATTCATTTTTAAATAAACACAATTCACAACGTTTTATGACCAAAAATAATTTAACTTTCTCTCCAAATGCTTAAAAAAGGACTCAAAAAAGAAATAGAATAGTATAGTACAGCAAGCCACATTTTATATAAACCATGAACCATACAACATCGTGAGAATTGAGCGTAAAAACTTTCCAAACAAAGATAAAAAAAAACTCCGTGAATTCATGATCACGTTAAAAGCAACGGAAACCAACAGTTACATCTATTAACTTAATAAAAAACTCTCTCTACCTTTGCAATGTGTTCTAAATTCAAAAACTATTTAATTATAGTAAGATACACATCAGTGAGATTTTATCTCAGAACCTGTTTAGTACACTGGCCTGTAATTAGACGGCCCAAATAATTTTGGAAAAAGTGAGTCTGGTCAGCCATCTTGGTTTTATGTTAAGTTTGGTTAATGATATCTTCGAATGCACTCTTTTTTAGGGTTCCGTAGTCCAACAAGGAACCCTTATAGTTTCGCTCTGTCCGTCTGTCTGTCTGTCTGTCTGTCTGTCCGCGGCATAGCTCCGTGGTTTTTGTTATTAGAAAGCTGAAATTTGTTATGAATATGTATATTGATCACGCCGAGAAAGTGGTAAAATAAAATTTTGAATAATTTTTTTTTTTAGTGTAGCTCCCAAACATGTAAAGTAGGGATGAATATTTTTTTTCTCGCGTACCCCTTCGTGTGAGGTATCGTTAGATAGGTCTTTCAAAAATATTATGGGTGTGTGAAGACCATTTTTCAGTTAAGCGAGCCATTTGCGAAATATATAGATTTTAAGTGAATTTTTTTGTTCGATACAAGTTACCCCCCCCTCTAACTTTTGAATGGCTGTACCTAGAAATGTGAAAAAAATCACAGACGTAGTACATATAATGAAATTACAAGGAAACCTATCACGGCTAAGTAGGCTTAACCGGTTACAGAGCTATAGTCGACTAACTAACTCCTACTACGGAACCCTACTGCGCGTGGCCCGACACGCACTTGGCCGGTTTTTTTTAATCATAACTCTCTAGCTACTCGAGTCACATCATTAAAATGCCTTATACCAGTGAGGTATATATATATATCTTTTGCATTTCGCCCAGTATTATTGATGGCTAGGAAAACGTAGCGTAAGACGCCCTCCGACAAGATCGAGTGACGATCTGAGAAAGGCTGCAGACAGAAGTTGGATGGTTCAAGCTGAAGACCGGGCGATATGGCCCACACTACGGGGTGGCTGGATGGACCAGTGTTAGATAGGCTGATGATGATGATGAGCTAATATAAAGTGTAAATAATACCTACTACGTAAGCATATTACGTAGTAGATGTTATTAACTTTTTTTTAACACATTACGAATAAATAGAAACATTGCAATCTTAAACCACAAACATGTAAATTCAGATTAACGGCCAGAGATAAAAGTACACAAACACATTAACTCAATTTCGGTTGAATAAGAGAATCAACAAAACAACTAGACTGAGACGAAATTATTCAATATTTAACGTAATATTATGTACTTAGTTTGTTCAAAATTGTTATAATTATAGTGAACCATAACAACACGTATGTAATTGTACAAATGACCCAACGTTACTCAATTGGCAGAGGCGATCAGAGTGAATATCGTGATTAGCACACGAATGTAAATAGAATTAAAAATTGCATTAATTAACCAATTGCATTAAGTTATCCATTCATCATCTGCTTTGGTCATCTAATCCCCTTACAATCCGGTCCCGCTGCAACAAATAAATCAAGCCCTGGCTGGAGGCCCTAAATTCATTTAAAGCACTTCACAGGCAAGGATGTCCAAAGAGCTAAATTTAGACTCAGAGAACGTATACAGTACATAAACAGGAGTGTCTCTAATAGTAAAATTTATTGTGGCACGAGAATAAGAATAAGTGTAGCAACAGCAGCACTACTGAAAATCTGTTGAAATGTTCACAGTAGATATTTTACATTATTCATTTGTGTCCCAATTTCTATTGTTGCTAAAAGTTGTTTGATGATTTTCACCACGTCACCAATAATAAAATTCGAGTCCCCTTGACAAAGCATGCGTAGTTGGGAGACGTCTGTCTCAATCTCTGAAATCCTAAGTATTCAGAAATCAATGATACAGGCACAAGAGAAAATAAAATAGAAATATCATAGTGAACAGCTGCCGTATAACCAATTACAAAGCGGAATACAGTCGGCTATACTCGTAAGATTGTTAAATACATGAATTTTTATTTGTCCGAGATTCCGATTCGTGCGTGCGAAACAGTGAGTGTCTATAAGCACGCATTGGTGTCTTTTACAATGGCCGGCACGAAAACTGACTACAAACACGAATATTTGTGATTGAAAATATATTGGGTAATGACAGAAAACTTAGAGTAACTTTAATAAACATATATTATTAAATGGTGTCAGTACATTTTTTTATTATAAACAAGAACATAAAAAATCACAAATGAAAAACGAAAATTATTTTTACACAGACCGACAACATAAACGAGGAATATGCTCTAGGACATTATTACTACCAACAAAACTAACAACTTTTGTTCTACGAGTTTGTAAAACTCGTAAAAAATATTTTTCTTCCCATTGAAAAGTCGTCAGCTGATGGACCAATGTGTATGGAAACTTTAAGTGTAAAAAAAAAAAATTAAACGAAGATGTGTTTTTATTTTTACACGGAACCAACTATATATAGTTTTACATAAACGTTGAAATATCTCCCTTTGTTATTCTTAATACAATCAAATTGAAAGTTTTATGTTTTTTCTTTGGCTTTCACACAAACGTACTATATGAGATAACTTTTATGTACGCTATGCGATGCATCGATATAAAAAGACACTGGTATCACCATTATCAGTCTAATATTCCCACGATTGAACATACCACAGCCCTTATTTAGATGTGTTATAAGAAATCATAAAGAAAAGGCTTTTAAAATCAAACATGTCTTTCATTGGAAACAGAGTTCATATGTTTTAGAGCCGAGGAGCCTTTTAATACCTTCCAATAGCCTTAAATATATACTTAACGTTTATAGGTAATCTACCATCGCGGCTGCGAGATGTTCGAAAGAGTTACCGCGCCCCCGGATTACAAAAGGCAGAGGAACGAACATGAATGAGTTTTAGTCAGTCAGAGTCTGACACTTCCTCCCGTCTCACCCACGGCGGGAGGAGTCCTTTAATGATTTACATCGTAGGTAAGTCTTGACCAACCAATATTAATTTTCTGAGACTGTGAGTTCATACACTGTGAAATTGTTTTAAATTTATGATATAACCTCCAAAACAACAGCATCGATTTAATTTTTTAAGGTTTCTTTAAGAACGTGGGTACCGCAGAAGAAAACCTACTAAATAATTATTACAATGTCCTACTAAAAGTAAGTGCATTTAATCTTTACTCACATGAGTAGTAAACTGACATACATCTAATTACAGCAAGTGCAATCATAGTTAACGGTAAAACCGGCACCGACTGGAATGCGAGTAGGCACTATTTCTATAATCGCTGTAATAACCGTGCCCTCTCTAACGTAATTATAACCTTTGAACAAAAACAAGTGATTGGGAATAGCTTTGAAATTTCTCTCCGGGTCACTGTTAAATTATACGTATTGGTGTAGTAGGTACATATACGTACGTTATACATAGATATATTTATACATAGGTATAATTCTTGTGTATATGTGTTTCTCACCTAACTCCTCCTAAACAACTTGACCGATTTGGATGCAATTTGTGTGTACCTATATTTGTGTCCCTGGACGGTTTAAAATATAGTTGGACCCGGTAGATGTCCTTGTTTTTTATAAAAAAAAACGCCAAGGTTAGGACAGTACGACGTCTGTCGGGTCCACTAGTTATTATTATAAAAAGGTAAAGGTTCAACAATACCAATACCCCTACACTTTAATTCGACAGAACTTAAACAAAACACATTTTTAACACGTAAATATATTAAAATTGTATTTTAGAATTCAACTTCACTTTTGTTTAAATTGTTTACGACTTCCAGTCTTACAAGATGCAATATTGTTCAATATCAATATTTTACATGAAGCAATTTCTTGCAGAACTTCACAACCCAACATTGTACTGGGTATTCGTATTCTACGTTTAGATTAGATGTCATAGTTTATCAGGTTTCTCACTGCCGTTAAAGATTCGTATGACAACCGGCACATTGTTCATCTAAGTTTGCTCTGCTAGGAACTTAACACCATACTACCTATTTGATCAAGAAAGCGAGCCATACCTAACTCCTGTCTAACATTACAGTATAAGTTTCCCTGTCCCTCTCGTCAAGCGTATGACATTACAAACTCTCGCCTCCTACAAAGAAAAGTTATCACACAACGCTTTTGCTTGCTTTCATGTGAAACTCGCGGGACAATGTCTTAACGCGCAGACGTGCGTTAACGCAGATAAACTGTGAATATTTTAAACATAATTATGCTGCCACTAGGCATGCCTGTGGTTCCGCCCGCATTGACTGCCTTGATCGCATAACGCGACTCCTGTAAATGGGGTCTCAGATTCGATTCCCGAGTCGAAAATAGCTTGTTAGATTTTGGATAATGTCACAAAGCAGCCCGAAGTCAGAAAATTGGTGGTGTTGACCCCTGTACAACGTTAAGCCGTTGCCCCCGACTGCTATTTTTATAGCTAGCAGTTGTTGTTACAATTCCATGTCAGAGGCCGTCAGGTGGATTGGAGAAAACTGCGACGCTAGGTCTTGTTAGGTTGGTATAACCTGCAGCTTTTTTTTGTGTGGCATCTCGCAGGTCAACCTAGAAGGTTGTCGACTGCTTAACCGAGCTTGATAATACCTGCAGCCCACACGATAAGAAGTCCGCGTGGTGATTGAGTGATTCATTATTCAACAAACTCAACACAACTACCATTTATGTATGTTTCTGTAGTGTGCTCACCTGATATTAAGATTTTAGTTTTATATATTTGTTAATGATGTGATAATTCATTCAATGCCTCATTGGTCTAGTGGTAGCATAGAAATATAATATTATATCTATGAGTGGTAGGTAACAATCACTACCATTAACATAGGTTCTGGATCCAAATCCTAGGTCGGGCCATGTATTATTAGATTTTTCCTTGTGGACTTTTCCCGTATTATTCTTTAATGGGTAAATAAATTTACCTCCAACTCAGCTTAACCCTTTTAGGGAAACATGCATCGACGGGCGGTGCATTTATAATAAACCTTTTACATTTATAGTAAACAAATGTTCTGCAGCTGTGAGCGTAAGTTCATATGTATAATTAAACAAAGTGAATGTAGTTACTTGCAACAGAGAAATATGAAAGAAAGTAGTCTGTCTGTCCCGGTAACCTAACTTAACCTCTTGATCTCGAAACCGTCGAGTTGATTGCAATAAAGTTTCAGATGGTTGATTACTTGTTCTTGAAAAGTTGAGGTCAAAAGATAAGGTTTGTACATAGTGTTTTTATAAGAAAATTGCGTTTCCCTTCCTTTGGGTAGAACGAGAATGTCTTCCATAAAAATTGTTTCTGGCAGAGCCCTGCCTGCTTTTTTCGATGTTTCAAATATTATATAGATTCTCTACTATAATATACATACATATATTATATATATAACCATTCCTCTTGAACCACTCTGTCTATTGATGAAAACTGCATTTAAATCCGTTGCGTTGTTTAAAAGATCTAAGCCTACGGACGGCGAGAAACGAATTAGTGTAATAAGATGTAAAGATTCATAGAAAAACCACAGCATAAGGAAAATAAATGTTACTTGCATTTTCTCGAGATTCGAAGTTTAATAAAAAGTTGCGGTAGGCACACATGCAAACCTTTCATTCTGGTACATCATCGTATTCTTTTGAAATGAATGATTTTACGAACATTTTCAGCGAGAAGACAAAAAACAAATTAAAACTACTACTTTAAACCAAAAAAAAATAATCAAAAACTTAAAAAATATATCACGTTCTATACAGGATACATAATTTCACAAAATGTCTTATTATGTGACGTAAATTACAATGTCAATGGCAATAAAAAAATACATAATTTAGACGTAATAGAGATAATTTATGACAAAACAGCAAGTTCTACCAGTATTCTAATAGATGTCACAAATTCTTTCTGTAACAGTATCTAACAGTTATACACCGAAAAAACAAGTTCTAAGGAACTCAATTAAAACAGTTATAAAAGAAAACCAGTTTAAAAATTACGTTATATTAAGTAAAAGTTCATTGACTTCTGGCAATGAAGGAAATAAATAAAATTGGCCAATCTAATTTAATTAGATTCAGGTGAAGAAAATTAATTACTGTAACAATCAATTAACGTTAAAAGCATCTAGATCGGACAAATTTGGACTCATTACTGAATATCCGGCTCACTGAAGGTCATCATAATTCAGAAGTCAGTAACTATGAAAAAGTTCATGTTTAATGAGAGCATGGAAATGTTGGAATAATGACGAATTTAGCAACTATAGTAATAGCAACAAATAATGAAATGAATAGAAATGTAATACGTAGTAAAATTAGTGAGAAGAGAAAAGATGAGTGAGAAAATTAGTGTAGAGATTAGTGATCTTTTTAATGTAGGTACATTACCATTCCGCTTTTGAGAAACACGTCGATGTGCCCACATCGTCATCATCATCATCATCATCTAGGTCGGGCTATTCTAATTCTAACAATTTAAATCTAAGCAATATTTATATCCCATTTGATACCATTGTAAATTACATTAAATCTCTTGATGTAAATAAGGGGAGTGGCCCTGATGGAATTCCACCATTGTTCCTAATAAGTTGTTGCAACAATATTTCCATTCCTCTTTATTGGTTGTTTAACACCTCACTGCGATCTGGTAATATGCCATTGGCATGGAAGAGATGCTATGTTGTACCTATATTCAAGAATGGCGATAAGCACGATATTACAAATTATCGACCAATTTCTAAATTAAGCACCATACCAAAACTTTTTGAGCATATCGTCTGTGATTTTATAACGCCATTAGTAAAACCATTTATAATTCCGCAGCAACATGGTTTCGTCTCCAAGAAGTCAACCGAAACAAATCTTTGCGAATATATTGACTACCTAGCTACGGCCATGGACAATGGTTATCAGGTTGATGTCGTGTATACCGATTATTCTAAGGCTTTTGATAAAATTTCTCACAGATTATTAATTCACAAGCTTGAGCATACCGGTATACACGGCGATCTGCTTCGATGGCTGGAATCTTATTTAAAAGAACGCAGTCAAGCAGTGACGGTCAAAGGGTTTTGCTCTTCCTTTATGCCTATTACGTCTGGTGTACCCCAGGGTTCGCATCTCGGACCTCTTTTATTTAATTTATATATTAATGATGTTTGTAATATATTTAAAAAATCTAAATTTATACTTTATGCCAGCGGTCGGCAACCTTTTGGCAAGCAAGGGCCACAAGGTAGCAAAATAAACTATAGGCGGGCCGCACTTATGATATTACACTAGATTCTACCTGATATACCTACGTATAATTTCCCATAGAAAAACCGGCCAAGTGCGAGTCGGGTCACGCGCACTAGGGTTCCGTAGTAGGTCTTAGTTAGACGAGTATAACTCTGTAACCGGTTACCAGAGGTGTATTTAAAGATTTAGCGGGCCAGTTAGCTTTGCCGCCCCATTAACAAAAATGAAAAAAAAAATGAAAAATAGAACCTAACCAATGGATCGTTCTTGAAGTTGGTGGCGAAAAAACACAAAACAATAACGATTGGAGACACCGACTTTTAGAACGACGTATTAGTTATTTTTCAATTTGTAGTGTATTTTTAAGTCGGTTTTATTTTTGCAAAACAGTTTTTGTTTTTCACTTTTGAGTTTTTTTTGTTTGTTGCATGATAACGTTTTGAGTAAACACCTATAAATTGCAGTAAAAGTAAAAGAAAATACAGTTTAAGGCGCGAGCGAAGCGAGCGCGATTTTTTTGTAGGATGTAATTTTTTTTGTTGCATGATAATGTTTGGAGTATACCTAAAACTCAAAATTGTGGCAAAAACTAAATTTTAAATAAAATAAAAACAGTTGAAGGCACGAGCGAAGCGAGAGTGATTTTTTTTGTAGGATCACAATAAAAAAAATACTTTTGAGTTGTTTGTTGCACGATAATAGTTGGAGTACAGAACTGTAAATAGTAGCAAAAAAAAAAGCAGGGGCAGTTTAAGGCGCGAGCGAAGCGAGCGCGAATTTTTTGTAGGATCACAATAAAAAACATACTTTTGAGTTGTTTTTGTTTGTTGCATAATAAGGTTTGGAGAAAAGAACTCAAAATTGTAGCAAAAACTAAATAAGATTAGTTGAAGGCGCGAGCGTAGCGAGCGCGATTTTTGTTTTTAGGATCACAATAATTAGGCTGATATGATAGGATGATCAAATTTAAAAAAAAAATTGAACCTCACCGCCCCTCGCAGCCTGCCGCCCCGGGCCATGGCCCCCTTGGCCCTATGGTAAATACGCCCCTGCCGGTTACGCCTACTAAGCCGTGATAATTTTCCTTATTAGTGGATTACATGTGCTACGTTTGTGAATTTTTTCACATTTCTAGCCGTTCGGAAGTTAGAGGGAGGGGGGTGCTCGTATCGAACATAAATTTGCATTTAAAAACTAGATATTTCGCAAATGGCCCACTTAACCGAAAAATGGTCTTGACACACACATTACATTTTCGAAAGACCTATCCAATGATAAAACATACGAAGGGATACGCGAAAAAAAAATCATTCCCACTTTACGTGCTTGGGAGCTTAAAAAAATATTTGCCATGCCCGACACGCACTTGGCCGGTTTTTTTTTACCTTGAAGCCATACATCCAGCGTATTTCATTAATTCATGAGTAGGTGGCAAAATACTAACAACAGTAGCTTAGAGACACTGACTAACGTTTAAATGAAAATAATTTTACTCTTATTAGTATTTTTGGAAGTCTGTTATATTTTTATTTGGTAAAAACTTTTTTACCAAACATTCGCGGGCCGCAAGTAAGACGTCCGCGGGCCGCATGCGGCCCGCGGGCCGCGGGTTGCCGACCGCTGCTTTATGCAGATGATAAGAAAATCTATAAAATAATAACCAAACAAGAAGACTGCCTTGAACTACAAAATGATATTGACAACCTGTGTGATTACTGTAAAAAAAATTATTTATTTCTAAACGTAAAAAAATGCAATGTTATAACATTTACTAGGAAAAAGAATTATATAATATATAATTACAAAATATGTAATGATGTTTTGACTAGAGTGTCTGAGGTGCGAGACCTTGGGGTCCAACTTGATAGTAGGCTTATTTTCGACTCTCATGTTACTGCAACGACCAATAAGGCATTTAGAATGTTAGGATTCGTAATGAGAGTCGGAAAGGATTTCAAGCATAAGGCAACTCTGTTACTCTTATATAAGACTGTTGTTAGGTCAATACTTGAATATGCTTCTGCTGCTTGGAATCCCCAGTATGACGTTTATATACGCCAAATACAAAGATTACAGAATAAGTTTATTAAGCACGTGAATTGGCAGTTTAATCTCAACACTGATTGTTCACCATATCTCCAGACTTTAAAGGACCGTCGTGCTGAACGTGATCTAGTTTTTTTGTATAAAATTATCAGAGGGCAACTGGACTCTTCTTATCTTCTCAGCAAAATTAAATTTGGGTGTCCACGTTTAAATACACGAAAAAGATCTCTCTTCCATATCGGTTTCTCTCGAACTAATTATGGTAGGAATACTTTTATTAAAAGAGCTTGTAAACTGTATAATGAGTTGGTTGAATTTAAAGTTGATCAATCTGATCAGGATTTGGATGTCTTTCACCTTTCTCTGCATAAATTCAAAACTGCTGTGGGAAATGTTTTGGCATTGAAGTCTAAGTAATTTTAGTTTTTTGGATTTATTTTGTAATTAACTTATTAGTGATTTATCTTTGTAATTTACTTATTTGTTACAAGCAGCTTGGCTCCTACATATAACGAAGTTCTTGTTTTTTATAAATGTATTATGGTTGTTGTTACACCAATTTATTATTTTAATTTGTAAGGTAATCTGTGGAAACTGTATTGGATTTTGTACTAACTATATAATTCAACTTACTTTGTTATTGCATCTGTTTGTTTCCCAAATAAAATAAAATAAAATAAAAATAAAATTAAATCTACCTATCACACCCAGTGAATCGAATGAAGACATAATATTAATCATTTACTTATAAAACAACAACTAAAGCAATAAAGGGGTCTAACGGTAGTGAAATAATAAATCTATGGATCTAAAGAAGTTTTTTTTTCTACATAACCTCTTGCAGTGCTTCTAACAGCATTCGATCTGCTTAACCGGACAATGTGGTGAGGACCTAATTAAATTTATTAAATTAAGGCCTCCTGCCAAGGCTTACATCTAAATTTAAAACTAAGTGACACGCGCTAAGGGCTCCCCCTAGTGGGAAACGAACCTCGGTTTAGGGCGTCACTGGGGAGGACAACTAGGGACTAGCTGGATCATAACAATATTATTATTAGGGGACTTTTTATGCTACTGGCTCAGCGTGCGGGCTGGCTCATCGAGCAAGGGTCGGGGAGGGGCTAAAGAAGAAAATTGAAAGAGAATAGATATAGCAAGCACATGAAAAATAATTTCAAGTATAAAATGACTTTTACCTTGCAATCAGGATTTGCTTCTGATGATGCAAGCGGAGCAAATAAGATACGCACTTAGAAACCTACAATTTCATAATGCATACCATTAGAGATAGAGATTGGTTTGTTGTGGTTTCCAAGATAATTTAGTTAGATATTAGTATTCCTAATGAAATAGGAATTGTAGGACCTCTGTACATACGGAAAAACGATCAAAAAATCAACAATTACAAGGCCAACAAGCTTAAATATTAAATTGTATTTTTATCAATATTCAAAATAGATTCCAATTAGATTCAGCATCTTTCTCAACAGCGCTAAAAACGACACAAATTAAAGCTTCACTTATTAGAATATAATTATTTATTCGTGTTGGAGTGGATCAAGCAGTAAGCACCCTTGTTTCCTACACAATTCTCCCCATCATTATTAACAAAATGTATTCATTTATTCAAGTGTTCGCCGTCAAAAGTTGTTAAAGAGATCAACTTGTAATATCTTAAGAAATTCTAATGTTTTCCGGGTAAACTTGAAATTATATTCACACTCAGACGGAACTTCCCTTTTAAATTCACAACTGTTTAAACTCACCTTTGATGCTATTTCCAGCACCTCTCACCGTAACTCCGAAAAAGTGTTCCTCCTTCAATAATTCACAAACTTCCACTTTACGCCTCAGGCACGATAAAAAATCACCACGTCGATATGAAAACATGAAATTTTCATAATTCGCAACATTTCACAAATCACATTGAACTCGCGGAGAGTTGAGAGCTTGTAAAAGGCTGTATTGATAAAAGTTCCGTCACAGGCTGCTGCGTACCGTAATGTGTGGCATTAAAAGTTCTCGCTAAAAACTTAGGCCGAAAAGCCTGACTTATTTATTACGGAAACCAGGGACTTCGCGATCGAATTGTTCGTTATTTGTGAATATTCGTTTAAAACTCAACTGTTAGCTACGGGGGAGTGTGCGCGAGCGCAATGACGCGTGCAAGTTGTCGGGGAGGAGGGCACAGACCTCGGAGCGTGTGGCGGCGCAGGCGCCGACTGCCGAGACATGAGTACCGTTGCTCCGAGAGTGGGAGCGAGGTCGGCCAAGTCGGCAGGCTTTGACATTTCTAAGTTATTTCGTTACTTCATATCGATGTCATGACTCGCTTTTGTTATTGTGGCTGCTTTGGCACAGATCTACAGTGCTGTTCAGCCGGAATTGCAGCTCTTGTCGATTACCTTGATGGGTTATTTAATGACGCAAAACACCGAGAGAGAGGTTTCATTCACTACAAAATGAAAGAGTTTAATGTCGTTTGTATTGAGAGAATTTGTCTATTTAAAGGTCATGATATAATTTTAGTAAAAGCTTGTGCTGAGCTTTTTTATCGTTTCATACGAAGTATAACCTAATCCGAGTTTATCTCTCGCCATTCTGTATAATATTATAAGGTATCAACTCGACCTCAACTTATCTAAGCTTGGCACGCGTTAAATAATTCTACAATAGGTACCTAATCTACAAACGTAAAACGACAAATTATTCAGTTTACGATCGCAATAAAGTAGCTCCGGCCAACATAAGCTGTTCACGCTACATTACGACCTCTTGAGGCAATAAATCTCATAATCACACGTCTAATGTCGTGACAAGAGTCGTGTAATCTTGCACAGAATCATGTAGGTAGGTACTAGATCTTGACATGGTCCCTACTATTTCCCTTTTTTTTTGTATGGCATCTCGCAAGTCAACCTAGAAGGTTGTCGACTGCTTAACCGGGCTTGCCTGTGAAGTGCCTTAAATGAATTTAGGGACCCCAGCCAGGGCTTAACTTACAAAACTAAGCGACTTCACGCTAAAGGCACCTCCTAGTGGGCAGTAGTGGGGTAGGGGCCTCGGCTTAGGGCGTCGCTGGGGGAGGACAGTAAGGGACAGGCTGGATTAGAATATATAGGTATGATTATTATAATCGGGACCATATTTTCCCAAGAATTATTTACGTACTTCATGTAACTAGTAATGTTACGCGACTAGTCCTGCATTTGCAATTGTTGTAGATACTACTTTCGATAGATACGTCAAGCTGAAGACCGGGCGATGGCACACGATAGGGGAGGCCTATCCAATAATGCATACGAGATAGGATGATGATGATTGTAATTTCTGTTGTTTTAGGAGAAACATTCGCAACATTGAAGTTTTATAAACACTTTCCAGGTATTTCTATATAAATTAGCAAATCTACAAATACTAGCAAAGTTTCGCGTTTCTGAGTTCCGCGACGCTGTTTCTTACCGACTCTTCTCCATAGCACCTACTATTCGGAACCGTGCAACTTTTGCTATTTCATAAAGATCACAAGATCAAGCTACTTTGGTAAAGCAAGCTAGTTTCCTGTAACTTATGATTCATTTATATATTTCTAGCTTTTGTAATGATTCTCCAATAGTTTCCCAGAATCTAATACCTACTGAAGCAAATAACCAAAAAAATCGTAGAATCCCACGTAGATATTAAGGTAAAAGATAAAACAAATAATATAATTGGAGCAACATACTTGACAAAGAAAACTAGACAACGTAGGCATCCCTCCACCCCTAAGCTATTCCCAATATATTTGTCTAGATTAGGGCTGTATTTATTTTTGTGTAAGATTAAAGAGAAATTTATATACTAAGTGAGGTCAATAAAGTTAGGATACCTTTGTATAGGTACCTAGATAGGTATAGACTTTTCTTTTTATTTTGACTTAGTTCACTAACTTTAAGTTTACCTACACAATCAAATCACTAGATACGTAAAAGCAAGCATTAAAAAAAACAATTGTTTTTTCTTTGTTGTCTTGTTATAAGATTGCTTATAGTATTTTCAGATCTAACCAGCCAACGAAATCAAAACGTATTACGTCGTTCGTTCTCTTTGTAGAGAAGCCAAAACCTTTTTGTTTACTTTTGTCACACATAAAATAAATACGCTAAATAAAACAGGAAATTCGTTTAGCTAAAGTTAAATCTGTTTATCCGAATCGTATATTTATTTCGTAGCATTAAAGAAAATTTGCGAGGAACGCACTCTCGAATACCGCTTGGCTTAGTTTGGTAAGTAACTACGTTCTTACAATAAATCTTTCTTCATCTTTAATCTTAATGCCGGTACATATCTACCTCATCCATCATTACTATCGGCCTATTTAATATCCAACTGCTAGGTAAAGGCCTTTTCTCATATAAAGCATTGATAACCACGCTAGATTTTTTTAGAAATCCAATACAAGACTGATGACTACTTATTGTGGATGTGATTGACGAATGAAACTGTAGTTCAAAAATTAAAATGTTTTGTGAATAAATAAACAAGGTAGGGACAATATATAAAAGAAGAAACTGACTGTCTGACTGATCGATCAACGCACAGCTGAAACCACTGGTTCTTTTTCTAAATTCATCCCCTAAAGGGTTTGAACAGAGTCTGAAAGTTTATATAAAACTAGACGCAGGAAACAGCTAGTTCTGTTAATAAAACTTTAAAGAGGCCCATTATGTAGAATACCTTGCAAACTGTCCTAAAAAACTAAACTTACAAAATAGATAAACAAAACATTGTTAACGTATGAAATATGTTTTAAATCGTTCATAAGTTTATTAACAACTTAGTCAAACATAATCTCCGTAATAATCAGACTGCGAACTAACGAGTTAACGTATAAATAGACGGTTAGGTCCGCAAACTAGTATTATAAAAATATCTTGCGCGTATAAGCCGGTAATGGTCGAGGACGCTACGCTTTCGTGATTTTTTAATATTTCTTTCACGCGTGGGTAAGGAAGAGGACACAGAGAGCTCAGTGTTTGTATTATAACATCTTAAAGTGATGCAGATTTCAGTGTGAGAACGTGATAGAGCACGAACACCATCCCGTTTTCCCGTTTCCATCAAAGTGTCAAAAAACTCCTAAGCTGGCACGAGCACGACACAAGGCTAATGAATGATGCGCTACTACTCAAAGCTTTGGTTTTTTTTTTTTTTTTCTACATGACCTCTTGCAGGGTGCTTCTAACAGCATTCGACCTGCTTAACCGGACAATGTGGCGAGGTCCTAATTTAATTAATTAAATTAAGGCCTCCAGCCAAGGCTTAAAACTAAGTTTAAAACTAAGTGACAGCGCGCTAAGGGCTCCCCCTAGTGGGGAACGAACCTCGGCTTAGGGCGTCACTGGGGAGGACAACTAGGGACTAGCTGGATCATAACAATATTATTATTAGGGGACTTTTTATGCTACTGGCTCAGCGCGCGGGCTGGCTCATCGAGCAAGGGTCGGGGAGAGCATGGACGGGGACGTCGCGACGGGCCTCGGCGGCGAGGACGGTATGACGGCGGTCTGTATTTGTATATTGTACTGGTTTCCCTATTACTCTCTTGGAGGAGGGTGATATCGTCGTCGGGGATCAAAGCTTTGGTTGAACTCACGAGTGTTTATATACTCTGTGGTTGAACTGCTATCTTCATCCATGTCCGGAAGGACGGTAGCGTAACGGACTTACAAACAAAATTACCATACAATTGTTATATCAATACAAGAAAAGTAAATGGGATAGCTGTACATCTAGTCTTTTCCTAAGTAGTTTGGTTGGTATATAACGTGGAGACAGCGTACAGCATGCTCTAAATACAATCTTCCTCATCACCTTTTATTCAACTTCAGGAAAACAATAGACCGCGAGCCACGAACAGATTATGTTGATCAATTCCTCCTGGGCGAAAACTTGTAAGATGGAGAAGTTCACCAGGCTTCATTATAAAATTATCTTAAGCATTGTACGAGTTTTCGCCCGGGAGAAAACCATTGACAAAATTTGCGCTTAGCTTGCAGTCTATAAGGACTGTCTTTTGTTTACTAAGAGTATCTAAACACGCAAATTATTAAAAAAAAGTTAATATCTCATCATATTCTATGTATGAAACTCTTTACAGTGCCAGAGAGGTAGTCGACGTCGTTCATTATGGATGCAAATTCCTTCCACTACTTAATAGTCCATGGATGGACGAGACGCGGCGTGAGAAAATGGTGGCTCGGAATCAGCCATGCGAAAATGTGGCGGCAACGGGCTGAGTAGGTACTAACATGTCAGTGTCAACGCCTTGCTCGCGCGGAGAAATGTATGAATCCCTAATGCAAAATGCATGTTATTTTTCTGAATAATTCCGAAAAATGTATGTCGCTGAAGAAGTTTTGTGATTTATACAATAAAGTCCTAACTAACCTAATCTAGTCATTTTTGGTGCGTTTTGGGCAGAATGTTTTCAAATCTATTTTCAGGATACTTCCCTACTTAAAAAATCCTAATAGGTAATTTATGATGCATAAATAATAGTTTAACTTTGGACAAAACACACTCACAGTAACACATAGCAACATCTCGATGCATAACTGGCCGTTTAAATAGACAATTTGGGGATATATATAATAAGTATCAAGGCTTTAATTATTTCCAAAGTTCTTAGGTAATACGAGGACGGTGAATAGATTCTTCAGTAGCTTTATGTTGTTTGGATCCTTCATTATTTAAAGAACAGCAATTAAAATTATTTACAACGAACATAACAAACAAGCCGTAACACTTAAACAGCAGCTGTAGCATCTCTCTAATAAGCTCGAAGAATTTTATCTATTTCATTTTGTCCCGCCCGAGCGTATCTAAGCGTGCAAGATGGCGGATAAATTTTACTAAATAATTACTACTATTTACCATACTGGAACATAGTAAGTATGGAGCTACTCATCGTCTGATGGTGAGTAAGCACTAGACTGGTTTCTGGCTCACATGAGACGGGAAAATTGTAACGTTAGCAATTTATTCATTGACTTTATCGAAGTAGACCCTTAGAATAATTATTATTATTCTGAGAGTAGACCATTATTTATTACATTATATGTAACTAGCTTCTCGCCAGCGGCTTCGCCCGTGATATTTTAGCTAATGGATACAAAAACTTGATAAATTATATACTAAAACCTTTCTTATTAATCACTCTATCTATTAAAAACCACATCAAAATCCGTTGCGTAGTTTTAAAGATTTAAGCATACATAGGGATCAGTCCTGGATTTGTCAATAGGCCGTATAGGCGGCGGCCTAGGGGCGGCAGCGTCTTAGGGGCGGCAAATTTCAGAGGACGTTCACTCGATTTCAGAGGATAAAAGACAAACAAGTTCACTGGTTTTCTCGTGGTTTTTTATACTATTACGTTAAATCCTTATAGAAACTCATTCCTATCGAAAATTATCAATCCTACGTACCTGTTATGTTATTGTACCTATTTTATCTATATTACTGCTGTTGGATGAGAGCGGGGGGCGGGTGGCAGTGGCATTTTACATTGTTTTCGTGGAAAAGCAACATACGCTTTAATTTGTTACAGTTATCACTTACATAAAAGCGGGAGCAGAGGCTTAGCTACTCAGGGGCTAGGCGGGGAGTGCCCCGGGACCCCCAAAACCTGATTAGCCAACCTTATAGAACTAGCGAAAAATTCTCCCATCTTCTGAAACTAAATAAAATAGGTCGCAACATCAACAATCATGGCAACCCATTAAAAAAATATTATTCCCCATAATTATCTTGCTAAAAAAAAATTCGCGCTCGCTTCGCTCGCGTTTTCAATTACATATTCTTATTTCTTTTCAGATTCTGTTTTCGTTACAATTTATTGAAAAATATAATTATCATGTTAAAAAAAATGAACTGATTACGTATATTATATTTTCAGATTCTGTTTTTGATACAATATATTGAAAAATGTTATTCCCTATAATTATCATGCTAAAAAAATTCGCTCTCGCTTCGCTCGCACTATCGATTACAGGAGTGTTTGTATTTCTTTACAAGGTCTGTTTTTGCTACCATTTATTTTAAAATAATATTACCTATAATTAACAGGCTAAAAAAATTCGCGCTCGCTACGCTCGCGCTATCGATTACGTACGAATTACTTTTCAACCACTGTTTTTGTTACTATTTTTTTTTACAAAAAAATATTCCTAATAATGGTTTCAGAAAACAGAAAAATCTGAAATTATTAGGGCTGATAGACATTAGCCTAAATATTACAGATAAATAAAACTATGATTTGTATTGTATGTATCGTATTGCAGTTTTTAAGTAATCAGCAGCAAAAAAACAAGATCCCGATTCGCACTTGACCGATTATTTTATTTAACTTTAGTGTTTTCCTTACTACAAATGTAAAATTAATATTTTAAGAAGGTACATGGGCGGCGGAAATAAAGTGGCCTATACTCATAAAAAATATAAATCCGGCACTGATAGGGATATAGGGACAGAGAAAGCGACTTTGTTTTATACTACAGCTTGGCAAAAAAGTCTAGAAACGGAACTAATTTTTTTTATTGCTGGCAGCCCCTGGCAATTAATTTCGTTCTGTGTCGTTCGATGTAAACAAAGTTCGCGAGTTACTTATTTTTTTATTTCGACCATCAAAACGTTAACAAAACCACGTTATAATAAATAAAACCATTCGGAGTACTAGCAAGGAAACAATTTATAATGTTTATTGGCGATATCTGGTCGAACATGAGGCTTAAACTCTTCTTGCCGATCTCGACGATATTTACCAAAGTACCGCCATTATGACAGGTATGTAAGAGTTTGTTTTGTTGTATTTAGTTGTATCAAGTGTAAATTTATGATCTCTATTTTGTTTTGAATTGCTTGAATACGAAATAAGTGAAATTTTGAACAATAAACATCGAGCATATAGGTTATGTTTACGTTTTGTCTTTGACACTTTGGTATAGCGCGAATAGATTAGTATTGATACTTGAGTGGCTTGAGCCTTGATACTCTGCAATATGTAAATTCGCATAACATTATCTATGAGTGTGATCACAAGATAAAATAATACTTGTTATAACTAGCATTTAAAAATCACAAAAAAAAAATAGGTACCTTAACTTTTTACGTTTAATATTGATAGAGGTTTAATCAATTTTTTTATCTTTATAGGAAGCACCGAACGTGCATTTCAATCTATAACCGAGTAGGAGTTCAAAAGAATTCATGCCAGCATGTTAACAAAACAGAAAAGGAGTATTATGAATTTATGAGAGGGCTCGTACTTGGACATAAAACGTTTAGGAATCAATCTCCAACATGATAGCGCAGTGCCTTTGAATCTGAGTGTGACTCAGATGAGTTTATGGCTAGCTCTAGCCAAGACATGGATGTGGCGGACGTAGAATATTTAGAGGAAGATTTATTGAAATCAAATATAATAACGCTATATTCATACGCCTTTTTTTATACCCAAAAAAAATTGTAAACACAGGAGTGCTTACATTATTAGTGCTTATAAGTAATTTGTATTCAGTTACATGACGTAAATACTTGTTATTACATTTTATAATACTTACTGATTTTAATTAATTATAAAAATACAGCTTAGTATCAAGACGATAGCATGGTACGCTATACGGTCGCAGCGGGTTGCCACACGAACGGTAAAGTGGCGCCCCTATTAATTTCTACTCTTTTTTGCCAAGCTGTATGTAGTGCATAGATATATATGTTACTAAAAAATAAGTGATGATGTGTAAAGGAACTATCTTAATACATATTTAATAAACGGTAACATTTTGAGCATTTAACCCAAATTAATGATTTTTTTTATTCAGTAAAGGTCAATGAAGGATATAATGGTATAGCTTTTTTGCACTCCATCATTATGAAAAAAACTTATATAATTTTTAATATTGCATTAACAGCTACCAATTAAAAAAATATAAATGTAATACAGTGAAGAAATTTCTAAACGTTATGTTAGACGTCAATGTCAAAATCCTGTTTCTATTATGAAAAAGCGTTCCGATACCTGAAATCAAATTCTTGAGCATTAAAATTTCCTCAACAAAGTGCGGAGTAGAATATTGTGTTGGTAACAAAAGAGATAGTATGATTATAATGAAGTAAATATAACAGTTCAGGTGAAATTCTCCCTGCAAATCATTCATTGCAGTATTGATTTATTGATTCATGTTTCCAAATAAAAATATTGTGGTGTATTGAAGTACTAATTACCAGTTTTCAGAGTAACCGGTGATCGTAAAAGCTGTAATCATTGATGTGAGACTACAAATTAAATCAACCGTGCAGGAAAAACCTTTTGTTTTGAAAATAGAACAGGAAAAGTGCAATCAAATAGATCTCTTATCAACAGTGCTCCCTAATTTTAATAAAGTGTAATTAATTTAACAAAATGTCGGCCCTGCTAACTGCCGACTGGTTTCAGTTGGACTCCTACTACAGGTAAATAGTTTTTTTTTAATAAAGAAACATTTTTCTAAGGGTATTAACTAAATAAAACTACAATAGCAACAATTATCATCATAGCACACTAGTCCATTGCTTGATGTAGATGTCTCCCATTGACAATATACAATGGCATATCACTCTATAGCTTACCCATAGCGCCCCATTCAGTTAGAAATATTCAAGCATTGTCATTAAGTAATGACTTTAACAGAAATCACTTTGTCACAGACCCACAAGTTACCAATGTTTAATTAAAGGGGGGTAACGTTAATTAAATATAAAATGGTATTTAAAAGAGATATATTGGTATAAGCTTTTAGGAGAATTACAAAGCTAAGCGTGAGTATTGTAGTACTCTTCTTTAACAAAGACTCTCAAACAAATAAATGGGTTGGTGGATCATCTTAGGAGCAAATAACAAATGCCTTGTGTTGAAAATGTAGTTGGGTAGAAGCAACTTTGAGAAGGAGGATCAGCATAAGATTGGGGCAGGGCACTATGTTGAAAACCGTGTTGGGTTTTCTTGTCATCCTGTGACATGGAAACTCACAGTAAGGCTAGTCCATCAGTTTAAAGTTATTCAGCGTCCCATAGAACAATCTTTGCTGGGTCTGTCTCTAAAATCTGCAATGAGACTAACTGCCAAGATAAGTTACCAGCACAGCCCATAGAATCAGCCAGTGTAAACATGGCTGCTGATGCTCTTGAATGGAGACTATGACTAGGCAAGCTTAATGGATGTGCTTTGGGGAAGTGATCTGGAAGAGGCTGCAAACAGTAGTTGAATGGGAATTCAAGTGGGTGTTATTGCAATATTGCATGTTTTACAAGAGGCCATTGTCCAACAGTAAATTAATAGTAAGGCTGATCATGATAATTAAATTTCAATATTCACAACCGCAGAATCTTCCAATTCCCCACCCCAAACAAAATTTGAAGTATGTTAAGCAAAGAGTTTTTAAGAATTTAAATAAGCACTTCAAAGCTTAGTATTATCTATATATAAATGAATTGATGTTTGTTAGTCTCGCTAAAACTCGTGAACAGTTAGACCGATTTAGCTGATTTCGGTTTTGAAATGTTTGTTATAGTCCAGGGGAGGTTTAAAAGGTGAGAAAAAGTTAAGATACATAGGTATGTGATAGAAGTTCACCGGGTCATCTAGTCATTAATAAATTTCAGGAAGTTCGACCTATATAACATGGTCTGGGCAATGGATGAAGGCTTAAACCACATGATCGTCAGTGGGGCTCCTTATGGTGGGCCTATAGCTGTGGTACGAGACAGGAAGCAGTTTGTCAGGATCTTGGGCACCAGCAAACCAGTGATCACTCTCTACAATGGAATTGGAACAGTTATCTCTAAAATACTGGTAAGTTTGGAGTGATATGTAAATAATGATTAAGATGTTACTGTAATATGCTTGGTGAGGCTAACTTGCATAACAATTAAGTAAAATCATTAATCAGTCCAGGTTTTTGTACAATAATATTTCTTTGTACTTATAGTATTGAATACAAATATATACCCATAGTTTGAAGTTGTTGCAGATTTATATAGAATTAATTTTTAATTATTTTTGCAATCATAATATTTTGTAGTCAGTTAAATTAAATAAACACGTATTTATGTATGTATTGAGTATTGAAGTACCATCTTAATGATGACTCTTAGATGTTTTTTCTTTAAAAACATTTTCCATATTATGGTCAGCTTAATTTATTTCTTAATTTTGGTACATTATAGTGGAACAGCGGTGAGCTTGTTCACATGGGCTGGTCTAATGAAGAGCAACTCCTCTGCGTTCAGGAAAGTGGTGATGTTCTTGTCTATGACATGTTTGGGGCCTATCAGAGAACTTTCAACATGGGGCAGGAGGTCAGGGATACTAAAGTGAGTTGATTTTTCCTTTTAGAATTTATTTATTACAATTTGTGTTACTAAGAAATATTTTGTTTGCTAATATCTTGTACTTATGTATATTTTGTTTATTGTAATAGTATGTATATAAAAAGTTGTACAAGATTAATTTATAGTTTGCAGTTTCAAAAATGTACAACCATATTATCTCACATTGTTGTAGTATACAATTAGCTGTTTTCCCTGTTTATACCTAATACTAGTCCTACAGTATACTACCTGAAGATAAATATTATTTTGTTTTAAACCAGATATCTGTCCTCTACTCTATGTATTACTTTTAAAAGCCATTGTTAGTATGATTGCTTTATAGTTTCGGATTGAGCTGAAAGGTTTCCTGTGCTTGGTTCAGATATTGTAAATTATATGTGGTTAAAATAACACCATTAAGTGTATGTATACTGCATTTTACAGGTGTCCAAAGCTCAACTGTTCCCAAACCCCGTGGGCGTGGGGTTAGCGGTGATCACCACTACGAACCGCATGTTTCTTCTGAGCAATGTTTCTGATCCTAAAGTTAGATCCGTTCCTGATTTGCCAAGTAAGTATTAATATCAGAAATGTGTTCTATTGGTAGTTTCATTCTTCCAATACATTTAAATATTATATAAATTGTGCTTAAAATTAAAAAAATGTGCTATGTAAGTAATAATACTTGTATTATACAAGTATATTAATTGTCCATGATTTTTATACTTAGGGTTATTTCTCTCACCTAGACTGACATTTGCACCAGCTTGACATAGAAGCTACAATCCTTATCCTTACTTCCTTACTTAATATTATAAATGCGAAAGTAACTCTGTCTGTCTGTCTGTTACGCTTTCACGCCTAAACCAGTGAGCCGATTTTGATGAAATTTGGTACAGAGATAGAATAGACCCTGAGGAACAACATAGGCTTTTTACCCGGGTGCGTGAAGTAGCTCCTTCGGGATGCGGGTGAAACCGCGGAAAACAGCTAGTATAAAATAAATCTTAAAAATACTCCAAACTTAAAAACTGTTGAATAACTTCATTGTTTATTATTATTACACATGTGTGCTATGCGATATGTCATGTATATTTATATGTCATGAAATAAAAAAATATGACCTTTGACATTTAAATTCCAGGAGCGAACGAACCGATCTCATGTTGGTGCGTTATTACCACTGGCTTCCTTGTATGCAGGGACAAGGAAATCTTCAAATGCCAACTAGGCGAGTCAAGAGCTGTACTTATGGTAAATATAATACAATCATTTGCAATATACAGCCTTTATCAAGAAACTTACATGATAGCATTACATTGGTCTAATTTAGAAACTATAATTAAACATTCTTTTGGCGCAGGGTCCCCTCTTATTGTATGAAGTATTTTAACAGTTTATTCAGAAACTTCTGAACGTAATATGTATAATTGAATTAACATCGTCCATTAATTTAAGTGATAAATTAACGGTCGCGATATAGTTGATAAATTAACACATAAGTTAAACTTTTATCGAATTTCATCATTAACTATAGACTAATTTAATAATAATTTTGGTTCTCGTCCCATCACTACAGATTGCTTTATTTATCACAAAATTCAGTTTTAATTTATTTTTTTAAATAACTATTATATTTAAATATTAAATTATACTTTTATTTCGCTTTTTTCTTACCTTAATTTTATCAATACTACTTATATGATTCTAGTGCAAAGTGCCTATAAATATGCTATTTTACCTATGCTCTCGTACGCTACAAATACGGATTTTAATTTTTAGAGCAAAAATAACATAATTAATTAAAAGAAAATAATTGTACGACATTTTGTACAGTAATTGTACACATTGATAAAGTATGACGACATCAGTGTACGATGGCTCTGATAGCGCTTGATAATTTTGGTTGATTTATCGCGAACGTCCATACTACCGTCCGATCACCGAAGTTAAGCAACATCAGGCGCGGTCAGTACTTGGATGAGTGACCGCCTGGGAACACCGCGTGACGTTGGCTTTTTGCATTTTGTCACATAATTTTAGAATTTTATGATTTTTATTATAAAATCGCTGACTATTAAACTTATTTAGCTTTTTTTTTAACACTACTAATAGCATACTAGTACAAAGTTGTTTAAAAAAAATGTAATTTTTTGTAGCTAGATATCCGTACTCTTTGATAAAGTGTGACGTCATTAGTGTAGTTTGGCTCTGATACCGTTTGATAATTTTGGTTAAACCGTCGCCAACGTCCATACTACGTTGAATACACCGGTTCTCGTCCGATCACCGAAGTTAAGCAACATCGGGCGCGGTCAGTACTTGGATGGGTGACCGCCTGGGAACACCGCGTGACGTTGGCTTTTTGCTTTTTATCACATAATTTTTGAATTGTATGATTTTTATTATAAAATCGCTGACTATTAAAGTTATTTAGCATTTTTTTTTCTTATTTTAACACTACTAGTACAAAGTTGTTTAAAAAAAATGAAATTTTTTGTAGCTAGATATCCGTACTCTTTGATAAAGTGTGACGTCATTAGTGTAGTTTGGCTCTGATACCGTTTGATAATTTTGGTTAAATTGTCGCCAACGTCCATACTACGTTGAATACACCGGTTCTCGTCCGATCACCGAAGTTAAGCAACATCGGGCGCGGTCAGTACTTGGATGGGTGACCGCCTGGGAACACCGCGTGACGTTGGCTTTTTGCTATTTTATCACATAATTATAAAAAAAATATCATAAAATATCTATGACTGTTAAACATCTAGCTTTTTTGTTATCCTCATTTTATCAACACTCCTAATATCAGTATAGTCCAAAGCTATTGAAAAAAAAAATCAATTTCTAGCTAGATGGCCGTAGATATTTATAAAATATGACGTCATTAGTATAGTTTGGCTCTGATACCGCTTGATAACTTTGGTTCAGTTGTCGCCAACGTCCATACTACGTTGAATACACCGGTTCTCGTCCGATCACCGAAGTTAAGCAACATCGGGCGCGGTCAGTACTTGGATGGGTGACCGCCTGGGAACACCGCGTGACGTTGGCTTTTTGCTTTTTGTCACATAATTTTAGATTTGTATGATTTTACAAGCTTTTGTTTTTTATTATAAAATCGCTGACTATTAATCTTATTTAGCTTTTTTTTTTATTTTAACACTATTAATAGCATTCTAGTACAAAGTTGTTTAAAAAAAAATTCATTTTTGAATACACTTTTATTAGCTTCATACGTATGTTAGTAGGCAGTATGTAACGGAATCTTTGAACATAATTTTGACCCCCTTCAAAACGTCGGATTTTCTCAAAATTTGGCATACTTATTAAGGATCGATGACAATTCAATATTTCAAAAGATGATTCAACTAAAAAATGAAAAATAAATAACAGTTTAAAAAAACTAAAAAAAATACGCATTTATAGAAAATCCAACTAAAAAATAGAAAATAAATTTGAATCAAAAATAGTGTAAGAAAAAGTGTTTTTATTATAAAAAAAAAGCGTGGGGTGCTTTTCAGGATATTATCAAAATAACCCTTCTACTCATATCTGTTAATAAAATATTTATAACTATTGATACCATGCACCCCACGCTTTTTTACATCAAAATCATTTTTTCTTACACTATTTTTAATTCAAATTTATTGTAGCTAGATATCCGTACACTTTGATAAAGTGTGACGTCATCAGTGTAGTTTGGCTCTGATACAATTTGATAATTTTGGTTAAGCTGTCGCCAACGTCCATACTACGTTGAATACACCGGTTCTCGTCCGATCACCGAAGTTAAGCAACATCGGGCGCGGTCAGTACTTGGATGGGTGACCGCCTGGGAACACCGCGTGACGTTGGCTTTTTGCTTTTTTATCACAAAATTATAAAAAAATATCATAAAATAACTATGACTTAAACCTTTATGTAGCTTTTTTGTTATCTTCATTTTATCAACACTCCTAATATCATTATAGTTCAAAGCTATTTGAAAAAAAAATTACAATAATTTCTAGCTAGATGGCCGTAGATGTTGATAAAATATGACGTCATTAGTATAGTTTGGCTCTGATACCGCTTGATAACTTTGGTTGAGTTGTCGCCAACGTCCATACTACGTTGAATACACCGGTTCTCGTCCGATCACCGAAGTTAAGCAACATCGGGCGCGGTCAGTACTTGGATGGGTGACCGCCTGGGAACACCGCGTGACGTTGGCTTTTTGCTTTTTATCACAAACAATCTTTTTATTTTTTACATAAAAGATAATATATTTTAACAAAACTATAAAATGTTGAAGACTGAAAAACATTATAATTTTATACGTTGTGGAGATGGCTAATACGAGTTCGGTTTTCAATCCGATATTTCAAAACACAAAAAATCTTTTTTAAATGCGTGCTCAAAAGAGTATCGCAGTTTTTAGCACCATTATTTAATCAGTATAAAAAACAAGTGGTATCGTATCTTAACAATTTACTTTGCTACAGACGTTGCATTGTATTAACCGACTTCAAAAAAGGAGGAGGTTCTCTGAAAAGAAAATAAAATACATTACTAGTTTTTGCTAAGTATTTCCATTGTTAAAACTTATCATGAAAGAAAGGAAAATAAATACCGCAATTCGACAGTGATCTTCCTTTTTAGTACACCTCAAAATATAAAACTAATTTATACATTTTTATTTTTTCAGCGTCCTGAAATAAAAAATCCGTACACGCAGATTCTGTCGATAGTTGCGTCCCAAAACGGGATGCATGTGGCGCTTTTCACAGACTCCGGGATGCTATGGATCGGCTCGTCCGACTTCAAGACCGCTTACTCCGAAATCGACACTGGTTTTATCAAACAGCCAAAAGAGTTGATGTGGTTAGTTTATCGTTACATTTTCAAAAATAATGACTATTATTAATATCTCTCTACATTCAACTTACTTTTGATGGCATCGAAATCATTTTTATATCCTCCAAAATTTGTTACATATTAACAAAAGGTACACTGTGGTGAACTGACGGCAGCAGAAGTATTAATTATGCGTGTTTTAACATCCCTAAACAAGTCTCCATTAGATTGTTTCATAAATAAATTTTTACTTTAATTTTTGTCATTGTTTTATCATTATTATTTAATTTAAAAAAAGCGACAAAAGTATTTTTGACATTTCCTGCCTACAAATTTCAGGTGCGGTTCACAGGCAGTAGTGGGGCATTGGGATGATATGATGTGCATTTACGGATCAAAGGGCCAGTCGGTACAATACCCCTACGACGGACCATTCCATCTTATACAAGAAATTGATTGCGTTCGAGTTCTCTCCGAAACGACTCATGAACTCATACAAAAAGTTCCATTCGTTGTCGAGAAAATATTTCGTATAAATAGTACAGCCCCTGGATCCTATTTACTGGAGGCATCCAGGCAATTCCAGGTACGCCGGCAGACTTTTGAAATAAGAATATAACTTAAACTATTCCGCAAAATATTTTTTTACAAAATCGCTCATCAAATTATTATCATGTTATCATAACATTTTATACATTGGACAACACTCATATTTAGATTTAGACTTGGTTTTTTAAAGCAAAGATATTCATTTTCAAAAAGACCCAATTTTTTTTTATTTAAAATCTGTTATCAAAACTTTTGATCATCCAGAATCATAGTCACCGAGCTGATGAATACATAAGATTGGTGAAGCCCGATCTTGCTATTGCTGTTCAAGATTGTATTGACGCAGCTGCATTTGAGTTCAGTCCTGACGTTCAGAAGAAGTTGATCAGGGCTGCACAGTTCGGAAAGTGCTTCATCATGGATCCTGAACTGACGGAACTTTACGTCAAAACCTGCCGATGGCTGAGGGTTTTGAACGCCGTACGTGACCCTAAAGTGGCTATACCGCTTACTTCTACGCAGTATCCTTTTTAATAATAAAGAAATCTATGACAAATTGAATTATATACTTGGCGATACTTGGTTTAAAAATAAAACAAAATTGCTGCAGTGGCGCCATCTGTTAATGATACATTTAATTCATTAACCAGCATTTTAGTTCCTTTACAATGGCATAGATGGCGCTACATAACTTGTGAAACTAAGGAAGATCATTAAAATCTGTCAAAATTGTTATATTTTGGTAATCTTGTTGATCAAATTCCTTAACCAAACACCAGGATGTCTCATCTTGGTGAGAGGATCCTACTGGACCGTCTGATATGGCGGCGACTTCACTGTCTAGCTGGATACATCGCGTCCTATCTACAACTGAAGGATGGGAAGACCAGGGTTCTCTCGCACTGGGCTTGTTATAAGGTAAGCTAAAAAGTTTTCGTTGATATCTAAATCAATAGCCAACTTTAACTCCCTAATAGTATAAATTATTTAATTTTATAAAATTATGTGTACATCATGTGAAAATGTATATTCTATACCCAGGTGACACAACCTCACTTGGATAACGAGAGTGCTGCTCGCGAGATTGGCGAGAAACTTCGCAACGTACCCGGCATATCGTACACCACTATCGCCATGAAAGCTGCTGAAAAGGGAAGGAAAGCGCTTGCCATCAAAGTAAGTACTGTATGAAGTCAGAAAAAAAAATTGTATAAAAAAACTAAAAAAATACGCTTTTAAAGAAAATCCAACATAAAAATAGAAAATAAAATTTAATAAAATTTGAATTAAAAATAGTGTAAAAAAAATGATTTTATTGTAAAAAAAGCGTGGTGCGTACACTTTGATAAAGTGTGACCTCATTAGTGTAGTTTGGCTCTGATACGACTTGATAATTTTGGTCGAGCTATCGCCAACGTCCATACTACGTTGAATACACCGGTTCTCGTCCGATCACCGAAGTTAAGCAACATCGGGCGCGGTCAGTACTTGGATGGGTGACCGCCTGGGAACACCGCGTGACGTTGGCTTTTTGCTTTTTGTCACATAATTTTTGAATTGTATGATTTTTATTATAAAATCGCTGACTATTAAACTTATGTAGCATTTTTTTTCTTATTTTAACACTACTAATAGCATTCTAGTACAAAGTTGTTTAAAAAAAATGACATTTTTTGTAGCTAGATATCCGTACACTTTGATAAAGTGTGACGTCATCAGTGTAGTTTGGCTCTGATACAGCTTGATAACTTTGGTTAAATTGTCGCCAACGTCCATACTACGTTGAATACACCGGTTCTCGTCCGATCACCGAAGTTAAGCAACATCAGGCGCGGTCAGTACTTGGATGGGTGACCGCCTGGGAACACCGCGTGACGTTGGCTTTTTGCTTTTGTCACATAATTTTAGAATTGTATGATTTTTATTATAAAATCGCTGACTATTAAACTTATTAAGCATTTTTTTTAACACTACTAATAGCATTCTAGTACAAAGTTGTTTAAAAAAACTGTCATTTTTTGTAGCTAGATATCCGTACTCTTTGTTAAGTGTGACGTCATTAGTGTAGTTTGGCTCTGATACCGCTTGATAATTTTGGTTAAATTGCCGCCAACGTCCATACTACGTTGAATACACCGGTTCTCGTCCGATCACCGAAGTTAAGCAACATCGGGCGCGGTCAGTACTTGGATGGGTGACCGCCTGGGAACACCGCGTGACGTTGGCTTTTTGCATTTTGTCACATAATTTTAGAATTTTATGATTTATATCATAAAGTCACTATGACTATTGAACTTTTTCAAGCATATTTTTTTTCTTATATTAACACTACTAATAGCATTCTAGTACAAAGTTGATTAAAAAAATGTCATTTTTTGTAGCTAGACATCCGTACACTTTGGTAAAGTGTGACGTCATTAGTGTAGTTTGGCTCTGATACCGTTTGATAATTTTGGTTAAATTGTCGCCAACGTCCATACTACGTTGAATACACCGGTTCTCGTCCGATCACCGAAGTTAAGCAACATCGGGCGCGGTCAGTACTTGGATGGGTGACCGCCTGGGAACACCGCGTGACGTTGGCTTTTTGCTTTTAAATATTTAAAAAAAATTATTTTATTGCAATGGATATTATAATAATTATTTATTCGATAAACATGCCATTTTATAATATTTTTTTTATTATTTTCAGATATTGGAGTATGAAACTCATAGTAAACTGCAGGTTCCTCTACTTTTATCTCTGGGGGAGGGACCAACTGCTTTACTGAAAGCTACTGCTAGTGGCGACACTGATCTGATCAACATAGTACTGCTGCATCTCAAAGAAAAGATGGGCAAGCGAGAGTTCGAGGTAAGAACAGTTTGTTCGTAAAACATTAAAATTTAATTAGTTAGATTTAGATATGAATATATATGGTTTTTTTTGATAATTTTTCCTACTATTAATAATGTTAATACTTTAAAGATTTAAATTAACTCCTATGTATTATCAAAAGTAACTCTATCTAATATAACTAGCGACCCGCCATAGCTTCGCACAAGTGCAATGTAGATATTATATAGATTTATCTACATGCCTATAACTTTTCTTTTGGATCACTCTGTCTATTGATTAAAACCGCATTAAAATCCGTTTAAACGATCTAAGCGTACCGTCCGACGCTGGGAAGTGACTGTTTTATTTTATTAGGGACAAATAATTCCAAGACATAACTTCTCAAAAACGTATTTTATCCCTGAAAACCGGATTTCTTTTGAATTTACTGTAAAATTAGTTTTTTTTGGCTTTAGAATCAATCAATAAGTAAGAAAATTGAATTGGAAAATTAGTAACCTTATATTTCACTATTGCCATACAAAATATATAATATGATATGAGAGACGCGTTTTGCCAGCTTATAAAAAGAATGGCAATTGTGTGTTGGTGTCAACTACCCAATTTCAGACTCCTTGCGCCCCCGGAATATAAAGGGCTGAACATGGATGGGTTTTAGTCGGTAGGACTCTGACACTTTCTACCGCCCCACCCACGGCGGGAGGGGGTCATTTGATGATTTCCCATCCGAAAAAAAAGGCGTCCGGGCACTCAAAATTAGTAAAAATAAAGCTGTTAAAAATAACATAGTCCCATCTCTCTCTCCACAGCTAACAATTCGCGGCTTCTCCCTAGCACATGCCCTATATATAAAGTACTGCGCGAACAACAACCGCGAAGCGTTACGTCAGGTGTACGTACAAGAGGATGACTTCCAAGGACAAGCCGCCACCCACATCCGCGATGCCATCGACCAGACCAACCCGGGGAGCATCGAGGCCTCTCTCATATCGGCCAGGGAGTGCTACAAGAAGGGCAAGAATGATTTGGGTGAGTTTTTCTACTTCTACTCACTTCTACTAACTTCAGTCTACGTATCCATATCTAAGCTTACAACATCCTGATTTTTTTTTAAACATACTCATCATTTTCATTTACTGGTCTACTAATTAGGGCTTGGTACTGTCTATACTTTATTTTAATTAACGATCAAACATTTTATGCAATAAACGAATTTTCAAAATTATTATTGCATATTTTACATAAATTAGACATCAATCTATAATCTATAAATAACAACATTTTATTAGATGAGGTAAAGGCAAAACAAAATTCAATAAAAAAAAACCCACCCAATGGATGACGATGCCCTATGCCCTGAGATATGCCCGCTGTGTATGTGTTTGTTGCAGAGGCAAAATACTCTGTAACACGCAAAAACTACTGAAGGGATTTGCAAGAAATTACACATAATGGCTCGTAACGGGATAAACACATAGGATACTTTTTATCCCATTAGGTATCCGCGCAAATTCAAGGGTCCAGCAGTCGAAGTAGGGAGCAAAATTTAGTTAGATAGTGCATTTTTAAATTATTTCTTAGTTAGTGTATCTTTTTTATATAATTATGTTGTATCCATCTTCAGGCGTGTCGATATGCGAAGACGCCCGCAAGCTGTGCAAGCAGCAGTCGAGCCTGCAGGAGACGTACGGCAGCAGCTTCGTAGGCCTGTCGCTACACGACGCCGTGAGGAAACTGCTCGAGCAGGGAGAGATCAAGCTCGCTGATAAACTGCGCTCCGAGTACAAAATGCCTGATAGGAGGTATAAAATTAGCTTCTATCTTGACTAACGGTGAAGGGAAACATCGGAAAGTGAACTTTAATAGTCCAAATTAATAGTCCTAAATCGCCAAACCGCCTTGAGCATACTTACGAATTATTCTCTGTATAAGAACAGGCCTTTGCCCAGCAGTGGGTTAGGCCAATAATTATGTTTTTTTTATGTAAAATATCTATTTTGGAGCGCCTTGGGTGTAAGACCGATTCGTGTGTCGTGACGGTAAACGGCATAACTCTTGCTTATGCCGCCGCTCTGTACTGCCTTGTGTGTAGTACACTATTTCATTGCTTTTCTGTGTGAGTGTGTATACTGCGTGGGCCTATCGATGTTTCACATGTACCGGGCGCTCCGTGACAGCCTATTTTTTTCGACTCGTTTAGAAGAAGACAGAAAGAAAAACCTTAGCAGGGAGAAACCCTATTTTCAGACTTTACCCGACCCGGGCATCGAACCCAGGCCTTCATGCTGAAAGGGAAGAAACAATTATTCATAAAAAAGCATTTATTTCTGGACAAGCACAGGAAGTAGACAATTAGTAGTTAAAAACAATAATAATAATTTAGAAAAAAATATATTAAAAACATGACATTATACCTGAACAGTCACAAATTCTTCACACAACACAACATACAGTAACAGTCACCTAAAAACCTTTGTCGACAGATACTGGTGGCTCCGTATACTGACGCTAGCTGATAACGACGACTGGGCTGAGCTCGACAAGTTCTCCAAGTCGAAGAAGTCTCCCGTAGGCTACGAGCCGTTCGTGGACGCCTGCCTCAAGTACTGCAAGCATGAGGAAGCGCTCAAGTACCTGCCTCGTTGCGCCGACGATATCAAAGTCAAATATTATGTTAAAGCTGGGTAAGTGTTAGAACAAATAACCAATATCAAAAAGATAAACATTTGGGCAGGAACACCAATATAATCATTATGCAACAATTAGATCGATTACACGAATGTTTGAGAATACGAAATTCTTCTATCAATTATGCTTTGTTGTTCGAAGACAATGTCGATATTTGGTAGAAATTATTTTCATTTTTGTATAAATTTAAGAGAGACTTGGCACTTTCATGCCTGGTTTTTGAGGTACGTTTGTCGGTAGTTTATCCATAAATTTTACCACCGAAAAAGTTCCTTAGAAACTGGACTTAGGTCATGTATAAAAGACGCTACAATAAATCCGTTTGTTCTTTCAGATACTACGAGGAGGCGGCCGAGGTAGCATTTGAACAGAAAGACATGAGTGCTCTCCTGTTCGTACAGAACAAATGCCCCTTACACGAGTCCACAAAGCACGCTAAGATCGCGTCACTACTCGAACGACTACCAACCAAAAAGTAAACTAGCTCTAAGTTTTACTAATTATATATAAATTAAAGTAGTATCTTTTTATAGGAAGAATTTTTAATCACCATCCAAAGAGCATTGAACATAATTGGCATAAACAACCAGTCCGCCATTTTGAAAAAAAATACGAGATTTTCTCGTCTCATATTTCTAGTCTATATTTTTTTAAATGACGGATGAATGTATGCTACGCCCCAAAAAATGTTCGAAGCTCTATAAATACCTCTTTTGGCAAAAAAAAACAAAAAAATGTGATGTAAGTATAGATTCGTAAAACGCAATCGCATTCCATCAAAATGGATGTAAAACTGACTGATTTTGCTTATATATTTTGGTTTACATCTTACGATTTACAATATACGTTAAGTTTAATATTGCCATCTTTAAAAGTGTTAAGAATCACTTGTATTTTTAAGCAACTGCCCTTTTGTATCACTCGGTATTAAATATTGAGATATAATTTTAGGAAGTTGTATAAAAAAAAATATTTTTTGCCGTTCTCGCTAAGCGGCACTGCGGTCAATAGCGCCCGAACTCTCAATAATAATAGACACAAGTTTTTTGCCTAAAATTAATGTCCTAATTTTACTAACAAAAAAAATGAAAAAATAAAATAGATGGTTATTAAAAATCTCCCTGTACATACCTACATACGTATAACCGACTATAATATTTCTGCTTTACCTTATCTGGATGTAAACGTAGCGGTCTTTTAATCATATATCCGAATCCGGTCATAAATCCGAACTCAATGTCCACTTGGAATTATATATTATGTGTCTACGAATAATATTATAATACGAATATTAATATAGCAGATAGCATGTATGGGTTGTAACTCAATACCTAATAATTTAGTCAAAACTCGTTGATGTATTTTTAGTCTATATTTTCTTTTAATTAGATGACGGACTGCATGTATGCCAGGTCCCATAAAAATGTTGCAAGCTTTTTATCATTATTTACATTCGAAAATTTAAATAGTAGATTTTTTTGTGTAAAGACATTTTTATATTCTTTTATTGTCGCTCGTTATTAGAATATTAACATAGGTATGATGTAAGAATTATGTGATATATGATTTAAGCAAAATAAAGTGCGACCATTTGTTGATATTTCGCGTGGTACTCGCTAAGCGGGGGCCGGCACCGGCCCACCTTCACATTTCATTGTTCTCAGACATATAAGTTGTTTTCCCCCTTCATACTTCAGTAGCCAGTCACATAAATGTTACAAATATTCTTAATTTACTGTATGTTTATTTCCAATATGAAATATAATAGCGCCCGCTCAATAATAGACTGACTGGGCCATAAGGCATCTTGAGGCGAGGTGACGGGTAGTAGTGACACCACGGACTGGGGTAGGAACAAAGTGCTCTAGGGAAAAGATTTCGTTCCTCATCTCCGGCTTGCCTTCACTGGCTGGCTTGGGTGAAAAATGACGAGGAACAAGTCCCTGGCCAAGCCTTCATTGGCCGTCCAGAATGCACTTGCTAAAGCAGAGCTCTTGCGGAAAGTGAAATCCGAACAAAACTGATGTGTGGGCCAGTGATACCGTTGAAATAATCTGAGTTAAAAGTTCAGCGAAGCATCCTTTCCCCCTTTCATCTCATCATTTCCCCTTTTCATCCCGTCAGCCACACACGTTCTCTTGTTGCAATTCAAGCAATTTCGAGAGGTGGGGTCAGTGAGTTGGCAAGTCTCCGCCTGCCATTTTGTATTTTCCATGTTTTGTGATAGTTCTGCACAAACCAGGGAATGTCCCTGGGTGCTTTTCTATAGTGTTTACAAGGTTAAAATCGTCGGTGTGTTATCTTTATATTGGAAAAAATAGGACTAAAAAAGTGAAGATTTTTTGATTTCCCAAAAGAATCTTGTTTTTATAGCCGGGCCAGTCTATTATTAAGTCTGTGATACAAGTATTAGATCGATTATGTTTCTGCTTATCGTCTGCATATAAACGCAGAGGACAATAAGGCCCTTTAGTTCCTAAGTCTATGTCTAGTTGAATTTATATTATGTGTCTACGAATAATATTATAGCAGGTAGCTTATATGGATTGTATCTCAATAATAATTTATTCAAAACTCATTGATATAAGTGTAATGTATTCCAATCAAATCATTCTCATTATGCATGTAACCATTTTAAATTCAATTAATAAACAATAAACGGTTGCTGTTTGTTTTTATTATTAGTAAGATAAGATAGAAACACCATGTAGGCAAGACAGTACAATCAGTTGTCGTTGTGAAATTACGTTGTTTTTATTTCGGTGTCACCAACATCATCTAATTTTCGAATTTCTACCAAATATATATTTTTTACAATCTGGCAACATAAACATGGATGGTTCAAGCATTTTTGAAATGCGTGCAGACTGCAGATATTTAGCACGTAAATTCACGACAAGGGATACTTTATAAATTCTACAGAACATTTGGTACAGCCATTTGGCTGCGCAGAACCATTTTTAGGGCTCCGTATCAAAAATGGTAAAAAGGAAGCCTTTAAAAAGTTTATCTCTTAAATATATGTCCGTCCGACACTTATATATTTGTTGTTGTTTAGTTGTTTTCTTGTGTCTTTTTAATATCAATTACGCCATTGCGCAGCCAAAAGGCTAATCGACCGTAGTACAGTTCTTTCACCTTCTAATATACCTAAACTACACACTGCTGTCCGGCGACCTTCGTACCGCCTAAACACTCAATTTACAACAACTAAAAATAAAACCAATTCTTGTATTTGTGATGATAGTAAGAAACAAATTTCCGTAACCTGAACACCCAGTTTTCCCTCTCCTATGCACAACACAATAATCGACCGGTAACTTGATAATATAAACAAATAAAAGCTTGATGATTTTTCGAATATGATAGGCATACTGAGATCATCAGCACACAAAACTTAGTAGAATTGTTCCGCTAACTCATTGAGGACCTCTGCAAGAAACCCTGGTACGTTACGTGGTATTATTAATAAGTAACTTGTGGGTGGGTAGTTGTAACATCACAGCGGTGTCTCTTATATTTTATGATGTCCTAGTACATTTCGTAATCAAAATTAATCCCGTGATATCACATGGCTTTTACAAAGAAACGGGTGGGCAGAATATAATTATTTACGGGTGGGTAGTTGAAACATAACAGCGGTGTCTCTTTCATTTTATGATATCCTGGTACTTTTCGTGACCGATCCAGCCTTTCTCGTTATGTGTTCGAACAAACCAGACTTTGTTTTAATATGATGATAGTAAGGATTTACGGGTGGATAGTTGAAACATAACAGCGGTCTCTTTCATTTTATGCTGTCCTAGTACTTTTCGCGATCAAAATTAAATTCCCGATAAATGTTGAATTATTTTTGTGCTTATATCTATCTCTCAATGCGGACGGAACTCCTGCAATATTATAAAGCCCTGGTATATTACATGGCTTTTGCAAAGAAACGGGTGGGCAGATATATTATTCACGGGTGGGTGGGTAGTTGCAACATAACAGCGGTGTCTCTTTCATTTTATGATATCCTAGTACTTTTCGTGACCGGTCCAGCCTTTCTCAAGTTATGTGTTCACAAGCCAGACTTTGTTTAAGTAGTTGAAACATAACAGCGGTGTCTCTTTCATTTTATGTTGTCCTAGTACTTTTCGCGATCAAAATAAAATTCCCGATAAATGTTGAATTATTATTGTGCTATCTCTCAGTGCGGACGGAACTCCTGCAATATTATAAAGCCCTGGTATTTTACATGGCTTTTGCAAAGAATCGGGTGGGCAGATATATTATTTACGGGTGGGTAGTTGGAACATAACAGCGTTCCCACTTTTACTTTATGATGTCCTAGTACTTTTCGTGACGCAATATTTCAAATATTTTTTCAATGTACCTACATAGTAAGCGTTCATAACAAGCCAAGCGAACTTCGTACCGCCCCATAATTTTTTTTCGTTATATTTCAGATATTTTAATAGTATTCTGCTATTCGGGACGGAGAAAAATACAAAAAAATCAAAAACCATGAAAATCGGTTCTCGAGTTATAAGTGTTCGAACAAACTAGACTTTGTTTTATATATGTATAGAGAAGATAGAAAAAGATATGTATACGCTGGCGTTAAATAAAAATAGTGTTAAATAAATTCAAAAGTCATTGTTCGTTTTCAAAACTGGAATTATATTTGAATTGAGACATATAAGGGGTTACATAACGTATAAATTATTTTTATTGAATGGGTGACAGTCGGTGAGTTAATGTGCTTATGCACAATGATACAAAGCAACACTTATTCAGACATATAGAGCTGTAAACACCGATTTGTAGCGACACCATACGTCCCACGCTATTGTAGATAGTAAAACTTTACTTTCATCAACTATTCAAGCTTTTTATCACAAGCAGAAATAAATTAAAACACACACATCGCTAATAAGGCCAATTTTTGATCACTGTTTTGTTAAATAAATGGGCTGTGTCCGACGGTGTCGCTACAATAAGCAAATAACAGACGAAGCTACTTCACCGACCACACTTCACATTATACATTATTCACAACCATTAACGGATAAATACAATCATATAACAAAATCAAACAATTGGTTGAATGGAAAACATCTTGAGCTGTCAAATAATAATAATAAAATGACATCATCGACACTCATTCCACTCTGTGTTACAAATATCAATTTTACAAAATTCCTCCAAATTTTTTATCCATCCTAATCAACAACTTTAAAATTGGTCATTTCTTTAATTGACACACACAGATCTCAATCTCTTTGATAACTTATTATCAACTTTCAATTACTCTTGGAGACTAGACAATTATTAGTTTAAAATCAATTTCAACCTACACAGACATTGCATGTCGTGGTTACATCTGTAGAAGTGTACCGACTATTCACCTAGTCTTTTAGACATATTTATTACTTTCGTTGAAACAGAATAAATTATCAATACAATAACAAATAAAAATATAATTCTCAACATGGTATCTGTATTATTTGGTCGCATGACCGACATTATTGGGAGAACAGTCGGCACAGTTCCATATAAACAGGTTAAATTGTTTATCTGATATATTTATCATTTACACTGAAATCCTCCTCACAATACAAAATGTCTTTCTACGTATGCACACAAAATAAATTAAGGAGACAATATCTATAATCCAACTATCAGTCTTAAATTAAATATGACTAACAATGTTCATTGAATTTTACCCAGACGATATAATATTAAAATGAGCATATATCTTATATGACGGTAAAAAAAATCGACATAACATACTATACATTAAATTATTTTAGACAGCGTTCATCAAACGTTAGCTTTACCTAACAGTGCAACAACTAATAAAATACAAAAACAATTTTAATGTTCCAGAGTGTTCTACACAAAGCTAACAGTTACGAAGCCAGCGCGTATCAGCTTCCAAGCAAATCGCTGATAACTATAACCCATTTCCATTTACAATACGATTATATACGTTTACATTAACACTACGCACATGTAATTATGGAACTAATAATGTCGGAAACTCTAAAGGGCATTTTGTAACAAAATCAACAGGCTGTTTTAACAGAAAGGGTATTTTTAAGGCAGGTTGTAACAACGAAAGAGTATTTTGAGGGCAGGTTGTAACAACGAAAGGGTATTTTCAAGGCAGGTTGTAACAACGAAAGGGTATTTTCAGGGCAGGATGTAACAACGAAAGAGTATTTTGAGGGCAGGTTGAATCAAAATAAAAGGGTCACATTTGATGAAGGTCTAATAGTGAGGACGGATCATAATATGTGAACTAAGTCGGCCAATCAACATAATTATTTTAACGAGCAATAATTCGGGTAGAGCCAAACATTTTCGTTTAAAATCTGGGGTATTTCTACATAAATAGATGACAAATGAGATGCTTGCTATCTCCTCGCATTAGTAATAATAACATGCCTCATACAACGGCGTGTGGCACAACACATACTATACCTAACTTAGCTGATAGCAATATTAATTTGGATGTACCTAACCATAGTCAAAGAGAATGGACTGAGCACAATTTAGTGCCCTCTTGAAATTTACTACTTTCTAGAATGAGAAAAAGCTTCTTTTTCCTAGGTCATCAGGTATTTTCAAACGTAAAGTGAACCATTGAGAGAGATGGAGCTATACAGGATGAAGAGCGCTTTCTCTTTTTCGCACTCGTATAGACTTGCACCTGCAAGGCTCTGTCGTGAACCAATCAAAATTCTAGAAAAAAGCAATGCTGGGCACACGTTGCTACTCTTTAAAGCTGGGACCGCTCAGTCCATTTTCTATGTCTATGGGTGAAACCGACGCGCTAGTTCCCCAGTCACCCGCAACATGGCGGCCATACCTAATCTAATCGTTACGCGAAATCCTACTTTGCAGCCTTCTAAACCCCAGTCATATCCAACAACATTCACATGTTAAAATTTCATAAATATGGAAAGGGTGAGCTCATAATGAATTTTCAATACCCTATATCTTTCGGCTACCACCCATAGCCAAAACATGAGTCTTAATAAATTGTAGATTATGTTTTACGAATAAAATAAGGCTTATAATACAATATTTTCCTAACAATTCTTTGCGAGTTATTTTTGTGTCTTTCGTTTTTGAAACAGATAAAATAAACACTAATCGTATTTTAAAATGTCGGTTCTTTGGTAGTCACACTATAACATACTTTTAATAATCCAAATATCACACTTTTTACCCGTTAAGCACCGTGACCATACAACTATCTTTAGATTTAACTTCGCTTTGGAACAGACATCATACATACGTTTTATACTTATTTTACATCATTCATAGTCTACGCGCCAAATCACTATTTTGGTAGCACCTCAACCATTTCCAGCCTCGCCAGCCAAACATGTTATTTCATTCGAAGAAATACTTTGAGATAATAATAGATCCTATCTAACTAAATGTCTTACAAACGTTTGCTACGATTTCGTATAATCTCATGAAAAACATTTACAATATACCTAATTGTATAAGCAAAATTCTCGGTTCAAAACTTCAGATGTCATATATTTTCACTTTTTAATATTTAGTCTTTTTTTTCTATCCTAAAAAGCATACACATTAGGAACACGTTAAAGCAGTTTTATTTATATTATTTTTACGTATTAATCTTTGTGAAGCGATAATGATATGGCAAGTTAAATAATAATTAATATTTATGTAGATGCACGCAATCGTAGCAACGTTACCCTACAGTAAGCTCCTTTTTGTGAACCGAGAATCGATATTAGGAGGTACTAAAAATGTACACCAAGTATACTGTCCGTAGAGTACACACACTTTATCAGACAAGCGACCTATCAGTACTTACACTACACCGCGAAACCAATCAAATAACGAACGTAAAAAATTAACAGGCACCAAAACCTAGACACATCAAAACGCACATCTAATGATACAGATAACGAACAAACATTGCCAGCCTTAACAACTAGGTATTTTAAATACGTGTACGCTTATAAGCATTTTTTTTTTACTTTTTTTCTAAATACCATATCACATTTACGAGTATGACTTTTATTCTAGCTTCGAAAAGATATTAAGGTGAACGCTATTATTTCTTTGTTTTGTTTTTTTTTCTCTTAATTTACAAAATCTAACATAGTGAAATCTTATGAGAAAACATATGAACGTAAAGCGTTTCGCGTGAATTATACGATTAAGTACACATGTTAGAAATAATGGCACAAAGAGATACGAAGGGATGTCATACATTTACCTATAACGTACGCCTAGAAATATTTAGAGTACACAATCATCAAGCTCCCCCGATGTATAGAGATCACAGAAAATTTTATATAGGTAATAATCGAGCGGGGAAGATACTTATATTAAAATAATAAAATAGTTCCTTTTACACTTTAGGATTACGGTAGATATATCTTTTAGGTACAACCTGTCGGTCGAACGATACGTATACTAGGTCGAACATCGACAGATCACACAGCCGTCGCGCTACGCGAGACACAGCGGAGACCAACGTTACACGCTCACCCAGTGCCACCGAATACAGAATATAAGTGATATTTTCGATTACAACATATAAAATAAAATTATAATAACCAATTCAACTAACATGGCTCCACTGCATCTCCTAATTAATAAAAAATATACTAAAAATTAGCGTTCCAATAACTTATACATACACACTAATCAACATAAAAAATCTCAAACAAAAACAAATAAATAAATCTCCTATCTCTTTGAGAAACAATCGTTTACCTCTTTAGACGAAGGTGCGATGGGAATTATTTGTGCAACGTATGAAGAATTAAAAGCATGCACAAGCTCAATCAATGGTATACATAAACACCTTCATATAATGAGTTAATAAATTAATAATAAAATCATGTGATGAAAATGAACTTTTTTTTTCACATTTTTATATAGGAACTGCATGTATAAACTATACTAGTGACTTAAATTCGTTTGGTATACCTCGCGGGCCGTTCAGTTGGGGGCGTCGGTCGCGTAGAGGTCGGCTCGCGGCAGCAGCGCGAGCTTGGGCGCGCGCTCCAGCCGCAGCTTGTCGCCGCCGGGCAGCACGCCGGGCAGCACGCCGGGCAGCACGCCGGGCAGCACGCCGGGCAGCACGCCGGGCAGCACGCCGTGCCGCACCACGGACACGCCGCCCAGCGCGTGCTTGGGGATGGAGAAGGCGGGCAGCTCCTTGCTCTTGATGGTGTCGTAGATGCGCACCAGCTTGCTGTCCGCGCCGTCCAGCAGGTTGAGCGTGCGCGAGTGCGCGGGCGAGCTGGTCACCACGAGGCCGGGCATCTTGGGCGCGTGCAGCTTGGCCGGCTCCGACGTCGACGGCTGGCTCGACGCGATGTGCTGCGATATGGAGTGGCTTTTAAGCCCTTGCGCCGTTTTGTAGCTTTTGCCGCATTGGCATCTGTAGGCCTTTTTTACCCTGAAAAATATCACCATTCCTTTATAGTAGGTATAGGTAATACCAACACGCTTGGATGGAACGGATATGCATGGAGAATACCCATAATACATCATCAGTCAGCCAGTTATGTCTATGTAGGTATGACTGCCTCGTTGGTCTAGTGGTCGCATAGCGCGACTGCTTCAAATGGGGCTCAGGCAGTTCCGATAACCGGGTCAGCCCGAAATCGCATTGTGGATTTTTGGAAAAAAATTGGAAGCAGCCCGAAGGAATCAGGAAGTTGGTGGTGTAATACCCCGTTCCTGGCACGAGACACGTTAAGCCGTTCTGTTCCGTTCGTTCCTGGCTGCCTACTTGATATTTGGCAGTTGTTGTTACTATACCATATCAGAGGCCGTCAGGCGGATTTGAGAAAACTCTGACACTAGAGTTTGATAGGTTGGTAAACCTGCAGCCTACAAGATAAGAAGTACTTAAGTCTTAGGTTCTTTTACAATGGTGAGAAATAGGAAGGATACTATTTCTTTATCTCCAACGGGGGTACATCCAAACTGAGCATCAAGAAATTCCTTATAAAAAAAACAATAATACTTAGCCGATCTGAGGATCAAAGATTCTAATTCTGGATGTTTATTTTCTAGACCATTGAGGCAGCCCATCCATTTCTTGATATAAATAAAAATAATCTAACTAAGTACCTATGTTCTAAATACATAAATTTCAGATAAGACAACCACAAATGACCCTCACGAGTATACATTAACATTTATCGGTTATCGACTGTGAATAGTACCGATTGATATTACTTAATTAGGCTATCGTTTAATACGCGTAATGGTAAAAGCGTGACTAATATTTTCTACTACAAACTACTACATACTAGGTACCTACATATTAAGGGGCACTGCGAACAAATGAGATCTCTATCATACTCTTCGGCTACGAAAACAAATGAGAAGCGTATACCCATTTCTTCCAAAAGTACTCTTGGGCAGTGAGACGTTTCTTGGGACCAGTAATGATCTTTTTATTGTACTGGTCTGGGATCGACAGGACTGGGTATTTTCTAATGTAATTAAACATATTGGTTATTTATACAAATTAGGCAAAGAACTTTAGGTCTTGGAAGAGGATATATAATTTATATAGTATCTCTGGGTATTGGGATAAATATTCAGATGTTGGGATTATTTATTACCTCGCATGATACTGATATTATTAGAACTAAGCCTGAATAACCTTCAATAAGCATTGCATGCGCATAAGTGCGTTAACTAGGTCACAAGTTCAAAACCTCTACTATTAAAAAATACAAGCCGTTATGGCTTCGAATCTTTTAAGGAAAATCATTAAAGTTATTTTTATTTATTTTTTGTGAACGTCGGGATCCTTTGATTTTAATTATGTAAAAAAATGTCCTGTTTGTTAAGATTGCTAGCAAAAGGCAGGTTTAATGGGAAGAAAACCCAAGAAAAGGGGTCATATTCTTCAACTTACGCGACACAGAACTAAACACCAAAGTTGAACCGACGTGGTTTCGTTATAACTTATGAGTTAAAACTTCGTTTGTCGACCCAGTTAAAACTTCGTTTGAATTTACCCTAGGTAAATGTTTAATATAGTTTTTATGCCAATGCTCAAGTAAAAGAAGGTTCAAAGAGCTATGAATATTAATTAAAAAAGGAAGTTTCATTAATAAAAAAAACTAGTTTATAATCTCCCACACATTTCGTATTTCCGGTCATTTTTGGACACTTTGACTTTGAAAAATATCTTCTAATCACAATAATCCAGCAAAAACATCATTAATATACTCACTTCCCATCCTTCTTATGCCCATTCTTGGAATGATACTTAATTCCATTGACGTTCTTGTATCTCTTCTTACACCCGGGCACTGGACAGGCAAACGGTTTCTCTTGTGCAGCGGGACCCAGAGCGCCGGATGACGCGCTAGCATTCATTCTGAACACAATATATATTAATAAAAACTACAAGTCTGTGAATCCAAACTTAAGATATAGACCTACCAATAATATACAGACATACTCGTAAATGCGTTGCAACTAACAGCTGAATTTATCATACATATCATGGTGAACTAAAAAGTATGAAAATGCTGGTTGAAAAGTTGTTTGTGGACTCTGAGGCCTGATTCACAGCTTGTGGTAATCCTTGGTTTGGAGATTTTCTGACGCCTCGACCGCCTACTAGTCATACAAAAAGGAGAAAGGTTTAATCTGTGCAATAAGTCAACGACATTAGGAGCAAGGGATCACAAGCAGTAAAAGTGTCAGAGAAGGTCGGAATTCCCAAAAAAAACTTGTTAATTAATATTGTTATGATGTGATGACCATGTAAAATTTACAATAGAATTCCTTGACTCATTAACTACGATCCACACAAGAAGATTATTCTATTATACGCAAACAACTGCTTAAATTTTAAGGGCTCTATCTAATTTTTGGTATCTTTATATTGAAACGTTTTTCTACAGACTTGCGAAAATTCACAGTGCTTTTAGGTGATGTTTGTAAACTGATAAAAGGCATGATTTATTAGAATCTTTAATTTATTTGAGAAAATTGGAGAATGGCCATTTCCAACTAGAACGCTTGATTGATAACCTAGTCTTCAAAGAATTCAATAGTTTGCAACGACTTAACGGTGTTGGGTGCACTTACTTGACGCCATATCGCAGAATGAACTCAGAGCTGTACTCCTCGGCCGTCGTCCACGAGTCATTGCTGTCTTCAGATGGACTCACCAGCTCGTCTTCATCCATCTCGCTCCCTGGAATATAAAGCTCTAACATTTAACAGACAGTGATGTATTCGGATACAATAAAATATTTGTGTAGTGATCCCAACAAAACTGGCCTAGTATTCTAGGCCACATAACTATGTTGCGCTGATTGCAGTTGTGTGGTAGTTATACTCGACCGACGTGAAGACAAGCGAGAACTTCGACCTATCTAAATGAATCTTTAGAATGAGACTTAAGATTGTAATTTGTGACGTCATGCCGAAAATAAAGATGGATGTACTGTGTGTGTGTCTGTGAGTGTGTGACTGTATGTTTCTGTTCCTTTTGCTGAACTTTTACTTCGATTGTAAGGATGGAAAATTGGAAAGTTATGAATATAAGGGACTGCTCCTTTATTGACGCGGAACCGACTTTACCAGACTGCTTTACGCCTGTCGCGACGACTGATAAACATGTTCTTGTTCTTTAGCATACGTGTCGCGTTTACATTTGGGGATCAATTCATCTGCGCTATCTCTGGAGTCCCTACCGTATGGTGCCTATTTTAAATTTGTGCTCAAACGGGGCAGATTTAACTAAAACTATCTGTTAACAATAGTTTAAACTATCTGATCGAACCCATCGATGCTTGATGGATCTATAGTTAGAGAATTTCCTCTTAAGATTTTCAATGTAGCTCTTCGTAGATAGTATCTGTAGAATGAATAAATCCATGATATCAAATTGCTCAAAAGCCAATGAAACAGTTTCAATCAAATAACACTGGTACAAAACAGTCTGAAGTAGATCCAGCCACTACAGACTGAAGAGAAGCCAGCCCCTACAGACTGAAGAGAGTCCAGCTTCTATAGACTGAAGAGGGCTCAGCCTCTGCAAACTTAAGTACACCCAGCCTCTACACACTAAGGAGAAGCCAGCACCTACAGACTGAAGAAAACCCAGGCTCTATTGACTCAACTAGTTGCTGTAGATATGAAAGAAGACCACTCGCTCGCGAGGGTCCAAACCAACAGGATTAAAGAAAAAAAACCGGCCAAGTGCGTGTCGGGCCACGCGCAGTAGGGTTCCGTAGTAGGAGTTAGTTAGTCGACTATAACTCTGTAACCGGTTAAGCCTACTTAGCCGTGATAGTTTTCCTTGTAAGTTCATTACATGTACTACGTCTGTGATTTTTTTCACATTTCTAGGTACAGCCATTCAAAAGTTAGAGGGGGGGTAACTCGTATCAAACAAAAATTTGCACTGAAAAGCTAGATATTTCGCAAATGGCTAGCTTAACCAAAAAATGGTCTTCACACACCCATAAAATTTTTGAAAGACCTATCTAACGATACCCCACACGGAGGGGTACGCGAGAAAAAAAATATTCATCCCCACTTTACGTGTTTGGGAGCTACCCTAAAAAAAAATATTTTTCAAATTTTTATTTTACCACTTTCTCGGCGTGATCAATATACATATCCATACCAAATTTCAGCTTTCTAGTATCAAGAACCTCGGAGCTATGCCGCGGACAGACAGACAGACAGACAGACGGACATGGCGAAACTATAAGGGTTCCTTGTCGGACTACGGAACCCTAAAAAGACTTCCAGTAAACTTCTACCACAGAAACGAAGGTGGCAAAAGTCTTCATTAGGAAGCAATGCACTAAGTAATTGTAATTGAACCTAATGTCTAAGCACAACATTAAAATGCACATAGAAATATTTTAATTGTGCTTTAAATAAGTCCCATATTTTTTCCTGTTTCCATGGTGTCACCAGGCTCTAAAGGGTACTGAACGCATCCGCATAAAAACTACCCTATTTCCACGCGTAACAGACAGACATGGTTACTTATACTAGGTAAGTACTTAATATTAATAGATTAACCATATTTCATTGCAAACGAGGTAAGCAAGAGCAGTTATTGAAATAAAAGTAATTTCCTTACCATTTAAATTGATATAGTTAAAATAATCATTACAATCGGTAGACTTGCTCAGTTCTAGGATTTTTTTCCAATAAGATTTTTTACGGATATTGTATAAAAGAGGTTTGTTGTTATAAACAGATATGAAAAAAATGTAATACCTACTTATTTCTGAATAACTGCATACTTAAAAAATAATGTAAACAAACCGGTTGGTGTGCTGCTGCGGACTGAAGGTGTTTTGGGCGCAGACAAGAGGCGCCGGCGGACATCGGGAGCAGGGGCTGTGTTTTGGTTTTCCCGCCTCGAAGCCTCCGTGATAAATTTGAGAACATAACTTAATGGAATACATGCTGGTTGTGATGCTTCTTTTTGTTCTACCACTGCTGGATCGTAATCTAAAATAAAAAAGTTTTATTAGTACTAATAATTGTAGCTGCCGCTTTCATCAGCTGTTCAAGGCGGCTATTTCCGTAACACCTCTTCTATAATACAATAAAGGAGAAAATAATACTCATAAAAATAACAATCGGAGTCTGATTGTAGTAGACTAAAAATAGATTAAACAAAACATTAAATTACAATAATAAAGCTGTGTAGACCCACTCATTATTTATAATTGACGCAAAAATACCCTCCAATGGTGACAACATTGGCACATTGATAAGACGTAAATTGGGAGGGTCATGGATTACATTACATGCTTAAAATAAGAACTATTACTAGTAATAGACATAAATATTTCATATTTACCGATATGAACATCTTCGATGTGTTCAATTAAGTCCGCTAATCTTGGAAATGTTATGCCACAGCCATTAAATTTACAGATGTTTATCATGAAGACGGCCATGTCGTACAATGGTAATGCACTAGTCAATGACAGCACCGTATTCATTTAGGCTGTAATCACTATAATGTCTTCCAATTAAATATTAGGTAATATTTCATCCACTGAGAATATACTAAAATACTATTTATAATTTCTTATATTGGAAAATTCGTGAAATAATGCCGTACTTACTATTTTAATATAAAAGGTACTGAAAAATTCCGTCATTCGCGCATATTGATCGACAGTTGGTAGCTCTGACCGGAACTGCCTGCTATATCGACCAATAGCAATGCGGCATTTGTATTCTGTTTCATTTTCGCCACTCAGAAATTGAACATTCCAAAGGCCGGTCTCCTCCCTCTCGGTGTTCTTTGGTAAGTGCGGCAGAATTTCGTGAATTAACTAATCGTGAAAAAGTGTTATATTTTCAAGCCATCATTCAATAAAAAGTGATTCAAATCGCGCATACGGGCATATAGTGTGTGATAGTGGAAATATTTATTTGTGAACCTGTAAGTTGTCATAGAAGAATAAATATCAGTTCAATCGAAGTCAGCTCGCCGATTCGGCCATTTTCCTTCGTCAATCAAATAAATCGTTTAGCAGCAACATTCAGCAGCTCTGCCCATCGAATCTTGTGCACGGTGATACCAAAATTGATATTTGTTCGAGATACTATAGGTAGTACGACCTCAGTCTCCGTTACGTAGCACCGTAAATTACGTAACATTCTGCGGTCGTCGGTCAAACTGTCAAGTGACTTCAACATAAACTTATTCCTATCAGTAGGCATATAGTCCCACTAGTCTCGAGTAGCTAACTCATCTAGTCGTACGGTTTCTTTCAGTTGTCGCTCGCCGCACCCAAATAAAACACAAAATGCTGTCCGCCGCCAGATTGATCGCCCCTGCAGCCAGGTCTGCCGTAAGTATAATTTTCATATTGAGTTTTCATTTATTTGACACAATTCACCCCCCGAAACATGACTTATGGACTTGTCATATTGATCATTCAAATTGATACAATTTGACCTTGTAAGTTCCTTCAGCTATGTTAGCTGTACTTGCCGGTATTATAGGTTAATTAGAGCAGATCTAAACTGATTTAATCTCAATAATGAGTCAAATATTTACTTGACAGCCTTTACTGTGGTGTTTTAAATCATTACATAATCAAACTACAATTCCAGTATTAGGTAACAAAATTATCACAATTTCAAACAGAATGGATAAGCGCGGCGGAACTGTCGTTATCTGAATAATTAATGATCTATTATTTTTAGACTGATGCAGTATTGATTTTATGGGTGTAACCCATGCAGGTTGTAAGTGTCTAATAGGAAGTTGTATATGTTATAGATCTTCAGCAACACAGCCCTCGTGCGACCACTGGCTGCCATCCCCACGCAGACACAGATCGTCCCCGCTGCTCCAGCTCAGCTGTCAGCAGTGAGGTCCTTCCAGACCACCTCGGTCACCAAGGACATTGACTCTGCTGCTAAATTCATTGGTGCTGGCGCAGCGACAGTGGGAGTAGCTGGCTCTGGTGAGTTAACAACCAGTTTCTAATGTACCAAGCCATTATTATGGGTTTTCTTTTTGCTTGTGATGTCTTTAACATATTTTTGTTGTATTCTAATTCACTCATACCTGTTTAATCATTTACCAAATCTTTGAACCTTCAACCTTTTATATGATATAATACATAATTTCATTCAAGTTACATGAAGTTTACTGTGCTTCCCTTAAGTCTCAAAGTATATAATATAATTAAGTCATAAAATTGCCATTAAACTTGGTTTTTTGGCAAGACTGTGATTGCATAACACAAGCTGCTCATTATTGATTTTCTTGAGAATAGGGCTATCCCTTCTTACATAAGTACTTGAAGGTTCAAAGTGTATTAAAGAATTGTGAAATAGCATGACAGTGGTTACTAATAAATCAAGAAATAATTGAAGGAGCTATATATTGCATGGACTGATCATTTTCAAATAATTTGACTAACTGCAAACATGAGATCTATCTTTCAAATGTATATCACTTTAATTAGTTATCTAGGCTGATGATAATTAATTAAAGTTGATTACACTTGAAATAAAATAATTGTAAGTCATGTTAAAATAAGCTGTTTTTCACAAGTTCTTAATTGAGAACTTTTTCATAAATGTGCTTATTAACTGCCTGAATGCTTGCCCTGCACATGTAACTAACTTTTTGTGTTATCAACAGGAATTGGTATTGGTGTGGTCTTTGGATGCTTGATCATTGGTTATGCACGCAATCCTTCCCTAAAGCAACAAATATTTTCATATGCTATTTTGGGGTTTGCACTCACTGAAGCAATGGGACTTTTTTGTTTAATGATAGCATTCCTCATGCTATTCGCCTTTTAGTTCTATTTTTATGGTGGTTTATGTACAGTGTAATTTAATTATTATTATGAAGAATATTTTAATATAGTTTTACAAATGCATGTTTTATATGGGGAATTAGTCAATCTCAATTTACTGAGCCCAATAAAAGGTGAGATTCATTCTTGCACTACTTCGTTACGGTAGATAGTTGTAGACCATATTTATTGTTTTTTGGTGTCAAATGTTATTTTCTTAGATATTGTTGAATATTGATTCTAATGTAGTTTAGATTAGTTTCAATATTTTCATATTTAATGACACTCATGCCTTTTTTGTACATTGCAGGTGCGGGAATCGGAACGGTGTTTGGCTCCCTTATCATCGGTTACGCCAGGAACCCCTCCCTCAAGCAGCAGCTGTTCTCATACGCCATCTTGGGTTTCGCCCTGTCTGAGGCTATGGGTCTCTTCTGTCTTATGATGGCGTTCCTGCTGTTGTTCGCTTTCTAAGCTAATTACTTTTAAGAACACTACTACTGCCATCCCACATGACGAGGTTTCAGTGAATACTATCTGGAGTGGACGGCCATGGAATCGAATGTGTGGAAACCTCACCCTCATAGTGATGCATGGACTGATGTGTATAAGTGTTACACTTACCAGTGCGCGTCATCAGGAATGCAATTTATTTAATTATGTAGTATAAAGAAAATCTGCAAATAAAATGTTGTACGTAAAACATTACATTGATGCTACTGTTATTTCTATTCCTGATATTGTAGACTGTTCTGAATCATGTTAAACAATTAGCTTCATGTCAAAAGTCGGCGACAATATTAAAGTTGAGCCAGTGACTGCGTATATTTGCGTGAGTATTGTCTTCGATTTTTGTAGTGTGAGTTTATCCTGTTCAAGAATGTCGGCATCTGTATTGTACATTTTTAGGGCGATTAAATGATACAAAACCAAAACCACGAGCGTTTGTTGTCGATGACCTAAATTCCACCCGGTCTTACCTCGCTCTTGAGCAAAAATATTGTTTATATTTTTTGCATAGATAATTTTAAAAAGATTTTATTACTTATAGAGGTTCATGTCTTGCAGTGGGTTGACAAAAGCTAACTATCGATATCGGTTTTTCCTAATTTACGCTCGTTTTTCGATAAATGGACAGGATAAATCCAGGATTTTTTTCTCACGGTAGATTCATCTCAATGAGTTACTATGTTCCGAGGGCTTGCATGAATCCTAAATTCAGTGGATCTCCCTTCATACAACACTTCCCTACGATGTAACATCGCAAATACCTACGCAGGTCTTTCATGAAAACCAGGTAATAGTACCTTCATAAATAGAGTACAAACATGACATGGTCTGCTAAAAGTTATAGAATCAAACATAACTTATGTGCTGGATAGGTAGGCACCCTGGAATGTGCAGAGGCTGTCTCGCCGAAACTATCGATTGCATTACTTGAAGAAAACTAGGAACTCCAAAATATCTTATGTAAACATCTTCCGTGTGCATTGAAGTAAGCGAGATTCCAATCGCCTTTGATTTACTTAATGCAGTAGGTACCTGATTTATGTGCAATGTTCGATATGGCATACCAACTTCTTGCAAGTCTGGGAAAACCTATTCCTAAATGAACATTACATAACATCAAACAAAATCAATATCTTTGTCTGGGGTAGGTTATGGTGTTGCTGTAATAAAAACAGTAGGAACTTCTCCCAAATTCAGTTTAAATTTTAACTCGCAAGTCACGGCAGCATCAATAACGTAAGGCCCTTGTTGATTTATCTTTCCTAACATGTTTGTGAAAAGTCCAGCGGCTTACATAGATGCATTATTTATGCTACTGTAAATTTAAACGCGCTTATCTCTGGAACTACAAACTGCACTTTGGAGCTCCGATTTTGAGGAAGGCTTGGTGTATATCATGCTATAGCCTCTAGGAGCGAAGCAAATGCGGGTCCCGGGCAGTAGATCGGGGGCCATGGGTGAATGAAGCCGCAGAGCAGTTAGTTTCATTTCATCATTTCGCATTTATATTAGGATGATTTTCCCTGGCGCCCATGACATTCTTAAGACTGGTTATCTGATTATCGTATCCGTATACAGTTACAGTCAAAGATCTACAAAATTACAGCTGGAACTAAGAGCTTTCCTACCACTTTCTGCCTCTGTAAGGAATGAATAATCACAATAATTCACGGATGCACTTCGGTAACGACCTGCGACTGTTAGGTACTGAACACGATACTCAACCTCTTCTCACATTACATACTAAATTGACGATTTCACACAACTATGAAATTAAACACAATATTTTTATCAACAAATTTATTGCAAATATGTTTTTTTATGAAAAAATATCTAAGTGGATACCTCCGAACACAAAGGGGGGAAATGAAAATTGACAATTTTTTTTGCGGAGGTAAACTCTTAAATTTTAAGAAGAAATGTCCAAATAATAATACATTCATGATAGTTACTAAATTGTTTGAGGCATTCATAATGCTTTAGATCGAGAAATTTTACAATATATGAGAGTATCAAAATGAATCCAAACCAAAGACGTATTTGGTATGCATTCAATTTGCATAAAAATAACACAATGTTATAATAAATATCTCAAAGAAATGTAAAAACCAAATTCATACCAACACAAGGGAACAGTTATAGTTATAACACTTATTTGGTGTTGAGGTTATCACTTGCTTAATTTTTCCTACATAATTTATCTCTCAATCACACCAGCCTGCTACTAAAATATTTTACATCATTTGTCAATAAACACACAGTCACTAAAATCTCTTAATCCCAATAGAAGGACAACAAGCTATATTATAAACAAAATTCAATGTCTACACTTCCTTGAGAGGTACAATTTTAAATAATCATATAAGGCATAACGTAATCTTTGTAGCTGCAGCATCAGTAAACATGCATACATGATTTAGGGAGTCAGGGGTTAACAATACAGCAAATACTATTTCTTTCTATGATTGACTATTTAAACAATGTTTGTAAAACATCTTTACAATAATTTTACTTAGCCTACAGCAAAACAAAATAAGGCATTTTCCTACACATTTCTATCAAACATAATTATCCAAATAGAAACTGCTCATCACAAGTAAATCGAGTTCATGAGAACAACTACTGTTTCACATTATCAAAACGCATTGCAATTAGATTTTTTGTGAGATCAACACTCGTAATATTATTTGGTCCAATATTAAAAAATAAAATGCTTTCATGAATTCGAATTACAAGATCTAACTTACACATTATTTTTGGCTCAACGCGTTTCCCCGTGAAGTCCATAACTTTACAACTAAACATCATCTCTTCACCTCCATAAAAATCTTTTTTTATGAACTAGTCTTGATATTTTCTTTATATTACATTCTATTATAAATAATGTATTATTAAAGTATTAAATCGCTTCAGTTTCAAACTGGTTACCCTTGAATATGGTAATAGGTCCATATGTTTCATGTTGTTCTAATTTCAGCACTTGATGTTTTTTGAGAACAAGTAAACTGTAGAATTTTTGTGCCACCTGTAACAATGTAAAATGTGTTTATGAAACCATAAAAGACATGTCACGTTGTGTGATAAGTACATCAAACAAAGATAACACTGTCACGTACGAAAATACAACAGGCACTGTTAGCTTTTGTTAGCAACAAGTTCTCATCATTTTCGCCTGAACTTGTGAGAAATTGCATAGCAAAAATTCAGAAATTTTATTAGGATAGATACCTGTTTCCTATTATTGTGTCTGGGCGCAAGGTCTGAGAAGGAAAGTTGTAGTCCTGCAGACAACTTTGGCTTCATGACGGCGAACAGTTGCGCTGCACGTCTATTCAACACACGTTCCTCGAACTGTTCGTCTGTTTCGCCCGCTTCACGTTCTCCCTCCTCCGCCTGATAGCAAAATTTGTATTACAATGAAATATTTCAGAAGATACGAGTCAATGGCCGCGATTCTCTTGACACCATCTAAATTAAATTTAGTCTATAATTCTCTCTTTCCATCAACAAATATAAGAAAGGGATAGCAAACTTTTAACGCCTGTCAAATTAGAAAAAAAATAGTTTTCCATACAAATTAAACATCACGACGTAACATCTCGACTAAATTAACAAACCTGTACGAACAAAATGTCATCTGTCATTTAATTTGACAGCACTGGATTACTTGCTATCCTCTTCTTGTATTTCGCAATAGAAAAAGAACATGTAGTTTAAAATTAGTTTAGTCGTGTGTAAGTCAGAATCGGCACCAATGTTCCATCTTATATATTTTTACTTACGTTGTCTGGCGTTAAAGGTAAATCGTAATCGTGCTGTGGACTGTGATGCCCATGTTGGTCGTCGTACCCCACGTTTGTTAATTCCATTCCATTCTGATAAAAAAATATCAATTTGTATATAGAAAGAAAATGCATGGCACGAACTAGCTCAAGTAAAACTACCCTAAAAATACATGCGACCAGAAGGGTATATTTCTTGTAGTCAGGTTTTAAATTCTCTTATTTTTTTATTTAATTATACCTCTTTATATTCTTTACTTTATTAAATAGATGTATTTTAGGTAGGTTGGGGAACAGATGAAAATTACACATAAACTGTTCATAATCCTAATCCTTTTTGCTTCGCCGTTGTCGGGTAAAAAAATATGAACAATACCTGATAATCTCCGTGGTCATCAAGACCGTGTAACAGAGGTTCCATGGGCACCGTGTGCGGAAGGTCGTGCGACGCGCGGTCGGCGACCGGCGTGGGTAAAGAGGTTCGTAGCAGGGAGGACACATGCTCTCCGCCTAGTTGCGGCATCATGGGCAACTGCTCCATACCGTGCTGGAGGATGGCACCGTGTTGTACGCCTGGAAATTGAAAATATAATTAAAAAAAGAATCCAGGAGTATATTCTAAAAACTGCACTCAACACAAATACGCCTACATCACGCCTATTTTTATAAGGTTGCAGGGTGGAGAAACTTATTTTCTTCCTACGTTTCGGAAAAATCCAATATAACAGTCCCCAAGCCGGGTATCGAGCCTTGAATCTTATGGTCGTCGAACTTGCAACCACTAGACCAGCGTTTCCCAAACTGGGGTCCGCGAATCCACAATGAATTAGTAGATTTGGTACTAAAGGCACCAATGAGGTAGTCTCATGTCATTTAAGACTATTGACAGACAATCTACTCTATTTTTGATGATTTCGTAATTTATTCGTATCAAATAAATAAAGAAATTTGTCGCACAGTTTGAATGATCTACTTATTCCTACGATATCACTAGTAGCTTTTAATATTATATAGGTATGTACCGCCAGGCGTCATTCCACCGTGTTGTAGGCCGGCGGGCGTCATGCCACCGTGCTGCAGGCCTCCCGGCGTCATGCCGCTGTGCTGCAGGCCCGCCGGCGTCATGCCACCGTGCTGCAGACCCGCGGGCGTCATACCGCCATGGTCTAGACCTCCTGGCAAACAAATTAAAACTATAAATTGAGGCTCGAGTTCGGAGAAATAACTTGACGTATCTGATATATTTAAGTACAAAGTTCTCTTTAAAATTAGTTTAGCAATTGCGATTTACTAGGTCCAAGGTTGACGTATATTCGTCTGCCATATAGCAAATACGATAAATAAATAAATATTATTATATTTTTTTATGCTGTGATAATGAATTAAGTGACACTAAATAAATAGTGAAGAATTTTACCTGGCGTCATGCCGCCATGATGTAAACCTGCAGGCGTGAGTCCGCCGTGCACGAGCCCTGCAGGTGTCATGCCGCTCTCTAGCAGACCTGGAGTCATGCCTGAAAATATGTTTGTTTGCATTGTTATAGTAATAATTACGAAATAAAAACTAAATATATTTTATATCTTGTAAGAATGAACTGCGCTTCTTATATATCAATAATAGAAACAGTCTGAAAAAGTAGTTATGAAATATGATTGGGCATTTATCGATACAGAAAACTACTTTACATCGACATAGTCGCGACTCTATTTCTTTTAATCAGTAAATTTTTCTTGTAGTAATTCATGTCACCTGAAAAGAGTATAATAACGTACCTCCATGGTGTAAGCCGGCTGGAGTCATGCCACCTGCTGATAGTCCTAAGTCTACATGCTGGCTGTCTCCGTGATGAAGACCAACTGGTGTCATACCGCCGTGTTGAAGACCACCTTAAAATTAAAGTTCAGTTTAAAGTCATGTGAAAAAACTGATATTTAATATTCCAAAAAAAAGGATCTTTTGCCGCCAATATGGATGTGAAATCGCTCGCTCATGCAGTCATGCATATCTCCGCCGATCTCTACTGCCTTGTGTGTCCGTGGCGGTATACTACATACTTCATAGCCTCTGTAATGTTTACTGGAAGTACGTTTCGATGTTTCACATCTGCCGACGTTCCGAGACACCCTCAGTTTTCGCATCTTAGACCAAATTCCTTATCTCTTTGGTGCAATACCATTCTATTTATCGAATAATTGACATTGACAAGCACGGTAACACCTGGTTTCGACGACCTGAGTGGTTGAGTGGTCAACATGCCGGGAATGCCACGCAACAGGCCGGGAATCGAACCCGGGACCTCTTCCCGGGTTCGATTCCCGGCCGGGCAGAAATTGAAATGATGAATTTGAATTTCTGTAACGGGTATGGGTGTTACTATGTATAATATGTATGTATTTATAAAAATATATAAGTAGTATATCCGTTAAGCTAGCACCCATAACACAAGCATGCTTGCATTGCTTACTTTGGGGCTAGATGGCGCTGTGTGAAATTGTCCAAAAGATATATTATATTAACAGATATGAGCGGACTAACCAGGAGTCATGGCCCCGTGCTGCAGGCCGGCGGGCGTGAGGCCCCCCTGCAGCAGCGCGCCCGGCGTCAGCGCCGCCAGCGAGCCCAGCATGCCGCCTGCACACACCACATCTTACTTACTATTCACATACGTGTTTTGGCTACATACAATGCTATGTACTGTTAAATTGGCAATCCTAGGCAATGATAGTTTTTTTACAATGGGAAATCATCAAATGGGTGCGGAGGGAGGGAGTGTCAGACTCCTCCTGACTAAAACTCATCCATGTTCATTCTTTAGCCATTTGCTTTTGGGGGCGCGGTGACTCTTTCGAACAGCAGCGAAGCAGGAAATGGCAGTAAAAGAATTTGTTGTTTGTACTTTTAACAGATTTTGAATTCAACTATTAAAATTAATAGCCAGAATCATCAGCTTTGCTTGTAGACTGATCAATAATGCATTGCACGACTAGTTTTTATCAATCACTGAGAAAATAGGTTGGTAGCCTGTAAGATTGACATTCATAATTCAAGAAGGCTCTTCAAAATACACTCAACTGGGATTTCCAGGTACCTTGAAATTACAGTTGTAACTCACCGAGTATAGAGAAAATAAATGTTTGAATAATGTATAAGGATACACTTCTTTATAAGTACCTGGTGTCTGAGGAGGTTCCACGTCGACGTCGGAGCGCGGCGTCTGAGGGAACGCGGCCGGGTCCGGCGCCGGTTCCGGTTCTAACCGTGCACCATATGATCCATTGTTAATTGAGTGCGGTTAGGTAGCATTTATGTACAAAGTTATTGGGAAATGTTTACTATGAGCGTCTGTTAGTTGTTACACAATTATAGACCTTATGATGTACTATCGCGGTCATTGCCGCCTGATCACTTAAAATTTTTTTCGCTTAAATCCTGCGGCGGCGCCAAACCACGCCCCCTTACATTCTGTCTCTCTCACACGCAATATTTGTTTCAATATCTTTGCAGTGTGCTCAACCGGCCGCCGGCCGATCTTGTCTTTCATTCGTCTATTCAAGGTTAAAGGGGCGGACTAGAGAGCGCTTCTATTTTTGAGTGCAAGCAAAAATGAACTTAGTGGTAGTTAGGCGGGAGTGTCCGCGATAGTACATATAAGGTATACAAGTATATTTAATAGATATCAATTGTGAATGATCGCATTATGAACTTTTATAGATTCATGGTAAACTTTTCTGATAAGGTTATTATGAAATTTTTATTTTTATGTCATTGATTGGCATTTACAGAATATAGATGATGGTGGCAGTTTCATATTATTATATTACTGCAATGGTTATGAAAAGCGTCAATGGGCAGACATTACAATTGCTATAGTGCTAATGATAAAGATTTACCCTCTTATTTAAAAAACGTCATTAGTCTAATAAGCCTCTTTCAGTTATCGAGCTATTGTCCCACAGCTGGGCCCAGGCCTCTTCTCATACAGAGAAGGCATGAGCATTGATCACCACCCTTGGTCAAGGCGGATTGGCGACTTACTACTTTTTAAGTTCAGGTTTCCTCACGATGTTTTTCCTTCACCATTAGTCAGTGACCTCGAAGATATACTTAGAAAGTACATATGACTTTAGAAATGTCACACTGGGACTTGCCAGGTTTTGAACCCGCAAACTCGTACACGAAAAGCAGGTGCCTTAACCACTAGGCCACTACGACTTTTGTTTTTGTCCCTTTCTATCAAATTTTATTTTATCTTGACAGATAATAACAAAACAGTTTGATAAGATTATTATTAGGCTATTGGCGTTATTATGAATAAGAGGGATATATTTTTCATGAAAGTAACCAAGACATGGCAGAAATTCATGCTTAGATGTTTAATGTTTTTCTGGCGGCATTGCAAACCATATCCCGGTGAGATAAAGCAGAGGCTGAATGCAGAAGTACACTTACCGACAGAGGGCTCGTACTCCTGGGGTACAGGTGTGGGAGGCTCCAACTCGGCTGCGGGGACTGGCGCTGGAGTTTCTGGTGGTAGCATCGACTGCAAGAAATGTAGCCATACTTTTAGTTTTACATCCACATATTAAATATCTCTATCTCTATATCTTCTATTCCCAACTCAATATCAGTAAAAGCCAATTTCAATGTTGATATTATTACAGCAAAAAAATAATTAACCAAGAGTTTACACAAATAAAATGTTATAACACACTTTTAATATAATTTCTCACTAATTAACTATTACCACTTATTTGCCAAACTGCCACTTAAGTTGCAGAAATTAATTCCAAAAAGAACTACAAGAAAGACGTAATTCCCTCGATTTTTTTTTTAACATTGTGCCACACTTGGATTTACTCCTGTGTCGTGGGTGCGTTTACAAACATACATTTCACATGCACAAACACCCAGACCCGGAACAATTTTAGTTGTCCCGTGCGGTAATCGAACCCGCGACACGCAGCGCAGCAGCCAATTGCTCAGCCACTACGCCAAACGTGCCGTCAAAAAATGATCTATTTCATTTTTGACCTCATAGGATTTTATACAAAGATACTTGAAAAACTACTAAAAAGACATGTGTTCGGTTAGCCTACTACTGCTCCTAATTTTAATCTAATTGAGGCCCTAAGGTCCATTTTTAAAAAGCTTGTGTAGCCTACCTCCTCGTGCCGCCTCTTCCGTCCGGCGCGGCGGGCCGGCTCGGCGGGGTCGGGCGACCGCGCTGCCTCGCCCTCCTCCGCCTCGCTGCGGAGCGTCATGTTGCGCTGGTATTTCTGCAATTACAATTATTATTTTATTTTATTAGGATCTCCAATAAGAATTACAATATAAAAAGACTGAATGCTTGTGCTTACTTCATTACAGGATACCACAACTAGCCTCGCATTTTTCAAATTGTAGTAAAGAAAATGATGAATTAAATAATTCAAATAATCATTAGGTACCTATTTCAACATCTACACGCAGTAGCAATGGCACTTGTGACAAACAACTGCTCCCTTTGAGCAGTAAATAAAAAAAAATATTTGAGGAAATAAGTTGGCAATATCAGATTTGTCAAAAAGGTCGCGGAGACAACAGCTGTCTCTTGCTAACAGTATGTAGACTTACTATGCCTAAATAATATTATAAATGATTTTCGTAACAATTCACCTATGTCGCGAAAATCTGGCAAAATAACGTAACGTAGATTAAACCTCAAATTACAAAGTTCTCTTTAAAATAAAGACTTCTTTAGCGTGCTTACTGCGAAATATCTATAAATTTTTCTAGCTGAGTTTTGTCGTCATCTTTAACATATTAATTTCATACCTTAAACAGTACTCTGGAAGGTATCGGCCTAGCGGGTAACGTGAACAGTTTCTCGACTCCACCGGTCTCCTTCCAATGCATCAGTCTCCGGGTGGGCGGCGCGAGGTCCAACGTCGTCACAATGTCGGATGTGTTGCTGAGCTGATTCTTCATCTCCTCACCAGAGATGTTCTTCACTTCGTCGACGATCAGCTTACGCTTGCGTTTTGTTTTTGTTATACCTTAAACAGTGCTTTATGTTAGTAGGAATAGGATATGAATTATAATGGTTCTCTGATATGAAGGGTTAGACAGTAATGTATATTGTCACACCTAAAATTTAAAACTATGAAACTGTATTTAGTTTTGATTCTTATTGGAGTCATAGTTCGTCGCTACTCAACATAATGTAGTATGAAGGATAATGAAGTTGCAATTTTTATTATCGGCAGAATTACATTACTTGCATGTAGTTTTCATTGCACAATTAGCCTATGCGAGTTCCCGCATTATTTTTATCATCCTACTCATTTTTCTGGAAGAAAATGTAATGTAGTTTTAGTGAATGTTACCTTTAAGCACAGTGGCGTCGACAGGCGCGAGTGCGAAGGATTCCTCGTCGTTGTGCAGCAGCGTGGTGTTGTCGGGCGCGGGCTCGGCCGGCCCGCCCGGCGCCGGCTCCGCACTGGCCGGCCGCGCCGCCGCCTCGGGGGCCACGTCTACCTCCTGCGGTACGACAAACATGAGGTACTTTTTTTTTTTTGTGTATGGCATCTCGCAGGTCAACCTAGAAGGTTGTCGACTGCTTAACCGGGCTTGCCTGTGAAGTGCCTTAAATAAATTTAGGGCCTCCAGCCAGGGCTTAACTTACAAAACTAAGCGACTACACGCTGAGGGCACCCCCTAGTGGGGTACGGGCCTCGGCTTAGGGCGTCGCTGGGGGATAAAACATGAGGTACTGCGGTACGACAAACGTATTGCGGTACGACAAACATGAGGTACTGCGATACTTTTACGCATCACAAAACATGATATCAATAATGAGCATACTTTTAATATATTTTGTGTTATCGATACATAGATTTAATATTGAGTAATATATACCTATCATTAATATTTAGACGAAAAACATAAAAGTAAAGTAAGTATACACTAACCATCGGTATATGTGGGCTCGGAGAGGGCGGCGCAGGCGCAGGCGGCGGGGCCACGCTGTCGGGAGCGGGGGAGCCGCCCCAACTGGAACATAACACACCATGACAGTCAAAACACAACTTTTTCACTAAGTATGATTAAGACCCAAGATCCTATTATGATAACAACAGTTCATCAACTTAATCTATGATAATGTCAACTTATTTATTAAACTTTGTTAAATAATGGCATATATTTTGCAACATTCATATTATAGAAGCTGACACAAAACTCAGGCACTACTTAAAATAAGATTGAATGAAACCTGGGGTTTTTCTAATAGTTTAAAACTGTTTGGGTCTACTGCAACCTGTTTCATTAAACTTCAATGTAGTATAGACTGACCTATGTTGCGGAGAGTGGCCAGCGTCGTAGTGGTCGCCCATGTCGTCATCAGAGTCGGGCGCGTCGGCAGCTGCTACATCGCCCCCTGTGTCGCCGCCGCTCACTCCCGCCGCGTCGATCTCAGCCTGTCATACAAAATTAAATATAAATGGTGGTAATATTATCTACAATATCACAGCTAATTTCTAAATATTTCCACTGCAGTTAACAGATATTTTTATTTCCTTTACTGCATATCTCCAATTTTCTGTTAATTTGATCTCCCGGATGTTCTATAAAAACACAACTATATTATAAGGGCTGTTACAAATTGCCTTCAAGAGAAATTCGGCAATTATTTCTCTGGTATTGATTGATCGAAAAAACTTATGTAAAATAAGGATGTACATAGATTTAAGGAAAAATGAAACTACATAAATGAACATTTTTAAATGATGTTCGCAATGGTTTGGTGCCTAATTATTGAGTTAGTAAAAAAGTTTACCTGCAGCGATTGCTGTTGTGTCGACGTGCCGGGCATGCCAGATGCAGCGGCTGCGGAGCTACTACCGCCGGTCACCTCGCCGAATAGGTCACCCTCGAACAGACCGCCCGCGTCTAAACAAACCCAGTAGAGCATTTTTTTACCATACTTCTTCTAATTCAAGTTTTGGTATACTTTAGTGTCTTTACTTCGGATTTGTGATATTATTATTTCAAGCCATTACAGGAAGTAACAATACAATACGTCTTCTTGTACTATTTTATACAATTATTATTATAATCTCTGCCATGCACAGGACTACAGAGTCCCGGACCTTGGGAGGCGAACGTGGGGCAGAAGCCAACATGCAGAAGCCTTTTGAGACAACTTTAATGATGAATGATGTGAAGGTGACACATGACCGCCATCCCTGTATTAAAGAAATGCATCCAAGGACAATCCCCGATTTGGGCAGGACTATTGCAAAACATGGAAAAATACTACTTGGGCCATGATGATGGGATGATAGTGGACTGGGATATGGTGAACTATGGCGCCTGTCGAAACAATGTAAATTATACACGTAAAAATGGCAGGCGGAGACTCGCCAGCTCACTAACCGGGCCCCCAGAAATAGTTGCTCAAATTGCAACATGGAGGCCACGGGGATATTATTATTATTATTTAGAAGTGCGACTAAACCTTCTTAAAGGCATGGTACATTTGACTCACGTCCAAAATCCGCGACATCTCCAATGGTTCCGCCGAAGCCGTCGTCCATGGGAGCATGCGGCGCGGCCTCCATGCGGCGCGGGTGGTCGGGCGCGAGCGCGGGCACGCCGCCCGGCAGGCTGCCCACCCCGCCCTCCTTGCCCGCCAGCTCCAGGGACGAACCATCCGCAAACAGTAGGTTACTCTGGAAGAGCGTTACAGTTGTGAACAAAAATTTTCTGAAAATATTTTGCAAAAATAGTAAGTAAAGACATAATACAAAAGATGAAGGAAGTTGGATACGAACTTGACTCTGTTTCTGGCACTGTAACATATTTAAGACTTGATTTAGCAGAGATAAAGGAAAAAATAATGTTGTGGTATAATACCTGTTCCAAACCACCTTCAGTGCCAATAGCCTCACGCATAATGTCGGGGTTATCTGTATCGAACCCCATGTCGCCGAAACCATCGTCATGGGTCACCAGGTTTAAGGAACCATAGTCCTCACGCATGGTAATCTCTTCAGCTCTTGACTGGTTCAGGGAGAACTGGGCCTCGATGTCTACCTCACTGAAATATAACATTGATTTTACAGATTTTGCTAATTGGTTGCGGCTACTACTACTAGCAATTTTCACTTTTCATTAGGGTTCTTCAGAATAACTTGACCATTACATTTTGTTAAAGTATTTAAAATTGAGACTGGAATATGTATGCATGCCATTAGATCAGGAGATTAGACCTATAGACCTGCATACCCTATTTTAGGCTAAATGGCTTGTTTCACGATTAAGACCAAAAAGGAGGGTATTGTAGTTAATAACTAATATTTTACTATGTGTATTTCGCTCTAGAGACTAAACAAGATGGGGTGGATTTTAACTAATGACGAACAATTCAGAGTTAATAAAGTAAATTGAGACAATATCTCAGACACAGATTGAGTTACTTTGGCTATCTGTGGTGTTCACTATCAATTAGTCTGGACATTTGCATCACAAGTTAACCAGCCAACCTGGTATGTTGTTTAAAAAAAGTTGTAATATGTGCTTTTGGGACATCCTTACTAATATTATAAATGCGAAAGTAACTCTGTCTGTCTGTCTGTCTGTTACGCTTTCACGCCAAAACTACTGGACCGATATAAATGAAATTTGGTACAGAGATAGAATAGACCCTGAGGAACAAAATAGGCTACTTTTTACCCGGGTGCGCTAAGTAGTTCCCTCGGGATGCGGGTGAAACCGCGGGAAACAGCTAGTATGAAATAAGGATAAGGACCTAAGTTTGAATTGGGACAGATGGAGATACAAAAACAATATTAATGTCTCGTAGTGAATGAAATGAAGGCTGAATGAGATAAATGGAAGGAGAAGACTTGCTGCACCAACACCTAAAAGATTCTCAATCAAGAAACCTACAGTCTATGCAATAGATTGAGATTTATATGAGTTCAACACACTTCATACATCATTAGTTTCAATAGACAATTTATAACCTATGATAACAAATGATGCTTCAGCATGTACTCAAAAACAGCAGCCCCACTAGTTTTGGTTTTTGTATAAACATATGTTGTTTTAAAAATTGCAGACAATCCTCTGTGTATGGTAATAAAATTTCTTAAAAAACACTAGGTACTAGGAAAACCCCACAATCCTTACTAATATTATAAATGCGAAAGTAACTCTGTCTGTCTGTCTGTCTGTTACGCTTTCACGCCAAAACTACTGGACCGATATAAATGAAATTTGGTACAGAGATAGAATAGACCCTGAGGAACAACATAGGCTACTTTTTACCCGGGTGCGCGAAGTAGTTCCCTCGGGATGCGGGTGAAACCGCGGGAAACAGCTAGTTTCTAATAAATCCTCAGCGATGGGGATGGAATCTATATATCTTATCTATATATATAAAAATGAAACCCTATTTCCCTTGGGCATGGCATCACGCGTGAACCGCTGGACCAATTTGGAAAAAAAATGGTATGCATACAGAGGGGATCTTAGAGAAGGTTTTAGGCTACTTATGATTTGGGTGAGTGAGGTAGTTCCCTTGGGAAGCGGGTGAAACCGCAGAAAATAGCTAGTAAATTATATAAGTAACCACATGTGAAATACATGCTTTACACAGTAATTATAAACTTAAAGTTCATTGTTTAGATTCAAAATGAATTCATCAAACAAAACAAGTTGTTCAACAATGTTTCAATTTTTTTTATATTCTTGGACTGAGTTGGAATCAAAAAAACAGTTCGTAATTTTATTTGACATATTGTTTTTACTTCCTTTTTTTTCAGATGGGAATCATCAAATGACCACTCCCACTGTTGGTGTCAGACTCTTGCTGACTTAAACCCATCCATGTTCCTTCCTCAGTCCTTTGTTTTCCGGGACATGGTAACTCTTTCGCAGTTAATTTATTAAAAACTGCTTATGATAATATAGATGCATAATCAAAAAATAAAATAAAAACTCACTTCAATTCTGGCATTGCTGTATCAAAGTCATGGAAAACCTCTGGCAGGGTGATGGCATTCATCGCAGCCTCTCTATGTTCTTCGGGCAAGTCCACCATACCCGGCCTAAAGGCCATCTACAAAAAACACAATAATTTACCTTATTGTCTAGTTAATTAGATTTACTATACAATAAATTCATTTGAAAACAGAATTGTGCATTCATTCATTTGAAATTAGAATGTATTTTGATTTGGTTCAGAAACCGGATAATGTAGATATAATTTTGTGTTAAAAACCTAAGGACCGTTTCTTTTAGTTCGAAGAAAGGAATATCAAAGAAAGCAAAAAGTATGAAAGACACTTAGTTTACAAACAAGTCATTTCAATGTAGCAAAATACTTGAAAAATAAACATACCTTAATTTTGACAAAAGCTTCATTACAATCCTGCAGCAAGTATTTGGCTTTTCTGGAGTAAATCCTCACGACTCCCAGCAACAGATGGCCCGATGTACGCAAGGCCATCTTCACTTTGGGCTTCAGGATACCATCAACAGACTTTTCGATATTGGTCTCAAATACATGAGCTTTTGTCAACTTCTTGTCCCAATGAGCCGCCAGCCAAATCTTGGCCAGGGGCCCCTTCTTGGCTAGCACGAAATGTGCGTAAAACATTGTGAAGGCTTACTGTTTCCGGCTTGCACTTACATCAACCTTGTTCTGAAATGTAAATTACGTATTAAATATGCCCAATAGCATCCACTGCTTGCCGAGTTAACGCCAGTTCAGAAGGCAGTCTCATAGGGGCCGTTTATTAAAATAATTGGAGACTGCTATGAGCAATTTGGCGCCTAATCTTCGAGCACTTATAATGGAGTTCCTTGTGTTTTCTAGCCACATAATAACTATTTTCAATCTACAATAAATCAATTAACATATGTTTATTATTAAATTCATTGAGTTTTACCGGATTATTCTATCAAGTATTATAAATTTCACCTTTCACACACAACGTAAACATGACAACAATTACGCTTTCAAGATGGCGGCGTAACATACGAACCGTTGTTTTCGTTCAGAAATTGTCAAACCAATGGGATAACGAGAAATATCGTGTTGGATTCATGGATCGGCTTTAAATTTATTATTGTAGAATAATTTATTGTCGTTAATAAAATCCTAAATATATTTGTCAATCGCAAAATCCTAAATCTATGCATAAAAATTTGCAATTTATCTCAAAAATTCACAGTAGGTATCATCGTAGGTGTTATTGAATTTTTGACTACTATTATCTTACCCACTAAATTATTTAACAATTTAATGAAGAAGTAATATTTAAACAAAAATTAGCTATTTTTTGTACCATTTACCTGAAAATATCGTAACCAGTTTAGAAAATCTTTACACGGTTTAAGGAGGCCATACACGTTAGGGTTTGCATGATGGTTCTAGCCTTGCATGCATAACCGACAGGCATAACCGAGTTTCATATTGCACATACACGTTAGGGTTTGCATGCATAGTTTTGCCATTTTCGATGCGACGCGATGGTGCGCGCGCGCGCTCCCTTCCGTCGTTGCAACAATTAGGCCCAAGTTCACCGAATGTTAGTTACCTAATCGGCCCGTTAATTAAAAACGTTTTTTTACCTCGAAGCGAGAATTTTCGTGTCATCCACTTCTTGTCCAACCCCGATTGGTAATCGACCGTTTTAGGAATAAAAAACCCAAATAATAAGGTATCCATCGTAAGACAGAAGTTTGAATTTATGGTAAACAGCTGTTTTGAGTTGATCGGACTGTTATCTCGTCGGTGAACTTGGGCCTTAAAAACTGAGAACTGTGACAGGCAAGCTCGCCGGACGCCACACACGCTCGGTTATGCTAGCGCGCAAACATAACCGAGTGGCCTAAAATATCAATTTTGATATTTTCTCGGTTGCATGTACATGCACCGATAAATGTACAGTTTTATCACATACACGCTAGGGTTTGCCTGTCGGTTATGCATGTACGGCTAAAACCATCACGCAAAACCTAACGTTTATGGCCTCCATTAGAACCTAGGCTCCGACAATCTGTAATCTGTGGTGACATCCCTTATTTTCCTACTCAATTCACTTTTATTTAATTATCTAAAGCCACTAAATGTAATTTTACGGTAAATTCAAAGTATATCCAGATTTTTAGAGATAAAATCAAGGGCCTTTTTAGACAAGATAGATCTTGAAATTATTATTTTATTTTGTTATTTTAATATTGGTGTCAACTACCCAATAACCATAGACGGAATTTTTTAATTTATTATTTCGTTGTCTTTGACTGCCGGGCGTCAACCATTTACTTTAGTTTCTGTCAAATTCAGAATTCTTTTCCGGTTTACCTGTGGAGCGTGCGAGACGTACGTTATTGTTTTATCTTCAAATACTTAAGTTATCATTCACTATTTCACAGTTTTATTTGTTTCTAACGTGAAATAACAGTGCTGAGTGTGTGTTCCTCAGTGTATTTATTATTCGATTCGTATATTTCAGTGGTTTCGTGATGGCATACGTGATGCGTATAGAATCGCTCCATTTGTGGCCAGACCGATGATGTGACTTCTGATCAATATGTATTGATTTTGTTGCTAGGTCTGCCACAGGCACCTGTCCACGATGGGCGCGTACAGATATATTCAAGAGTTGTACAGAAAAAAGTTGAGCGATGTTATGCGATTCCTCTTGCGTGTCAGAGTATGGCAGTACCGTCAGTTGACTCGTATGCATCGCGCCCCTAGGCCTACTAGGCCCGACAAGGCGAGGAGGTTGGGATACCGCGCCAAGCAGGGTAAGAAACTCGCCGTATATATGACGACACGTGGGAATTATAACTTGTACCGGGTAGTGAATAACAATAATTTTGTTTGCAGGATTCGTTATCTTCAGAATCCGTGTGCGCCGTGGTGGCCGCAAACGCCCCGTGCCCAAGGGTGCCACTTATGGTAAGCCCAAGAGCCAGGGTGTGAACCAGCTGAAGCCTACACGCAACCTACAGTCCATTGCCGAGGTTAGTGTTATGTTTTTAAACATGTGTTAATTTTTAGGCTAAGTACCGGTTTGCGGTGAGGTTAGGTTAGAACTTGAATCTTCCAGTACCTACTTTTAATGAGTGAGAGTGCTGTGGTCTAAATAGAAAACATGTATCATGTTAAATTTTGGATGGACACATGTGGATTATATTTGTAATATCTATTGCTATGATTAGAATAAGTCTTCAATCTTATTTACAAAGCTATAAACAATTTATGATGATTATACTACATACTATTACAGTAATGTAACCCATGTGGGACAAAACTTAACTGTCTAGTTAATTTTTACCTTAAATGAGTTAAGGTAAAAATTAACTACACAGTATAGTTTTACCAACATGCCTCTTCTATAAATTTTGTATATACTATGCAACAATTATCATTACTTCTAAATAACCCCTAAGATGACCAACATAACTGTGTTGGAGATTTTATGTAATATTAATATTTTTATTCACAGGAGCGTGTTGGTCGCCGTTGTGGTGGTCTGCGTGTGCTCAACTCGTACTGGGTGGCTCAAGACTCATCCTACAAATACTTTGAAGTCATCCTAGTTGACCCCTCACACAAGGTAAACCATAAAATCACTTTGCTTCATTCAAACACTTTTTTACAAAAATAATTTAATGATGAACTTTATGTCATGCACCAATCTGAAAGGTTTTGCTGAATTTTCACCTACCATTTTATCTGATACAGTCACTATCTTAATTTTTTCACAGAACTAAAAATATCATTGTACTTACATGATCCGTTTATTTCTCAGGCTATCCGCAGAGACCCCAAGATCAACTGGATAGTGAATGCTGTCCACAAGCACCGCGAGATGCGTGGCCTCACATCTGCTGGCCGCAGCTCCCGTGGTCTTGGCAAGGGACACCGCTTCTCACAGACCAAGGGAGGCTCCCGCCGCGCCTCTTGGATCCGCCGCAACACGCTGCAGCTCCACCGCAAGCGATAAATGTTGCATTAGACAAGTCATTGACTTTCTATTTGATTTTTATTATTCTCAGATGGAAAGCCAGTGTCAAATAAAACCTTACTTTACAATTTCCTTTTTTATTTTACAATAAATCAAGTTCCACATGAAATTATGATCTGTAAGTATTGATTTTATTGATGATTCAATTAATTTATTTTTAAATGTAGGAAATAAATGAGTTTAATTGTTACAGGTATGCTGAAGAAATTCTTCAAATCTTTGGGATTACAATCTGTTCTTTCTAAAAGGTAAATATCACTAATAACGAATATAACTATCCTGTCTTGAACCCTTATGCAGTTTGACCCAATTAGTTCACATTTTTTGCTCAAAACTAGAGCTGAATTTGTGCATGGTTTTCGAATGAGACCCAAAGTAACTCATCTATATTGTTTTCCCCCATAACAATATTATAAATTCAGTATCTATTGATGATAATATAATTATGATTATGTAGCAGTTTATGCTGTTATGAACTATATATCTATATTGATTGGTTATAACACAATTATCCAAATTTGAATGATGATACAATGCTTTATGAATGCGCAACCCTGATTACCACGCATTTTAAACTTCCTTGGATGGCTGAACGTTATCACATTATGATAATTGTTGCCATGGGAGATAATGATATTTCAAAAATATTTTTTTATTTTTCACAGGCACGTGCTGAGCAATACCGGTCATGAAATAAATAGGTAATTATTTGTTTTAGTTCAGAAGTATTTAATTTAGTATCCCAAATCGTATAAGATAGCTTGTTAAAGTAACTGGTGTTAACGAGAAAACGATTTTGGAAAGATCAAAATCTTGTCTAGGTGAGGTTACCGCTATTTACATTTTCGGTAAACCTCAATCCGGCGAGAAACAAATAAGCTTACTATTAAATTCATTCAAATTCAATTTATTGATAAAAATACTCATGTTTTTTTTTTTCGTTTTCAGGTACATTGAAAGGGCTACACTGAACTGTTTTTCATGGATAACCATAGACCATTATTTCAATATCTCAGTCGCATTGGCGCACATGTTTTTATCAAAAAATAAAATAAAGCATTATAAAATTAACTATTGTCTCTATAATTTTCAGCCTAATAACCCTCTTTGAAAATCCTGACTATAAACACGAAAGTGAGTTTGTTACGCTTCCAAGAGCCACACATTTATAGTAAACCATTCAGGTCTTAGAGATTGACCCAGACTAAGGGTATTTTTTAGGGTTCCTAAGTTAAAGAACCCTTATAGAATTGCCACGTCCATCTATTGGTCGCCAAAGAATACAATACTACGTTGGTCGCGGCTAAGCTCAGAGGCTTCTAACAAGCTATATAGGTGTGATCTATATGAAAGTATGGTTTTGCACATTAATTACACTAAGTGATGATTCAGGGAATCTGTTATCTATCCATCCGTTTGCGAAATGTATATGCTAGGCGCAGTTTTGTTAGTCCGCCTCTCCCCCCCCTCTGCATTTGCTGTTATAATGGAACTATCACGGTTAAATAGGCTTTACCAGTTACAAACATGGTCGGATCAGCTAAAATGTAGTTCGGAACATTTAATTTGCGCCTAGTCCGACGCGCACTAGGTCGAATTTAAAAAGAGTTCTAAATTAATAAAAAATACTGCCAAAATGTAATGTAGTGCGTTTTTTTGATTTGATTGTAAAACACATGCACATTTAATGTTTTTGAAGAAAACTAAAGTAATAAAACATTATTTCAGTCTTTTCAAGAAAACGATTAACAAGCGCAGAAAAGCAGAGACGGTACAGGGAGCGTCTAAAACAAAATCCACAAAAATTTGAGGAACAAAGAATAAAGAATTTAGAGCGCATAAAATCAAAACACAAATACATAAAAATTAATGAACTTACTAAAAAACAAAGGTCGGAAATTAGAAGAAAATGGCGCGAGCAGAAGCGAAAGAAAAAAGCTTAAATGTAGAAACAGTTTACTTACCATATTCTTTAATAAAGCTTTTAATATTATTGGTAACAAGTTTAATTTTAGTTAATTTTCAGCTGCTGTGTAACTAACTGCAACTTTAAATTCTTAATTTGTCACCATAGTTCCTTTTATGTTACCTATCCTAAAATATATTGCATGATATCGGCGTGGTGGTATAGATACGCTTCCCTTTACGCCCCGCCAGGAACCTTTTAAAAAGCGCTTGTAGCCAGGTAGATGCTGAAACGGCACCCTACGACCGACGTTGCCGACAAATCGGGAGCGGTATAATAAAACGTACAAGTAAAACAAAAGCCAAAATAGATTTCAATTAAAATTTACTTTTAATATATATATCAATGTCCTTAAAAGTAAATAACAATAAAACGTTTATTAGCGTAGAAAACGATAAGGTACCCGAATATAATTAGAATTTTTATAAGCTTTTTTATTACTAAATGTATGTCTTGATATATGAATGGAAATATACGTTAGAAAAATAGATACATAACATCCGACATGTAGATGCCATTTAGAAATGATGAATTGAAATGAAACAACAAAAGGTCCGAACTTACGTCTAAATAAATATAAAACATGTTTATACCACTATTTACAATTTTTGAGACCAGTACATCTGATGTTTAACACAGGATGTTTTTGACTGAGATAATAATATATAATAGTGCACTAATAATAAATTTATGTTCCGATTACAATCAGTGGTATTTTTTTTGGCTGAGATTTCAAATGCAAATAGGAAATTAAATATTTCTGAATTCTTATTTGATTTTTCGGTTAGGATCATACTTTCCAAAAATAGTGTTAAATTAATAATAGGAAAAGACGAGGGCTTATTTGTCTGCACATTTTCATCTTTGTGCAATTTATGAAAATGATTATGTCATAGATCTGTAACATTACAAAATCTTACCTAGTTCAGTTTTATTGTATTTACAATGTAAAAATGGAAAATTTCGATTTTAAATATTACTTACTCCCACACAATATTAAATTGGTTTCCTTGGTGCTATACTTTTTATATGCATGAACCGTTCATATGTAATCATACAATTATGCTTTTTTAAATATAAACTGCAGATGATTTCGTGTACATTCACAGATAAATATTTTTTACTATTCCTTTATTACACTATGTTTATGCAACATTTATTTATTATATATACATGACTGCTTTGCTAAGCCAATTATATTAATGATTAACATTTTAACTAAAAGTATAAGCGCTTGGTAGTAATTTCAAAGGATAATACAGCAATATGACCTGCATACAGAGCTTTAACGTTGCTGTGAGTAGCTTGGCGGCATTTACTCAAGTAAATTATTGTGTAAGCCATTGAGTTATGTACTGTTATAAATGTATGTAGTGTCAAAATATTCTTTAGATCTTTTTTAAATAATAGAAAGAAGACCTATCCTATTTCTACGATAAATGCTTATCGTGAATTTAATCTGAGTCACGAATGGATCAAAATAAAACAAATGCTTTCCTTTGTCCTGGCTTACACACTACGTCAACTTATATTTAAAAATAAATAAATAAACAACGCGAAAAGAGGATTTATTTTCCATAGACAATCTATGCCCGCCGTGCTACTCACGATCGCAAATCCAAACGCTACCTTTTTAACACAGTACAAAAGGCGGCATATCTATAATTTACAAACCTTATGATAAGTTCACTAGCATGTGTGGAGTTGTCTAGTTATCGGGCACGGGTTGCGGGGGCCGCCTGTCGAACTGGAATGTGTCGGAGAGGTACAGGCCGAATATCGCAACACTGTAGAACACTGTCAGGCCGAATAGAGCAAGGCTCGCGCTCGCCGTAAATAAGTTTGAATATTCGCATCTGAAAAGGCAATTATAAATAAAATTAGCTACTATTATAGTTCCATCGTAGTTTTTTTAGTAATTATTTTGGTCTATGGGCTACAAGGTTTCTGAAAGGCTTGACTTGGACACCGTGGTTGAATATCACAACATAAGCTATCCTTAAAGTGGATGCGATACGGGAAAACATTTTCTTGTTTCATGATTTTCAGACCGATTTTTCCCTTAGCTGGTTTTATTTTTTTAATAAATTTTTAGACAAGTATATTATTATAAAGTCAACACACCTGAAGAACCATACGACGGTGAGTGCGACGGACACGAGCGTCATGAGTATGTTCTCGAGGTCCCAGGCGCGCTCGGGCTGCGCGCGGTCAGTGATCAGCTCGTGTGTCGCGTTCACTGTGCCTTCCTCCACTACGCCGCGTTGCTGGAATATAACACCAACATTCAAAATAGTTTAACACAAGGCTGAAATTTGCTACACACATAGTTTTGTTGTTTTTATAGCAATCTATGTAGTTTTTATTAAAAAAAAAACAACCTTAAAAATAATGTATGTAAATATGAAATAATAGTCTGTACCAATTGATTTTACGAAAAATGAAAACAACCTATTTTGTTCTAATTTTCCCAAACCAAGGAGACAAAAGCCCCTTGTTCAACACAAAATCCATAGACAAAGGGTGGGAAACACGTGTTTGTCCCTCCTAAGCCTGCTGGGAAAGGACACAGATAAATTGTACAAGGAGTAGATCTACCACTACATAGCACTACCACTTTGGTATGAGTGAACTAAATAAAATCATATTATTTATATATAACCTATAAATATACTTTTTGAGCGATTTATCTGGTATTATGGAAATTCCATAATAGGCGGCCATATTTAGCTAGTGACTGACTAGCAAAAAGATGCACCTAGCCCTATATATATCATACCATTACATTACCTAAATTACGATAACCATCGCTTCTTCAGTGGTGAAAACAATACCGTTTTTTAGGGAATTTAAAATGTAAGTTACTTATCACCTGATCGCAGGTCATGTGGGTACCGCTCAATCGTTTTCTATTTCATACGGCAAAACTTGCAATCATCTCTTGCAGAGTATAGGACACCCAGTAGCGGTTAATCCTGCGGCCAGGAAAGTATTGAAATAAACCCTAACTGTATATTTTATTTGGAACTAATTGTACACTGACTTTGGTCCATGTGTGTTGTCAAGAACTTCTTGAAGCTTGGTATTTCTATCGATACCTAAGTACGTCCGATGCTTCGTGGCTTTGACGTCAAAATTAGGCGAATTAATTTGACGTTTCTGTGACTTTAGACATCAACTCCTCATAAAAAGAAAGGATATTTTTGCGATTTCGTCAAATAACTTGTCCGAATACTGACATCAACTATGGGAAGCTTAGAATAATAACGCATAGAAGCCTATTGCAAGTGCAAAAATCGAGGCAACTAAAAGTAAGACGGATCCGTCACACTATTGCCAGCATCTCGTCTGTATTCAAAGTGACGTATACTCACGCACACAAGGAAATGAAAGTTGCATCACAAATAGCGGTCGTTCTATACGTTATTATTCTAAGATGGGAATATTGTTAATCCATTGCTTGCTTCTCTCACCTGGTTGACAGTACGTTTGGGGTGCACGAGGCAGTGTACGACGGCTCGGTCGTGTAGGCCGCACGCACGAAGCGTGGCCGCGTCGTCTAGTAACACTCTGCCGTTGAAGATTAACCGTACGCGGCATTCAGCTGTCAACTCCGTGGAGAAGTGACGCCTGAAAGTAAGAAAAATATATCAACTATATTATTTAAAAATATCTTAACTAATATTGATAATGAGAATGTGAGTTTGTATGTTACGCTTTCACAGTAAAACGGCTTAACCGATTTAAATGACGTTTTGTTATGGAGCTTGATGAGACCCTGGAGATAGTTAAAAGTTACTTTTTGTAGGATCAAAGTACTCGTGTATTTCGGTACCGATTTGGATGATTTTTGGTACGGAGATAGAGGGAGCCAGGAGATGGGTATAGGCTACTTTTTATCCAAGTGCGTTAAGTAGTTCCTTCGGAACGCAGGCTATTTTGGAGGAGTCTTCAACAACCAAAACTGGCCGACGTGTTGGCCGAAGCCGAAGGTTTGAAGCAAGATCGGAAATTGAAATCGATCTATTACGATTAGCGACCTACCGAATTGCAATTAAAATTTTCATAAATTGTTTATTTTTAGGTTTGTTAATTAGATGTGTACGGTTTGGGAGGAGGGATCGTGTCCTCTTCCTCCCCCCTCGGACCACCACTGTCGGGACACGAGAGAAACTCAGTAAGTAATAATACTTACCATTTAAAATCCTTCAGCAACTCATCGAGACTGCCTTCAACCTCTTTCAAGGTGTCGTTCAAATATTTAAGTTTGATCAGTATCCTCCGTCTATCTGCCTCCTGGTCGTTAGCGGTCGCGTCGCCCGCGCCCTCTGTCGACTGTACACTGTCTGTGTTCGAAGTTTCCGATTGTTTTTCTACGTTAGCTGTCGATGGGGCATTGGTTCCTTTATCGTTCTCCTTTTTATTATCCGTCGGTATCACTGAAGCGGGATTTGATTCTGAAAAAAGAAGTTTGGATAATACTGGCAGTAAAGTCACTAACATAGATGCATACATAACATTACTCCTGGGGCCTAACCATGACGTCTTCTTATCATGTGGGCTGCAGGGTCTACCAACCTAACAAGCCCTAGTGTCAGTTTTCTCAAATCCGCCTGATGGCCTCTGACATGGAATTGTGACAACTGTTATCAAGATAACAACCGAGGCGACGGCTTAACGTGCCCTCCCAGGTACGGGTATAACACCACCAACTTCCTAACACCGGGCTGCTTTGTGTAATTTTCTAAAACGCACAAGGCGATTTCGGTCATGACGTACCAACGCAGGAATAGTTTCGTTGTGAAAAAGACGGTGCTATAAGACGTTAATAGCTGTCTCGCTCTCACACCTGAGTAGTGATTGCAAAAACACGTGGTGGTATGGCCCCTGGTGCAGGTAATTGGCATTAAGTTTACCCTGATCCAGATTCTGGTCTACTAGATACCGCGCCCCCGGAATACACAGGGCTGAGGAAGGAACATGGATGGGTTTTAGTCAGTAAGAGTCTGACACTCCCTTCCGCCCAACCCACGGCGAGAGGGGTCATTTGATGATTTCCCACCCGAAAAAAAAAGATTCTGGTCTACTACATAGCAATTCGACATGGAGTGCCCAGTAATCGCAGTACCACTCGAACAGCGTGGTAAGATACCAGATAATTTTATTTCCAAAACAGTAACTTACCATTGGCTCGTGTGAAGAAGTCGCAGCCGGCAGTGACGTCAGCCTCCATGGCGCTGACGATGCTGTCCATCTCCCTGATCTGTGCGTTACTGGCGGGTTCTACCTCCTCGTGCACTTCGCTCTCGTCGCTGGTCGACTCTGACGCGCTCTGTGTGTTGTTGGCTGCTGAAGAGAGATAGATACATCATCATCTGCCTAGCATTTTGCCAACTACATTTGGGTCAGCTATCAGTCCAACCGGGTGCAGTTGAGTTCCAGTGTAATAGTATTCCATATGGAGCGATTGCCTAACAGACCTCCACAACCCAGTTACCAGGTAACACCATACCTCTTGGTGAGACTGCTTGTCAGACTTTCCGGCATCTAACTAGTCGTAACGACTGTCAAATATTTACAAAAGACAGCCGGGACCAACGGCTTAACCCGTCCATGGACAGATCGCGCCAAGCTTAGCTTAACCTTTGATCGATCGATCCGTGCGGCTGTTACTTAGCCACGAGCTTTTCAATTCAGTAGTGTATCAGAAGTTACATACAATAAGATAAAAATGAATAACATATAGCAGTCAAAATAAAACTGGATAGACCAGACCCCAGACGGTTTCTATTTGCCAATACTTAACATATATAATATATGACGGTCTATTGCGGAATGTTAAAAACCCAATCATTGTGTAAACAAAAAACAACATCGTCATATCTATAAAAACATTAACCCAATAATGCGCTTATTATAATTTTACGACTACTTAAATTAGGAAGTTTATATAAAACCGGTTATCAACTTTAACAGGCAAAATAACGAATTCCGTAATATACACACATACATACATGTACATATATTATTATCATATATATAAACAAAGGTACACATAACATAAGCCTATATTATCCTACTAATCCTACTCATATTGAGAAAGTTTGTTTGTTTATTAATTTATATGTTTGTTACGCTTTCACGGTAAACCAGCTAAACCGATTTAGATGTAATTTGGTATGAATATAGACCCTCGAGACAGTTACACGCTATTTTTCATCCGGGTGTGCGAAGTAGTTCCATCAGCATAGGAGTGAAACCGCGGGCGATAGCTAGTAATATAATAAAAGTTAAAGTGTCTGATGGATGTTTGTAACTTTTCGCGTAAAAAACTACTGAAGGATTTAGGCGAAACTTGACCCATAAATGTTCTATTTCTATTCTACGAAGATGAAGTCGAGACAGAAGCTAGTATAACTATAAATCAAACAAACAAATACATAAACCTACAAATGAACATTAAATTAATGAGGCGATACCTCATAATATAATCTTATGTAAATGAGATACTAAATTATTTACTTATATTAATTAGAACCTTCAAAACTTTGTATGACATGAATAAAAAAAATATAATAGTTGATGTTATTACATCAAAACAATGTAATAACATCCTCGATTTTTTTCTATCACTGCATACCCCCAACGGATACAAAGAGATTAATGTTTCTAACTAATCAACTTACTCCTTACTTAATTGACACTCAAGATCAAAATGGGAACCCGAACACTATTATGGCGGAATAATATTCTACCTATAAGTCGTGGTGGCCTAGTGGTTAAGGCACCTGCCTCTCGTGTACGAGTGTGCAGGTTCGCAACCTAGCCAGTACCAATGTGACTTTTCTAAAAGTCATATGTACTTTCTAAGTACATATATCTTAGATGTCACTGACTAACGGTGAAGGAAAACATCGTGAGGAAGCCTGGACTTAAAAAGTCTGAAATCGCCAATCCACCTTGAGCAAGCGTGGTGATTAATGCTCATGCCTTCTCTGTATGAGAAGAGGCCTGTGCCCAGCAGCGGGACAATATATAGGCTGATGATTTTACCTATATTTATCAGTAACAACTCACAATCAACTCTCCTATAGAAATGCAGTCGGTTATTGTCCAGCATGGCCATATCCGCGTCCACTATGCTGTCCATCTCCTGCAGCGGTATCACCCTCGCGTTGTTGTCCTCAGTCGCCTCCGCAGTGCTGGCGCCTGCACAATTACTTATTGATTTCAATATCGCTTGTTATACGCATATGTCCATTCACAGCTAATTCAAGGTAATAAAAAGTCATTACAAGCACGACCACGAATACTTTAGTAGGTATAAATCCGCTTTTTTCTTCGCAATTATACGTTCGTTTCAATGCGTAGTGCGGATGTGAGTAAACCTGACCTTTTTGGAGGGCAATGCCAATATGGTCAATGTTTTACCTTTGAAATTTTCCTGGCTTTATTGTTTTATTACATTGTTTAAAGTAAATTTTTAACATTGTTTCAATGAAGAGCTGCACAGGTATCCTTTTGCTAATATCTATGTGTACCTACTAATTATTGAAACGGTCTATAAGGGTCAACTGGTACACTATAATGTCTTCCCTATTACGAAAGACAGAGAGTTGTTTAATAAAATGTAAAATATTTAGATAATTTATTTAAATGATCAAAGGCAGTGCCAATTGAGAAGTAATTGGCCAGCATTTTAGCTAGACTCTCCTCAAGAAAAATGAGTGAAGCGTTCACGACAAGTCACTCACAAATCACTAACAGGATAATAACTGCAATAAGGGATCAAGATAAACACTCTTCAATTGAGTCATCCAAGTCTAAAGTACGCCTATAGTATTTTTTTATTTAGGTATTATATACATAGAAGTCACAAACTTCTTGAAAAGTATTCCGGCTTATTAGATGATACTAAAGTTTTTTCAACTGACTTAAATTACATGTTATCATGCTTCACATATACAAATTATATGATGACGTGGCTCTAATGTCTATTTTGCTGAATACAGGCACATAATAAGTCACACTCAAAAGCAATACCGTGGCCAGATTTATAATAAATATTTATATATAAAACCGATAAATGGAAATAGGCTCAACCCCTACCACGAAGGGTTTAAAAATCATTTCCCCTCTGCTAACTCTTAGAGGAAAATAAGCAAGTTACGTTATGTAAAATGCGATAATGCCCATAAATAGCACCTACATTGTCTAGCAAAAAAAAAAGCCTATTTTATAAGGTTACAATTGAACTCTACAATGACTAAGTTCATTGAAAAAGAATTTACGCAATCTATAATTAATGATGAACATGCAAGTTCATTACGACCTTGCAGTATATTTTATTTAAAAAAATATTTATTAGTGGATATAAATTAGCAAGACAATATATAATATTTAATCATGTCCTGCAAGACTAGAGTTATTAAGAAACGGGGTGTAAAAAGACAGCTACAAAACAAACCCGCCGACCCAACCGGGCGAGTTGTGATGGAGATCTCATTGGTTACAACGATTCTATCCATGCGGTCCACGCCATATGATATTCCATTGTCAGAGGCCGTCAGGCGGATTTGAGAAAACTCTGACACTAGGGCTTGTTAGGTAATTAAAACCTGCAGCCCACACGATAAGAAAAAGAAGATCAAATAAAGAGTTGCCAGCAAAGTCGCCGAGCTGTGTCAACTTGGTTTGTGTTTGTGGTATGCGATTTAAATGTTAAGCCGGAAAATCCATGGGGCTGGCAACTAATACCACCTAGCTACAGACTTTTTGTTTCCTATGACATGACGAAACAAGTCAGAAATGTTTTTTTGTTTTTTTTAATTATTATTTTTTTTAGTTTGAAACTTACTTGCAGTATCTGATGTGGCGGCTTGTATTGAAGTGGTCGTTGGTGCAGCTGTTATCATCAAATTCGATCCTGCAAACAATGGAAGCAGTTTAACAGGATTTTTAATTACTGAATTTAGCATTGTTTCTGTATTGACGTCAGAGTGGAGGAGGTCATGGCTGTAGTTTTAAATTTATTGTATTCATACAGGTTTCGGAGGATTCAAGGATATACGATAATAAAAGTTTTGAGTACGAATGTGGATGGCTGAAAGCCTAGAGGTAGACCAACAGGTCAAGTGCAAGTCGGACTCGCGCCCCGAGGGTTTATACCGCAGTGAATTTGCAATTATTTTGTTTTATCTGACCACACAAATTAGGTTTAACTGTAATACTTAGAATAATAATTCTATTTATTACGATTTTGCGAGAAAATGAATGATTGAATGAAACTTAGTATGGAGATAGATTGAAAAAGTGGGAAGAACATACGACACATTTTATTCGGGTGCGTAAGGTTCCCACGAGCGGGGAATCAGCCAGTAACTCATCTATCTATACATATAAAATGCTTTGTCATGAATAAATGATGGATCAACGCACAGCCTAAACCGCTGATCGTACACATCTGAAACTAAGAGCATAGTATAAAACCGGCCAAGTGCGTGTCGGGCCACGCGCAGTAGGGTTCCGTAGTAGGTCTCAGTTAGTCGACTATAACTCTGTAACCGGTTAAGCCTACTTAGCCGTGATAGTTTTCCTTGTAAGTTCATTTCATGTGCTACGTCTGTGTTTTTTTTCACATTTCTAGGTACAGCCATTCAAAAGTTAGAGGGGGGGGTAACTCGTATCGATCAAAAAATTTCACTTAAAATCTAGATATTTCGCAAATGGCTCGCTTAAGCGAAAAATGATCTTCACACACCCATAATATTTTTGAAAGACCTATCTAACGATACCCCACATGAAGGGGTACGTGAGAAAAAAAAAATTCATCCCTACTTTACATGTTTGGGAGCTACCCTAAAAAAAAATATTTTTCAAAATTTATTTTTACCACTTTCTCGGCGTGATCAATATACATATTCATACCAAATTTCAGCTTTCTAATAACAAAAACCACGGAGCTATGCCGCGGACAGACAGACAGACAGACAGACAGACAGACAGACAGACAGACAGACGGACAGAGCGAAACTATAAGGGTTCCTTGTCGGACTACGGAACCCTAAAAAGGCTAAGAGGGTGTGTTCTTTGTACGACGTAGACATCCGATAAAAAAAGATCTTCCGAAATTCTACCCCTAAGAGGGTGAAAAAGGGGGGGAAAGTTTGGATGAAACTCTGTCATTTTTTCTATTTAAGTTCATAAAAGCCCACGCGGGCGAAGCCGCTGGTAGAAGGCTAGTATGTAATAAAACCAAACAGGGATCGCTTGCAGAAGAGTAAAGTAGGGTTGTTGTAAGGTAGGTACCTACCTATATTATTATTTTCAGATAGATTGTTTACTTTGGATATAATTGGCAAATGATCAAATACAGAGCATCCTTAACATTTACTGTTTACGTTGAGAATGAAACACACAAAGTTAAAAATAAATTCGCTACTCACTAGTACGAATGCTGACGGTGACAGGGTGAAGTGATCTGGAGCGCATCACTAGCACAGTTCGGTATCGATCCGGCCGAGCATTGGTGGACCACCAGGCTAGAGCTGCTACCACGATGACCAGTACCACAGCTACGAATTGTACGACTTCGTCTCCAATACCTTCTATCAACGTCATTCTGAGATGAACACCTGGTGAACATAATGACTTACGTTATATGTTAAGGAAAATTTATAATGATACAAAATATGTCATTTTCCTTGGAGTATGGATGACGCGAAGTTGCATTGCAGAGTATTTGATATGGCAGTGACTAAACTGCCTATTGTTTAGAATAGGTATATAGTTTTACTTGGTCTGGAGTATGAAGACCTATCCTATAATCTAGATGTATGTATGTAAGTTTGTCACTCTTTCACGCCGAATAGATTTGAATGAAAATTTGGTACACACCAGCTCCGTCAATACAGCTCAAAAGGATGTAGGCAAAGGATCTATGGACTGTGTATTTCAATTTACAGAGTTCAGATCTGTGGATGGTAAACAGACTAGCCTTTTTTTTTCAGACTGGAAATCATTAAATGACTTCTCCCGCCATGGGGGGAGGAGCTGCCTGCTATCTGGCATCAGGTTGTTATATGAGGTGATTAATTGGGCTATGTGATTGAATGTAAGTGAAGAGTCATCATCTGCCTAGCCTTTTCCCAACCGGATGCAGCTGAGTACCAGTGTTTTACATGGAGCGACTGCCTATCTGACCTCCACAACCCAGTTACCGGGTAACACGGTACCCCTTGGTAAGACAGGTTGTCAGACTTTCTGGCTTCTGACTACCCGTAACGACTGTCAAAGATCTACATATGATAGCCGGGACCAACAGCTTAACGTGCTTTCCGAGGCACGGAGGAGTCTCGCTATGACAATGATGGTCACCCATCCACGGACCGACCGCGCCAAGCGCAGCTTAACCTTTGATCGGTCGAACCGTGCGGCTGTTACTTAGCCACAAGCTCCTCATGAATGTAAGTGAAGAGTATCCTTTAAAAATATTTCATAACATATTACTAACTTGCATGATAGTAATTGTACCTACCTAAAGTGATTTTATTATGTAAGAATAATAGAAAATTACAAACATGAAAATGGGAGTGCATGTCATAAGGCCAATGGAATGCGTCATAATACCTATAATGCAAAAATGTATGATATTCTGTTTAGTATGTTGTAATAATGCTCTATTTCTCTGTATTGCAAACAAGAGAATTTCAAACCTAATTATAAATTACATAAATATTATCACCAAGGGCATAACCCCAAGATTAGAATTCTACATATTAATTCAGGTCTATTCTCCATCATACCTGCATTAATTTCACTGTCCTAACCATAGATTTATTATTTCACTTAATATATTTATGGTCTTAACTGATATTATAAGAGCAAATCTGAGTTTGTTTGTTAAACTTCCATAATGAAACAGCTGCATTGATTTAGATAAAATATGGTAGCTAGGTGGCACCCTGGAGGTAGTTTATTTCTTCTGGGTGCTTGATATAGTTCCCTCAAGATGCGGGTGGAACCTTCGGAAACAGCTGGTAATGTCATATTTCTTTTCAACAAAATAGGGATGTGTAAATGTGAGAGGTTCATTGTAGTAAAGGGTGTTTTTTGAATCAAAATATATGTTGGTATCAAATGATGTAGGTTGACAGTCGTAAATACAAAATTGGTAATATGATTTCTTCAAAAGCATACCACCTAATCTAGTATATAAGCAGGGAGGACTTCACAGTGATTTTTCACAGTTAATATTTAACTAAGCAATAAATAAAAATATGTTGATCCAAAAGTCACTAGCCATGTTTTAAATTTGATTACTAGTCAGTGAGACTAGGAAACAGCAAAGAAGAGATTACAGCCTTATCTGGAGTTTTCATGAAAATTTGTGAACAACAATTGATGCCAGAAGTACCTCTTTTTCAAATAGGTCCTACACGATTAATTGTCTGATTACAAACAAAATATTATCATATTTTTTTGGACCTAGCAAAATTATTCTTAAATTTTACTTTATAAAGATTATTTGTTTTGCGATGTCATACCGCTTGTAAACTAGCGTTTAACATTAAAATCATCACATCACATCATGGCCGAATGATGATAGATCAATCATTTAAACATAAATTTTCAAATTAAAATTAAGCAGCAATTTTTCACTTTTATTAACTGAAATCAATTCCTTTTGTTGTCATAAGTGAAATAATCATATATTGCTTCAAATTTGATATGAACCAAGTAGCCTATTCTTCTTCTAAAGCTAAAATAGCCTTTATTTAAAGAAAGTCTTGTTACTTCATCTAATTAACTGCAACTATAATAATGTGTTAGGGTGGAAGTGAGAAGTACTAAATAATATATGTTCTTTATCTAACAGATTTGTGGCTAGCTGATAATAGATGCTTCAATAGATATGAGAAAAAATGTGTTGGTACTACATTATGTATTGAATAGATAGATGTTGATAACAAATATTGGTTTTGTTGTCACACACAATAATAAAATATTTACATTATATATATATGTAAATCTTGTATTAATATTGCGTCAAATATTTACATTTTCTCACAGAAGCATGCCAGCTGGCTATAATGTATTGTAACACAACACTCAATTTTGTTTGGGTAAAAGTGTATGATTTACTCAAATATCATTGTGCTGATTAAACAATGGTTTATTCAGCGGGCTGCAACTAGTGTAGAGTTAGTAGTATAATAGCTTACATGCCTTTGAATAATATGTAAACAGCCTTTACATTTACTATTTAAATCAGTAGATTCTTAACTGCTGTAACAAATATTAGGGGCACCAGAAGATTTTGGACTGTGTTGTTTACAAATCAAGACTAAACAATCAATAAGAAAACATAAGGAACAGATTAATTACTAGCAGGTATATATTATACCTACAGTATATTATATAGATTGTTATGTTATACTCTGCGTCAGACGATACACGGCCAAGTTTTATAGACTGCACATATTATTATACGAGCCTCGCCTTTCTAGATCGGACCAGATTCAAGGTCAGACGTCTTTAAAAAAACAATAGTCTTTACCTCGCACTACTTCAGTAATAGCTTCACAACCAGCAAATAGCAGAATTGGCAAATATTTACAATAATTATTGCGACTCAATGTCTCCGTGGTAATAAAACATCTCGAAAATAGCAAAGTCCCACAGCCACTTGATGCAATAATCACTAGGAATATTTAATTTATAACTTCACTTGAAATCTATAACAATTTGACGGCAATAATGTCTGTTTTTACGTGTATAAATTTGTTTTATTTTTTATTCCGACATTTGGAGTCGACTCTCGAGATCACAAAATTGAAGGAAGAAAATTTGTTCTACAGATTAAATAAAAATTATGCCACTCTTGAAATTTTAATCTGTATTCAAATGTCAATGGGCGGGACACTAAACTATTTATCACGACAGAGGGCGTCTAATCAACGGTGTTTTGACATGAATCCTGTTAAATAGTATTATAGTCCGACATGGCTATTTATGAACGTGGGTCACAGGTGAACTAACGCTAGCCACCATCTTGAAATGTAATTTTCAGTGATAATGATACCAATTAATGGAAATTTCCATTTTTTTTAAGTTAATCATGACATGATAAATAGCAATTTATTTAGTCATCATTCAATATTTAATAATAATCTTAAATTGGAAACAATAAAATGCAATATTTAAACATTTAACACACATTTGGATGTTAGTAGGTGGCTCACAAGCCGAAACCGTCTTGATTATTAAGTAGTCACCGCGATCTATGGATATCTACAACACCAGAGGTATCGCAGATCATCATTGCCCTTTCTAAACTATTTCAAGGACAAAATCTAGTCTTATTGAATAGCGCTATATTTTTACTAATAGTTGGGAAAGAATTTTCCCTTGGCCGGTATCACCAAAATGACATTTAAAGATGGTGGCTAGCGTTAGTTCACCTTTCAGCCACGTTCATAAATAGCCATGTCGGACTATATGTCTTTATATAAATTATGAAATTGGCGTTTTGTCAAACAAGCCACTTTGATCTCAAATATTTGGCGTTTGGTTAGGAATTCCAAATTCAAATTTATTTCAAATTTAGGCTTGTGTATTTGTATTTCCGATTTAGCGATTTATTTGTTTTCGCGCCATTTGATTTTCTTCGACATCGTTCTGTTCACAATATGGAAAACTTAAAATATCGGGTTATTTACGAATACGAGTTCCACCGTGGCACCAGCGCTACAGAATCAGCTCGAAGGTTAATGATGTGTATTGGAAAGCCACCATAAAAGAACTTGTAATTGATTTCAATAAATCTTCCTCTAAATATTCCATAAGCCTTTTTAAAGAAAAACTAAATTTTGTGCATTAAATTGTAAAAAAAACTAAGGTTTACACTTGTTCCTGGATGATAAATTCGAAAAATAATAAATGATATCTCACGGATTAAATATTTTAATAATCATTTAAAAATCATTAAAAAAGCAAATATTATGTGTTCATGTCATGTTACAAGAAGTGAAAAAGCGAGAGAAGTGATTAATATTTGTGACTAGCTTCTGCCCGCGACTTCGTCCGCGTGGAATAGTAGTGCTCAGCTCCTATTGGTCTTAGCGTGATGATAAATAGCCTATAGCCTTCCTCGATAAATGGGCTATCTAACACTGAAAGAATTTTTCAAATCGGACCAGTAGTTACTGATATTAGCGCGTTCAAACAAACAAACTCAAAGAAAATAATCACAGATCTGAAACTATCAACTATTACAAAGTTATAGTCGGCCAACTAAAACGTATTATGGAACACTACTGCCCGACAAGCAATTGGCCGGTTTTTAAATTCTGTGTCCGTCTTAAAACAATCACGTACTCTATAAGTCACATCTGAGGTCACCTTTTACATAAGAAAACTATCTTCACTTCAAATCAGGCTCGTTAGTTTCATGCCCCAATAATAATAACATCTATGGTCGTAATAATATCTATGGTAAAGACTTTTTCGTTCGGCTGCAATTCGGCCGTTTGGCGCCATATTACAAATATGACAGGAGAAGTCGAGAAACAGAATGAGACTTTTTGGCGGGCTTTTGAAAAGGGCGGTCTAGAATAATTTGTTTAATATTTTATTTAATATTTCGCTAGTTACTATAGTAATTTTGTTCATATTAATTGTAGATTAGTGTTTAGTTATATATAGGTGTATAAAGCGGTAAGTCTTTTTGTTGTATATTTATAAATATTAAAATATGGATATTGAACCTGAGCCTCCGGATAAAAATCCATTAATTACCTTAATAGAGGCGGATAAATTCATAAATGCTTCGGATTCTACACACGAATCCTTTAAGATAATTAATTCTCCATCAACAAGTAAAGCATCCAAATCTAAAAAAATATTGGGAACACCAATTTTTAAGCACAGTTCGAAACAATTAGTGAATCAATCTCTTACGAAACAAAAGACGCTCCTCATGCAGAACATTGTACAGCCAGATCAGTCCATAGTTTCCAATAATGTAGATCAACCCATGGTCTTAGACTCTAGCCTTAGATTTTATACTGAAAAAGACCCTGGTCCTTATTTAGTCCATGTGGAGTCTGTTGCGGCGGATCCCCGCAGTGGCACAAGTTTGCACCCTATAAAGTTCGGCCATTTTTTGTACAAAAATAATTTAAGAAATGTTTTAGAGGATGGTATTAAGCGAGTTGGTCGCAATAGGTTGGCCATTTATTTCAAACTTGCAGAGGCGGCAAATTTATTTTTGACAAATGACATTTTAACTCGTAATGACTACAAGGCTTACATTCCTACATTTAATATAAGTAAACAAGGTATTGTTAGGGGAATTCCAGTAGAGTGGAGCCATGAAGACATTGTTGGAAATATTCAGATCCCTTCAGATTTTGGAGGTATTCTTAAATCACGAAGAATGAGTCGAAAGGTAGCATCTCCTGAGGGATCTGTATGGGTCCCAACTCAGACTGTAGTTTTAACATTTGATGGCCAAAAACTCCCGCCATATGTTTATTCTTTCTTCACTTCAATACCAGTAGAACAATACATCTTCCCTACAGTCCAGTGCTTTAATTGCTGCAGATTTGGGCATACTCGTGCTAAATGTCGTAGTCAACCTCGATGTTTTAAGTGTGGTGACAACCACGACGGAGCTAATTGCACTGTTGAGGAATATTATTGTTTAAATTGTTCAGGTTCACATATATGCACAAACAAGGTTTGTCCTGAATATGAAAGACAGACAAAGATTAAGAAACATATGTCTGTAAACAATGTTTCATACATAGAAGCATCAAAACTATTCCAACCATGTAAAAAGTTATTTTCAGAGATAGTTTCCACAGCAACTAATACTCAATATAATCATCCTGTTAGTAGTTCTCCCTCAAACACACTTTCTTATACAAAAACAGTGGTAAAGAAAATAAAACCACACAAACCTTTACAAAAAGGGTTTGATAAAGATGCACATAAAAATTTAATTAAAGAGTATGAAATGCCATCTCCAAGTAATGGTTGTGCCCTTCAAAATAAGTCAAACTCAATAAAAAACACAGATGATGAAGACATTAATAGTTTATTAGCCTCATTAATGAGTACCATTTCTAACTCCTGTTTACCGGACCACGTTGCTGTGAAATTAATTAATGACATAACTCTTTCTATTTACAATCATTTAAAACATGGATCAGGTTCTCCAGTGGAATTGTAGAAGTTTAATATCAAAAACAACTGAGATTATTTATTTAACAAACAAATTTAACATTTCTTTAATAGCCATCTCGGAATCCTGGTTAAAACCAGGTTCTAGTTGTCACATTTCAGGTTTTAACATAGTTAGAGATGACAGAGCTGATGGTTGGGGTGGCTCTGCTTTTCTTGTTAGGAAAAATTGTATTTTCTCATCCATTCAACTGCAGCCAATTACTAATGATATATTGAATGCAGTTGCCATCCTTATGGGTGGTATAACTTATGTGTCCATATATATAGCTCGAAAGGATCCCTCTGTAATACCAGTTTTGAAGCGCATTATTGAATCAGTTCCACCTCCAGTTGTAGTTTTAGGAGATTTCAATGCTCATCATAGTCTCTGGGGTGCTCCTAATGATGATGTCGTGGGAGTTTGCCTAGCAGAACTTATTGATGACTTGGACTTGTGTGTTCTTAATGATGGATCGCCTACACGAACTTTTGTTCCAGGGCAGTCTCTAAGTTATGTTGATATATCATTATGTTCTTCATCTTTGCTTCCCACTTTTACGTGGAAACGACTGAATTCTTCACATGGCAGCGACCATTATCCAATACTCCTTTCGGTACCCACGTCCAATTCCCGTATTCTACCACTGCCTCCCTTATTAAAATACAAACTTAATAATTGTGACTGGGAGTCGTATAGTAATGCTTTAAATGAAAAAGTTAAAACGTTTCCGCAGGTTTCTCGTGTCAACGTTGAACATTGTTATCATCTGCTGACTTCTTCAATGTTGTCAGCAGCGGACGAATTTTTTCCCACTAAAAATGTTTCCAAGGGTAAAATACCTTCACCGCCTTGGTGGGACAAGGATTGTACTGAAGCTGTGAAAAAGAGGGGAAACTCAGAGAAAGAATGTAAAGATTACCTTGATCTGCATTCTTTTTTACAGTTTAAAAATACATCAGCAGCAACAAAGAGACTTTTGCGGAAAAAGAAATTAGCGGGATGGCAGCGTTTCTGTTCCTCTCTTTCTCCCGACTCCCCGCTTTCATTAGTTTGGAACAATGTTAAGCGTTTTAAATGTTCCAAGGCGAATACTTCCCAATCTTCCTTTTCATTAGACTGGGTTTCACCATTTATTTCGAAAATCGCTCCTGATTCTGCTCCTGACTCAAATCAAATCCCCTTCACATATAATCAATCTTCAAGTTTTAGGAATATTAGTCCCTTTTTAATAACTGAATTTAAGCTAGTTTTAAAACGCGTATCGGATTCTGCTCCAGGTGAGGATGGCATTCCATATTCCTTTATTATTAATTGTAAATATAATACTTTAGCGTTTATTTTAGACATTATTAACACCATTATAGACTCTGGAGTTATTCCCAGCTCGTGGAAAAAACACATTCTTATTCCAATTTTGAAGCCTAATAAGGATCCATCGGATCCTTCATCGTATAGACCAGTTTCTTTATCCAGTGTATTTGCAAAACTCGCAGAACATCTAATTAAAATGAGACTTGAATGGTTCTGTGAACATAACAATGTTTTGCCTCAGTCTCAGTTTGGTTTTAGGAAAGGAAAGGGAGTAGCTGACAACCTAAATATTTTCTCTACAGACATTTTGTTATCCTTTAGTCAGTCTAGGTCAACGGTAGCGGCTTTTTTGGATATAGCAGCTGCTTATGATAACGTGGACTTGGTAATTTTAAAGTTAAAATTAGAGACATTAAAAATTCCGTCAAATTTTTCAAATTTTATTTTTAACCTATATTCGGGTCGGACTATAACAGTTCGTGTAGCAGGTTGCGCGTGTCCTTCTAGAGTATTGTGGACAGGAGTCCCCCAAGGCTCAGTTTTAAGCCCGTTACTATATGATATTTATACTAAAGATTTAGAGGCAGTTATTTATCCATGTTTAATCCTACAATATGCTGATGATATTGTAGTCTATTCCTCTGACATGTCGATTGAAACAGCGGCTAACAATGTGGAAAAATCTTTAAATAATCTTGTCGAGTGGCTTGATGATCACCGCCTACAACTGTCGGTGAACAAAAGCATCGTAGTCCCCTTTACTTGTAACCGTAATATTCCTCCGGTTTCTATAAAAGCCTGTGGTGGTACCCTTCCATATTCAAACGAAGTTACATTTCTTGGCTGTAAATTCAATTCCAAATTCAATGGTGCCTCACACATTAAATATATTATTAACAAATGTGGGAAAAATTTAAACTTGATCAGGGCTCTCGCAGGAGTCTGGTGGGGTGCCCATCCGGCTACATTACGATTAGTATATAATGCTTTGGTGAGAAGTATCTTAGATTTCGGGTCATTTACGCTTTCTTTGGCGAATAAATCAGAACTGCATAAATTGGATCTTATACAGTCTAAGTGCCTCCGTATAGTCATAGGTGCAATGAAAAGCACTCCAGTTAAGGCGTTACAGGTAGAATGTTCTGATCCCCCCCTTTATCTTAGGCGTCAATATTTATCTGACCGTTATATAATTAAGGTATTCCAAACTAGCACTCATCCTCTCATTCCTAAAATTAAAGCTCTGTTTCAATTGATATCAGATGGTAATTATTTTTGGAGATCTCGGCCCATTCCACACTTAATAGAAGGCTATAAGAGGATTCAATCTCTGGAGCGTAATATTAAAACATATCCAATTCATCCAATTTTTTCTGTAGATTATGATGACCTAATATTTGAACCTAAAATTCTTACTACGGGTATAAGCAAAAATAGTTCAGATCCCAACAGAAAACTTGCCTCGTTTCTTTTAAAGAATGCTCTTGGGGCTGAGGTTTTTTATACAGACGCTTCAAAAGAGGGGCAAGAGTCAGCAGCTGTTGGTGTTGCATTTATTCGGCAACTTACGGGTCATTTCAAACTATATAAGTATTCTTTTTACCTATCCACCTTCTCTGGTGAGTGTTTGGCCATCTTCAAGTGTATAGAGTACATAATTAGTGAGAAAATTCAAAACTCAATCATTTTTACAGACTGCCTGAGTTGTTTACAGTGTCTTCATTCTAACCCATTTGACAAGAGCAATATTGCCCCTGTTATAATTTTAATTAAATCTTTATTAAAGAAATGCTCTGTACTAGGCTTAACTGTCGCATTGGCTTGGATTCCCGGTCATTCTGGAATACAAGGCAATGAGACAGTGGATGAACTGGCAAAATTGGCTGCAAAACAGGGTCGATGGTCTCCTGATGTGTGCTGTCGGGATCTATTGCAATCGATTCCACAATTGGCTCTTTTTAATAGTTGGTCTCAGGATTGGAACAATGAAAAAACGAAAGGTCAATTTTATAAATTTCTCCAACCCGTAATTAATTCAAAACCATGGTTCAGTAAATTAAGATACACTAAGAAAATTACTTCTATCCTTGCTCGTCTAAGATTTGGTCATTGTTCGTCAGCTGTGCACCTTAACAGAATAGGGGTTTTGGATTCCCCCCTCTGTGACTGTGAGGTTGAAAACGGAGATCCTGTTCATATCCTTTTTAAATGCCCTAAATTTAATTCCTATCCGTTTTATGATTTTCTTATCAAGTATAAAGCTCCTCTTCCCTGTAATCTCTCTTCTATCCTTTCTTTGTCTAACAAGTTATATGTTAAATCTCTTATTAAATTTATTTCTTTTCACAATATTTCACTTTAGTATATTATTTTATTAAGTACATTTATTTGTTGCCCACCGTACATTCCTATCCCGTCATTGTCACAATACGCCAAACTCCCACTTCCCACAAAATTTAACTTCCGAAAGACTCGACACTGGCTACATTGGCTCTCATTAGAAGATGCTGATTGCCACAATCAAAAAAGAAGAAGAAGAAGAAGAGAAACAGAAAAATAAACGAATTTCCGTAAATCTATCTATTTTTTAATAAACTTATGATAACTGGGTGAGTTTACATTTTTGGATGTGATTAATTGCTTTTTGCCTTGCCTGGACTGCTGTTGCTGTTTTCGCATATTTATTTTATTATTAGATCTTTCTATGATGTTCGATGTGCTTACACCCTTTTTTTTAATGATTGTTATGACTCACTTGCGGTATTATACATAAATACTCTACGTGTACCTTGTTTCGTTAGTATTCATCAGTTTATCGTTTCAACTACCTAATAAAACCACTATATCAAAGATAAGGCTTGTCGTTCAAAAGAGATTTCATGCAAAATCACTGCAACATTAGAAGTTTACTAAAACAAGTTAATTAAAAACTTGAGATATGTAAGTACTAGTGAAATACTAAATCTATGGTAAGTACCTACTTTTTTTAACTACTTACAATAATTTAGCTACGAAATTTATATTGTGATAATCAGGTGATACCTACATTTATTTAATAACAATAGCCTTTAACCTTTACCACATAAATAGGTATTGGTACCTACTCTATACATAGTAAACAAAAAAAAATGTTATAATTAGGAAATGCTTTTTTATTTAGTCTACTATATAAAAATAAGTCGGGTTTTCCTTCCTGACGCTATAACTCCAGAACGCACGAACCGATTTCCATGGTTTTGCATTCAATGGAAAGGTCTCGGGCTCCGTGAGGTTTATAGCAAGGAGTTGGGTAGGAGTTGGGTAGAGGTTGCATACCACGCGAACGAAGTCGCGCAGGGCAGCTAGTACCTACTAAATTAAATTATTGAAAACAAAAAAATCTCTATTCCATGTGTCATTTCCTACCAAAATTATGTCTAAAAAATTCAAATAAGTAAATGACACAAATAATAACTAAAAAAAATTAAGATCTCTTTCCTTTTAAAGTCCAACATTCCATTCACACTTGCACACTCCAACTTTAAAATCTATAATACTAGTATGTTTAAATGAATTCATTAGTAACAGTTGAGAGTCAAGAGTCAAAGGTTTTTAATTTATGTAGACCAATTACTAGTGCTTATTAAATTTCAAAACTAGAAACTAGGTGCATGGTTCCAAAAAGTGGGTCCTATGGATAAAAACCAGACAGAAACTCCATGGAGACGTAACCTTACAAATTATGTCCATGTACCAAAATCAACATAATTTTTTGAATAGACTTCTTCCTATTATCTGCTTAACAAACTTTTATATATAGATACATTAACCACAAAAGTATGAAATATGAATATTGAGTACATAATTATATGAAGGTACAAAGTAACTCCACACTCTTGATACCCAAGTACTTGAGTACTAAGTGAGAATTAATACATTATTTGATTGGTATTATTATTGTTTAGTAATTATTAATAAAAAAATATATTTAGAACAAAAGTAATAAAAAGCCATAGCCATTGTAGGTAGAAAAAAAGTAAAGTTTATGAGATACAAGATGTATATTTTTTCAAAATTAAATTCACAAAGCATAGATAGATCAGCTACCTAACCCACATTGCAATCTCACTTAATTTCATCTTGAATTGCATCATACCATCATAGTGTCTGTAATCTCAACTTAAAGGCAATAACATTGCATCAGATATATCACAAGTTATTTTAAGACGATACTAACATGTTTATGCAAAATAAAATTAATTAAACTGTAAAACTCAGTGTAAACAATGTAAAACAATATTTTCTGAGACGACAAAGAAAGACATATAAAATTTACTACAAGTGTGATAAAGATAGCAGAACTTAACTGAGTTTATGACGTCAAGATGTACTTTTGTTTTTGTTTCACGCAGAACCAACTATTAGTACACGTAGTAATTTTCAATTTGTAAGGATTCATTCAAGTCATAAAGGTGTACCTTTTAATATAAAGTACTTACATAATTTGCTAATATTATATATAATCGTTAAAATATAATGAGTTGTATCAACATTATCTTATTAGTAACTAAAAAAAACATGCTTTAGAATGATATCATTTACCTGACGATGCGGCGCCATGAAACGGAACGTAGTTATTGCGTCAGACAATTTGAAAGGGGCCGAGGCGGAGATGTCCTGTTGGCGCCAGATACACTCATTCCTACTTTAAGCCCTGAGAGAATAATACGTATCCAAGTTCTTAGTTACTTACTCATTTTCATTATAACGATCAACGTCGGAAAGTTGTGTTTACTGTGTATATTATAGTGTAGTACACTAATAGCGTATTGTGACTGTAGTAACTCGATTTTTTGAGTTTATTTTTGGTCTTTAACTTAGACCTCTGACCGTAATTTTTTTGTTGAAACTTATTAAGACATTGATAGCTATAAGGGTGAAGAATAAGTTAAATTAAATTTAACATGATCAACGCGTACTGCCCAGAATCTAACAATCTGTTAAATACAATTTATTACGGGCCAGTAAATAGCTTTAATAACAAGCAGGTCGCTTTGCGCCGCATTAATTATTGTTGTCAGAGAAAAGACAAGGTTAAGAAGCTTAGAACAGTGCATTTCAGAACACATATCATGATGTAAGTACCTACCACTTTTGAGTTTCTTTATTTACTAAATTAATCATTTTGTTTGCACCTCTTTTATAATAAGTAGATCGCTCTAGTTATCTGTGAACCATAAGCGATTATCTATGTAGATAAGCTTGCATACTTACTGTTTTTTTATTTCTTCTGTATTTATTCAAATTGTTAATGTCATGTTGTATTTTTACAACTTTATGTTGCTGTTTTTAGCGCCATATTTATGTTCAAAATAGTTTTATAACGTCATATTAAAAATATCGCAACCTCGACTGCTGAATGTGAAGTCCTGGGTTCGATCCCGGGTTAGGCAGTATTATTTAGGGTTTTTCGTGTGAAATCTCACTAAAGCAGAGCCAAGTTTTGATTTTACTCGATTGGCCTGTTTACGGTGGTTTGATTGAACACTTAGAATAATAGTCACTTAAATTTACAGATTTAGGTATAGTAGTATCTGCGAAATGTTTTCAGAATTTCCTCAGTGTAAAATTTGTTTTAACCAGAGCCTAGGCAGGCATTAAACGGCGAAACTTGCGACACGTTCTTAGAACTTAACACGGTCAAGTCTAACACTTGTATATTTTAACCAGCACTTGCCAATTCAGCTGGATGGTTGAATAATATGAATTTCTTCACACCCCAAACGGTAGTTGCTTTGAAGTTGACCTTTTTTTTCTTCGGATGGAAAATTATCAAATGACCCCACCCGCCGTTAATGTCAGACTCTTACTAACTAAAACATATCCATGTAAGGAACATGGCGTAGGCCTTTCTATTCCGGGGGCGCGATATCTCTTTCGAACGTCCCGTAGCCCCGGTAGGCCATGGCCCTGGGGGAGGACCCCGTCATCTATGTATGTTGACGTCATTTGTTGAGGCGCGCATGGAACACAAACGCGCCGTCGACACGGGCCTAGTCCTTACCGTACGGCGAGCCACCCATAGCTCACCGTCCGCAGGGACCGCAGGCCCGCGCCTACGTCGGCCGGGAGTTGACTGGCGGCTCCCGACGCCCATGGCGTCCCCCGCGGCGGCTGGCGCGTTAGGTCTGTCGCCCCCTTACGCGTTCCGCTGCCTCCTTCTCCAGCATTACTGCCTCGCAGACTTCCCATTCCCTCTCGCTCCGGACCATGGACTGAACCAGGGCCAGGCGCGAGAGGTAAGTTGCATGACCTATCCTCCGAATATCTTCTAACACCAATATCGTAATTTTAGCAGTTATATTTTTAAATGAATGCCTTTTGCTTGTGAACCACAAATTGAACAAGAATATTATTCTATTTTTTCATAAATAATTCCCAATACATCTTGAATCTTCCATTGAAGTATCAAAAGCTTACCCTCCCATTTCAAATTTATTTATCAAAATAAGATAAAGACCGATTAAACCGATTCCAATTAAGGTCCAAAATGAGATTATGTAATCAATAAAAAAAAAAACACTATTTCTCGATAATGAATTACTTTTAATTTTTTTTTAATTTTCCGAGTTACAACTAGAAGTGTCTCTTCCCACTTGTATACCTATGCTTGTATGCTGTTCATCATCATTATCATCGTCAGCCTATCTATTGTCCTACTGCTGGGCATAACCCTCTTCCCATACAGAGAAGGCATGAGCACTTATCACCACGCTTGCTGAAGCCGGATTGGCCATTTCAGACTTTGAAGTCCAGGTTTCCTCACGATGTTTTCCTTCACCATTAGTTAGTGATGGCTTAAGCTTAAGGTATACTTAGAAAGTACATGACTTTAGAAAAGTCACATCGGTGCTTGTCAGGTTTCGAACCCGCACACTCGTACACGTGAGGCAGGTGCCTTAACAACTAGGCCACCAAGACACATGTATGCTGTTGCTGATACAAAACAAAACAGTGATGGAAACAGAAAACAAGAAAGTTTTCCGAAAACCGAGTTTTTGAATTATTCAGGAAGAAAAATTGTGTCGAATAAACCGCCAAAACACTGTCCGAACATCTGCACGTACATCAACATAATACGCTTTTTCAGCGGGTTCACTCGCGTCCGCAGGGAACAACTTAACGCACCCGGATAAAAGGTAGCCTATAACCCGTCCCAAGGGTGATAAAATTTGGTACGGAGTTAGGTGATTTGTCCCACTTTCGCATTCATCATAATTATTACTCAAGATAGTTAGGATTATTTTTGCCTTTTCATTTAAGTATCATTTTTGATATCAATATCTACCTTCTAAAGAAAATAAAAAAGTTGGAACATGTTCAACACACTCATCCACCAAATATTGTCGGTGAAAGTAAAAGTGAGCCGTGAAATCACGCATCGAATATTAACATTGAGAATACCGAGAAATGAGAATAAATTAACGAAGCTTTAGAACAGGAAAATGCAGTAGTTTTCTGGTTCAAATATAAGCGATAACTAGATTGTGACTGTAATCTTTAAGCAAATATTACATATAAATACTGATAGCGCCCAGACCGTGCGCAAAAAAATGTACACTATTAACAGCCATATGAAAAGTAAATATGAAACTTTCCCATTTAAAAACATATGACGCAATATCCTAAACTTCTTAATTTCCAGCAACGTATAATTCGATGTGTTGTTACATTACCATCAATAGATTGTATTCTGAACATCATCTCAAGACAATTTCCTACATACATTTCTGCAAATCATTCTTATCGTCAAGTTATCTAAGCCATTCATTTATGATGACGTAGAGCGCGCCTCGGAGGCCCAAACGGGCGAGCAATTTGCCTACCGTCGGCGGCGCTTGTGTATTCAATGTAGGTTCATTCTTAGATTTCTGCTGTTTTTATTATTTAATTTCCACCACTAGCTTTCATTGTACAGGTACTTGCAATACTTATTTGGAGGACGTTTTAGGACAACAATAAACAACCCTAAACGTAAGTAATGCTTTACGCAGAACGCAGAAAACTTATTTTTTCCAGATTCTGCAGGACCATTTCACCAATTGGGTGTTTCTAGACAAACCGATTTCAGCATATTAGTGTCCTTAATCAGTATGAGGGTTTATTCTGTATTCAGGGATATGAAAATAATCCCAAAAAAGAAGAGCCCGATTTACTTAAATTGTCACGATTCAATAAGTATGTGTAGTTTGGTAGTAGCAAAAAAAGAGGTTAATAAACCTAGTTCAATGCCAGGAGAGAATAAATGAATCACTCTTGAACTGTTCGCAGTTCAGCTATTATTCGCAATAGCTTACCTGCCTTTATGTTCAATCTAACATGTACAGACTTGTTATTGGTACATATTCTTGTACCTACATGCTTACATCTATGTTTTCCAATCATGGAAACAGGAAAATAATGTGGGTAAATAATTGAGACTAGCGTTATTCTAGTCAACAGGATACATAAATCATTTTGTAATACTTAGTCAAAATTGTATTTATTTTTCATTCAAGGGCCTTTTATCTTCTGTGATTATTGATTAGTAATCAGTCAACATACCCATGTAGACAATATAGAATCCGAGGACCTTACCTAACTATTATGGCCTGGTAGTCGATGATATAATTTATAATAATATCATCGACGGCTAGCACATTTGATGATGATGCGATCCTGTGGTCCCTCATCAGGGACATAGGGCTCTAAGAAGAGATTTCCATTTTTGCGATCTTGTGCGGCTAGCACACTTGCCACACAGAAACTAAATAGAATATAATATGTACAATTTGCGGTTTTACTGAGGCCTGTTACACTTTAATAATAAGCCTGCTTGAAGTTCTTAAGTATATCTATATGACTATCTAGTCAAGAACCACATTTAATGGCTTCAGGGCCTTCAGATGAAAATATGGACGTGACATTGTTGTGACATCCGAATCAGTTAGTTATATTTTCAAGTTGTTTAGGTACCTACTCCTTTGTTTTTCTCCCTTACCCCCCCACATTTAACTAGATTGCTGAGGACATAGAGTCTGAAAGTCTTTTGATCTCTAGAATACATACATGATAGACGTCAAGCCAGGAAGAAGAGTTCTAGTAAAATGACTTTGAAATCTATCACTTTGTTAATGATTTGAGATTTCTTAAAACAAACTAGGTCAATGTTGCTGTGAAATATTGCACTTACTAGCTTGAGCTTCAAAATACCTAGGTAAAAATGATGATATAAACCTATATTAGGTACCGGTTTTATCTTCGTTAGTGTGATTACATTATGTAGTACGTTATTCATACATAATATTATAACATAATCCCTTATCTAAGTGTTGGTGGTCATTATTATGATCACGTTTTTACGGAATGTTCAGACTGATTTCTATTTTTTGCTATTTGCATGTATTTAATGGGAAGTACATAGTTTTTCATGATGATAATTACAAAAGTACTTGTTTTGCTTTTGCGCTATGATGACTCATGTTGAAAACAGTATTCCTCTTGTTTTGAGCGGTGTGATTCCCCAACGATCTACATACATATAAATACAACAGTGTATAAACTCCACAATCTTTCTTCAGCACAATAGCGCGTAGCGCTACGGTCTCGTGACCATGGTAATTGGACGATCCTATTGGCCCGACGAGTTGACGTCATTTTAGGCGACCAATAGCGTGGAAGGAAAGATATTTTTAGAACGCAAATGTTGAGTAGTGGGGATTTAGGAAAACTGTATGGGCCGCCACTGCCGTGAACATTGCACAATATTTTCTGTGTTCGCACGCAGTGCACGTGTCGCTTGGAGCGATTATACGTTTTAGTCTACTAAAGTTCATCAACAAAGCTTCGTTGTTGTCGCGTTAAAACAGCTTTCGCTTATTATCCTCTTCATTTGTTGTGAGGATAGCGAATACTATTTATATTACTGGAGGCGTTACAATATTTGTTCGTAACGAGGTGAGTGCAACAAAGTAATTTCTTAACTTTTGGTTAGGACTTGAATAATTTTATATAGGTACGCACATCTAATTTATTTTTAAGTCCATTTAGAGTTTACAGGAATAGGAAACTGAATAGGTATAATTTAGATTCGTTTTAAGATTCGGTCGTAAATTAATCGCAGTTTAATTTTTGACAAAAATCTCATAATGTCAGAAAATTAAATATTGTGCAATAATTTAATGCGTAGGTTTTTTGTACCTATGTGTTTTTTCAATAGTGTTTGTAGTTGACTTGAGAGTTTGAAGGTAAATGCCATGTCTGTCTGAAACAAATTTCCCGGATATATATTGTTGCGCAATGTATTTCTCAAAGTGAGCATGTTTCGACCTGTCGAGAAGCCCCGCGGTCACGTTGCTTTGACAATCGGCTCGCACGCCGCACCATCGTTCTAGAAAATGCGCGACAACTTTATGAAATTGGTAGAGTGCCGTCTACTAATGTTTTATTAATGACCCTATAAAATTCCATTCATGGCCTTGGCATATTTGGAACAACTTTTGGGACTTGTTTTGTAACCCAGAATTAACACATTGTATTTAAATTTTATCGTCTTAATTTTAGATTTCTTTGCCTTACCCAAAAAAACTAGGTACATACATAGCTATACTTTCTTGCTTTTGTTTGGTCTAGTTAGAAATTCTGAAGTGGTATGAGTACTTTCTGTTGAGGCAAGTAATGACGCATTAAGCGCTCAGTAGAAGTAAGTACCAAGCTAAGGTCTGTAATTTTTTATTCAACGGAATGAGAACTAACCTCAATGACGTTTTTCTTCAATTTTCCTTATTGCCAACTTGGACTCTAGTAAGCAGGGTACTTGTGTAACCTGTCGATTCTTAGTACCCAACATGAATATATTTAAGTACCTACTAATGTTAGGGTTATACTTCGATTTATATTCGCTTTGGATGTCTAGAATTATTGGTCTCGACTTTTGTAAGAGTAGGTATTTTGCCAATTGAGAATGGATGACGTAGGTAGATAATTAGTTTGGACTTTATATTTTTTTCGATTTAGTTCAACTGGTTAGTTTTTTAATAAGTTGGAGATATGCCAACCTCGACATTTCGACGTATTTAGTGAAGACAAACAAGTTTTTCTGTCGTATATTTTTAACTAAGTCTGAGTACAAGTAGGTACAAGGTGACCAATTTAGTAAAGTTTTTTATAAGTACAAAGTCCACTTAGCTATCCGGAATACGATCGATATATTTCGTAGGCGTCCACCTACGATAACATAATACCACTATGAGGTCGTTCATAGATAACTCCCTACGTCAATCGATGTACAAACGCACGCGATAAAAACTTCGATTAATGTATTGTCATATTTTTAAAAATTTTCCCTATTGATATAGATCCGCGATAAAAAAGATAATGTCGCTTTTCAATAAGATAACTTGTCTGTACTGTGTATAAAAGGCAAAACAATGATATTTACGTAATATTTCTGTTTGTTACAGGCCTACAGTCGGTACCTGTAGTTGGTTGGGAGCCTAAAGAGTTAAAATTTCAGTAGGAGCTCAAGAAGAGTTCAAAGAAGTAAGTAATAGCGTTCACCCTACTTTCCCAATTAAAACTTTTGTTCACAGGTCAAGTCAAAACACCGAACAATATGGCCCTCGAAGGAGTTCAATCATTTACAATTCAAGTTGGAATTTGAAAAAATAGATATTCTTGACAATTATTCTCGACTTTGTAGACGCACTAGAAAAGAACTAGTTAAAATTTGCTTCTGAATAAAAAAAAATAGAAGTCTAATTTTATCAACTTTATAAAATCTTAATTTACAAATTACAGATATTAAATTCTTCATCACTAAGGTGCATTAAATGGTCGCGTCTAAATTTACTTACATCATAATGTTTCAGCCAGAACCGTCGTCACTTTTCCACCATCACCTTTTCATTTGTTTTTTTGGCCTTCTTGTAGTAATTTTCACATGTGCCTGCTCTTAATATTACTTCTACAATATTTGGACTACTGAACCCAATAACGTACGCAAAATATATACAATTTAATACGTAGGTACGTAATTGAGATAATTAAGATAGCCTGCAAAGTTCCAAGAACTAAGATTAATGTTCAAATCGATACACAATTCAACTTTGAACATAAATTTAGAAATACATTTTTTCATAATATTTTTCCATTGATAAAGTTTAAGTCGTTAGATTTAAGTCATATTTAGTTAATTACAATTAATAGCTTTAGTTCTTAATTTACTAGTTTACAATTAGGTACATAGATAAGTTAGTTATGGTCTTGCCATTTCCAGTTTCCAGTAATAATAGTTAAGATAACGCTTCAATTAACTTTAATGTAGTTAAGTTGTATATACCTAATTGTAGTTTTTAACTAACGCCCTACAGGAATATTCAGATTCGGTTAGTCGCTATATGATAGCAACCGAACATAATGACTCTTTACTTGACACTACCTCGACAGTTAGAGCGACAAAATTTTAAGGGCAGGTGACATTATGTTGATTGCATAACCGACGTCAGCTAAAAAATGTTGTGTTCTTTATCTTATTTCCACTATGTAATCATATTTATTCTATTTAAATATTTATGCAATCATCATTCCCTCAATTCTGTTATACCTACATTTCATTTAAACACTCTTATTCTATGTACTTACATATTCGCCAAACTCATTATCACTGGTATCTCGATTTCAAGGCTTCAACATCGTCACGGCGGTAGTATACCTACGTCATGATGTGTGTAGGCAATAGAACTTGCCTACACGACTTGATCGCTTTTTAATTCTCTTGTGTCCGTCATAATGCAAATTAAAAAGATTGGCTCACTGACGATGGAGCATAACATTTGCGTGATGTTTCAAACATCGCCAAAAAGATATAACAGCGAAATCATTTTTATCTATCATTTGCTACTCCTCTCACTACCTCTGTATGTGGTCCCTCCACCTCCCATATCCTGCTTCATACAAGTATGCACACATTATGTTACGTCGTATCATTTCTGTTTGTAGTTCTATTCAAAATGGTTGCTCAAAAGATCACCTGTCCGAGTCGGAGAGACGATATCGGAAATCAGTACGAATCGAACACCAAAAGACATGGTTTTTTCGCAAACGAGTCTCAATACTCAAACTGTTTTGAAAGTGGTAGAGCTAGATCGTTTAAAGACCGGGAAGAAGAATTACGTAAACGGTCTAAACGGAGTGATTACCGACGGATATTCAAGCAACGCAGCACCGTCTTCGCCAGTGGCAACCACCAGCAGCTTTGCCGAGGTAAGAATGGCAGCCGTAACCGTGAGTACTAATAGATTTAATGCATTACTATTATTAATAATAAGTTTATTGTTAGTTTCTGCTCACGCTGTGAAACTCATGCTAACATAAGACAACTCTGATTTCAGGTTTACTTGAAACCGGAGCCCCTGTTCGAGAGCGCAATGTTTCACGATACGGACTACGAGTTCTTCCAAGATCTGGTTCCGTTGTCTTGCGATCCCGCAAAGGAAGAAGTAGTACAGACCATTGGTAAGTATATATCCGTTCGTATATGACTGTTGAAGCTAAATAGCAAAAACTAGAGTCATGGTTGGAGACACGTTTGAAGACAAAGTGATTAATTTTATTTTTTCTTCAACAGATTCATCTAAGAAAACTGAAGAAAGGGCACTTAAGATCGACACACCATACACACCATTCTCACCGCAAGGTTGGGAAACACTAGACGTTAACTCCCAGTTTCCACAGGCGGCAGGCTTATACAATCACATCTCTCCGCATGAACCACTGTCGCCGAACGAGAAGTTCCGGCAATACGACAGCATGCCCGTTTTCCCTGAATGGGATAAAGATAACAATCCGCAATTTAAGGAAACTTTCTTAGATATTAGCAGACTGCCAGTGGTTATTGGGGACTTAGCGTCAGAGATGGTCGCAAATACTAATCCGTGGCAAGCCCAGGATCCAGTAGAGATGACCAACACACACGACACCCAATACTATCATATGTACACTAACCCAACACACAACACAGCGCCCTTCATCGATGCAGAAGACTCCCTTGATCTTAAATTTGGATCCGTCATCCCCCGGGAGGTGGAAAGCAACAACGTAGTTATTTCGGAGTTCATTATCAATGAAGAGCAAGATCTATTGGGGGTAATGAAGCCGCCGGTAATGCCGAAGCGGGTCGAGGGGCTGTCCGTGGACGTGTCGGCACGGGCCCCGACCTGGCCGTACGACACCATCAGCACGCCTGAAGTCCTCAGCTACGTCGAGCAGTTAGAGAAAGAAAAATGCTCACAGCCCTTGGTAAGTTTAAAAGATGCGTGCATCACTTGAGTGTCGTTACACTTTTGAAATCAATATCTAATTATTTTAATTTGTCAGATGTTTAAATTTTCCATCATGTCATTGTTTCAGAAACCGCATCCAGAACATTGGCCGGCGCAGAACCTCTCACTGTTGACTCCCACCTCAAAAGAGATGTTCACAAACGTTTCTCTATCCACATCAAATGAGTCGTTTAGTGCAGTGAGCACGCCACCAGCCGTCGAATACGAGCCCATTACCCCTAAAAGTGAATCTCACCTGGAATCTGACAACGATGACGTCAAATCTACAGCAAGCAAGAGAAGACGTCAGGACAGTGATGAATCCGACGAGACTTACACGCCGTACTCCGAACAACCATCAAGGAAATATAGAAGAAGGAAACCAAGTGTTCCCATTAAAGATATGATTCTGGCATTAGAAGGACAACCTAAGGCGCGAAGAGGACGGCCTCCGAAAAGAAGGGAGAGCACAGTGTCCTCGGTGTGTAGTGTAGATGACAATTCATCATCTATTTCTACACAAGAGTTTAAATATAGGGAATTAAGAGATAAGAATAATGAAGCATCTAAGAGGTCCCGAATGAACAGGAAACTCAAGGAGCTACAAATGGAACATTTAGCTGACGAATTAGAGGAGAAAAACAAAAAACTAAGAGTCAGAGCTGATATTTTAGAAGAAATGACAAAGAGGCTGAAAAATGAATTGATGTCTGCTATTCTGAAGAGCAAGTGAAGAGCACACATCTTGGATTTTTTTGTGACCTCAGTTATGAGCAACTTGAGTTTCATGTCTCATTGTTGATAAAATCTATATTCATAGATGTGCTTAAGTACAAATTAATTGTTATTATAAGCACAGGTTTATTAGTTTTGTTTCTATGATTATGGATAAAAAGATCTTGCCATATGCGCTAGATGCTATGATACACATTTAAATAAGAGCGTGTAGTTTTAAATTCTTCAGTTGAATTAGTTGTAATCTATGGTCTATAAACAATTGAATGTTAAAAAAAATACAAAAAAAAACATTTATACTTAAAAAAAATATGATTGTAATTTTTTACAATTAATAATTAGTTAAATGCATGGTTTAAATATTATTTTTTTCATTAAAATTTGTCTTGTATGTTATAAATTGTAATTGAAATAAATTGTTGTAATAAAATATGATTACTTCTTGTTTGTAGCAACCCTAAACCCTGTCAGGACTCATTTTGAATAGCCTTTGTCCAGTTAAGCTGGAGCCAGTAGATGTGACTAGTACAACCCAAAACTATTGGTAATCCATGTCACTATGTATTAACTAGGTACTATGATCGTTGTAGAGATTTGGCTTCTGACTAATTCAACAATTGAAACGTCAAAAGCCAGCTAGCAGAACGAAAACAACAAAAGTCATGCCTTTGATACTGTTGATACACAATGTGTCTGAAATTTAAGAGTCATCGAAAGTACATTTTCATAATATAAACTCAAGTGAACAACTGTCTTGTTGAGGGCTGTAAGGAGAACGATTTACTGCGTTTCTGTATAAAATAATTTTACAGTAGCTTAAAACATATATTCCGAAATAACCCTAATAACAGAAAATCTAATAATTTGCTTGCTCATTAGGTAACAGATTTTTGAGTCGGTTTCCCTGTAGTATCTCTGAAATAACTGAATAGACAAAGATTAGTAGTTTTAGAGACGATATAAAAGCTTAAACCTAAGCATGAATGATTCCTAAAAGCAATCGATGTTGGTGCCTACCTACACTTCTCTTAAAGGACAGTACCTAATATTTACAAAATACTATGTCACACATGTGACCTATATCTGCAGACAACATAAAAAAATCATAATAGATACCGCTATTGACCCTGATGATCATGCAAAATGAAGACCGATATTGGAATGGAATTTTACCAAAAAATGCTGGATAACTTATCTAGTCTATCTAGGTATAGATAAACGATACCTTATCTATTCCGTGTAGCAGCTATAAGTCTTCTATCTAGAGAATCAATAACAGATGCATGTTATATTATCTAGATAATAAGTATTACATGTGCGACTGATGCAATTATATTAAAATTATGAGTAATTCAATCAACAAACAACATGTGGCCAAAGCACCTATGCTAGCTGTTCGCCGCGGTTTCAACCGCATCCTGAGAGATCTACTTTACGCATTGGAGTAAAACCAATCTATTATGACGTGCCGTCAGTATCAATGTTGGCGTCGGTATCAGAGTAGGCGTCGGTATCAGAGTAGGCGTCGGTATCAGAGTAGGCGTCGGTATCAGAGTAGGCGTCGGTATCAGAGAAGGCTTCGGTATCAGAGTTGGCGTCGGTATCAGAGTTGGCTTCGGTATCAGAGTTGGCTTCGGTATCAGAATAGGCGTCGGTATCAGAGTTGGCTTCGGTATCAGTCTAAGCGTCGGTATCAATGCTGGCGTCGGTATCAGAGTTGGCGTCGGTATCAGAATAGGCGTCAGTATCAGAGTTGGCGTCGGTATCAGAGTTGGCGTCGGTATCAGAGTTGGCGTCGGTATCAGAGTTGGCGTCGGTATCAGAGTTGGCGTCGGTATCAGAATAGGCGTCGGTATCAGAGTTGGCGTCGGTATCAATGTTGGCGGCGGTATCAATGTTGGCGGCGGTATCAATGTTGGCGGCGGTATCAGATCTGGCGTCGGTATCAATGTTGGCGGCGGTATCAGATTTGGCGTCAGTATCAGAGTAGGCGTCGGTATCAGAGTTGGTGTCGGTATCAGTCTAGGCGTCGGTATCAGAGTTGCCGTCGGCACCGGTCTAGGTGTCGGTATCAGAGTTGGCGTCGGTATCAGAGTTGGCGTCGGTATTAGAGTTGGCGTCGGTATCAGAGTAGGCTCCGATATCAGATTTCCCGTCGGTATCAGAGTTGGCGTCGGTATCGGTCTAGGCGTCGTTATCAATGTTGGCGTCGGTATCGGAGTTTGCGTCAGTATCGGAGTTGGCGTCGGTATCGGAGTTGGCGTCGGTATCGGAGTTGGCGTCGGTATCGGAGTTGGCGTCGGTATCGGAGTTGGCGTCGGTATCGGAGTTGGCGTCGGTATCGGAGTTGGCGTCGGTATCGGAGTTGGCGTCGGTATCGGAGTTGGCGTCGGTATCGGAGTTGGCGTCGGTATCGGAGTTGGCGTCGGTATCGGAGTTGGCGTCGGTATCGGAGTTGGCGTCGGTATCGGAGTTGGCGTCGGTATCGGAGTTGGCGTCGGTATCGGAGTTGGCGTCGGTATCGGAGTTGGCGTCGGTATCGGAGTTGGCGTCGGTATCGGAGTTGGCGTCGGTATCGGAGTTGGCGTCGGTATCGGAGTTGGCGTCGGTATCGGAGTTGGCGTCGGTATCGGAGTTGGCGTCGGTATCGGAGTTGGCGTCGGTATCGGAGTTGGCGTCGGTATCGGAGTTGGCGTCGCGGTATCGGAGTTGGCGTCGGTATCGGAGTTGGCGTCGGTATCGGAGTTGGCGTCGGTATCGGAGTTGGCGTCGGTATCGGAGTTGGCGTCGGTATCGGAGTTGGCGTCGGTATCGGAGTTGGCGTCGGTATCGGAGTTGGCGTCGGTATCGGAGTTGGCGTCGGTATCGGAGTTGGCGTCGGTATCGGAGTTGGCGTCGGTATCGGAGTTGGCGTCGGTATCGGAGTTGGCGTCGGTATCGGAGTTGGCGTCGGTATCGGAGTTGGCGTCGGTATCGGAGTTGGCGTCGGTATCGGAGTTGGCGTCGGTATCGGAGTTGGCGTCGGTATCGGAGTTGGCGTCGGTATCGGAGTTGGCGTCGGTATCAGAGTAGGCGTCGGTATCAATGTTGGCGTCGGTTCGGTCTAGGCGTCGGTATCGGTAATTTCAGCTTTCTAGTAACAAGAACCTCGCCGCGGACAGACAGACAGATGGACATGACGAAACTATAATCGTTCCTTGTTCCTACGGAACCCTAAAAATATCCTGTGTTACTCGAGTTAAACTGTGTGTGCCAAATCAGTTCAGTAGATTTTACGTGAAAAAGTAACAAACAGATAAATACTCATACATCTTCACAACTTTCGCGATTAAAATATTATCTAGGACTAGTCACTAGCAGTTCCTTGCAGTTTCCCCCGCCCGTGGCTACCGAAACACCGCTTCGCAATATACAAGGGATAATATAAGGGATTTTTAAGGTTAGGTGGTTAATAAATCATTATTGTAAATGAAATACATAGTACTGTAAAAAGGGTAATTATTTATTTATAATTCACAATTACATAGTGTACCAAACAAAAATTCTTCCATATTACAAATGAAACGTCTGTAACGTTCTGACCATTTAATTATATTGTGACCAAGCCCTAATCAGATTAATTAGGTACCTTTAGTTAACAACTATATTTCATCACGATCAAGGCAGGCACATCTGTATGCATACTTGCAAAATAGTTAGGAATATTGCAGCTTAATATCTTACCACTTGATTATTTCAACAAATTTTGAGTGTAAAGATAAATAATACAATTAACGTTCTAATAACCTAAATCGACTAAATATTTAACATAAAGACATATTCTAAAATATAGAAATTAGATTCCCTATGGTGGCATTGCAATAATATAAAATTATGAAATATTAATTATTCACAAAAACCAAGACATGAAAGTGCAGCACCTGACCTAAACCTGTTCATATCAGAATTTAATGGAATATTTGCAGTTCTCAAAACTTGGCTGTTACCAACCATTCACAATAACATTATAATTGTAACAAACCCATAGAAAAATTTACACAAATCAGTACAACATGGTCACAAATACACGCCCCAGTCTTTACTGTGGCGTCTTTCTTATCATAAGCATCGGGTGTACATCCTGCCCAATAAACTGAAGTAAATGTGAGAGCGTTATAATACGCAACAACAAAGACTGGGGCCGGCATCGAAGCAGTGTGAGCATATAGCAACCCTAGTAATATACACGTATATCCACACCGCACTAGTGACTATCAATCAAGTTCTATTACATAGCACAATTTTAGATTGTCTTAGTGCTTTATCGAGTCCGTTCTACACGTTAGACACTTTGATACTCGTAAATTTACACTTTACACTCGAGTCAACTGTAAAATGGACACTAATATGTAGCGCGCACACAAACTGTAGGTTCGTGCTAATCGGATGCGCCGTCGTCGGCGTCCTCTAAGAAGCTGAATTTATTTGATGCAACAAAATTCTGTAACAAAAAAGAAATACAATTACAATAAAGCCATCAAAGATGAAAGTATTGAGGCTACAAAACTAAATGAATATGAGGGGTTGTACATACCGGTTTTTCCTGTTCTTTCATCTTGGGCATAGTTTTGTCGTCGATTTCGTCGTGCCTGTCTCGAGAGCGGCTGGGTCTCGGGCGTCCGTTGCGCTCGTCCCGCGGCTTGGCGTCGCGCTCGTCGTGCGGCTCGCGCGGAGTCGGGTCCGCGCGCACGTCGCGCTCCTTCTCCCGCTCGCGCGAGTCCACGCGGCGCTCGCGCGAGCCGTCCCGGTAGTCTCTGTCGTCGCGCGAGTCACGCCGCTCGCCGGAGTAGTCGCGTCGCCTGTCGCCTGAGTACTCGCGCCGTTCTCGCCTGTCGCCCGAATAGTCGCGCCGGGGGCGTCTGTCTCCGGAGTAATCACGTCGCCTTTCGCCAGAGGAGTCGCGTCGCTCGCCACGGTCATCCTTGTAGTCGCGACGGTCGCGATCATCCTTGTAGTCGCGCCGGTCTCGCTCCGGTTCACGTTTGTCCCGGTCGTCGCGGTCGCGGCGATCCCTGTCGTCTCTGTAGTCGCGTCTGTCCCGGTCGTCTTTGTAGTCGCGCCTGTCCTTGTCGTCCTTGGAATAGTCGCGTCGGTCTCTATTGTAGCTGCGCGAATCTCTGGGGCGGTCATCTGTGAACATATCGGATTGAATAAGACACAATAATTATAAAAAAAAGTTAGTGAAAGTTTCGATGTGTGTCGATTCCTTACGCACCTCGTTTTGGAGCGCCACGTCGTTCGCCGGAATGATCATTCTGTAAAGATTTAGATTTCATTAACGCTGTTATTCTATTACTTCGTTTAAAATCAAATGTGATGTTCTAACTGACCCTTCTTCCCCAACGTTCCTTCTCTTCGCCCCCACGCCTGGCTTCTTCTTCTTGTTTGCGAAGACGTTCCTCTATTTCACGTTCCCTATAACATTACAAAATCATATAAGCTCGCTTAAAATGTTATTACACATTAAAATTTGTGTCTTAGAACTAATGTAGGTATAGAGCGACCGAGTCTAGCACGGAGCACGAGCCGGTGTCTAGTTAACCGATTTTAATATAGCACATATTAAAACATTTCCTGCATAAACATCGAGACAGAGAATACCTCGACATTTTCAGTATGTGCATTACAACTGTAATGCAATCATAAAATTGACTGGTGATTTGTCTGCAACTATAATTTTTAATAGATTTGAGTCACAAAGTATGAATTCATCCTTTCAAAATATTATTAGCAGTACGGAATAAAATTTCCATCCAAAATTTGTTACACTGACTTGCGGGTATAAATTAACATGTGTGTTCAAGGTGAGTGAGCAAGATTTGGTCACACTTAATTGCTCTAAACTTTATAAGCGATTTTACGCCACACAATATTAAATCATATAAAATAAATTTAAATTAGAGTATTCAATTTATCATGTAAGTCTCACTTTGCTGCGGTGTCCACAGGTTTAGCGGCGCCGAACACTTTCTCGGCTGAGACAGGTTTGGGCGCGGCTTTTTCTGGTTGTTTGTCGTCGAGGGCGGCGCCGTCCGCGGGCTTCGTCGGCACCTCCGGGTCGCGCGGGACCGTGCGCGGCAGCAAGTTCAGCTTCGGCCGCTCGCGAGGCTTAGTGTCTAAGGAATAAAATAACATAAGTCGTGTCTACTGCGATAAGACGCGTATTTGTTAAACTACAAGTAGATCATAATTATGGAAAACAAACTATAAGTTTTCTTAATTATTACTGGTTACGAGGCTAATTTATGTATCAACTGTGATGTCATGGAAGAAAAATGATTAAACATAGTAATCGTTACCTTCTCTTGGAGGTGGATCACGTTCACGGTCGCGGTCGCCAAAGTTTCTGCCACCGAATCCTCTGCCCTCTCGACTTCTAAAGAGAGAAAGAGATAGCTTGAAATCCTCTTAATATGATCACCTTTATTTATTAAGCTTCCGTTCAAAGGTCACAGAAAACAGTTTCTAACATTTGCAAGATTACACTTACCCAAATCCACCGTCACGCTCAGCAGTACGAAAACCATCGCGGCCACCATATCCGCTGCGCTCGGGACGCTCCTCACGAGCTCCGAAACCGCCACCACGCTCTCTGCCTCTGCAAGAAAATAAAAAGTCAAACTTATAAATAATTTTCGAATACTTTCTGGGATGTCAACAGTAAAAATTGAAATAGTTGTAGGTATAGAGCGACCGAGTCTAGCATGGAGCATGAGCCGGTGTCTAGTTAACCAATTTAATCTAGCACAGATGTTATATAAAGAGTTATATAACCACTAAACATCGAGGCATGAATGTCTCGCTATTTGTGAAATGTGCTGAATTCTTGTTTGATTTTACAGCAAACTAGGTGTGAATTAAACATTTTAAATTGATTTAAACAATTTAAAAGAAATATGTTCATACTTTTGTATTACTACAATTGATACAGTTTGTGACTGGCCTGCAATCTTAACAGAACTAATATGCTCATGGGCAGGTCTATAATAATTTTATTCATTTGCGGTAAATACTTACTCTCCGTAGCGGTCGCGTCCGAACGAGTCGCGTCCGCCGTACGGCGTCCGTGCGGGCTCGGCCGGTGCGGGCCGGTCGCCGTCGCGCCAGCCGCCCGGACGGTTGTCGGCACTCGCTAAACACATCAACAACTAATTATAGTCTAACATAACAACAAGACACAATTGAAAGTGCTAGGTAAAATATATTACTCAGATTAAGTACGCAACAGAAGGAGCAAACCAAAGACTAGTCTGAATTGAGTTATAGCAATGCTACGTCACATATTAGACTAAAACGGCTGGTCACAGGGACTTCCAAAGGCTTTGAAGGCAATGTCTCGTCCATTCGGAGTCCTCGACGTAGTCTTCAAGCCAGCATTTCTGGTTTCCCTGCTACCACTATAAGCGGTACTCCTTGCTAAAGAGTTCAGTGCCAACTAAGCACGTGTGACCTTTACTCAGACCTTCCCGAGGCGAATGGAGTAACGGAGATCACCGATTCTTTGTCATAAGATAGTTGTTTAAAATTATCTGAGTAAATGATGACGCAGCTTAAACGCCGCTCAGTCACAATGACAATAACAACCTAACAAGAGGTAAATAAATCGGCGATCATGTACTCTGTGCGTGCGCCCCAAGTGTGACATTACAGTTAGCTCCAACCATCAGGTTACTTATCATCATTGTGCATAGTAGTTGAGGAAATACATTAAAACATGAATGGGTAGCATTATCAGTTTTTAAGAATATACGCATACTTTTTCCTTAAACTAAACATAGGCAGTTTTAAACAAGGATAAGATGCTGTATTTTAGACTTTTGAAATCTTCTGACAATGTGGCATATTATACTCACAGTCCCGTTCCCGATCTCGGTCCCGGTCGCGGTCCATGTTGCTGCGGTCCATGTTACTGCGGTCCATGTTGCCGCGATCCATAGTGCGCGGCCGGCCGGAGGGCTCGGGCATCGCGCGCGGTCCCGACCGCCAGTCACCCATCGTGCGTTCTGGATCATATTCCCTAGTAACACAGAGAGAAGCATTATACTACTAATATCTTAGCCACTTTTATATATCCTAATTAGGGTAAATTTACATAAACATTTGTATATGTTATGCATGTATAGATTTTGCTTATAGAATTTACTTTCCCAAGAATCCATTTCGAAATACAAGTTCTTGTATTCGATTCAATAACAATAATTTTCAACATGTTAAACAAATAACAATGAGGGTATTACCTGTCCCGGTCGGACCTGCCTCCCCTTCCCATCCGGCGGTCGTTGTCCTGGGTAGACACTTCTATCCTTATTCGCCTCCCGCCTATTGTCTACAAACAACGAAACTAGCATTACAATTGGTAGTAGACACAATAGGCCCCTTTTCAACAACTCACAAGGTAGCTTTTGGTTATAATAAAAAAAACTGGCTAAATGCAAATAATTCTGTATAAATAGATAGTGAAAAAGGGTCTTATTCTTTGTCTTTATAAAGCAGCTGGATGTTCTTATAACAATGTATGTAATATTATTTTGAAGAACATTATTTTCGTATGGACACCTTGAATTTCTATTATTTTAATTACAAAAATAATAATTATCATTACTGGATTTACTATGACAAGGAAATAGCATAGAAAATTAAATTTAGCTTAAATCATATTCTTACCAGGTCAGGAATGTTCATAGCATTGATCAGACTCTCCCTGTCTTCAAAGTCCACGCACCCGTAGCCTTTGAGACGATCGCCTTCGCGCGGGAGTCTCAAGTTGGTAATCTAAACAAGAAATCATATTGCATTTGACATGATATTCCTTAGGCGATTGTTGCACCCAGTACTTTTCCAACCTACTTGTAATTTCACAGACAGCTTACATAAACTCCATTGTAAAAATGTTGATAACATTCATTTAATGAGTACTCAACAAAACAACTTATAATCTGAAATAATATGTATGTTAAATAAACATATGATCTTAGCATACTTTTACCTTGAACTTGTTACATTTTCGTTTTAGATAATGTATTTCAAGTTAACATTAGATAATTAAGCTCCAAATATTTTAGGAGTTTTTTTTATTATCAAAGAACCAATCTATATACATTTAAAAGCTGAATGATAATAAGCATTGTTAATAAACTGGTTCTAGTAAGCCTTCAAGGCTTTCAACATATCCTGCAGAGAATTACTTTCTAATAGTTTTGAAATATATTTTATTTTGTAATATAATTGGATTATCTTTTCGTCACAAGCATATTTTAGACACCATGCTTGTAGGCATGCTTTTGTTTGCTTTCCACTTTATGTTAAAATTAATAAAAAATAATTTATTGTACACCATTAAATTAGTATCAAAATGATTATAAACTACTGAACATATCAGATTAAATTATATAGCAGAGCTTGACTGATTAAACATAATGCTACACTGAAGTATGTACATTAAATATAATTAGGAATAGTTGGATGTTATGTAAATTGGTGGCATTCGAATAACATATTTCAAATTTACATGAGCTAAAACAATTTTGATTGCTTTGTAGTTTTATTTGTTACCCTTAGTAAAATTTGGATGTCTCTGATAGATGAGATTATTTGTAACTGGATCTTGCTATGCCACCCATATCAGATGAGTAAGTTGGAAAGATTTGAAGATTAAGGAGTTTCAGAAACCAGGTACAGTCTGTACTGTACCTGGTCTGTTGGTTTAGTTAGGCAATAACTGTTTATTGCCTAACTAAACCAACTTGTCTTCAAGACTACCTCTGAAACAATTAATATGATATGGCTACCTTAAGTCCAGTGAAGAGTTCAGTGATAGCGCTTTCGTCGACATCATAAGGCAGGTTGGAGATGTGTGCTGTGAATGGTGGGCGACGAGGTATAGACTCGTCATCAACGGCCAGGCCGCCGCGCGCCGCCCGCGACGCTGACGGCAGCACCACCGGCGCCCGTTGGCGCGATGAATACCCTCCTCCGCCATACGAATTTTCAGCTAAGTAAATGTTGAAACAACAAGTTCAATAAACAATCCTGTGATTTTGAGATAACTGTTCACACTTCTTTTACTTATTTAACATTATTATGCATCTTAAACAGTACAAATGAAGACTCAATTAATTATAAATACTCTACTCAACAAAAGATTTTGGACATTTTGACAATTGTTCGCTTCTACATCTTCGAACTGCTGAATAAGAATACTCGATCTTGGTATCCTCAACATTTAAGCTTGTACTTGAAATTATTATTACAGAAAGTTAGTGTGAGCAAGAAGCAAAGAGTATTGTTTGATGTCATTTTTGGATATTATTGATTGTACCAGTATTTAAGATTAATGTTCAAAGCATTCAATAAAACATTATAACAATATGCTCTATAGAATATGGATAAGTGTTAGCTATTCAAGTAATAACTATTGGATTGATGAATAACGATTTGTTCACAAAATCATCATGTTCATATCATTAGATAGTGCACACAAGGGTTATGAGTCATTTTCTAAGCAAATCATAGCTACTTTCAGAAAATGGATATTTTTACTATAAACTTAAAACAAAGAACATTTGAATGTCATATAGGTACCATGACATTGTTATTTGTTATCAAACAAATATTAATCAACATGTTAATGATGCCTGCATAATTTATTGTTATCAAGACAAGTTGGATTTATTTACAAAGCAGTAAATGTTATTTCTACTAATTGTTTAAGAAAAATTCCAATCATGCTTACAGTGAGGAAAATCAAGACATAATATAGTAAAGAAATAACTATTTAGTATCATTGATAAAGTAAAAAGTTTCACTTTAATGTATCACAGTAAAATACAGATTTACTGAACTACACATGGTATTAAAAATATCTAAAGCACTGTTTTTTCATGACGCCACTAATTAATAAAATAATATACTAAGACCCTCAGAATAATCAGGGAGCAAGCCAATGAAAGACTAGTCTGAATTGAGTTATGACCAGAGTCATCTCGTAGATTATGCTAAAATTGCTGGTCATAGGGGTTTCCAACAGTGACAATATTCACACCTCCACCTAGCCCCACAGGCCGGGCTTCACAGGCTTAACATTACACCGTAATTTCTGGTTCCCCCACCTTCCCTTTGAGAGAAGCTTCCGGCTAGAAAGTATCAAACACAAAGACCTTTACTCAGACCTTCCCGGGGCGGAAAGAGTGACAAGCACTCGGTAAGTGCGCCCCAAGTACGAGATTAACATTGGCGAGCCATTACCCTTTACATCATCATTGGGTCGATTCTTCCAGCGATAGCATTTCAATTAGTATAGGGGTATAAAACAAAGGTTATGGTATTTTCACTTACGTTCCTCATCTACAGAGTCCGCCCAGTTGTGTGTTGCTGGAATTGTCGTCGGTTCTGCAATAATGTCTGTGATGCTGGCTGGAATCCATTTTGCCTTCTTTGATTTCTTGCCTGGAAAAATGTGACAAGAAAATCGGATGATGCTATGCGAAACATTTGCAATAGTTGTATAAAATCTTGAAAAGTAGAGGACAATTTAATGAATAATGATGACGCATAGTAAGTGAACGACCTACTCCGATTTTGGAAAGCGGTTATTCGCGGACACATGAAAGGACAATTTGCATTTTGTATCACATCTGTTGAGGCTCGATTTTCTCACCTTCTCAATATTGAATAAAACCAATAATTCGAACATTACATAGGGTTATAAAGGTAATAAATTGATTGGGAATATTGAGAAATGTGGCCACGCGGTAAATCCAAACGTCCGCAGAGGTGAAATGATGACACGTTAGCATTATTAGATAACATTGTAAAGCCTCCAAAATGGATGCTTTAGATAACTGTTTCACATGCAAACTAAATTAGGTATGAAAATATGATAATAAACAATAAAATAAGGCAAAATCTAGGGTTTTTTTCACGTGACAAAATTACGAGAACTAACCTGTAGCGGCCATATTACAAGGCTGGGGTCAGTGTTGCCAATGATGACATAAAGAAGTTTTTACACCCAATGTATGACCACAATAAAAATCTGTGAAAAACAGTAATTTCATGAAAAAGGTAAAAATAATACTATATTATAAAAAATAATAATAATTTACTAGTATAGTCACGCGAGTCTAAAAATATCAGCTCCATCGATTGTGATATAAATAACTCAAAAAAGATGAGCGAATTAGTTTTTCTTTTGCTGTAATAAAGAAATGTAATTTATGATCGTGTTCTTTCGACTAAGACAATGTTATTATGCACTACTTAATTATTACCAGGCAAAGGATTAATTCAATGATTGAATGCAACGCTATTGCACTTCCACATTCAATATTAAACTTTAGTACCTACTGTTATAAATTTACCACATTATAAACTTTAATAGTTATATTATTTGGCCATCAATAAAAAACCTAGGTCATTCCAACAATTTAGAAGTAAAACAAGATAATGAATGTTGAATCTACGCTGAATTTTTTTATTATTTTTTATGATAGGCAATATTTTTATTATACATTTTTTATTTTTATTTTTTGGCAATGATTATGAACACTTTGAACTCGGGTATTTTGAGCTTTCTGAAAAAATAGCTAAATGATCCTAATTAAAATAGCATGTTTTGTGTCTGATATTATCACTTATAGTATCTAGTTGACTGACTTTAATAGTACCTATGGTCTGCACGGTATATCAACAAGAACAAAAAAGGTGACGAGGTTACGACGCGGGCTGTTCTGACGCGCAGCTATTTAAAATTGAGTTATTTGTTGCTGTCCCCTAAAAGTTTTGAAAAATACTTATTGTGCATGTTAGTGTTATTTATAATGTATGCACATTATTAATTCTTAGATTTTTAAATAATTTACTGGGCATTTGCATTTATTGTGCGTCCTAATATCTTCGTAATTCATGTTACGAAACGAATATACTTAGTTTTCACGATTATGTGGATATTTCCACGTCCACTTTGGACACTACTTAGGTAATTTTTTATAGGAATTGTCCAAAACGTCTTGTAAAAAGCGAATAATTTAGAAAAATACAATTACCTATGTAATTATTATTACAATCTCCAGCTGGACCTATTTTTACAGTATTTTGACTGGCCGGTGTTTAATAGTCCAACTTTAGGCTACCTTTATTCTTAAGAATTAAGGACCCGCATTAAAAAAATCCTTTGAAATCATAGTATGGCACGAGGGGAGCATGCTAGTATCTGTTGAAAACTTTGACAAGGTGAAATCAACCCAAAGTACTAGTACTACCAACCAATATACTTATAATATACCCAACAAATATATTTGTTAATTATAAATATTTACAGCCTTTTCATGGGAGAATCCAGAATTCCAGTAAAAGTTAAAAGCAACCAATAAACCAAAGCAAGTAGGTATTTGTTGATATTTAAGTAGTAAGTATACCTATAGTACTATGTAGGTATTCCCTACATAATGTTATAAAGAAGTAAGTAAGTAAGATAATAATGAAGATATTTTAAATCAAGAATGATTGCTCGATGGTAGAACAATATAAATTCAAAAAATCTACCTAGTTAAATTTTGTGGCTACAAATGGTGCATTTAGGGAAAAATGTTTAGGTATTTCGGAAGTTTTTCTTGACTGGAATAGTTAATTTAAACATATTGTTAGTCATTTTGTACGCATTTTTAAAAAGGTATTTTAAATTATGATCGCTTTAAATTTTCTCACATCGTGAAAGACAGTGAGTGGTTTTCTTTCTTTGTAATTACAGATATAAATTAAACTATCTACACCTTTATTAACTTGTCTTCTGTAGTAACAATACTACTATATACTGACAGTAGTTATCTGCCTATATACTCGTGTTCAGTTAGTCTCGCTTTACTGATATCTTGTTTTCTTTTTGACATTTTTAAGGAAATCAAACCTTAAAGGTAGAAATTAGATTAGTAGAAAAACAAACACAATCGCCAACCGGTCATTTCAAATCAATTTCAAAAAGTCAAAAACGGTCATTGGTGTTTCTTTTTAGGGTTCCGTAGTCCGACAAGGAACCCTTATAGTTTCGCTCTGTCCGTCTGTCTGTCTGTCTGTCTGTCTGTCTGTCTGTCTGTCTGTCTGTCCGCGGCATAGCTCCGTGGTTCTTGTTATTAGAAAGCTGAAATTTGGTATGAATATGTATATTAATCACGCCGAGAAAGTGGTATAATAAAATTTTGAAAAATATTTTTTTTTAGGGTAGCTCCCAAACATGTAAAGTAGGGATGAATATTTTTTTTCTCGCGTACCCCTTCGTGTGGGGTATCGTTAGATAGGTCTTTCAAAAATATTATGGGTTTGTGAAGACCATTTTTCGGTTAAGCGAGCCATTTGCGAAATATCTAGCTTTTAAGTGAAATTTTTTGTTCGATACGAGTTACCCCCCCCTCTAACTTTTGAATGGCTGTACCTAGAAATGTGAAAAAATTCACAGACGTAGCACATGTAATGAACTTACAAGGAAAACTATCATGGCTAAGTAGGCTTAACCGGTTACAGAGTTATAGTCGACTAACTGAGACCTACTACGGAACCCTACTGCGCGTGGCCCGACACGCACTTGGCCGGTTTTTTTCTACTGATCCAACTCAAAATGTATGATCGAGCTTACGAGTAATAGAACCATGAATAGAACACAATTGACGTAGAATGCTTTCTGCACACAAAGCAAGGTTGTGAGCCTTATTTTGCGCCTAGATGCCTGATTTCTTTAGTCAGCCTTGCCGGCGCGACTTTTTAAGTTCAGACCACGTCATCTTCAGTCATTGTCTTTGATCTTCAGTAAGTATAGATAACTACGCGCGATGAAATGATTATAGTTGTGACTAGCTTTTCGCCAGCAGCTTCGCCCGCGTGGGCTATACGAATTCAAATTAAAAATGACAGAGTTTCATACAAAGTTTGTCCCCATTTTTCACCCCGTTACAGGTAGAATTTCGGAAAATCCTTTCTGGCATGTCATACTAAGAACACACTCTCCAAGTTTCAGGTCTCTACGACTAGCGGTTTAGGCTGTGCGTTGATCCGTCAGTCATTCAGGACAAAGCATTTTATATGTAGAGATTAAAGTCTCTGTATCTGAAGGTTCTAATCGATTTGTTCCTGATTCGTCCCGCGAGTTTCGTCCCGCACAAAAAAATCTTGTTTCGACCCACATTTTATTCCTGTTTCGTCCCGAAGTAATATTAATTAATAATTTTTCATTTAATTCTTGTTTCGTCCCACATTTTGTTCTTGATTCGTCTCGAGTAGTATTTTATAATGTATTTTACAACATGTTTTGTACAGAGAGCATAAAAATCATTCCAAACATTTTGACTTATCTTAGTTTTCACAATGTTTTATTCTCAACATGTTACTTAATACCATAAACTTTATTTGAAGCGAATTAAAACTACCAGGATAGCAGAAATGCACGAGAAGTATACATCCAGTAACATTAATTTCGGAAAACAGAAATCCTTGTAGGAACTTAACTATTTATGAAACTGTTGAATTTTATATCGATCTAGTGAATAATAAACGCTATGTTGTTGTTGTTGGTGCACATCTTAGTGACAATGTTTAGGCCCGTATTTCCTGTTTATTTTTGTCATCTTAGTAACTTCTACCTAGTTTTGAGTGGGTTATAAAATCGAAAACCTTTATCCATTTTTAGCATTATCAAAAAAGAGCTTAGCAGTAAGTCGCTTAAGCACGCTTATTTGGTAGTTTTAATAAAATAAAATTCGTTTTAGTTTTAAGAGTCTGAGATTTTAAGCTCGGGTAAGCTATCTTTATTTTTTTACCTTTTTTCTGACTCTACTAAAATAACATTTTATAAAGTGGTCCGAAACAGGAATTAAAATTAACGCGGGACGAAACAAGAATTTTTAGGAATGTGGGCCGAAAACTTGGGCCGAAACAGGAACAAATCTTCTAATCTTTAACGCAAACTAGTCAGCATTGTTTTGTAAAATTGCTTGACTTTATGGCAATATCAGCGTTAAAAACTAACTTGTCTTAGCATAGGGATCCTCATCATCGAACACAACAGTACCGACTTAATAATTTACGGTTTGCAATCAGTAATGGAAGAGATGGGTAAAATGAGGAAATATGAAAAAATCTAAAGAGAAACAGTCGCACCTAGTCCAGTAATGGCACCGTGTCATGAATATTCGTAATAAACCGTCTAGATCTTATCATCTTGTTCTCAAGCAATTCCTCGCCGACGGACAACGGCTCAGGCGCGGGTACAGAGAGTGCTCGGGTGACTGGGCCAGCCAGCAGCAGCGGCCACACCAGACGTTATGTGCTCGCGATAAATGGCATTCAGGTCGGGCAACGATACCGTGCGGACGCGCGTTCTGATATTTTGAGCGCGCTCACCTCGCTCGTTAAAGATATCTATCGATAGTTTTTTCGCTATAGAGTTTTTATCTAGATTTTACTGTTAGACTGTTATGCGAGTGCTAATACTGTTTAAAAATTAAATAGGTAGTCATTTTTTAAGAGCTAACGAGGTCTCCTTTCTCTGTTGTGCTTGCCAATAAATAGAATTTTGTTACGAGGTGACGTATAAACACTGTGCCGGTGATAACGGAGAATGATGTGAATAGTGTTGTGTTTATGTTTGTGATGTGCGGTTTAGTGTAGACGTGGGTTGTTTACCATGGGGTATGCATCTAGCGGAGCGGGGCGCGCGGCGCACGAGGCGCTGCTAGCCCGCCAGGACGCTGAGCTACGGCTCATGGAGACCATGAAGCGGAGCCTCCAGGCTAAGATGAAAAGCGATCGGGAATACGCCCTCGCGCTGTCCGCTGCCGCTGCACAAGGCCAGAAGATGGACAAATGTGAAGAACTTAACGGTAAAAATCAGCGTCACTTACCTAGAATTACCCTATTACTATTACCACTGCTGACGGATTACTTATATCAGAGCTTTTTACAGTTATTTTGAGGGTACTGGCAATCGTTAAATGTTTTAAGGTGTAGTCTAAAAGCTTGACACATCCATGATTAAGAAACCGTTGCATTTAAATGTGATGTCTTAAACATGAACTCGCTAAGGCTTAATCAACACCGAGTTTGTATTAGCAATGAGGATAGATAAATTAATCAAACTTAGTGGCTTACTGCAGGTAACTACGGTCAAGATAGAACGTTTTTCTTACTATCTGAATATAGATTTTTAAAAAGAACTTGACATAAATATATGTTTAAACAGGATAGTGACAAAATACTTAAATCATTTATTTGATAAAAAATTGTTCGATTGGCGTGCAGAGTTTAAACAGTTTTAATTGACGTGTTTTAGACAAAGAAAGGGTACTGTTGGTTCGCCCAAATTATATTTGATCCATTTCCTGATCATGAAGCGTTTATTAACCCTGTCAAACTAGAAGTAATTTATGTAATGACTTGATGGATGACGTATGTGGTAAGAGGGGCAACATTAATATGAAAATTGGGACAGAGAGATTAGGCTTACTTAGGTTAAATAAGAGGAATCTAAATGCCTATAATAAATTTCGAACTGAATTATTTGGCCACCTACATTAAACACTCAAAATGGCAAACAACTGATCCTCCCTATAGTTATTTTAATTAAAACATTGAAATTACATAATAATTATGCTGCTTTTTTATAATATTCCAAATAGTAGGTGGTATTGTGGGTGCTGTCATTGTTCTCACCCATAAATGCTCCACGGTGGGTAGCCCCAACCATATGGTAACAATAACAATTTTGTTTTCGAAGATTATGAAAGCTTTGTTTTAAAGACCTTCTAGTAGTAGCACAGGTAGCTTTTCTGTCGTCCCTTACGTAATGTTAACTTGTTGGATCAACTTTTTGTTCAGGAGCTATAGCAAACGGACAATCGTCGAAGTCTTTATTTAGTTCTAGAAAAAAAATTAAGAAGTCACAATATCAGTATAATTTGGTAATATATGTGGTCAAGAACTAGAAAGGCATACTTACACTGGTGGAAATCAAATTGTACGCATTTTTTTTGGGAAATACGCATTACATACATATTCTTATTATCCTAACATCAACTTGTTCAAGAAGTCTGAATATTGTTCAAGTCAAAGGCGGTATTTTTTTAATGGTTGCTAATAAGCCAATGTTATTCTACTATAAAATAACATATTTTTTTTCATTTCTTTTGACATATACAACATAAAAATCAAATTTTAAGTTTTACCACAAACTTAAAAATTGTAACAAAATATTCGCGCGCTGTTTTCTGAAAACCGCGTTTTCTGGACTTACTGCTATATCGATTGGGCAGAAAAGACTGGTGGGTCGAGGAATTAAAAGCGCTGTATTGACTAAACATATATGTGTATGTTGAAAGCGACCTCAGTCACAGTTTTGTGCGAAAACTGCCAGAAATCATTCATCAGGTTCGACGTTCGTCTAGTCTAGACATGCAACGCTAATGATGAATGTCTAATAATTACATTACATAAACAAGCATGATTCTGTGATGTGTATGAATTTGTCTTATTTTTCTCTCAGTAAATATCTGCCTCATTGCTCAGTTTTAGGTCAATTAACTGTGAAATGGTCTAAAGACAGTAAATAGCAAGAAGTGGAGATCGGCTAGTCTTATAAGCAAAGACTTCAGAGTCTTAAAGAGCCTAGAGCTCACCCTTTTTTAGGGAGAGATTACGCCCTAATTACCAACAGTTAGTTTGGTTGATTACCTACGTTCAATAGTCAGATTGTCTATTAGATTAACTATAAAAGAATATTTTTCGTCTATAAATGTTGTTGTTGTATCTAATATTATCTAGATATATCATCACCATCATCAGCAGCAGCTGCCAATATCTAATTGCTAGACATGTATGCCTCCCTGAAATAGATCCATACATCCATAATGTTACTATTTTTTTTGTCTATTGTTTTAGGGTCTGTGATAGCATCTGCCTGGAGAGCGATGACTGAAGAGTGGGAGAATATCAGCCGGCTAATCAGGGTCAATGCTGAGGCTTTGGAATCTAAAGCCCTAGATAGACTTACAGCCCTCATGGTCGAGCGACGGAAATCACGGAAAGTTTACCAAGAGGACCACACTAAAATCTCTTCACAGTTTACTCAGGTATGTAATTTATTATAAAGAGGGAAATTTTATTAATATTTTTTATGTTATTGTCTGAATTTATCTGAATCTTACTCTCCTAGTTGACGATTGGTTCTTAACGTCGCTTAGAGTCCAACAAGAACACTTTTTAGTGTTAGAAAGGATTAATTATTGTTTCATTTAATTTTATTGCATCCTCGTGTTCTTCATGGTAGCTCTAAACAGGCTCTTTACCTGAGCGATAATTCGTAGCTTTCTTATCACCAGTGGTATCGTCGTATCGGAACACGTCTTACGTCGATAACACTGACTCATGCACTATTTTACTGTTGCTGAACTTAAACTCAATCACGTAGGTACGTTTTGTTTACGTTTATAATTTTGTACGAAGTCATTAATAATATTACTAGCATTCTGGCATCTGCACAGAATACATTTTGAATATTTTTTGGGTACAAGTGAGATTGTTTCATTGTCGTATGAATCCAGTGCGTGCACTAAATAATAAATGGATTAAACGAACTTACCAAGTGAAGTTCAATCCTTATTATATGAAGAAATTAGTCCGAGGTATATTATACTAGCAGCAGCCGCCTTCTCTTTACTCTTCGACGCGATTTTTTAGATTCTATAAGAAAAATAAAAAGCGGCACCTGGCAACACTGCTGTCACTTGTCATTCAGTTTAGAGCAGTGGTACAAGGTACCCACATATGGGAAGATTAATCCAATGTTAATCTTGGGAGGGTGGGAAACTAATACCTCGGACTAATTTCTTCATATAATAAGGATTGAACTTCACTTGGTAAGTTCGTTTAATCCATTTATTATATTCGAAATTAGTCCGAGGTATATTATACTAGCAGATGTTTAGAGAACATGAATTCATAAACTTTTATATAAAAGAAACAAGTTGTTTATTATTTAAACAAACTTTCTACATGCTATCATTAGTGTTCTTAATGGAGTAAATATAGGTACCTATATAGGAACAATTTTAAACCAGACTTAGGTACTCAATAATTGCAACATTTGAGTATTTTAACTTTAAGTATAATGTTTGAGAATAAACATTCCACACTCCCTTATGAATGTAGTAACCAAAAAATTAAAAACTTAATCTTCCTTTTAATAAGAGACTATCAACGTCAATCTTTATAATCACAGCATTTATAGATAATCAACATAGCTACTTAAATCAGATAGATATATCACTATATATATGAAGATATATAATATGAACATAGAAGTTGTAGTATTAATTAGCTACAGGCTAATTAGCTAAAACTGCCCTAGCAAAGATATCTTGAGTATCATTCATTCTATTGTAATGATTTGCAAAAGTGGATGATCTCGAATACCACTCACTGCCTGCAGTATGGAGTCCATAGTTAAGCCCTTTCTGTGTGCTCTAAAGGAAGATGCATGTCCAGTAGAATGTGCAGAGAATACGGATGTACCATTAACAATTTTGTGCATTGTTTGTCTAAGCCATCTACTAATAATTTGAGTAGTTGCATGTTTGTGAGGTATACAAAAAGTAACGAATAATCATGTTATAATTATTATATATATATATTTATTTATTTATTTTTTTTTTTTTTTTTTTTTTTTTTTAATATTCTATGATAATATTCGGATTTATCGTTTAAAAAAGGTAATATGAATCTGAGGCACCTTCTACTTGGACATGAATTTATTAGGATATCTGTAATCATCATTATAATTACACCCTCATTATATTTTTTTATATTAATAGTATATATATAGTATATATGCAAAACAAGGTTTGGACACGTCCTGTAGCTAGTGCAATCAGCATAGCTAGCTTCTTTGTGAGGTTTTCTGAACTTAAGCTATCGAGAGGAAACAAGGATTTTACATATTCTAATATCCCAGCCACACATCCTACACATTATTGTATCTGGCTTTAGTTGGACGTAATTTGAAGAAACCCTTAAACAAACGCTTAATTCTATCGTCTGGACCTACGTGGCTACCTATTATGAGAGAGTGCCGATCTGTGACAGTTTGATAATTAATCAAAAGACCCCTTATCGAAGATCTTAGCGAGATAAGAAATTATTATAGGAATTGAAGCATTATACATATCTATGTTGAATTCCTTTGCATAGGAACACCATTGTCGCAGGCAACTGTTGTATTGTTTATCCAGTTTTCTGATAATGGGGCTATCATAGTGTTCATTACTTTTTCTGCTATCATTCTCCTCTTAAAGGTTTGCCTGATAATATGCACACCCCCTGAGTAAGGTGTACGCGGGATTCTGAAAGGAGACGTTAAAAGAACGTCTGATGGTCCTGTTGTCCTAATATCTGAAACTAATAGAGATTTCAAAGCCGGGCACTTTGGTTACCATGGCCATCTTGGACAGACTATAATGCCTGTAGCCTGGTCTATTCTAATTTTATGTAGAGCTTTAAGCAGCGTACTAAAGGGGGGTGCATAGAAAGATAAATGATTCTATTTAATTATAATGGCATTGATGTTCCAGGCATAGGGGTTGCTATGTCAAAATACACACTTTGGACACTTATGATTTAGACATAATGCAATAAAGATCTATATCTGGTTGGCCAAATTGATGAACAATATACAATTAAATAACTTATGTGACAGTTCCCAGTATGTATTTATATTGAAATTATGGGACTCAAAGTTATTTTCTTTAGATTTTATGCAAGAAACAAAAATCCAAATATTCTTCTTTTTGCACCATTGCCAAATTTGTATTGCAATCTTATTTAGCTTGGGATATTGCACTCCTCCCATACGGTTTATATATGCTATGGCCATAGTATTTTGTAAATCCTAAGTAATATCTTACAGTTTTCTACTGCAAAACTTTGTAATGCAAAGTTTGCAGCTAACAACTCCAAATAGTTTAAATGTTGTTGTTTTTCCCAGTTCGACCAACTGGAGGTAGCCCAGTGCTCTTCCCATCACAATGAACTCTCCAACCATTTAGTGAACCACTTGAAAAAATTTTTAGAGTGAAGTTATATTTTTTAATATTGCTACTTCTATTGGAAATGTTCTTTTTCCCCACTGTAGTTCTAATTTTATTTCACTATTAATCTCTAATCTATGATCCTAGTTACCATTTGAAACTTCAAGGGCTAAATTTCTCTTTCTCTTTCTCAAGTAACCTTGTGTAAACAAAACCCTATGATACAGCCGTGCAATTTGATACTAAATTTCCTAGTCACATAGCAAAATCTCTAATTGAGTGCAACTTTAATTTTAAGTATTTATTAATCATGTTTTTTTTTTTTTTTTTTTATATAGGTCTTAAGGTTATAACTTCAGAATTGATTACAATTCCTGAGTATTCACAGCATTGTGAGGGGACATTTTAACTATTTTCTTTGTTAATAACAAAGCCTTCATTTTACAATAATTTTCTTACTACTTTTGTACATATTATGAAGACATTCTTCATATACTGTGCCAAGACAAATTATGTCATTGAGGTAGACTACCATTCTTATCCCTAGCTGATTTCTCAGATACTCTACTAATGGCTTTAACAATTTGGTAAATACAAAGGTGTCAGCGGACAGACCAAAAGGTAAGCAGTTAAATTCGAATAATTTGTTATTAAATTTCAATTGTGTAATTGGTACCAGAAGTATGCATTTTTGAGGTCTATAACAGACCAGCACATGAAGTCTCCCTGCATGACTAATTTACATAAAGGCCTAATATCCTCTAGTATCTAGTTAGTCATAATGATTTAATTTAATTTTTTAAGATTTAAATTAAATAAGATTAATCTGTGTGATCCATCCTTTTAGGTATTGAAAATATTTTACATAGATAAAAATTTATCAGATGTAGGTTGGCAGACTGATAGTACCTAGAAATAACAGTTTATTTACTTGTTGTATGAGAATCTATCTCTCCGTTCTATTGAAATAATTATTATATGGAATCTGATCTTGCACAGATTGATTGAAAAAAGGGATAGAGTATCCTCTTACCCCATATAATATGACAGAGTCTTTGGCAAAAGATACCCAGTGGGAATAAAAATATTTGAGACGAGCAGCAAACTTTACCTCAAAGGGTACTTGGCTCGGAGTCTGCTAGAGGATGACTATTGTTGCTTATGGTACTTTTGTGGCTGGTGGGGCGGGTATCTCCTGTTATGCGTTTGTTGTTACTTCTCCCTCGATGTGTGTTGGTTCCTCTGATTGCTGGAGGTGGGTAGGGACATCTGAACTACTGGTAGTTTTTTGGCATTGACATATTTGTATTTATTGCAATGTTCTTTGGTTTGAGTACATTGCCCGCTATCTTCATGACTGTGGTAGTTTTCACTGTCTCTTTTAATTTTAAATACAAATGTTCAGTTTGTTGTGAGTTTTGGTGCACCCAGTAATTTTACATTAGCTGTTATGACTGCAGACTTGTGTATGATCTCTCACTGATCCTTTTGTCAAAACAAAATATTTTTGATAATATTAAATATGCTAGGTTCATCATATAGTCCTTTTGGGTGCCAAACACCTCACCTAATACCGAAACAATGTCGCTGGATAGTTCCATATCTCTGTATGTGCAACAGCGACTGGCACACTTTCTGGTTCCCCGGCATGTACTTGAGCTGTCACCTCTAACTGTTTTATGAGAGACTCAGTCTCTTCTTCACTCTGTTGCTCGGGTCCTTTTGCTAGGCCAAAAATTATGGATTTTTTATCATAACTGACCACAACTCATATTAGGTACCTATCTGATACCCCAACCGTTCAGAGTAATTAGATACAGGAATATGTGTAATGTATATAATCTATACTTGTAGAGGTTATTTATTTATTAAAGTTCTATGAAACTGAAATGAGTGGTCTCTATCCCCAAAACTCAGAACTAGTGTTCCTACTTGTCACTAGTTTTCATATATCTGTGAGACAGGCACCTATGTATATTATTGTGCGTATTGTTTTCATTAAAATTAATGGAACGCTTCAGTTTCTTCTTGTATATTTTGTATTTAGCACCAAGACACATTACAGACTGAGTGCCATCCTCTCAACGAGAGGTAAGTAAAATGTAACAATTACCATTGTCCTCTAATTTTCAATTGAACTGTAGAATAGTTGTTGGGAGCCTTGTCTATCAATGGCAATCCAGAGCATAACCTTCTCAACGAAAAGGAGGCAAAATGTAACACATAATGCCGTTACTTGTCGTCCTGCCATGCAAGGACATGCTCTACTTTCACAATGTAATAACATCAGTAGGTGGGTCATCTTAGATCAAATAAGGGTTGCATCCTCTAAAAACATGTATGGACTTCTCAACGAGAAGTAGGTAATATGTAACACATAGTACAGTTATTCACTGTGATATTAAGTTCTTCAAAGAAAACTAGCACATAATGCCTTGTATATCAATGGCAATCCAGAGCTTAACCTTCTCAACGAGAAGGAGGCAAAATGTAACACATAATGCCATTATTTGTCGTCCTGACATGCAAGGACATGCTCTCCTTTCACGATGTAAAAACATCAGTAAAACAAGGTTTGAAACCTCTAAAAACAATGTGAGTATAAACTTCCCAACGGGAAGTAGGTAAAATGTAACACATAGTACCATAATTCACTGTATTAATAAGTTTTTCAAAGAATAAAACTTACGATTAAGTTCTGCCATTTTAGCTTTGTAATTTTCTATCTTTTTTGCCAATATCCCTCCTTTCCTTATCCTCCTCGTATTCCTTATCTTCCCTGTTGCGTTTTAGCATCTTTGTATAATATTAATCACTTTACACTACTAGAAATTAAGCTTTTAATAAACTTTTTTGGAAGTTAAAACTTTTTACGATGCGTCATGCGAGCGCGAAGAAAACGAATGACAAGTGACAGCAGTGTTGCCAGGTGCCGCTTTTTATTTTTCTTATAGAATCTAAAAAATCGCGTCGAAGAGTAAAGAGAAGGCGGCTGCTGCTAGTATAATATACCTCGGACTAATTTCGAATATAATTAGTAATCGAATAGAACTATTTGCACATATTGTGTTGTTTACAGAGTATATTACATTTATTTATTTTCTAAATGGCCATGTCCAACAGAATAGTGGGCACACGCGGCCCGTTACTGACCGGTTCCGCTAGTCTCTTAGTTCCTCGTCCGCTTCCTATCGCCGATCTACTCCCAGTACCTGATCCACGTAATTAGGTCTTAGCGAACGGTGCGAACGAAAGAACCGTGTCGAGGCCAGTTTACAACCAGATGGTAACGTTACCACTCCAATACTGGGCTAATTGATCTTATCCGACACAACCAACGACTGGTACTGATGGCTGATGAACAACGCCATCATCATTGTCTATAACAAATTGCACGAAGCAAAATACGACACTTATATCTCGATGCAATAACATAAATCGATTTCTTATTCAATACAAACTAACGTTTCGCTGGATCGAATCTCGAAGAGGGACCAGTTTGGTCAAGTATATTTTTGCAACGTTAACTTCTTGTTAAACCATAACCTGTTTATTGAGATTAGGATTTCGAAATGCTAAGATATCATTATGGACGCCATCTCGGTTAGGATTTGGACTAATGCCAATTTTTTGCCTGAGATGTATAGGTACATAAATAAAACAAGCAGCAATGGCGTCGTTGTGCCGTGCGTCGTCTACATTATACACGCATCTGCTAATATTTTATCTGAAACTTAAAATTAGGTTGCGCTTTATTTACCAATGCTTACCTACTGGTAATGAATGATGTATGTTTTCGCGGAAACTGTAGGATTTATTTCTGGGTAGTACGACGAGTTGAACGCGAGGCAGTGTGACTAAATGTTAGAAAGTTAGTTACTCGACTAGTGTCACGGCTCGAAGCTAGAAGCGGCAGGAAGGACATTTGTATGCCAGGGAATGCACTCGCTTTAATGAATGACTGACATTAGACCGCACAGTAACGACCTCCTGGAATGCGTGGGACGATACCCGGAGAATTACAATTCCGTTCACAGATCACTGTCTACTTGAACTTTTTCAGCTAACAAAGGATTACGTAAGCGTTTGGATCAAAGCTTACATCGATGACTTTGAACTTTAAGTAGAACTTAAAAAAAATATCCAGTCTTTTGATGTTATTATTACTGACCACGAAAATGGACGCCTAATAATGCCTGAATAAGTTAAGCAATCTAAAGATTGATCGGTAAACAAAGCCTGTGCAAAAGCAACCAGGTTAGATGAGAGGTCCTCCGCCATCCGCGTCTCGCTTTCACAAGCTATTATTTGAATGCACCAGAGAAGGATGAAGACATCATTTCGTGATTTGAACCGAGTCGCGTAAAGTGAGATTCTGTATCGGGATTGGTCGCGCGGCACCTGTCAACGTTCATTGGCCCTGCGCCTGCGCAGAGCGCGTGCACGACTGATTTCTTTTTAGTTTCACCTTTTGGCCATTATTTTTGCATTAGTTTAAAATATAAATTGGTTTTGTAACAGGGCTGCCATTTTGTACTTTTAGTGACCGAAAGAGTAATATGGGCTTATGTGAAAATGTATAGTCTCTCTGTTGTAGTTATAAGATAATGACAATAATTTAATAATTTTCGGTAGGTGTAAGTAAATAATTGAATGTAATGTGGTTAATTCAATGAATTATTATAATTTGTCTCAAAATATTAATTAGATTAGCGGTTAATATAGAACATTAGTTACGCAGTTGATATTGAAATCCGAATCAAAATCCGGCATTGCTATAAAATCAGAATCACGAACTCGTAAAAACTAGAATCTATTTTGTTCCGGAAGTACCTAGTTACTAGGTCTTATAAATCCAATTGGAAATCTAGGGTCTTGCCGTGTCTGCGTTACAAAACAAATAAAACGTTGGAACTGGGGCAAAAGAACCGCGACGTGCTTCTTGTTGTAAGTTTCCCTGGCAACCGCTAATAATTCTTAATTTCACCTAGTTTTGTTGATGGCATCGTTGATAGACATAAAAAAATGCAAACTGACGGATGTTCTCAATACTTCATAACCCAATACTATACTGGCGTCATAAGAAGAATTAAAGGCCATAACTCACATTTTTTTTCGGTATTGTGTTAAATACATATTCTAATCAGAATCTTTTCCTTATTCTAAATATGTTCTTAATTGAATATCGAAGAAAAAAAAGGTAGTTACGCCCTTTCTTCTTATGAAGGCACTAGACTATGGTCGGTACCAATATTTTTTTATTTATGAAAATGTAAGCAAAGGCGTAACCTATTTTGTTCAAATTCTGACACAGAAATTAAGAAAATGGAGTAAAGATGGCGCATTTATGTCATTCTCATGCTCTAAATGTCATTATTCATCATTTAATGCCATTTTATTTTTCTATGTGGGAAAATTAGAACAAAATAGGTTATGACTTTGTTTATATTCTTCTTAAAATCAATTGGTACAGCCCATATTATTCCATTCGCGCCTTTTTAGCCTTTACTTTATCCAGCAACATAAAATGTCAAAATGATTATAGTTGGCTATGGCAATGTTGATACTTTGATGACTTAATAAGTGTCCCGAGATAATCTCAAGAGACTTTTTACCCATTTCTCACATCGAAATAATTACAACATCCTGGGAGGTGAATGTCATAATGTGCGTGATACTGCTGATTAACTCATCATTGCATTTACTCGGTCCACGGCGCCATGAGGTCATTTAGCAGATATGCTGTAAATAATTGCAAAGTTAATTAAAGTAAACTGTATCAAATTATCATTTTATGACCATGTGCTATGTATGGCAACGTGGTGAGGGGTTATGTATGTTAGGATGTAGACAAAATAGTAAAAGTAGATACGTAGGCTTTGTATAGGTACTATATGTTGTTGGCTTGGTAGAGGTCACAGAATAAATATTTTACTAACATTTATGTAAGTATGTAGCAGTACTACCACATTTAAAGTACGTATGTACCGTTAACTGGGTCATGTTCAGTACATGCGGAATAATTACGAAGTATTTCTAGTCTATGTGTAACCTACAATTAGCCGTGTGAACATCAGTCTGCGACATTTTATTTCTTATACGTCTGTAAATAGCTATCTGGTTCGTATTGCAAAATATCCGGTCGACCAGTAAGCCCACGGAAATAACTTATTTTGTAATATTTATCTTTGGCGTAAATTTTTGTAGTAGATGTTTGAATTAGTGCCAATATTTTACGTCGTTGTTACAAACATTTCGATTGTAAACCTGATGGTTTAGCAGCCGTTCCCTTTATAAAATTCACCCGCGCCCTGAGGGAACTTCTTCGAGTAGCGTAAAAACTGCCACACCAACACTAGAGTTATACCTTTAGGCTAGAGGTCCTAAATTCATTTTGAGGCACTTCACAGGTAAGCCTGGTTAACAATATAACAAGGAGGTTACAACCTCCTAGGTTGACCTGCGAGATGCCATACGCAAAAAACAAAAAACTAAAGTTACCTACCTAACCTACCTTCGCATTTGTAATATGAGTAAGGATTGAATTATGATATAAAAAGAAGTAAATTGTGTCATAGTTATATTTATTTATGTCTATAATTAAAATGGTTATACCTGACAAAAAATAATCGAGCAAATATATTTTTTCTCGAATACAGAATAGCCGTCTGTTAGCCGTAAGCAATTCATAATAGTTTGTATAAACGGCCATGAAACCATTTAAGTAAATTGTAAAATAAATTGAATAGGCCATTGCCCATTGCTAACCGTATGGGCATCATAGCCTGGTAGATGCATACATTGCATTGGTGGAACTTTTGAGATGATAGGTGTTTTAATGTCGAAGAAACAGAAACAATCTATATTCACAAAGATAGCGTGCAGTAGACTTAAATGTCCTTCCAATAATTTTATCTGGATGTTTAAACTTTAACTTGTGTAGTCTGAAGTATTCAAAGACTCATAAAGACCTTTGCATTAGCAACGAACTCTTCGTTCTCTTCGCAAAATAATTTGTAGTCGACATACCTAATTCCAGAAGTTGGTAATCGAATTCTCAGACAGTTGCAATGACATGACCGGTTCGACTCCGACCCGATGGGAGCCTGCGACGCCCCATTGTTGCGCAAGAATCGAATCGTCTCATTAGTGGGCCGAGCGCGCGGGGAAAGTGAAATCAACCGACGATCAGTGAAAGTCTCAATGACAGTTATCTAATTTTGATAGCAGGTTGGTGATTATGACGCGTCTAGTCGTGGGTGATCTTGGACCAGTTTAGGGAAGATCAATTAGAGACGGATGTGATACGAAGATGCTACACAATCGTCGGCATCAATTTCCAATTCGTTTTTGGTTTTCGATCGTGAGCAACTTCTTCCGCATTGATTTTACGAGACTAGTATTCTCTCAAGTACTTATAGATATATATAGAAGACAAAGTAGATCAAGATAGCTGGCTGTCTAGTAGATATATACTGCGAGTACAAAATATGCTCCTTGTTTGGGCTATTTGCTTCAGTCATCATATCAAAGAACAAACAAAAAACCACCTGTTTTACTGTAGTATGACGTAAGTCTCCAAAACAACTGTATTGTTATTTAATGTACCTATTAGATAATTAGTTAGTAGTTCACGACACTGTTACAGGCGAGGGTGATCAGGGAAAAAAAAGGTTACGGTACGGTTTATCGATTCAACAATTATTTTTTTTGCCACAGATTTTTGCTCGGTAATATAAGCTACATTAACGAGCAAAAATCTGTGGCAAGATTTTTAAGTAGATGACAAAAAAACACTTCTTTCTCAGCTTCTAACCTCAAAAATACGACATGAATAGAATGATGAACGGTACCACATTAACACTCGACAATGAGGTTTTATCTAAGAAATTGCATTCCAACGCTGAGTCAATGGGCATTCTTTGTTATCCGTAACGAGTTGCTACAGATACCGAACAACAGTATAGTTATTGAGTGGAATTTCCTTTTACCAACGATAACATTAACTTGCAAATATCAAGGTCATTGTCTCAGCGTATACGTAATGATAAAATCTACTGATTTAACATTATTATTTTTTTAGATTTTTTTAAAACTTAGGCACTCTTGTTTATGTTATTGCCTAGATAAAAACCTAATGTAAAATTATATATTTTGATTATAACACGGTCTACGGATAATTCCAGCAAGACTTGCGAGCAAACATAATGGGATGTTGTCTGGTTTAACAATATTCTAAGGAAAGTGGATCAGGAATATAGCAGGAAGGTGCAGAGTTGGGGGATGTCACTTAGCTTGGCTTGGCAAAGTCTGCTATAATCTAAGTGGATAGAATAAAGATGACTACATTATTGTGTGAGAAGCGGTTAAAGCGAAATGTAACATATCGCGACAATAAAGACGTGGCATATTTCCAATTCCCGTTGGATGACATCATAGTGATGGCAGAACCGTTTGAAGTAATGGGTACTTAACCTATCTATACATATAATAATAGAGAATAAATATGTATTGCGGTTAAACAAGTGTGTCAAATGTCCACACATTTTTATTGTATGCACGTAGTAAACTATTTTGGGAAGGTAATGTACAAATTTGTCAGATGCCAATCCTAGTTTAGATTTACCGTTCCATTTACAATATTCGAACATTTGCCAACTAGTAATTCATACGGGGTTATGAAACCTAAAAAACTTAAAGATTTTACAGGATCAGTCAAACCTTGAAGAGAAAGCTTCGAAAAACTTATCTTTAGATATCTGCAGTATTCTTGAAAGGATCAATGTTCAATTGTTAACCTTCATGCATCATCTATTCAGTTGTAATCGTTATGTATGTGTTAAACGCATTTACAAAAGCACTAATTTTAACTTCTTATACCTGTTGTAAGTATTTAGTCAATGCAATGGAGTCACAGGCAATAAATTAAAGCAGCATGGCGGACTGCCAAAGATGTCCAACTAACAACACCACATTAGATTGCTTAGAAGTTTTGTTTGAAATATTTTCTTCTTGTACACACCGAATTCTTGGTGGGTTACGAAAGAAGCGTGTGTCTTGTTCTTTAGCTTAACAAGAATTTTATCGCGCTTCCGCAAGTCACGGTTTGATCTCCAACCGTTGCCAAAATATTCGGTACTACTTTACCTTCATCAAATCTATCTGAACTTAGTTCCTCAGGGTTTTCTGGATTTCCCCAATTTTATGTCAAATTTTTAAGCTAACTGACAAGCTATCTTACTGCAATTCAAAGACTTGGCAGGAAACTAACAACCATAGAAACCATATTTAAAATATTTTATGCGGCCAAAGGTCAGGTTTTCGACCGCGCTTAAAATAGAATTGAGCCATTTGGTAGATATAACCTTCAGACGGACTTCGGACGAAGTTTGATTTCTAGCACCATTTACTATATAAGAAGACAGAACGTAAAGCTACTCATACTTATATCAACGTCATTGTGAAAAAAATAAATAAACACCGGATTTTGTAAATTATCCTTCTTCTTCTGTTGTTCATTCATTGTTATCTTCCTATCCTTTCTTGATTGTGTACAATTCTACTGACATAATTGTATTATGCGCTTCTGTATGATAGGTACCTACTCGTTACATAGCCTGATAAGATAAAAGGTGTACAGTGTTTATCAATAACGAGACATGTTGTTATGTTATAATGTCTTTAATATCAGCGTTCAATGTTTTCTAAATATCCATTATAATGATTAAAGTTAAAAATAAATTAAATTAAACTAAATTGACATTGATAATATGTATAAAAAACCGGCCAAGTGCGTGTCGGGCCACGCGCAGTAGGGTTCCGTAGTAGGTCTCAGTTAGTCGACTATAACTCTGTAACCAGTTAAGCCTACTTAGCCGTGATAGTTTTCCTTGTAAGTTCATTATATGTGCTACGTCTGTGATTTTTTTCACATTTCTAGGTACAGCCATTCAAAAGTTAGAGGGGGGGGTAACTCGTATCGAACAAAAAATTTCACTTAAAATCTAGATATTTCGCAAATGGCTCGCTTAACCGAAAAATGATCTTGACACACCCATAATATTTTTGAAAGACCTATCTAACGATACCCCACACGAAGGGGTACGCGAGAAAAAAAATATTCATCCCTACTTTACATGTTTGGGAGCTACCCTAAAAAAAAATATTTTTCAAAATTTTATTTTACCACTTTCTCGGCGTGATCAATATACATATTCATACCAAATTTCAGCTTTCTAATAACAATAACCACGGAGCTATGCCGCGGACAGACAGACAGACAGACAGACAGACAGACAGACAGACAGACAGACAGACAGACAGACGGACAGAGCGAAACTATAAGGGTTCCTTGTCGGACTACGGAACCCTAAAAAAGTACCGGTCAATGATGAATTACAATAAATACATTTTACGATAAGGTTCACAGGAAGCTTGTGTTACGTAGTACACATTTACCTACACGTCACAGCAGTCCAAGAAACAAGTAGTTCCCCGCACATGGAGGATACAATATAACTATTTTCTATTATATTTCCTCTATCTGCTAAATATTTGAAATTGTCACTCACAAAATTTCAGTCATTTTACACATTTACGAATAATGTTCATACTTTTTAAGTTATCTTGAGGTAGAATTAATAAAAAGTAAACTTATATCGAAATCGTTTGACGTAAAACAATAAATATTGTAAAAAACAGTTTAATCACCATAAAATAGAATGTTTTTATGAATCTGTTGCCTCATATTTTTTGGTGCATCCGGTTGTTTTAGTATACAAGACTAACAATACATTAAATGTATATATTATAATAATATATTATTTAAATTAGTATTTCCTCGGACCAAATGTTTTCTTCATAAATGAACTAATTAACTTTTCTAAGGCAGCTTTAAGCGACTTCTTTTGTTTACTACTCTTATCTGAATCAATTGTTACTTCGGACACATATTTACACTCATCAAAGTTTGTAACACTTGTTCGCACATTTATTTTCACTATATTACTGGAACTGATCATTTCTACACTTCCGTCATTCTCCAAGACATCGATACTGCACTCGTCACCAATGATCGTAACACTTCCCACGTTTCTACATATCTTTATGTAGTTGTTGTTGCCTATTATTTTTAATCGATTATTGTTCTCCTCCATTTCCATCTTTAAATTGCTCCCGATTAATGAATATTTCTTCATATTTATTTCTATTACCACTGCAATGTGTGTCCGACACCACATAAACTAACAATGAACTTTCAATTGAACTGTATCCTGCTTATATTTGAGCGCTTGGTCGGAGATGATGGTGAATCCCCGGTGAGTCGCCGTTATGAAATCATCGTGGCATGTTTTGATATTATTAGTGTTTATAATTTGCACTATTTCTTTATCTACGTTTTTATCATAATCGAAACAAATAAATTGCAGATTTGACCTCTGCCAATTTGTAATGTTTCCCACGATCCTATTGTTGCTTGTGTATCGCACCCCTGCAGTTCATATTTCACAATAGGCAATTTGCATGGTGTTTATATTAACCATTAAAATATGTATAAGCGGATAAATCTTGTCAGTGCCATATAACTTTGGTTCAGCGTGTCGTTAATCGTTTTAACGGATTGTCAACTTGCGTGAGCGTTGGAGGCCGGATGGCCTCAGGTCAGCCCAGGTGTCACGGTTTAATACCCATCTTGAGATTATCGATTAGGTACTAAAGATAATGACGTGATTTTACATTGTCACGGATTTAACGGGTTAGTAAATTATTATCCACAGATTCCCTCCCCTACCTAAACCAAACAGCTATTCTACTTATAATAGAAAATTGTATCAACTACAGCTAATAGTCCGTTATCTCCTTGTTTATAAATTATTACATGAGAACTCATATAGAAGATTAAAACAACAGGTCCGTGGTAGCAATTTGCAATCTTTATTGTATTAATGTATTCTGTTTCGTTTGATGCAGCGTTTATTGACGAAGACGCCGCCATTTTAATTTGGTTGAGAATAACCGTCTCGATTCAGTTTTAGTTTCGCGAGGAGGCGGCTGCTCGTTAGACGATCACCAGGACCTGTTATTTGCCTCGCCGACAATGGCATCCGACTATTGGTAACTCTAGAACGCCTCTTTCATCTTGCGTGAAATTGCCTTTTGATCGTTGTTTTTAACTGGTTCTGTGTCCGCATGAATATATTATTTGGACAAAAACTTGATAGCTTTAGATTGAAGATCGATGCAGATTTGATTTGTTGGAGCGGGATTAGAATTGATTCCAACAATTTAACACAATAAGACCTAATAAAATGTAACTATTATTCTAAAGAAGTCAATACTCCCGGAGAAGTTATTCAAGTTTAAATTCTAATATCCTTCTCAGGATAATGACATCATGCTAATTGAATACAGGCAGTCCTTGCGCAGTTATTGATTATATTCGAGCTCATTAGGCGCAAGTCAATAAGAACGTTGTTGGCTGCGCGTCTGCTTCACCATTTATTATCTGGCTGCAGAACGCATCAATTACGAATATTAATTCGAGATGCAGAGCAAAAATAGATCAAACTCACGCGCATCTAATGTATGCAATCACGGCCACATCTGTTCGAGTCCTTTAATTGTATTTTGATTTGGATATGGCAGTTCCAATCCGTGTTTTGTTTATAACATGACGTCATGCATAACCAGTTCATATAAAGTATGAAAATACTTATCAATGGAAGTAACGAATTGAAGGATTATAATAATAGGACTAGTGTTCTGGAACTTAACATTCTCGTAAGCTTATTGATTTTGAATATTTAAACCAAACTTTTCATAAAGATAAGGAAAATCATTAAGAATATGAAGACTTTATTACCAACTATTACAATTTTTAAAGCTGTGACCCTAAAGTCCTCTATTTGTGACCAAATTAAACTAAGAATGCTGATGACGACGGGAACAAATGACAATAGGTCATTAGAGTTATGATACTGGGAACAATTTGGCGGTGGTCTTGCTCTACATTCGTTGCACATTAATCTACTTAAATAGTAATAAAGGCTATACGTTACGTTATCGCAAACAAAGTCGTTACGTTTGGTATTACGTCACCTTTGCTAATACATGACCGGTCGCTTTGATCATGCGTAGCGAAATCCAATTGGCGAAATATTATAAAAACCTTCATTTATCTTTATCAGCATGAATTTTCTGTTAATACAATGAACTTCTCATGACTTCGGCTGATGTAAATAATACTTTTTTTTTTGGATTGGAAATCATCAAATGACTCTCCCGTGTCAGAAAACCCATCCATGTTCCTTCCTCAGTCCTTTGTATTCCTGGGGCGCGGTAACTCTTTCGAACACCCTGCAGCATGTCACTAATAAATACTTGCGCTAAGGAATTCTAATGAGGTGCCCAAAACAACGGTTCCACTAATAATTGTCCAAATGCAATAAAATCGCGGTTAGCGTTTAGGTAACAAAGTCCGTGCTTTCAATCGACATTCGGCTGGCTCTCGGCCGAGTCGCCGAGTCGCGCTTCTTGGAATTAAATGTCGCACCGCTCCAAATAGTTCGTTGCACTGTCCTCGCATCCAGCCATGGTGACCTTACTCGAAACAAGACCACGTGCCTCATTTCATATCACCGATATTATTAAACTAGTAGTTATAACCGTCCTAGATTGCATTTTGCATTCACTTCCTCTTCTATAGAATTCTGCTATTCATTCTACTGACCTATTACAAATATTAATTTTATATTATATCCTATGCCAATTATTGCGGTTGCTTTATTTATAATCATATCAATTACAATTTTGTTGTCAGTCTAACTCGCTGCAAGTCTGTATTTATAGCGTGCAGTTACTGAAGCAGGTAATTCATTTTTTCTCGCTCCAATGAAATTTTAATTCAACGTTGCAATTAGGCTTTAGTCCAAAGTTATTCTTTGTTAACATTATTTCTAAGATTGAAGTAATTCCTACTGTTACACAATATGACGTGCAGATAGCGTGTCTCTGCTTGATAGCATCTAAATTGCAAATGTAACAAGAACTAAAAGTGGCTTGCTTGATTGATTTTCCGAGTACAAAGAAAAAATTGTAAAAGATTTATGTGACAATCACATTCGTGATAAAAACGACAGAGAAGTTAAATAGGTCTTTAGTAAAAATCTCCACTTATTTTTATGAAATAATACCCTACGAACAAAGCAAAAATTAAAGAATAAAAGACATTTCAGAAAATCTTCTTCAACCTTGTATGATGCATTCCTGATCATAGTACATTTGAGCTTTACTGTAACTTGTAATTATAAAGATAAATATCACGTTCACCTTTGTTAGCTGGTAATTACTAAATAGACATTGTGCAATCTGACCCAGGTGCGTGTCAGTAGCAGTGCTGACATAGTCACATAGCATAGTCGTAGCGTAGTCGTGTCGGCGACACCCGGTTTGTATTCAATACCTCATGATTAGTGTCATATGTGACAAGTAGACAAGTAAAAGTAGCCCAAAGATTATGGACTGAAGAATTTATGTCATGTTGTGATGGACGTTAGTCGATCATAACATGCCATGCAATGTTGTCAATGCAATTAACTGTTACACTTAAAGATTTTTAAGTTAATGAAAAGAACCATTTCTATCACCACATCTAGGTAGGGATTCTCTATCAGATTAATTCGTAGTCGGAATATAACTTGTTTGAAATTATCGGCAGACATCATTTTTACCGGTGCTTATCCGAAGGTGGTGAAACTGGCCATTCAGGTCTGGTCTATCAGGCCGATATTCATCAAGAATATTTTCAGTTCCTATGAGATGGCTTCAAATCCATGCTCATGACAGGATCTATGCTTGAAAGATACTTTTAGAACACTTGCCTCTGAATGTCACACTATTATTACTAGCGCTTTTATCTTACTGATTTCTTATAAATCGATTCCTACTCTCAACCAAAGTACGTTCACTTTTTACTAGTTTTTACAATTCCAAATTCACATGAACTTTATGTAAAACTTTTGGATCAGCGTCACCTAGTTTGGTACCGTATAATTAGGTAAGTGGTTACAACTGTAACGAATGACGTAAGATAACAAAGCTGTTGTTAATTTTTGCTTTCGTTAGGAGTTATGTGATATAATAAAAGTAACCAAGTGGGTCGCGCTAAAGTGCCGTGAGAATATGAATTTCAATTAGTTTAGATACATCTTCAGTAACTTTTTTAGTAACATAAGATGTTATACAATTTTATTGTGATAAGTTCTTTTCTGGGGCCTTACCATGACGTGCCAAAACAACATTATTTTCGTTATGAAAAAAAGACGGAGCTATACGACGTTAGTAGCTGTGTCACGCTCTCAAACTTGAAATATGATTGCAAAAACAAGTGGTGGTAGAGCCCCTGGTAATGAAGGAAATAGGTTTAGACGATTTTCATTTTTCAATTTGAAATTTCATCGATTTCTTTTTTGTAACCATTTATATTTTTTGCTTGAATTATCGTATACCTAGTTAAATTTTAAAAGGAAACAAAAATGAACCGTTAGTGTTATACGCACAATAGATGATAATAAAATATTCACAAATTGTACATCTATGAAAATGTGCTAATTCCAGTGATTACTGCATTTAATAAATACCAGCCTGACGTCAATTTAAAGTTCAAGTAAAAGGTCAATTGCCAATTTCCTTTGAGATTGTCAGTGGTTAATTGCTTATTGAGGAGATCTATGCTCTGTGCCAGAACTGGAATAGTATGTAGCCATGGTATGCTTGTACTGGCAGTCTGGCAAATTGTGGCTAAGACTGTAACTCCTCAAATATATAAACGATATCCATAGTGTTTTATTTTCCATTTTTAGATTTCGCTTCGAAGAATCGGTTTTTCTACAAGCTCTTGTGTAATGGTAGCGCTTCTTCTTAGATCAAGTGTTTATTAATAACATATTGAAGGTTTATTATTTTTAGCAATTTGGTTTGAATATGGAATTTGAGTTCGACACATTAGTAAAGTACAAAAAAACTAATAGTTCATCTTTATTGTAACTAGTACCATAAATAAAAATATGCATTTGCATTAAAAATTTTGAGAGCTGTTGCAATTAAAAGATCTTGTGACTTTAAATCGCTATTGTATTGTAATCATTATACATATACAAACGAATGAATAATCTTCCTGCAGTGAAATATGCTTGACCCTGAACCATTTTCTGTTGTTAACATAAAATTAGTTAGTCAGGCGCGTTTAACAATTTATTTATATTTTATGGCATTTCACACGGACTCACCGACACCACAATAAGCTCCCACCGTAAAATGGTAGACATCACTCCGTTCAGGTACCTAACTCGAAAACAACTAAAAAACAAAATTGACAGCCAGCGTCCAACGTAATATATTAATGAAAAGATGGGATAGAAAAAAGATATTAGAATTCGAATTTTAAAAGGCGGCGCGTTCAAGCATCTGTGCTAGAGTTTATTTTGTTTGAGTGTTCGGAAAAGAAAACAAAAGTGTGGACGTTCTTTTCTCCTATTTTGCCTCTGACCTCGGCTCTTATTGACAATGGCTGCCAGAATGAAATATGGCGCGCCTCAAACGAAAAAGAGATTAGGTAGACGATATTATTTCTCGTCTATTGTGGAGTATCGGTGCGGCGCGGCACTGTTTTCCGTTTCAAATGCATTTTACCGTGTTATTTTTTTAATCACCTGTTAAGCTGTGACGAAGGTTATATGTTTTCTTAGGATATGATGGTATCCATCATATTATCATTAACATAACAAATACGGTTTGATTTACAAGAACAAATTGGGTGTTTAGATACAAAAAAAATAATAACGGCATGGCTTAAAATTGAACAATTAATTCTGAGATGTTTAGGACTTTGATCATGTTAAAACTAAAAATCCTCCCAACCTTCCAATCTTTTGTTGTATGAACCAACTGGCTCTGTTGGTACTGTAATGTTACTACATTACAGTACAAAATCACGCTTATCTTTAATTGAATAGTAGCAAGCAAGTGATCCAAATCAGCACATAAATATCACGATGCGTTGGCGCCTGGGTTAGTTGACCACTAACACATGTGCGGAGGGAGGGAGGGGGTCTGGAGGGCCGGTAATGAAGCGGCGCGTGTGGCAGAGGGCAGACACAATAGCCGCCGCCGCCGCCGACGCGCCGAGCCTTCTCAGAACCGGTCCCGAGGGCAGCGCTCTGCCGAATTTCGCGTCGACCACCCATCGGCCGCTCCGTCCTGGGCGATACTTATCGCGCCTGTATTTATGACTAGAAACACCATTACAGATACAGTCCTCAGGCGAAGAAATCGCAACTCGAGACCACCCGTTGTAGTTTCTGTTGCCTGTGAAATAAATCGCTCTGCGGTTTCTGCCCGCGCTTGCCATTTGACTTACGCTTGGTAACAGCCGAGCCGTAGTCATAAATTCCCTGATTGAAGGACACCCGTCTCATTCTTTAGTAGCCTGTTAACACTTCGATATACAAATTTTTAAAATCACTTTCAATAAGCAACTCTAGAGCCAGGCTTTAGTAAGGAAAGAGAAGGAAAAGTGCACCGCTAGATGCAAGGTGCGAGTGAGATGGAAGCCTGCACCGCTAGTCAGTGCAACGATCTCGCCTACTTAACGTCTACTCTACTCAACAATAGTGTTGTCGTTACTGTCAATCTTGAAATCATCGATGCATTGTCAGATGAATCAGAACTTGTATGCCATTGCAACGGACCATGCGTAGTCCGTTATGAATACACTATAGTTTACACCTTCCTAAGAGTGATTGCGGATTCTCTCTCAAAATGTTGTTATTTGATAATCGTTTGTCTCAGATTGCATATGTTGTAATGGTAACACAAATGATGAATTCATCAAATTTCGGTCGGTGACGCATTGTACCGATAACTTTAAAAAAGTGAGTGACATTAGAGCGATCGTAAACGAACTTGTCTGTTACCTTGTCGTGGCCACATTATAAATAGATGACGCATCTACCGAAATACTTATATTGGCAGTGAACGTTACGTTAAATAATATAAATGTCTACTCCACGTGGATAGAAGAATATGAATATTAGACTATGGAGATATTGGCCCTGATGAAGCAATCTTGTCTTAAGATACACGTATGTATGTAGAACCAACTTGAGTAGATTATAGATGCTGCAATAGTTTAGATTAGATGAATAATATTGCAATCGATAAATATGAATCGAATTCTCCCATCCCTGAGGCGTACAGTTCATTGAGTAAACCTGTGTCCCAGGCTGCGCAGGCGCTGCGCCGCGGGCGCGCACGAACTGCCTGTGTTCGTGTGTGCGTCTGTGTCAGCCACTTATTTGTTGTGAACACTCGTAAGTTTAGAAGCTCGCCGGCGCCCGCGCCGCTCTCCAACGTGTTTCGTTAGCTTTAACAGTTGTTATTGTATATTTATTGTTGTTGTTCGTTTCTCTGGGAATTATGGGTTGGTCTTTAATATTGTTACTAACTATAAAATATTTTTTACATGATTTATTAAAAACCATGCTAGTTGAAAAAAGTCTTTCTTATGAAACGACGACAAAAATGCGACCTTAAAAGACGTGCCTGGAAGAGTTCTCAACCGTCGTTTTTAAGAAACATTTCCATTACTCTTTCTGCTATCAGTAAAGTGAAGTTTACTACTTCATTATCAATGATTGTATAAATCTAAACGAAAGCTTGTTTAATAAACATAGATTTCCGTGTTGACTCTGACATCGGCAATCGGCAGCACGAGCGAGGGAAAGTTTAACTTTCTGAATACTGATCGATTAAAAGTAAAAGTGCCTTCTATGTTTTGAGAAGTTTAATTTGCGTAATAATATATTATGCGAATTACGTATAAGAATGTTATAGGCGGTGAACTGAATCTAAAGTATAGTTACACCATATTTGATGGTGAAAAGAATATAAAATAGATATATAAAACCATGTCGTATTGCTTAACAAATACACAAAGGTGTGAGGACATGTATGAATGCAGCAATGCAGTCTAAAAGGTGGCGAAGGAGGAAAATTGTGCGAAAAATTGCGTCGACGACGACAACTTACCAGAATTCTGGCCAAAAATGAGGATAAAACGTGTAAGATGATTAGATGACCTGTAAAACAAAATTAATTCGAAAGCTGATGACTCGTAGGATGAGAGTGATTACACTTTGATAATTGAATTACAGGTGTTTTTAGTAAGGATCGAGATAATTGTTTTTTTTATGTTTTTGCTAATCCTTTTTAAAAATGCGGGCAACAGATAAGTTTTTCATTTCATAACATAGGATCCAAAATATTAGTTGTCCTATTGAAATTTAAATTTACAAAAACATATTTCTCGGGTCGAATCTTTTCACTAAACGGTGAATTAGTATGTAGAAGTGTCGTTTGAATGTTACAATGTGCGCAAATGTCAAGAATCACTATGGTCTATGGAATTTCCGACACCTCGAGCCCTTTTAAGGTGCGTCGCAGAGACATTAGCCATGTATTGCACTTAGTATCGTATAAGTAGTGGAAAGTTGTTGGCCCATCACCGATGTTAGTATCTTTATGTGAGGTCTTTTACTTGATGAGGAAAATGATGTCTGTAAACTAAAGAGTAATTTGAATACTTTAATTTAACACTTTCGAATTTAAAACAACTTTTTAATTATTTAATTGAACCTAACTATTTCATAAATGAAGATTTTAAAGAGTAGGTTAAAGACCGAGCGATTTCATGTTCAATGAGAATTTGACCTAAAAGATGCAGTAAAGTTAGCACAAGTGTATCAGAATACAACAAACAATGTCCCTGTTCGACGCGACGGTTTCTACAAGAACTAGGCAGTTTGGCTGGCGCAACATCGTCATCATACTTTAATACAATTCCACCATCTTACAAAGAACCGTCGTGAAATCCAAAATTACCATTTATTGCTTCATTATTGCTCTCGAGAGGGAAGCGGGGAGGCTCTGCTTACATTGGATACCGATAACAACACGCAGTTTGTATAGCTGTGCAAATACAGTCGGTTTGGTAGCAACACGCGCGATACCAAGAACTTTCTCGTTTACTTACCGTTGTACTTAAATTATATTTATCTTTGTTATTTCTATTAAGTCACCTACGGATGTGAACTCTGATAATGTTGTTTGCTTACACCTCTTCGTTGAAGTATTATTTTTAACGTTTACATTGATTGTCAAACATGATAATGTCGGTTAGTGACCAAAGAAGTTCAGTAATTTTAAGCTGCGACTTGTCCTAAAACTACTTAATCTAATAAACATTTAAATATTTTTTAGTCAAGCAGGTCAACAGAATGGTGGGCGAAATTGGTTTGTTTATAGCATGCTAAAATACTGCGTAGTAGTGTCAGCCCACCCATGTCAAAAACAAAGGGTTCAGTGGCTTAGCTGTATTAGTTATCATGAACGTGCAGGCACGTATGTACAGTCAACGCCCTCACTATATTGTTTACTGTATATGACAAAGATAAATCGCTACTATAGAGGAAAAAAGCATTCCAGTCAGGTACTATAATAGGGTGTTTACTTTGAGCAATGATAATCTGATGATTGAACGTGATTTGTGGCTACTTCTCTTTTTGGTTGAATTTTGTCATTCGCCTGGTATTAAATTTGTAAAGTTCAAAAAGGTTATAAGTATTACAAAGAACATAGATGTAGATTCAAAATATCTCGTAGCAAAGACACAGCTGCCACAGTTAGCGACACTATTGTAGTTTCGACATACTCGACCAGAAAAATACCATTGAAGAAAAAATATAGATCCTAAAAACGGGTTGAAGGAAGCAAAAATTCCAAACTCTAGCGTAAATTCAGACACCTTAAGGTGAACGATTTGACAAAGGCTTCCAAGTGGCCTGAACTGAATGGAATAAATAACTTCGTTTTAAGTCTAGGAACATTTAGAAAGTAATGGAATACTAAACCTAGAAAAAGTGAGTTAATTCCTCAATCTAAAAATAAGGGTGATTACTGCTGTTGGGCAAATAAAAAAAATAATGAAACCAAGGCGTTTCCTTTACAGTTTTTATTTCTTCGTTCCCTTCACTGTCTTATTCTGCGTAATTTTTATAATTATGTTTATAAATACCACGACTGTTGACGTAAATCATAAAATTACACCATTATATGTTTACTATGTGTAATAAGACGTTTTTTGCAGAATTTTAAATATTCATACATGCTGATAATGTTATAGATGTTTTTTTTTGCGAACCTAACTGTGTTTTACTTCATGAAAATTTGATTTTTTACGTAGAATTTATTGGACGGATTGCAAATACAAACAATTGTTTGAAAATAAATCTATGGTGCTGAAGTTGTTTTGAAAAAGGTGAATGGTAGTATTCTTAGGATGACGTTATTTATTTATGAATTGTGTGTTGAATGATTTCGAGAAGATCAGGTGATCTATTTTTAGTGTTCCGTAGTAAACAAGGAACCCTTATACTTTCGCCATGTCCTGTCCGTCCGTCTGTATCGTATTATTCCTCATAACTGTTCAATGTTACCAAGTGAAAGACAGCCCGTAATTTTATAATTTCTAGTATTTGTACTTTTCCAGATTAATCGATTTTTTTAACGAATGAGCACTGAGCACTCTCGTTCACTGCAAGTTGGCACACCGAAGCACAAATTAAAAGCATTTATTGTTTTTCAAATAAAGCTAAGCATTCCTGACTAAACAATCATACAAAACGTTTTTTTGCGTCAATAAATTGGCACCTAAGTATAGCTTAGTGTAGGCCTGGTGTATCTAATTGGTGCGGTGCGAAGAGTTGGGCCGTGGGAACACGCCTGCGGCAGTCAGGGTGCTTCAATGAACCTGAGCATGGCCGTGAATAAAGCTATTGTTGCTATGCAATTTATCTGGTTATCAGCTAATTTGAGCTTTCGATGTTCATTTAAAAATAGTTCGGAATTCATTCATGCGTCTGTTGATATTCGTAATGGCAATCCAAGGTTTTTCTTCCAGAATAAAGATTTTCTTCGCGTGTCAGGCATAAAAATTAACTTGTGGAAAAATACGAATGATAAAGTTCTTAATAACAATACAAGAAATAGTCATTGTTTATTTGGTGTATTTTCTACTCTTTCCTCAAAGACCTCATAGTGATGTAACTGCCCACCTCACACGCGTGCTTAGGGTTAGAATCTGTCGATTGTACTCATTTTCAGTTCTCGTATTGATTTTCCTTAAAATGTAACTGTTTTAAAAAGTACAGTAATCAAGAAAAAGACGTTGAAATGTTTGCAAATGTTGGTCCTAACGTAAGAAAGTCTAACAGTATTTTTTATAAAAAACTATTCTTCCTGCAATTGTTATCAAGGAAATATTTGGAATAACGACTACAATTTCTAATAATATAGGAAAACATTACCAAGCCCCACATTTTACTTGAGCATAAGTTGAGATCTCTCTGCTGATGATATGAGTTAGATTATAGTAACTAGTAGTAACGGTAAATATCTTGTTGAAATATAAATAACATGAAAGCGGGATTTCTTAGGAAAGTAATATCTCAGTAGTGTTTGTGGAGTTGTACGTTACTTTCCAGTTTCCTATCAGCTTATCGATGTCACGTATCTAATGATTGTAAAATAAATGATCTTTAATAGATGAGTAACTATGTAAGGTATTTTATCATGTAGATCTATCTTTTTATCTAGTTTGTGATACAATGAGTTTTATATCTGTTTACAAAATGAAATGACTACCGAGGTTTATGTTTTAACATTATTTTATATGTCGATTACAAATAGAGTCTATCGTCATAAATCAACATGTTGTAACCTTGGTATTGACAGGGTTTGGGCTAATGTGGAGCATATCACACACTTGTCAACGTCGTTGCGCGTGCGCACCGCACGTGCAGGGCGCGGGCGACCAGCTGACTAGAGAAAGCCGCCTCGCTTGCCACACCCAGCTGCAAGTTTTCCGGCTGTTTTATAGATACAAGGTTTTTGTGCAGTGTGAAACTGTGACTCTATGGAATAAAAATCACAAATAGTCTTTTCGCCCATAGAGTCAACTTGCAGAGTTCACAAATAGAGATGAATCGGTTATTGATTTGAATGATATATGCAAAAATAAAACATGAACGTAAATAATATAGCATGAACACTACATTATTATTCAGTAATAGATAATAATGCCCGTTCATTTGTTTTATAGTCTAGTAAACACCCAAGTCTCCCGAGTCCTGTTCGCATATAGAACGAGCTTGGAATTTTAAATGCGATGTCGTCACCAGCCCTGAGGTCATTCCCGGGCGTATCCCTTCACTTACTATGTGCAAGAGCAACATGTCCAACGACTGCATTCGAAATTACCCGGAGACATGGCGCTGACTCATAGTTAATGCTCAATTAAAAAACCGGCCAAGTGCGTGTCGGGCCACGCGCAGTAGGGTTCCGTAGTAGATCTCAGTTAGTCGACTATAACTCTATAACCGGTTAAGCCTACTTAGCCGTGATAGTTTTCCTTGTAAGTTCATTACATGTGCTACGTCTTAGATTTTTTTCACATTTTTAGGTACACCCATTCAAAAGTTAGAGGGGGGGGTAACTCGTATCGAACAAAATATTTCACTTAAAATCTAGATATTTCGCAAATGGCTCGCTTAACCGAAAAATGGTCTTCACACACCCATAATATTTTTGAAAGACCTATCTAACGATACCCCACACGAAGGGGTACGCGAGAAAAAAAATATTCATCCCTACTTTACATGTTTGGGAGCTACCCTAAAAAAAAATATTTTTCAAAATTTTATTTTACCACTTTCTCGGCGTGATCAATATACATATTCATACCAAATTTCAGCTTTCTAATAACAAAAACCACGGAGCTATGCTGCGGACAGACAGACAGACAGACAGACAGACAGACAGACAGACAGACAGACAGACAGACGGACAGAGCGAAACTATAAGGGTTCCTTGTCGGACTACGGAACCCTAAAAAATGTAGTAAGACATGTTTCAGAACATATGATTGACATTCTTGGTTTCAAAGTCATATTCCCTCTCCCCGGAAAATGATGTTGATTGAATAACATTTTAAATAAGCGCTACCACAAGTTCTACAGAAATAAATCATCATAATATCTGTAGTCGGAAAATAATAAATTTATTTGTGTGCCGCATCAAAAAAAATGCTCATCGGTATATTGAATTGCAAAGCCCAATCTATGTAAGTTCTAAAACCCAAGAGCTAGTTTTGACTGACTCACCTGTCTTCAAGAAATCGTTAATCGATAGATGGGAGGTTCACAGTGACTCAGGCACTCAACATGTTTGTTATCAAATATCGAAATCGAAGTATTTTTTTTTTTTTTTTTTTAAAAAAAATGGTAAAACATGGTCTGATGGAAGCCATGTTCACAGAATAGCCATCACACGATGTGCAGTAGACAATATAATGTGAAATGAATTGTTTCCCCCTCATACGGTGACCGCAAACATTTATCGTTCAGTGGTTAAAGCCAGTTTTGTTGTCAATGTGGTCTTTTTGGATTTTTTTTCTCTTTTTTTGTTTACTGCCTTCGAGTATTTCACTTTTATTTCAAGGTTGACGATACTCTGCTAAATTGATATTATGTTGTGTTGCTATAAATATTTAGTTTTCTTCGTGAAGTTTCGAAGTGATGATGACCATCGTTTTGTTTCGATAAATTGTTAAGTAAACTCACTTCAGCAAAAGATCTTTCCAAATCTCACATCTTTCTCAATTATGTTGGCATTCACGTTTAAATCTATTCTACTTATAGATATATCAACGTTATTCTTGTTTTCTATTTTTGTTGTTCTATCTTGATGGAGATGTAAAGGGATTAACGTTTTTCAACTTGAATATTTTTTAGATTCACACCGGTATTGTTTATAAATAATGAGGTTTTTATGCGACCTACCACCGACCTCACATTTGTTCCAAGCCGAAACGATATTGGTCGTAAAGTTTATAAAATCCAATCATTTGAATATAAATAGCTTTGTCTAGTTTTTTTGTTCGGACACAGTTTGATTACATTATAAAATATTATGTTAATATATCGCGAAGGAGGCGCCGCCGCCAATAATGGGCACACCTATTTTCCCAGGAGTGTCGTTAGAGGCGAAGGTTGAAGTTTATATCGAGTAGTTGGGCTACATGGCTACTGGTAGATATCTAGTTTCATTATAAGGTTTTGATGCGCTCAGCATAAAATTGCCTTCTTAAACATGCTATACACGAGGCCAGTGATTTTCTGCAACACAATGAATTAAATAAAAATTGTCTCGAAGATATTTTATCTAGGATCTAGGAAAAAATTAAACGAATTGGTAAACGTATTACGTAATATCTATTATTTTGTCAAAGTAGCGTTTAACTCCAGTTCCTTAAGAATTGACGTAAAAAGTACAGCATGTTTTATCGTTTCCACGAAAAACGCTTTCTCTACCGTCAGCGGTATTGCTCAAAGAATCTTGGTTAATGTCATTACAGCCTGCTATTGGCAGCAGTTTTGTAACGTCGTTTTAATTTAAAACGTTTTTCTTTCACGGGTTTTGAGGAAATAATCTTCTAGCTATTAGGTAGCATTGTTTACTTAAGAATATGCTGAAAGTCGTTAGTCGGTTATTACCGTCTGACCTAATTAGAAATTTTAATCTTCGGTGCTGTTATTACCGTTTTACAGTTATACACATTAGGTGTTATTGAATCGTGTTCTATTTAGCACAGTTCTTGGTCTTTACAGGAGAAAACTTCAGTTACCCATAAGGATCACTTGAATTTTTTTAAGAGGCTGTAATAACTTGTTTCTTATCTGCTTTCTTACATCTTGTGTTGACAATTTCTTTCTATAGCTTAACAAGGAAAAGCTTTTCCGAGAAATTAATAGTGGTTGGCTTGGCGTCAAATATGGCAAATGATTCTCTACACAGTTACCTTACTTGCTTACAAAAAATCATTAATACTGGCAGTTATTCGGCACACCTCAATGCACATATTTTCTCACGGGACTTGCTTTAGCTGACGCTTCTCGGAAGTCAAATACAGAAAGGCATTCTTTGGTCTAATGCGCCGTCGTTATGTACATCGTTAATACCATAATTTGTCAATATGTACTAAGGTTTAATGTTACTTTTCTTAACGATCACTAGAATCCTATGCAAACAGAAATTTGTGGACAGTAAAAGAGACTTAAAATCTAAAATTTTACAAATACACAATAATATGTAGATATAAGTAATAATATATACACAATCACAAGACTTTTTGTTAGCCTCGAATTCCATTAGTGCTGTATGACGTCAATTTGCCATTCTGTCGATTACCGTCGATGACGCGTGTATCGATGGGCAACAATACAACTAAAGATATCCTCAAGTGGAGTCAAAGGCATGCGTGTGAGTTGCCGCATCTGATGAATGTGGGTCACAGACAATAGAGTTGCGTGTTTATGTTTATAAATATCTAGCACACATTCTTGCTAATGTCTCTCAGTAACAGGAGTTGAACACGGTGAACGCGGTTGAACGCGGGATTCACTGGAAGCTAAATCCAGCCCGACCTATTTTGCTGTTTCCGTTTCATTTGCGAATTGTAGGAAATGAAGTACCTATCTTGATATAAAATTCCGAGTAATAGTTTCAAGACGCATTTAGATCTCTCTTGCAAGCTCTACCATATCTCTGTTGCCTTATGCGGTAACTAAAGCTTTCTTATCAAGTAACGCGTTTAAGTGGTACTTGCCCTTAGAACAATTGAGTGTAACCTTACACAAACAGTTAGGTAGCCCATTTACAAATGTAAACTTGTAGATATACCTAATCCTATCGTAAAAGTAAAAATATAGGCTGGTTATCTAACTAACATTAAGATAAAGCGAGGGTTTACGTTGTGAGACACCGTTCTTGGAAACCGTTACCTTGTCTCCTTGCGTGCAAGCGACATTGTTACTTTCTGCTTTTGTTCACGACACCCACTAACCGAACCACTTGTGTTACTTAGTTCTCAAGCCTTAGACAGTTTTTGTATTTGCACAATACTATATTGCAATTTATTGCATCGTTACTTTCTCTATACAAAAATTCTATTGGCAGTTATTAACATCTACATGTATATTTTGACGATTTCACTTTTAATCTTAAGTACCATCTTATGTACATAGAACATTATGTCTATTAAGTAACATTTTGCTGTTTTATTTGTAGTCTGTGACTCAAGATAATGATATTCGATACACTTCGTGCTTAAGCATTTGTCTTTGCGCTGTGTTAATTTTCGCATTGTGTTTATTAATATGCAGAACATACGATAGTTAGAATTTTCAACAGTTTTTGTTGTATATTTAATATGGAGATAAACGATTAGGCTTTTAACTCACACAATATGTTATTTTTTTCCTATTTAGTATTAGCTTTAAACACTTTTGTTTATTTCTGGTTGCTCATTAGATGATTATAGTAAATCTTTGCTAATTCACAAAAGGGCGAGATATTCAAGTCGACGAACTACGTGCATTATTAGTGGTTTACCGCAGGGTGCTTTACTAGGCCTCCAATGTACGTGACGTTTGATTATTTTCTTTCGAATAACATGATTTTCTCTAGTATAATAGTAAAGTAAGCATTATTACATAGGTTTTGATAATATACGAAATTAGATCGTGTGTAATATACCAGAAAATTACAGCTCCTCAGAATATTTTCTTTGATTTGAATATTAACGATATTATATCATAAGGAGGTGCCATAAGAGTCATCACATCACAGCTTCGACAAGGATTTGTTTCACTAAAGAGAATTAACATGACAGTCATGTTGTGCGAATTACTGTATTCATTATTCATTCATTTTAACGGTAATGTAAGTCACATACTTGGAAATCTCAAAATGATGAACTGATTTTGAAGGCTTTTTAATATCAAGTAGGTACATGTTATATTTGATCAATTTTCACAAGATATTAATCTATTGTTATATCATTCTATACCTATCTTTTAACACTCACTCACACATTAACACTCCACATAGACAAAAATTAACACAAAAAATATAATATGTTAGCTACATTTTATTTCAGAAGAAGGTAAAATGGCTCTTCATAATGCACCTAGGTCTGAAACAGTTAAGCAGCTAATCAATCTAGACTCTTTACGAGCTGTATCAACAGCCGCAATATGTTCACACCACGAGCTATTTATCTGATCATTGATAATCTCTGTTTTGTTTGGTGAATGCAATTACAATTTCATGGCCCAAGTCTTATTTGCGATTATAATCTTGACTTTATAGCGTCTTTGAAGAAACTTGATTATCCATAAGAACAATAAATACAGTCAGGAAAAGGACAGTGCATCAATATATCAAATCGAAGTCTACAACTTCAATGTGCTTTTGACAAATTTATTGCAAATATTGCTTTAATTTTTGTAAAAATATGATTTTATTAGCGTTGTTATATGGGAACACTATCAAGATTATAGCTGCCAACTTTTTCCAGACGAAACCTGTCTGTTTAAGACGGTTTTTTTGGTTGATATGAGAGGCCAGCCACGAGATGTTGCCGTTAGCTCTTAAAATATGCGATCACGACCGGATACTGTTATTTTGATATATTTTTCTTACGCCAGACTAGAGTTTTAATAGCCAGTATGTGCCCCTTTAATATCCATATCATTTTCTAGTAATGTGTTTCTTTATTCAGAATGTTCGAGGATTTGAAATCCCTTTGCATAAACTACAAGTCTTTTAATGAGACTGTTCAGCGTTGCTTGAATAAGATTAATAGCGGTGTCTAAAATGTTCGCACGTTTGTAGCCACTTTGTTCTTTTGTATTTAATACGATTTTAATTGAAACCGATGTTCATTCTGAAACCTCAGGGCGATGATTGCTCATATGATTCATCTAATGATGATTTAATGTGATATGATTATTTTTTGTTACGATATAAGTAATTGATTTCCAACATTTTTGCTAAAGGTGTTATGTTGATTGAAATATTTTTCAATTTACTCTCGGCAAGAATGAGTGGATAGTTTGACAACCACTATGTTAGAAACGGCAACGGACTTGTACATGTCTAAACGATTGTTTTTAATTCTAACCACAACATTTTTATAAGCAAAACAAACATGGGAAGAAGCAAGCTCGGTTATGTTATGCCAAATATTTCCGGACGAGCCGATGACGGACGCTGACGCAAACCGGCACCCAAACATTATCAATTCAGTGTTTATTATTAAATTGCTGGTAACTAGTACTGTGACCGATGACCATGTGATTGTTTGTGAAAATGTTTCACAAGATACGTTTAAGGATCGTTCAAAGACTTTCAGTAAACTTGATGTCTTGCTAGTGGTAATAATATTAATATTATTCATTGAGTTTTTCATGATTTCTTCCATATTTCCCAAGGACCTATCTTCGGTCCAATACTAGATCATCATCAATGTTATTATTTGGATGTAGATTGCAAAACATTTTAATAAAATCAATATTCTGAAATATGTAGCAATCTCTTAAGTTATCTTAAAAAAACCGGCCAAGTGCGTGTCGGGCCACGCGCAGTAGGGTTCCGTAGTAGGAGTTAGTTAGTCGACTATAGCTCTGTAACCGGTTAAGCCTACTTAGCCGTGATAGTTTTCCTTGTAATTTCATTACATGTACTACGTCTGTGATTTTTTTCACATTTTTAGGTACAGCCATTCAAAAGTTAGAGGGGGGGGTAACTCGTATCGAACAAAAAATTTCACTTAAAATCTACACTATCTTTACATGTTTGGGAGCTACCCTAAAAAAAAATATTTTTCAAAAATTTATTTTACCACTTTCTCGGCGTGATCAATATACATATTCATACCAAATTTCAGCTTTCTAATAACAAAAACCACGGAGCTATGCCGCGGACAGACAGACAGACAGACAGACAGACAGACAGACAGACGGACAGAGCGAAACTATAAGGGTTCCTTGTCGGACTACGGAACCCTAAAAATGTTTAAGAATCTTCATGCAATTGAAAGACAGGTTAAACATTGAATCATTTAGACATTTTTCCTAAAACAAACGCACAAACGGGTGTATTTATTTAAAAGAATGTAAAAACAACATTGTTAGCGGCACTTGATCTCCTTTGTTTTTTGTGGATGATATTGTTTAGACGAACCATCAGCTATTACCGTTAGTCATTCAACTATATCTGTTTGAATCATGATCAGTTAATGCGATACGGATATCGAAAGCATTATCATAATTCTGTTGTAATCCATGCCGTGATGTGTTTGTGATTTATTATACACCAATTGATTAGAAACAATTTTATTTTCTTATGACTTGGCATCTGATTTTGCTGGCATTTTTATAGCGCTATCAATTTGAACTTCCTTTATTATTTTATTTGAAAGAAAACATGTGTTTTGTCTATTTCTGTATGGTTGCTGTTTCAGACTTGTAAGATTTATAATGCGGGTGCCCTTTATAATCATTGGTATCTTTACAATACTGGCTAACTTCTTTTTCCACGGTTCAAATTTTTCATCCTAACTACAAGTTCTTATTACCCACTAGTGCCAGTAAAATCTCCAATGATCATTGTAAATTTTCTTCCATTTCAGCCGTAGTAAGCAGCCTTGCATAATACATGGCGTCATAATGCACAATACATTTACATAAATGAATATTTACATACAAATCTTGTTGGAAGATATTTTTTACCTACTTCATATAAAGAAGCAATTTTGAATTAGCATTTAATTGTTAATAACTGTTGTAAAAAAGTCGATACGTACACGGCACGGTCTAATAGGCGAGGAACATTATTCAGTGTCATTATAACTCTATATTTAATTAGCGCATATATGCGGTGAGTACAGTCGTGAGAAAACTTTCGGATTTCAACCGTTAGTGGAGTTTTCTTCTCAATTAAGAACATTTATGGAAGCTTTAGTTCGATAACGATTGTTAATAAGGCCACGTTTATACTTGCGAATGTATTTCTACGGGAAATTACGATAAGGCTTTTACTGATAAATATGTATTGTTTGTTGTTGGTTTAGCTTCAATATTCGTGAAATAAAGCAGGAATTCGTACAACTAAATTGTTTTTCTAATGGTTTTTAGAATATTTTGGGCACTACCTGTGACTACGACGCAATATAATGTTATAAGAAAATAATTTGACCTCTATTAGAGAACAATAATAAAATCTTAACAAATGCCTGTGATGAATGCTGTTACCATTACCAACTAAACTCCAAGGCGTTAACGTAAGGGCGCGTTGAGGGAATAAATCTCGTTGTTAGCATGATTTGTTCGTCCCACACCTGCGCGCGCGCCTCTCTCGCTTCACTCATTTATTATTCAAGCGCATCTGTTTTCATTGGCGATTTATCGCTTTATTTAATAGTTCAATATAGATGTACAGATAAGTAATTCCACGTGGGAATTTATTGAGGCCTTTTATCAAACTTAAGAACTTGAAATGCAAAAACTGGTCCGCTTTTGGAAAACAAATGGTTTCCTACGTAATTTTCCTGCTCAACAGGTTAGTCTTTTGTCTGCGTATAGGTCCGCATGTCCTTTTAGAGATATCCAGACTGACTGGTTTAAACACCTGGGGCTTGACTGTGATCCCGGAATATATTTCTTTTTCGTTCGATTAATATTGAAGGATTTATGATATAACAGTTTCATTTCCTGTTTTAGTGTTGTTAGGGTTTTCTGCTGTAAAGTCCTATGTTGAAATTACATGTAAATCATTTTGGAACAATTACTTTCTATATTTTTTTTAATCGTCTTTGTCCTTGTCCACAGCTGTCTGAGGAGGTGCAGAGGAAACAGAGCGAGTACCAAAAGTGCCTCGAGTCCTACAAACAGATGAGGGCCAAATTCGAGGAGAACTACCTTAAATGTAAGACTTGTATATATATATATATTTATTGAATCTAGAATATATACTAAGTTTTTCGTTTATGCAAAATATTTACTATTTCCTCTTTATACTATTAGTATAGATATCAGTCTAACTGTCTAACATACTAATTTCACTTTTAGATTTAAATAACAATGACAGAATCTTCTTTAGATTCAGATGTTTTATTGATATAAATACATATTGTTAATTTAGTATTGTATTTTTTTTAACATAGTAAACTTGAAATTACAAAAGTTTCGCTTCCGCTAAATGTGATATGCTCATGTGGGTGGATTAAATAATTACATATTGTTGAAATTACCACTACATCTAGAGCCGGTCTTTAGGATCTAATTCATGCTCCCTTTCTCAATTTCCTTTTACATCTTTGTTATTAAATTTTCCAGGTCCTACGAGTCGGGGCGGTCGCAAGCTGGATGAGACGCGGGACAAATACGGGAAGGCCTGCCGGCGACTCCACAGGGCGCACAACGAGTATGTCCTGTTGCTGGCTGAGGCCACGGAGTGCGAGAGGGCGTTGCGGACTGCTGCGTTACCGACCCTCTTGGACCAGCAGCGAAGGCAGGGAGAGGCTACAGCCACGTCTTGGTGAGTTGGTGGTTAATTCAGGCCTGTGTCCCGCTAAGGAAGACATAGAGGTGTAATTACCAGCAATATTTTATTTTGAGTCCTTTTATCCTTTCCCATCTGGCGCCTAGAGCAACCGCTACTCTCGCGGGCGACCCCGGGGGCGCTGACTCTGACTGTAAAGTTTGAGGAGATGGTTTATTGGCCTTTTATTGACATTCTTTGACACACCAATGAGACTTTTTAAATAAAATTAACTACCGTCTACAACATATTAAAAATTATTGATCATTTGTCGTGATTATGATAGAAATCAATAGATAAGCGAACGTTCAATGATTATTTTGGTGATATTATGCTCGATAAACATGCAAACAAATGTAAATTACATTCTTAATAACGCAGTACTTAATATGTAGTTTGATTAAAACATCAATACGTAACTAACTTTTTGAAAATAAAACAAAACATTGTAGTTCCCTTAGGTTTTTTTTAAAATTCGCATTCAGTGTCAATTGTAGCTTTCTCATTTACTGTGTTATATAAAACTCTTTTCTAAATGCAATAAGATGTCATGGCATTCACATATTTCGAATAAGAACCTAAAAGTATATACATCCGACACTTTGGTATCTTCGCCTTGTTGACTAGCTATATTTTTATCACGAGAATATTGTTCTTGGTTAGGTTAGGTCAGTGTTTTTCAAACTGTGGGTCGCAACCCACTGGGGGGTCGCGATACCTTTCTTAAGGAGCCGCGGTTAAAGGACGCGGGAAAAAAATACCATTATTATTGTCAGTTATTAGTATAAGAGATGATAGGAAGATTGAAAACTATCATGGATACGAGTACATTTATTTTATTTGAATAACAATTTATTCATAGCATTGGGGTATTAGCAGGGGGTCGCTAGAACTTTTCAATTTATGGGGGACGCATATTCATAAAGTAAAAAAAACTGGGTTAGGTTATATACAAATTAGTTACGTTATAAGGAGAAATTATGGTGCCTACCTTTCTTTATACATATAGTACGGCTGCAAAATTCATGACATTACAGCCTTCAGCAGCATATTAGGACACACGCAATTGAATTTCCTATGGTCATTGTTATTAAAATCGATAAAGAAAACTACCTTCATAGTATACTACGTATATGTATAACGCATACTACAAAACTATAGCCGAATCAGGATACTATGCACTGAAAAAAGTACTTATATCTTTTTCTAAGTAATATAGTGATATATTAAAGTCCAAGAGCGATAAAAATTATAGCCATATCTATCTATACTTATAATAAATCTGTAGAGAGAGAGAGGTCAATTCTGTACATGAAATATATTTCCAAAATAACTATCAAGGGGTGATTAGGGATCAATACTGATGCCAAAAATGCAATTAGTAAAATTTTTGCCTGTCTGTCTGTATAAACGTTATAGAAACAAAAACTACTCGACGGATTTTAACGATACTTGGTACAATTATTTTTCATACTCCTGAGCTGGTTAAAGTATACTTTTCATCACGCTACAGTCAATAGGAGCAGAGCAGTGAAGGAAATGTTGTTACACAGAAATCATGTATGACGGAAATGTTTTCCTTAAGGTGGATGTTCCGATAGTCCGTCCATACATTTTGGGATTGAGCTTTATCCTAAACACAGCCACTATTTGTTTCAAACTAATAATTTCATCACTTTCTACAATGAAATGTGTACGCCTATCAACTTTTTAGAGAATAACTTACATTATTTACTAAGAAAAATAATAGTAAAATTCACGCAAAAATTGACATTTTGTTTATTAGTGTGAGTGTCTTTTGCCATAAACAAAAATAGAATAGGATAGAATAGACAAGCAAACCAAAAGCGTAGTTTAGACATTAGCACGCTAGATGGCGACAGATGATGAATCAATTTCTTATGTACAATATTTATTTATTTCCTTTTCTGCAATTCATAAACAAAAAAAACAATAAAATAACATAAAACTGTAGACCCTAGATGACAAATTTTACAATTTTATTTTATTACATCATAATTATTGTTGTCTGGCAACATAAACCATTTTGCGTAGGTAGGTAATATAAGCGACGCTGCCACTCTTGCAAACTTAGACCTGACCTTCAAACATTGACGAAGAAACAGCGTTGCCAAACTTCTATCACTTGTTTGACTGTTATAAAATACATTCTGAAGTAATTCTCAATTGTCCCGCGATAGGATTTGCGCGCGGAATTTCTTGCGTGTTATATTTTGTATGTTATGCATTTTCATTGATTCAAATTGGAATATTTCTAGTATGTTTTTGATTTCAATTTAATAGAATATATTGTAATTTATGGTAGATATAGTAATTAATTAAGTTGGCCCGTGATTTGCTGAAATCTCGTCACAATACTAATTACCTATGCCGTATGAGTCGGTGTTGAGTACTAAGTCAGTGTTTCATGTTATTTTAATGTATTTTTATTTTTTTGGATAAAATTATTATAAATCGGTAAGCTACCAAAGTAGGTACCTAGTCACAAAAGAAAATTAATAAACATTTTCAAAATATGGTTTTGCCGGGTTACGTAAAAAACACTTTTTACGAATTTTGCAAAAAGTTTCAGACAGACGCACATTATTATTATTTTGTTTTATTTTGTAGTACCAAGAAGCTCAAGGTCGCGTCCTAAAATTTGTCTGGTGCGTTCAATCCTTCGAGCAACACAGGCTTCCGAACGAAGGTTCAATCAAATAAACGTATAATTATTTTTATAGTTATTGTAGTTTATTGTTTATAATACAGTTTTTTTTTCTTATGCGTCGTCTACCAGGAATATAAAGACAACATTGATGTAAAAGATAACTAAAATTTTACTGTTACATTTTGTTGTTCTAGACTTTTTAATTTTCGAACGAAACCTAAAATTCAAATAAGAATTATTGTATTATCTATGATCTGGATTATCTCTCAGACTCAGCAGATCAGAATTCAGATGACCACAGATGACCTGCAGTAGTACCTATTGTGCAGTATTGTATTGTATTCTCTTGTGATCTGCGATCACTTTCATTACATGGTTGTGAATTACAATACTATTAAATTTTATTCAAATATTGAGTGTTTAAAAGTAACATGCGCTTTTGTTGTTCTTTTGAGATTCATTGGCCGCAAGCTGATACTGAAACTGATTCATTTCAAATTGATTGTCGAAACTGCTCCAAATAAATGTTTATCTAAGACATCTGGGTATCGCATTTTGGACTTGAAGCATGTAATTGAGTGAGCATTCCTTTTGAAAAGACATCGAAATATGTGTGAATCTTCGCAAATTGAATTTCTTAGTGAAAGACTTGATGGGTTTCGAAGTGAATTAATTTTCACGTGCAGTATGTGCGATAAGTCATAAAGCTTGGAGGCATTGTACGGAGAGCATTGATAAAATAAACACTGCATTTGTTTGGGCAACTGTCAATTCTGGTAGCTCTAGTATACTGAAGCAGCACACATAACAAGTCATAAGGATGTTCCAACACTGTCAACTAATAAATTTCGACGTGTTGTAAAAATCTTGGGCAGTGTGTGGTTTGAACATTTGATAGAGGAAATTAAAACTGCTAGTGAACAAGAAAGATCAATTGCTATTCAAAAAGGTCATGTGTCTTCAGACGGTGTTCCATTTGTTTACTGTACTTATATGTAGATGGAGGATGGTTGAAAAGATCGGGTATGACTTTGATTTATCATCTGGTATGGTAGGTTAATCTAAAAAAGGTTCTTTATATTATTTTGTGTGTTATTTCTTATTTTGTGCAATATTTACAAGTGTCGTTTTTCATTTCTAGGCCTGCATTATTGGTAAAGGTAGTAGGAAGTATCTATTTCTTGGTGTTAAAAACAAATATTGTTATACATGTCAATATTATGAGAGGAGAAACATGGATATGAAAGCTCATACAGTTGCGCCCGCGCCATTGTTGCGTACGGTTGTGTGCTCTCGATACTTTCGGTAGTTACAACAGTTGTGTAGGCTAATACTAAAGTTAATGTGTTTTTTTTATGAAGAACTATGAACTTTTGAGTCTGTTTAGTTATAGTTAAGTTGTTTATGTGTGTGAACGTTTTGGTTTATTGAATTAGAAACAGTTTCAATTTTCAATGTGGTTCTACCCACATTTAAAAAAAAAATAAAATAAAAAATAATACAAATTAATTAAAGTTTGTGGTGAATACAATGGAAAGTGATGTTGAAGAAGTGGACATTCCTGATACCGCGTCAATGTCGCGGGCCGAAATAAATCGTGTCATTATTGGGTCAGATTATGAACGCGAAGATAGTGACATAGCCGTGACACAAAATGATGGCGTAGGTAGAAGTACTAAAAGACCGAGGTCGTCTTCTAATGAAGAAGAAGAGTGGACAAGAGTCGAAAAAAGTGGAAAGAGAAGGAACAGTCAAACCTCTGATACCCTGAATCAGGAAGACTTATGTGAGGTTGCGATCAACTCCCAGGAACCACTACCAAAGCAAATAGGCTTTGCAAAAATTTTGAAGGAAGCAGGAATGCAAGGAGTGTTAAAAGTCACCTATAAGAATCCACATAAAGTTCTAGTACGCTTCAGTAATTACGAAAACTCTGTGAAGCTTTTGGAGGCGGGGATAAATCTAGAGAGAGGCTGGACATGTAGGAGAGTTGGCGAAAAGTTATACTCATACGGATTAGTAAGAGACATAGATATAGAAATGAATGAGGAAGAAATCATGAAGACGCTAGAAAGCGATGTGGAAATTCTAAATGTTAAGAGATTGAAAAAAAAGGACAGAGATGGTTCCTTTATATATAGTGAAACAGTGCGCATATGTTTTAAAGGTCCGGCCTCTCCTCTGTATGTCCTGGCATATGGTTGTAGGATGAAGGTGGAACCATTCACCTTTCCAGTGACTCAATGCTCAATGTGTTGGCGGTACGGACACATAAGAAACCATTGTCCTAGAAAAAAACAATTATGTCCTAAGTGTGGGGGTGAGCATGATAACTGTGAGACAGCTAACTACAAATGTGTGAATTGTAAAGGCAGTCACATGTCATTAGTGAAAAGCTTGTGCCCTGTTTTCAAAAGTGAGAAGAATATTAGGGAAATAATGGCTAAGAAAGGATGCTCCTTTAAAATAGCATACAAAGAGGTCTATGATAAAAGATCTGAGAACATAAAGGAACCAGTTCAAAATAAGGATGACCAATTTCCTAGCACTAATATGACCCTAGAAATGGATGGTATCGGTACTAGCAAAAGATACTCGGATGTGGTAAGAAAAGGTTTAAATTCAACACCTTTATCAGACGATTCAAAATCAATACCCATACCAAGGAAGGGAGAACAAAATTCAATTCCTAGTGGAAAAGAGAGGAGAAACAACGATAAGAGGAGTCAAAATAATCAATATGATTGGATCCATAGTTTTGACTATGGAGGGAATACACAAGAGGAAATAGAACCTAATGTGAACAAAAAGAAGGGGAGATTTGAAATGCACAGTTTCATTTTCAAAGTAAAAGACGTTATATTCTCAAGTATGGAGACACAAAAGAAGATAGAAATTATAGTGAAATACATAGTTAGAGAGTTCATTTGGTGGGTAAAAGAAAATTTTAATATGAACGTAATGTGGGAGTTATTCGGATGCAATAAGAATGGATAGCAAGCATACCACTATTAATATAATACAATGGAATGCAAGTAGTTTAAAAAACAAGTTGACAGAACTTAAATTACTACTACAACAGATGAAAATACACATTGCGCTTATAAGTGAAACCTGGCTATCCGAAGAAGACACAGTTAAAATTAGCGACTACAACATTTTGAGAGTTGACAGAGAAGATGGGTATGGTGGGGTAAGCTTGCTATGCCATAGGACAATCAAAGTAGTGCAAAAGCTGTATAGATTGTCAAACAGTTCCATTGAAATTATTGTCACAGAGGTCCTCAATGTTCCAGGGCTGTCTAATATAATTTACTTATATTGTCCACCATCAGTTAATATCTCACAGTCTGACTGGGACCAAGTATTTAATATCTTCAGTACATCCACAATACTGGCTGGAGACTTTAATGCACATCACTCCTTGTGGAGCTGTAAGACAGATTCAAGGGGTGAAAAAGTTTACAGAGCAATGCTTGAGAGTGGATATATCTGTCTGAATGATGGGAGGTCAACAAGGGTTAGATTGGCGAATGGGATATTGCAACAATCTTCACCAGACATTACATTTGCTACTAGTGATTTACCTATCAAGATAGCTTGGAACCCTATTAATGAAACTCTGGGAAGTGACCATGTCGTTATTAAATTGACAGTTGGATATGAGAAGTCTAATCTTCATGTTCGGAAGAGGAATTATAAAGAAGCTCAGTGGAGTAAATTTAAAGAAAGAACAGAAGAGGAATTTTCATATGTATTGTCTACTCGTGATGTGCAAGCCGATTACAATATTTTTGAACAAAAACTAAATTTGGCGGCTGAGGACACTATACCATGGATAAAAATATGTCAGGATCCAAGCAACCAATTCATCCCAAAGGCATATTGGAATGCTCAAATTTCTAAGGCTGTGGCTGAACGTCGTAAAGCACTAACAATATTACGGCGTAACCCAACTCCTGACAATTTGACCAAGTATCAACAGAGTCTAGCTAAAGCCAAAAAACTTATTAAGAGTTCATGTTCTAAAGCTTGGAAGGAATTTTGCTCTAGCATTGATAATGAGACTTCATCTGTGGCTATGTGGAGGCGAATGAAATGGATGAAGGGAATGAGAAGCTCACACACAATAGACCCCATGAAGAGCATAGAATTACTGCGTTCTCTGACACCGGATACTGTTGGGGAAGAGCCGCCAAGATTTCAAGAAAATTCGGGTTGTCCCATAAGCAAGGAAATAACTATAACTGAGCTAGACAATGTTATTAAGCGCAAGGATACCTCGCCTGGTATAGACGAAATATCATACTCCATGATCTTTAATTTATCCAAGTCTGGAAAGGAGTTTCTTCTGAATATCTTCAACTTAATTTTAAGAACGGGGGAAGTTCCCAATCAGTGGTTGAACGTAAGAGTTATACCTATACCTAAACCTGGTAGAAATCCAAATCTTTTAACTTCTATTCGTCCTATCTCCCTGTTGTCTTGTCCCTGCAAAGTGTATCATAATATAATAAGTAAACGTTTAGAATGGTATGTAGAGAGTAAGAAATTATTGTCATCATCTACGGTAGGTTTTAGAAAAGCACATTCTACTTTAGACAATCTAACACATCTTATTACAAGTATACAGATTGGCTTTGCAAGGAATAAACCTACCATAGCATGTTTTCTTGATATTGAAAGCGCCTACAACAACGTCAATATTAGTGCATTATGCACAGTACTAGGTAATATCGGAATAAGCCGTCAAATTAATTCGTATTTATGGAATTTTTTGTCCAATAGAAAATGTCATGTTGTAACAGTAAACCATAATGACCCTGTAACGAGATTCACTAACAGAGGTTTGGCACAGGGGGATCCTTTATCTCCTTTACTTTTTAATATTGTAACCATGAGTATATGTCATAATATTAAGGATGTAAGCATCTCGCAATATGCAGATGATTTTGTTATGTTTGGACATTTAGCTGATAATAGGAATCTAGAGGATGTATCTATTAGATTTAAGAACTCTTTGAAAATAATGGTTGGAATGCTAGATAAAATAGGCTTATCTATATCTGAAAATAAAACTAGTTTGTGTATATTTAATAGGTCAAGAAAATCATTAGATTTTAATTTAGATATTAATGGGGTGAAAATTAGTAGGACCAATAAAGTTAAATATTTAGGTCTTTGGTTAGATAGTAAACTACGTTGGGGTGCTCACATCAATGAAACGTGTGAAAAATCGTATAAATTTTTAAATATTTTAAAAACTTTAGCTGGAAGTTCCTGGGGAGTACATCCCAAGCACCTCCGCAGGCTATACATTTCTCTGATTCGTAGCAGGTTGGATTACGGAAGTTTCTTGTATGGTAGTAGTGCTAAAGTTCATTTGGGTAAATTGAGACTTTTACAAAACAGAGCTCTCCGAGTGTGCGGTAATTTTATTCGCACTACACCCATTCACGTAATGGAGTGTGAAATGTGTATTCAGCCGCTACATATCAGAAGATTCTGGCTTGGTTGTCGGTATTGGTTACGTGTGGCATCCATGTCTGATGACTTAAGCAATCTAATAACAAAATTATTTGATTTGAAAAACTATTGGAAGAAAAAAAGTGAGCCAATTTTAATAGAGGTGCATGGAATATTGATGAACAAATGTATACACCAAAGTTTTACACTAGATATGTTCACCTTAGATACTTGGGTATCATATATAAATGTTAAATCCTGTATACATGTGCGGTGTGATAGTGTGACTGAAGCTAAAAGTCGATTTAATGCTTCAGACCTTCAACAAAGAGTACTCGAGGAAATGGGTCACAAATATTATAATTTTTATAAAATATATACGGACGGTTCAAAGGGCTCATGGGGAGTTGGGGCTGCTTTTTTTGATCCACAAACTGACACGCATATGGAGTTTATAGTGCATGATGATGCCTCTGTTATGAGGGCTGAAATGACGGCGATAACAGAGGCACTATCGTATGCTTCAACTCTGGGAGAGGAAAATATAGTTATTTTATCAGACTCTTGAAGCGCCCTACAACATTTGGCTCGGTGCGTCTCGGCTATCCGAGGTACTCCGATAGCCTATGTTGCCCTGGCAATTATACAAAAATTGCAGGAAAAAAATATTTGTGTCCAGTTGCAGTGGATTCCTTCGCATGTTGGCATAAGGGAGAATGACATGGTGGATAAGTTTGCTAGGAATGCAGTGAATGGTGGTGTGGACCTGTTGTCCAAGCCGTATGAATGTGAGATAGTACCATGGGTTAGGAGACTGTGCTGGGAGAGATGGAACCAAGAGTATCAGAAGCATTGTGAGTACAAGGGAATTTGGTATCGCACAATACAGGATGTTCCAAACTCAGTGCCCTGGTTTGACTGTGCCAGCCTCCACAGGGAGACAGTGGTTTTGGCACTTAGGTTGCGATCTGGTCATGTTCCATTTAATAAGTTTCATCATATGATGGGTGTAGCATCATCACCATAATGCGATATTTGTCAAAGCCCTGAAGACATGATGCATGTTTTGATGGAATGTGACGCATATCAACACCTGAGGAGTGGATTGATGCCAAACATAAATCTATTTAATGGGGGTATTAATTTACTTTTGAAACAGCCACTGTCTGATGAATGTAAGGAACTTTATTTGTTTATGGCAACATGTCTGAGAGAAAGGAATGAAAGGAGAGGTGCAGATGTGTAGATGCATGTGATTGTGTAGATGTAATGTGTGTGGCAAAGATATGAAAGAACCCATGAGGCTGGCATAGTCACCCTGGGTGTACTAAAGCCTCTAAAAAAATAGATACAAAAAAAAAAAAAAAAAAAAAGAAAGCTCATAATTGCTGCAAAAAATTCACTGGACCGTCTACAGTTATGGAATCAGAAAGTACTGTGGAAGCCCTTTCAAAAGACTGAAGAATTACATCAATGTCGCTATTTGAGTTTTATTGGAGACGGAGACTCCTCTGCGTTTGCAAACTTGAAATAGAAAGTGCAATAATGCATGAATCATGTAGTAAAAAACTATAGCAGTGCACTTTACAAGGTATAATATTATATGAACAATTCAAATTTGTTTAGTTATCTCAAGATCAGTGGATCTCCACATTATAATTTATTTTAGTGTCTTTTTTCTTACTATAATCAAAAACTATTTCAGGTTCAGGCACCTTTGACTGTGATAGAAGTTTTTCAAGATAATTAATGTATCCGCAATATGATGACAAAATGATTTAGACTTTTTTGAAAACTATTCTGCTAGAAAACATTGAGACATGTTCAAAAAAATGGGAGAGGTATAGATTTCAATGTTATGTACCAGTATGTACAAAGGTTATTACTTTTTATTTACTTTATAAATTATCAATTTCAATGTCTAAAATATATTATTATGTTATTCTAGTGAAAAATCGTCTTTCATCATCAGTTGGAAATTCGAGCAAGAAAAGTAAAGTTGATTTTTGAGCAGCTTTGGAGATGGATGGTAAATAACATTTTGAATTGAATGGTAAATAATATTCATCAAAAAGTAACTAGTATACTAAATAAAGTAATTTTTCTTTGCAGCAGCCGTGTAGCAGTGGTTTCAAGACAAGAAGACTCAGAAGAGGGGGAAATCAACAAGTCCAATGATTTGTTTTAATTGTATTTTTGTAGTAGTTTGTTTAGAATCTACATCATAGTTGTATATTTCATACTAAATCGTGTTTTAGATTTGTTGTTATCTCTTGTTTATGAATTGTAATTTCTTACGAGTTATGTTGTCTTTGTAATAATTGGTTATGTTACAACTCATCAGTGTTATTAGTTTTGATTGAATAGGCATGTGTTACTTCAATTACTTGTGATTTGAAAAATAATTTCAATAGTGTGAGATAATAAAGTAAACTGCGTTTTATTTTACATAATTTTGTCATTATTTATTTCCTAAAATTATAAATCAATTAAATAGTTTATGCCTACAAATATAACTTTTATTTTTATCACATAATCGTACATCGTACATAATAAATATCGTAGAAGGTGGCGTTCTGTAGTTGTGCCTACACCCATACAGAAAAAGCGCCATCTAGTGCTCAATTTTCGTAAACGTAAGGACTAGGCACTCGCCCACGTCTGTGTGTGTAAAAAATACTATATTCAAGGACAATGTTATTTTGGAACTTTTTTGTCGAATTGGGTGGATTTTGAGGCAAGGAAATGACCCAGTTCAATAAAGTGTAAAATCCGCGAACCGCCACAGCTACTCCTACGACTTAATATGTTCGAATTACACAATAAACTCAAATAAACTAAAAACATTGACTTCAACGCCATCTAGCGGGAAAGTGGCTGGGAACAGACCGTATGTTTCACCTTAAAATTAGGAAGGCTATAGGCTATATATCATCACGCTAAGGCCAATAGGAGCGGAGCACCACTATTCCACGCGGACGAAGTCGCTGGCAGAAGCTAGTTAAAATATAATCATACAATCTTTTTGCTGAAGAGAGACAAAGACAGCTCTGAATACCGAAATAATTACGCAGTTAGAGGCTTCTGTAAAAGGGCAGGCAATTTATGACTTAACAGATAAAGAAACTCCTTAAATATCGAATTTTCCATGATGGTGACACATAAATAGATATTTATTCTTATGTTTTTTTTTCAACAGGAAAGGCGTGCTACTTGAAGTGGTGCAGAGGTCTGACTTCAGCACGGACAAGTTTAGGGAGATTCAAACCAAAATCGAGACCACCATACAGAACCTGAGGCCGCAGGACGAATACAAAGAGTTCATTGAAAAGTACAAGTAAGTTCTACGTTCAAAGTACTAAATTAGATTAAGCTTGAGGTCTGAACTGAATCTAGACCAAACCATCATGTACCTTGAGTAAGATGCAGACCCTTCCTAAGGGTATGCTAGTCATACCTATGCTTTACGAAAGTGAAAACCAGAGTACTAAAGATAATAAAGAACCTTCATATCAATCTCTAAATATTAAAATTTGTACTTGCAGTTAAAATCTTCAAATAGAGAACTAATCGATGGTCACGATTCACGATGATATAAAAAAAACATTAACAGAAATAATTTCGCGTTCAAGTTATTAAGATTTCGCAATTACATTGTTAATAATAGATTTCTTTTATAACGCGAATCATTCTCGAATTTCAATCATCAGCTAACTGTAAATGTGCAGCATCATGAATTATTATCGGTACGGTTTTTTGCTACAAAAGCAATAGAAAGTAAAATGATACCAACTTTGGACTTGGCAATGTACGTATGACCAATGGAAATATGACTATATAATAAACTACTGTAGTAAAATTTCTCATCACTTACCAACATATAAATAAAAATATGTAAGTAGAAGATTAATGAGTTAGAAATGACGTAATATAAACCCATCAACATCATTTAAAAGGAATAGGTAAAGGTCTTACTCCTATTGCCAATGAAATAAAGTAGGAGCAACTAGGTTAATCTGTATTCCTATTAGTATTAATTATAGAGATTTAAGAGTTCTCATAAACACGGAACGACTGCAGATGAATACTTTTATCGGCCTATAAGTAGGTACATATGTATGCTGTCCCACTGCAGGGCACAGACCTTTTTTCGTACAGAGAAGGCTTAAGGAAGATGACTTTTATCATTATTATCAAATTATGATTACTTACAATTTTAACGAGTTCGGAATTACGTATGTCGGCCTTGCTAATAACATTTAACGTCGTATAAAACGGTATTGACTTTAAATAATTTTAATGACGAAATAAGTAATACTTAATACACGATTTCAAATTTAATCGTTGTGCCCATGAACAACTATTTCTGATATGAGTCAAAATAATTCTAGAAATGATTTAATATGACGATCAACGAAAAGAACCCTTTAGCCTGAAGTTAATACACAGATGCTGAAGACTCATTTAATTAAAGTAGGTATTAGTAGATTTTCTAATAGGAAATTACCCAAGTAGGTACCCGACTACCAAAGATACGAGCAATTGCTCAGTTTGGGAGTCATTGACTCACTTCTTGGAAGCCTCTGTGGTAACCTAACAATTAATGTGAATGTTATTTTGTTATTGTACTCTTTTGGAAGTATAAATAAAAAAAAAACATTTCGGAGTAGGTCCGTACCAACTAATTAACAATAGACAAAGCCATTAGGTCTTACCTACAATGATACTTCAAAACAAGTGATGGGTTATGGAGAAATGGGTGTGGGGAAAGATATAACAAGATTGTACACTGAAGCCTAAAAATGTGCCTTAGTGGGATAGCTCTAAGCTCTTGAGGAGCTCGTGGCTAAGTAACAGCCGCACGGTTCGACCGATCAAAGGTTAAGCTGCGCTTGACGCGGTCGGTCCGTGGATGGGTGACCATCTTTGTCATAGCAAAACTCCTCCGTGCCTCGGAAAGCACGGTAAGCTGTTGGTCCCGGTTGTCATTTGTACATCTTTGACAGTCGTTACGGGTAGTCAGAAGCCAGAAAGTCTGACAACCAGTCTTACCAAGGGGTACCGTGTTACCCGGTAACTGGGTTGTGGAGGTCAGATAGGCAGTCGCTCCATGTAAAACACGGGTACTCAGCTGCATCCGGTTTAGACTGGAAGCCGACCCCAACATAGTTGGGAAAAGGCTAGGCAGATGATGATGAGTGGGATAGCTCTAAACTGGATTTCAGGCCCTTTGCGGCTCTTGTGTAGGAGCTTCTTCTATTTAGAATATCGTTGGGTGCGGGTGACACACCTCTACCTTCACCTTTTTGGAATCTAGGCGTGATGTTGTTATGTTCATTATAGTATTGTTTTACATAATGGTTTGTCAAAACAAGAGCGGCCATAACAGCCATTTAAATCGAATCAAGGCATCGATACTAATTGATATTTAAATATCGAAATGTCGTTTATCGTACCGTAATATCAAAAGTGACGCTGTATTACTTTATAAATAATGAAACTTTTTAAATAAATAAGAAATCGACCTCAAATTACGTAAATGAATGACTAATGAGTAATAACTCCATTCGAAACGTTTTTAAAAGTGATCGTTGACAATGAGCGATGAGTAGTCGAAGGTAAGATATGAATCAGTGGAATTCAGGAACTTTGCATTGCTTTCAAAAGATATTTAAGGTCATTTAGATATACATACATACATTGAGCTACGTATTTTGGCGTTTACGCTGTTTTGTGTATTTTGAAACACGCAATTAGGTAGAATCTTCTTGCAAGAGAGAGTATTCAAGATTCGTCAGATAGACGTCCTCGTAGTCAATTCTATGGTTATAAAAACATTAAAAAATAATTGATACGATACGTAACGCTGCTTTTATAATTCATATGGTATTTAGATTAGGACAGGGAACGCATAATAATTTATTATAAACAGAAAACATTCCCATTGTACTCCAATATTTTAGCCCAATATAATTAAATGAATGAATAAACATACAAAAATATTTTGATAGGAAACTGCATAAACCGGCAATAGAATAATAATAAACAAAACACACTTGACGTCAATATGATTTCGAATAATTAGCTCATAATTTAAACAGATATTTTTAAATAAACTATCAATTTTCTAATGAGTTTATTAACGCAGATCCGCATAAAATTTTGCTTAAAAATGTTTTTTTTTTTTACAATATGTTGAGACTTAGTAATGAACATCACCATATCGCATAGTATCGCATAGCTAAACAACGTAAACATACCTTTCTATTATTAGGATTAATATTTTTATTTGATTTAATTACTTAAAATGTAAATAATCGTGCTTCCAAACCATAAAAAAATAATTAAAACTAGGTAAAGTTTAGCAAATTCTATGTCTTCTTTAGCGTGATCCCTGGGCACAGTCAGGGTTCGCATTCACTAAATAAAGATTACCTATGTAAGTATATAATAAGTCACTCGTCATCAATACTGCAATCTTTGTTTAGGTCGCCACCTTCAACGCCCGTGACGTTTAATTTCGACGAGAGTCTAGTCGAGGATACGAGCGGTAAGCTGCAGCCGAACCAGCTGACCGTGGACAACCTTACCGTGGAGTGGCTGAAGGAAAAACTGACGGAGCTGGAGAACACCTTGCAGGACAACCGGGAGAAGCAGACAGCACTACAAGGCCCTGAGATCATAGGGAACGGAGTCTGCAAGAACAATAACACAGGACTGACTAATGGAGTAAATGGAATTGATAGGTAAGCTTTTATAAATAACCTTGAAACGTTACAGAAGATTAAGTTATCATCATCAGTATCTAGTTAAATCTTCTCCTTCAATTCCCTAGGCATTCTCCGCCACCTCTACCAGTGACGACTTCAGAGCCCATCAAACTTCTAGAGCTTCGTGTAGCTGAACGTAAATGTGCCAAACAAGCGGAGATGATCAGGTCGGCATTGGCTGAACTCGGCTGTGAAGAGGCGCCCAGTGGTTGTCCCGATTTATCGGCCGAGACCGTTGGCGTTGATAGTTTGGATGGCAGTTCCCCTGATCACCAGGTAGGTTTTGTTGCATGTTGTAAGCTTGTTTATGAATTTAAGGTTACCTAAAATCAATTAACGATTATAAAAACAGAAGGGTCGTGTTCTCTAATTTCTGGTATAGATGATTTTAAGGATGTAGCTAGGAACATTGCTAAAGATGACATTCAATTATCAGGATCGCTCCTCAATCGGGTCTAAAGCTTCGACGGACGTTTTACGATTGCATCTGCACTCGATAATACCACCGAGACCCTTCTTCAAACTATTCACGCGGCCGTTTCGACGCAAATCCGCACCTTCGAGCCCAGCCCTACCACCCAAGACATACAGAAGCAGCAGCGAGGGCCCTGCCGACTCGGTAATCGTACCACATCGCAGACGGATCAGAGTCCTGAGACGACGCTTGCGCAAACGTGTGGATATATATGTGCATTGCCGAGTTCATAATAAAACGCTGTTTAAAAAGAGAAAACAGAACCGTGTTGTACTCGATAGTTGTTCTAACAGTGTGGTGAGTGCCACTAACCGAGACATCCCTCACCCACGCATGGCATGGTGTTAGTACGATGCATGAAGCTTTCGTCTTCCACGACGCCACTGGAAGCGGCACGATTAATTCGTTATGAAACGAGCGTTAGGAAAAACGTGTCAGTGCTAATTTTAGCGAAAACACTTCACGTCACCGTGCACCGCACGAACTTCTGTCGGGAATGATATTTCAAATAAAATGAAAATAGCACAGGCTCTGCTTAAAACTCAGTTTCAAAATCAAGGTGAAGCCGCTTACGACGTTCCAGAAATGTATCGGTGTTTACGCGTAGACTGTGTACGTTTCAGTCGTGGGGTTTACGTCAAGTTCATCCTGTTTCTGGTACCGTCCGCTTCATGTGGTGAAATAAAAGAGATAATAAAGTAGTGTCGGTGTGTTTAGCGGTGTTGTGAAGCTAATGAGGTTGAGTAATGGATCCGTTTTCGATGTATATCACGCACAGCGAACTGCCTCCGCCGGTCGTGGTGCCGCGGAGGAAGAAGCGTCTGAAGCAGCTACAACTTGAACTTGAGAGAGAGATCGTACGTTATAATTGTTATCGCTTTAATTGTTACGTTTTGTCGTGTGATTTTTAGTATTATGTAATTAAGTAGGTGAGTGCATGTGCATAGCGTGTGGAACTGATTTTATTTTTAAGTGTTTGAGCGTGTTACTAATGGACTATTGCATTAATTGAGCTAGTTCAAATAAAATTAAAAAAATGATATCACATCTGACCATGTTTTGTGCAATCCAATCTACCAAATAAGTTTCTTAATACATATCTGGGTTAAAGAAATCGTATTCTATTTTCACCACGTCAGGTAAACGTGAGGTAACAACTGCAATAATAACCCATCTTTTAATATATTCCTGTCTTCGCAGGTGAGTGTGAGTGAGACAGAGCGATCTCTTGTAGAGCAGGAGTGGTTCCATGGGGTGCTGCCTCGTGAAGAAGTGGTGAGGCTCCTCAGAGCAGACGGTGATTATCTGGTGCGCGAGACAACGAGGAACCATGCCAGGCAGTTAGTGCTGTCCGTATGTTGGGGACAACACAAACACTTCATTGTACAGACCACTCCTGAGGTAAGCATGACCACATACCTGTGCAGTCAATGACAGCGTAGTGATGGAAGCCAGCTCATATATCTTCAATGGATATTTCAATTTATCTGCTGATCTTTGTGTACTAGTAAAGCTATTCAGGCTTCAAAAGTAGTATTACAAAAAAATACTAGTTACACCTGTTATGTTTTTTTTTGTGAGCCAAGTTCCTATATGGATCAAGAATAGCCCCAAACCGGTTTGAATGCAAATCTCCAACAAAAATTCGGCAAATGGATGCTTAGAAATCTGAAACAAAAATTTTAATCCTAGTTATTCTGCGATACATAGACTACCTAATGGTTTCCCAGATTCATTTCGAGTTATGACTTTATGAATCATGAATTACTTTGCATCGTGTCAATTAATGGATTCGGCTGTTTCTTCGAACTTCAAATTCAAGGTAATTCGAAGTTCTTATGTCACGACTTTATTTTATGAGAGTCTAAATTCATGACTTCATCATTCGTTCCTTCTTCAATTTACTTTGTTTATTTTTTTAATTTATTTTCAATACCAAAAAAGTTTTGGTTCGGTTATTGCTTTTGTTATGTCCAAATTGAGACAGTCGACTTGAAGAAACGGGATCGTATGAGTGGCAGGCCGTTGAACTTGTATTCGTTTCGTATTCATGATTTTTGGGATTGATCTAATAAATTTAATTAAATTATACGACCAAAGTTGAGGAGTCGAGTTTTTGCAAAAGACAAGAGTTTTTGCAGAAGTCACTATTGCGCGTTTCGAAGAAAATTTTTAAACATTTGACTGAGTAGCATATTCGCTTTTAAGCAATACACTCAATCTTTTGCCATTTTCTGTACCTAAACCTCTCGTAAAATAATTGATTAACTTACCTAAAACTCGTAAAATAATGACAAGCAGACCACATCCTCAGTTCACTATTGTAAAATCCTTTGTCGATGCGACACCTGCCTGAGTTATAGGTACCTACTTTCAATTTAATTACAGCGTAATTTTTTTACAGGGTCACTACCGTTTCGAAGGTGCAGCATTCCCCTCCGTAGCGGAACTGATAGCTTGGCAGCGGACAAGCGGGGTCCCCGTCACAGCTCGCTCGGGAGCTCTGCTACGTCGTGCTGTACCAAGAGAGAACTGGGAACTAAACAATGATGATGTACAGCTATTGGATAAGATTGGACGGGTAAGTAGACTTCAATATTTCTCAAAGAAGCAAGTTGTATTACTTCAGTCACAGATTTAACTCAAAAGAGATGAAACGACTAGAGTCGTAGACTAGGAGATATGTGTGATTCTAACCTGGCCAAAAACAATTAATGGATGATTGATTTTATTATTAACCCTTGTCTCATAGGTCATAGTGTAGTTCCAAATGTTTAGTTCGTACGGTGAAGTCCACTGATGTATAAAGCATTATCTGCTTAATTTTGGGTATTGGGGGCAATTTTAGAATATCCTGTCTGCTAATTATAATCTACCAATGTGTAGATATCTGTTAGATTGAACCGTTCAATATGTGTCAATTATGTTTACCTGGGTTTCTTGGATGTTGAAGGTTGCAAAGCTATCACGAACTACCAGGAACCGGGCCATTGTTCACTGTCATTGTGACACAATTCTAAGCACCAACTCTCTGGCCACAATAGCAATGTTTGAATAAGGAACCATATTGCAATTCAACAATGTAGAAGTTATGCGTCACTTAAAATAAGGTGCTTTATTGAATAATCTCGTGGTTTACGTTTTATTACGAAAAGATAAGAATTTTTATGTGCATGTTTATTGACGAGTATACATACCTATGCAACTTTACGTAGTATTAATGTGATTCATTAAATTGAGCGAATGAATAATTTAATTGTTATTTTAGCTTTTTCTTTTATGGACTAAAGAAAAATTTTGTTAATTTTGGTATCGTCGAACTGACAGCCAATATTATCTTTCATCATACCTATTGACTCCTGTAGGTCCGTGGATAGACATCTATCCATTTTGCTTTTTCTTTTACTTGGTGGTGTCCAATATAATTATCGCCATCCACTGATTGTATATACCAATTGTTTATGTTCTCTTTCACCCTGTGCAGTTCATCGATAGTGCCGATATAGATAGATAGATATAGATATTAGTAACAGTACCTACCTTGACAATTTTCTATATCGCCAGGGTAACTTCGGCGATGTATACAAAGCTCGGCTCAAGAGCACCAACCAGGAGGTGGCGGTGAAGACCTGCCGGGTGGCGCTACCAGACGAACAAAAGCGCACCTTCCTGCAGGAGGGCCGCATCCTTAAACAGTACCAGCACCCTAACATCGTGCGGCTCATCGGCATAGCCGTGCAGAAGCAGCCCATCATGATTGTCATGGAACTTGTTCCTGGTAAGATATTCATCATCATTAACTTATTTGATACAGGTCCAGAGTTCGACATAGGTTCCGGTTCTCTGCTGGACGCATCTAACATCTGCTTGCAGCTAATCGCAGACCGTTACTTCATCTTGCCGGATCACGTCTTACACTTGGAACCCAATAAGATATTGCTTACACCTCTTGGTTAACAATAGCCAAGGGTTTAAATGAAATGTCAGTGAAAAGCCCGGTAGTTCTCATATTTTGACACTTGCCTCAGAAACTGTATAGTCGTAAAATTTCGCCAAACACGATCGATCGACCAATGAGGTAATGCTGACCAGTCTCCAGTCAGTAAATGGATGGGTAAATACACTTTAAAATGGACTCTCCTGTGCCTTAGAAGCCAATTGATCCAGATTGCCCTAGGAAAAGGGTAGTTAAACATGAATATTTTTAAAACAAAATCGATTTATGAAATCGTTTTTGAATGAAAAATGGAACATCAATAGGAAAATTTGTCTAGCTGATCGTCGATCAAAAATATAATATTAACTAGATTCAACGGCCTTTGAACTTGCTAAGTAAACTACACTTGGGGTTGCTCCTGAAGACATAAAAATTTTAGAATTGACAGCATTTCTTAGTTATAAAAATATGCATTTATTTTTACAACAAAGTATCTACTTTGCGTCATCGGATGGAAAATAAGAAGCCGTGGTCGCGACACACTCTGTTGACAGATTCATTTCCTCTTGACCTAATTCCTCTTCAATCGTTCTCTTTGGAGGTAGAGCTACATTTTATATATTTTCTATCACTACATGCTAGATAGACGTTTACGTGTGTCGATTGTTTTATTTATTTCGTTTTGTGGACAGAACAGGTCCCTTTTTAGTTTCCAAAAGTTAGAACTTGAGCATTTCGAATTCTAGTTTGCATTTTATTCAAAATCTACAGATCCTTTTTACTAAAATGTATTTAGGAAACTGCTACTCAAAGTAGGAATAGCTTATTAAATCCGTCTGATGTGTCATTACCATGTTTATAAAACCAAGCGTGTGGGTGTCCAGATCGATTTCACGCTGGGTGGGTGAAACATGTGTTTAAATTTAATGCTGCCTTAGCTTTCACTGTAAATAACTGCGGACTTTGCTATGAAAGTGTCGCACTATTATGATTTAGTGTTCTTTAACGTAGGTACCTAGTCCCACGACTTGGGAAATACAAACTTCAGTACCTACTCAGCAAGACATTATTACTTGGAGGAAAAAAAAAGTTTGGAAAGGCACTTGCGCGTGTTTTTGTGAAATTAGATCACCTTTGATTTCCAAATCCGCACACGTGGAGCTGTTTTGAAACGATATTACTTTGTAGAAACTCGTGCAAGATCGTTATAGATGCTGTATATGTAGGTATTTCGCCTGAACAGGAATAAACTTAATCGGCCCATAAATTCAGACTTCTGTACATATGGCCCATTTCCATGCTTTACTATACCATGAGATGTAACTCAACAACCTCACATATCTTCCCCAGGTGGTTCCCTTTTAACATTCCTTCGAACGCGAGCAGCCACATTGAGCGCCCGTTCCCTCCTCGCCATGTGCCGTGACGCTGCCGGGGGCATGCGCTATCTAGAGTCCAAGAACTGCATCCACCGCGACCTGGCCGCCAGGAACTGCCTCGTGGGAGACGACAACATCGTCAAAATATCGGACTTCGGCATGTCACGAGAGGAGGAGGAGTATATTGTTTCGGGAGGCATGAAGCAGATCCCGATTAAGTGGACAGCTCCCGAGGCACTTAACTTTGGTGAGTGTGGGTTTTTGTTTGATTGTTTTTCAGAGAAACTAGCTTACCTATATGTATAATACGTCCTTATCCATTTCACTTGCTCAAGGCGCTAATCCACCTTAAGCAAGCGTGGTGATCAATGCATATGCCTTCTCTGTATGACAAGAGGCCTATGCTGAGCAGTAGGACAATCTATAGGCTGATGATGATCAATCTAACTTGTTACGGGTATATGGTTTTCTTCTGGTTTTCACTCCGGATTTTTTGGTAACGCTTCCTCAAATGTTCATGCGTTCCCGTGTCTCTGGCTTTCACTGGAAGATAACCATATTTAATACGTTTCAGGTAAATACACATCGTTATGCGACGTGTGGAGCTACGGTGTGCTGATGTGGGAGATATTTTCTAAAGGCGACACTCCTTACGCTGGAATGAGCAACTCCCGCGCACGTGAGAAAATTGATACAGGTTCGTAGCGAACTGCTATGTCTGGGATTGAGCTCGCTTTAGTGTTCAGAATCATGACATGTGAATATTTAGAAGACCATTTTTTATTGTTCTTGTGATATTAATTTATTTACTCCTTTATGTTTTTCCCTAGTCTTTTAAGAAAATAATATATCGCCAAGATTTTATTTAGGTACAATATTATATCTACAAAAGCGAAGATCTTCTCAAAATTTTGCGTGAAATGACTGGTACCTAAAGTATTTTTTTATTGGTTTTTAGGGTACAGGATGCCAGCTCCCGAGGGCTGTTCAGAAGACGTATATGCCTTAATGTTGCGTTGCTGGGAGTACGAGGCAGAAAAGCGACCACACTTCCACCAGATTTATACTATTATCGACAACATATACAACAGGTAGCAATCGTGGAGCATTACGTGGATCAAGGCTCTGACGTCATTGTATCGTATTTAAGTGCAGTGGAGGCCAGAATTTCAACAACTAAATTGAAAGGTTAATGACAAAAAGTAAGCTAAAATAGCCTTTATTTCAAAGAGAAATTTGGATTTGACATAGAAACATTAATTTATTTCGCAAAATTCTTTCGTCACCTGTAAGTTTTCAATTTTCTATGGAGGGTCAAGTGTCGAATTTGAATAGAAAATATGAATTCCATAATCAGGCTTTTCCTTTAGCTTATTAAAGCAATGGAAAATTTTACCAGCAATACCTGATAAAACGAATCAATGAAGAATTAAAAACATAGGCCACATGGTGTAATAGACGATTCGAACTCGTGCCCTCATCAATTGAAAATAGTTTGGGTTTAAGTCTATCGTTTAAAGTCACAAATAATAAGCTTGAACCTTTAAGACTATAATTTGAACGAATTAAAAAATACTTAATTAATTATAGTTTTAAAAACGCAAATTAGCAACTTTAGGCCTTTACGAACTTAAAAATATAGATACAGACTCTTAAGCTGAAACGTTGTCTTCCTACGTTTTAAAGTATTTCTACCAGGGTTATGATAATAATATTTTTAAACGTTCATAATAAAATATTTGTTTATTATTTTTTTTAAATATATTAAGGTATCGTAACGTATCTACTCATTTTCCAATACAATAGGCAACTGATTACTGTATTAATTGTATTATTAAGTATTTGTAGAAATATTCTGTGTTAATTAATTATTCTAGTAACATGTACTCTGTGAAATGATTATGGAAGGGTTGAGATATCTAGAAGTGGCAACGGGGGACAATAGACTAAGGCTAGGTTTAGACTGAGACGGATATTGCGACACAAATATTAGACATGTTGTCAGCTACATGTTGCAGTACGGTGTCGTGGTGTAAACCTAGCTTTAGAGAAATACATCAAATGTTCTATCGAATTTCAGTAGGGAAATTGACATTGCTTTCTTCACTATGACGAGTCATAAAATGGAAACTCTAGGTACATTTTGATGGGCTACTTAATAATAAATCCGCAGCTCTGTATTCTACCAAGGCAAAGTAGAGTGTCTGATCTCCCGTTAGTTACTTCTGGTAGGTTTACGTACTTGTAAAGACGCTATAAAGTGACTTTTTTATAAGTAGTATTGAAGCGTTGATCTCTTACGAATGGTTCTTTAGCGATAGATGGACATAATAGTTAGTGTGTAAGTACAACTTGATATTATCAGTTCTGACTGAATATATACGTATATATTATTTCAAGTACAATATTAAGCATAATGTAGTTTGTGTTCTGTGTCAATTTATTTCTATTTGTAAAAAAAAAGAGTATGATTTAATACAAAAAAATGTGGTGCAAAGGCATTAAGTAGGTTTTTGTTTTACACCGAGAACTTGATGATATTTACTGCTGTTATTTGTTTGTAAAACATAATCCACATTTTTATGTATTTTACTTCTTCTAGCTTAGAGTGGTAACGAATAAAATACTGATATTATTTCTGTAATATTTAGCGAATAAAATGAAACAGATAAAAATGTTATTAGTTCTAGAAATGCATAGGAAGGTAGATATTTTTTTATCATTGTTGAGAATATAAAAACTGTTTTCGAAATAGTAATTTTAGGAATCATAAGTTTTCTTCCTACAATTTTCACTGTGCTTCCAATACATACCTACCTTTAAATATTTTGTAATAAGTACCTAGTATTAAAATAAGTTTATAATTAATTAATTCTGGCAATAAAGGACATGTTTGTGATATGTTTAATGCTTCCACAGAATAGTGTAATAATTAGATATTCTAAGTAATAATGTTTATATCTTGCCTAGAGTAAGTGCATGTTATTATTAATTTGATATTTTAACACAAAGTGAGATATAAATGTATAGGCAGCCTAGTATTTTAATTCAACATTTAATAAAACTATGTAAATATATTTCGTACAATATTAAAGTGCCAGACCTTTTTGAGTTGAGTATCTTTTCCTGAACCTGATCCTGTATGTCGATCGTTATTTGCAGCAGATAATTAAACTTATTGTATGTATAGCCGACCGAAGTATATAAAAATTATCACGAGTTTTTGTCTCTGTCATACTGTTGTAATTTGACAGTGGAGTGACAATGACAGGGATACAGCGATGCATTTTAGTAAAGTACGTCAGAAGTAATCTTCTCTCGGCTTCAATATTTGTCCTAATGTGCTATTCGTGTGTCATGTCTGTGTGTGACATATATGTTGGAAACTGCACAACTGAAGTAAAACCTCGACGACTTTTATATAAATACAATTTATTTAAAACATTTACAAATACAGTTTGATTAGTTCGTCACTAACAGCTGATGGTGTTAACATTCCTATATCAGTGAACAACAAAGTTATGTACGATGGCGGCGTATAGTCCACAAGTGGGTGGTGTGTCGTCAGATCTTTGCCAGATTTAAGGACGCTGGACAAGTACTTGAATTCGTTTGGTAAGTCTCGCTGGTTCAACGGGTATATCCTGGAGAATTTGAAGCTCTCTGCTAGTACATAGACTGGCTTTCTAAGGTCTAGAGCGGCCATGCCTAATGAGTATGTTCCAATCTGAAACAAAACGTATTATGATATTTCCATGATGTTACTTGGGTAGGTATGACCAGGCTGCTACAATCAGTTCACAAAGTTCCTACTTTTGGCAATTAGGCCTACTATTTGATAGAACGATTGGGCTGTAGTTCGCTATACGAGACCCACAGTACGCATTGGTACCCACAATGACTTAGAATAGTAGGTAGGTATTATTATTCGAAATGACGATGATGTAAACTTTCAAATGTTGGCAGCGCTTATTACATCAAGTGTGCACTACTTCGTTAAGAACCCACAACCAATACTGGTAAGTCAGAGAGCAAAGGCTTTATTACGACACGTCAAGGTCCAGACCCCGGTGCGAGAAAGAGATGGAGCTATGCGGGACGTATAGCGCCGTCTCTTTTTCTTATAGGTATCAATCTAACGTGGCATAATAAATGGCCCCAGTAAATACAATACATACTACCATTAAATATTATTTTTGGCCGATTATCTGCTTACTTTATTAATAATTCCGCCGCTCTCCGTAACTCCTTCCGCACCGATCATCACCATGTCGACTTGCTCCATGATGTAGCCAATCGCGGCGTCCAAGATGAGAGTCGCGTCGATACCAGCCGCTACCAGCTGCTTGTGCATCAACGCACTGGACATTAAGACTTATGTTATAGCGCATAAGCAGCATTATAGATTGCAATCTCTAAGTAAATCTCTTACTTCAGTAAGTTCCTTGCTTAATTGCCTACAAGAGATACGAAACTGGAATGTATATTTTTACAACAGCATGAGCTATGTCAATACAAGAGATGGACCTGGAATTTATGGTATACTAGCTTCTGCCCGCGACTTCGTCCGCGTGGAATAGTGGCGCTCCGCTCGTATTGGTTTTAGCTTGATGATATATAGCCTATAGCCTTCCTCAATAAATGGCCTATCTAACACTGAAATAATTTTTCAAATCGTACCATTAGTTCCTGAGTTTAGCGCGTTCAAACCAACAAACAAACTCTTCAGCCTTATTATATTAGTATAGATTTATAACTTACTTTTTGGGAAAGCATAAATAACACAGGCCGTCTTTCTATGAGCAGTTTTCAGTGCATGTATTTTATTACTGAGTACTAGCTATTTCCCGCGGTTTCACCCGCATCCCGAGGGAACTCCTTCGCGCACTCGGATAAAAAGTATCCTATATGTTAATCCAGGTTATAAACTATGTGTGTACCAAATTTCATCCAAATCCGTTCAGAAGTTTTTGTGTGAAAGAGTAACAAACATACATCCATACATTCTTATAAACTTTCGCATTTACAGTGGCGGATCCAGGGGGGGGGGGGCTAAGGGGCTCAAGCCCCCCCCCCCCAAAGCTAAGGAAGGAGACTTATTATGCGTTAATCAAAATAAAATGTTCTCTGCTTTTTTAGTGTTTCGCTTGATAAAACCTACCCTCACCAGAATCAAGCCCCCCCCAAACCAAAATCCTGGATCCGCCACTGCGCATTTATAATAATAGTAGGAAGTATGATAACAGCTACACAGTAAACTCCTTACCCACTATTGTCTGGACAAGACATTGTAACATAAACTTTAAATCTTTTGTTGGCTTTTGCTGCTTCTAACATGGCTTGCAGCACTACTCTTGACCGGGAATGTGTCAATATTCTCTGGAAATTAAAAATTGTTATTATAATAGCAATAAAGAAAAAATAGATGTGGTGACCTCTGTGTGGCTAAGGCCTCTCGTGTACGAGGGTGTGGGTTCGAAACCTGGCAAAAACCATTGTAACTTTTGTAAAGTCGTATGTACTTTCTAAGTATATCTTAGACGTCACTGACTAACGGTGAAGAAAAACATTGTGAGGAAGCCTGGACTCAAAAAAACCAAAATCGCTAATCATGGTGATCAATGCCTTAAATGCCTTCTCTGATTTTGAGAAAAAGCCTGTGCCCAGCAGTAGGACGATACATAAGCTGATAATCATCATTATAATAACAAATTAAATTACATAGTACAAGTGTAATGGATAATAAAAACAATACTTACACTACCATCGGTGATAAAAGGCAATGATTCTTTAACAACTTTGGATCTAGCTTCCAGTAAGGTGTTTAGGAATATGTGACCTCTTTGCAGCATGATTTGTTCACACTCTTCAAATGACTGGAACACACAGTTGTTACTCAAATTAATAATAAAACATACACAGCCAAACAACAATTTGTCAATTAAATACAAACTAAAAAAAATAAAAACTAATGGCTAAAATCTTACCAGGCTTTAGCAGAAGTTGGGCAGAGAGAAATTATACATTGAGTTTAGTTTTTTTAATATTAGCATCCTATAAAGACTTAAAGATGGCCAATGTCTAGATCTAATATATAAAATTCTCGTGTCACAGTTTTCGTTGCCATACTCCTCCGAAACGGCTTGACCGATTTTGATGAAATTTTTTGTGCTTATCCGGTATCTATGAGAATCGGCCAACATCTATTTTTCATCCCCCTAAATGTTAGGGGTAGTCCACCCCTAAATTTTTTATTTTATTTTTTAGACAAAATTTTTAATTTCTATTTTTTTATGATACAACATACAAAAATACATACAATCCTCAATTTTCACCCTTCTACGATCAACCCTTATTTTTTAATTACTAGGAAATTATTTATATGGCAAAAAATGTTTACCGGGTCAGCTAGTAATATTATATATTAGTTATATAAGTATAATAACAGTTTTAAAAACTTTTTATTAAGACTATGTCTGGCCCATTTTCTTAAGAACAATGTTTACTATGTTTAATTTTAAACATTTTAGTCATAGAGTAAGCTCAATTACCTTAGTATCAAGTTTTGCAAATGTGATAAATCTCATGAACAGTTCACACCCTGAGGAGATGGCAGTGACTGGCTGGTCACAGTGCTTCATGGCATCCACGGCCAACTGTAGGTTGAGGTCCAGCTCTCTCACTGTCGCCACTGGTAAGATAAATATTAAAACATACCTAAATCATGGGACATTTTTCCATTTCACACATTTATGTCCCTGGAGAGTTCAAAAAGAGATTATCATACAGTCGAAAGGTAGGTCTTAGTGTTGAAAAGGTCGGATAACACTGATAAAAGCCAGGAAAAATAAGAATTATCCTTAACCTTGAAACTTGCAAATCAAATCTGACAAATTATTGCCAATGCATAGGTAAGTGCTACTTATTCAGTAACACTTTTCGAAATTCAAAAAATAAAATTGTAAATCCTATTATTTGAACAGATAGAAGATAAACAAGTAAATGAAAATACACTCGGCGTCACAAAAATCGCACCTCATCAAGAATTCTTTTCAAAGTCATTTTAACCCTATTAATCAATGGTAGACATATGACTATGGGGTATCATTCGAAAGGTAATTTATTTAAATTTAAGAATAAAACAAAAGATTTCGTTTTTGTTTACCAGGGAATAAAAAAAAGCAAGTTGATTATGCAAATGACTAAAACATGTTTATTTACAACAAAAAAAAATATACAAAAGAGTCCTTAAAAACAACTTAAAACCTAGTGTTGCCCTAGCCCTGATAACTGCTTCCATGCGTTCCCTCATGGACCTAATTAATGTTACAACAGTCTCCTGAGGAATGTTGTCCCATTCTGCTACGGCGGCATCTTGGAGGTCCTGAAGCGTGGTAGGGGCAGGATCCCGTGCCCGTACTCGCCGTTTCAGTTCATCCCAAAGGTGCTCAATTGGGTTCAGGTCTGGACTTCTCGCTGGCCAGCGCATAACAGGTATCCCAACTTCTTGCAGGTAGTCCCTTACAATTAATGCGGTGTGACAGCGGGCGTTATCATGCATTAACATGAACCCACTGCCAATATAACCCGCATAAGGGACCACGTGCTCCTCTAAGATCTCTGTTATGTACCGAGGAGCAGTCAGCGACCCTTGCCCGCGAGCACCTCCAGTCCGAGAAACGCACACAAGGTTCGTCTTGCCGTCGATTGACATGCCGCCCCAGAACATGCACGAGCCACCCCCGTATTCTACTGTCTCTTGAATACAGGCATGTGTGAATCGTTCCCCTTGCTTTCTGTACACCCTCCTACGCCTGTCGTTATAGAAAAGACAAACCCTTGTCTCATCTGAGAAGAGCACAGTCCTCCATTGTTCGATTGTCCAATCCACATGTTCCCGAGCAAATTGTAACCGGCCTCTCCTATGCTGTGCAGTCAATTTTGGCCCTGTAGCAGCCCTATGAGCTGCAATTTTCTTCTCCCGCAACCTTCTTCTAACCGTGGAGACACTCACAGAAGTTCTGCGAGCTGATCGGAGTTGTTGTTGCAGCTCAACAGCATTGGAGAACCGATTTCGTAAAGACGTCGAAACAATGAAGCGATCGTCTCTTTCGGATGTGCAGCGTTGTCTTCCAGATCCACGTCTTCGAATATAGCCACCAGTCTCTTGGAACCGTTGGAACACTCGTCGAACGGAAAATCGACTCAAGTTCAGTTGCCGAGCAACATCACATTGCCGCATCCCTGATTGCAGTAGTGCAATGACTTGAGCGGCTTCATCTGCAGTGGTATCCATCTTCAGGGGTATTTTTCTTAATGTAGCTGTTCACGTGTGTTCACTTTAACGGTTGGAGAGCGAATGACTCACATTTAACCCGGGTCGCCCGTTTTATACCCTTCTAGAGGGGTGCAATTAGTGGATGATGTGATGCGTATTTTGACAACATTTTGTTTAACGTTACGTGCTAATGAGATTTGATGTGTTTGGGAATTCTAACTATTGTTAAATTAAAGGTCATTAAATATACTTTCAATTGATACTAGTATTAATTGGGTTCAATTGATTCCTTGATGGCGGGGCATGCTTAAAACTCATATTCAAAGAGGTGCGATTTTTGTGACGCCGAGTGTATATATTGTATGATGCAAGAGTTGTTTTATGTACCGAGTGCTTAAAACTTACCTTTGTAGTTCTCTATTACAGATAGAAGGGTTCTAATAGCGGCCACTCCAGCTGATACATCCTCCTCTTCTCTCATAATCTTTAAAAATATTTCTTGAACTTCTAAAAATGAAGAAATAACGTAAATTAGTTTTCTAGTTTGTTACTGGGATACTTACAATAATTTGAACATTTAATCAGTCTAGTTGCATTTTATACCTTCTTTCTTCATTTTGCTGCCTATGTGTGATTAAATTTATTGAAAATATTTAGGAATATTCAGTTTTGTTTACGTATCACACAACATAACCTAAAATACGAATGTCATTTACTCAATTGTCAGTGCACTGCCACAGGTAAATAATCACTACGTTTTCGTAGATTATTATTAGATTTCGTCCAAAATCAATAAAGATTATTTAAATTATGATAATTATTTTCATTACAGTCTATCTTTTTCTCAATGAAATAAATAATAGTAGCGGACCCACAGATATGAGCGGACCTAACAGCCGTTGGCCTGGGCGTTCACAGCGGCACCTAGCGGCTCATATTGGCTTACATATTACGAAAAACATGAAAATCGGCATCCAGCTATTTAAAAGAAGTACTATGAAACACCTAAGAAGTAACGTAGGTACAGATTCCTTCAATAGTCCTTTTTGGTCCATGCTATGTTTTTATACAACCTATAATCACAAACGCAACGAATAAAAACAAATCAATTGAGCCGGATGAGCCACTTTTCCGGGTTTTGAGACTAACGCACGGCAAAATGATCTTTTAAAAAAAATGATAGATTTTGAAAAGTACCATGATCTAACCAATGTTTTGAACAACACTGATAATGAGTAGATTAACCTTTATTACCTACATTTATACATAAGCACTTTTGCTACACAGTATTTTAGTGTATATTATAGTGTATTCCGGTCTATCATAGTCAAGTCGCCTGAAATGGTGTAGGTATAGCCATGGAATACAGAAAGGAAGTTTATAGCAAAACCATATTTTGCACAATTATTAAAACCGGATGATGTCCTTGCCAAGTGCCAACTACATTACATGAACATACTAATTTTGAATAGTATACCTGTTTTTATGTATAAGTATTGTACGCATACAAAACATAAATAAATCAGTTACGTTGAAAACTAGGTACGAAAAAAGGTTTATATGGTAGAATGGTACCTAGCGATGATAGCACAATGGTTAAGCAGGCAGCTTGGCTTTGGCTACTTCGCTGTGTATCGCGGGTTCGATTCCAATATTGAACAAAATAATTGTAGGTCTAAGTATAATCGTATATACTATATACATTATTATTCAGAGTCTTAGCGTTTGTACCTACATAAGGAAATATATATATGTAATCACGTCTTACTGTGAAATTCTTTAGTACCTAGATAAGATATAGTAACGTTAATTGACGTTTTCATAAATTAAAAGGGTTAGTTAAGTTAATTAAGAAAATTAAAATAACTTTACGATCTCATTTAAGTATGATTCCGTTATCGATTTGATATCCAATTTATTAATGACTATTGGCTGTATGATAACTAATCATAGCCTATATTAAATAATCAACCACTAACGCCATCTATTATCTAGGCGGAGAAACTAAATTGAGCGGGAATACTTCCCGAATTTTCCTTCGACAATACGACAATGTGCTTCTCTGATTTTCTTGAACAATTAAAGGAAATGACGCGATATTCTTAGCTGTTATTTAGCGAGGGAAAGTCATGGCCACCGCTCTCTAAGTTGACGGTGGTGAGGTACAGTGTTAACTGGTTGTTGCGAGGGTTAGACGCGTTTTATGGCCGCTTCATTTGTTTACTAAACACCCGTTCAGTGTTCACTTTTGTTTTTTTTTGGACAACCATGGGGAACTCAGCATCTGTCAAGTTGAACGACAAACGGCGGTGGCAGTAAGTTATTATTTTGTTTGAGTGACTTCATTAAAAATATAGGTACATACATCGAATAATTAGTTTCGATCGTAATTATATCTTAAGTACCTACCTATCACTTTTAAGTATATTCCTCAATGTATGTGTAGGTCCTACAGCTTGCTAATTTAACGATCCATGTGACAAAGTTATTATAAAAGTTACCTACATGCACTTTTGTATAAACTATGTATTAAAAACTCCATGAAACAAAGTAGAATAAATTAGTAATAGTTTTTTTATATACATTACGTACTTACCTACCTGGATTTATCTTAAAATCTATGACTTACGGCTGGTTTCTATAATTAAGAATGAGATAACGTCATTTAGGTAGTAAGGTAATTATTTCATGGTTGATATAGGTAAGTAATTAATTTTGAATAAAAAATGATTTGAATGTTTTTCATATTGGAACTCAGTATTAACTAACAGTAAATTCAATATTCTTATAAAACACTAGCTGTTTCTCGCGGTTTCACCCGCATCCCGAGGGAACTACTTAGTGCACCCGAGTAAAAAGTAGCCTATGTTGTTCCTCAGGGTCTATTCTATCTCTGTACCAAATTTCATTTATATCGGTCCAGTAGTTTTGGCGTGAAAGCGTAACAGACAGACAGACAGACAGACAGACAGACAGAGTTACTTTCGCATTTATAATATTAGTAAGGATAAGGATTAAACATACTAAAACACGTCTGTTAAGCTTACACAAGAAAACGGCTGAACCGATTTGCATGATATTTTGTATGGAGATAGCAAAAACATACACAACAACAACAGGACATAGGTCCTTCCCAAAAGACCCTATGGTCTCACGATGTTTTCCTTCACCGTTAGTCCATGGTTATTAAGATATACTTAGAAAGTACATAATTATGAATTTAGAAAAGTCACATTGGTACCTACTGTCCCCGCAGACTCGTACACGAGATGCAGGTGCCATAACCACGAGGCCTGGATGACTCAAAATTACCTATCAAGGCACATTTAATGCTAACTATTGTTTATTCATATAACTGCACTAGGTATAGCTATCTATAGCTGTTACTAATTTTGACAATTTAATAAATTAACTAGGAAGCTGATTTTCGCGGTTCCCCGCCTCCCGAGAGAACTACTTAACTTTTATATAACCATCTATAGGGGTTACATCTATCTGATCTATCTCCGCATTAAATTTCATCCAAATTAGTTTAGCCGTGAAAGCGTGAAAAATTCGTCGTTGTCAAACCGAAATCTGCTATGTGCACTTTGATAAATCTGCTAGATATGTTATACACATATTTTGACTATTACGACTAGTTTACGAACCGAACTGCTATGTGCTTCTTCTTCTATTCTAAGGACTCAAAAATTCGATACGCATTTGTTTTACATCCGATCCGATTGATACGGGGATAATATGTATTCAAAAGGCAAAATTAATGTATGCCTTTTATTTTTATGACAGTATAGTGTTGTATTGTTCAGTTTGTTCGTCAGAGATTTTATCTCAGTATACGATATGACGCGATAACATTATGTTCTGCAAATCAGGTTAGATACACCAACTTTGTATGATTAAATATTAATTACTACTATTGTGAAGTTAAGTATAATAAAACAAACTTGAGACTTAAATTTCTTGTTGTCAAACAATAATCCTATTATCTATCAACACCGACACCTAATACATAGACAGACAGATATATAACAAGTTTACAAGCATATAAACAAACTGCGGGATGTTCGAAAGAGATACCGCGCCCCCGAAGGAACATGGATGGGTTTTAGTCAGTAAGAGTTTGACACCCGCCCCACCCACGGCGGGAGGAGTCATTTGTTGATTTTTCACTCGAAAAAAAAACTATATAAACAAAGTTTTCGAAAACCAAACCTACATTAAATTGGGGTTCTGAAAGTGGTACCGGTAAACGAAAAGCTAAGTGGAAACCAACTGACATGTTATGGGCATGCTATGCGGAGGAATGATTAACAAGTTGTATAAAAGGTTCTGAGCATAAATGTGGATGGCTATAGAGGTAGAGGAAAACCAAAGAAACGATGGATAGTTTGTGTGAAAGATGATATTGCTATAAAAGAGTTCACTAATGAGATGGCGTGTAGTAATTATCGACTTATTGCTCTCATTTCTCACGCAAGCAAGATTTTACTGCACGTACTGAACGAGCGTCTAAAGGCCTACTTAGACAAAGAGATTGCTCCTGAACAAGCTGGTTTTGTCAAAGGGAGGGGAACCCGGGAGCAAATTTTGACAGTTCGACAGATTATAGAGAAGTCCAGAGAATTCAACAAGCCCGCCTACATATGCTTTGTGGACTTCTCTAAGGCGTTCGACTCTGTCAAATGGCCCAAACTCTGGGAAACGTTGGCGGCGATGGGTGTACCAAAACACCTGGTACACCTCCTGCGAAGATTGTATGAGGATGGCACAGCCTCAGTACGCGCAGATGACGTCCAATCCAATCAGTTCCACCCCAGCGCTGGAGTCCGTCAGGGATGTATTATTTCTCCACTACTGTTCAATGTGTACACAGAGCTCATAATGAGGATCACACTTGAAGACTGGACTGATGGTATCTCGATCGGTGGCTTGAAGATCAACAACTTGAGATATGCAGACGATACCACTTTGTTCGCCACCAGTACCCAGCACATGGAAGAGCTTCTTGGCAAGATGGCACAGGTTAGCCTAGAGTTCGGACTTAAGATTAACCAAAATAAAACAAAAGTGATGATTGTCGACCGCATGAATAACAATTCTCCAGAAATTGCAAAAGTTGCCAATTGTGATGTGGTGCAATCATACATTTACCTGGGAGCCTTAATCACCAACAACGGTGGATGTGTCGACGAAGTAAAGAGACGTATGGCAATCTCTAGATCTGCAATGGACAAGTTGACGAAAATATGGAGGAATCGCAACATTTTTAGAGCCACAAAGATCCGGCTAGTGCGGGCACTTGTATTCCCCATATTCTTGTACGCTGCAGAAACGTGGACCCTTCGGGAAGTGGAGAGGAAGAAGATAGACGCCCTAGAGATGTGGTGCTGGAGAAGAATGCTCGGAGTATCGTGGACTGAATTCCGTACCAACGAGTCTATACTCCGAGAACTCGGCATCAAGCAGCGTCTATCATCTTTGGTACAGTCTCGCATCCTCACCTTTTTTGGTCACGTATGCCGCCGAGGGGAGGTGGCTATTGAGCGACTTGTGATCCAGGGAAGGGTTGAGGGAACCAGGCCACGAGGAAGATCGCCTATGAGGTGGACTGACCAGATAAAAGCGGCAGTAAATGGCTCATCATCACTACACGAATGCACGAGGAAGGCGGCCATCAGAGAGGAATGGCGGCGTGTTGTTAGGCTTGCCACTAGCACCTGAAGTGATGACCACGACCACTCTGTCAAGAGTGATAACGACAAAGAAGAAGAAGAAGAATGAGATGACGTCAGATAGAGAAGTATTGAAGAAGAAGACATGCTGCGCCGACCCCAAATAGATTTGATGATGACTTATGTCGGATTCCAAATAGGATTTGGATTCTAATACTTACCCTAATAACTTTGTTATCAGAAAGGTAGATATTGAAAAAAATATCAAACTGTAATCAGCTGGGTATCGATGATGATTGCACGAAATCTAGATTACCGTCTACGTCGGCGTTATCTTTGATCGTTTTGTAGTAATTTAATGTTTATTTAGTTATATTTTATACATATTTTAATATACAAAACTTGTTTCTGCCACTTCGTCTGCGTGGTATCCGAAGGGTCCAGACAGATACGGGGATAATATGTATTTTATGTGCTAATCTAGGTTAAACTATGTGTATGTGTGCCAAGTTTCATCCACATAAGCTGTTTTTGCGTGATTGAGTAACAAACATACACCCCAAACTATTCACCGATATCGGGAACAGGGTCCAAGGGTCGGTGCTTAGCGCTAAAGTGACATCAGACCTTACAATGCGTATCCAGGAAAACTGTTCTCTGAATCAAAAGTTTTATTTTGAAGCTGCAAATTCGAATTTAAAAGATCCGAGTAGGCAAAGCTCCCACATAAATTCTTAGTTTTTACTATTCATTGCATCTGTGAATGTTGCCTGTGTCTAAATAGGCCTTTAACCAATGATCACCTGTCATAACATAGCATTCAATTTAGAATAAGTATTTTGTATATAAGTTGTGCATTCCAGAACTATGTTACAATCACAAGGTACTTATAACAGCAGTGTTTTTAATTATATAAAATAAATTAAACCAATAAGTCATAATATTTGAATTTCCTAAACTAAACAATTCCTACTTACCTACGATTGATTTTATATTCAAAACACTATTAACGTGCGTCGTAAAATCAATAAAATTGTAGACGATTGGTCGAAGTTGTAGACATAGAAAACATATAATAACTTACCTTTAAAAACTGCAAAGCAAGGCAGATTTGCAAATGGAAATATTTATATTTGCAAAACTACATACAATGAGCGTGCTGAAAAACATCTTGTGATGTGAGGTGTAAAAGTTAGTAAACCAACTTTATTAAATTAGATAGAATGATCGTGAATAATGTTCGCAGCTTCCTTCAAGAGCATCTTCTCACATCGTTATTGGTAAATGCATCCTTTCGTCTGTTAGAAATCAATTTGACGATTTTGTCACTCCGCGATCGAGCTAGGCGCCTGTCTGCAGTGAGGGGCCATTATTAATTCCCTGTGCTAAGAAAAGACTAAATTGTATGTCGAGATGAAACTCATCTTGCGTCCACAGTTGTTATATTATGTTGTGTGTTGCATATGTCGACACTGTCGTAGAACAAAGTCAGATGTGATAATACAATGAAATTGTGATTTTTTCAAAATCAGCTTCAATTAAGCATAATCTATCGATATAAGCATGGAAAAAATATATATATCTGGTACTTTCCGAGATATTAAAACGAACAAAGTTGTATTTCAAATACTATATTATGCCGAAAATTGTGAACTCAAAACTTTAAAGTGCTCTCCTGTAAAGTAGCTATTTTGTAGATCCGACTTTGTTCTACGACAGTGTCGATGTGTAGTAATTTCGTACATGGTGTCAGAATGTTCATCGTTGCATTAGGTAAGCAAATAATCAGACCGAGACAGTTCCTTGGCCTCGTAAATACTATGGATTTTAAGTGTGTGCCATTGTGTGTGAGTGGTTAAATTAATGTGTTTGTCAGTCAATATATTTTTATTTCTTTATTAGGCCATCACAGCAAATAATAAAACTAAAGTAAAAAATAAAGTTTCAACTTCAATCTCCCCTACATAATTTCAAAGAAACAAAGATATTATAACAGGTAGAGGTGTGCATTTTTATTAAAGTTTTAGATGTCATGAGACACCTAATTGTGGTCGGTTTTTAAACGCCGATTCATACTACTATTGACTGTAGTCAATAGTCATCATGTGCTAGTGTAGTCAAGTTAGTGTGTAAAAATGTTGTTATCACAAGGCTAGCTAGCAGTTTTTAATAGTTGTTTTTACATCGTACATTATCATCTCAGACAAATATGTAAAGGTAGATACTGTATCGAAGTGACATTTAATTTATGACAATACTTGGAAATACATACATGGTTGTAATTGTATAAGGTTTTTCGAAAATAAAATATTAATAGAAAAGTAGAATCTAGAAACACTAAACAGGGTAGTAGCGTGACAGCTAAATTCGTTGGACAAGGCGATCATCTATTAATATTGAATTTTGCATATTGTCTGTTAAAGAAACAAATAATTGAATATTATTATTTATAACTTTAAAGGTTCCTTACAGCAATGGAACTTTTTAGTGATCAACATTTGCGAATACATTATTTTTTCTGTGACTATTAAAAAAATAAACTAATTCAAAAACGTAATAATTAAAATAAAAGAAATGAAAACCTAGAGGCAAGTTCGAACGTGATCTACAAACGAGGATATTAAAGAACTAAATACTATTTAACTTGTGATTAAATTAAATTCATGAATACGTAGGTTCCTACCAAACAGGAACTAAATGTTACTGGCTCTTGACAGGTATAATAGTAGATCGTAATTACACTATTAGGCCAGTGCTTTTAGCCTCTAAAAACGGTAAAAAGTGAATTAAATAATAGTAGGATGAAACCCATTGGAAAAGGAGGAGAATACAATAAAAATGATAGGAAAAATAAATTACGGGCGATCTGAGGTCGGGAAGTGGGGGGGAGGGGGGGTTAAAGTTAAAAAAACGGTTTATCTCAATTTCCGGCAAAACTACAAGTCCTATGAAAAAAAGTTAAATGGCAAAGTTGTAGGTAATAAAAAGATCTACAACTTTTGGATTGACACTTTTTTCACATAACCTCAAAATGTATGTGAAAAATTCAAAAAACCAAGTTTTTGGTTTTTTATTTTTATCTTTTACAATAATTAATTTTTTTTCACGAAATTTGGTGAAAACTAACCTTTTTATGTCCCAAACACATTGTATTTTATTTGATTTAAAATAATTATTTTTTCACCCTTATTTTGACTTAATATCGAAAAATCACCCTAATTTTCAATCGAAAATTCTCGTGTCAAAATATCACTTTTTTTTTAAAAGTCGATAGTCTTTTTGTTCGTTGAAATCTCTACTTTCAGATGGTATAAAAAATATTTACATTGCTATGGTAAATGTTCTCAGAAAATATAAAGAAACGCTACGAAATAACAGGTAGTAAGGCCTAGACCGGCTTAATTTTTTTGCGTAGATGCCTATTTATTACTATTTTAAGATAATTTATGTATCTGAGTGACCTACGAACCTCGGACCTCTCTATGAAATACCTTTTAGCTCATCAAAAAGTTATTTCATAGAGAAGTGGGAAGTTGCTAGAAGGATCTAGGCCTTGCTAACTGTTATTTCGTAGCGTTTCTTTATATTTTCTGAGAACATTTACCATAGCAATATAAATATTTTTTATACCATCTGAAAGTAGAGATTTCAACGAACAAAAAGACTATCGACTTTTAAAAAAAAAGCGATATTTTGACACGAGAATTTTCGATTGAAAATTAGGGTGTTTTTTCGATATTAAGTCAAAATAAGGGTGAAAAAATAATTATTTTAAATCAAATAAAATTCAATGTGTTTGGGACATAAAAAGGTAAGTTTTCACCAAATTTTGTGAAAAAAAATTAATTATTGTAAAAGATAAAAATAAAAAACCAAAAACTTGGTTTTTTGAATTTTTCACATACATTTTGAGGTTATGTGAAAAAAGTGTCAATCCAAAAGTTGTAGATCTTTTTATTACCTACAACTTTGCCATTTAACTTTTTTTCATAGGACTTGTAGTTTTGCCGGAAATTGAGATAAACCGTTTTTTTTACTTTAACCCCCCCTCCCCCCCACTTCCCGACCTCAGATCGCCCGTAATTTATTTTTCCTATCATTTTTATTGTATTCTCCTCCTTTTCCAATGGGTTTCATCCTACTATTATTTTTTTTGTTTTCAAAAGTTAAAAGCACTGGTCTATATAGAAACAATTTACAATGTCTTAATGCGGCCTCGAATTACCTCCGCCAGCCAGCCGGCAGTCAGGTAGACGGCCATTGCAAGATATATCAGCCATAATGTCAAGATTTATGTACCAAATGCATATTTAAAGCAAATAGCTAATTGTGCAAAACCGTTTTATTCACATTCACATTAGCCTCGATTTGGCAACCCAGAAAATGTTTCGAAATTCACTTGTTTCGTTTGATTTGTTACCTTTTTTTTTTGTTTATAATTAAGGATTTATTAATTATAGTTGGTAGCTGTAAGACCACGGTTCATTTAGGCACACCTCATATATATTACCTAGGTATCCTACATCTGTCGTAAAAAAACCTCAATATTTTTTATTCAGATTGAGCTTGTGTTGTGCCAAATTCAATCTAAATCACGTTTACCTAATCGTAAAAACCAGGCAAAACCCCAGGCAAACCAAATTTATTTCCTCAATGAATCAGTGTTCTTCTTCAAAGTAAAAGCAGCAGCAACGACTACATATTTTATTAGTCAAAGTTTTTTTGCCACAGGTGTTAATCTAATTGTCTTCGTGACAACCCTGACACCGCTCTACTCAACACTCATGGTTCAGCTGTCATTATAAATAATGTCATTAATTTAAATAAAGTATCACACAGATTACCACCACTCCATACTTAGAAAATAAGTCCACATTTTCCTAACAAAATAAGCGTGGAAAAGCCACGTAAGTATAATGTACATAATATTTTCACTTTCTACACATAACAGGCATACAGCACTCTCTCCCGATGCGTTTGATTATGATTACAGGCAGGAATTTGCGTAGTTTCGTCACAACGCAGTGCAGTTAGTTGCAACTCACTCAGGTACCATTACCAGTTACCACACAGTCATTTGAACAGCTGTTGTGGCTAGTTTTAATAAACTGCATTTAAATGGATATTGTTTATATTTTCCAGTATAAAACATCAAATAGTACAAAATTTGCTACTTTAGTGGTATGTATTACAAAATCACTCAAAAGTCAATAAGGTGCAAATAAATGCAAAAAAATACATCGAAAATATATGTTGAAATTATAACTTTTAATTATATCTGCCGCTTATAATATTGAAGTACTCATTAACATTATCGCTTATATCTATCTCAGTCCTCCTCTGATGAAAATTATACTACATATTTTCATATTTGATTGACTAGACGCGGATTTAATAAATTCTTAAATAACATTTCATAATAATTAGACAATTAAAACATGACAATAGCAAATATACATTTAATCTGCTACACAGCTTTAATCTGCTTTATCTAATCTTGTTTTACAAAGCGCTTTACGCTTACCATTAAGATTGTAAGTGTCATCACCGGTGCGCAGGAGTTGCCTCATCGCTATCCGTCATTATGACGATGACGGCAACTTTTTGTCTGACTTGCAAAACTAATGTGATGTCCGGTTACATCAAGTTGTGATTATGTTCATAGATTTCTATATTAACTATAAATTGTGTACTTAGAAGTCATCCAAAAATTTTTCTATACACTAATACAATGACTACCTGCGAACCTAGGTTTTAAATATTTTTAAGTACTTATAAACATCATCAAATTACGCCTGTGTTCCCCGAAGGGTTTAGCAGAAGTATAGCTATGTGCACAATCGAATAAGGGGCGAGATTATATATTACGATCAACCAGGCACAACTCAACGCTCCGGAAAGTTCAATAACACTTTGCTCTAATTAAACTTTGGACTTCATATCCAGCAGCCACATTTGCTACCACTAGACCAACTGATTATATTTTATTTTATTAGTTTATTACTGACTAGCTTCTGCCAGCGACTTCGTCCGCGTGGAATAGTGGTGCTCCGCTCCTATTGGTCTTAGCGTGATGATATACTGATATACTGATGAAGCCTATAACCTTCCTCGATAAATGGACTATCTAACACTGAAAGAATTATTTAAATCGGACCAGCGGTTCCTGAGATTCGCGCGTTTAAACAAAATGACAACATTTCCCTTCACTGCTCTGCTCCTATTGATTGTAGCGTGATGAAAAGTATACTATAACCATCTCAGGTGTATGACAAATAATTGTACCAAGTTTCGTTAAAATCCGTCGAGTAGTTTTTGTTTCTATAGTGTTTATACAGACAGACAGACAGACAGACAGACAGACAGACAAAAATTTTACTCATTGCATTTTTGGCATCAGTATCGATCCCTAATCACACCCTGATAGTTATTTTGGAAATATATTTCATGTACAGAATTGACCTCTCTACAGATTTATTATAATTACTGATTACTGATTATTTTATTATTTGTGAGGTAAACCTATACAGTTCGACTTTGCTGCAGCTTAATTATTATTGTTTTAACCTAGGGAATCATTTGAAATGGTCCATTCCCGTCTGCAATTTGGAATCAACGTTTAAACGTTACATAAAGATCAATACAAAATTCGAAATACTCGAACACAAACACACGGAAGCTGAATTACTTACTGAATTCCAATATTATTATTATAATCCGTAATCAAATCATCATCATCACCTGCCTAGCCTTTTCCCAACTGTGATGGGGTCAGCTTCCAATCTAATCGGATGCAGCTGAGTACCAGTGCTTTACATGGGGCGACTGCCTATCTGACCAGCACAACCCAGTTACTGGGTAGCACGATACCCTTGGTAAGATTGGTTTTCAGACTTTCTGGTTTCTGACTATCCGTAACGTTTGCCAAATGACAGCCGGGACCAATGGCTAAACGTGCTTTCCGAGGACTCAGGAGTCTCGGTATATGCCATAGATGGTCACCCATTAACGGACCGACCGCGTCAACCGTAGCTCGATCGACCCGTGCGGCTGTAACTTCACCATAATCTCTTCCTATAATCAGAATCGAAATAAATGTGTAAAATCTTAAAAATATATAACGTATAATTAAATATTTCAATACCACACGTAAGTATAATGACCGTTGACCTTATATGAAACGATAAGCAATGTATAGGTTAAACGTCTATGCACTAGACATCTAGATAAAATTAATCAGCTGCATTACAGTACCCATTTATTCATCACTTCCTTGTTTCTGAATATTTTATTCGATTTGGTGTGGGATGAACGACTCATTATTTGAATTCCTCATCATTGGCCTATTGACGATCCCACTGTTGGCCTCTTGTCATACATCTTCTTCACCGTTACTCAGTGGTGTCAAAGGTATATTTAAAAACATCACACTTGTACAGAAGATGCAGGTGCCACAATCACTAGGTAACACACCGCCTCTTTAATTTTTCAACGGGAATCCTATTCCCATTTAAGTTCGGGATAAAAAATTTAAAACATTTTTCTCTATATTATACTTATTAGAAAAAGCAATTCAAATCATCGATTATTTTTCACGTTTTGTGGACATAAACATACATATAAGAAAGTTAAACATTAAAATAGACAAAGATAAGCTGGGGCATGAGTGGTCCGTTCTTCTGTAAACTATTTGTCAGATTAATGATACTAGTTCTTCATGAAATCGGTCACAATAATTTCTCTAAATTGGACACAATTGTTGAAGTGAGAATATCAATACTCTAGTTTCTAAGTTATTAACACAGTAAAAATGTTCCACAGCGCTTATCTAGATAACAAGGTACTTTTATGTTAAATAGAGTCACGGTAATTATATGAACAAGATATAACATAAGTACATAGAACAATACGTTTTTCTTTTCAAAACACAAAAATCTTTCAACACCTTTCCTCATGAAATTAAGCACAGTAGTTTTTTTGACAAAATAGAAATTGTGATTTGTACTTTCATAATAGTTATTTCAGTTGTAAAGCATTTAAACAAATTATTTTTTTATTAAATTACATTTTGTAACAGATCTCAACTTAAAGATAAGTGTGCAAACTGTCAGATTAAATTCAGAATTACGATATACATATTAATGTGGCTAATGTTTATGATTAAGCTTATTTATGAAATATAATCTCAATTAATAATTATATAACCTGCCAATAGGTGTTGCCCTATCACGCTCTACAACATGCGTTGATCTGCCCTTGGCCTGATCTTGATCGACCTGCGCATACGCAGCACATGCGAACGTCATTTCATGTCCGCCATGACAGATCGCGCGGATAAACTTCAACTTGACAATCATTCTCCATTGCAGTGACATTGTAACTAATCTTTTTGACCTTATTTTTAAACGTTAGATGCGATTTAAGTGAGTTTCATTAGTTAAAATCTAAATCATTTTTTCAGTATTTTCGTAAGTGATCCGTATTTAATCTCTTATCTCTTCAATTGTATACTGATTTTTAATTACACACAATACACGTAACAGTTTTGATATGCTTTACATAAATAAATCTGTCTTATTCGATGGTGATTTTTTATATAAATGACGATATAATACTAACAATGCATATATTTTAAATATATATACGAATATCACACTGCAAACACCTAGGTAAACGAAACATATGATTTCATAACAAAAACCAAACGTAAACACAAAGTTCAATGACACTTCGTCTACAGGTTGATGTTTTAATACACTGCTAATATTTTTTAAATAAGTAACTTCGAATGCTTGTTGTGATCCATATCGGCTACCGGTTAGTTTCCGTTAACCTGTCGATAACATTCGCAGGTCGTTTTTACTGATATAACTTATGATCTATTAATATTTTACCTACATGACTAATTATATCACGCGATTATGTTCACCGGTTTGAGTAAATGATAAAAAAATATCACGTCTTGCATCATGCTGTTTTTTTTTGTTTTGAGCTACTTTTGAAACAAATTCTTGGACTGGGAAATAAAAGTAAAGTAAATGGATATAAATAATCAAGATCATGCAACTCTCAAATTAATATTTTTTTAAAGTATTTTTCATCTCGAAAGGGCTATAAAAATAGCAAATCGAAGTAACTGACGGAACGAACTAACTGTTCGGCAGTGCCGGATTTGTATTTTTTATGAGTATAGGCCACTTTATTTCCGCCACCCTAGGCCCAATAATCAAGTTAGCATCTTCTGAAATCTGCCGCCCCTAGGACGCTGCCGCCCCTAGGCCCCGGCCTATACGGCCTATTGACAAATCCAGGACTGCTGTTCGGCTAGCGCACAGTTTGAACAAATCGGCTTCTGTGTGGTCTGAGCGTTTTGCGTGTAACATTTTGAACCATAATACAGTAAAATTCCTAAAAAAGGTTTTTAAGGAATATATTATAAGCTCTATAAATTGAGACTCTTGGATTGTCGACGATTAACAAGATACAACTTAGCGTTAACAGCAATTAACACATCATTAGACATAATTTAACTATCAAGTGAAATTACCACACAAGTACAATATCTACTTCATCAACCTATGATTATTTTTCACAGCCTGTATATTGTATAAACAGACATTCTTCCTTTTATTACAATATTTTTTCATAATCGATCCTAAATACGATTTTATGAAAGTCCTACATAAAAGCAGTGGTCTCACTAGAGTTTCTGAAGGGTAGCTTTTAAAACGCTAGTGTTAGAAGGCACACATTACAGTACTACAGTACAAGTTTTACAAGAACAAACATTGCTGGGCGCATGGTAAATACTATCAGCAATAGGCACTACCATATAAACACTAAAATTTAGAATATTTAGAATCCCAACCATTCATGATAGGCATCTGTAATAAAATAGAATCAGCTGTTTATCACTCATTGCAAGTTTCCGCAACCAGAACTATCATTCTAGGTTCGAATGGAAATGATTAGTGCAGTAATCTGTGTCGCTGTTATAAACTAGTCATCTCAAAGTCAGCACTTTATTGCTAATCAGACACCGGCCAGTACGTGTGTTAGGCCATCATAATCCCAGTAGGGAAGTAAAAGTGCAGTGTAAAAAAACAGGTGAGTTACCAAAAATATTACTCCAATTAGTACAAAGTGATAGGTTTATTTCAGTTGCACAAAAATACGTTTTATGTATATTTGTTTAACGCTCAATTTTACAAATTCTTAAGTAATCAGTGATCACGCGCTACGGTTTATTTATTTTAGCGCCGCGTGATGGCTGCAGGTTCACAGTTGGTCCAGTATCATCTTTATTGATAAGTCATTTATGTTCAGTGGTACCACTCTCCAACCTTTAGTTGTCATTTAGAGTTCGTAAGAGCTCCTTGGCAATCTGCTGTTCTTAATTGTATCTCAAAAATATGTATTAATTTAAATTCTGTAATATTAATTTAATTATTTATTAAAATCTAAATTATTTTCTAAATTAATCAAACCTATTTACTGAATTATTAGTGTTATATGTTTTCTTAAAAAATAATAATTCAAAAATGGAATTCTTATCCCGCAAAGTAAAGTCACACGGGCAAATTGACGCACGTCAAGTGAATGGCGCGTCTGACACAAGCAAAAATAAACGGTAAGCATTTCCTAATCAAAATAAAGTATCGTCAATTTACAAGTTAAGTGAAATCTTACAAAATTAATCGTATCATCTCTAAGATACCATCTTATTATGAAATCCAGTAAAGAATTAATGGCATGTATGTTTTTTTCCTTTTGTAATATTTTGTAGACTAACCATAAAATAATATTTATTATGACATATCACGGCCAATAAGTTTTCGCTAAAATAATTCCTAGTTCTCTGAGTAAAATTCTATACAGTGATCATCATCGTTTATAATTTTATTTTAATTATTATAAAATTATAAAAAGCAAATTTTTTAAACGATATTTATTTTAATTTTATTTTCTATTTTTTTAGTAGTGCACCAGTTAGTGCGTACTGCTGACAATTTCCTCACTGTGCAGACCTTGAAAGTTTTGGATCGATTTGCAGAAAGGTTAAATACTAGCTTAGTAGGGATTTGCCAAAGTAGTTTATTAAGCCTATTACAGTATTGTTTTATATTACATATTTTTGTTTGGCACTTAGACTACTTATGTATTAATATACGACGCAGACGTGCCATGTGTAGATCCACATTTTTTTAAAGTCATGAGAAGCAATCCTGAAATTATTTTCATAAATAGGATTATTAATATGTGTTATGTTACCTGTGGTGTTAATAATTATTTTAGACAAAGTTACATCATGCCATTTTATAAAATAGTTTGGTCCCATCCGCAGTTGAATTTCTTAGTCTGAAAAAAGTTTCAGTCCGACATAGTAGACAAAAATGTAAAATTGAAAAAAATTACGTGCAACCATGCGACTCATCAAAGTAAACACTATCTGAAAAAAAAAAGAATTTGTTGCAAGTGGGTACTCATAAACTATAAAATTACGAATATATCACAAGAATAGGTTAAATAAATTCTTAGATTTACTGAAATATAAGTTATTTTATATAACAGCCATGAAAATTTGTTTTCAGATAGTGTTTTCTTATGAGCTGTCCATGTAACACGGATGGACGTTGCTGTCCCGCGATTCGTAGGTAGGCCGTAGAGCTTCGTAGGCTCGTAGCAACTTGCGTAGCCAGCACCTGTGACTTAGACGAGCTTATTTCAGTGTCCTTCGAATGGATATTTTTTATAATTATACCTTTACATGCGATAGAAAATTTGAACAAATAATAGTACATCATAAACGACAATAAAAGATCTCCCTTATTTTAAATACATTCTCCAAGTATTTGTCTCAGTCACAGTTTAGTAATAAAATGCTTGGTTTAGTAGTAGTTGTACAGTTTCTTAAATTGTAGGTGATGTAGAAAATATAGCATATTTTAATATAGATTACTCTGACAGATTTTTAACTTCGTCGCTATAAAATATTTACAACTCCATTATTCTGTTGAGATAAAGACCTCTTTAGTAAAATATGTTTATTTTACTAATGACACAACAAAATAGACATATATGTAGTGTGTCGCGTGCATAACGCTCCTTTGTCAAAATTAAAGTAATTGCCGATACCAATCTACACGTGTTAGGTAAGATAAAAGGCATGTATACAGCAAACCGCAGTTTCCTCAGATAGTTGCAATAATGTCAATGACCTCGATATTTATTATATCTTACATGCGGTTTGACTATTGTGTATATATCATTTTACAATTAAAAAAACTAAATTTTTCCATCAGAAAATTAGACAAACAAACATACTAGCTCTTTTTACCGATTAAAACGTTTACCTGTATTGAGATTGTATAGTGTACATAAAAAAATACCTATTATACTATTCCCACGCTCCGGTTCAGGGGCCAGCGCCATCTGTTATCAAACGGAAGAGACCGCATTGCGGTCTGTGCGTTATCGCTGAAACATTTTCCTGCTTTCCCAGGAGCGAGACCGCGATGAGTCCAGCGCCCCCCGCCCAGCGAGACAAAACAAGCGCCACGCACGGTGCCGTCAAGCAGTCGTATGCGGCCAGCGCAGGGAAGTGTACGTACGACATGGAACGCGATCGTCTTGGACTATGGGGCTCCGGCGAGAGCACGGCCGCCAGCCGGATCTCCGGCCTCGACCGTCTCCGGCACCCGGGACTTAACAAGGTAATTTTTTCAACTATTATTTTAAATTCGCCAGATTGACCGCGTATTTTCGGTTAGGTCATGGTTGCGACTTGGCGGAAGTGTTCAGTTCTTACGGCAAATCGTTTAATCCGTGTGTGCATCGGCCTAGTTTGTGTCGGGTTTCGATGGTGTCAGGTATCAATGTCGGTGTCGGCGCACATCCGCTATGCAATTGTCATGTAAATGTTTGTTTTGAACTTTACACCCGGCGTCAAAGTTCACGTGGTTCGGTAATGTCAACAAACTTGCGGGAACCAAACAAAGGTATCATTACATTGTAATGTATTTTTTTAGTTTGAAAGTTAAAAAATAGATTTTTAATTTTCAAAACCGAACGTAGTGAATACTGAAATAGATATGTAAACATGGAAATATTTATGATATTTCAACGTGACTTGCTCATTGAGTAAATAGCGTAATTCTTATGCTACTACTAGGCAATACAATTAGCAGAATTGAATGCCACAAGCATTGAGTAAAATAAATAAACGTTCACATTAGGAAGTTTATTACAATAGTTAGATAATTCCTTGTTATGATATCTATAGAATCGCAAGCGCATTGCTATGAGGAAATATTTCGGCCTGACATTGGCACACATCCGGCGTTACAGATTTGATTTAGTGATTAATTAATGTGTTTGTATTGCCTTGATATCGATAATTGTACAATAGATATATAAATTACTATACCCCACACACTAATTTGGACTGCTGGTATTTATCTGACTTCTCTGGAAAGAAAAAATCACAATGTTCCCTAGTACATAGGTTTTACTTAAATGGCATTAAAATGATAAGTACAAAGACGAAAATAACGTAAATAAGTGCCTAAGTTGAAAATTTATCACACTGTGCAAGGAAGTCGATATTAAAATAATAACTATTATGCATGGTTTTTTAATAAGATTTAGAATAAACTCTTTCACGTAGTATTTCTTAAAGGTAACGTGTGCTGATAATACATCTGAGATTTCAATTTTCTCCGTTAAAAACAAAGATATCTAAGATAAACATTACATCATTGTTGCTTCCATTTATGATTTCATGTTCTGATACTGTAAAAACTAAATTCCCATTTTGAAAAGATAATACATTTTTTTATCCACTTTTTAGGCATTGCGTATTAGATACTATAGAGTAATATGCTATGCTATGCTACATGTACGAAACAGCATTATACTTTTTTAAAATCAATAAAATTGCAGTTTACAAATATGTACAATTGACAACCATACCTTTTACTTTAACGCACACATATAAATAGTTTTGTTTCTAATCAGGTGAACAATACATTCCTTTTTTGCCAGAGCGCTTAAATATATGGGGAAGCGAGGACCCATTCTCCTGGGCTTACCCCCACCCCTACTGTGATTTGGAATAGGGGTCCCCAGACACAAAGAGTTCTAGAAACGGCCACGAATTATAGTCAAGAGGGGTGATTTATTTCAAAGAAAGAATTGAGCTAGACGCATTTGCCTCGGTGTTTTCAATAAATGGGATTAATTAAATAAAAGCCTTTTGAGTAAAGGGTTGCTATGGTTACCACGTGTTAGTATCGATTGGAGTTGTGCTCGTCGTTATAGTACTCTGAATACACATTAGTCATCCGATTATGTGAGCTATAAGTGTTTAGGCTTCGGCACTGTTTTAAAGTATGACTCAACAAAAAATATAATGCGCTATCACGACAATATGTCTATATTAAATGTATCTTGTAGTTTTCCAATGACGGAATATTTTTTTTTACCTTTTTAGGTACTCATATAACCTTGTTTTGCATTACCTTCTCAATTTATTAGCGGTACATGTCTATGTAAATATCAACAGCGCTGTAAAATAGTACCTTTATCAGTATATTAGCTTCTGCCCGCGACTTTGTCCGCGTGGAATAGTGGTGCTCCGCTCCTATTGGTTTTAGCGTGATGATATATCTATAGCCTTATAGCCTTTCTCAATAAATGGGCTATCTAACACTGAAAGAATTTTTCAAATCGTACCAGTAGTTCCTGAGATTAGCGCGTTCAAACAAACAAACAAGCTCTTCAGCTTTATTATATTAGTATAGATATGCTGTAAATCAGTAAAAGTCATAGATCAAACTATTGTTAAACTCCGCTGAGTAAAATAACATATGAAAAACCTACATGAATAAAACTAAGTACCTATATACCTACGTACATCTATCTATTTGTTAGTTAGATAGGGCATCACATCTGTTTTGTTCAAAGAGGTTTCCCGCGGTTTCAATCGTATCCTGAAAGAACTACTTCATACCCCCGGATAAAATCTATCCTATGGCCATCCCCAGGGTTCAAGCTATATCCATACTTAATTTCATCCAAATCGGTTCAGCCGTTTTGCCGTAAAAGCGTAACAGCTAAGAGTTAATGTCGGATTTGTAATATTAGTGCGGATTTTGTAATAAACTTATCTATTTACCGTATAGTTTGTCTAGTAGGTAAGTCCTTACGCCATTATTACAATACATATTCACTGTATTTGTGAACATAAATACATATAGTATATTTACCTAGTCTATAAATATACGTTTTGGGTGATCTCACCATAAAATAACAGTTATTTGATTCTTTGGTTATCAATGTGTCGTAACTAATTAAAATTCAAAAGTCGTTTATTCAAACTAGGCTGAAAATCAGCACTTTTTGAACGACAAATTTACAAAAGACAGCTCCCAAAACGCCCGCCCTTCACCACTTCCTATGTGTTTTTGCTGGGAAGAAGAAGTGGCGCAACAAACTCCCCAGCAATTAGTAATTAACATTGTAACACCATTGTTGTATTACTAGTCAGTATGTCACCTTTATCATACCTAGAATACAACATCGAATAGTCTATTTAACCTAATCTATTTAACGAAGGAAAAATACACGTGTGCATACAGAAACATGCTAATTTTTTAATTAAAGCGTGAAGTCTTTTTGAAATAGAACCAACATTATAAAAACCGAGTAGTGTCAATTCCAATTAGCAATTAAGACTTGTCATTAGCATATGTAATTCCTAATTTCTCTGCTAGTTGCTCTGGTTTTTAAATTCGTAATGGCCTAGATTTTTTAATAGAATGTCGTATTAAAAATCATTATACCGCCGAGATCCTAATTAGAAAAATTGCAAGTGAGAAAGTTAAAATGCTTGCTATCCAATTATGTAACCGTATAACTAAGTAAGAATTTTGAATATTTGTACTGGCAACTGATTTTTTTATGTTCCTAACTCGTGGGTGCATTTCTGTTTGACATATGCTTTTGGGAAAAATAAATATTGATAACAAATGTGTTTATCAATCTTGCCAAAAGAAAACCTCTTGTTTCCTCCAACATACATACGCCACCAATATAAGATTTAGAAGGTCATGATTTATAGAATACTTATTATTTATAACTACAATCGATATTTTATTCCATTTTGGTAAACCTACTTTTGGTTGTATTCGGTTTCTTAGTAACCGGTGCCACCCAAAACGAAGCAAGCAGTTGGACAAGTTCTGTCAAGTGAATAGTAGAGATATTGATTTTACCTAGCATGGTATGATTTGAATGTCTATGTATCGCTCTTATAAAATTTGTTTCAAAAATGCTAACATTTCTTTTCAAAGAAGTTTTAAAAGCAGGCTCCTTATCGGCAATTTACGTTGCCACAATTATGATCATAAAAGCGATGGAAATAACAATTTACATCGTTTTTAATGTTAATCCCAGAATCACTCTACGTAAACTAGATCTAGAACTTTTAATCCTGCTATATCGTTGTAAAATATTATACAATTCTTTGTTTCCTTGCGGAAATTCATTAGGTATTTATATCATTTAACTGCACTGACTTTCAAATATTGCTGTAAAATAATTGCAGTTGTCTAGACGACGAGACCTCTTTTCAAGGGAGTTTTCACGAATACCGGTGTTGAATTTTTCATGATGTAGGGGGTCTTTTAAACTTTTAGACTCACATGTACGAGAAAAAGAGTTTAAAAGTTACATACTATGTTTGACTGTATCCCGTATATACATACCTACCTAAATATAATGTCAATTGATATTATTTTAGTTTTTTCTTCATCAGTAGGTAGGTATTACAATTGTGGAAAGCACACATTGTTTTGTACATTCACCTCTCTGACTAGTTTAATGCGCTTTAAATTATTGATACTACATAATTAAATAACGTGTTTCATGTTGACGTATAAAACATGTTTCAGAGGCGCAATTTATAATATTATTGCGTTATTGTCATATGAGAGGTGTCCTTTTAAGCCGCGTTAATTTGTAGTAATCATCAGCCTATATATTGTCCCACTGCTGGGCACAGGCCTCTTCTCATATAGAGAAGGCATGAGCATTAATCACCACGCTTGCTCAAGGCGGATGTTTTCCTTCACCGTTATATAGTCACTCACTGACGTCTAAGATATACTTAGAAAGTACCTACATATGACTTTAGAAAAGTCACATTGGTACTTGCCAGCTAGTTTCGAACCCCCACACGTACACGAGAGGTCTTAACCACTAGTCCACCGCGACTGTTTGTAGTAATACTTGTTACCAATTGATTTTCATACTATCCTGCCTAGGAATTGTTCTTATCTGTATATTGTAATATTTTCTCTTCTGTATATATAATATCTCTGATACACCACGGCGCTGGACAGACAGACGGTCACGTTCCGTCATACACACACGTACGGGCGGTGGGTGTGTCGTTGCGTCACGCAAGGTCATCGCTATTTGCTTGGTCATGATCAAAACCTTGTCGTACCTACCGGTAATTTACTGCTATATCTGCTCAGATTTAGTCGTTAGCTGTAATTGTGTAATACTATTAATTTTTTTTAATAGTATATGATTATTTTCCTCATCGGCCCTTTACAAAATGTATGGGATGTATAGAAGCATAGTTCCTTCTCTTTGCCTATCTAAAGTAACTATCTATCCAATCAAATAAATCCTTGGGTTTTCTTGTTAATCTCATTTGAAACCTTCTCCATCGTTTACTACTACTACCTAACCTTGCCTACCGAACATATTGAAAATTGGATGCTTCATAAAATGGTCCTGCTGTAATGAAAAAAAAACAAGCGTAGGTATTCTAGTATTATATTTTCTTTTGTCTTTGGTTGGCCAGATAGTAAGTCTATCTGGCTCTACAAATTTTATAAAAAAAAAACAATTTTTCAATCGGTCTGCAATGTGGGAATTTTTGCATGCATGATATATTTAAAATTTCTATATCGCAGTGACTGATTAGTAATTAGGGATGTGCATCATCATGTAAGCAGTATATCCGCCTATAGATCTGTATTTAGATCATTTATGATATCAGATTAATACTTTGTTTTATCTCTGATACTAATGCTTGAAAAACAACTTAAACATTTGAAACTTTAAGATCAGAATGCTGATTTTCTCGTTAAAGGATTTCATTAAACGATTCCTTATTACCTCGGATAACACGTACATATTTCACGTGTGACCTTAGATAATTATATTCAGTAGATCTCTTTTTGAGGCACTGCCCATGAATATCTATGCCAAATCAAGCCCCTGGGGCTAACTGCTGCTCCTCTTTTTGTGACGGGGAATTCAAAAACAGCAAAAGCTTTTTTACCAAAACTCACTTTTCATATAACGAGTAAATTATGTTTCAGACGATTAATTAAGTAACTACAAATACAAAATAAATACAAAAAATACAAAATTATTTATTTCTTCAATTGGTGGTTTACAATCAGTTTGTGATTGGAGCCTACTTTTAAGCAAAAAATGCTTATAAGGATATTTTGTTTCTTCATTACCAATCAGTCACCAGAGTGTAGATGCCTATACTTAGTTTAAATAATACGAAAGCAGTAAATCCTAACTTTAGTTACCTATATATAAACTCACAGTAACTTTCTCAACCAGTGGTTTATAGTTTCTATTTGAGTAAACATGTTTCGGGACGAGGCACCCGAATATTTTTACCGTAATAAATAAAGGTAAATAATGTTACGAAACTTACCTCAATTACCTCTAGGGTATTTTTGTTGCGAATAACTAAATGTACCGAGCATGAATAACACAAAGCTTTCCTTGAAGGTAAATGCTAACAGAAATGAGTCATAGAACTCCATCGAATATAATTCAAACAAACAAAAATGCTGCATCATCCTCCAATTTGTAAATTACACATCGAAGTATTATTTTTGTCATCCTAGGTATGGTTTGAACTTTATAACTATTAAATTTCCTGATTACATCATCACTTCAGCATTAAGGACAAGCATGAGAATACTTTTTAAGATCAGTCTTATAGCTGCCAGGGTCAAATTGTGACGTCATTCTCTCTCCTTAAGAACATTCTGGCGCCGTTACGGATTAGAATTCTTCCTTTGTCGTCGCACACTCCAGCCGCACTTTGTGTGAAATTTACGCTATGAGTTAGGTTTAATATAAGCTGAAAGAAATAGTTTTCTTTGAACAAAACAAAACATACATAGTTGCCTTTGAGAAATTTAAACAAAAGATTTATTTGTTTATTCCCAGGGTTGGGGTATCTATTCCCTGGGTATATCCGTGTTATATAAAAGCCGGCTTCAACATTTTATTCCACTCTATTGTGCACAGAATTTTACCAATACTTACCCTGCTATTTATACCTTAGCTGTACCTGTTTAGCTACCTATTTCTCGTCTGGGTAACGTATTTTTATGATATCGCGGGCCCCGCCTAATTCACAAGGGAGGAATTTCAGTGGCGCGTAAAGTCGCCTGTCAATTTTTATTACCATGTACTTGAGTTTCATTGAGATTTTATACTTTATTGTCATGCACTTCGCATTGTGTTTTATCCTAAATAATATTATAAACGCGAAAGTGAGTGTGTTTGTTAGGCTTTAATAAAAAAATAGATGAATGGTATGAAGGTAGCCTGAGACGGTTATAGGCGACTTTTCATTCGGGTGCGTTAATTAATTATTTCGGGACACAATTTGCAAAAGTTCCTATCTCAAGTATTAGGTACTCTTAAACTTAGGATCATTTATATAGCTGCGTTTAATTCCGAACCCACTATCTTAAAATCTAGTACTTAATGTAGACGCAAAATAAAAATATTAGCCTGGAGTTTATTTTACTTATTAACCGCTAGCCGTTAGACAGACAGGATAATGGCTAAAAATATCGTACTGCAATCGTAATGGAAACTTTTAGCTTTCAATATTTATTTTTAATCGATACAGAGTTTCAGTTTTAGAGTTACAGATATCGAATCTGTACGCGACTCCAGTAGCTCCTACTTTAATTGTTTAACCAGCCAAGGCTAACTAAATAATCTTTTATTGCGCCCGTGGGAGGAAAAGTCTGTTAAAATATTCAGAGAAAAACCAGCCTTTATTTATCTCGAAATTAAGAAGATAAAATAAAACATTAGGAAGTTACTCGTCTTGTCTCGAGGTAATCGCAAGTCATTATTTACGACTACGAGGCCTTCTCGGGCAGTTCTTTTTTCTTAAGTTACTTGTAAGATGTTCTGTTTATCTTGTCATATAAGCTGATACAGTATGTAGTCGGAGACACTTTTCTTTTCGTAATCGGAATCGAATATAAAGAGATTGTAACAATTACAATGACATTTTTTTTTTCATATTTCTCAATAGCTAAGACTTTTATTAACGTCTACACAAAACCGTTTTATTTGTGGATCACACTGGTGACTAATAAATGTTTAAATATTTTCACATTAAAAATGTTTGAAATAATCATTCTTTACATTATCGTTAATTAAGTGTAGTCTTGTACTGAATACCAAAGTATTTTCTATTTTGGTTCATGGGTAAATATTCAGTCATTAACTTACGAATTTTAAATACATATTGAAGTTTTATATTTGAATTTTATGGGTCGGTCGATATTATCCTCATGTAACTTCCAAAGAAAAAATATACCTTCCTACAAATAAACGTAAAGTTGAGATAAAAATTACGTAGCCACTTAATGACTAGACTCACAGACGCCTATCAATTTAGGTCACAATAATAAGTACAGTGACGGGAGGTAAAGATAAAAATTGGCATTTCATTAATCGTACTTACACATAGTGGATTACGTTATCGTAATACATATTAATATTTCATTGTGATAAGTGGATTTATTCAAGTGCTGTTACTGATAGAATATTATTAGTCTATAGGGGGGATGCTAGCTATTTACAGGCAGGTAAATAGAAAGTTGTTAGTCGATATCCATTTCTTCAAAAAAGTTGGTTGCCACGAAAAACCTCAATCCTACCAACAAAGAAAATAAGTATTTTATTGACATATCACGCCACTCCAACATCAATACGACCCATATTCCACTTGTTTGACTAACCAATACTTCACACTTTTTGTGTGCTGTACAATCAGTTAGGCGTGGTTGCATGTCACAGTTAATTGAATCATCGGCTCGGTAATCCTGAAACACGCCTTAAGCCTCGTTCAGTTTGTAGGGCGGCTTACCGTTGCCATGGCAACACGATAACTTGCTTCCACCGGTGTTATAAAAGGTATGTAAACGGCGGAACCTTCACGCAGTCGCTGTGAAGTGGTGTTTGTGTGATTCTTGCGGTGTTCCCTATTCACAGTTGTTTTGGACGAAATTGTAATTGTTGTGGTCACATTTGTACGGTGTTTCACGTGTTTTTTCCGGTTTTTCAGAGTTGTTAACAAATTACAATGGTGTAGGCAGAGTTTTGTAATTCAGTTTTTTAAATCGAAAACAAATTTTATCAGAGAAACAAAACTTATAGGATTCTGTGATTTTATTGTCAAATTCATCGCACAAAATCAGCTAAAATAAAGGCTTTATTTCAAAGAGAAGTTTGTCATTAGTTGCATCGTCACGTTATTTCGCCAAATTAATAATATATCCTCTGTCTGTCTGTAATATGGCCATATCAAAAATAAAGACAAACATTTGATGAATAAGGAACTTTTTGAAATAGCATTGTCTTATATATATCAAGATTTAACATTTTCCAGAAAATACTAAGCGACTTAAAATTGAGTGGATCTGAAATGCTATTTCGTAGTGTTTCAACTATAGGTACCTACTATCATTTAGTCAAGTAGGAAGTTTCCTAGCCCCGTATTATGTGAATGTAGGTTATTGTCACCGGTTGTATTGTCAGCAACCTTGTTTTGTATCTAGGTGTCCTAAGAGCTAGGCTAGCCACGCCCGGCACATATCCTTGCATTGTCGCTTATTGTACTCGAATGAAAGTTGATATCAATTGTATAGACACGTACACTAAGTCATGTGAGTGTTTTCAACGTAAATCGGTTTGTTTTTTCAAGCATTGTTGTTTTAATTATTTGCGGGGGGTTAAAGTAGCAAGGCTGGCCTTTTCACTTTAAGATCACGTCAGGAAACATTATCGTTTAGGTTTATACCGATGAAGATAGTATGTTACATAATATACCTATGTTACAATCGCAATCGGCATACAATGATCACACTATTTTAATTCAGGTAATTTCTGTCTTTTCATTTCATTTCGTCCGCCCGGTAGAAATTGCAAATCCAAAAAAAGTTTCCATTTATTAACAGACACGCTTCAAAAAGTAATTTTAACACAAGTTTAGCTTTAACGAAACTTAATTAATCAAAACTGCTAATTTAAGATGAGCAAATTAATTTACATATCTTTAGAAAGTTTTATAAGAAACAAGTAAAAGTATAAATCAAAGTTAAAAGTTTTATCAATTTTCGAAGAAAAGTAATTCATCATTAATGTTTGGCGATGAAACCTGAATTAGAGAAGAATTGCATGAACATAATTCGGTAAACTAGGAATTATAATCCCAGTAAAAAAACATTTTAGTCATCTTGTGCCTTGTTATAATTATTTTTTTTGCATTTATAAATAAATAGAAGTACCTGTTTTCACTCTACAAACACACGTACAAGATATAGCGATACGCATCAGTACAAAGTGTGCGAGACCATTTGAACAAAATTGATTAATTGACATTTCAATTACTCGCAAAAGGTTCGGCAATTTGTTCCCTATTTTAGTGTATCAAAGAGAATTTTAGTCTGTTCGAAATGCAAGTTCCAATTTAGTAGACGAAGCCGGAACAAACCTAGTTTAATAATAAATTAGTAAGTTGTATGTGCAAGCTTGTAGTTATTTGTGCCTGCTATCTCATTCTGACTTTGATAAATGTATTTCTATTTTGGCTTTCAGTCTCAGGTGCAATATTAACATAAATGATATATTCTAAAACAGTCAGTATCAAACATTTTCAATTAAAGAGATCGAAAGTTTAGGTTATATTAAGTGAAGTTTGGGTAGCCGTATTATGGAGCTGTGCATAACACCATCCTTTTACAGGGCTGTAGCTAGAGTCGAATTTAAGTTAGGGCAGCATTGATTACAGGTAGGGTGGAAGTAAACATTTTATCATATTTGATCTGCCCTCGAAGCACAGGCTCCTAAATCAATCACCTATTGCTACATTTTTTTTTATCTCAAACTATGAACAAACAATTTACTTAAATATAATAATCTATCTTAGTTTTTGGTATTTTTAAGGTTTGGGGGCATTGCCCCACAATGCCCCCCCCCCTAGCTACGGCCGTGTCCTTTTATCGCAGTGGAATCTGTATGAGTAGGTATAATGTATCATAATAAAGACACCAGCTTATTAAAAGAGATTGTAAAAAAGATACTAAATAATGAAACCATGTAGATGGACCATTGAGTTGTAGGAGGAAATCCTATTCACATACCACAATCTGGTACCAACATTGTGAGCATTTGAGGAAGTTAATAACGTAATACTTAGTAGATTTGTTTTTTCCTTTAGCATATTAGAAATTCCCATGACGCGATATTCAAAGGTATTGACAAAAGCTTGACCGATACCGAAATCCACGTAGGTTTTACAAACCTCAAGTAGCTTTGGGTAGTACCTAATAGATATTATTGTTGAAAAATAACTTTTAAATATGGAGATGAGTTATTTTAAAATTAGTTGCTATGTATAGTGCGTTGAATATGAAGCGCATATCAGACTGTGTTTATAAACATGTTCTACCTACCTATACATTCCTTGATTGGCATGCAGTAGTTGCATTGTTACCAGAATACAGCCCGTTACAAAAAATATCGAATTGATGAAGAAAATTAATTCTCCATTATGTCTCGTTCTCTTAGTGTTCTTAAATGCTATATATACAATAGTGTATTTATGCCACTTACAAACATATTTAATATTGCTATAGTTAACTTACATAAAGTAGATATAGGTACATCTTCTATAATATAACAATGAAACGCTCAATGTGTTGCTAAGCGCAAATCTCGAGAGCAGCTGTACCGATTTGGATAAAATTTGGTACGGGGATAGAGGGGGGACCCTAGAGAAGGTTTTAGGCTTATTTTTATCAGGGTGCGTTAAGTAGTTCTCCCGGGACGCTAGTGAAACCGCGGGTAATAGCTAGTTTACTGTATGTTAAAAATAAAACTTAATAATTTCCGAATCATCCATCCGCTAAATCCGCTTTCATCGCAAAATGTGTTCTCAATACCAACAAATACACGAGAATGTATGTTTAGCTTGATTAAAGCGCTTTAACAACGATGCAGCGCTGCAGCACTGTGATGAGTATTGACTCAGTGCCAAGTCGTCGCACACCCTTGCTAGACTAGACTGTCATACTATAAGTTCGCCATACTGTGCCCTTGCTCTTGAACGTAGTTATACACTTCTCATCAAAAAAATCGAAACACCTCGCAGTTTATAATTTGATAAGGATTATCAGAAAAATGTGTATATTTAGGAATAAATGTAAAATGTCATTTAATAGTGAGTAGTATGAGGTTTTTAAATCCTAATGTTATTGTTCTAAATTCAAATTAAGTCTTCATAGATTTCGTATTTTGTATAATGAGTAATTTTTACCCTGTATGGAATATGAAGGAAATGGGTAAAACAACACGCGTAAATGAAAAAAAAAATTAAGAAACGTTTATTTAATAACTTGTATTCCCTCCGCGAGCTCTTATTACTGCTTCCATACGGTTCTTCATCGATCGGATGAGAGTCACGATCACATGTTGTGGTATATTATCCCATTCCTCTTGGATTGCATTTTGCAGCTGGCTAAGTGTTTCTGGGGCTGGATCTCTTGCTCGAATTCGTCTCTTTAATTCATCCCATAGATGTTCAATGGGATTCATGTCCGGGCTTCTTGCTGGCCATACCATAATGGAGATACCGACTTCGGTAAGATAATCTCGTACGACGCCCGCGGTGTGAGCTCTAGCATTGTCGTGCATGAATATGAAGTCGTTGCCAATAAAATGTGCATAGGGCATCACATGAGGTTCAAGACACTGTTCGATGTACCGATGAGAGTTTAGTGCAGGCAGCCGTGGCCCAGACACAAAGGCAAGTTCTGTCTTACCGTCGGCGCTGATTCCTCCCCAAACCGTCCACGAACCGCCACCATAGCTGACCTTTTCTTCAATGCAGCATTGTGCAAAGCGTTCTCCATCTCTTCTGTAGACCTTGTTCCTTCCGTCGTTACCATACAGCATAATTTTACACTCATCAGAAAACAGTACTTTGCTCCACTGAAGGTATGACCAAGTTAGGTGCTCGCGTGCAAAGTTAAGGCGCGCTCTTCGATGGTCTGCAGTTAATTTCGGCCCATTCGCTGGCTTATGCGGTGCCAATCCGCGTTCCTTCAACCTTCTTCTTATTGTAGAGTCACTTACAGCTACTCTTCGTACAACGCGAAGCTGCTGCTGCAGTTGAAAAGCGTTAAGGCGTCGATTTCGTAAAGAAGTTGTTACAATAAATCGATCATCTCGCTCAGAAGTGACCCGATTCCTGCCAGATCCTGAACGGCGCGTGAACGAACCAGTCTCCCGATAGCGTTTGTAGACTCTATGAACAGATGATAAGCTTAGATGCAATCTTGCAGCCACAACACGCTGACTAAGTCCAGAATCCAGCAATGCCACCACTTGGGCGGCTTCTGCGGGTGAAGTATCCATATGTTTTAGAAAAAAAAGTTTTTTCAGACGTCCCAAAGTCACAGTAAATGAAATAAGAAACAAAAAGTTTAAAGACAAGCGCTAATTTTTAGTTTTTAAACGAGAAACGTACTCCAACCCTAAATACACATTTGTCTCAAAACAGTGATTAATTTCATTTTAGGATAAACAAATGAAATTCTAATTTCGAATTTTGATTTTTTTCTTCTTACTGTAATGACCAAACTGCCAGCTACACAATAATGTTTTTTTTTTCATGGAATTAATTCTCTTTTGTAAAAAATTAGGACAAAAACAATAAAAACGAAAGTGTTTCGATTTTTTTGATGAGAAGTGTATATCTACGTATACCTATGTAACGCGTATTGCGTCACCCTACGTTTACCTATGTAAATGTTAAATAACATACTAACAGGCTGCATGAAATGCAACTTAACTTGACAGTTATTTGCGTTAATTTATTGATTTCAAGTAATCGATGCTGAGTAGAACTTTGGTTCTATAATTATGTCTGTATCGTACATAGGCGGTCAGTTTTTTTAAAAGCTATTAAGTACTTTTTGATGATTAAAATAATGTTTAGAATCGATTCAGTTTTCCAAAGATTGAGCCTCGAATACAAACAAAATGTTAAATTCTTAATATTGAGATTTACATAGATGTTAGAAGCTTGTATCAAATGCGTACCATCAAACAGAGTGGTAAATGTAATTAGCAGACGCAATTTCCTGCCTTAGAGACTTCATTGGTAATTCAAAGCGAAAATTACACGATAAATTCATCCCCTTTATAGAACATCAAATTTAGATATCACTACCTTATGTCACGTACCTATAAATATGTGTTAGATTTAATTATGTATGAAATGTTTTGTTGTTAATTGATTATTCATTATTAAAACACGTGTAAGGTAAACTGTAAGCGATATAAACTACATGTTCAAATGGTAGACGACATAGATAAATGAACAAAGCCACTAATGATTAGGACCTACATTTTGACTACAAAAACTGACCCTGACTTGTTGGTGCAAAAAAATCTAATCGTCAGATCATTAGGTCAATGTTTTCATGCTAGATCAAAGTTTGAAATAAAAAGTACCTATTTGGTAATTTACGATAGAACATCAAGAAAAATGGGTAAATGTATTTCATTTTAATTGTCACGATACTTTGCTTACGACCTAGATAACAATGGCATGTGGTCCGTTGTCCTATTGATAATTTTATACTAAATGTTTCCCGCGGTTTCATCCTGAGGAAACTTCTACGCGCATTCTGATTATATCTACCCCATACCTTAATCTAAGCTATAAACTATGTGTGTACCGAATCTCATTTAAATCCATACAGTAGTTTTTGCGTAAAAGAGTAACAAACATCATACATCCTCAAAATTTTTCGCATTTATTATATTAGTAATTAGGAATACTCACGAGTAATAAAATATCACAAACGTATTTGATATATAGCAACAACCTATATAACGTCGTAAGCAAGGCGGTGAGTAATCACGTTTAGCGGTTTAGTGTGATTACTTTTCCGCAATAGGTTGGACAAGATTATGTTGGTGTACAAATATTTGTAGCCAATATGGGCTACAGATATAATAAAATATTGATAGTTCATATTATGTATATAGCTTATTGTTCATATTATTTATGGAAGTGGATACATTCTAATTATAAACCTACAACAGGAAAATTGACATATTTACTAGTATAGCAACTTGATAGTCTATGTTTCCAAAATTAGTTTTTTTTAGTTCAGTACAATTCCTAATTGTACCCCTAAAAAGAAAAATGAATCTAAAATTCTCCTTCATTTACTTTATTAAGCTCTAAACTCCAAAAGAGGTTTGTAACTTAATGGCCTATTCTCTGGATTAATTGAGTAAGATAGGCGATTAATTTATGTCACAGGCGAGCTGTTACAACGTAGTAGAAATGAGGATTTACTTGTATACATTTTGAAAGACAATAAACAGTGTTTCTCGAACCTAAAACATTCTAATATAATTACGTTTTGAAGAACATCATTAAAATCTTGTAATATATTTGAATTTAATGTGAGCAAAATGTGTACTTAAAAGGAAAATTTCGACGTCAGGTAAAAAGGTTCGGAGAACATTGATCGATTCTAGTGAACGTGTATACGAAATGATGAATGAACAGCAGTTTAAGAGATAAGTCTGTTAAAGTCGATCTTCTTTTTGTGGGCCAAGTTTCTGATTTGTCTGTTCACACATGCATGAATATTTCAGGAAAATAATACACATTTTCATCATTTTGTTTAATCACATTATACAATAAGTCTGAGTTTATAAACATTAATGGCAGCACAGTTGTAGAATAGACACTTTTGATTTTACGTGCGTACAAAAGTTAGCGCGGGGAATATGATTTATTCACTCTGGAAATTATTATGTTGACATGGCCGCTCGTTTTGTTTGTTTCCTCTGATTGCTGGCAGAATCCCTCGTATAAATCTGTATTTTCATGTTTATTGTTTGTTTAATAAACTGAGTGACACAGCAAACTAGGTTCTACGACTAGAAGTCAATAGAGAAAACATAACTTTTGCTGGGTAGGTACTATGTTTTTCTGTGATAGGTACTATGAAATGTTCGTGTAGTAATTATTTAAGCAAGCAATCAAATTTGTTTGTCTATTCCTAAGATCCATACCAATGACGATGTAATTAGTGTCAATGCTAGTACAAAAATTACGAAACCTCTCTAACGAACCGGAACCACGTCAATCGTCATAAAAACCGAATCGATCGAACCGAATACGGTACGTAACGTCCCAAGATTTGTCGCCGTCGGCACTTTACATCAAGTTGAAGGCTATTTGACGATTACTCGAGTAATTGGGACAATTTGTGATCGTATCGAGTCAGCTGACGACGTTAATGATCTTGGTTCTGATAATGTCGTTGAAACCTTGCTAGAAGCCCGCGGGGGAATGTACGCGGTTGAAATGTTTGATGTCTTTAAAGACTCAAACGTAATTGGGAACATAATTTGTATGCTTGTTAGGTTACGTTATGTTAATTGATTTCATGTCAAACAGCTGTCTTAAATAATGTATTGGAATGTATGTAAACATAATATCTAATAGCAACCTTGTTTTATTTAGGATTGGGAAACAGGTGCATGTGTAGCAACAGAACATGCCTAAACTACTTTTTGTGAAGTATTAAATCCTCCCTCGGGTGTTGCAATCTTTCCTTTTCATTTCTTCCCCCTTTGTGTTTCGCAAAAGCTTCTCGGAGCATCCCTTAGCATTTGATGTATTCTATGGTTTGAATCTCGTCCAAATAAACTTCAAATTGTGTTAATCCCAAGGGACTACAGGAATGGGTCATGCCAGAGATATAAAAAGATATGACGAGGGTCAAATATATGCAAAAAAATAAAGTTCCCAATACAAAAATATACCGGACCCTTTCGACCTCCATTTTCCCATTCATACCTCATAAAGAATAGAAGTCATGGCTGCTGTTATTACAGTATTGATCGTAAGGGGTGCGGCATTCCTAATAAATATATAATTATAGCTGTTCCAGCTACTCCACTCTTTCCACTTCGAATGCAGTCGTCGCCAGCGACGCTGAAAATTGGAAAGCGTTTTCCATTTACATAAAGTGTGAACCGTTCCAGGCTTTATAGCTTGCAGCAGCCGCGGCTATAAAACTGCTTTATGCCTGTTAGGTTCAATATAACGGCCTGTATCAGTACTGGAAGAATACAATAAATCTTTTATTTTTCTTTTATGAAGCTTAGTTTACATCGTCAAAAACAATAATGATATAAATGAAATAGTACTTTTCCATTGCTATTAAAAAGTAGTTTGGCGCTTGTGACGTTCAATGTTACCTTGGCTTTTAAGATAAAAGTGATGGTGATTTTGTAGTGAAGTGTAAATGGACCGAAGTGTAAAATGGAAAGGGATTGGTGGCACCTGACCCCAAGGAGGGATTTGTTCACGGTGCCAGAGTGTGTTGCAGCTATCGACTCACGGGTTTGTTGACTGTTTAATCATTATTTATTTTTCATACGTCACATACATATCTCACGAGCATGGGGTCCAGGGTTCGATTCCCGGGTCGGGAAGAGTTAGCGATATTTTTTCACCGATCCTCAGGTCGAAATGTGGGTAAGAATACTAAAAGGAACCCTTCGGGGGAAACAGGCAATTTTGTCTGTTAAAAATGTACCTTTAATTAAATAGTTAAAATATAAGGAGAGTCCTGCACATTTCGAGATAAGTGAAAGGCGAAAGATATACAGATCACTCAGTAGGTAACCAATATTGAAACCCCAGTTAACCGCTGGCCACAAGGCTGTTAGCTGACTAACAATGCATAAGTACATAATATAGACGATAGAAGTGCAATGCCAGAGTGCTGCACTCTCTTGAATTGCAATCCTCCAAAGTGGCTACTTGAAGTTGTGGTTTATATCTACAAAGTCCATAATTTTTTATGTATTTACGGCCATTTTTAATCACTTATTTATGCTTAGATTTGCTAACTATAAATAGGTTTATGACATTAGTTGTATAGAAATTATGTCAAAACTCAATCTCTAGTTAACAATCTTCGGATAGATAGAACCTACAGTTAAAATTTAAACTTATCACTTGTGAATTCTTAATAGATACTGAAAATATATTTCTAGGAATGAATTTAATTTATGTACATCTCATGGAATGAAATTGTTCTGAATTGTTCCTCGCACAGTCGCAATAAATTCTTCACATTCTTCTAAATTATCCAGCTAGACCAACTTGTGACCTCATTTGTTTAAGTTTGTTGTAAGATAGCGCTGGTGGTAGACTTTTGCTATTTAATTGAAATAGTATCTTTCAAAAATTTATTTCGTTTAAAATAAAATATTTCCTAATTTACACCAGTTTACGCCTAAAGGACTCTAGCTTCGATCATGATCATAGCAGCTGATGTACTTGCATTTCTGTATAGGTATAAGCTTCTCTTTCAAATATGGGCTCGATGCCTGGAGATACCAGCATCCAATAAATATATACGACCCTGATCTAGGTCATTAGTCAATCATCTGTTAGCTAAAAATTTAAAAAAACTACGTTTAAAAAAACCGACTTCAAAAAAAAAACTAAAAAGTATTAAAAAAGTATAAAATAACTTAATAAAGATTTAACACAAACCTAATACCTTTAATATTAATAAAACACCATTATTTGTATGTGCTACCTATTGACAGGTTTAAAGTCGGTGCCAAGCCAAATGTAATAGTGTTACTCATTCAGGTATTAAAAAGTTTTCATCTTTTTCACATTAATTCACATTGTTCTTTAAGTTTATTTACGTAGGTTAATCTTTAGGAATTTCATTTTGTTTAGGACTTGGCACCGACTTCAAACCTGTCAATAGGTAACACATACAAATAATGGTGTTTTATTAATATTAAAGGTATTAGGTTTGTGTTAAATCTTTATTAAGTTATTTTATACTTTTTTAATACTTTTTAGTTTTTTTTTTGAAGTCGGTTTTTTAAACGTAGTTTTTTTAAATTTATTTTTTACTTTTTAGTGTCTGTAATAAGTTGCTCTGTAAACTACAGTATTTTTTACAGGATTTTTATAGATTACATAAGGAAGGCTATAACATTTCGTTGTTTTTATTGTCATAATTATATGTTAAATAGTTTTTTTTTAAGTAGCTATGGGTAGGCCTACGAAAGGTGCAGCTTTAAACAATATAGATCAAGAAACGGGAACGGAAAATATAAATCGACTCCGAAACAATTACGTCATCGATGTAAACAAAAATGTAAAAAATGTTCACAAAATGAAAACTACTGGGCCAAACCATGTGAAATTTTTATGGGACCAAATGGCATCTATTCCGCATCAAACTAAAAAAGAATCACGTAAATCGGATCATAAATCTCAGCGTAATCGGTGTACATACATAGAAAAAAAAAAAAAAAAAAAAAAAACCGATCGAATTGAGAACCTCCTCCTTTTTTTGAAGTCGGTTAAAAATAATAACCGCTCGGCCACAAGGTGATTTAGGAAAGTAATTTCATTCCAACAATTTATTTATTTTGGCATTTCTATTTCGATGATTTGGTTGCCCACCTTTTGCATAATAAAACAGTTTGTTGTATTGCCAGAAAAAATGGTACCTATTGTAAATGTTATTTCTATTTCAGTTATACTAAATTACTATTTAGATAATGCACGAATTCTGCAAACTATTGTTAAATGTGTATTTGAGTTCACACACTTAGGTGAGCCTGTATGCACTTTATCACTAACCGATTGAGCACGGTTTTCAGTTACACTCGTTTATGTTAGTTTAGTGACAATATGATAAGAGACTGTAAATAGGTGTAATCGAATGTTTTAGGATGTTATTAGCTTTTCGCTTAATATTTCACGCACACTTTAAAGTTGATTTTATAAGGAATTTAGTTCTGATTGTAGTGACGACATAATATAAACAAGACGAAAATAATATAAACGGGCACACCGCATCTGCACACTTGATGCAAATGAATTTGTACGTGCGCAATAAATAACATTTACAAAGCTGTCTTATAAATTTTCCAACGGGGACCTGACTTGACCTCTTTTTAAAGGAGCTCTCATCTTAACCATTCATAACACTGTCGCAGTTTAAATGAATACAGGGCAACTTGCAGGAATACAAAACTAGGAGTCACAGACGCCCGGTAGTCAGGCTAGTCTTTACAGGAGTTGTTTTCATTTTGTTTTCACGAATAAACTTTTACCGTGACCACGGAAGCTTGGGAAAATTACTTGCAAACAAAAGTTGAGATACGGAAATTAAACCTACTAATAGTTTTGTCACAACTGTTTGAAATGAAATAAAATTATTTATTGTTAAACTTAGAATTTTTTAAATCACTTTTATATACGTCAATTCTTTTATTTTTAAGTGGTGACTGGCATTTCCTATCTGACGAACGCTGAGAAGAAATTCCGATACACACTCAAAGTTCATGGTCGCTTTTAAAGTCCAGACAATATTGAATGATATTAATGCGACTGTGATCATGTAGGGCAATGTCTTGAATGGCGTCTCAAGGAGAGAGCAATAGCATGATTGAGTTGACCTGTCCCGACAGATGCGCATTCATCAACACAGGCTATATGTTTATGGGAAGAAATAGTTACAGTACCTAAATTAGTTTGGAAATTGGTATTGTTTGGCTTCTGTTGGCAAGAAACCGTAGAAAAATACTAAATTTTAATCCTACTTAATACCTACGTACGCTTCACATGATATGGTAAAGGTGACATTGGTAACTTGATCACCGCAGGATCAAACCCGTAATGATTTAGTTAGCGGAAACTTTCTCATTACGGTAGTCAAAACATCTTTACTCACGTAAATATAACCCGATGATTCCGAGCCAAGCAAAAATAAACCTTACATCAATTAAGATAAAGTCGGACAGCTGTAATAGTTCACGATGCAGAATCGAAGGTCGTTGAGAAGCGGTCACCTTCGTTACATCACGACTTCAGCTGAACGCAGAACGCTTCCGGCCCGACAATGCTCGCGGAATTTTGTTTATTTCATACATTTGTTGATTCATTTTACCATTTATTTACAAACTGGTCTTTATCTATAATTATCTTTGAGTGTTGAAAGTATGTTTTATTGTGTGTGGGCGTAGTGCAATGGCCATTGCGGTTAAATTATACCGCAGCGGAGCGTTGACTCGATACTTGAGAAGGAAATAGTCAATCACGAGGGTACTAAATGAAGAAATGTACGAGTTTGCAAGTTCTGTGAAATATTGAGACCTATTATTATTATCCTTTATTTAAATTTTATACATATTTTTTTCATTTTTAAATATTCATTATAAAAAAAATATAAAAAAACATTTAAAAATATAAAAAATAGGGATCCACCGATGTCGGGAACAGGGTCCAAGCTACCGGTGGTTAGGGCTCCAGAGACAGGAACCTCCTCACAATACGAGCCGTATCAAGGAGAACCGCCTTCTGAATCAGGCCCTTGATCCAGCCGCCTAACGAGAGCCTCGCGAGATGTTGATCGAGGCTCTTGGCCATCAGGCCATTGGCTGTCACGACTATCGGCACAATGACAGCAGAGTCCACATTCCACATGTCGACAACCTCGTGCGCCAAGTCGAGATACTTTATTTGTTTCTCTTTCTCGGCTTTCACGAGATTCTCGTCATGCGGAATGGTGACGTCGACAATCATTGTGCGGCGCGCTAATCGGTCTATCACCACTATGTCAGGCTTATTGGCTACAATAGTCCTGTCAGTGATGATAGACCGATCCCAGTACAACGTGACATGGTCATTTTCCAGAACTGGGTCGGGCGCATACCTATAGTACGGTACCTCAAGATCCACGAGTTTGTATTGCAAAGCAAGTTGCTGGTGGATGATCTTGGCCACTTGGTTATGTCTGTGCAAGTATTCGCCGTTAGCCAAACGAGAACAGCCAGAGATAATATGTCTGATAGACTCACCTGGATGATGACATGCCCGACATATGTCAACCGTCCCATCTTTCATAATATATCTCCGGTAGTTGTTCGTCAAGATAACTTCGTCCATAATTGCGCAGACGAACCCTTCGGTTTCCCCGAAGAAGACCTATTTATTATTAATATTTGTATTTCTGCTGTTCAGATTTTTCAATGAAATAAGTATTTATTTGCATTTATCGTTTCTTAATTTGATCTCTTTCATTCAAATTGAGCTTATAAATATTTGCTACCTACCCATAGACTACATAAGCTGAGCTGAATCGCTGCTGGAAACCAACACTTTATTATTTTGTTAAAATGAATTCTTTTTCGCAAATAAAGCTATAGTAGGTAGCTAAGTGGGAGAGGATAATGTTTAACAATGCAGCTTACGAGACAACATACATATAATGTTTTTGTTTACTCACAACAGGTACCTATATAATACAGCATTATGCCAACAGAGAATTAATGGCACCACAAATAGAATGCACATTTAAAATCCGAATGTTTACAAGTGCTATTCATATGTATGTATGTTGCGTGCGTTATCTGTGCATCGATTTTTCTGAATAACCTTTGTTATTATGAGTGTTGGCGATAATAGTGTTTATTCCCATTTTAGTATTTTATTACTCATAATACTTATTACTGAAAATGACCAGAGTAGGCACTCGAAATTCCGCTTTGTTTATACCGAGAATATGGAAACGAGCCAAATTTCGGATGGAAGGTTTTATAATGAAAATTCATTTCCTTACGCTGATAGTGTAGTTCTAAGTTATTTAAGTTTGTCCGTCATAGCCATGTTTCTGGAATGAGGTTTTATTACTTTCATCGGCCTATTTACTGTTCCACTGCTTGGGTAAGGCCTCTTCTCATACAAAGAAGACAGCATTGATCACCACGCTTGCTCAAGGCGGATTGGCGATTTCAGACTTCTTAAACACAAACATCGGGGTTTTAGTTGGTGACGTCAAAAACCAAAAACTACGTGATAATAATTTTCAAGCGTGGCTGGTTTTTTATTATCTCACCTGTTGGTAAGCGATGATGTGGTTGACTATGGAGAAGACTACGCTTGCCTAGAAGTAACGTGTTCTGATGACTTTAAGGCCGTCATGTTGTAGCTATCAGGGAACAGAGAGTCTCATGGAATATTTCATTTGTTCGCAGGGCATGGCCTTCACAATCGAAGAGCGTCAGACTCTGGGCATCCACGGGCTGCTGCCAGCCAGGGTAAAGAGCCAGGAGGAGCAGGTTCAGATGTGCAAGTTGTCTATCGACCGGTACGAGGACCCCCTCAACAAATATATGTACCTCATGGGACTACTTGTAAGTGTTATTTTATTTTTTAACATTATTACCTCATCATTACCATCAATATTAAAAGGATTTGTTAAATATTTCCAAGTTAGAACTCCATTTCATTTCATATTTATTGAGATGCTTTGTGTCCATAATAAATTAGGAGGAATCTTTCGCTTCAACGGAGCTGAATATTCATAAGGCTTTAGCCAAAAAGACAAATGTCTTATTATAGTCTTAAAAGATAACTGTCTATTTCTTGTTAAATACCGAAATTGTACTATTGTGTGTGAATGTTAATTGAGCAAATAAAACAAATATTTTGAGTATCATAATTAGATAGATATGTATTCATATATAAGATAGATAAAGCATTTATTTAGTGCAAACAATACGACACAATACAATATAGAACACAAAAAACATATTGACTAACAATAATAACGAAATGAAAAACTAAATTAAATAACTTGGTACTTCTAATATTGGATGAAAATCAGAGGTGGACATAGAAGTAGAATGGTAAAATAATGAAAAATAAAAGCAAGTCAAGTTGATCATTACAGTGTATTTTAACCACACCAGCAAGTTTCAAATGTGTTCACCTTACCGAAATCGTAGTGAAGGGATTCACATAGCATAGATCCCGTCATATGCAAGGTTAGACCATGCTAACAGCTATTTACTATCCACGTCAATCATGCCGTCGGTATCCAATTTTAACGATCGAAGTGTCGTTGTTTTTAACCGACATCAAAAAAAGAGGTTCTGTATTCGACCCGTATGTATGATTGTATGTCCGCAATTTTTAATTATCGTTTTCGTAGTTGTTGGATTATGTGAAATCATTTGACATCTAGTGTAGGTACTGTGTTTATAATACCTGCTATAACAATTAGCATTCTACAACAATTATCTCATAAGCCATTTAGTACAAATTTCAATACCCGATACTTTTGAGTTTTAGATAGTTATATGAATAGTATGCTCGTGGTCTTGACCAGTAGAAGCATAAAATTCCCAGTGAATACCAGACGAGGCGATGAGGCGAGCAATATTCTCTAACTTATACCAACTAAAGCAATTATAAACTTTTGCCCGAACTGGTTCATTACGGTATGCGGTAGTTTAAAGACGAGATGTTTGGTATAATCAAAGTAAATTTTGTGATTTCACTCAATAATGGATTATCGTAGAAATGATAAATCATTCGGAAAATATTTGGTTACTTTTACATAAGGAAAAGTGATTTAACTATACACGATATTTGTGGTGGTTAGTGTGGTTACCTGGTTTTGCAGTAGTTACATTTCAAACTTTATTATAATGAAGAATCATAAATAGCTCCTTATTAGCAATTCAAACGTAGGATACAACATATTAATAATATTGTTCACGTCATCTTTCCGCAAAGTAAATTGTTAGAGAAAATTGTAACTTTCCATCTCAGAATTCTTGCAAAATGTACATCTACTAAACCTGGATTTTCAATAGACGAAGCAACCGCAAAATGATGACAAATAAAAATGATAAATATCCAATTTATTCAGGACCGCAACGAGCACTTGTTCTACCGCTTCGTGGGCGAGAACGTGGCTGACATGATGCCCATCGTGTACACGCCCACTGTGGGGTTGGCCTGCCAGAAGTACGGGCTCGTGTACCGCCGTCCCAGAGGACTGTTCATCACCATTCACGACAAGGGACACGTCTACGATATACTTAAGAACTGGTAAGTTGTTTTATAAGTGTTAGGAGTGTAGTATCGAGCAAACACTACGCAGATCTAGATTCATAGGATGAAGTAATCGACTACTTGAACTAATCCATTCTCTATTTCTTCAGAAGAAGACTTTAATCTTACTTAATCAGGTTTAACAGCGTATTTACGAAATATATTGTTTTTGAGGTTTTAATGTCTTATTAAAACTGTCCTCCAGGCCAGAAAGCGACGTCCGTGCTATTGTAGTAACAGACGGCGAGCGTATCCTGGGTCTGGGTGACTTGGGAGCTTGTGGTATGGGCATCCCAGTGGGCAAGCTTTCGCTCTACACAGCATTGGCTGGCATCAAGCCGCACCAGTGCTTGCCCATCACTTTAGGTAAGTGAAGTGTCTGTTTGATGAAGGATATTTTTAACTTTTGTTGGCTGTAGACTTGGCTTGATAAGTGGACACCGGTGATATTTTAATTATTTTCCAAATTGTTGTTTATATGTCCACTTTGTTGAAGATATATCTCTTTCAGTCTATTAATTTTGATATCGGAGTTTGGCCACCCACGTATGACATCGACCTTTTTTTTCTTTTTTGATGTAATGAGGTTGTGCTATAGAAAAATGTAGGCCAGGAAAATTAACAGATAGCAACGTCCCACAATTTTAAAACATAAATATCGTATGTACAGATGTGGGCACGAACAACCAGACGATGTTAGAGGACCCGCTGTACATCGGTCTCCGACAGAAGCGCGTCCGCGGCCCCGAGTACGACGCCTTCATCGACGAGTTCATGCAGGCCGTGGTGCACCGCTACGGACAGAACTGCCTCATACAGTTCGAGGACTTCGGCAACGCTAACGCCTTCCGTCTCTTGGAGAAGTACCGCGGAAAGTGAGTATCATGATCAGTTTTTACTTTTTTTGATTTTGTCAAGGCTTAGGATCAGGTTCTGGTTGAATTATATTGAGCAATGTAGTAGGATGGTAGCTGGAGGAGTTGCCCCTGGGCAATCTTGGCAATGGCATTTTTATTTTCTTAAGTTGTTTCATTTTAATAGGGTTACGACTATACGGGTCGTAGTATGAAAAAAAATGAAAAAAAAAATATGGATGATTTAACTGTAATCTAAAATGTATCCTTTTTTCGTTGGAGATTGTCTGAGTTTGTTTTTAATTTTTTCTCGTGTACCATAAATATCAAAATGACCATAATTTTTGCTGTGAAAATGAACGTGTTATAGTTTGTAACGTCAATACTAATATTGTTTGCTTGGTTGGTAAGGTACTGCACGTTCAACGACGACATCCAGGGCACGGCGGCGGTAGCAGTGGCAGGTCTGCTAGCCAGTTTGCGCATCACCGGCAAGAAGCTCTCCGAGAACACCATCGTGTTCCAGGGAGCCGGCGAGGTAAGCATGTACCTTATAAGTATTACACTATCATAAATGTCTGACACAATTTTGAAACGAAGTAATTTTCAGTTTACGTGTAATACCTAATGCTAGTTGCGAGCCTGTTCAAGAATTTCGTCTTTATTTTGATTGCACAATTTTTGGAGACTGAATAGAATAATGCTTTGTACACAAAAAAGAAACAGGAAAGTTCGAAGTACAATAAAAGGGTCGCAGGTTTAATTGTGTGTTAAAAATGTATGATGTTCCAATTTCGTGAACGTATTCATTTGCCATAAAAATATGTAAAACTAACTTATTTAGCATTTTTTTCTAATTTACGATATAAGAATTTTTTACCTACTTCCAGACACGACTCTTTATCTCAAAATTCATTCATAAGTCGGCTGTCATTTGCATATCTTTGACAGTCGTTACGGGTAGTCAGAAGCCATAAATTCTGACAACCAGTCTTACCAAGGGGTATCGTCTTACCTAGAGACTGGGTTGTGGAAGTCAGATAGGCAGTTGCTCTAATTAAAACACTGGTTTTAAGTGGAAGCCGACCCCAACGTAGTTAGGAAACAGCTAGCTAGGCAGATGACCATTAAATTAATAAGTAAACTGTTCCACCACACTACAGGCTTCCCTGGGTATTGCCGGCCTATGCGTGATGGCGATGATGGCGGAAGGCACGCCTGAGGAGAAAGCTCGCTCGCGCATCTGGATGGTGGACTCCAAGGGGCTCATCGTGAAGAACAGGCCCGAGGGCGGGCTCAACGAGCACAAGGACAAGTTCGCTAAGGACCACGCGCCCGTTCGCACGCTCGAGGAGGTCGTGGACGTCGCCAAACCCTCCGTGCTTATTGGTCAGTAGCTTGCGTATAACGGCTATTTTCAATAACTTATCCTATGCTTACATTTGCTTACTAGAGATAGGTTTTCGACATTACTTGTATGGAACTTATGTCAAAATTATATCTGTAGTAAATCGTCGGATATTCTTCAAAATTCTATTTTGTTATTATTAGTGATTTAATTTGCCTTCCTGTACTTTGTGTTCGAAAATAATGTTAGCTGTAAGATATCTTCAGAAATAAAATATATATGTATATAAAATAATACGTTATCAAAATTTGCCGTAAGTAGTTGGTAGGTACTTGAAACAGAATAAAACTGAAAACACAAGAGAATCTTCTCAAGAACAATCTGGTGAAAAAACTGTTTACTATTTTTATATCCAAGCCTTTTGCAATTTAAATGTCATCGGTACCATGACGACATGACATTGAAAGCTGTTCTGTCTCATAAAATCTTCGAAGACAATTTAAGCCCTTCAATCGTTACTTTGACGCTAACGACTGAATTTTTGCTGATACTCTTTTGACTCCAGGTCCATGGAATTGTGAAAAACTACGAAATTGAAAATAGGTTTTGTTATTAGAAAAGATTAATGAAACTATCGTTGTTTGTATAACAGGTGCTGCGGCTATCGGCGGCGCGTTCACGACGTCGATCCTGCGCAAGATGGGCGCGCTGAACGACCGGCCCGTCATCTTCGCGCTCTCCAACCCCACCAGCAAGGCCGAGTGCACCGCCATCGACGCCTACACCAACACAGAGGTACTGTTTTAGATCTAGACTTGTCGGTTTAAAGGGATTTTTGTCTCTTACACATAGACTTGACACGACATCGCAACGTTCACGACGGCATCGATATAGTATCCCAATTATTCTCGAAGAATGGACCAACTAGATGTATTGTCAATTGTGAATAATTGAAGTCATTTTACCAAAAAATAATAATAATCTATCTTTCTAAATCTATCTATAAAATCTAAACACCCTATGTGTTTTATTTTTTTGCAATGTGGCTTCATGTTTATATTATATATAATTATTATTATTTATGAATCAAAATTAATACTATCCGCCTCCTTTTAACAAAATATATTAAACTGCTATATTTTTGTATTTTTTCTCATCATCTCACAAATCTCATCTGTCCAGGAGCGCGCTATCTTCGCGTCGGGCTCGCCGTTCCCGGACTACCGCACGAAGGACGGGCGCGTGCTGCGGCCGGGGCAGGGCAACAACTCGTACATCTTCCCCGGCCTCGCGCTCGGCGTGCTCTGTGCCGGCATCATCGACATCTCCGAGGACTTCCTGCTGCTCGCCGCAGAGGTCAGCACTACCAACGTGTCACTTATGACTAGGGCACTATAAAAATCCCGGATATTTGAGTGAATTTAGCTTCTTTACCTGGATAAAAAAAAATATTGCTTCAACTTTCAATCAATTGGTATCGGATGTAAAGTAAAATCCAGACCCAAAAAGTGTCCGGGTTCATCCAGGACGCTCTGAAAACCCCGCCGGTCTGCGGACATCACGGATGCCCTCTACACTAGGATAAATCCGAGAAATCCAGACGGATGGGAGCCCTATATTTGATATTGTGAGAGTGAGGAAATAAAGAGTGCACCTGAGTCTGCATACTTATTGTATTTAGTGATTCAGGAATCAAGTAACTAAAATCTAATTGATTTTACGAAAAATGAAAACAAAATCAAAACCTATTTTTTTCTAATTTTCCCAAATAGATAAATAAAATGTGCATTAAATGATTAATGATGATGTTTAGAGCATAAATGCGCCATCCTCACGCCATTTTGTTATTTTCTATGGCAGAATTGGAACAAAACGGATTACAACTTTTTTACATTTTTCTTAAAATCAATTGCTACCGATTATGTAAAATATTACGATGCAGAGGATGTTTCAAATGATATTATTATACTAATAATATGTATGTATGTCCAGGCGCTAGCGGAGATCGTGTCTCAAGACGACCTGGACCAGGGCAGCCTGTACCCGCCGCTCAAGGACATCCAGAACTGCTCCGTCAAGATCGCCAAGAAAGTCTTCGAGCACGCCTACGCATGCGGTGAGTTCACTCTTACAAACTCGTCTCACAGCCAGTTGCCAAACATGCTTTTAATATTTTTTTATGATATCAGTACATAGATATAATAATTAAATAAACTTATATCATAAATATTTCGACGAAAAACATAAAATAAAAGCAAAATTGTTTAATTATACCATCCATTTTGACAGATGACAGTTTGACAGATGACAGGTGATGACAGTTCTTCCGTTTCACGTATAAGTAACCTGATATTTTTTTGATGCAACTGTGTGTAAATCTCATACATAGAGTCAAATGAATGTTTGTTTGTCCTCGAAACGTTTCTAAACCGTTAATCCGAGTTTGTTGCGCCACTTCTTCCCAGCAAAACCACATAGAAAGTGGTAGGTAAAGGGCGTATTGGGGGCTGTCTTTTGTAATATGACGTTCAAAAAGTGATGATCAGCCTGGTTTGCATAAATGTTATAATTTAATAATAAAATTTTCAATTTAGAATATTTTAATCCGAGTGATGAAACTGCTGGCCCTAAAATTGACTCACAAAATAGTAGTATCTTCCGACACGACGGAAAAATCCATTACTTATGAGATAGTAGTATTTGAGTTTGACTGATTATTTATAATTATGTATTTAAACTATAAAGCAAGTCGTTTTAATGATCTCATGTAACATACATTGAAATCCTAAGCTTAGTTCATGATGGACACACCTAAAACTCGTTAACTGAGTTTAGCTTAAATGGATCACGATTATGTAGTTTGTTTGGTGAAATCAGCCCTAAGGCGTATAATATAGTATAATACTAATCGAATTGTTGACCATCGTACAAGCGAATCTAATTTCATCACACGACGCAATAATTCACAATCAAAATAAAAATCTAGAATAATCTTACTAGAAAATAAATAATGTTATTTTAACATAGAATAGAATATTCTTTATTATGTTCACCAAAAGAAAAACATATGAAAATGGAAAATTAGTTACTAAGGACACAATGGGCGGTCTTATCTCTAAAAAAGATATTTTACAGATAAACTTACATCATCATCTGCCTAGCCTTTTCCCAACTATATTGGGGTCAGCTTCCAGTCTAACCGGTTGCAGCTGAGTACCAGTGTTTTACATGGAGCGACTGCCTATCTGACCTCCACAACCCAGTTTACCGGGTAACACGATACCCCTTGGTAAGACTGGTTGTCAGACTTTCTGGCTTCTGAGTACCCGTAACGACTGTCAAAGATCTACTAATGACAGCCGGGACCAACAGCTTAACGTGCTTTCCGAGGCACGGAGGAGTTTCGCTATGTCATAGATGGTCACCCATCCACGGACCGACCGCGCCAAGCGTAGCTTAACCTTTTGATCGATCGACGTGCGGCTGTTACTTAGCCAAGAGCTCCTCCTCAGATAAACTTACATACATCGCGAATATTAGCAGAAACACTAGATAATTTTTTTAACTTTTAATGGAATGTAAGTTCACATGTGAACTGCAAGAATCAACAGTAAACAGTTGCATGTTGTAAACACTTTTGTTTTTCAATTAGATCGCTTGAAAAATTTCAGCGTGGGCGGCAATAAAATTCAACTTGCGTCATAGCCTGAGGCATGTGTTATTTTTAGAAACTGTTACCATTGCATATATTATATACTACACGTAGATGACATTTTTGTAGTTATTTTGAGCACAGGAAAAATAGGCAAATATGGTATAACCTACAGATTAACAAATATACATAGTTTAGTCGGGGCTAAAGCTAGGTTTACACTTAGACACCATACACTAACTTCAACAATGTATGTGTGTGTATGAAAACATCACGGGGCAACACAAAGAAACTGTTGATGTGTCAACAGCATAGGCAATTTATGTCTGACATTTGTCGCAATTTCTGTCATAATATAAACTTGGTTTTAGATTAAGCATATGTATCTATCAAATCTACATAACTTGAAAATTTCTTCATGCAGGTGGCCGATGATAAATCGCATGGTTAATTAAGGATGAAGTTTAATAAGATTCGTCAAGATTCATATAGGTAGTTGGGCACCAAGCTAGATGAATCTTCCAGTTTGGCTTTCTGGATGTAAGACAATAGGTTAAAATCCTCTTCTCTAGTTTCATTTCATAGGAAGGCTCTATAAAATGACACTGAAAAAGAGCATTTTACACCTCCTTTATTTAGGGTTCCTACCTGATTTAGTGGTAATAACCCTTTATACCCTCCACCTGTGATCCTTCAAGAAATACAGCTTTACTTATTGTTGTCCAGGCAAGGCGTCAGTGTACCCGCAGCCCCTCAACACGGAGGAGTTCATCCGCGCGCAGATGTACGACGTGCGGTACTCGCCCGCCGTGCCGCCCGTCTACACCTGGCCGCACGCCGACGTGCGCGTCGACATGGTCTAGTGTCAGTCGCACGCATGCACGCATAGCGCTTGAACACACACCAACATACTACAAAACAAAAACCACCTTACCAAAAAAATACAAATTGTCATCTAACTTCTCTTAAAATGTAAACGGGTTTGGCAGAATCATGAAGGCATTGAAAAATGTTGCCAAGGAAAAATAAATAAAAATTGCGTTTGTACAAATGCAGTTTTAAACAAAATATCTTTGTTTCTAATTGGTTTTTGATTCGATTTTGATGCGTTTTTTGTGTTGTGTCAATTTGTTTACGCTTTAAGAGAGGTAGGGTGGGTTACCTAGACTGTATTCAACATGACCCAGCGTAAGGCAATAGCAGACTAGCTATTTTTTACCATTGGTAATTTCTTCGCTTTTCGCAACTTTGATGCAGCGTCCGTACGCTAAAAACCACAGAAACGTGATGCTATTTACGAATCGTCATTTGCCGATTAAGTACCCAGTCTGCTGCGGCCCTTATAACTGTTATTTGTCACACATTCCTAATTGAAAATTAAGTAAACTTCTTTCTTGTAATATCTTTAGTGTCTGATACAATAACAATATTTTATCATTTCAGTAAATGTCCTTGTTTAACGTTAAGTATTGGGATGTTTTCAAGCGCTCGCAGTGTATTCCAGCTTTGTAATATTTATTTAAGTCGATCGTACTGATGACCAACGTGCTGTTCTAATGGATTTGTTAAGTGATCTTAACGTATATGGCGGTTTAAGTGACTGAAATTATATTTTTACGAAATACGAGAGGCATTTATTGTGCCGCCTGATGTTATTTATATCTCGGGTCGAGGCACACGCGCTGCTGTCACAGTGATACCGACATCACAATACACTCCGTACATCTCTAAACATCACGACTTACAAGCGTCGTGTGTGCGTCGACCTCAACTGTTATTTATTCACCATTCCAAAAGCAACCTTGAAATTAGTTATATTTTGTACTTAAGTGTTATTTATTAATAAAATTAATGCTTGGTAATTAAGCTCTCATATGATTCATCAAGCAGGTTTTGTATTTTTTTGTTCATGTAATTATAATATTGCAATGTATATTGAGGGCGGTTTGCGGTTACAATGTTATACTAATTGTGTACATTAGAATTAGAATAAATTGCATGACGTTCCTTTAAAATTATAGTATAAGTTAAAACTTAAACCATGAATGTACGGTATTTATATGTAAATTTTTGAAATAAAATGATTATAACAGACATGATTTTAATTATAGGTATTAATTAATATTAATTTATCTGTCTATTTCCATAACTTTATTCTATTCTATATTGTAAGGCGAAGGCCCACCTGTAAAAGTACCTACCAAAAACATAATTAATAAACAACAATTTGACTCATGCACAATCGCACTTCCGCTCTTTTAGCCATGCTCCCGTTCCCATTCATTCACTATATATGTACTGAACTATTTGAGAGTAATGATTTTTGCAGTTTATTTTTCCTTCTGAAAAAAATAATACAAAATCGAATTTGTAAGAATAGAAAGTTATAATTTAGATTTGATATATTCTTGTATATTGTAAGCCGAAGGCCCATTGTAAAAGTGTCAAAACATTAATAAACAACAATTTGACTCTTGCAATATCGCACTTCCGCTCTTTTTGCCACTCTCCCGTTCCCATTCACTCACTCCATTCCGGGATCAAATTTGAATCTTTTCTCATTCGTTCCAACAACCTCGTTCGCGTGCGTAACAAGCAACTTTTAAAAAGGGCGGTCATTATTTATTATCAAAGTCTTGAACAAAATATCAAACAACATAGTCATTAACCTTCCTACAAAGAGTTTGAACAATTTGTGTAGTGTCAGGGACGTGCCTAGACAATGTGAAGTGGAGTGCCGCCACGGACGCATTACGAGTAAACGTGAGTACCTGTCTACCTTTTCCTTCTTTTTTCAATGTGATTGTGTTACGTGAAGGCTTATTAAACATTCATCATATCGTTATATTCATCACCATTATGAAGCGGTTTTCTAAGGCTTTCAACTGAATCGATACTAAGTTTGAAATTTTGAACCAGTTTGATCGGTAGGGTTAGTACCTAGTTACATTGTGGGTAGTTCCAACGAGCACGATTCTCTTTTTATGTGAACGCCTGTGAAATGATTAATCCCGGTGTGAGCTCGTAGATACATAATATATAATTTCAATTCAACTCTTCTAGGGCTCCAATTTGGAGGTCTTTGGGCTGCTGGGGTAGTCTATAAAGACTCAAAGATGACCCACCGACCCTCACCTCTATTGTGTGAAAGGAACACAAGTTCAAACAAACTCAAACTGATAGGTAATATTATTTCTAACATTGAAGAAACACACTTTTCTTTGTCGATCGTGCTGTCGTCTTGGAATATCAGGGTTTATATACAACTAGCTGTTTCCCGCGGTTTCACCCGCATCCCGAGGGAACTACTTAGCGCACTCGGGTAAAAAGTAGCCTATGTTGTTCCTCAGGGTCTATTCTATCTCTGTACCAAATTTCATTTATATCGGTCCAGTAGTTTTGGCGTGAAAGCATAACAGACAGACAGACAGAGTTACTTTCGCATTTATAATATTAGTAAGGAAGTAAGGATTACCAAATTGGTAATATTTAAACCCAGATATTCTAAGACGATAGCATTAGTTCCCGATGGTCATCTAGTCTTATATATAAAACCGGTCAAGTGCGTGTCGGACCACGCGCGGTAGGGTTCCGTAGTAGGTCTAAAGCCCAAGTTCACCGACAAGAAACAGTCCGATAAACTCAAAACAGCTGTTTACCATAAATTCAAACATCTGTCTTACGAAGGATATCTTATCATTTGGGTTTTATATACCTAAAATGGTCGATTACCAAGGGTTCGACAAGAAGTGGATAACACGAAAATTCCCGCTTCGTGGTTGGAAAACGTTTTTATTTAACGGGCCGATTAGGTAACCAGCTGTCGGTGAACTTCGGCCTGAGGGCCAAGTTCACCAACATATGTTATCCACTTCTTATCCAACCCCGGATTGGTAACCGACCGTTTTAGGAATAAAAAACCAAAATGATAAGGTATACATCGTAAGACAGTAGTTTGAACAGCTGTTTTAAGTTGATCGGACTGTTATCTTGTCGGTGAACTTGGGCCTTAGTCTACTATAACTCTGTAACCGGTTAAGCCTACTAGTCGTGATAGTTTTCCTTTTCATCATCATTCACTACATGTGCTACGTATCTGTTTTTTTCATATTTCTAGGGACAGCCATTGATGAGTTAGTTACGCTCGTCGCGAACAAAAATTTGCACATGGCTCACTTAACCGAAAAATGGTCTTCACATACCCATAATATTTTTGAAAGACCTATCTAACAATACCCCACACGAAGGGATAAGCGAGAAAAAAAATATTCATCCCCAATATGAGAGCTACCCTAAAAATATTTTTCTCATAATTTTATTATACCACTTTGTCGGCGTGATCAATATATTTATCCATACCAAATTTTAGCTTTCTAGTACCAAGAATCTTTGAGCTATACCACGGACATATAGACGGATATGGCGAAACTATAAGGGTTCCTTGTCGACTACGGAACCCTTTACTTAAATGAATTACCGTTCGTAAGTCTCGTTAAAACTGCTGGGCCGATGTAGCTGATTTTGGTTTTGAAATATATCTCGTAGTCCAGGGTAGGTTTAAACGGTGATAAAAGTTAATAAGATAGATGTAGGTGATTTGAAGTTCACCGGCTCATCTAATATTAAATAAGTGTTAAATGTCTGAATAGCTCATTTTGTTTTCAATATTAAATTGTTGCCGTGACGTAAATGATGAATTAGACTAAATTCTATCGATTGGTAATAGAGTAAGATCCCAGGGCCACCAGACATCACGTATTTTCTGACGAATGAAATGTGGACGATTGACTAGTGTTAGTATGTACTAAGAACGCATGCCTACCTGCTAGCTTGCTTAGACGGCCAATTTTCAGGTATCAGGTAATCAAGGTACGTAAAAACATTACTTACTTCACGTAAATTCTCCAAGCTGATTTTTACGTATATTCTAGGCAATATCCTTAAAAATAAGCCGCCAATACTCCCAGACACTTTCCGTCGGCCGTATTGCTTTGCAGACGCTTTAAAGCTCCCAAAATAACCACTTAACTTCACGTAAATTCTGATGCTCCATTTTTATATATGTCCACCAGACAACTATTTTAAAACCTTTTACAAAAAGACAGACCGATCCAAGGGGCCAATCATCCGTGCGATCCATGGCCCTTTATGGGGCTCCGGTGTGGGCGGGTTCGGTGGCGCGCCGAGGCACCCGGTATCTGAACCCGCCCGAGAGGGCCATGGCCATAAGGCTCATTAGGGGGTATCGCACGATCTCCCGCGAGGCGGCGGGCCTCCTCGCCGGATTGCCGCCGTGGGATCTGGAGGCGGGGGTCCTCGCGTGCCTGTACGAGTGGCGCGCGACGGCCCAACGCTGGGGCGAACCTCCGCCGCCGCGGCAAATCGCGGCTTGGCGGACGGAGCTCCGGCGTGATCTCATGGCGGAATGGAAAGAGCGACTGTTGCAGCCCAGCGCAGGGCACGCCGCAATCGCGGCGGTAAGTCCCCTCTTTGAGGAGTGGCTAGGGAGACGCCGCGGCGTCCTCACCTACCGCCTGACGCAGGTCCTCACCGGACACGGAAGCTTCGGGAGGTTCCTGCACAGAATCGGGCGGGAGAAAACGCCCGGGTGTCACCATTGTGTAGATCGCCCGGAGGACACGGTGGAGCATACGGTGGGGGTTTGCCCCGCTTGGGCGGAGCACCGCCGTGTCCTCGTAGGGGCGATCGGCGGCGACGACCTCTCGCGTCCGGCCCTGGTTCAGGCCATGGTCCGGAGCGAGACGGAATGGGACGCCGTCGCCTCCTTCTGCGAAGCAGTAATGCTGGAGAAGGAGGCGGCGGAACGCGTGAGGGAGCGACAGGCCTCACGCCCCAGCCGCCGCAGGAGACGCCACGGGCGTCGGGAGCCGCGAGACGACTCCCGGCCACCGTAGGCGCGGGGCTGCGGACGGTGAGCTATGGGTGGCTCGCCGTCCGGCAAGGACCAGACCCGCGTCGACGGCGCGTTCGTGTTCCACGCGATGATGAATTATCTAATTTCAATGACGATGAAAATGAAAATTAGAGGAACTATTACATTAAAATTAGAGGACTAAATTGAAACCTATTTTTAGGGTTCCGACAAGGAACCATTATAGTTTCGCCATGTCCGTCTGTCTGTCTGTCTGTCTGTCTATCCGCGGCATAGCTCCGAGGTTCTTTATACTAGAAAGCTGAAATTTGGTATGGATATGTATATTGATCATGCCGAAAAAGTGGTAAAATAATTTTTTGAAAAATATTTTTTTTTAGGGTAGCGCCAAAACACGTAAAGTGGGGATGAATATTTTTTTTCTCGCGTACCCTTCCGTGTAGGGTATCGTTAGATAGTTCTTTCAAAAATATTATGGGTGTGTGAAGACCATTTTTTGGTTGAGCGAGCCATTTGTGAAATATCTAGCTTTTTAGTGCAAATTTTTGTTCGATACGAGTTACCCCCCCTCTAACTTTTGAATGGCTGTACCTAGAAATGTGAAAAAAATCACAGACGTAGTAAATGTAATGAACTTACAAGGAAAACTATCACAGCTAAGTAGGCTTGACCGGTTACAGAGTTATAGTCGACTAACTAACTCCTACTACGGAACCCTACTGCGCGTGGCCCGACACGCACTTGGCCGGTTTATTTAATAGGCATTAATAACTGCATCATTGTTTATATGGGACCGAACTACCTAAGTCGCCGGAGAACGAAGATATAGGCATTAGAAATCAAAAGGTTCTACCACTCACAATAAATCAACTATTGTGATTAAAGCTACCAATACATGATCTAAGATGCTCTTTTGGTTAGGCGAATTAGATTTGCAACTAGTCTTCTCCTTTCATCCGGCTACGCCACAGCATTGACGACTGATATTATCGTACTATAAAATCTTTTTTATGTGGCTGTACTTTTAATAACAATATTGCACGAGGAACTATTTTATAATGCAACCACACTTTGTTTCTCCGTTTGTAAGCGAGCTAATAATTGTTAGACAATGATTAAAAAAAACTCCTTTTTTTTCTTCATACTTTTGTAGATTAAGAACAATTTAGTATACAGAAGTTCAGTTGATCACAGACGGGGTTACAGGTAGTTATCAAATAAACAATAATATTTGGAAATATTAGTCTTATTTCATAAAGATAGGCAGTTTATTAGCAATCTTTGTCTAGTGGCCAAACCCGGTGGATACAACATGTATAATATGTTGAAACGATAACTACGCATACGTATCTTTCTCCTGACACTAGTTTCAGGGCTGTTGGAACTACACCCAGATTCCATACAAAACTGCCCATGATTCTTTGTTAACACTATCGAGTTTTTGACATTTCTTTAAAAATGTGGAAGTTAAGTAAAATGGAAGTTTTTTCGAATTTATCAAAACAGCTTGCAGGATAAAATTCTAGAATTATTGTAGTGAAATGAGCATTTTTTTACAAGTAATTTTTTAATAATTTACCGGATTTTTTAATTTTTAGCTGTTTTTTTTTAATATTAATAATTAATTGATATGAGTAAACTGTAAGAGAGTGAGAGAGAGAGAAGTCAATATATCCTAATACATGACTCACTCAGTCTCATGCGTGTAGATAATGCTTTCGCGCTCCTACCCATAGAGGCATTAAAATTGAACTTAGGGGATGATTGGCCCCTTGGATCGGTCTGTCTTTTTGTAAAAGGTTTTAAAATAGTTGTCTGGTGGACATATATAAAAATGGAGCATCAGAATTTACGTGAAGTTAAGTGGTTATTTTGGGAGCTTTAAAGCGTCTGCAAAGCAATACGGCCGACGGAAAGTGTCTGGGAGTATTGGCGACTTATTTTTAAGGATATTGCCTAGAATATACGTAAAAATCAGCTTGGAGAATTCACGTGAAGTAATGTTTTTACGTACCTTGATTACCTGATACCTGAAAATTGGCCGTCTAAGCAAGCTAGCAGGTAGGCATGCGTTCTTAGTACATACTAACACTAGTCAATCGTCCACATTTCATTCTTCAGAAAATACGTGATGTCTGGTGGCCCTGGGATCTTGGACTATAACACAAACATAAACATTCTAGGATGACGAGTGTTGGTTCCAGTCCGTCAATGCTAACGGTAATTATTGTTAATGCTCTTCTGACATCAAGTCTGCTCGTGGTTTGTTTGCAACCTGGATAAATAGATCTTTGAGGTTTTGTGAGTTGATAAACTTCAGCAGATTGTTATTCGTGTGCGCAACATGTAATGTTATTTTTAGGTTTCCGTAGTCTACAAATAGTCAACCCTTATAGTTTCGCCATGTCCGCCTGTTTGTCCTTGGCATGACTCAGTGTCCTAGTGTTAGGAAGTTAGAGTTGTACCGTCGCAAGCCGACAAAGCGGTAGAATAAAATTCTGAAATATTTTTTTAGGTTGTCTTCCATACACTTAAGTTTCTCATTTATCTCGGTCGTGTAGGGTGTCGTTGGATAGCTTTTTCAAAAATAGCAATTTAATCGAGCTTTAAAGTGCTTAATTTTATTATGTACGAGTGTCCTTAAAATTCTGAATGCTGCTCTTAGATTTATGAAAAAAAAAAAATCGCAGACTTAGTTTAATATGGATAATTTACTTATTTTCAAACTTTTCATTATAATGAACTTAAGGAAAACCACAGATATGGATATACCTAGATAACGCAAGAGCAACTACTTCGCGTGCCTAGCTTACGTACAAAAATCGTAAGTGGCCATTTTCGCGCTCAGTCTGCATCGGTGTATGGCGCTAGTCGGATGTCAGTTAAAAATACTAAAATGGTGAATTGGGCTGTTATAAATTGTAAAAACTGTACAAATGCGAGGAGAAATAATAAAGTAAACGTTTCCTTCCACCGGTAAATCATTTTGTGATTAATATTATGCGTAGTTAATTTAAAAATCAATTATTTTAAACCTGAGACCCTCAGTAATACCTGGTAATATGAGAAAAACCAAATTTGAGAAAAACGAAACATTCGTATTACATTGCGGGATTTTACTTGGAGCGGTTGATGAGACGTTTTGTTTTAACAAGTGATGAATATCGAAATAAGCGATACTATCGTATATCGCTTCAGTTTTGTAGTACAGGGACTTTTATCATTTTTCTGTCAATTTTAGCGATTAGTGCTGTTCATCATATGCAACACAAATCGATTCTCGAGAATCGATTTCGGAAACAGAGGAATGATTTTGAATTATATAAGTACTTATTATGTAGACAATTTTAATAAATAATCGTAACATTTCGTGATTTTTTTAGTTTTGTACAAAATTACTCATTAAATAGTATTCTTATATTTGTATAGTAATTGAGAAATGGTATATACAAATGCGAACTATATTCAAAATTGAGTTTTCACCCAGCAAATCTTTGAGAGATAGAAAGAAACGAAAAAGGGTAGAATCTCGTTGCTTTTTGTAAACACTAGAATTAAAAGAATTCGATAAAAACATCTTATATTTAAATATAAGGTGTTTCGATCAAATATTAAGTGTTTATAATAGTAAACTTGAAATTATGGCAAAGGTATCCAAAAACGCCGATGGAACGCAGGCGCTCGAGCACGCAACCTCTACTACAAAGACTTTCAACGTGCTGCTGGCTGGGTAAGCGCGAGTGCAAGACGGGGGGCGGGGCGAGGGGGCGCCGTGCGCGGGCGGCGTCTTTGAATCGATTTGATTTTCTCATCACTAAATAGTGCTTGTGACGTCATAATAGGTATTAAAAAAATGGCACGCTTGGTTTTCATACAGATCGTGATACTTGCGTTATCTATGTATATCCATATCTGTGAGGAAAACTATCACGGCTTAGTAGGCTTTACCGGTTAGTTATAGTCGTCGTGGCACGACACGCACTTGGTCGGTTTTATTTGATAAAAAGCATTATTTCTGATGGTTGTATAGGTATACAACGAATGAATTATATTCTGTAGACATTGTTAAGTGTGTTGTCAATAGTTGGATAAAGATTTTCCTGAACGATGATTTTTCAACGAGGCAAGGCTCTATAAAAATAAAAGAAGACAAATTCAGACTGACAGTCTTTATTTCGAATAATAGTTACTTTATAAATACAAATTGAGAAGTACCGATTCACAACAAAATATTACCTAGATTACAATGTTCGACAATAATTATCACTTATCACTTCATTACAACTGTACAAGTTTACACGGTCGGCGGGCTACGACGCAGCCGCGCCATTTGACTATCGCGTTCATGCGGGCTGGCCGGGCCGGCGGGGCGGGCCGGGCCGCTGCCTGGCAGCAGCCGGCCCGCTTTCCGGCGGCAGCAGCCCGCTGTCCGGTCGCAGCCGGCCGCTCACGCACCGGCTCGGGCCTCACGGCGGCCGACTGCCGCTCACCTGCTGAGCGAATGTGATCGCTCGCGGGACCCAGAGCTTTCACCGTTGCACCGCAAGCGGTCATTGCCTGTAAATATGCACGCACATTGTAACTTAATCAGGTTTTGTTTTAATTATGGCTATTATAGGTTACAATGCGAGCTAAATTGGGAATGCAACCTTTAAAGTGGATCCTTGTGTATTTATTTTTTTAATTTAAGGCTGTAGCAAGATGTGGTTGTAATTAAAAAGTACTATGCAAGAAATCCTTAATATATTATTCTTTGAATTTATCAGGCGTTCAAATCATTGACGCCTGATAAATTCAAAAAATAATAATATATTCACAATAAAGCTATTCGCTTATTAAACCTATTTTAGTAAAACTATTCTGTCCCTTACTGTCAAGAAAAATACTGACAAAAAGAGATAAAACGGGTCGATAGCTAGATAGCTACGATAGATTCATTAGGCATATAGTTTTATTAAGAAAAAAAATGTAAAAATAAAACGCCTGGAGTTGTGCTTTTGACATGTCTATTGATCTAGAGTGCCACTAAAAACTAGATCGCGATAATCAGTTTTGATTTCTGTTCTTGATATGAACAAAATAATGAAAGTCTAATGTCTATCTCTGGAGTGTTACGGTTCAGATATTTTTTTTTTGCTATGTATTTCTTGGATAGTACTCTTAATTACTATAGTCTGTACCAATTGATTTTACGAAAAATGTAAACAAAGTATTTTGTTCTCATGAATGCCACAGAAATAAACAAAATGGCGTAAGGATAGCGCATTTATGTCAATTTCACGCTCTAAACATAACGATTCATCATTTGGTGCCACTTTATTTATCTATGTGGGAAAATTAGAACAAAATAGGTTATGATTTTGTTTACATTTTTCGTAAAATGAATTGGTACATACTATACAACCTAAATTTCGTTACTGGCGAAAGAAAAAAAGCTAAAAGGTTACACTGTCCTTTGTTTTGGTGTCAGTCGATTTAGCTAGACGTAATCAGATGTTGGATAAGCTTATCATTATGACCTAATTAATAATAATTTTGTACCTCAGCATTTTTATTATAGCATTTTAATGCAGCTTGCAGAATACACTACCTTCGAAATGAGTTGCTTTTTCTACCAACCATCAGGGTTCTATTTTTAAAAATGTTTATACATTTTCGAAAGTTTCAAAATGTGAGTGAGAGGGTGATTTTAAATTGGTTTTGCTGCCACTAATAAGGAAAAAAAATGTTAATGATAAGCTATCGCTGTCATAAATCTGATTAACGCCAGCATCATTAGATACACCGGACATCTTATAAATTAAAATTAACAGCATATTATTATGTTATAGACGAGAAAAAAATGACAATATGACAAGCGCAAGAAATCAACGGCACACTAACAACAAAATATAAAACCAATTAAAACTTCATGTCGCAACATGTGTTCAAAAATTATAACATTATTATAATATAAAAAATAAGCTTTAGAATAAGCGTCTAACGACAAAAAGGCCTGACCTAAGGAATGATGGCCTTGTAAACTGGTGTCCTATAACAAAAGATCATTTGTCACAAAATACTCGATAAATTCTTGCAGGTATACTCTTAAGTCCGTTTCGATCGATTTTAGTATGTTCGTTTGTGCACTTGAACTTTACATTACTTGTTGAAAATACGCTGATAGCGACGCAACTCTAAAATATGTACTAACCGAGCCTCTGGTGTTGTGGAAGTTTGTTGAAGAAGGGGTGTTTGAGCGCCTCCCGCAGCGTAATCCTCTGCGAGGGCTCGTACTCCAGCATGCGCGCGATCAGGTCGAATAACTGTCGCGCTTCCTCGCTGTTGCTCTGAAGGTACCTCTGCGGAAACACGATTAACATGGTCAATCACTACATAGTATAAAACAAAGCCGCTTTCTCTGTCCCTATATCCCCATGTATACTTAAATCTTTAAAACTACGCAACGGATTTTGATGCGTTTTTTTTAATAGATAGAGTGATTCATGAGGAAGGTTTTAGTATATAATTAGTCTAGTTTTTGTATCCATTAGCTAAAATATGGCGGGCGAAGCCGCTGGCGGGAAGCTAGTAACTGATAATCTTGACCTGCGAATATTATCCTACTAATATTATAAATGCGTTTTTTTGTAGGTTCTATAATATTGTTTGTTACTCTTTCAGGCAACACTACTGAATGGATTTTGATGAAATTTGGCACACACATACTTTATAACCTGGATTAACACAAGATACATTTTATTCGGGTGGGCAGAGTAGCTCCCTCAGAATGCGGGTGAAGCTGCAGGAACCAGCTAGTTGAAACAAAGTAGGTATCCAACTTACCATCAGCGGTTTGCAGTTTTCTCTGACGTATCTGCCAGCTGACGACTTCTCGTCCCAGTCTAATTTGCCGTGGTAAAAGTATTTTGTTTTTGTTTTGCGCGCCATTCTGTAACGAAACAAAACAAAAGTGTGTAAAAAATAGTTCGAATTTGAAGATGCAAATTGTCCTAGTTTTAAAAACAAGCATTTGCCACGTCTGGCACTTGTATGCGGAACAAATGGCTGTGTTTATTTCAACAGCTCATCGGTATATGGGGCATAACATCTATAAGTACTATATCGTTTGAATTGTGTATATTGTTTGAGTTGTGTAAAGTGGAGCAGTTCACCAGACAACACGAATAATACGATTTAACAACGACGCATGTCCGATTTTAGAACACAAATTAATAATATGTTGTTGACCACATTTTAACAAAAGGAAAACCCAAATAATAAAGATATATTATGTTTTTTTTATGATTCGTTGGATGCGTTAACAACATACGTATTCTGTGTTCACATTTCGTCCGTGCTTGTTTTAACTATCTGCATCTAAGACAAACTTATAGTATAACATGCATTTTTTCGGAAATTAACTTTCTCTAACCCAGATATATTGTAGTCCACAAGAATAATCAGGAAAACGACCGACGACTGTGTGTCTTCAACAGTAAGAAGCTTTGCTGACATCCTACTAATTTTATAAATGTGAAAGTTTGTGAGGATTTATGTGTTTGTTACTCTTTTAAAAACTACAACAGAATGAATTTGGATAAAATTTGGTACACACGCAGTTCATAACCTGGATTAATACATAGGATACTTTTTATGCCGCGAAGTAGTTATCTAGAATGCGGCTGAACTTTAATTCTATAATTACGCCATTTTTAAGCTAGTATGTAATAACATTTAAGCTTTTTGTTGAATAACATTGTGAAACAGTAACAAACCTGTAGGGTATGGGTCCTAGGATCCTCTCCATCATGGCGAGATGTTCCCTGTTGTCATGTGTTTGGAAAAGTGTGATGCCGAGGTACAGCTCGAACATGATGCAGCCGATGGACCACACGTCGCACGGCTGGGTCCAACCCAATTCTGTAAAGCATAATAAACGTTTAATTTAAAATCATTTTATGCGTTTTATTTTCGATATCATTCACGGTAACAAAGCTGAAACAATTTAAATGAAATTCGGTATTTAGACAGATCTTCATGTAATCATATGGGGCCGTGGGTAGCTTTCGTAACCTACAAGCTCTAACAGCCGGTTTTATCAAACTTTTTATCATTTATATTGTTACGAAAATCACAAAACATGATATCAATAATAAGAACACTTAATATGTTTTATGTTATAAATACATAGATATAATAAGTAAAAATAATTATATCATAAATATTAAGAAGAAAATCATAAAATAATAGCAAAATTATTCGATTATATCCCCCATTTTGACAGATCTTGAATGACAGTTCTTCAGTTTCATGTATAAGTAACCTGATATTTTTTGATGCAACCGGCTGTGTCAGTTTTCTCCAATGCGCGTCAGCGTCAGAATGGATGATTGCTTTATGGTAAGTGGCTCCGAAAGTATATTCAATAATTGCTATCCAATTGCTTATATTGCAACCAGCCATTCTGACGCTAACAAATCCGACTGACTGCTGATTTTGGTGGCGGCCTAATCAAATAGTTAAAGCACCTGCATCTCGTGTACGAGTGTACCTGTTCGAAACCAGGCAAGGACCAATAAAATAGAATATTCTTTATTATGTACACCGCTTATGAACTTAATAATATAATTAAGGTAGGTGACATAATGGGAGGTCTTATCGCTAAAATCCATCTCGTACAGACAACTTTTGTGACTTTTCTGAAAGAAAACTTCTTTAGGAAACCTGAACTAAAGAAGTCTGTAATCGCTAATCTGCCTTGACCAAGCACAAGCATCAATGCTCATGCCTTCTCTGTGTGAGAAGAGGCCTGTGTCCAGCAGTGGGATATTAAATAAGCCAATGATCTTACCTAATATAACCTCTGGCGCTCTGTAATGCCTGGTGGAGACGATGGTGCTGTGGTGCTCGTGGTCAAACGTCGCGCTGCCGAAGTCTATGAGTCTGACGTCACTGCGCTTCACACGCATCAGGTCATGTTTCTGTACACAAAATACAATAGGGAATTAGATTACATACGCAACTAATTACGTCTTAAATACAAAGAACAAAGTTACCAAACACAAAATACATATTGAATTCAATAAAACAAATAAATAGTTTAGTCTGTAATTTATAATTTGACATAATTATTGTTATGTAAATATTTGTAAGAGAAGCGACTCTAATTCTTACTAGAATGACGAAAATAGCGAGTGCGCTATATTGAGGTGGTAGGTAAGCGATTAGTCACTACTTGGCCATCACACACGTGCAGTAACGATTTCATTATGTATACACATGCCTGGAAGCAGCTATAGCACTCGTTGGCTCGTTAATATTTTTGCGAATGTGCGATAGAACCAACAGAATTTCCACTTTGTTTGCTTATTTGTTGTATTATGGAATTCGAGCGTCAATGCTTTCAGTTCCATTCTTATGATGTGTTTATTGAAATCGTAATTGCGTCAGCGGAACTTCGCAGACTGCCAAAAATATTTTACATTTTTGTTGATAGGCGACAGACTATTTGTAGTAGCTATGATTATTGCCGTACGTCAAGCTGGTAATTGCCTAATTTAAATTTCTGTGTGACTTTTATAGGTATTGCAGATTGATCTAAAAAAGTATTTTTCAAGACACTTACCTTTTTGGATGCGTTGTAGACGCTGACGACTTCGTAGTCGCTGTCTACGAACAGTATGTTCTCTGGCTTGAGATCTGTGTGGGTGAGCTTGTTGTCGTGCAGGAACAACACGCTGTATATGAGCTGGTAGGCGATGTGCCGCACCTGCTCTAGCGGGTAGGGCTGGTAGTTGTTGTCTTTCTGTAAATTTACAAACATACATCTTAGTTTATTTGTTGTTACATAATATGCTTTCTTAGTCTAGATAGGTGCAATCTATAAATAACTATTCATGAAAGTTTTCATATTAAGGGTTCTGTATTAATATTTCGTCGCTATTTACAGGACGTAAGAATATTCTGTGAGTATTCCTATTATAATCAATAATGGAAATAATTTTAAAATCGAAAAAGACAAGAAAAATATTTAAATTGGGGTTTATAAACATTTTATGATTCAGGTTGCATTCTACATGTCCTGGAAGATTAAGTTAGTCCCAATAAATATAAAAATATCAAGTCTTGTGCAAGCGAAGTCTTAAAGACACTGACATGAGAGAGGTTTTGCAAGTTTTGTTTACGTTTATGGTATAAAAATGGTTATAACGCTTAATCGGCAATAGTGGCCATCGGACAGCTTCCAAAGAGCACGATTAATGACATTGCGCGGCGATCACAGGACGTGTGTCAGTACGTCGTGAATGAGAGACTGGCGCAGGACCAACAACTATGACGTAAGGCGGGAAATGCATAAATAAAGCGGTAATGTCAATCTGAGCGTGGACAAAATATATTATAGGAAATAAATAAATTGCGCTGGAATACCAGGAGTTTATTTTGAGTGATTCTGATTTAATATAGAATTCATTTCAGTTTTCCTGATAGATTGTATTTAAAGTGATTTATTCAGTTTTTGATGACGCGGTCACGTAAAGATTTTACTATATTTTGCGAATCTTTGCAGTACAGCAAAGTTAAGCTAAGTAAATAAAATACATTTATTATGACTTAGCACGTTACATTCGAGTACTAAAGCAATATTTTTTACTGCGATAGGATTTATAATTTTCTTGTTTCAATGTCAAACGTAAATTGACAAAAATCATTTAACAATAAGTCAGCCTCGATAATTAATTGCGGGGAATGTAAAAACCCCGCATGTTGGAGAACCATTAATGTACAATTTATTAGTTATCATGACGATGACGCATACAGTATTGAGTGAACATTAACATGCACAATAGTAGTAACGATAATAATAACTTGACACTCACCAGGAAGTCAAATACACTTTGTCCGAGCATTTCAAATGCGATGCACATGTGTCCGTGGTATTCGAACCAGTCCAACATCTTAACACATAAGCTGAAATAGAAACAAACAATGGTTTTAGCATATCTATCTCATGATCAAATCTTCATGTTTCTGATTTAACTTTTCAATGTCTATGTCGTTTAATACTTATAAATGTGACATAATTTTATAAGCTGGAATCAAATAATGTGTGAAGTCAGTAGCGTGCGGCAGACGGTATTTTTGTGTTAAGAGTTGACATCGGGTTCTTCGTTGGCCAGCCGCCAGCAGGAGCAGTAACGTCGCATATAGACGTGCAAGGTCAAATATTGCTACATTCGCCGGCGTCGCGGCTCGCCCGCACCAGCCTCGACTATCAACATGTGACGTCGCACGCAGTAATAACACCCAATAAAATCAAACACTCACTTTTTACAATCAGGGTCGACCTCAGCTAACTTTTCTAAGACATTTATCTCGAGTTTTGCAGCCTCTCTATACTTCTCAACGTTCTTGATTATCTTCAGAGCCATTCGGTGCTCTCTGAAATTTATAATTAGATATCATGTTTTATTTCTGTACATAAAACACGGAATTTTGGCAATAAGTATTGAACTTTGTCGGTGTTACTATAAACAAATGGAAATAGAAATGAATAATTAGTGAGGCGTGTCCTGCCAAACAATGCGTGTCATCATCCGGCGCCGATGTGAACGACACCACATCACCTTAGTAGAAGGGAACTTTACTACTTAATTGTATCAACATTTTAACACTTGATCATTCAAGTATAAATACTTTATATTTTGTATTTACTCGACGTTTACATGCCATCTCAAAATACAACAGAATATATATTAGAATAAAATACGAATAACTAGATATGCAAATAACTAGAGTTGCATACTGCATACATTTGAGCACGAGCCACGAAGTACCGATGCTATCGCACTGGTGAAAAAAGTTCTAGCGATACGTTAAATAAAGAAAGATACTCACAATTCCAAGTCCTTCACCTCGACCACCTTGCCGAAGGTGCCCTCACCAAGCGTGTCGATGATTTTGTCTGCAATGAAACCAAGGCAACATAATTAATCAAATGTACTTAGCACAAAGTCATGGTGAAATCGGCATTGGTATTCCATTTACTATAAGTTATCTGATACTCGTAAGAAGACTCTGAGAATTATGAATAATTCTTGAGAATATCAACTACTTCAGTATCACGATTAGCAACGAATAGTTATAGACGACCAATATACGAGGCTCCAACATGACTTCGTTTCACATCCAAGGAGGATTCTTCTGAAGTTGTTACTTTTTATCAGGAATTATAAAAATACAATTCAAAAGCAGAAATTTAAGTCTGAAATCTTCAAAACACGAATCACTGACTGCGAGGACTTGGCGGTGGATATTGTGTGAGCAAACTCGGTTTCTTGTTGAATTTTCTGCCATCTGTCGTGTGGTGTTATGTTTTTGTGGTAACTAGTGTTTGGGTATTAGTAATTGTGAAAGTGTAAGGAATGTATATTATATTATGTATGTATTGTGTGATGTATATGTGTGTGTTGTGTAGTGTGTGCACATATGTGTATGCAATACAGTTGTTTAAGTTATGGGTGTGGACACGAACATCTCGCTCCCATGACATATCCGGGCCAGTAGACCAGATGTCCGTCCTTGTCGTCCTTGACGGAGGAGCGTGCCCGGGAGCTCTGCAAGCGCCAGCGCCGCGCCGCCGAGCCGCCGCCGCACGAGCCGCACGAGCCGCACCGACGCGCCGCGCAGACATCACGCCACACGCACCACGCCACATGCCACGGAGAGCGCGCCACACGATCCGCACGACCCGAGTAGTGTTGTACCCAACAATCAGACAATGGAACGGTTGCCCGTCAGACAAGCGACAATTGGTATGGTGTGTCGGAGGTACATGCTGTTAGAGGGCGGACGGGTGGGCGCTGCGGTGCCGAGCTGGGCGGGCGGCCGAGGCGAGCGTTCGGCCGCCCGCGCGCACCGCGCGGCCTAGGAGCGGGACCGGAACGCACCGGGGATGGGAGATGACACACCACTCGCATTCCGATCGCTTGCACTACTTTCACACAGGTAATTTAGGATAAGTGTCCACCCGAACCTCTCTAAAATAGTAAGCAATTAGGTGACATTACTAACTTTACGGGAAACAGAAATATCGGAACATCTTTTAAGTTGGGAATTTGAAAATATTTTAACGCACAAAAGACACATGTTAGCTTTTAACCCACGCACAAATAAATTAAAGACATGCACTATCATTGTACTTATTAGTCGTTTCTTTTATATCGACTGTCATGTCAGGCATCGTTAGTTACACTAAGATAAGCGTTATAATAGATACCCTCTTCTGATTTACTTTTAGACTTTCTCAGTACCCACGTATTATTGTAATAATCGCTGCAGAATACATGCATTCGTAATATAATGTTTTCATTATTTGGCCGGAAAAACTAGTCATGTCTATGTCAGGTAGCTGCACTAACTGATCGGCGCATTTCGTTGGTATGATTTGCTTCTAATAGAAATGTAACAACGGAAACAATGCATACGATGGTACAATATGTAAATAGTGGAAAACCACAGACCAGGTGTATGTTAGCGGCACACAGTGCGCAGGCGGTTGGTTAGCTTGTGCTTACAGGCGGCGTTGCCGCGTGTCGCGTCAGGTGGCGGGGCCTCTGCGGCCTCTGGCGGGCGCGCAGCTCGGGCGGCAGCACCACTACATCGCCCACAGCCAAAGGTTCAACCTTCTTCGGAGCAGTAACTCCGCAAGTGGCGTCGCTTATCTCCTTATCTCCAATTCGTCCGTACATTTCGTCTAAATGGGCATACTTCATTATAAGTCCTTGAATTTCCTTTCGCCTCGTTTCCCGTTCGCTGAGCACCCGGTCCCCGACCGGGGTTTTATCATCATCCTCATCACTCGATGGGAAATATATTTGTTTCTGGCGACCTACTTCTCTCACCGGTGATGCCACCGGTGTTTTGGTTATCTTTAACTTTGCATTTGTTGTTTGTTGCAGTGGTGATATTAGGTCTCGAGCTGCAGGGTGTATGTTTATATCTATAGGACGCAATGATAATTTCCCCATTTTTCTATCATTGTTTTCGCTTTTTTCAGCTCTTAATGATCTCCTCTGATGTCTTCGATACACACTATCTCTGTCTTTGCCATAATAAGTGCGATCTTTTAATGGAATGTCGAATCCATTTTTGCAGTCTTCCTTTTGTTTGTGACTAGAAGACAATCGCCGGTCCGTGGTATTCCTGTACGGGGTTTTGTCTCTGATTTTCTCATGAGAGTAATTGTTTCTTTTGAAAGAATTTTCACCAAAAACTGCAGTCGTTAAGCTTCTCATCAATCCTCGCGACAAAGACGGTTCGGGTTCTAATGTTTTATCACGATCTTCTTTTTCTTTCCTTGCCCTTTCTTTTTTCTGGACTGCTATCCTGTCTAGTACTGAGGAATACTTATCTTCTAAACGACTACGGGTACTACCTAACAAAATGCTGTCAATATTATTGTTGGGCTCTTTCAGAGGGTACCGTTTAGTGAACGGCGATGATTTATTATCTTTCAAGTGAGCTCTGCGGAATGAGTCAGTGCGTCCGAGTGCGCTAATCCCGGAGGTAGAATGCAAAGGTGATGTGTCGATGCGCGACTTGGACGCGCCCAGGTAACTCGAGTACGTACGGTCATCGTTCAACTTCCGCGCAGGCGCACCGGACGTCAAGGATGTGTATGGTGAGATGTGACCATTGTTCTCGTACCGTCGTGCATTCGCCAACGCAGAATTTTTGCTTGAAATGAGTTTATCATCGAATCGTGAACGAGTAGCGGTAAGCTTTGGATCTGAAACAATTTCTGTCTTCTCAGAAGGTCCTCTTCGAGTTAAACGATTGATGAAGCTGGAGTAACCATCTGATAACAGTTGTGTCATACTCGTGGTAGAAGATCTGTTATAACGCTGACGGCGGGGACTCGTCGTGCCACTAGCACTGGTACTCAAACTTGCCATATTGTTTGTTTTGGCAAGTTTTATTTAAAATATAATTACAAACACTTTAGCCGGGATATATCACATAATAGTCCAGAACCATCATATTTACACAAACGAATCAGGTTTACGAAACATTGAGGAACCCGCGACTTTTCTAGTTTACACGGCTACTTCTTCGCCACCGGACATAAGACTGGTTCTATCTCGAGATCCAGAGCGTACCTAAGCGCGAACGAATTTCAGAAAGATCACTAGCGCAACCGAGTGCGGCCGGCGGTGCCAAGTAATCGTCGTGCACTAAAAATATCGGCAACCCGTGGGAGCGCCCTCCCGCGCACACGGGAGGTGCCCCGCCGAGAACATTTCTTCGCATTACATTCTACTACGTTTTTTCGTATTATTGAAATATACTTTATAAGCCTATTCTATGAATCTCTATTTTAGGGTAAATAATTTGACGAAGGTCAATGACCGCAGGATTATTTTAAAAAGCCTAATTTTCTATTTAGTTCCCTGTCACGTCATTATTTTGGCAAAGTAACAATTGACCTTTTTTCTATTTGTAATATAAATGACTAATGGTTATTCGTTCTTGCTGCTTGTAAAAAGTGTGAAGTGCATTTCCCTTTTAATTTTGTTGGCTTGGTTTGATTATGAATAATATCACCGACAATAGTCTGTTCATGGACGTCATCGCGTGCTAAATATATGTATCAGTGTAAACAAACATTCACACTTATTAAATTACACATGTTGGTAATTGAGCTTTGTAATGACATCGCGTTGGAGATGCACACCTTTCTCTGAACGGTGAGCAGCGGAGCCAAGACAGTTCTGTCAATAAGCGGTAGGTAACCAGGTCAGTGGAGCGCGTGTGAGCTGTGAACAATGCCGACGGTGCCCGCGACCGACACGGGCGAGACTCACCGCGTGCGCACGCGTCCGACACGCAAACTTATCATCTAATGCACGCATCATCGTAATAGTTATCCCATAGCTTGTCTTATTAACAGACTTCTTTCCAATAAAGATTAAATGAACATCTTTTATTGGGTACGTATTATCTACTTAGAGAACGAACAGTAGGACGGATGCGGGCGCTACCGAAGTCGAGATGAGATGATAAAGTGACACGACACGACCAAGCTACGTGCTATCTCACGCTTATCATATCGTTATTATAATAATAACGTACATTATTTGTGCCCATCCAAGATCTGGAATAACACGTATTTAAAACCGGAACCTTGTTTGTTTCCCAATGTTTCGTAAATCGATATGTTTGTTTTGTATTATAGATAAATAGCAGAATAGATTAACAGCATTCAGGAGGGTTCAATAATAATAATTGATGTTATAATACGCAGCAAGTCCGACGTCATATTGTTTACTGCAAGAGTTTTGAGTGCAGCGCAGGAAACACAAAAATGTCTTGCATTCTTTACGTAACACAGCGCACTTCGCCAATGCCAAAGCATATTCACGTACCTTCTTCTGGTCGGTAATTTTCTACTTTCACTTGGCGGGTAAACATTTTTCAACACTACTCGACGTTATTGCAAACTACCGTAGCTATTGCTTCTAATTACTGATCAATATCGGCAAGCATTTTTAAACTGGTGCATGTATTTCACAGCAATTTCTATACCTACATTATATATTTCTTGTAGAGTCCATCATGTCATATTTAAGAGTTTAAACATACCCGTGGATACCCTTTTTCATCTAGCAGCACAGGATAGTTAAAATTAACAATTTTCTCTAATGCACTTAAGAAGCCGAATGTTTTCATTTTGTGCACGGTCAGATATGTAGTGATCACTAACACTAACACTGATGCGAAACGATCGCCACTAGCTAAGCTATCATAGCACTTGTGCATTGTCACTACCACATGGGAATTATTAGTTAACATCGCACGCCGGTAGCACGTTACTGAATGACATACAAACTGACGACCAGCTGTTTAGGGTCGTTTGTTATTAGGGTGCAGGTAAAAACAACCCTAACGGGATTGGTCGCAGCCGCCGTTACTAGAAGGGTCTTAATTCATTGTATTCTACAACGTAAGTTTTAAGTATTTCTTGAGTAAAATTGATTGTTTTATGTAATTAAAATAGATATACATAATATGTAGACTGTTCGCTCAGTTCATTACCCCAAAATATGGCAAATAACAAAACACCTGCTTAAAGAAACATAAATAGTCAGAGTCAAAAATGTAACTTTTAAACCGCCTGAGTTCTTTTCGTCGGTTAATAAAAATTACTTGAAACCATTTGATAAATTTGTATTTTATAATGTTTGTACAACAAATGTACAAAAGATCAATAATTTATGTGAAATTGAATAATTAAAATATTCAAATATTTTTTCAAAAAAACTATTCTCTTATGAATTTTACAATAAGAAGAAGGGTATATGTATGTCTTTTTCTTTATATGCAATTATTTGAACTGAAATGGCTACGCCGTGAATTTCAGTATCGTTTCCTGCTCATCAGCTACTTAGTGGTAAAATCTGATAGTTTCTAGCAGTTATATAGCCACATTCCTATGTCAAACTTTTGTTTATGACTGACCTTGCCAGCTAGCCGGCTGCATGCACCGTCTACATCAAAGAGGATCTCCGCAACCACAGAGAGCAATTTCGAGACATCATGCCACTTGCATCCGTGCTCCTTGAGAAACTTCTTGTATAGCTCATAAAAGGAACCGAAGCGTAAGGGGAGCCGTGCGCGTTCTTGTTTTATAGACAATTCAGCCATTATGCACTTCACTGCACCGCACTGCACTGTGTCGTGTGTCTAGTGTACACTGTATAGTTAAGAACACAAGCGACGGAGCCGCCAGCGTCGTGGGGCGGGTGGCCAGCCGGCCGGTTGTTACTCAACTGTATGGCGGCGCGCGATACCCCTGTATGTCCCACTGACTACGCGGGCGATACAGATGACACAACCGAAAAGATAAGTTTTTACTCAAATATAGAAGTAAAAAAAGTCTAATACAATTAATGTGTAGTTCGTTCAGCGTTCGAGAGTATACTGCGTGGGACCACCATTCGATGGCATTTAATTAAAGATGGCATGCACAAATGGAGCAAACAATTTCAAGCTTTTGGTATCGGTTTAAACAGGATTGATCCGCGTCCTTCTCGTTAACATTGCTGTCGTTCCAACGACAAAACATGAAGGGAATTTTGGTATGTATGTTGTATGTACCTACTTAAACACACTGTTTGTTTGTTCCAATTAGTGACAACTGAAAGAATCTATTGTTTGATTATTTTACATGAAAAAATTGGAGACGCCTTGGGGTTAATACCCTTTAGGGTATTTGTTTATCTCTTACTACAGTAAATGTTTAATACTTTTGTTGATAATGTATCATAGTTATCATTGTTAAATTTGGATTTGTTTTACAATGCATATGTCGCACGCTGCTATGATAAATTAATCTTTGACAATGTCACAATACAATTACGTTACAAAATGGAAGCTATGCAATTAATTAAAATTATTCATATTACCTCCCTCCATATCAATGAAATCAAAAATGTTTTAAAGCATTTTCAGGAATGAAAGTAAAGTTATTCTGAGACTTTCAATGAAATGAAAGTATAAAGTAATTAGAAAAGTAAGTACTTTGTCAGTAAAACTACTTATGATAATATATTTTTTATGACAGTCTGCATAACGCTTTGTATAAATGAGCGTTAAACATTGACTCTCAGATAAACATGAATCATCTGCTGAGCAATGGGAAAAATGTTTCGAAGAAGTCCTTTTCCTTTAAGAGTAATTTAGAGTGTTGGGAATCAGAGACATAAAACTTAGCTTTATGGCACGTTTTACAAGTAATTTGGCGAAGCAGAACCGTGTAGTATACGCGGAGCGGTGGCGCTACCTGAGCGATATCGGCAAGGTCGGCCGGAAGGAATCGGGCATTACCAAATAGATAGGTGGGCAAAACAACGGGCGTACCGCATTTATCAGACCATATCTCGGCCTTTGGCGGCCAGCACGCCACCACGGCCTATTGTAATCATGATACGCGATAGCCTATTCTTTACCTATGAACTTGACCCCTGACTACTGTATAGGCGATAGGCTAATAATGCAATTACATAAGTTTTTTGAGTATGAATACGTGAAAAATAAGCGTAAATATCGCAGTATTTATTAAAAATGTATACGATAAAATAGCGAACTTTCTCTGAAATATAAAGGTGTGAGGGATCGGTGATGTAATGTTATCTGTGGCATAATGTCCCAGTTTAGAGGCATTGGTTAAGTATTAAATCTCCAATTATATTTCTTGTTAGTTATTACAATATTTATTACGATGTTTAGGTTCCCTCTGTGGTCGTACGAAAGTTTGTTACATAACATGTTATGATAGCTTATTGCTGCTTCCTTATCAACTTTGCGTGCGCATATTGAAGGGCAAAAACAAACTGGTCTTTAAACAGCTCGTTTTTATTATATAAAAAAGAACTGAACTAAAGAAACGAATGATGATTAGTGCTCATGAAGAGTATGAGCTCATAGTCATGGCAGATTAATGTTTCTTTATTTTATTAGTTTTCAGTTTCAAAGAAGTCTAATGGCAAATATTTAAGTAATTCTATAAACTGTTTCGCTAATTATCGTTTTTCCAAAACAAACGCATGGCTTATGAAACGGGAAATACATAACACTATTTTCCCTATAGTTGCCGTAACATATTAATACATAACACTATCCTTATGTCCCTATCCTTATAATGTATCACATAAAAACGTGTTAGACATTCCTACTATAGGGACTTCATCTGATTCGATCCGGATTCAACAAGCTACAATTTAGTTTTGGTTTCACAATTCAAAACAATTGAGGAGCACGCGTCTTGATGAGTGTTCATTAGACGAACGTATCAAGTATGAGTCGCGATTTCTACTAAATGAACTTATTAATATTACAAGCTCTTACTGTGAACTGACAACTAGTAAGTTTTTTTATTAAATTGTATGACGTAGTTCTTCTAATCATGCATTAAGTTTTTTTGTTGATTTCATAATTCTGCAAAAGATCAGTCAATATTTAACTAAATCAAGCAGTGTTATCATAACAGAATGCGTGACGGCTGTCTCTCCTAGGTGAAGGTGATCATCGCGATACTATTTCTGTGCGCATGCGTCGTTCATGTTTTCTGCGCGAGATCAACGCCTCGCGGCGCCATCTATCGATCGTATTTGGAATCTCATAGATCGTGCCAGCTGCTGATACTATTTTAGTACACATTACACACATTATAACGTTGTTTATTACAGATTGGTACATTAAAAAATATTGTTGCATTCGATGAAAGTTAGCTTCATACTTATAAGCAACGCAGACATAAGCGTTGCAAGGCCAATTATGCTGCTTTATATTAATCTATCAAATCCATGTAACCCATGCCGAAACCTAAAAAACATTAATCGAATAATCGCTTATATTGATATGGAGTGAATTGGCTACAGCAGAAAAAAAAAGAGTGGTTAATGGCAACACGCATAACTAATTCAGTTATGAGGAAGTTCTTTTCGAGGACTTGTAAACAGCTCCTCGAATGTTCCGAGGATAGTGATAAATTAAATCCTTGACCTAATAATATGTGCTAAAATAGATGCACATTGCTCTCAATACACGCGCGCTGGCAGCGCGTGTGTTTCATATAGCAAATTTAATTTAACACCAAGTGTAATAGTGTTTTAACGTTTGTTAAACTATAGTAATGATTTGATGGCTGACCTCAACTTCTTTGGACTGTTTCTCAGGTTTGAGCTGTGAGCTCTGTGCAGGTTGCTGAGCCGCGTAGGAGCACGAAGGCTGGGGCTCTACTGCAGGCTGCTGCGTTTTCACAGGTGGCTGGACAACATTAGGGCTCTTCTGCAAATCTGTCACAATGCCTTCGACATTCTGGACGCGTATCTGTGGCGGATGCACTTCATTTGTTTGAATACTACCAGCTGGCGGTCTTGGAGCTAGCCAAGACGTGGGCACCGCAGGTGGAACAACAGGCGGCTGTTGTGTTATTTTCAATGCATGATCATTAACCTTAGAACTATGGTCACGGACATGTGTTTCTGTTAATTGTTGATTCGTTTTGTTCAATGACGCTTCTTTTGGTTTTGTTGGTTCTGGTTCAGGGACAGGTACTAGTTTCTTATCGACTTCTAAATTTTGCGGGATTTGTTCTACATTTACGGTTGCTTTTGTAGGTTGTTTTGGTGGTTTACTATTTGGCACGGGAGGTATTTGCGTTTGTATTTGTTCGTGAAATGGAATGGATGGCAATTTGTTTAGAGGTAGATTCGAAGCAGTAGTTGTAGATATTACTGCAGCATTTATTACATTTTGATTTTCTATTATTGCCACAGCATTACTGGGTTTGGGTAACTCTGGAAGAATCGGCGAAACGTCATCTCTACTTTGTGAAAAATCAGTACTATCACAACACGAAAGCTCTTCGAGACTTTGAACTAAATCTAGTGCGGACGCCTCGTGATAATCTGTAGAACACGGAGACGTATCGTCACTTGTATCGTCTGTATCATCAGGTCTTTGTGAACTTTTACTACTAGGAACAAAAGCTAAACTAGATGTAACATCATTGGAAATATCAGCATTCAATGATTCCTCACTTTGTGTAGAAGATTCTCTATTACCAGAAGAGTCAATGGCACTAACTTTTGTATCTTCACTAACTACATCGTTCACTGTGACAGTCGACATTGAAACATCAGTTTTTTGTATATTCGCTTCGTTGTTGTTATTTTTGTCACTTGGTTCATTAACACTATTCGGATTGTTATCTTCTAAATTGTAATTACTTTTGTCAGCGTAGCTCTCTATTTTACCTTGTTCTACCACAGGTAAACTCATATATTGTGGTATAGCGTAGTCTAAATCCGTTAAAGGTGTATAATGAACGCCATCTCCCTGTAGAGGTGCTTCAAAGTTAGGAGAATAATACTCGAAAGCAGCATTTTCATTACAATATACGGACCATGGATCATTTGATGGAATTAAAGGCAATCCATCATAGTAAAGTTCAGGGTTAATATATTCAGGCTTGTAGTCCCATGAGGGAACGAACGAGTCTTCAAAAGCTAAGTAATTTTCAGGTAACATCACCACATTTGGATTTAATTGACTTGGATCAAGTGCATACGAACCGTCGTAGAATGGGTTGTTGAGCACAAGCGGAGGAGGCTGGATAGGTGTACATTCTACAGTCACTTCAGCAAATAATCCATACTTAGATAAATCTGGTTCAGATCGTCTATGTCGGAACATGCGGGAGTCAACTTCGTGTGCGATATTTGCAGCGTATATATCCGAAACGTCAAAACTATGAGTTCTTCGTAAATAGCTTTCTGGTGGCAACTCATATTCATTGTTTTGATCTCTTTCAATAAGTTCTACTTGATCACCGTATATTCCTTCGTAAGTCGGCACGCCCACGTTGTTTATTTCGTGTAAGGCATCCGCATCATTTGTTTGGCTGTTCGTACTGGGTGCAACTTGGGGATTACCGTTGTCACATGCAGCATCACTGGGCAGTAGTAACACGTGAGGAAGGGCGGGTGGAGGTCCGCAAAACAGAAGGTTGTTGGGGGGTGGACGCGGCGGCTGGGCAGCCATGGCTCCGGGGCAGGCCGCCCACAGCCCGACGCGGTGGACTAGTATTTCGGTGCGCCAGAGACGCGCCGGGCGGCCGGCTCAGCTTTGCGACTGACTGAAGGCGTTCCGAGTGACGAAGGCGAACACAAATAGAACGGGCGCAAGCGCGAGGAGGTCGCCGTCTCTCGCGCACATCTTCACGGGCGAAGGCGCACGCGCACTCGCAAGCCAAACCCGTCCCGCGTGTAATCCCAAACAGGCACGCTGACGTTTTACGCTTTATTCTGGTTCCGCACGTTGCTTACGATGTACGACTGTACTTGTATTATGTTAGTGAGGAGAAAAAAGGTTTACGGGTGGACACTTTTCTGTGGTATTGGCGAGGTTTGGATATTACGAGTCACACCAACCTTTCGCACAACCTCATAAGTTTAAAAAAGAAACTGTAGGACTCACCTGTTCAGGGGGTGAACGCGGGGAAGACTCGTCGCGATGGTGTCTCCTCCGCCTGTGTGATGTGGGTGAACGCCGGTGATGTGACCGTTTGGAGCGTTCATTTCTCCGCCTCCACGAGTGCTCCGAGCTGTGAAATCATCGATCGGTGGGCTGTAGGGTTAGTGCGTAGGACAAGATAGTGTAACGTATGCAACGAACGTTTAGGTGAGGTCCATGTGCGCTTAATTAAGAGCTTTTTTGGTCGAGGTATTACTAACGTTGGCGAGCGCTTTCCATGAGCAGAATGTGGATCTATCAGCTGTGCGAGGTGGTCAGGTGGCGGCAGGCAGCAAACGCTCAGCAGCGCCCGCACAGCAGCCCACCGCCTCTGACCCGTGCCTAAGTCTTTAACGGTGCCCAACTTCTACCATTGCTATTTAATTGTATTGCTATCTTAATTCTTGATCGGGTTCTTGACAGTTGCATCATTCATTCTCATAATTTATGTAGTACAAAGAGAAGTTTATCTAAAAATAAAACTGTTACCGCACCCTACAATTACGTTAACACACAATCCTAATATCATCGGTTGAGGCTTCTCAGTCAAGGTCACTAAAACATTTAAGGTAATCACTTTTTTATGCGAGCGTTACTAGCAGCGACAACACAGATAACGTTGGTGGGATGTTGACAATAGGCACTAAACAGTGTTTAGATGTGTGAGCAGCTGTTTGTTGACAGTCGGCGAGGACCCGGTCCGAACTGCGGTCGCCGACACACTGCCAGCGCTGTCAGCTCGCGGTGAACAAGATACCCGCCGCTCAAGTAAAGCGACGTACAATCAAGTGTTCATTTCAAAACACCGCCTCCGTCACAGCTTAACAAGCGAACAATCAAAACCTCCACGTCATTGGCACAATGTCATCGTCTATGAGAAATCACCGCTCGATTGACGTTTGTATACTTTGACACAAATTGTGGATAATAATTCATTGCAACGGCAAAGTTCATATATATATAGTGGTAAATTTAGTTCAAAATCAACTAACCGCGGATGAAATAATTCAACCAGTCGCTTTTACCTGCATGACTTACCAGCAGACGCGCAAACTTTGGGGGCTACATACTAAGCTTTTATCGACTATTGTTAAACTCGCGCTCTTTTCTCCCAGGAATAGTAACATTATGGATTTAAACTAAAAAGACGCAGATCACCACCGTGTCAAATTAGTTAATGAGTAAAGTGCAACTTCTCACTAGTAAGACCCAACTGAAAATAACATAAGAATGCAGAATGAGGGACGCTGTCACAGCTAATAGAATTAAATGAACGTAATTGGTTTACCTAGTCGCAGTGGAGATAAATATGTATACGCACAAGATAATGCAGAAAATACACGTTTATGTAACTGTACTGTGTATATTTAGACGTATATTTTTATACTACAAACAATTCAGCAACGTTATCATTAGTGCCACCTAGTGGCGAGCAGTCGAACCACGCAGTTGCGAAAGTAAGCTAGACGAATTTTTAACGTCGCGTTAGCACACACGAAGAATTTACGATCAATTATAATTCCTGACATTATTATCACTATAATTCACTCATACCAGTAAAGATATTTTATACTGTAAAACAGAAAGTAGTTGAAGATCTTAAAACGTCGACAGGCGAAACAATTTTTTATGATGGAATGATTCTTGTTAATTTCTATTTGCAATAGGAATTAAGTAAAAGTTAATTATTTCTGGGGTTTTTTTAGGATTTAACAAAAATGAATATTAAAATTTAAGACCTTTGATCGCAATTACGAATATAAATATTTTTTTAACGAATCTCGTATACTATATATTTTATTGTCTCAGATTTTTTTACCTTTTACATAAATAGTTTTAGTTTTTTACATAAGTAGTTATATAAATTGTAGGGTTCCGTAGTCCGACAAGGAATCCTTATAGTTTCGCCATGTCCGTCTGTCTGTCTGTCTGTCCGCGGCATAGCTACGAGGTTCTTGTTACTACAAAGCTGAAATTTGGTATGGATATGTATATTGATCATGCCGAGAAAGTGGTAAAATAAAATATGGAAAAAAATCAATGTTTTTTGGGGTAGCTCCCAAACACGTAAAGTGGGGATGAATATTTCTTTTCTCGCGTACCCCTTCGTGTGGGGTATCGATAGATAGGTCTTTAAATATTATGGGTGTGTGAAGACCATTTTTCGGTTAAGCGAGCCATTTACGAAACATCTAGCTTTTAAGTGCAAATTTTTGTTCGATACGAGCATCCCCCCCTAAAACTATCACGGCTAAGTAGGCTTAACTGGTTACAGAGTTAGAGTCGACTAATTAAATCTTACTACGGAACCCTACTGCGCGTGGCCCGACACGCACTTGACCGGTTTTTTGAATGACGTATTGTGATGACAATCAGTCTGTCTTGCTTTTTCCCAACTCGGGCTTTATGAGCGATTGCCTATCTGACCTTTCAAAACCCTGTTCCTGGGTAACACGAGTCTTGCAAATGAACTCGGAAAGACTGTCAAAGACCTACAAAAATTGCTTTCCACATCCAGCTGGGGGACTCAGCGTGAAATGGGGTCAATCCACAGATGGACGACGGCAAGCATAACTTAACCTTGATCGTCAGACCCTTGCGACTCTCCTATTTTGAGTTATCTAACATAAAAAATCCTTAAACGGTTTGTATCGTTACGAAGCAGGCGTGGTGGTGGTGTGCGCGGGCGTCGCTCATATGTCGCGCTTAATGTCACATTGTTTAGCGCCATAATATGAGAGGTTGAACTTGAACACTTGATAATTTCTAGGCTATGCCTGCTTCGCAGTCTCGTATTAAGACCATAATTATGATAAATAGTACACGACGGAATTAGTTATTATCCAAACAGATAATTTGTCAAACATAGGGCGAAATAATAAACTTTTGCCAAAAAAAAGGTAATGGCAGTGATTTTGTGGCCAGATGACAGACAGATTTGGCTTATTTCTAAATTCCTTCACTATATTAAAGTTCAAGATTCACTACCATTTAATTTTAAGGCTTGCAAAATTTTTGTAGGCGGTTGTCACAAGGTTATTTTAGACTGAAAGATAACGACGGTGATATTTAATCTAAGGTCATTGTTTAAAAAAAGTATTATTTGTTAAATAGAGTGTGGAGAATATCTAGTTAGTATAACGCTTTTAGTATTAAAATATTTAAAAGAAACAAGGCAACAAAGGCGGGATTTAACGACATACAATAATAAAGTTTTACGGACAAGCACTCAAATAATTCCAAATATCAGGATCACATTGTTGTTTTCTACTAATCCATTTAAAATTCGAAACAAAATCACAATTTTTCATGAAAAATGTCTAGTTGTTCGTCACTTTTAACGTGTATACAAAATCAGTAAGTTACAATAATTCCAGGATCCTTTATTATCACATTAGAGTAATTTTAGCTGCAGGTGGAGTAGATTTATTTAGCATACACTGCATGCGTTTCTGTGGTTCATCATATTATCGGAATTTGTTTTGAAAGAGCCTTCAGTGCTGTCGATTTCTCGATTCTGTTCAATGTAAGCGGTACAATTATGTATAACAATGCTGTGCTATGTATCTTGTCCAACCAAGCTAAGAAAACAACATTTTAAGAATGGAGAACTGGAACGGGGGACTGGGTGCCTAAACAAAAAAATACTGTTTGTTCCGGGTAATCTTCATAACGGCTTTGGGCTATCGGCTATATTGATGGGACTTTGACTGGCAGATTGCTGATGAATTTTATTTTGAAATATATAAGGGTTTTTTTGCGCGAAAACCTCGTACACGCCGCGGAGGCTGGTAGGTATTTAATATATGTTCAAAATTTCTTAGGGATTTAGGAAATTACTCTATGCTCGATTATGAACAAACAAACAGCTGAAGTAATTTTGGTTCAATATTTTAAAATTAAAATTGTCAGACCTGAATGCTGTCAGCGAACAATGTCTTGGGGAACTAAGAGATATTATGTTTCCTGTGCTGTGTCAATCACTAGCGCACCTATTCGTCGCGAATAACAAATGATTGCACAACGTGTGTCACTTTTATTTAAAGAAGGCACTCGATGGTGGTATCAATGTTCAACAAAGCGGCTCACGTCACACGACACGGACTCCGTCGTGAATAACAAACACCGGAACATTCACTTTCGACCAACAACGACATAACATTATAGATTTGAAGCTTCATGTGGGCAATCACACGTGTAAGCTCCTCGGAACCGGCTATTTCATAAAAATCTAAAACCAGTGTAACCTGTACTACACGTCACTGACTTGACACAAAACTTCTTTCATTAATTAATAGCATATTCGTCTCTCGCTACTGCTACCTTTAGTTTTAATTAGTGAATTTCCTTTTTAGGCTTTCCTTTCCTCTCAGTGGGGACCGGTAGCCGAGGACTCTTTAATTACCATCTGAGGTGGCTGTTGAAGGTGAAAGCGAACTTGGGTGTAATTCGCGACTCGTGTTGTATGTTTATGTCTTCAAAACGTGTATTTTCGGTTCGACGCGGACCGCTCAGCTGTCTCGCGATAATGATACTTGTCAATATTGGTAGAAAATGAGTTGAGAAAGTTTGTTTATCTCGTATTTTAACTAAACGTGTTTTTAGAATTCCGTAGTCAACAAAGTAGTAAAGTTTCGCAAATTTAGTCCGTCCGTCAGTCTGTCCGAGGCTTAACTCAGAGGCTCTAATAGAAAACTGTAATTCGGTATAGATATTATTTTGAGAGTCAAGAGCGCTGCCTTCTATGCCAAAAATCACATCACTATACATATATATACATCAGATATATTAAGAAAATAAAGGAAAACTATCAAGTAGGTAGGCTGGCTTTAACGGTTACAAATTTATAGTCAGCCAACTAAAATGTATTACGGAGCCCTACACTGCGCGTGGTTCGTATGCTTTCACTGTCTGACTGTCCATCTGTCCCAGGTGATTATTTCAGGAACTATTTGATCGGTATCATTTAAAACGGCTTGATAAGTACCATTATATTTATTTTTCTTTTGTCTAAAAGTTTTTGGGTTATAATGAGAACTGCACAAAATAAAACCATTCTTTCCCCCTTTATCGCTGAAGTAATAAGGGTTGATAGACATTTACGTAAATATTACAGGAAAAACGTTAGTTTCACAGTTTTAAAATAATTAGCAATTTTTCCTAGTAAACTAACTTATGCGGTCGGTGGTAAAGAAACAAGATAATTGCAAAATTACTACGTATCATTTTCTTTCCAAAGCTCGGAACCCTCGGTGCGCGACTCCGACTCGCACTTGGCCGGTTTTTATAATATTATGGTTTAACTTCCTGCTCGCAGCAAGTTATGTGTTTAGCGGTGCCCTCTGCGTTACATGACTGCCGCAAGTCGCAACAACATTATGAAAATTGTACAAAATTACCGATACACTTGATGTTTTTCACAAAAGTATAAAGGGAAACATTAATTTGCAATGCGGTCAACGTTCAAGCAACAACGAACGGTATTAACACAACGGTTCTTTATATTTAGAAATACTCAACACGTGTATCGTATTGAATCATCTCTGTATGTTTACTGTTTCACTGGTATTTCCTTATACTCTGTTTCGTAACTTTACTTTCCTTTTATTTAAATTTATATGTAAGGAAAGATACGCTAGCGCGAGATGTTTCGGCTTGACTTAATTGTTTTAAGGTGTGACACTTCACAAGTATGGAAATTGGCACAAACGACAAGCCGTACAAAGGTCAGAGAGGCAAGAGAGCACGCAGAATCGCAGCGAGAGTGGAACGCCTCTGGCACAATGACCATAATCGATCGGCCGACCAGTGCACACTGCGGGCTCGGTTACGAAATCGAAAGCCGAAGTCTGCAACGTGACATGAACAGTGCCCGGTCAAGGATCCACTGGTCGACATTTTGGTGCATATTGTTTTTTTATACATTAATTCGAAAGCTATCCATGTAATTATCTCAAACATAGCTTCATGTAAGCGACTTTAATTATTTGATTTTCATTTTACGAGTTATTACTTTTATAATGGTGTTACATTTAACCGTATTCGGCCAAAGCGGACACTCGACACGCTGACAAGGCCGCGCCGGATGAGCGATTACTGTGAACCGTGTCAACGCTGCAGCCACAACTAATCACCCGCCCGCACCGCTTTTCGTCAGGTCAATGACAAGCACAACTAAACACGTCGCTCTGTACGAGCGAGAGTAACAAAAATTTAAATTCTTTTTAAAGACGCTTAGAAACGGAATTCCAAAAATATTTTGATTTAAGGCCCCATAAAGAGCAAGTTAGGCGACCTGAACTATTCTAGGCCATAGGAAAACAAATACTCCATGTACAGACAGAAGACTGAAGTTTTCAGGGCTCGCCTGATCGCGTAACCAAAAACCATTAACCTTAATTAGATTGCCGAACAGACGATAAAGTAAAAGTTACCACGTCATGTGAATGAATATTTAGATTTTTGAATCAACGTAGGTATATATTTGCATGATTTTAACTTGATTATAATAACAAAAGTTATCAGACATACCGAATTTGCAGCTTTTAAGTTTTATTTAGTTATATCCGTATGATTCATAGATAATACGTAGCATCTTTAAAACGATTTGTATAAAAGAATTTACCATTTATTAAATTCCAAAATGACAACTCAGATATGAAACAAACGTAAAACGTTATGACTCACGTGATTTTTACATAAAACTGCATTCAAAAGGAATATATTTATTACCAGTATTAGATGATACTGTTTTTAAAAACGGTACATTGGCTGTATATGGTTTAGATTGATCTTATAAATATCCGATATAGCAACTCGAGAGAATTTTGAAGTCAGTATAGAATATTATCCTAATATCGGCTTGATTCGTCTTGTTAACGGACACAGGATAATTAATAGAAATAGAAAGCCAAGAAATGTGTAAATTAGTGTTAGTAGTTGTTTTATACTACACTACAGCCTGCAGTGAAAGTAGCATAAAACAACCGTAATCTTATGTATGTTTTGGCGTTTATTAGCGTACGTGAGCAGGACACTAACACTGTCTTTATCAATTCACAGACACCAAATAGTTACGAAATGAAAACATTGCCTAACTTTAACGACGCACGTTCAGAAATTATTGAAAAGTTTCACATGAACAAAATGTGCGCGGGACGAAAACCCCTCTGTAATTTTTATTAGCAATAGACCATTTTCTTCAAGTCTGATGTGTTTTTGATTACTATAACAATGTTTTCACTGCCGTCAGAATGGTAGATAGAAGATGTCTGCACGCTAGCATCATTTTATTTAGTGCAGCGTAGCCGGTGGAAAGTATACCAAGTTTGCTACTGATTAATAAAGTGACATTAATTTATTTCTGCTTCTCATGCTAAAAATCGTGGTCAATTAGAATATTTTTCTCGCTGTGGCAGCAATTTGATGCTTATTTTTTATCAGTATAAACGGTAAAAGTTTATAAATCGCAAAATTTTATAAGGATTACAAATAATGGGCATTCATTATTTGCAATAATACTTTCTATTTTCCATAATCTCACAATACCACAGCATCATTTATTTTATAATTAATTTCAACTCTTGCGGTAATAGTTTATACGAATTGATAATCCAGTGTTATCATTATGTGATTAGAAGAAGGAAGGAGCCGAAAACAATAAGTTGTAATTACGTCATAACGCCTACCAAGTTGACAAATCCTTTGCGAGCTCACAAACCAGGACAGGACCTTGAAACATTCACTGTGAACGCTAACGAGACGAATCTTTCAAGCTATGGCTATGCCTGGCGCCCACGAATTTGTAAAATGTGTACTTGTTATGTTCGATGTGTTTGGGTTATGCATGACACAAATATCTATTGCACCGACACACATGGATAACATACTCTTGTGTAGTTTGCAAGATAATAGCGCAAGTGAAAGAACAGTTATTTGACCTGAAAATAATAATTACGCGTCTATGTAAACGTGCTCGAATAGAGGTCGCAGTCATCTCGACAGTGGCTTCAAATCAAAATTGTTCGTAGTTAATGGTTTGTTTTTTTGTTTGTAAGTTTATTTTTGGTATCTAACTTAGTAACCAAATGGCGTTAATGAGCAAAGAGATTAAGCAAGCGCTAGCAGGATAGAATAAACCGCAGTGACGGTGAGTCACTAGTTGTGCAATGGTTTTGCACAACCAGTCCTCGGGCCCTCACCGCTACTGTCATACTTCATAATATAACTAGCAAATAAACCAAAATCTTTGGATATCAAGATACTGAATATTGCCTTTATATTACGAGGGTCAGGGTCAGTGAAAACTTAAGTAAAAACAATTGCATTGTTATAGAAACAGTTAGCGGACTACGGATACTCCGTACAGTAATAACGGTACAGCTGTCTACGAAATAAGAACGAATGTCGGACATACCACGTATGATACAGATAAAACTACATTAGCATATTTTAAAATGTGTAAACATGATGCGTGCCTGATGGATGACACATGCAAATAGAAAGGTTACGCTATCTACCTATTTAATTAATCATTACGACTACCGATATGTATGTCACATTGGCACACTGTTACGTATCTGTACTAGAACGTTGCACACAAAGAAACTGGGCTGGTTATCTTTAATCTAACCTTACTGTTGACAAAATTTATTTCAAACGTAAAAGCTTGCTCTCGCTGCACTCGAACCGGACTAGAGGCAAGTCGATGCACTCGAGCTGCCGACTAGCGACTCGCGCTAGCTTTTTTTCCTATTTATAAAAGCGCATGGGATAAACTCGGTCCAACGTAGTATACTTCGACGCGCTAGATGCTCAACACACACGAAACCTTTGGTGTTGGGTTTAATGGATGATCTATGATTATGTTGTGGTTTGTAAGGAGAGGATTGGTTAGTTGGGATTCATCATGTATGGTGTTGTGGGTACATACGAAACGCTCCACTCGTGGTCGCGCATGTTCTTCTGGAATGCAGCAGACTTCGGAGTCCAGGAGTCTACACCCCGGTAGAGAGCCGGTAGTTCAGCCACCTTCACCTCGAGGCGCTCGGCGAGCCTCTGCTCCACGAGCGCCTTGGGACCGCTCGTCAAAGGCCGTTGTTGTTCTTTAGCGCTGCGCCGCTCCAAACCAGCGTATCCATTTAATTTCTCAACGTTGCAAGACGTCACGCTTTTGGGGCTATCTGTGCTGAGCAATTTGCTTTTAACGGTGTCTACCTTACTGTAATTTTTATATTGTACCGATTCAGTTCCGTTCGCTGTTCGCGAATACTTCAAAGAATCGTACGTGTCGCCGTTCAGGCTGCTATATTCGACATTGTTTAAGTTGATGTCTCTATCAACTCGTTTAGTCGCGGCGTCGTAACCATTTCGTTTGCTATAGCGTTCCTCGTGGCTTTGTTTAAGGAAATTATTTTCAAAACTAGTTTTACATTTAGGAACATTATTCAGATAGTCGTTATAACTTAAATCTTTATTGTGTAAACCTTTATCACAGCCCTTTTTAAGTGTTTCTTGTATATCGATACCGTTCCCACTAATACGGCTGTATGGAAAGCTCGCAGGCTGGCCACTGTCAGTCCTGTTGTCTACAGTCTCCGTCCGTTCGGCATCCTTGCTCTCGAACTCGTGTTTGACAAGTGCAACACGCGACACATCGCCGTTGACGCCGTTCTTGTACTGTGACTTAGCGGTGAAATCGGCAGCCGTGATACCAGCTCTGCTTTGCTCAGTGGGAACGGTCCAAGTGTCGTGCTTCTTCTTCTCACTGCTCTTGGAAGACCACGCCTTTGCTAGCGCGGCCTTAAGCGCCTCCCGTCGCTCATGTACGCTGACCCTCGGGTACTCGTGTATAGGAACAATAGCGGGAGCATACAGAGTCGACCGTGGTGTGGCTCGCGTTATGCGGAAACTTCTGAACTCCCTGTTGAACTCCGAACTCAGAGAATAAGCCGGTATTCTCGAAGTCACCATTTTGAGATCAAAATTTCCAGACAACAGTCTTAAAAACGTATTATTCTTCACAATAAAATTATTTTAGCACAGAGCACACTGAACACATATCGACTCTACCTGTAAATAACGTGGAAAATGAAAATGTGTTGAAATAATGATAATGATGCAGGTTGCACCTAGCAGTGTGTTATTTTCACGTGTATTCGCATTCGTTGCAGGTCGTGGACGTGTCGGCGGGCTGTGGGCCGCGACCTTCGCGGTGGGCGGCGCGCGGCGGAGCGGCGGGACAACGCACTGGTCAACGAACCGCCCCGTGCGCCACCGACCGCTCAGCTTACCAGCCTGCTTGCATAACGCACTCACGAACAGCTGCCCTACCTTATCTTGTATGCAGTTATACATCGATCACGCCAACCGCACGCACATCATTAAACGTAACCGAAACGTTGGACGAGTGCATCGTTAATATTTATGAACATTAGTCGGTGATAGAGGAATCTATTAAATGATACTGATAAGACGTCACTAGTTTTGTGAAGCATTTAAGCCGTATAAGTGCAACAAGTGTCGCCTTGGTCTGCGTCCCTAATATGGGTAGCGGTGTTGCTGCCATATGGCCCGCGGCCGACACATCCTAGCCTGTCTCCACTCCAGCTGCATCGATACAAACATAATCACTATATAAACAAGTTTCTGGGCCAATATTATGAATATTACTTATAGTCTGACTATTTAATAAAAGTAGTTAAGCTCCTCGGTACGTATTTGAGACACTTTATTTGTTTGGATTCTTTTGAATTAATGACCATTCCTTTAGCCTGATTTGACACGGATCCAACAAACTTTATTATCCTTTCGCGCCGAATAGTAAGAATGATTTGCATGACGTTTGAATGATACTAAAGGCTTTATTATTGAATACATCGCACGAGATAACAACACACTATGTTTATAAACGTATTAAAGCGATTTATTGTTTTGATATTGAGGAAAATAATAGAGCAAACACTTCTATAATTTAAATTATTTCAACACATTTTCGCATTGCACTGATTTGAACCGACATCACTAAGTATAACTATGTGTACCGTTCAGCACAGACGCATTCGGTGGCTGCAACCAAGTAGCATAAGCCCAGGATATTTTATGTAGCTGGTAAAGTCAACCTTTGTCACAAAATAACGTACGCGTAGCATAGGACAGCGGTGGTATTGGTTGTTGGAAGGAGAGCAGCCACCGGAAGCGAGTGCGTTTCGATAGCGACGGCGGCGGCGGGGCCGGTCCGTGCATACCTTCTCGTTGCGAGCGCGAGAACTGCGTGCGGTGTGCGTGCACCGCTGCGACTAAACTGACTGAAGGGAGGCAACGCGCGGCGGCCCGATGCGAGGACCCCACCGCTACCGCCGCCTCTCTCCTGCGGTCCACCACTAGTGACTCTATCGCGAGAGCATTACGGGCTGAATCGCAGGAGCACTGACCTTCGGTACAACAACGACGAGATGCCGATACACTAGCGACCGGCAGGCCCGAGCGCACGCTTGCATCCGACCGACTGACTGCACTATTCCAGTACAAGTTTGTAACAGTTGCCAACCAATGTATATCATACCCAGTATGATATGTATCATTATTTAATATATAATAGACTATAAAAATAACCAGTTTCTTGATTAGGTACCTACCTATGCCTATTCATTTCCTAATATTAACTTGACAATGATATTACACAACATGAATTTACAAAGAAATTAAATCAGTAGCATTATACAATACATAATTATAATTAAAATAAATAAAACATTTGAATGTTATTTTCAACGGTGCATAGCCGGATTTCTCTCGTTTACACCAAAATATTGTTGCCGTCTGTCTATTGTCGCAATGTGCTTCTGTCATGAACACAGATTTATATTAATTGGAATTCTAAACGCAAACCAAATTATTTTCTTAGATTCCTAACCTTGCATCGTACAACATGTGGGATACCTCACCTTAAACGTTTCGTTGCGCTAAGCGATATAATTGATAATTACCTGAAACAAAAATGATTTGGTTAATAACGCTCCGGTGAACCTTGGCCATAAAAACGTTACAATAATTACGATAAAAACACATATTCAATTAAATAATCATGATCACACCAAGCCAACCGGGGTACAGAAGGCCACGTTGGTTACGAAACAACTTTAACAGAACATTATTATTATGTATTTGGGCCACTGAAAAATTATAACTCGTACAATACTTGATTATGATATTCACTACAACTTCAACCAATAAGTAATTATTGAATAAAAGCGCACTCATTGCATTAAGTTATAAACAAATGTTTGATGTAAAACAAGAAAGTAATTATTATGGAGTCTAAAATTTCACAAAACCTAGGAAACTTTTACAGATTTTTACTTTTAAAGGGACAATAACTTGATGTAGGTATTATGAATTATAAAATAAACAATTAAAAAGAGAAGTCATTTTGCTAGTTACCGAATATAGGTGAAAGTGGAGGAGAGTTGATATTGAAAACAAATTGAATTAATAGCCTGTCGAGACTTGAACATAAATTATTGCTGCCTACGTTTTATTACTAAGAAACATAAATAAAGAGAACATGTTTGAGAGAGTAAGTAAACTATACAAGTCGAATTCAGAACCTCCTTTTTAGAAGTCGGTTAAAATTTTGTTTTTCTCATGTTTGAAGCTCCGAAAGCATATTGGTACTATAAACGCGTTTGGATTATATTATCTCATGATTTGCTTACCCTAAAAGCACCAATACATTGTGAACATATTTATTGATGATATATATATATATATGTTTAATATTGTGACACGGTCCGTTTAATATTTATTTATGTGTGAAACAAACATGGCCTAGACTGGAACATTATTGCTTATTCAGTGGTGATGTGTGTCACTGCCAACGATTATGCGGTTGTATGATTTCATTCCCCTTAGGGCTTTAAGCTTTGCAACATTTGCCTGACCTTTATCGTATACTGTAAATAGTTGAACTGAAATAGTTTCAATATACCGTATAGTCTACATATATGAACCCAGTTCATAAAATTATGTACCTACATACATTTATCAACATGGGATATGACTCAATTGGGATTTTTAATTCACGAAATTCATATTAGATTCATATTACCTAGATATACGAGTATTATAAATTTTCAGAATGCGTTTTTTTCTCAGAAATGTTATCGAAAGTGAATCATCGCCTATCTTATCCCTAATTCTAAAATATCAAACGAATTTCACCATTATCAGGTATTTATTTAATTGTTTTGTTGGACAGAATATCAAAAGAAAATCGAAGACATTCATGATGAATAAAAAACAGCGCAAGTGCGAGTCGGACTTCAACGAGAGTTCCAAATCTGTAATTATTGTGTTTTATAAGACCGCATAATTAAGTTTGTTTGTGGAGGAAAATAGTTGATTAACTCAAAACTGTGATACTTAGAATCGTAGTTTTGCCTGTTATAATTAGGTTAATGTATATAAACCCTAATTATTTCAGATTTTTCGTTTCACAAACATTGAAGATAAGGGGTCGGACGTGGACGACCTTTTTTCTTACAATTTGCATTATAATTGGAATTATTTGTGCAATTTCGATTATAATTCGAAAACATAAATAAAAGAAAACAAAAAAATGGATAACCATTTTTTTTAATTTTTATATTTATATTAAAGTCTGTAGCGATTGAAGTCGAAGATACATTTTTAGTTCCTATAATGATCAGCTGTGACATACACGTAGAACCCCGTAAAACCTGTACATACTTGTTCATGATTTAATTAAGAAACCGTTAGGTAGGTATTTTACAACAACCTAAACAAAAAGGTATAGCAGGTACGAGCCCTCAATCCTCCGTTACGCATGAGAGAAGAAGTTGCAATTTGTATGAATGTATTGACATACACGCGTCATCATGAGCAAAAACATAACTCGACCTACGATTGTAGGCGACCGCGTCACTCTATACAATTGGTGGCACGTAAATGGCGGCAAAAAATAATGGCACCGGAGGCGGTAGCGAGTAACCGACAAACGGCGAGGTCCAATGACCCAAATGGTTTATTACTAGGCCGGCTAGACTAACTAACGAAAGAAAAATCAGCCGCTATCAAGCGCACGACGATGTCGCTTTTTCTCAGTATATCAGAGAGTAAGAAGCTCCCATTTGATTGCCAATTAGTGTCAATTGGTTTAAACGGATTTCTAGACATTGAACCTTCCAGACTAAAAAATAAAATTAAGAGTTCTAATGAAATTATGAGCATATATAGCAATGAGAACACGTAAGTCACGCACCATGTGTTGACACTAAAAGCCACTTGACACTTTAAAAGGTAAGGTCGATGAGCTTTACCATCCCTGTAGTGTGTGGAGTGCTCACAAGAAACAATCCATGAACATAAGGTATTAGTCGAGCATTTAAAGTGTTGCGATGCTAGCAATGACCACGGCGAATTAATCCGACGGACGCCATAAATGGTGTTACAGCGGAAACCTGATCTACCAGGCACGACTTTGAATCAGACAAAAACCAATCTAAATAACATATCAAAATACTAACCATAAATAGACTTCCTGGAGTTATGGGATTCATCGCCACTATTTGATTATTATTGTTGGGTTGATTAAGCTTGCGAGAAAAAACTATTATATATCCGTAACTTGTCGGTCTGTTTAACATTGGTTGAACACCTCGTCTGATTTGACGACAGTGTACGAAAATTAGAGACGACACACAAGTATTTCAAAAAATAACGCAATAATAACTGAGTCAAAAGTAACGGTCCTCATTAATCATTGGGGTCAAACAACTAACCAGGTATAACAGAACATTACTCGATATTGATTCGTCATCTTTCAATTAAGTATATCGGTCATTGCAGGTTTTTGTGCCATTTATCAGGTTCCATTAGCATTTTTTTTCCGGTTGGTATTTAGTAGATACTGTTAAATGTTTACTGTTCATGTCAAATGCGCACCAGGAAAACGAAGAGTACTTATTAGGCACTAAGACTAATTATTGTAAAACAGGCTTGATATCAAATGCGTCATTGTACATATTGTCCTGTTTGGGATTTCATATTACCCTTTCAATTATAAAACGGATACTTAGTACTTTGAAAACCTCTACAATGTGTGACAAATTCATATAGCTAATAAGGATAATCGTCTTTTTCATATTGTGCAAGCTGCAAGTTTAGTAACCTAACAAAGGCTTGTTTAGAGTAGTCAAGAGTTTTTTTTATTAATTTCCGCTTTATATAAGATTAAGGAAACAACATCGGAACTAGAAAACGTCAGACGTTTTGGAGTTCAAATTAAGAATAGAAATATATTAATTACATAAAAACTTTGCGAATCGAAAGAGGCGTTTAATTATATTTTAGTTTAGTATCGTCCGGTAAGCAGGACAGGAGAAATCAGTCCGTCGACCTGCATTAAAACACCTTTCCCACAAAGACGTACCCGTTGAGCTTCTCGGAAGCACAACAAAGATCCTGTACACGTTTGTGACTCACGCATTTGGTAAAGCCTTCGGTCCAGACAAAAATAAATAATTTCATATCGAGGTAGACATTAACACACAGTTTAGTTTCTCACACGTAAGACTTAAAAGCTTGAAGAAAATGTCATGTTTACGATGAACGAAACCTTGTCAGTTGGCATACTGACAAGGTTTCGTTTTAATATAATCTTAGGGTTTTACCACAGTTACAGCTTCGATCGAAGACTCACGAATCTTGCATGCCCACGTGCTGGTAAATACCAGTATGAAGACACGTGTAATTGGGGCAGAAAGTCGGTTCGTCGTACAGTTGGATTCTTCGAAGTGGAGGCGCGTAGGTGTTGCCAGCCACATTACCGACGCTTGCCATCCTTCATACAAGAAATTGCTTGTTCCCATAATTTGTATTCGGGGCCACCGTCACACTTGTGATGTGCGATTAGAAAGGAGACGGCAATTGTACTGCGTCTTAGAAATGATCCACATGTGGGTGGTTATACCAGATTCTGATCAGGAGGAAACTTTCCAATAAGAAAAGCGTGATCTATCAATCACACGGTGAACAAAATTACATACGATTTTTTTATTACTGCCTCATTGGTCCAGTGATCACATAACGCGACTGCTGTAAATGGAGTCTTGGATTCGATTCCCGGGTCGGGCTGAAATAGCTTGGCTGTGGATTATGGAAAATGGCACAAATTAACCTGGAGTCAGGAATTTTGTGGAGTTACACCCTGTGCCTGGGAAGGCACGTTAAGCAGACGTCCCCGACTGTTATCTTGATAGCTGGCAGTTGTTGTTACAATTCCATGTCAGAGGCCGTTAGGCGCATTTGAGAAAACTCGTGACAATAGGGCTTGTTAGGTTGATAAAACCTGCAGCCCGCAGAAGAATACAGAAGAGTAAAATGGTAGTTAAATTATACCGAAATATGATGCTTGTCTAATTCAACAGCTTTTCAGTGACAGATATTCAGAAAATATTGGTAAATTTTATTAAAACAGCCTTGGTCTCACGTTGGAAAAATCAAAATTGCTATATGTATGTCTTGTGTCAAATGGTTTGGATATACAACCAGCCTTGATACATTACTCAAACCAATAGATTAAGACGATATTAATTTCCTTAACAAATAAAATATTATTGTTAAGATTTTAACAACTTTTTTCTCTGCATGTTTAGTGAATAAAGGCAATGGAATTCCCTTGCCTTGAGTGCCCTACAACGGTAGCATTGCCCTAGGTACTGGTAGGTACACCACTTGGCATTAATTATACCCGTCATCATTAGCACCTGAACCGCGTGACTCACCTACAAGAAAACATTACTTGATATTATTCGAAACGCGGAAGCGTGTATTTTGTCGAGGAGAAGGTTGAACGATTGACGTTACTTTCTGACACATCAATTGTTTTAAAATACTTGTAATAAATCTCAATAGTTACTGCTGGCTTTAAAGGAAACTTTCACTTATTAATATTTCTTTTGATAAAAGGGAAATCATGTCACGTCACATGACAAACGACTGCAGACAATGTGCAGCGGCGCGGGTGGATAACAATCAAGGCCGCCGAGAGTGGGCCACGGCAAAGCTCGGAAGATGTTTGAAAACAAAAGTGATCAAAGTTTACGCGAGATGCGAATATCTGATTGCGTAAACAAAACATTAAGCTTTCCGAGCTTGCCACTGAGGAATCATAGCACCCACGCCCGCATTCTGATGTAAGTAATAGAGAAGACAATATCGAAACTAAATGGTGAAATGGCAATAATTAACAGAGTTCATCTCAGGACAACCATCTGACACCTTTGTGTTGTGCGCTAATTGATGAAAGTGAAAAGTTTTCGTTATTCAATTCAATGGCAGGCAAAGTTACTAGGCTAAAACTTTCTCCGAAAAAGATTTATCAGGATTCTGACAACTATCTAATTACTCCATTACTCATTCTTCTATCTATATTTTTACTGATGATATCTTTTAGCTTAATTATTATTGAAACAAAAAATAGCTTTTATTATTCTCTAACCTGTTTCTTAATGAAGCCTGACGACAAAAAAATTATATAAACATATAGGTAATGCGGTTTCGAAGACTAATCTGTTATTAGAAAAAAAAAAACTTGTACATGTCCAAAAACACAATTCTTTAAAAGGTTGACAGCGTTTTTTATTGTTAATTGGCAACGATGTTACTGTAATAAGTACATGTTTTATAAGACAAGCAGTAGGTATATGTATATTATATTCCCACATAAGTTATGACTTAAAAGTAAACCGATTTACATGGAACGACTGGCTGTTAAATACTTCCGTGAACGAACGAATTACCGAATGAACGTTTGCAATGTTTTAGTGCGACGCCTCCGTCGATATCTGAACAATACGTGGGCGGCCGATGCATTGCCAATCCTTAAACGGAAACCTTGTTTACCTACTTGTCTTCCCTTTAGGATAGCTGATATCGATGCAAGACAAGGTCCGCTGTCATTATGTTCACGGAGTACAGCGAGGAATCTTATCTGGCACTTAATAAGTACGTACATACATCGGCTTCCAACGTCCTTGACGAAAATGATTCAAATGTGTATTGTACTTCCGTAATCGTGACCCGCACCTGATTGTAATCCGTGTAAATACCGTGATGAGTGCATCGACAGCGTTGTTTACAATAAGCATTTTTATTTCCTACGAAAAAGGAAATAAATGATTCGATTTGCATAATCGACGACAAATCGTCACGGTCTATCTTTATATAGTAAAAACTAGCTAAACGTACGAACTTACCACGCATAAGCAATCGCAAGTGAATTGAATAAATTACCAATAAAGCTACATTAGATACTATGATGCAAAATATCCATCCGCACGCTGGTAGTCAATATATGCTCAAAGACAAAGGTTTATATTTTCCTATGTGCGACTGCTTTGTTTGCAACCGATGGTCAATGTCATAGTTCAAGAACATGCTCGCGTAATTTAGCTTGGAAGCTTTGGCACAGAATACATAATAGTACAAGTACAGAAGAGCCACTTTGAAAAGTCATCTAAAGAAATATAGACTTTAGCGACGATACGATTAAGTTCAATTCAGATCGCGCAGCGCGTAATTACCTACGCTTATAGTTGCCTAGAAGTTGCGTCTCTTTCTAGCGCGTAACGCTTACCTTTTCTAACGAAAACAGGGTTGTCTCCTTTTAAAAATAAATTAATCTAAATACTGAATTACCATTTTTGTAGTACTCTAGAAAACAAATGACTTTCAAAATAAAAACGTAAGGTAGGTGTTAACAGTACTTTAATTCTAATACATTTGTGCATACATACCTACTTACGTTTTCGATACCTTCACGAAAAGAGACACAGGCCTTATATTACTCAAATAATGTTGAATTACGCCGCCTTACTATTAATACCTTTGTCAACAAAAGACGTTTCAAATCGTATCACACGGTCACCGGAATGACTTACGATGCAAACAGATTAGTCCGGGAGCCCGTTCCTAAAAACTTACGAATAATTGAAACGAACAAATGAAGTAGATACGTCTATAATCAAAGGAACAAATCTTGCGCGTACGTCACTCACGGCTCGCGCGTGAGGCCCCAGTGACTAGCCGTCTCGGATAGGCCGCTGTGCGTAGGTACATTTTTGATACCTACACGGTGAGTGGGACAGGCCTGACTTTGGTCTAACGAATCTTTGACTCAACGAATATTCATATATATGTAATAAGTTGTGTGGTCGTTATTCTTAGGTCTTTAATAGAAACAATAAGCCAATAATTGTTGCTCTGTAATAAGAGAATTTATTTTATATGAGAAACAATATTAAAATACAAACACAAACTAATGTCCTATCGACTTATAATATACTACTTAGTTTTATTACATACCTGTAATAAGAGAAACAACATTTAAAGCTATTGCTTTACTTTGTTAGTTATTTTCAATAAGATTTCTTAACTTCTTTTGATTACTCATCATTTGACAGTAAATCCAGAATGTTCAAATCACAGATAATATAGGTTTCAAAAATAAAAAGGATATACAAAAGGAGTTTATAAATGAAGGTTATAAATAATGATCTTCATTTACATCTCCTCCCCCCCCTATAGGATGTTAAATATCACCCGGCACCGGGATAATTTTCGTAAGGTGGAAAAGATTTGATTCCAATTTTTTATGACCTGTGTTTATCCTATAGATTGAGTTAGATATTTTTTCTATAATTTTGTAAGGTCCAATTTTCAATTGATCTAGTTTTCTTCGATTTAATCGGTTTCCATTTTCGATATACACCAAGTCTCCCACTTTTAGTTGGCATTCTTTTCTATTTTTGTCATATTGTTGTTTATTATAGTTATGTGATTTTATGGTTCTTTCCAATGCTATTTTCCTATCTTGTAATAATTCGTTTTGTGTTGTTTTTTCTTTTAACTCGTCTGGTAGGATACTAATATTTTTTCCTTCCAGTAAGTATTTTGGAGAAAATCCTGTTACGGTGTGTTCCGTCTCATTATATTTTTGGGTACATTCATGAGCAATACTAGACCAAGCTAATTTCTGATTATTTTCATTAATCTTACATCTTATTTTATTAACTAACGTCTGGTTTAGTCTCTCATTAAGGCCATTTGAAAATGGTGCATTTACTGCTGTGAAAATAATAGGTATGTTTTCTTTTTCCAAGAAGCCCTTGAATTCTTTTGAATTGATACCTGGATATTGGTCTGAAAGAATCATCCCAATCTTGTTTTCTGAAGTTACTTTCTTTAGAAGCTTTATAAAATCACTTGAAGTTTGTGTTTTTGATGTCAATATATAGGCATATCTCGTGAAATGATCTACCAAAAGATGCAAATATGTTTTTGTAGAACGCGAGCCACCAAATCCACCAATGGTATCTATAGACATGATTTCAAAAGGGTATGTAGCAGGACCCAGATGTGACATTAGCCCATATTTATATTTAGTTCTAGATTTATTTTGTATGCATATTTCACAGCTGTCACATATTCTCTTTATATTGAGTGATAGATTCTTCGCCATATAATATGGTTTTATTTTATTTTCCATTTGTTTTATTCCTATATGACAGTATGTATAATGTATAGTTTTTATAATTCTTTTACTAAATTCTTCAGTTAATACAATTTTTTCCTTTTTTCCTATCCTCTTAAAATATATATTATCTTTCATTTTAAATTTATTTTTATTCTGCTTAATGTCTTCATTTTTGTCTTGGTCATTTTGGATGTCTTCTATCTTAATGAAGTTTACAGTTTGTATAACTTCTTCTTGATTAGTATGTGATTCTAATACTGGATTTCTGCTCAGACTATCAGCTTCTAAGTTGTATTTACCTGGAGAATATATTACTTCAAAATTAAATTGTGATAGATAATATGCGAGGTCTCCTAGTTCTTCATCTGTTCTTGCTTTAATATTCATTTTTTCTAGAGGTTTATGATCAGAGTATACTATAAACTTTTTTCCTATGAGCCAATGCTGCCAATATTTTACCGCTTCTTTTATTGCTAAACATTCCAGATAAATAGCCTTCTTTTTTTTCTGACTGTCATTCAACTTTTTTGAGAAATATGCGCAGGGTTTTTCTTCTCCATTTCGTTGTGGTTGTTTCAAGACGGCGCCTATGCCCTGTATACTAGCATCTGTATAAATGTGTATTAATAGATCCGGGTCATATATTGCTAGAATAGGCTTTAAGCAAAGTAACTTTTTTATTGTATCGAATGATTCTTGACACGTATCCGTCCAATTAAATTTCTGATCTTTACGTAATAAATTGTGTAAAGGATTTAGTAAGATTGATACATTTGGTATATACTTCCCATAAAAATTTATTTTCCCCAAAAACTGACGAACATTTTTTTGTGTTTTGGGAATAGGAAACTCTTTTATAGCAATTAGATTATCTTTCAGTGGAGTAATTGTGTTATTTTCTATTATATGCCCTAAGTATTTCACAGAGCCCTGTGCAAATTTACATTTAGAGAATTTCATTCTGAAGCCCTCCTTTGAAATTGCTTCTAATAATGATGATAAATGTTGAATATGGTCTGTGAATGTTTGTGAGAAAACCAAAATATCATCGATGAAATTGACAGTGAAATCTGACAGTTTATTCTTTCTGATAATGCTACTAAGTATTCTTTGAAAAATTGCAGGAGCAGTTTTTAAACCAAATGGTAAGCAAGTCCATTGAAAATGATTTTCCTGAGTAACAAATGCTGTTTTTTTCCGGTCTTCAACTTTTAAAGGTATTGACCAGAACGCTGAATTTATGTCAAGTGTTGAAAAGTATGTACAGTTTCTTGTTTTTACCATTAAATCTTCTATTAGTGGAAAGGGTTGTGATTGAGGAACTATAATTTTATTTAAATCGCGAAAATCTATGCATAATCTAGATTTTCTTCCATCTTCTTTTTTTAAGGCTAATGTGACAGGAGCTGCAAAGGGACTATAAGATTCTTCAATTAGGTTTCTTTCTAATAATTTTGATACTTGTTGTTCTATTTCCTTTTTATCTTCAACAGTACACCGGTATGGTCTTTTGCTACAATATCTGTCTACTAACAAATCAATATGTGCTTCATAACCTTTCACTGTGCCAACATCATATTTATCCTTGGCAAAAAGAGATTTGTATTTACATATTAATTTATCTACTTCTGACTGTTCTTGAATACTTAAATGGTTTACTGAAATATTGAAATTTTCAGTTTCTATGTGTTCATTAAAATTTATTTTACACTCATCGTGTTCTTTTTTTTTATTTATTATTGGGATTGGAATGTCCTCATCATAATTATCCTTCAATAAGTTAAGTTTATCATTTTTTTTACCTGTGAAGCCAGGAATTATTTTGTTATTATTTATTTCTTTATCCACTTTTTGTGTAATCTCTAATTTTTCATTTTGTATTAGTTGAAATTTTTTTATGCTATCTAGTCCGATTAAAATATCATAATAAAAGTCTTTCTCATCAATGACAAAAACATCAATAATATTTTCAATTGCAAAAATTTTTACCTTTACAGTAACTATTCCTATAGTTTTTTTTACACCATTAATCGTTTTTAAATGAGCTTTTTTATTGTTTTCATTCGTCGGTTTATTTTTCAAAGATAATAATCTTGAATTTATTAAAGTTACATTTGAGCCTGAATCATAAATTCCGAAAGTTTCTAGAGTGTCATTAATTTTTAATTGAATTTTGATTAATGGTGGAATTACTAGTTTTTTGGATCTATTTCATTTAATTCCATTTCTAATTCTGAATTATTAACACTTCTAATTTGATTGTTAGAACGGTCATTGCCCTTATTTTTAAACCAACACATTGATTCCGGATGATACCGGCTTCCTTTATTTTCTTTTTCACATATCTTGCATGGTTTTACATTATTTTCTTTTATTTTACTTTCAAAGACTTTTGTATTTTTCTCTCCAATCTTTTTATTAACCAAATGTTCTAAACCTCTTATGTTATTAAATAAATCCTCAATTTCTTTTAAACTATTTCTATCAATTCTATCGGCTATAAAATTTGGTAACCCAGTAGCAATTAAATCAATTAAAGTTGACTTATCCATTGATTTATTTATTTCTAATAGAAGTTTTTCTTTCTTTATTGCATAATCCAATAGTGGGCCCTGTCTGTATTTAAATAACATTGCATACCTTATCGGTGTCCAACCTTTGTTCGCATAAGTATCACAGAATTTCTTTGTCCAAATAGACCATTCTGAATCCACTGTATATTTTATTAGCATGGAATTGTACCAATCAAGACAAGAGTCTTCTATAAATAACCTAAAAAATTTAATTTTCTGAGTATCTTCATTAATTCCTACACGCATACATTCCTCTTCAAAGATAGCCATCCACTGTAACACACTTGATGTTTTCCTACTGAATTTTTCTATAACAACTTTTTCTGATAACTTCCTTAAATTGCAGTGGTTAGAGTTCTTCTTCATCTCAGCAATATCCTCCAATATTTTTGCTAGAGCGTCCACTGAAACATCAGACAAAGTACTCTGTTGCTGAATCTTCGATGTAACCTCTTCCAGTAAATATCCTTCAAACTGCATATTCCCATCGTTATCGACATATTCTTTGTAAGTTTCTGGTGTCACAGTAATCCACACTTGTCTTTTTTCATGTCTCTTTTGTAATGTAGCTTTCACTTTTTGAAAAGTTTGAGTTTTCTTAATCTTATCATGTAGTATGATTGGTTGTAGATGTTCCGGAATAGCAAAAACATGTTTTTCAGTATCCGTGATTGAGGTTATGCAGATCACATTTGTTTTTGGATCTTCACTTGCTTTTACCACAAACTCAAATTTTAACTTTGACATTTTTGTCAATAGCTATAGAAATGTTGTTTTGTAATAAGTTGTGTGGTCGTTATTCTTAGGTCTTTAATAGAAACAATAAGCCAATAATTGTTGCTCTGTAATAAGAGAATTTATTTTATATGAGAAACAATATTAAAATACAAACACAAACTAATGTCCTATCGACTTATAATATACTACTTAGTTTTATTACATACCTGTAATAAGAGAAACAACATTTAAAGCTATTGCTTTACTTTGTTAGTTATTTTCAATAAGATTTCTTAACTTCTTTTGATTACTCATCATTTGACAGTAAATCCAGAATGTTCAAATCACAGATAATATAGGTTTCAAAAATAAAAAGGATATACAAAAGGAGTTTATAAATGAAGGTTATAAATAATGATCTTCATTTACATATATTATAATAACTTATGTTTAAGTAAAACAACTACGCTACAGCTAAGTTATAAAACCGATTAGTCACAGAATCGTAGCTTTAATAAATGTAGATAATAAAACCTTCCTTCTTTCGAAATTCTGTACATATAAAATGCTTTGTCCTGAAACTTGCATAACAAAGGGGGGTGAAAAAGTGGGGCAAAGTTTGTATGAAACTCTGTCATTTTTTAATTTGAATTCGTATAGCCAATGCGTGCGAAGCAGCTGGCGGAAAGCTAGTTACCAATAATCTTCACTTGCCGATTTAAAAAAGATAAATTTCAATCAGAGTAAATAAAGCTATTGAAGACAAAGTGTTCTTGAAAATTCGGGTTAACGTGATCACTTACCGATGCTGAGTCACTCAAAGCTAACTAACTGTAGTCGGTCTAGGTTCGCACTTGCTCTAATAGCCCACATCTTTTCATATCGCATTACATTCAAAAACTTCTTGTGAACTCATTATGCCAGTCTTCTCTTCACTATTGTACTAAAACATGTGTTTTTTCAGGTCACGTGTGTGTACATTAGATCTTGGTAAATTTTGAAACAATTACATTGCGACAAATTAATATATTATTATCTGATTAATTGTCTGCATTTGACCTATTTACATTGAAACAAGTTATCACCCACGCATCCCGCGGCGAGACAATAAACCATTATGTACTAAACTAACATCCATCCTCACATAACGGACTTGGTACTATTTAACAAATACACGCATATTTTATTTGGGACATTCAAATCGATTGATGCTCATATGAATACAATGGAGATTCGTTATCGGACTCTTCGTTGTAACACATTTCAACATTAGTACATAGCCAAACCGATAATTATTTTTTAAAAGTAAATGATTGCTACAGTATCGTCTCAACCTACCAAATTATATTAATATTGTAAGTATACTTACTCTATTTATGTATATAATATATCGAAACACAAAATGTTGTCAAGATTGTATTACTATTCTACGAAATCTTCGAAATTGAGAGTTTATTAACTAATGTTATTAATTAACAAATATATATAAACAAGCTGACATTGAAAGCTTTCACTGAACGCCCACCGCCTGCCGCCAGTCAGGGCCCGATCCCACAAAATACAGGTTTTGTGTGTTAGAAAGAAAAGTTTAATGTGACTAGACGGTGAAACACATTTTTTTCTAAAACCGAGCTAATTAGTCTCTGCTAACTGCAAAATGTTTCAGTATTTGATTGACATAGTAATGGCGAAAGTGAAAAGATGTCACGGTTAGTTATTTTAAAAGAGAAAGGCTCTTTTGGATACTATGTTAAAATAATGATAGCACGCACGTAATATGGCTTGAATTTAGATTATTGTCGAAATGAGACAGAAGGCGTAAAATTATTCTGGCTTGTTAAATTTTATAATTAGCGAGGTTACGAGAACAATTTTTAATTCTGTAAAATAATGTTCCTTAAAAGCATTAAATGTTACTGATGGAATGTTTCCCCTACCACTTTCCAGTAATCATCAAAACATAAGGAAATTAACTTTAACCTGTAATTATACGATTGGCATCGAAGGAGAACTGCTCTTGTCTGTGACTGTGGTCGTGGAAACTATCTTCGTGGCGGGTGTTTCAAATTAATTAACTTCATCTACAGTAAACCTGACAGTATAAAACACCAAATTAAATTTTACTGCAAGGTAATTCTTTAACGATAAATGAAAATATTAATTTCGTTTGTTTGGGAATACAAAGAGTTACTTTTTTCCAGAGTCAACAGTAACTATCACATGCATTAGGGTTTTTTTGTGAATTGAAATGTAAATACAGAAAAAATCTACAGCATACCGACAACTTTCTTGCCGCACTACTTCTAGTGACGACACTATTCCTCTTTGTAATAGGTGAATTTCTTCTGTAATAACGGTCAATTATGTATAACTGTATATTCTGCCCACTACATACATAGCTATAGCTAGGGAAAAAAAACACAAATTATTTACAAACCGAACAATGTAAGTAATACTGTTAGATCACAACAAAATTTGTGAAAGATATTACAAGTGTTGCGATCTCTACATGAAAACTAGATCGAAATACGTACAACACAATGGACCGCTAATTTCGCTCACAGTAGCAGTAGTGTTAATAATTATAAACAGTAGAGATATAACAATACGGTCGCAATTACCGTTCTTGCACGCGCCGGATACTTTCTACGAGACTCGTCTGCCACAATGAACAATCACATTATTATACTTTTTGTGTATATTAGTAAAAGTAAACACCTTTGTTTCTTACACTGTCACATTCGTAGGAATCAAATCACTTTCCGATACTTTATAATGGGAACGTTCGCTTCTAGCCTAAATTGTAAGTACTTTTTATCATAAATTGTTATGCGCCTACGTTTAAGTGAAATACAGATATAGTTCTAGTGGCTAAAACCGTTAATACAGTTTTTTTTGATGACTTGAATCTTTATGGCGTATTAAAAGGATTTGCTAGCGGTACAACGATGCAATATTGATTTAATTATAAGTTAGTGTGTAATGGCCAATGGGCAATCTAAACCAAATTTGAAACACTCTCTATGAGACGGTAACATTATCCCTGGTTACTTTAGGCTATGTTTCAACGGTGATACGCCATTATTATATCAAAGTTAGTCTCGCTCGCTTTGCGTGTCTAGAAAAAAAATATCCAAAATCATCATCTAAGTAAACCTATAATTTAAATAATTTAATAAAATTATAGAATTTAAATACCACAACACAAATATTATAGATAGAGCATCAAGCCAGCCCCTTCATGGTATTTATTTCTAAGTGACTGCACAAATAGCTTTTAACTGTTTTATACCAGTCTGACACGCACTAATGCACAGGAATAATAAACAGGAAAGCGCTACTTTCAAATAGATTTTTGAACCCATCAGGATCTCAAAAACGTGAAAGCGTTTGATTTACGCCTTCTCTAGAAAAAGCTCTATGAGTGCTTGAATGTTGTATGTTGCGTGAAGTAGTGTACTATCACATGCCCAGTTCTAGTTAAACACAAAATTTCTATAAACGCACATGTTTATAAATGCACCTATTAGAGTTAAAGGCTTCAGTACGCTCAAATAAGCGTTCATCGAGCGTGAATCAATTTATGAAAAGTCACTCATGTGAGGTGAGTAGTGACCGTGGTGGGAATATATAAAAAACACCCTTTTATCTTAAAAATAAATTACTGAGCTTCATAAACATAGGTAAAGCCTACACTCGCTTTCGTCTTCCAAAATGGCGATGGTAATAACGATGAGTAATGAATAGAGAGCTGCTTTAATTCGCGCCGCTCGCGCTGCCTGTGCCCACGCACTCAGTACAACGCGCATCCACTCGGAACAATGCTTACTGGTTTACTTTCTCGATTGACTCATACAATTCATTGCATATGTCTACCAGTACGAATTAGATAAATGAGCTCTATATCAATCTGCAAAAGCATAAACCCATTGTGACATAGACTTGAACTTTCATTATTACTATGTTCGCCAGTCAAAATAACTCTCCTAGACATACAATGAAATGGAAAGTCGTTTAAATATAAAAATGCTAGTGTAGGCGAGCAGGCAGGCATTAATCAAAAGAACGAGTAATCCGTTAATTGTTGAGTTCATTTATTGACAAAGACCTAAGTAAGTACGTATATATGAATTCTACGGAAAACATAAAACCACAATAAACTTCGTGTTGGCCCTGAGACGCGCAATGTCCTCGCAAAACCTTTAATTCAACAATAGGTGCGTACTCGACAAAGAAATGACGAATTAACCGGGCAGGGTTCGTAAATTGCATACTTAAACAAGAATAAACATATCAAAGGACACTATTTATGAAAATATTCCGTTTTACATATAATATTGCTTGAATTGGGACAGGATGGAGTATAAAAATTTACGGCTTCCGTGATGGGACCTTCGACGACATCAGCTGCACGACCTTTGTGTGAATAATACCAGACACTCAGTCATTGTCTAAGACGACACGAACGTTAAAGAGGCACACGTAATGATACGTTCCGGGTGGCATAAACAAAGATAGTTGACAGAATCGCATGTCAATGTTCTGAGAAATGCAAACTGGCAGGCAAGTGCACATATCCTAGCGTGTACAGGGAGGGCTGCGCGAGCGCACGAATGCACTAATGAACGCGTGTCGCGCCGCTGACCCCCGACCCACGCGGGTTCGACGCCCGGAGACGCTCCCCGCGCGCCCGGTGCCCCGCCAGGCCCTTACAGTACCAGGACGATGCCGGACAGCTTTATCACTTTTAATCAGCACAGACTACTTCATATTTACTGTCCTAACCAGTTTTCTTGGTGCGCACTAGCTATACAATAAATGATTGTCAATAATATTACTTAGGTACGCATAGTCTCCCTTAGTATTACTTTTTGCACCATTTCAATATTAATGCATAATGTATCTTAAGTGTCCGAGAAGGTTAACTCTGATAATTGACATATCGAGCTAGAAAACCTAAGAATGTTTTGCTAACACAGCAATATGGAATGAATCATCTAAATAATAATAATTAAAAGCACCTCTGTGTATATGAATAATTATATTTTCAATGAGTTCACATACGAGTAGTCCTCGCTTTAATAAACAAAATAGTTTCTTTTTAAAAACCTTATAATTTTTCCTGTATCCGGGGTGTCGTGGTACTTACTGGATGCATTAAAAAAAGTAACGCCTTTTCCTATAATTGTCGCAAACGACAGCAGCGCAGGCGCACCTGCTAGCAATTACGCAAAAGCGGACACACGTAGTTAAAAACAACGAGATACCGGCAAAACCCGTCATCCACGGAGTGAAACTAGTCGTGGTTTACTGCACCATCACATTACAGTTTAAATGGTCGTCACCTAGGAAAACACTTTATGAACGTACGTAGAATACTTCTTACTTTCAGGTGGGGCTTAATACGTTGTAAAACATTAAGATCAATAAGCACTAAGCTGAGACTTTGGAGTCAAGAAAGGACTCTTCGTAGTCACCTACGTGTTTGGGGTAAAGGTGGGGGGAGCGCCGCAATGGCGAGAGGTGCATAATTCGCGTCCGCGGGCACAGACAGTGGCCCTCGGGAGTCAACGTACTGTGGGGACCGGTTCACTAATCGATCCCGCACCGGCTGGCCCGCGCTCCTGTCCGCACCTAAACGCGACTAACGGCTCCTTCGCAACCAGCCACGACCAGATATCGTGTCACGGTGCAGTTTGTGTATTTCTTCAAAGTTGCAACTCATGCGCATTACTAGGATATGATACACGATTTAGTTTACAACCTACCGTTTTACTAAAGTTAAACCCTCTTATTCAGAATGACACCTTTTGTCTTAAAAGCCTCTTTAAGCTATCGAACTGTTTGTCCTTTTTTGTTAAGCTTAATTTTAACTTGACAGATAAGGACAAAACAGTTAGGTAGCTAAACGAGGCTTTTAAGACAAAAGGTTTCATTATGAAAGGAAAGAGTCTAGGGCATCATTATAATACGTTACGTATACGATTAAACCGGATGCCAGTGCGACACGAGAGGAAATTTAGCTATATCTGTATACATGGTGGCCGTGCCCCGTTCCCTTTAAATACTGGAATCTGAAGCACAATTGCATGTCATAATACGTTCTGGCATAGGAACTGTTAAGTGCAGTTATTATTTTAATATAATAGTTTTTAATTGCATAAACAATATAACACGTAACCAATAAGTAGCCATTAGGCAGGCAGCCACGTACTGATTTTCCTGGGTCTGTTAGGTAATGTCTATTCACCAGAGAGCCTATTAAGTCGTTATGTCACCATAATGAACGTTTAGCCGGCAACATGGTCGGCAGCGTCAGTGTCGTCGTGTGCGCAATTTTCTCTAAACCGATTGAAAAGAGCGTTAAACTCGAGACAATCCGGGCCGATTTCCGCGGACGTGACAATGGCATCATTGTTCGTAAGTATTGACCGTTGCGATGACCACGACGCATCACTCGAGTTTTTGAGGTCTGCTTTTACTGAAAGTCCATATTCTTCACAATAACGTAACGGGGTCTGATGTTCGTCAAATCGATCATATAATATATCATATTGATCGAATAACGTTTGTTATGACGAACATGGTCTTGGATAAATATAAAGTCGTAGGCTATCGTAGGAATGATTTACAAACTATCCAAGTAGGGCCCAAGATGAGTGATTTATAGGATTCTACGGCTAATAAACGACGCTATCTGTGTGCTAGTTCAAATATTATTTTATAACGATCTGTATTTATGACCACTGCCTTTTACAAGCATGTCTTTTAATTGTTTATATTTTATAAACACGTAAATGTAACACATATATTTTCTTATAAATAAATATTATGATCAGTTGGCTGAAGTCTCAATCAACTTTCAATTTGGCAACGCGTGTAATCTAATATTAGAAAAGTATGTTCAGAATGGCTAGTTCAATTTTACTCAGTGAAAGATACATTTAACTGATGTGATATATCGTAGAGCTCGCACTAAACGGCCGTTGATTCCGTCACAGTGCCCGTTCCCTGTACAATAGCGGCGACGACAGCGCCAGCCGGAATAAATGACCGTCTTTATGAAGACATCCACACAAGTCACAATGCAGCTATACTTACATTGAAACAAGCAGGGTGTTGTGTTGAAGGCTTGCAGCACATTAACTCGATATTATGTATAATAACTATACACCCATTATTGTCCATAGTTGTTCTACCAGTTGCAGTTGAATTTATAGTATAGCATAGTTATATCAAATATACCAAGACTTTAAATCTTACTTTGTTTATGTAGTTAAATTGGGCTCAACGCCAAAACAACTTGGAAGAAATGACAGATAATGCGTATGAATTTCCGTCGTAAATGAATAGACGTAGCGGCGCCGTGTCAGAGAAGACCCTGATAAAGCCCTCGCAAAGTAAAGAGGACGCAAGGCCGATGCGCGGTTCGGTGAGCTATTGTTAAATTAACAGGATATGATGAGATGCGACCTCGCGACCATAATCCAATACTTGTACGGCAAGGAAATAATTTTCTTAAATTATTATTGCCTTGCGTTACTGTCAAAAATGATGCGACAGCGTGCAGATATTCTAATAAGGAAGAAACAAAAAAAAAAAAACATTTTTTGTTTTGTTTTAGGATTGAGCATTAACAGTTCGTGATCTTTGTGTACTACCGGGCAAATAATGTATAGATAGACAATAAAAGTGTGGTAATTTGTAATAAAATGAGTTGCCAGGAAGTCGAAGGTGCGGAGTAACGAACGGGCAACAGGCAAGTGGCATAAATCCTCAATCGGATTATATCGGACGTAGCGATACGAGGCATAAATCGCAACGGCGGGCGGCGGCGTTCCGCCTCGCGACATGGAAAGCGTTTCTTGGCCGAGATCTACGCAGATCACGCCAGATAAATCTCTAGCACCGCGTGCCGTACCGAGCGGGGAACGCGGTGAAATCAAAAATATTATAAATTGTTATATCGATGCAATTACTAATACTAAGCCATCTTTACTTTAATCATAATATGTATAGAAATGCTTGCCAAAATTAATAAAATACGCACATTTATGTTTTCATTATTAAGGAACTACGCAGAGAAGGCTTAAGTCACTGATTGTCTGCCCAAAAAAATATTTATTATGTCGTTTAGTATGCTTTATAATCTAAGTCTGTGATCATATTACGCATATTTGGCTTTGTCCATTGCAAATACAAACTACCGAACGGCAAGAATGCAGCACATTTAAAGCTCAATAGACCGGTTGTGGATAGTCGTGTTAGCAGCTTGCAAAAAGCTCAGCGTGGGCCGCAGCTGCACCTACCTACTGCACTTCTAGTTTTACTGTGTCAAGAACAACGCCTCTCGCCCCCACCCCGCGCGGTTCGCCAACATTTGTCACCTGAATAATACACGAAACACCAGCTCTTGCGACAATTGGTGCTCGCCATGTACGCAATCGCCATTGCTTACGAGATGTTGCACTTTTCACTAAATAACAATGGCTTTGGCAGCTTCCTCATTTAGTAATCTTACTGTTTCAAAAACAATAGCAATTCTGATCCGTTTTACGTTACAATAAGACAAAAATAGTTTTACATTGATGTCTTATGAGCAATAGAGTTAGGAATGTCCAAATAAAATCAAAGAGATGACGTGTTTCCATTTAGTGAAAACCAGAATAATACATTATTTGCTGACAGATAAAATAAAGATTACCGTTTTAGTAAACGACCTTTCAGAGGTCCTTGGCATACAATCGTTGCGAAAGACGAGAAAATGAAAACATATCGGCACGTACAGTCATGTACGTACACCAGTATCATTGCATGTGAATAAAAAATATTGTGCGACGCTTATTCAACAGGTTGCGATTATTCGAAGTAGGTATACGAAGGTGCTGATTGTTACAAATTACAGTTTGGCATTAGCCGTAGTATCCTTGAGTCACAGTCGGTCGTGCGATTAAAGAAATCATTTTCACAACACGTACATGCGCAATTTGCCGACAAACCAGCAATTACTGTCGCCGGCCCTTTGTGCAAAATATCAATTTATAGTCCTGCGCGTTCAATTCGTTATTATGTTAAGCTCTTAAATCCGGAATACTTAGACAGGGTTCACTGGCCTCTAGTACAAATGTTTCTTGTAGTGCTATGTCTGTAGCCCGTACCATTATCTCAATTTACCTTAGCAACTATGTGAATTAATTAACAATGAACAGTTCAATAATCTATGTTTATAAACTGCTAACGTGACGAACAGAAAAACATTCAACAATGTAAAAGTCATAGACAGTGTATCATCATAAGATTGAAGTTACATTATAAATTAACATGCTAATATAATATGGAATGCTTTTCAAAATAATAAAGCAAACCCACCTAGGGTGTGAATGTAATTTATTTCAATCCGTTAATCCAGTATTGAAATTAAAACATGGGTTAATATGGTAAAAAATGCACAAAAACACTATCAAACATAAAAAAAAACTTAATTCCGGCGCAATGTTTGCAGTCGAGGCGAGCTTGAGCGGCCAGAACCGACTGCATTGCTATTTTATATATAATTTATTCAATCAGACCAATTAAGTAATTTACAGGTTTTTGTTTCCATATAGTTGTCCATCAATCCATAAATGATTCAGAATCGCTTTGCAATTAAATAACCGGGCTTGAATATAACTGATATACAATTCATTTTTTTAGGTAGAAATATCTCATTGGTATTAATTAGTGTTATTGAAGTCATTCTCACGTCCGCATCGGCGTTCAGAAAAGAGCATAAACAAAAAGTTTTATTGCATTCAAATACATAAAAAAGGAAAAATCCTTCATTCAATCGGGTCTGAACAAATTCGCAAGTAAATCTTGGTCAATAGGGTAAACGAATGTCAATGTTAGCGTCGCCAAACGAAGAAAAAAGGAAAATAAAAGTCAAGTGCGTTCCCACGAAACGACACGCATCGAAGGCCGTTACGTTAATCAACCACGTGTGACAGCAGTACCATAGGTTGCGCTGCCAATTTGTACAACAAGAACCACATGCTTAATCATGCAGTAATTGATTGGCACCTCTTGGCGAGCGCCAACAAAAAGATGCCGCCAATCTCGATATTGCACATTCACAAACATATTTTTTATGGTACTCTGTAAAATTACTTATTTATCGTTGTAAAGCCACGGCTACATAAATTTCGGTCGGTCTTGCGTCAGAAGCCTCGGATGATCTCTGTAGTCTGTACACATAAAGAAACAAGATTGCAATGGCGAGATAATTTCTTATTTATGCTGACAACAAGAACAAAGACTTGGCTGTACGCGAAATAATTTAATTGAACAATATGTTATAGTGATCTTTGATATATTGAAGTCTGTATAATTATAATTCCTATGACGAGTAAATGCGGGTCTTTTTAAATACTGGTTTGCGAATTCGTATAGGCATTATTTCTGTATAGTGAAGAGAAATAAACACGTGATTGGAGATATCAAATAGAATTACATAAGTGCGAGATCCCGTAAGGTGCAGTAGTGGTTGGGAGCGGGGTCGATTCACTCACCTGGCACGACTCCCCACAATATGACTTATGCCCCGGCAGCGGGCCCTAATTTGCAGATACCGTACACTAACCCGTGCCTTGAAGCACCGTTACTCTCGCTCAATACCATCATATATATTCGTGTATGAATCCTCACGCTCTTTCCTGTACACTTAGGTAAGAAGTAGAATTCCAAGTTCATCTTATGCATATTGTCCACATCTTACAATTTATCAGTACATATTGTGTCGGTTTCGAAACAGTATGATAATTGGTGCATGTTTGTGCACATCGCACATAGTCAAGGTTTACAGACATTTCGACGGGCGTAGAGACATTTATATTTGACTACCAGAATCCCGCGGTTTCATTTGCGTATTGAGGGAACTACACGTGCACGCGGATAAAAACATTCTTACGTCCTTCCCCAAATTTAATCAATCTTCATACCAAAGGACCATGGGCAAAAATTTATGACAGAGTTCCTTTCGCTTTTATAATATTGGTAAGATTATTTTCACATTATTAGTAAAGATTTAATTTTACCGACACGTACAAACACAAGTTGGTTGAGCTATCTTCAGTCGTGTAAAAAGCCATTCAGTCTCCTGCAATTAAGTTGAAGGTAATATTAGCTTTAAGTTGGACCTGATTGAAAACAGGTAATGATAGAGAGTTGAGCGTAATGACCTAACAAGTGACAGACTAGTCCATACAACACCGTTATACAAGACTAGTTTCTAACTATCCGTTTTTTTAAGTCAATTTCAGTCACTTTTAAAGAAAATAAGAAAAACCGGCTAAATGCCAGTCGGATTCGCGCACCGAGGGTTCAGAACATCGGAAGGAAATATATACATAAGTACTTACGTGGTCAGACCGCAGAACCATTTTGGTTCGGAACCCTGCGAGGGCATGGACTATACGGATTCAAATTAAAAATGACAGAATTTCATACAAATTTTGATTCTCCCTAAGGGAAATCTTTTTCGGAAAATCCTTCTAAGATCAGCGGTTTAGGCTGTGCGTTGATCCGTCAGTCACTCAGGACAAAGCATTTTATATGTCGCTTGATTTAGCTACAATCTCTCGTGTCTCTCAGCGTTTAAGTAGACATGATGACTGAAACCTCAAGCAGTACTTTAGATAGGATCTAACCAAACAAATAGCTCCAAATATATATATGTATGCTCAAGATAAAATCTATGTTCAAGTATTGTCCATTGGTACGAAACTAAGTCTGCCGCTAGTATAGCTAAATATGAATATTAAATAACACTGGGCATCAGACATGAGGAAGTCGCTATAGCAATAAGTGCTTTGTGGTTATTTATTATTTTGTCGAAATTCCACACTGACTGCGCACTATAAAACCCATAAGGAAAAAGGTTGCTTTACGTCCATTAACTCTATTAATAACAGGTGCCTAGTTCCTTCAGTGACTTATAGAACTGAAAAAAGAAAAACAGGAAACCTAAGAGCAAAAACCGGCCAAGTGCGAATCGGACTCGCGCACCGAGGTTTCGATCTTTGGAAGAAGTATTACACGCAATAAAGTCACAATTATGTATGTCGGTTTTTTACGACCGCATAATTAATTTCTTTGTAGAGGAAAATTGACGATTACTTAAAAACTACGATACTTAGAATCATAGTTTTATTTTTCCTGTATTATTTAGGTTAATGTCTATCAATCCAAATTTTAAACCTCCACTTTTTCCATAAGAGCAATATGATTTTTCAACTTTTTTCGATCGTTCTTTATAACTGTTCTAAATTTTAAGGGGATAGCATGAGTAATTCCTGAAATAATCAGCCGTGACAGACTAAGTGAAACCATAAGGATTCCTTTTTTACCATCTTTGGTATGGAACCCTAATAAATATGTATTCGTAAGTACTTGTAATACTATATACAATAACAATAAATGTTGACAATAAGTAAATGTATTTATAAATAAGCTTCTTATTATAATTTTAACAATACATATTACGAGACTGTTAGCGCCACCTAGCGACGAGTGGCTGGCACTATAGGGCAAAATGACAAACCGAGCGGCAGCACGCGAGACTTGGCGCTCTAACTGAAATGTAACAGTACCAACAGATGTCGCTACTATCGCATTAAATACATGACCATCAAAGGTTGAAATGGTAGCAATATTATAATAAAATTATTTGTTCATGATAGCTCGTACACTAAAGCTGTATTTTAACTAATACAAAAAACAGTCGTACTTTGAATCTGTTGCAGAATATCAACTGAAAATTAGTAAAGTTAGCAGTTTTATTGTACATATCAGTTTGATGTTTAGATTAGATTTATAGAAAGCCAGCGCGGTATTAGGTTTCGTATCATATTATTACATCAGTTATCATCAATATTATGGAAGTAGTTATACAAAATCGTCAATAGGAGAATATTTATATACTTTTTTATTAAATGTATGTCATCAAATCAACATGAGGAAGTTAGATAAGAAGTCAATCAACAATACTTGAAAATGTTATGTGAATGTAGAATACTGCAGATCAGCGTGTTATTTATCAAATTGTTATAACAAATTGAAATTGACTTCAGATTAACAACTGGCACTCGTTTTATTCTAATTATTATATCATGTTTCTAATTATGTATATTTTGTACAAGTTTTCATTTTATTTAGTCTAGAATAGTACAGCTTTTGTCCAATAGGATAATTTTAGGACAGCTTTGTGCCACATAATTATTTACGGTCTGTCTGCAGAGACGCGGTATAGCATATGCGTCATACATTTAAATCTCCTGAGATTATTTATAAAGTGAATTATAATTTGAATGAGAGCCTCCAGAAATATCTATCCACAGCAGACTAAATGAACAACAAGGTTAGCACTGGTTGCCAACACTTATATTAATTACAGTGTATGCTATAAAAGATAGTTGCACCAAAGTGGTTAAGCCAATGATGCAAAATTACTGACATTCTCTTCAGACCCTTCAAGGATTCTGTTCATTATGTAACTCGAAAAACTGTCTGACTTTATTCCCAGATATATAAATTTGGCTTGTGAGGTCTGTTCAAACGATTTATCTCATACTAGCTGCCCCGCGCGACTTCGTTCGCGTGGTATGCAACCTCTACCCTACTCCTAACCAACTCCTACCTATCCTATGTCCGTCTCCTGGATCTAAGCTGCCTCCCCTCCAATTTTCAGCAAAATCGGTTCAGCAGTTCTCGAGTTATAAGTGGTGTAACTAACACTACTTTCTTTTATATATATAGATAAGATGTAAAAGCAACTTGTAAGCTTTACATAATGTTTGTTCTGAATGAGATTGAAATCCGAAGAGTATGTAATTAGCCACTAATCTTATCAATTGCTGGATTTTCTTTCACTTTCTAACTAGAAAATCCTGACTAATACCTGAATTTAAGGTCAAAATAGTGTTAAATTCGACTGACCTGTCTCTCTCCCCCCTGCTGCGGCTCCGCTTCCTGTAGGATCCTTCTGTGGATCCGTCGTCGAGGCGGCGGCGCTTCGCCTCGTACGACCTGGACCGCGACCTGGAGTGAGACGAGTAGTGCTTCCTACGCGTGCGCGGCATCTGTAAACAGGACAAACCACCATTATATGTGTTTTACCCCAAAGAGGAGTACATCAACATGTGAAACGTCACCAGTATGACAGATGTATGTGTATGAAGTTAGTTTATAAGTAATGGTTCTGTTATATGTTACAGGATTTTTCAAGTTGTTTGTATGTTTGTGTATCAGTCTGCTCATACTAGCGCCGTCTGGTGAACAACATGCTTCTCCTCATGTAGACCCCGATTCCAAAGAAGTAGAAATATTAGCATTTCTAGCACATAAGAATTTCTTTCAAATTATATTCATAGGCAGCTCAGCAATAGGAACAGTAAGCTGTGGACTGCCAAGCTAAAAATGTTAACATTACTGGCAGCTGGAATACTATTGGTGCTTGTACTGCAGTAGTACATAAGCGGGGCTGTTTGCTTTTTGCTATGTAAGCAGATACCATTTGTTGCTAATCAATTGGTAATTAACAACAAGATATTATACACAATCTTAAGTTATTTCTTACGAGTTATTGTACTGGATTAATATTTTGTTAAATAAAAAATGTTTACTGCAAAATTCTTAAATAGCATTCTTATGTATAAGCCAAAGTTATAGGCAATATAAGTATGTAACTAAAGTTATTGTATTAATTAGTTTTATTTCAATCTTAACTCATTACCAAAGACTGGAATATTATAAACATCAAACTGAGAGACACTACCCATAATTAGCAGCAACAGTCTTTGCATTGTTTCATACTAATTCTGATAAAGAGAGCTTTTTTTTTATTTCTTGCAGCTCTAGCACCTCAATCTCCATCTCTATACTTCTTTATCCACACAATAATTAAAATAAAATGAGGAGTTTTCATCACTGATACATGTTAACTTCATTATTATGACAGGTTAAATGTGAAATATTAATAAGACTGTTGATATCCCTTTACTGATATAATCCGCATACTTAATACATCAAAAACATTCATATGAGCACCTGGAGGACCAGTGAATATTAGATAATGATAACGGGTTTCATAACAAGAACATATTAAACATTAAAATAAGTATCTACCATGAAAGAATTACATGAATAAATTATTAGATATCATAAACTTGACAAGAATCTTAAAATTAATACATGAAAAATTCTTTCAGTGTAGATCCTCTATTTCATCTTGGTCCACTGCATAAGCCATTCCATTCAGAAACCAAACATGCGGAGCAATGTGTGACTGTCAAAAATAATTTCTTCAATTTTATTGAATTTATTATTTTTGGCAGTCACATACTTAAGGAAAGTACTTTTGTACTTCCACTTACCATAACACAGATACCAATACTCGTATCCGAGCGGTTTAAGCTGAAAAACATAAACTTTTTAAACCATTGACAATAAGTCAAAGGTGCGTAGTGGAAATTTATGACTTCACACTGGCATGCACTTTGAATAAGCAAAATATTATTATAAAAAGATGATGATATAGAATTCTGAATTTGAAGCTCTTTGACAAAAAGAGGTTCTGGCAGAGCTGATAAAGTTCCTTCCAGGCAGGACTGAGATAAACCCCAATTTAAGTGTCTTATAGGACAGGCTAAGCAGTATGTCAATTCAAAGACAGTTTTATGTTATGGAATGATAACATGATTGATAGTCATTATTAATTAGACTACCTATATTTACAGCCAATACTTTAAAAATCTAATTACTTAGTTAATATTTATATCCCCATCACATATTGATAACTGATAAGCAACATCAGGTACAATCATTTCATTCATCATATTTTGGTATTGATTGATCCATGTAGCCTTGAGATAGTAACCGATGTCTACTACAAGATCATCAACAATATTAATATGCACTAGGTTTATTTTTAGCCTGGCTAAACTATTGCTTGACTCCAGCCTACCAGTTCGCCAATTTTACCGCAGCTGCGACGCCTGTAAATACTATAACACGTATCTGCAGTAACTTGTGCGAAATACGGTGCACAAAATAACTAAAATTGCCACTCAATCAGCTATCACTACTAGACTGTGTAAACGAAACAATAGTTTTAATAAGTAACTTGCTCATGTAGACATTACAATAAATGTCACAAGTTATTTACATTTTACATGCTGGCGCCATGTTGGTTTCTCTACGACTCCGCTGGAGCCCTAAGTACGCGTTGATAATAAATCACATCCATTTTAACTTACCCTCAATTCACGTAAATATTTCAATTTACACCAAAGTAGTTGAGTAAAATTAGTTAGACAATTCCAAGTTCGGGATGCAGAACCTTGAAGTATGCTTCTTCGCAATAAAGGCCCGAACATCGATCCGAATCCAAGACAGATGCTTGTTGGTTGGTTGAACGCAACGCGATGGCGTAAAATCGTAACTCAAGTTTCTCTTCCGTATCAAGTAAAATATTTTAATATCTTATCAACTACATAGAAGTAATTAGTGTAATATAATAAAAATTAAAAAAGATATTTCTCAAAATAATTATTATAAACGCAAGTTTTTTTAAAACATTTATAATAAAAGAACTAAAAAGTTTTAATCATAAAGGAAGTTGCTTCATACTAACGCCATCTAGGATGCTTTTCTGGAATCATTTGGTACCAACATAACAAACTTAAAAATGCGTTCGAAAGTAATTTCGTTAGGTTACGTTCATATTTAGTTTTACATCGATCCTTTATAATATTGTCTTTTTGTTTGTATATATTGATTTTGATATTAAGTATTCGTACAGAATCACAAAAACAGTTTAAATATTTGTAAGTGAATATGTGTAAGTGACAAACTCTACCTGACTAAAACCTATTTATTAGTGTTCTTGTAATTGCTGTTTGCGTTGCTGAGCCGCAGCAACTCTCTCGAACAATTCCGCTGTCCAAGCGGGGCCAATAAATTTTGCTGATATCTTTTTGAACAGAGCGTGGAACACAACGCGTAATAGACCCGTTGCCTGCCCGTCGCTGTGCGCCTATAACCGGTGGCTGGATGTAGCCTCTCGACTTGTGAGATTTGCCTCTTCGCCTACTCCTTCGCTAACATAAATGCTTAGCATAGGGAGGTGACTACTTCCCATGACCTCTGGCTACGAACCATGGATTGGACCAGGGCTGGTTGCGAGACGCGAGAGGTGGCCACTGCCAATCGCCGCTACGAGGACGCGGTCATGCTTCAACCCAGCGGCAGACCTCCACCGTGTCCTCCGGGCAATCGTCACAATGCTTATCCTTGACGTATCCTCACGTCGAAATTATTACAGGCACGTCCCGAAACAACCATGTCTGGTTGTTTTCCCACCTCCCGTCCACTCCTCAAAGACCCATTTATCGCTACGATTGTTGTGTATCCAATGGCCTATATCCTTATATTACTTCCATACCTAATAATATAATGGAAATGTTTCTAATGTCAAAATAACAGCTTTTTAAGAAAAAATATGAATGTTTCACGGCACTACCTATATTTTTTTTTTTATAAGAATTTTTGTTTGTCTGTTTGATATTCAATCTCCAAAGAACTGGACCTATTTGGATTGGACTTTTACTGGCAGATAGCTGATGTTATAAGGATTCATTCAGAATTCTCCTGATTGTGTATATCACAGTTTAAAAACTTGCTGATTAATTTTCATCAACGTGTGTCCGTTGCTGCACCCTACTAAGCCTATTAGTTGCTAGTAGCAACTGGTTGGTAATTTATTTATTTATTTATTTAAACTTCATGTACAGCAGTGACATCACTCTTCACAGAAGAATTCGTGTAAGCATAACGTTTTATCACTAAACATGGTGCTAGGTTTTCCATGAGGCCATTCGAAAAGCTTTTAGCACTAATATCTCCAAAAGTCGTAGTAGCTTAGTATGCACGTACTTGAACTAAATCGTACGCCGTACTAGTAGAGTACGTAGTATACGTTGGCGCTTTACTATTTGCCACACAGATGCCGCTGAGAGTTGGCAGTCGATTCAACTATCTATTCACGTTCTTAACCATTTCGGAAGATTTAACTGTTCTGTTACTTTAGTAAAAAGAAGAAATGAAAAGACAAGTTGTTGACAAAAGTGTTTAATTTTTTTGTAATTTAGCTACAGCTAGCTGAAGTTGTAGCTATGTTAAACTATAAGATTTGAAGTATTTTTTATTCAGAGAAATATAAACCATACCTACCTTGTGATTTGTAGGTATCACTTTTTCAAACTTTCCTAAGTAAGAGAAGGAGACTGTTCGAAAATGAGCGAAAGTCGGAGTAAAGGGAGCGAGCCGTCGAGCCGACCTTCTGGCGGGAATCAGCTGATCGGGTTTGCGCAGTGCGCAAAAGTGCGGGGAGCGGGGTGCGGGGCGAGGCGAGCGGCCAGGGTGTACGGCGCGCCCGGCCAGTCGCGCGCGCTGCGCCCGCCCTCCGAGCCTACGACCCGCCGCGCACCGACGCGGCGCCGCGAGCCGCATCACCACCACAGAATAACAGAAAACCAGCACCGCCAGCGTCCGCGAACACCCCACGCTCCACACTATGCTGTAACTGTGATATTTGTACAAAACTCCGCGCTCCTCCAGTCCGCCGACGCTGGCCATGCGGGTACACAACGCTAGGGACGGACCCGACTCGCAGCCTCCCGTTACACGCGCCACTAGCACGCTGTTATGAGAGACTTTCAGAGCGTACCTGATACATGTACAAAAATGTTCGATATGTCAATTCAAGAAGTGAACGGGAAGGGCCCTAAAAAGAGGAAAAAGTCGTTAGAGCATATCTGTGATAATGAGGAGCGTGGGGGAGAAGTGGCGGGTGAGAGTGTGCCGGAGGAGAAGCGCAGCGGCACTGGCGAGGAGCCGGGCGGCGTGCAGCTGCTGCACTGGCGGGACATGCCGCAGCACCTGCAGTTCAACCCGTACGTGCTCACCGGCTACCGCCCGCTGCAGAGCTGGGCCGGCTGTGTCGGCAGCCTCTTCTACTTCCACAACGAGACCATCAATATCCTCACTCATGGTAATGTACATACACGTTCTTCGTTAACTTGCTCGTATCTTTTGTTCTCCATTTAAGGCGGCACGAATTTGCTCTCGCGCCTTGTGTGATACCGGTTACATAAAGGCTCAGCTGCAAGCCTGCAACATATATTTTACGATTGTGTGCTGCTTAAATATTTCTACATAATCTAAAGAACTAAATAGCCGGCATTTATTAGGTGTTATCTGCAACCTAATCAATATTCAGTAAAGAAAGTTAACAATAATTTTATTTTAGATTTAAATTAAATAATAAAACTAAAATGCGATATCAACCGTGCTACCAAGTGGTAACAGGCAGGATGGTTGAGTACAATAAATTGCGAGCATTTCCCATCTCTGCATACGTAGCATAGGCTACGTCGCTCGTAGTCGTAGCACCGGGCTACGGGACTTCGTAGCAGAATTTATGTGCCATTAAGAAATGCCAATGGCTTAGCGAGCTAAGAATGCAAGTTGAATCGGTATTCAAGTATAAGTATTTATGATATTTTATCTAAGAATATTAGAAATATTCTCGTTTAACTCCCTGGCTTTTAATTCTATTTTAGGCGTTTTTATAACAGTCCCGCAAAAAATACTTGTTTAATTGGTTGAATAAACATTATAATGCAGTACATTTCCCTATTTCAGTAATAAGGATATCAGGATGTTTTACCGTATTCATGAAGTTAGTGTTTAGTATAAGGTAGTGTAGGTATGAATTTATCGTTAACGCATGACTAATTTGTGAACCAGAAGTTTGTAGTATTAATTATGGTAATTTTCCTTAAATTGTGTTATCAAATTATTATATTATTTATTTATATGAGTAACATTTTTTTATTATTATTATGTAAGCTTCTAAAAAGACGTACCTAGTATTTATATTTACTGTAATCAAAAAAGTCTCATAATATTTTGACTGGGTTATTTATATCTCAAACACACCTAGTGGTTTCCCGCAATTTTACTCAAATTCTGAGATACGTGATCGTTACTGTACCCGGATCTCCATTACAAAATTTCATCCAAATTTGTTCAGCTATGAAAGCGTCACAGATACATAGGTAGGCAGACCGACTTTCGCATTTATAATATTGAGGATTTCAAAGGAAAAGGATTTCAAAATTGATATATCACGTAGGTACATGTAATTTTACGTCTATAGGTGAGTACCTATATTCGATTCTATATATTCGAATGGTGGCTATATCACAGTGATCTGATTTTAATATTCATTCTCAAAAAGGTGAGTTCACTAAAATATTACCATTATATAGTAAAACCAGAAGGAACCAGAAAAGTATATGTGTTGGCTATGATATGATAATCGATTTTTACAAATATTTCACTTCATTTTTACAACAATTAAATTTAAAATGAAAAAATAAAGCTTACACTTTAGTGATTAATAAATAAATACCAATAAAATCTATCTGATTTGAATGGATAACCTGTATAATAGATTTGTTCCCATTTGCTAATCTCTCAGGTAGAGCTTTATATTCGAGTCACTCGCCGTAACCGGTTCAATGGGACTCAGCTATGGGGCAACCCCATAAAACCGAGCATTGTGAACCCTTAAGGGCAATGCGGCGTTATCTGTTACCTTCATCTATTGTATCGAGGAACCCCATGGAATTACTTCGCGGATTGTAGGGAACCCCATTACATTTTTTAATTCAGCGTTGGCATAAAAAGGGGTTCGGTTTAATGTAATAAAGTATTGATTTAGTGTGGCAGAGGATTTTCATTTTCGGACGGCGGTTTTCTTATAAATTTTTAAATAGATAAATCTGGAAATATTTTTTCTACGTCATACTTCGCGATCTCCGTCTTTCGTATTATATCTCATAACTAATTAAATTAACAACATTTAGCAACCGTATGCATAAATTATACTTTACTAATTGCTAGCTTATTCTAATTACAGCGTAGTAACGATGTGATCTACTTGAAAATATTATTAAGTCCTGTGATGACTCACTTGGAAAAGGCAACATTTAGAATGAGAAGATTTTTAACCATCCTTGATCAAGGCGGCTTAGCCTATAAAAATATTTTTTTAGGAGTCCAGATTTCCTCACGATGTTTTCTCTCACCGATAGTCAGATAAACTTACAAAGTTGGTTCCTATATTAAATTTTGAAAATTAATATCACATTCGTGGTTGGTTTTGAAGTCTGCACACGCGGGCTTAGAAGTAAGCCTCTTAGTTTATGATTTATCATAACTTTCTTAATGTATGTATAAATTATTTTAGCGGCCCTTTGAGGCCAGTCTTTTAGATACGGGTTCAAGGCTTTCTGTCATCCCTAGGTTTGTAGTTTACTGCTCTTTGGAAACCATTGAGTGTTTGTTATCGCTCGTAGTTCACCCGACAGACGTATGAACCCAGTTTTTATTTAGCCCATATTTATAAATAGAATACATTATTTAGCGGCAGGATAAGGAATCCCTTATTGGTTGCATAGTTATCTAAAGGCTCGTTTCGTATTTAGAGATCCAGTGACGGTTAACCGACGTTGATCCTATAGATAACTTTCGCTAATAAGATTATTATAAAGAGCCTCAGAAACCGGACTTTAGTCTTTATTGTTATGACGAAGTATAATAAAAACATTTCTTCCATTGCATTTCATTGTGCAATAGTGTCAAACTTTATTTGGTAATGATCCTTCTTCTTTTGCAACGTCCTCAACATTATTATCTACCAAAAATGTAATGCCTGTACATAGGCCTTGCTAAGCATCGTCACAACGTCCTGCCTGCATTACCCACAATGCAGCAAAGTAATAAATATAACCTACTTTATTTATACCATAAAGTTGATTAAATTATCTATGCAACCATAATGACATCAACCACAACATCAGCAGACTACTCTATTTAATATCATCCACATAGGAAAATTACAGAAATGTTGAATAAACAGTAATTTAACTTCGATACGACAGACATCGGTAAAGGGCGGTCATTTCGTAAATTATACCGTGATTATCTTTGTCTTTGTATTGGTTCATAATGTTATACATGCTGATTGACAATAACTATGATTGGTTCTTTAACTATGTACCTATTTGTGTCAGTAGCTGTAACATTTGTAGTGTCCTACTTGAATTTAGAAGGAGCTCGTGGCTAAGTAACAGCCGCACGGTTCGACCAATCAAAGGTTAAGCTGCGCTTCTCGCGGTCATTCCGTGGATGGGTGACCTTCTATGTAATAGCGAGACTCCTCCGTGTCTCAAGCATGTTAAGCAGTTGGTCCTGGCTGTCAATTGTAGATCTATCTTTGATAGTCATTACGGGTAATAAGAAGCCATAAAGTCTGACAACCAGTGTTACCGAGGGGTATCGTGTTACCCGGTATTACTGGATTGTGAAGTTCAGATAGGCAGTCGCTCCATGTCAAACATAACGTAAACTAAACGTAACTGCATCCGGTTTGGACTGGAAGCCGACCCCAACATAGTTGGGAAAAAGCTAGGTAGATAATGTCTTACTTGTATTTCAAAGATTTTTCTTCCTTTATGGTTTTGTTGCTTTAGTAACTCATAAAATTAATTAAAACATCTGCTTTATTATGAAACGTTTGAAATCAAACGACACATCTACTCTTTGTTGTTGTGAGGTCTTGTCAAGGAAAACACAAAAAAATAAATTCGTTGGTGTTACATAAATATAACCTTTGACAAACAAACAATTATCTACCTGATTTTATTTTAAAAGTACTTTAGGTACTGGTTCCCTAAAATATTCGAATTATGAACATAATTATGTACATTCAGTAATTAAAAGCATAAGCGAAATTAGGACAAACTACGCTATTATGTACTTACCATATGCTATTATATACCAACCGCCTAATTTGGAAAAATATTCCACATCGTTATTATTCAATGGCCTCCTAAACATACGCCATAACAAATAGCGCTAACACCCGACTTATTAGTATAATAATCCAATTACCGATATCGATAAACACACTTAATAATCAAGATCCGATAATGTACAAGTGTTGTAGCCGTCCTGGCCGCTCCATGAGGACTTATAAACAATGACGTGTTACATTACAAAAACAGACATGAAATGTTTAACGCCTTTTAATAATAACAGTAAATTAATGTGGGAGTTATAAACAGTTGTTAATGTATGTAATTTATCTTTATTTGAGCCGTTATGAGCGCATTTGGCGATCGTCTACTGCTTGTCAGAGTTATTCCAATAACACTCTCTTAAAAAAATCAATGATTCATTAGGTAAGTTTAAGTTTCTTTGTCACGATGTGTTTTAGATAGTTGTCCGGTGTAATGCAATGGTTTTTGAGATACTGTTGTTGGTGGTTTATCTATTATATTAAATAACGGCAGTATCCATATATTTTTCTGTGATAATAAATAGATAGACCACCGATAAAGTACATTAGAAACCGGGCATAAGTCTAGTTTCAGAAGTTGCAAGGGTCAGGAGTTTGAGGTGGCTTTACCTAACAATCTATACGATGTGAATACTACCTCATTTTTAACTGACTACATTTGAGTGATCAACCCTCCCTTCTTCATCATCAGCCGATATAAAATTAGGCCACGGTTTGACATAAAATCCCTAACATGTATCATGTCACCCGGTCTTCAGCTCTTTCCTCCGTTCACAGGCATATTACCGTCAGTTTGTTCTCATACACAGCTTAGAACAGGTGCTAAGAAATCATCAAATTACACCTCCCGTCGTGGGTGGAGCGGGAGGGAGTGTCAGGCTAAAGACTAAAACCCATCCATGTTCATTCCACAGCCCTTTTTACTCTAGGGGCGTGGTAAATCTTTCGAACATCCCGCTCAAAGAACATATGAAGTCTATTCGCTGGTAGTGTTAAACCTTCCACTAAACGGTAGATTTAAAGCTTCACGAGTTGTATTCAGGTAGTGCTGTACTTGCTAATGAGCGCTTACCAACATTGAGCTGTCCTCGACCCCATACCCTTTACCTCACTCAAATGTTTTATGCTTTTAACTTTTTATGACTGCGCATATCATTTCTGTTTTTAACTCGTTAAAAGGGTACACTTAGTGAGTTGTTTCAGTTGAGTTTATTTGATTTCGCTTTGAGGGCAAATATGTGCTTCAGATAGGATGAAGAAAAGAGTTGGCACTCTCAGGCTTGTATATTTTTAGTTTCGCCATGTCCCTCTGTCCGCGGCTTAGCTCAGAAGCTTTTAGTACTAGTTAACTGGAATTTGGTATGAGTAAAACATATTAAGCACGCTAATATTGTGGTAAAATATCATATTGAATTATATTATTTGTCTTTTTCTCCATCGTATATAGGGTATCGTTGGTAGAATGAATTTTAAAAGCAAGGGTAAGTAGGAAAACCTCTATCACTGAAACTGAACTTCATCCTAACCGTTTCGGCTGTACCGTGAATACCTAACGTATACAAAAAGACAAACTAACTTTCGCATTTATAATAGGTATTAGTCATATAACATTTCCTATTACATGTTACAAATAAAAACCATTTTGAAAAAAAATGGATATAGGTCGGCTATATCGTTTCACGCAGCGCGATTGAGCCGCGACTGCCACACGCGGTTCGCTAATAATGTCAGTTAGATTGAACTGAATGGATTACTGCGGCGTTTGCGGCCGATCGAGATAAATATAGCAAACACGGTGAGATACTATCACTACTTATTACTTAGTTACCAAGAATCCTTTTCATAAAAGGTAACTTGGATTGACTGCATGCGATGGCGGTGGACCAAGTGCAACTTAGGAGAAACCTATGACTAGCAGTGGATCGCGATACGCTGACTTGATTTGTAGAAGAATGAATCATTAAGAAAATGTATTTTGTTAGTGAGCAAGGTTAAACTGGCGTATTAAAATCGAAATTAGATACCATATTGAATATGAAATTAATTAGTTTAAGTGATAAAGATTGAAAATAGCACTGTTTTTCATATTTGTCCTAAATATTACCCAACTTAAAATAGAGCCAGGTGTGATCAAACATTATTAAAACAATGCTACATTTACTCATCAAATATGTGAGCATTTTGGTGCATGGCTGTCTGGCATACTTACTTACTTGCAGTAAGCCTTATTTCAGTCACAATGTAATGTAAAACTAAGTTGCATTTGTTTCAACGGCAAATTATGCAGCTGGCTCGCTCTGTAAATGTATGAAAAATATATCGTTTTCGACTAGGTCTATTTTAGCTAGCGATTTGTAAATTATCTGCATATTTTATAATATACAAATAATGACAATTAACAAAATACCACGTACTTAAGACGACGACTACCGCCAATGACCTTGAGCAAATGGGCGGAGCTTGAGCTTCCCCCCCGCGACCCCGCAATGCACACCGCACGGTTGTCATTTTATATTTTGAAGAACTTTGACGGGTGACCATAATATTATGTAGAGATTCTAAGGACAGTCGCATATTGTATTTTGATATGCATGTCTAAGATATAAAAATCGAAATACAAATAACATCTGTCTGAGTAATACTTCGAAACACTAATTTTAAATTTCCAAATCGTTTGCCAGAAAAGCAAAAATATTTTCAATTTCTTTAATCTGCAAAACATGTTTATCGATCTAAATTGTTACAAGTTTCAAGAAAAAATTCTGACAACTAGCATTCTTGAATTAATCCGCTGTGAAAGATGGACCGACAGACAGACAAAATCGCACCATAGGAGTAATTTTTTAGGCCATATTGGTGTCCACTTTGAGCTCTTCTAACAGAAATGCACGCAAGATATTGATATTGTTATCATATTTGCATTTTACGACATCTGCTGCTTCTCGAATAACTTCAGCTCATCTTCACTTGTATAGGAAAATCGTATTAGTTTTGTAAGGAGAGCCTGGAAGCCAGTTAATTAGTCCGACCAAACCTTTGGCATCAGCTTTGGTTAAAATTGGCCTAAATTTTGACAGCAACAGAACCGAAATTGAATAATCTATTACGTTTAAAGTCCTAAAAGTGAGTGAGACTGACAAATGATGTTAATATTTTAAATAAGCTGCAGGTAGTTTTATTTATAATTATTAAGTTGATACACCGAACATATTAGTAAAAAGGCATTGTGGCTTCTTTGCTAAGGCACCTGTATCTCATTTATGAGTATGCACATTCGAACTTCGATACCTAGAAATTACGATCTGACTATTCCAAAGTTTTACATGCACTTTTTTAGTATAACTAAGACACCATTGACTAACGGTGAAGGAAAACATCGTGAGGAAACCTGGACTACACGGTCTGAAATCACCAATCCACCTTGGAAAAGCGTGATATTAATGCATGTCTATGTCATACCCAAAAGTGGGATAGTAAAGATTCCGATTATGATTAGGATTTTTAAAATTTTTACATATCATGAAAAATGGAATATCACCGGTTTTGGGCCCAATTATAAAAGTAAAGTACAGCAAAAAATCAATGCAAAAATAAATGTGCCAAATTCGGATATAGACTTTGTCTGAATGAGAATTAGCTGTTACATTTTCAAGCACCAAATTTGTACGACCCTTTTCCATGATTTCATGCATTTTTGAAGAAATAAAGTAATGGAAAAAAATCCTACCATTGTATGGCATTTCGATAATCTTTTAGAAAGATGCAATATCGATTTTTGACTTTGAAATCATTTATAATTACCGATTTAAATATTTTTGATCTTTATCTTTTTACCTTATATTACTAATATAAGGTTTTTATAATATATTTTATCAGAAAAACTAACCGCAAAAATTGACAGTTTTTTTTATAAAAAGATTATTAAATTGACATGCAGTAGCTCAATTATCATTTAGTTTTGTTATAACAATTCATTGGAATTCAAACATAACCTTGGAATTGTAAAATGTTCGAAATACCATATTAAGAGAAAAATGTACGGAAGTCTAATTATTTCAGAATGTTTGTTTTACAAACTACGGAGAGTTTTTTTTTAAATTTAATTCGTATACCAAAAGATGTCGAAGAAAACATAAAAAATATTAGAATATGCATCAAGCCTTCATATCAAGCCCTTTCATAATTATGATGACGTAGAAACTACACTTTGTAATTTTAATCCCCATTTTTCCTCGAAAGTAATAGGTAGTATTTTTCTACTTTATCCATTTGCGATATATTTCAACAATTATTCCAAATCGATAAGGTTAGTTATTCCTGAAGTAATTATCAGCTCTGACAGACAGACAGAGAAAGTCGCATCCCATAAGGGTTACTTTTTACCATTTTGGTTCGGAACCTTAAATATACTATTTGAATATATCTTTTTTTTTCGTTTTCAGTTCTTCTGGCTTTGACTTCAGGACCAAAAATTAAAGAAGATCAAGTCCTTTTTATTTATCAGGGCTTTAGCCAAAGAATTAAGCGATTGCCTATTAATCGGCTTAGGCCTAGCCAAAAATCGACGTTCTGTCGGATACTATTTGGTGTTGAAAATAAAATATAAGAGTGGCATAGTGAAGTAGGACCTTCATTTCTAAAACACTATGCTTCGTCTTATCTTTTAGATTGTGTAAATATAATATTATCCCACATTAGATACCTTGACTAATAGATTAATGTGTATATCATATGTGACTGCTTACTTGGCGTTTTTACTAAACTTCGAAAATGGTTGCTATGTAAAGCATCACTACCCAATGTTACCAGTAAAAAACCGGCCAAGTGCGTGTCGGGCCACGCGCAGTAGGGTTCCGTAGTAGGTCTTAGTTAGTCAACTATAACTCTGTAACCGGTGAAGCTTACTTAGCCGTGATAGTTTTCGAAAGTTAGCTTTTTTATTTTTGAAAGACCTATCTAACGATACCCTACATGGAGGGTTACGCAACAAAAAAAATATTCATCCCCATTTCACGTGTTCGGGAGCTCCACTAAATTATTTTATTTTTTTAATTTATTTTTACCACTTTTTCGGCGTGATCAATACACATATCTATCTAAATTTCAGCTTTCTAGTACCAAAAGCCTCTGAGCTATGCCGCGAACAGACAGACAGACGGACATTGCGAAACTATAAGGGTTCCTTGTCGGACTACGAAACCCTAAAAATAAAACTAATGTAACCAATCCAAAATAGGAAAATGGTCTAGCTAAAATAGTCAGACAATACAATACATTTTACATTTTACAATTACTCTTTTAATAGCGTAAGCTTATTTTTTATCATATTCTGCATTTTTTTTCAAATTCGTCTCGTAGCTAAGAAACTCGAACCCAAATTCACGTGTTTAGAAAAATATTTTCATTGGTAATAATTTAGAATAGCGCCACCTTGTTACCCATGGACAAACCGTTTTATTTACAAACCATTAAGTTTTGTTCTAAGATATCATCCCATGCCCTGACTTATAGCTACTATTTCTATAAATTCCAAACTATTAGGAAATATTATAACATAACATGAAAGAATTTTAATTTTGACGGCTATCTCCGACCTACATGTAAAATTTAAATGAGGTATGCAATATTCTCGTTTTGAATACGCAAAGTATTAAAAGAAATACATATTTAAATCCTAAAGTACATTTAATTATTTAGTAAGTCAATAACAAAATATATTTGTCCTGCCAAATTTAGATACACACATTTTAGATTATGACAGATTATGGATGATTTGGTTTGAAAACACGTTATTCACATCAAAAAAATATTTTATCCGCATGTAGTGCCTTTTCAATGTAATAATTATACTTCACCAGTCATCTTATTACAAATATAATAATTTATTTACATCGTAATGTGCTCGCTCTGAGTGACAGCGTCTACCCGTGACAGTGGTCACAGACGTACTGCCCCCGTCGCCCGGTGGAGCCCCTCCGTAATTTCAACTCAACGTTTTGACAAAAGCACAAAAATTGACGTAAATGTACGATTAAAAAAAAATATACGTATACAAAAAGACAGATAATTAACTTTTCTATAAAATGGTACAGGTTTCATTAAAATCCGCTTGATAAATTCAATGTAAAACTCAGTTTTTCTTCTGCGTTAGACCTAACTTCATGATTTTTTTATACAATGTTATAAATACATAATTAAAAAAAACGTTATACAAAATTATCAAGCATATGCTCTAGTTTAGTATATATACTTTTCAAATCATGAAAGCAAGTCGTTAAAGCGTAATCATTAGCTTTAAAAGGGGCAAAGTCGTATATCGCCGCCTTAATGCATAATACTGATGATCATAACTTCAAATAGCATAGTTGCCAACCGCACGCACATAAATTAAATTAGTTGAAACTAATTAACATGGACTGGACGTAAATCCCAGTGAAGCTTTGTTATTAATGAACCGTAACATATTGTAGGTACCTAATACTTAACGTATTACATTATGTAGGTACCTAGGTCCCATAATGTTTAAACCTATATCCTTACTATCCTTACTAATATTATAAATGCGAAAGTAACTCTGTCTGTCTGTTACGCTTTCACGCCAAAACTACTGGACCGATATAAATGAAATTTGGTACAGAGATAGAAAAGACCCTGAGGAACAACATAGGCTACTTTTTACCCGGGTGCGCTAAGTAGTTCCCTCGGGATGCGGGTGAAACCGCGGGAAACAGCTAGTATATAATAATTGCTAAATGTTTTAAAAATCTACGTTAATTTTCTTGAGACATCGTAAAAGCTCGTTCTTCATATAATTGAAGAGTAGGTAATTATTATATTGTTGTCTTTGTCATTTTGAGCGTGACGTCATTGAAGTGTCATTTGTTTTTATTTCTAAGTCATATTCATTACTTTCTATGACAAATGCTTGGTGAGCGTATTTGAAAACACTTACATACGTATCGGAAATAATACCTTCTTAAAACTAAAGATTAATTTAAACGTATTGAATAAAAAAGCTGACTGCTTTTTGATAACTATTGCTTTTTAATGCCATATGTCATGATAATGAGTATATATTTCAAACTAGCTTCTGCCCGCGACTTCGTATAGTATAGTGGTGCTCCGCTCCTATTGGTTTTAGCGTGATGAAATATATATAGCCTATAGCCTTTTTCAATAAATGGGCTATCTAACACTGAAAGAATTTTCAAATCGGACCAGTAGTTCCTGTGATTAGTAGCGTACGCAAAAAAAGTAACTTTTCTGGTTGATTTCTTACACCTTGTGTCCGAAAAACCCAAATATCTTATGGAACCCCATTTTTTTTCCAAAATAAAATTTAGCCTATGTTACTCGTGGATAATGTAGCTATTGAATGGTGAAAGAATTTTTAAAATCGGTCCAGTAGTTTTTGAGCCTATTCATTACAAACAAACAAAGTTTTCCTCTTTATAATATTAGTGTAGATGAATATGCCATTCACTAATCCATACCTAATCACCTTATTCAGAACTACTAACTAAACCCATGAAGGTTACTCCGCATAATATCTAGGCAGGCTGACATAAACATAACTATGTAAATGACAGCTGAGACGCCACAGTACCTATTCAATGCTCATCATTCGTGACGAACGAAACCCAAATGACATTAGAATATAAATAAAATATTTTTGGCTCATTCAGCTAAGTTACAGACGAGAATATTTCTGACAGTAATATGATACGACATGTACGTTCAAACCTACACAAAACTTTTTCATACCTACTTATCATGGGATTGTCTCCCGTTATAGTAATCCAATTTTTTTTCATTAGAATGGACATAATCTTAAGTTCTGCGTACACAATGACCAGTGTTAGCACATTTGCCTATTTAGTAGTATCTACCGAATGTCTGATGATAATGATGAAACAAGGTTTAATTCATCACAGATCACAGATTCATTCAACTTTCATGGAACGATGATATTAGCTTATATATCTAATAAAAAAAATAAAAAACTTTTTTTATGGCTTTACCTTGATATTTACTAAACTTATCTAAGTTAGACTAACTTTGAGCAGACACTATAGAATTAAACTACTTCGTGGCACTGCGTGTAGGTTTGGTTATAAACGGATGATTCGTTTTATACACGTAATTTGTGATCAGGGTCCTAAGTGTGAAAAAGGACTGTACTTTCGTCCGAAGCTCTCTTATATGTTAAGTGCCATCGCTAATAAAAAGGTCGACTTCGAAAACGTCGCTCTAATCTCCTAATTATCTTGATGATCAGACTAAAAGTTATTCGCGTTGGATGCGTGCTGGATTTTATAATGACATTTTAATATTTTATTAAGTTCCTCTGCCCCGGCTCAAAATGGGGCAACCCATGGGATCCCCTAGGGGTTCGTTAAACTTATGTGCCTACTTCTTATAATTAATTTGAAATGTTAATTAAACGCCCGTCATTACTTTGCTAATATAAACCTTATAAAGAAAACTCTTTTGTAAAATGTTAAAAAAATCTATAAATATAAAGAGCTGTTTTCCACGGTTTCGCCCGCGTCCTGAAGGAAAGTCTATAACCGTATCTATCTCCATATTAATTCATTTAAATCGGTTCAGCCATTATAGGTACTTTTAAAAGTTACAAAAAAACAAAAACTCATATATTCAAATATATGAACATTAACACACACACAATAACATTTCTTGGTTAATACAGTAAAAGCTCTTTATTCGCGGGGTATACGTTCCATAAATATGCCGCGAATACAGAAACCGTGAATACGGAATGGTAATTTATATGGAATTATAGGGGAAACGTTCCTAGGTGACAAAAAAACAAATACATAAAAAAATAATTTAATTGAAGTTTTTGAACATTTTAATTAGTTTCTCATTTCTTTTAGTTGACATTATAAACTAGGAAGAGTGCAGTAGACGTGTTACTCGATCACAATTTTTGTAACGAATGTGAAAGACGAAACAATAAAACACGCAAAGCGGCTTTTACTATAAACGGAACAACAACATTTAAAAATATACTTTATTTATTGAGTTATAAGGTTGCTTTCATTCTGTTTGTTTACATTCTCAAAAACACCGATCGCGGCGAAGGCGGCTCGTATCAAAGGCCTCTGCAATATCATTTAACAACATACTTTAGGCAAATTTGTAATAAGATCTATTTTACTTTTTTATTAGTCCATTTGACAAGGATATTGGGTTGGATACCTATTGGAATAATTTTATTATTATGTATGTACTTATTAGATCCGCGAATAAAAAAATTTTTAGTCGCGAATATAGAAATTGGGTCGCAATTTTTTAATCCGCGAATAGTGAAAACGCGAATAAAGGAAGCGCGAATAAGGAGCTTTTACTGTAGTTATAAATAATATAAGGGTATCTTTTAAGCCTAAATGGGATAATATGAATAAATGTTAATTTTATATTTTATAAGGACTCAAACAAAACGTAGCTTCCGCAATATTTGTTGATGTATGTCGTTTAAAAAATTCAAGTCCATTGGTTTACCTTTCAAATAAATGGGAGCCGTGACCATTTACGACGAATATAGGGAGGTGGACGCGGATTGGCACCGGCCCAGATATTATACAATCGCCATTTTTGGGTGAAGGCTGTACGTTCACGCCCCACCACAAATAAAAGAAAATGTATTTTTTCGCGAATGTTAGTCGTAATTCGAATTCCTATAGAAAACTCGACACGGTTTCATTCAATAATGTTAGTGTAGTACGTCCGTTCAAGTTACTTATAGATTTTTAGGCAACGGGCTTAAAGGAAAATGGCTTGTCATTTCCTCGCGTTGAAGAAAAAGCATTCAATAAAATAATAAATTCCTAGCTGTTATCGTACACCTTTTACTTACATTGTAAAATTGAAAGACTAATGTATTGGTAAAGAAACACGCAATTGTATTTAATTTTTGACAAAAAAAATGTGTTGTATTCCAAATTTAAATTTTTGAATATCTTGTTGACATTGAAAAAAGCTAGATGTTTTTTTTTTTCGATCTGCTAATGGCATCTGAATCCGAGTAAACTTTTATATTATCCGGCCTATTTCAACCGCAAAGGCATAAAACTTACGTGATATAACCTTATTAACTATGGATCAACTTCCGCGTCCAGCTATAAATATTCGTATCTTCCTTACATAATTAAGGAGCGGTCACAGACTTCCCGCAGCACTATGACCCGAGAATATTCTATGCACGTTTAACGATTTAAAATTTAAACTTGTAGGGCAAGAATACCCAATTTACAGACCGTTAACTGTAGCTCTTAAGGCAGGCACGTACTGAGTCCGCTTCCACTGAAATTATTTAATGTTCCGGGCCGCGGCTAAGCTTATAAATATAATAATTGATCGACCGTTGGATCTGTGTTGCGAGCCGGAGGCTATTTCGATTTCCCGAATGAATGATATAATTTCCTTCGCCATGTTTTTTCGCTATGCCTGCAAGATATTCCCTTTGAGGCGATATTAGAACAAATGAGCCAGGATTATTATTTTTATGCAAAAGGCGAGCTACAAAGCCGTTATGTTACCAAAGTAATTGTCTGTTATGTTTTCAGTGCTACAATATATTTTAATTAACTTTACATTTTATTTAATCTCTCTGCTAGAAATTGCAGTCGTGTTTTTGTTGTGAATTTATTGTTTCAAAGTTGAACAACTTTAAAATGGAAACAATGTACTTTTTTCTTTTAGTTCAAACTTCACAAAGTAACTATAGGTGGTAAGATGCCACTTAAAAAGTTTCGTTAAGTTCAATATTGAGTGGCAAAGGCTGTTTATTCAACCTTCATAAGTCAGTGGGGGTTATTGCAGTCATTAAGCAAACTCGCTGATTACTAGATAGCGTGATAAGAATTTACTAAGCGCGGGTTATTTTTGAGTGACTTCATACTTCATTATTATTATAGAATGGCAATTTTAATGAAAGTTGTCTTTGTAGAACAAGTTAATCGTGTGTTTTTACCAATTCTAAAAATAAACATTACAAGCAACTATCATCTCAATATTAAAAAATAATATTACAATAACAACAAGAATGAGTATAAGTCTATATCTACATATTGAAGTTGCTCCTAAATCATAAATCAAATACTTTTGCAAAACTTTTTGATTTGGCGGGAATTCACACATCGTGGTGGGCTAGTGAATAAGGCACCTGTATCTCTTCTACGAGAGAGTGGGTTCGAAACCTGGCGAGTACCAATGTGACTTTCAATCAATAAACACTTTATCTTATTCATCCCTCCTAAACGAAAATTTTGAAGCAATTAAATGTAATATTGTACGCAGATAACTTATCTGAATTTCTACTATTTATCCATCAATAGGAAACTGTAAGTCTCGTGTTATTCGACTTACATTCTATGGTTTTCTTCAAAAAGTTTCGTGAATTACAGATAAACCTAAGGTAATTCTTCACAAAAAAAACAAAATAATTAAAAACGCTGCGTTAATAGCTGCGTTTACAGATTTCAAGTACAATTTAAAGATAAGAATGGCATCTAAACATGCAAAGTGAATCAGCTTAGCGTTAGCTTAGAGTTAGCTTTTGTAGAAGTTATTTCAAAACTTACTTTACTTAATTAGAAATTGTGTGATCACCGCGCGAGATTTCTCTACCAATCGCAAAAGAATCACGCCAGCCCACTTAATCCACAGAGCACATAGCAAAAAAAACTCAACGAATACATATTAATAATTCCATTTTTGGATTGAGTTTTAAAAACTTTATGTCTCCCTGAGTTTTCCAATTACGCCACTATCAATTAAACTACAACGCAAGCGTGTAACTGTCCGAATCCCAATAATCCCAAACCAGAATTCCAATTAAAGAAGTTAATATCCATTCACTAGCCTTAATTGGAAATTCGCCAAGTACGGTGCATGGCGCCATTAAAAACTCGACATGAATATCGGATGAAGCTAACGTGGATACAGGAATTGAGTCGTAATGCCGGAAATAAACCGGAGGCACGCCGTACGGGCCGTTCCGCCGGTTACATGGGGTTGGGAGCTAATACGCGCCAAATGCGTTTGGTATCAAACGCTTTGTACAGTCCGGGTTTTCAGTGAAATTAGTTTTTATGAACGTAATATGGTAACGATACAAAGAAAGATAATATTTGTGTGGTGTGTTCGAAAATAATTTTGGAATCAGTCTGAAGAAAAAATGTAAATCAAAAAACAGATACAATTATTATTCTTTTAATTAAAATTAATGACACAGGATGGATAGTACGTGAAATATTCAACATTTCAGGTTTCTTTTCGAAATACAAGGAGAGCAAAACTTTAGCAAATTTTTTTTTAGATTTTCAATTGCAGCATCTTTTGCTTGTTAAAAAAACTTTGTTCCGCCCTTCTAGTACCTAATTAATATTTAAAAAAAAACATTATTTAAATTACACAAAATATAAAATAAATTGCACACAGTTTAAAAATAATAAAAAAATACAGATAAAAAATACAAATACATAAAATATCAAGTAATTGATAGTTTGTACAGTTGAAATAATATATGTAAAGTAACTTTAGCAGGCTAAAATTAAGCACAGAAACGAGAATTTAAATAATAAAGTATGTGTTTTGACTGATATACTTCGTAATGGAACTTCTTAATGTATCTTCTTTGTGCTGTTACATCAGATCCACGTCCACACCATCAATAATTCACCAGTGTACTCAAACTGAGCGAAGTTCGCTAACTTTGGCACCAATACCCAGATCCATTAAACATATTCCGCGGAGAACAACGGATCGTGGATTCTGAATGTTGGTAACACTGTTTGTATTACCAACTGTCTAAGTAGATTAGGATTTGTGCTAATCTATGATTTATTTAGTATTTGTGGTAATTAGTGTTACAGTAACAGTTTGTATCTAAGATAAGTAATAAAGGAGTGGAATACTTTAGAAAGCCTATATAACATTAACTAAGTGTTTCCCGCGGTTTCATCCGCATCCTACGGTAGTTCCCGTTTATTCAACAGATCAAAACCATTATCTTGTCCCATCAATGCATCAATTTTGAATTGACTGATATCCAACTATGATGCGTATTAATCAGTGGGTCTACGAGAAACAAGTTTCCCTGGTACTCCTAATTTTATTCAAAACTAGCTTCTGCCAGCGACTTCGTCCGCGTGGAATAGTGGTGTTTGGTCTTAGCGTGATGATATATAGCATATAGCCTTCCTCGATAAATGGACTATCTAACACTGAAAGAATTTTTCAAATCGGACCAGCGGTTCCTGAGATTAGCGCATTTAAACAAAATGGAGTAACTTCTCTCGTTTTCCCAACATTCCCCTTCACTGCTCTGCGCCTATTGATTATAGCGTGATGAAAAGTATACTATAACCAGCTCAGGAGTATGAAAAATAATTGTACCAAGTTTCGTTAAAATCCGTCGAGTAGTTTTTGTTTCTATAACCTTTATACAGACAGACAGGCAAAAATTTTACTGATTGCATTTTTGGCATCAGTATCGATCCCTAATCACCCCCTGGTATTTATTTTGGAAATATATTTCATGTACAGAGTTGACCTCCCTACAGATTTATTATAAGTATAGATCAGGTATTTAAAATCCAATGGGTCCCCGAGAAAACAGCCTAAAAAGTATCCTATACTTTACTACAGAAACCATATCAAAGAACCTAGGGGATCTTAAATATCTATATACAATAACTCTATTAGAAACTCCTTTGAAAATGGAAAACGTATCATTAAACTGACAAACAAATCAAAACTATCTAACTGACATGCATACATTTTACCTTAGTTCAAAGTCGAAGTCTAAAGCTTCTGAAACAGTAATGAGTCTGTCCAGAATTCAGGGAAATGCTACGGAATAGTTTATATCGTTGTCTACTTTGGTATCGTGCACTGATAGCATTGTTCGTGTAGTCTTACTTAATTATTCATTGACAACTGACCTAAGTGGAAACGGTTAATTACTAACACGTTTCAAACTCGCTGCATTATCTTCTTTATAAAAATAGAAACTTTTTTCTTTTTTGCTTTTTCCTGCCTTATTGGTTTAGTGGTCAAGCACGGCTGAGGTTGAGATTCTGGTCTTCCTAAATCAAAATTCAAAGGTTTTACATATTTTTTTTCATTATTTAGTACGGAATCTGGATATGTGACTGGTAGATAGCAACAGTATCATCCTGTAAATGGTACGTACCTACTAACAAAACTGGTGCAATGTGGGTGTAATTGTAGTACTATATTTTAAGGTTAATTATCAATTGCAAGGTTTTTTTAAGCTGATAGATTTGACAAAAATACTAAGTTCAGGTACATTTCGTTTGTACATAATACTTATGGTTTTTAACCGACTTCAAAAAAAGGAGGAGGTTATCAATTCGACTGTATTTATGTTTGTTACCTCATAACTTGCGACTGGGTGAACCGATTTTCAAGATTCTTTTTTTATTTGAAAGCTGGTGTTTCCCGTGTGGTCCCATATAAAATTTATCACTACCGGTTCAGCCGTTTTATAAATATATCAAAAATAACGATTTATCTCTACTTGCTGATATGCCAAATACTTAGATGATTTGGTTATTTACGCTTATTACAACCTAAAAACCTGCCAAGTGCGTGTCGGGCCACGCGCAGTAGGGTTCCGTAGTAGGAGTTAGTTAGTCGACTATAACTCTGTAACCGGTTAAGCCTACATAGCCGTGATATTTTTCTTGTAAGTTCATTACATGTACTACGTCTGTGATTTTTTTCACATTTCTAGGTACAGCCATTCAAAAGTTAGAGGGGGGGGTAACTCGTTTCGAACAAAAATTTGCACTGAAAAGCTAGATATTTCGCAAATGGCTCGCTTAGCCAAAAAATGGTCTTCACACACCCATAATATTTTTGAAAGACCTATCTAACGATACCCCACACGGAGGGGTACGCGAGAAAAAAAATATTCATCCCCACTTTACGTGTTTGGGAGCTACCCTAAAAAAATATATTTTTAAAATTTTATTTTTCTACTTTCTCGGCGTGATCAATATACATATCCATACCAAATTTCAGCTTTCTCGTATCAAGAACCTCGGAGCTATGCCGCGGACAGACAGACAGACAGACAGACAGACAGACGGACATGGCGAAACTATAAGGGTTCCTTGTCAGACTACGGAACCCTAAAAAGTGGTGTGTTTATTTTGTTAAGATAGCAAGACCGAGACACTGAAAAGCGAAAAAATAAAAAAACTTTTTACAAAAAAATAAAACCGACTTCCAAAAAAAAAACTGAAAAGTAAAAATATTTTTTGTTTAAACGCTTTACGACCAAAACATCGCTTTAGAAGTCGGTGGCGAAATACTAACTTACAAGACACCGACTTCGAAAGCGATGTTTTGGTCGTAAAGCGTTTAAATAAAAAATATTTTTTACTTTTCAGTTTTTTTTTGGAAGTCTGTTTACTTTCAGTTTTTTTTTGGAAGTCGGTTTTATTTTTTTGTAAAAAGTTTTTTTATTTGGTACTTACTTCTTGGAAACGATTTTTTTTCTTAGAACTACTTAGCGGTGGTGACATGTTTCATTTTTTTAAAGATTGTGCAAAATAAAAATGTACTCATACATCACTCATCATAATAGCTTTTATACTGGAAATAATGTAGCAAAGCTGTTTACTCTAAGAATAAAATATATTTTTAAAAACATCTACTTCACTGAATAATAAAGTAGTCAACATGAGAGGGCTTAAACATTAATCTCTTCTTATTTATGATATGTCCATATAAATATTTCGTCTATTCATACCCAGTTCTTGATAAATGTAACAAGTATTACTCTGTGCTTGGATTCCAGGAATTCTCCTCGTATGGTATGCCATGCATGTACTCCATTAATTCCGTTGACGTACTGAAATACTATGTCCTAGGTATATGTGGGTAAAAAAATCCAATACTGTCGTATTGGATTTCCATTAATTACAAAAAAAAAATTTTTTTTTTTCCTGAAATCCCATCCACGGTCTGATTCTGCAAACGATCGATCAGTGCGGCGGTTAGTCAGAATCAAGCCAAGAAATAAAAAAAATACTGTGTACCTAAACGTTCTTGTAATATTTATGTAGTAATAAATTGATTAGTGGGACTTTTTTACCCTCAAATGATACCTGTTCTTATCTTCAGATCCTTATACTGCACCCTAGTAAAGTTTTGTATGAGAATTTATTTTTATATTTGACTGTTATAGTAGAAACATATTTTATAATTTCTCTTTTTTATGGTATATAAAAAACTATTAATTTACACTACGCCTTTAAACAAATAAAACACACAACTACATAGTGACGAAGGCGCCGACAAAGTACAATAATTACCGTAATATCGGGCTTGGTATTAATTGTTTCGCAATAATGATAGTGCTCGCTTGCTCGGTGTGTGCAATCGATATATTTGCACTGCTACTGGGAACTATGGGAAATTGCAGGCCTCACAATTATTCGAAACATGTCCTGCGCGCTAGTATTAGTCATATATTATTTGTGTGAATAAAAGAAAATTGCTTCAGAAATTATATTTTCTTTGAATTGTTTTCCTTCGTGTATTACAATACCTACACACTTATTTGAAATGGAACATAATGTTCAAATTAGTTTATGTAGAGTAGTACTAACGTACAAGGTGAATATTGTATAAATAAATCAATTAAAGTTATATTATTATCAATAATGTTTCCAAGATTTGCAACAAAGTTCGTCCATTCAATGGAGTGTCGACCAGTCTCCGAGAACTTACTTGAGTTGTTTTTTGTTACATATAGAAAACAAAACCTCACATTTACGTAAAATAATTACACTTATACCTAACGTATATTTATATGCAAATCGGGAAAAACACTCACTTAATCTGTTGCGTTTTCCTTAAAATTAGGTAAACATTTTTGCCCATTTTCCTCTTTCCGAAACGAGATATCGTTAGAGATAAGCACCGGGGAAAATATCGGGCATTTTTTATTATAAAATTTATTCAGAAAAAGCTGTATTTACCACCTGGGAAAAGTTAGTGTAATGAACGATGCTAATTATTATTCCCGCGTTGAAAAACTAATCTACTTTTCTGACTTCAATGCGAACTCACGTTTTTCCTGACCTCGCGAAAGGAAAATAAATAAATAAATTCCAGTACGGTTCGGAGTCGAGCTTCCTTTTGAACTTTTGTTATTGGATGAGTCGACTGCCACTGGCCCAAAAGTTCTCTGTATTTTTTTGTTCTGTTCTAACACAACCCTTCGCATTTAGAATGCGTGCGTATGCTCCCAATAAAGTGTCGAGGATAGCATTCGAATGACTGCTGGTCGAATCGTTCAATAAATAAAAGTCACATAGCGCAGTATTCTCCATCGACGAACACACTTTCCAATCGCTAATGAAATTGTCTTTGTGACTTTTCTGTATCTACTGCTTCATTTTCAAATGTATGTCGAAAGCACATTTGTATTTTAGATACCGCTTTTCAGGCTTTACTACAAACCTTACGGTAAAATCGAATCATAGAACATAGAATCGAATCATACAATAGTCGAAATACTGAAACCGTACCTGATTATACTAGTCATCATTATACCACCACCATCATATCACCCTATCACCCATCACACCCATTCATCGAATCTCTATCGTCTGTCATACCAGTTTCTTGATCTTAAGATGTATTAATTAACTACACATTTACTGGCACATTCATTATTAATAATAACAAGAGGGCTCTTCACAATGTATACATACATACATTGTTATTTCTCCTTCATGAGCCCTATGATCTCAGCGGGTAAACCGTATTACACGTAAGTAAAGTAATTCATTAGAGACCCTTATCCCATGAGCTATATTCAGGACGCTATGAACCACAGAGTAGCTAAAGACAGTATACCTACTACGTGTCAAAAGACGTGGAAGTATTAGTCTTAGTCAGTATCCAAAAGAGTCAGGATTTCAAGTTCATCTGTGAACGATGGGTTTAAAAAACCCACTTTCCTCTCCAGAAATTGTCAGCTTCGTTTTATCACCTTCTGTCTTAAAAGTATATACCTACCTATTCAAAGTACTTTTTGCAACCTAATACCAATTTCCAGTAATTGCTAATTAGAAAGGGGCAAATTAAGGGGTTGGTTTTTAATTAATCGACCCTATTTTTAACATTTATGTTTATTTAAAGATAAAGTAAAAAGCGAAATACTTTTGGAACGTTAGGTGTTTATCTTTGAAGATGGAATAGGGAAGTTTTTTTATGAGCATCATACATTCTAGTGATTACGGACTAACTAAACAGGATGCCGAAGACCGTGCAAAGTGGAAAAAATTGAGTAGGAAAGCGGACCCTGGGTTCTCTCGCGCTAGGCGGGACGAGCAACCGGGAGCCACGCTAGGTTGATGATGATGATGATGATATATTCTAGTGATTAACAGCTTTACTTATTAGTATTATATTAGTACCTACAGATAGTACATCACATAAACGCCTGATCAAACAGAGGTACATAAATCTGCTTACTAATAAACATGAACCCAATACGCCAATCACGTATTTATTTGAATAAAATTAATCACAAATGTACTTCGCTTTCGATTTATTTCAAATCATATTTCATTAATCAAAATTACCCACGTAATAACAGAAATGTTATGAATATTCTAGAATAATCCCACGCATAACATTATCTTGGATAAAAACGAAAAGCATCCTAATATTCCTAATTACATAACACGCCCACAACAAGTAGTGAGTACATAAGAAATGGGCGCAGGTTCCATTATAAGAGGCGCCCAAGAAGCGCCCAGAGGACCTAACAAAAGCTTTTTTGTGAAATCGTGTTTTGACGGCACGTTTGGCGTAGTAGCTGAGAAATTAGCTGTTGCGCTGCGTGTCGCGGGTTCGATTTTCGCACACGACAACTAAAATTGTTCCGGGTCTGGGTGGTTGTGCATGTGTAATGAATGTTAGTAAACGCAACCTCGATACTGGAGTAATGTTGTGAACTAGTGTTTATTGTGCAACGTTTATTTAAGACAAAATAATAAAAAAATTGTTCGAAAGACGCGTGCAATATTAAGGGTGAAGATTTTACAAAAACAAAATTACGACATCTTATTGGATATAAAATACTTTTATAATACGTATATCTCTCACTCTTTTTGTTCACTACATTCTGCTATTATTACAGGCTTTGAATGTAGATATAACTGTGTCCTTAAAAAAAACTTATTTTTTAAATTCTTCTATAGATCCATCTTCAAGGACTATTTATCTTTATTCCGTTGGCCACAAATTGTTAGGGCCTGAAACCATTTATTTCCCTCGAGAACAAGAACAAAATTGTGTGAAACAGTAGTTGTAGGTTGTAGGTACATGGGGTAGGTAAGTGATAAATTATGATGATAGTATTACGCATCCACTTGGAAGCGAATAGTCCTTTCTCAACGTGACATACGGCGTACCCCAGTCCTTTGTTCCGAACTAAACATTACACACGTTTATTATATCTGTTTATTGTCTACACAAAGAAAAGAGATCTGAGAGACACATTCTCTTTAGAAAAATAACTACTGATTCATGAAGATTATGTCAGAAAAACCTTAGCTTATGCTTTAAGGTAATAGTTTTAGTCTCTATTGAATTTGCGAAAGTAATTTCTTCTGCTTCTTTCTCTTTCATATTAGGTATCTAACAACTTTAATTGCATTGTTAATCGGTCAGTACTAACTAGTACATAGAGTCTTAAATGTAATTTCAGATATAATATGTATACTACAGGTAAATTTTCTTTCTTTTTCTATGTAAATGATTTGTAATTAAATACAGTAAACATATCTTTTGAACTGAATACCTTTGATGTCATAAAATTAATTATTAAAACTAATGACAATAAGTACTTAAGACTAATGACATTATTCCGCGTACCTATTAGTTAAATATTTCCTGCTTACTGTTTCTTGTTCACATGAAGATAATAAGAGAAAAATGTATAGTAAATCTATACATTTGAAGTATATTTGAAGATGGTTTGATTTTTTAAAGATTGCCTTTACGGTACCTGTCAAGTTATACTGTAAAAATGCAAAACCTGAAAATGCAAAATGTAAAGGTCTGAATCATTTTAACAGAATGAGGGTGCATTTTAGGAAGGCTCACCTCTGCCTAACCCCTTGAAGAAAAAGGGCGTGATGTTCTGTTTATCTATCATCTGGAGAGCAAGCAACATCAAAAGTTATCAAATGACCTTGAAAATAATATCTAATGTTCACAAATATTTCTTTAAAGTTATCGGTAAATAACTATGTATAAATCAGGAAACGATTATTTTCGTCTGAAACGTTAACTACGTTTTTTGGATAATACAAAATAATATCGACAACATTAATCAAACATTTTCTCACATTTTTATTGTGAAAAAGGTTTTTACTCAACGTTGAAAATGAATTTATATTTTCCGTTCGCCTGCCAGTTATTCAATGTGAGAATATTGAAAAAAAGTCTTATTTTATTTTTCTGTATGTTACGATCACCGGAGCAAGTTTCGAATACAAAACGTGACTTTTGTTCTTTCTATTTTCACTACTCTACGCATCAATTAATAAATATATATTATTTTCTTACGTCACGGATTGGAGTTTGGTTAGAATTCTGATTTCAAGCTCGAGTTTAATATGGAACAAAGGATTTAAATTACGTCGTTAGCCGGTGGGTCTCTCTATTGTCTTTTTCTAAAAATAAAACTAAACTTACATAATAACCTGAGCTTTATACTTTGTGTACAACTCGGTCTGATAATTAGGCCTAACCCTTACATGTTTAAATGATGTTTTTTAAGTCCACGAACTATTTATTAATTTTGTCCATCGTTGTAATAAAATTCTAAAGAAATTACAAGTGTAATACAGTCTATAATCTCTCTTGATTTTAATAATAAAACCCGCTGGTTTTTATTGCTCATAAATATGAACAAATTTGATGTAACAAGATATATTTATGAAAGGCTTTATTAAACGTTGCGTGAACTTTTTATGTGGAATTTTATATACGGGTACCTTCACACACGTGCATTTTATTTTGCGAAATGTGTAGTTACTACCAGTTACTACATAAACGTTTCATATACATTTTGTATATTGTTCCAACTTAAAAAAATTATGATACTACCGAGGGAACTACTATATGCAACCGGATAAAATATATATAGCCTTAAACCTTCTCCAGGGTCCCCTCTATGATCCTACCAAATTTCAGCCAAATTGATGAAGCCGTTCACGGTTGATGCGATGATCAAGGGAATTAGGGATTCATTTGTGTATATATTTTTTTTTACATTATTGGTTGTTTTTCTAATTTAATCATAATAAAATTATTGTACATTACCACTACTGTTGATTTACATCTCGTCTTCCAATCGAGAGCTTCATACATAATCTAATGTAAGCGACATCGACAGCTGTGGGCCCGTACAATCTGATTGCGATCAATTTCCTATCAGTATTGGAATTGCAATTTATACAAATTCGATCACTTGCTTCTACTCCGAACTTTCTCTAGAAAAATATGTTTGTTTCTCTATCTATATAGGTACATACATTTTCTCCAGATATTTGAAGTTGTTTCGAAGATTGGATATCCTCGAATCGTTCGAAAGATGATTGGTGGGATGGATATATTTAAATAAGACTGCTCATCCTTTATAAAAATGAACACTAGATATGATCATTTTACACCAACTACGTTATTTTTAGAAAGCACAGTTTATGTCCACCGCAAATAACCTAATAAGTATAGGAAATATTATTTCTTTAGAAAGAGAAAAGACGAAATTATCAACCTTCCAACCTTTAACTCTTGGGAAAACTTACTGACCATAGTATTTATGTCTTATTATGTCCTGGAAGACGTCCAGAAAAATATGGCCATACTCATCACATCGCAAAATTAACATTGATGTTCACGTCTGAAGGAAACCATTAGGCTTAGTTATTGAGACGGCAACACACCCATAGTCAGGGTTGATCACTTACCATAAGATCGGCCATTAAATAAAGTACCTACATACTTAAAAAAGTCTTAGAAAAGGCATCATCACTACATCACTCCATGTGTTAGCAGAAAGCAAACGGAATGTAATATCAGAAGCGCCGTCAACGATATAAGACTGAGGAAAATGTGTCACTATTACTCAAAGCGGGCTCCACATACATCACGCGATCTTATTTCTTCATGAGTTGTGATGTAACAGAATACAGGCGCGGATTCATCAAGTGATTACAAGATAGATGATTCTGTTTTGTTTTTTAAGTGAATAATCTTCTCGAAAAGCACTTTGCTCTCTTTCTGAAAAGTGAACGAAAGTGATTCGTCACGCTTAGGTCCATGACGCTGGAGTGTTTATTTGGCTCGATTCGAAATCAAGCGCACTCGAGTCGTTCACATATCTCTATATATTTTAAAATTTACTCTATTTTTTATTAATAAATTAATTTAATACATTCAGTTTGTACGCAGCGAAAAGTAGGTGAAAATACAATAATAAATAGGTACCACTAGGAGTCTGTGTTTGAGATTTCTCTTAATTTGTCAGTCAATGACCCCGCTACATATTTACAAGATGGCGGTAACAGCAACACTGTATTTAATTAGATAGACCAGTGCTTTTAACTTTTGAAAACAAAAAAAAAAATAGTAGGATGAAACCCATTGGAAAAGGAGGAGAATATAATAAAAATGATAGGAAAAATAAATTACGGGCGATCTGAGGTCGGGAAGTGGGGGGAGGGGGGGGTTAAAGTTAAAAAAACGGTTTATCTCAATTTCCGGCAAAACTACAAGTCCTATGAAAAAAAGTTAAATGGCAAAGTTGTAGGTAATAAAAAGATCTACAACTTTTGGATGACACTTTTTTCACATAACCTCAAAATGTATGTGAAAAATTAAAAAAACCAAGCTTTTGGTTTTTTATTTTTATATTTTACAATAATTAATTTTTTATCACGAAATTTGGTGAAAACTTACCTTTTTATGTCCCAAACACACTGTAATTTATTTGATTTATAATAATTATTTTTTCACCCTTATTTTGACTTAATATCGAAAAAACACCCTAATTTTCAATCGAAAATTCTCGTGTCAAAATATCACTTTTTTTTTAAAAGTCGGTAGTCTTTTTGTTCTTTGAAATCTCTACTTTCAGATGGTATAAAAAAATATTCACATTGCTATGGTAAATGTTCTCAGAAAATATAAAGAAACGCTACGAAATAACAGTTAGCAAGGCCAAGATCCTTCTAGCAACTCCCCACTTCTCTATGAAATACCTTTTGATCAGCTAAAAGGTATTTCATAGAGAGGTCCGAGGTTCCGTAGGTCACTCAGATACATAAGTTATCTTAAAATAGCAATAAATAGGCATCTACGCAAAAAATTTAAGCCGGTCTAGGCCTTACTACCTGTTATTTTGTAGCGTTTCTTTATATTTTCTGAGAACATTTACCATAGCAATGTAAATATTTTTTTATACCATCTGAAAGTAGAGATTTCAAAGAACAAAAAGACTACCGACTTTAAAAAAAAAAGTGATATTTTGACACGAGAATTTTCGATTGAAAATTAGGGTTTTTTTTCGATATTAAGTCAAAATAAGGGTGAAAAAATAATCATTTTAAATCAAATAAATTACAGTGTGTTTGGGACATAAAAAGGTAAGTTTTCACCAAATTTCGTGATAAAAAATTAATTATTGTAAAAGATAAAAATAAAAAACCAAAAACTTGGTTTTTTGAATTTTTCACATAAATTTTGAGGTTATGTGAAAATGTGTCAATCCAAAAGTTGTAGATCTTTTTATTACCTACAACTTTGCCATTTAACTTTTTTTCATAGGACTTGTAGTTTTGTCGGAAATTTAGATAAACCGTTTTTTTAACTTTAACCCCCCCTCCCCCCCACTTCCCGACCTCAGATCGCCCGTAATTTATTTTTCCTATCATTTTTATTGTATTCTCCTCCTTTTCCAATGGGTTTCATCCTACTATTATTTAATTCACTTTTTACCGTTTTTAGAGGCTAAAAGCACTGGCCTAAGAGTACTGTTCGCTCACTTAATAAACACACCACGTCTTTCTTCTTCACTCACACCTCATTTATCTTTACATGTGTTTGTTAGTAAGAGTTTAGATATATAAGGATAGTATACACACGATATGAACTAGATCTAGATTCATGATGGGCATAGCAACTTGGCAGAAACCTTCCGCTATGAATATAAAACAATAGTATTTTAATCCACGACGCAAAAATAGAGGTGTTAATAGTTTAACCGTAACGTGTGTGTCTGTGGCATCGTAGCTCTTAAACGGGTGAACGGATTTGATTTTTTGTAGCGGTTTTTTAGGGTTCCGTAGTCGACAAGGAGCCCTTCATAGTTTTTTTTTTATTTGTGTTCATAACTCTGTAAAACCATACACTTCAAATTTATTTTAAGATATTCCACCAGCTTTTACCCCTACTCGTTTGCAATCACCGCAGCATTTATTTTTGTTAGTAGTAACCTTTTCGAACGAGGGTAATTTTTTTCAATTACTTCTTCGAACGGGAATCCATGCTCTACAATCAAAATTTCACTATTATTATTTGATATGGACATAGTAATCTATGTGGAGATCTACTTAGTCTTAGCCGAGTGCGTGACATAGTTGCGGATGTAGGTATAATTGCTTTAAACACTGGTTGTGTTTAAAGATAATAAACAAAAAGATAGAACTAAACAAAGTATCTAAAAATAAAATATTTTTATTATTATACAAAATCAGACATGAACGTTGTGAAAGTATTACCTCGAGCAAAGCAGAAATGGCTGTTCCTAATACAATTTCAATACAATACCTAAGGCAGGCTGAGTCGTGCCAAATGTAGGCTGAGTCGTGCCAAATGTAGGCTGATTCACAAACATAGCCTGCCTCCAAGCCTACGGAAAATATGTAAATAAAGTTATTCTATCTGAAAGCAAAATTGTATTGTTATGATTTGGAAACTACGCTTCAGTATTTTGGCCAAATAAACAAAAGAAAGATTTTGAATTTTGAAACCAATTTATGTTAAACTAGCTTCTGCCAGCGACTTCGTCCGCGTGGAATAGTGGTGCTCCGCTCCTATTGGTCTTAGCGTGATGATATATAGCCTATAGCCTTCCTCGATATATGGACTATCTAACACTGAAAGAATTATTTAAATCGGACCAGCGGTTCCTGAGATTAGCGCGTTTAAACAAAATGACAACATTTCCCTTCACTGCTCTGCTCCTATTGATTGTAGCGTAATGAAAAGTATACTATAACCATCTCAGGAGTATGACAAATAATCGTACCAAGTTTCGTTAAAATCCGTCCAGTAGTTTTTGTTTCTATAGAGTTTATACAGACAGACAGACAGACAAAAATTTTACTGATTGCATTTTTGGCATCAGTATCGATCCCTAATCACCCCCTGATAGTTATTTTGGAAATATATTTCATGTACAGAATTGACCTCTCTACAGATTTATTATAAGTATAGATAACGAAGCAGGGAATTATTTAATTGGTATCAGATTTCGTATATTCTAAAGTCCGCTCTGTGTGCGTGACTCTAAATTTAACTTTTCTCTTATTGACATTGCTTGAAGTAAAAACAACTAAAATATGGTAGTACCTAGGTCCTAGATGTATGCGGGTCCTATATGCAGGACCAGTGTTAACTTGTTCCAAATGGTTGTCGTCCCTAATATTACAGATTTAGGTACGCTATTGCCAGGCAGCAAAAAGATAGGTACTGTAGAGGTTTTATGAAGAGTAGGATATGGGACCTTATTGTTTGAACTAGCCATACAATCATTTTGAAATTAGAATGAGGAAAAGGTAATTAGCAGATTTTCCATTCCAGATCATGAAATAAAATTGAAGTATTCAAAGGTACTGAATTTTAATAACGAATCCTCCACCTCTGACTACGCACACCTTAGATAACAAACAATTTTTAATAGACATACTATCTATCTAACATTTTCTTTACTTTTAAGATGACGATATCTGCCTTTGTTTTTGTATAGGATATAGTAGAATGCCGTTAGATTTATCTCCGCAATAAGTTACTGTTCAGGCTAAATTATTGATTATTTAATTTAGTACCAAACTTGATTGCTATACTGATTTGACAATCAATGGATCGTGACGTCATCCGACATAATTAGTGATAACGGTGGTGCTTTTAGCTGTCCGTCAATTATAATAAGTATTATTATAATTATGACTTTATGCGAACGATTTTGATATTCATCATAATGTGTAATGCTTACTTTACAGTTTATATTCAAGTGGCTGTTTTCCGCGGTTTCGCATCCTGAATAAACTAGCTACTTATCGTATCGTGATAAAAACTATCCTATGTCCTTCAATTCATCTCCATACCAAATCTCATCTAATCTGTTGAGCCGTTTTATCGCGAAAGCGTAGGAAACTAATGAAGGAGTTATTTTTGCAAGGATACCAATCATTGTCATTTACTCGGCACACTGGCTGAAGAATTTTAATTTTAATGTTCCCACAGATTATACAACACTATCCAAACTTTTTAATAAGCCATGATTTTATATAATATGCTGTTCTCAAGTCCTGACCGTTTCTTTTTCATTGTTCCAGGTGTATCCCTGGTGTATATACTGGCGGTCCTCCCAGGCCTGCTGCCGTGGCGAAGCGGGCCGGGTGCCTGGTTCCTATCGATGTGCCACCTCCTGGGGGCGCTGGCGCCATGGTGCGGCTCCTTCCTCTACCACCTGTTCATGAATCACACCCGCGGTGAACAGCTGTACCATCGGCTGCTGCAGCTCGACATGCTGGGCATATGGGTCAGCCAGAGCATAGGTAAGTGGTTGTTCATAGGTGGTGGTTCTTTCTTTCTTTACATTTGGAATATTTTTAGCACGAAGAAACTAGATTAAATGTTTGTAGGTTATGTATGGTGTCCTGAATTGTCGCGTTGCCCGATATTTGGGGATGGATCCCACAGAATAAGAATTCAATATACGAATATGACAATCACAATCATTAATATTTTTTATCATATTCTATAGAACTATGTTTTCTATAAGAAAATAAATTATAAAGTAATACCACCCAATCAGCCTGTCTTGTGGCTGCCTACAATACAATTGTATACTCAAATCTTTCCTACCCTTGTAATATTCCTTAGGCTAAATTTACCTAATAAATAGGTCCGCTCCTAAAATAGACTTACATAAATAGAGTACAATATCACTAACTATTTCGAAACTAGCACAATACAAGCGCGACGGACAGACAGGTTAGCTGAGCGTTATTCACCCGTTTATATCCCAGTCAAAGGTGCGCCCATTGCCTGTCCGAACCAGATATCCATGAATGTGTTTATCCAACAATGATATTGACAGATGCGTGGTTATAGGTAGGAGTGTTTCTACGATAACAATATAATATTCCTATTGTATTTTGGAATATAGAGATCTGGCTGAGTAAATAGCTAAAGCGCTTAATCATCGACTTGCGCTTGCCTTCGCTGAATCATGGATGGGCGACCATACATTTTGAGACTTCTCCGTGCCTGACAGCAAAGGAAATAATTCGTTACAAGTTGTAATATTATTATCAATATTCCTTAGATAGTTGAAGCCTGAAACTTTTGTTCATTTCTATGTGTGTGTAAAACCTCCCATTATATCGATCACAGTAACTGTAAGATGCAAAGTTTTGTCCGTTAATTCCAAATTAATAAGAGCAATAACGAGTATTTAAATCATTTGAAGTCAATCACATAAACCAAATTCGATTTACAATATCTATTATGGTGCCAAAGGATAATTCTTTAAAAGATATTTTTACCAGCAATTGGCATAAAATTGGCATTATATCCAATGTAACTGTCATGTAATTTATCAGGTTTATCTGTCCGTCCGTGTCCGCCCACAGGTTGTCGAACGCAGTCTTTAGGCCTATTACGCTTTTAAATAATTCCCTTGAGCTTAACTCCTGTGTAATATTCCGTCTCTGAGAGTGTCACGTGAAATGCCAAGCTTACTGAAAATTTATTTTAACCTGAATTGTTTCGGGGTCTGGGTTCATTGACATGGGTTTACATTACACACACGAAATTCGAAAATTAGTTGGGAAAATATATTAAAGTAAAAATATTATTTTTTATTTGAATAGTCCTTTGCTCTGGCTTTTACGAAACGTCAAGTAAGTACTAGTTGGAGGGTTTCATAAAGATTTATAGGCAAAAAACTTCATAGACACTCTTATCAAAAACAAGTGTTTACAATAGGTTTCTCACAGAATGGATTGTCCCTGAGAAAATTATACCTACAATTCAAGTGAAGCTGCTTTGTTACACAATGAAATTACACAAATCATATTATATTAAACCAAACTTTACAGTAAGAAAAATCTTCGAAGTAAAACAAAAATACCCGACACTAACGAAGGTAACTAACTTACCTATGTTAATTTTGTCTCCACAAAAGGCGTGCAAATATTATACAAGTTAACAACATACGTGCCTTCTAGAACTTAGTAGAGCGAATGGAACGACATAGCCTCCTACGCGGGGAACGAAAATTAAACTGGAACAAGCCAGGTGAATATTATCAAAGGTTCTCAAACACCGACGTGGGTTTACGTATAGAATACATTTTTAAATCGAGTTTGTATTGAAACGTTAGTTGTCAAACAACATAAAGGGCCGATTTTACAATAGTCAGATAGCTTTTATTTCAGTTTAATAGATTTTGTAAAGAAAATATGTCAAACTATTATATTTATTCTTTAGATAAAAGTTATCTGACTATTGAATTTTTAATTTTCTGATGTTAGCTAAACGTCAAAAATCATATCTAATATTATAAAGGCGAAAATGAGTTTGTTTGTTTGTTACCCTTCACGGTACAACGAATGAACCGACTTGGATAAAATTTGGTACAACGATATATTGGACCCTGAACCCGATTATAGGGTACTTTTGTCCCGCTGTGTTAAGTAGTTCCCTGGGAAAGCAGGTGAAATCGCAAGAAACTTATCACTCAAACATTATACGACTTTTTTTAAGTAACTTAATTTTATTACAATGCAACATCTTTTTAATTGCATTACGGGAGAGAATATGCAATCATCGAGCTATTGGAATGGACACTTGAAGCTGCATGCCAAGTGAGAAGAGCGTCATTACAGTGAATAGACATCGCCTCTCAAGCACAGCGCGCCTACAGACCAACTCTAATGAGTCATGCAGACTGTGGCAACTGCAGTCACACCAATATTCCATCGGAATTCCGATCTAGGTTGTTACATAGTTACCGTTTTAGTGGGGTTTTTAATCATGTTTGAGGTTTTTATTGATTTATATCGATGTGTTATATTGAAAGTATTGGTAGAATTTCGGATTTGGGTAACTTAAGGTTTGCGAGTAGGCAAGGAAGTAGAAAGTGCGGCTTCATTTGACTATCACAGATGAGTCAGAGTCAGTTAGTAAAATGACAAAGACTCGTAATCAAAATGTAGAGAGTACTCTATAGTCTATAAATTATACTATTTATCTTTATGATAAAACTAGTTGCAAAGCTTTTAGATACAATATTAACGGCTTTTAAATGTATCAATATTTACATTTATACATATATTATTATAAAAACAATACAAAGTAAACACACTCCAGTTTGCTTCAACGAACAAATGTTTACAACATTCTATATTAAAGCCGGGTAAAACGAGGCACTTTAACTACACGCCCAAAACACAGCGGGCTAAATATTTACGTATCGTTACTGAAACTCATATCATTAGCTTCTTCAGTACTGTTATGCTTTAGGATAAGAAACCTTAATGTAAAGGTCTACATAGTACAATTTCTATTGGAAATGTATTTGGCTGATATATCCTTTTTGTATACGTTCGTTATCCTAAAATCAACTTTGCTAATTTGTAGGTAAAGTTGAAAATAGCATAACATGTAAACAACAACGTCGCACATTCGAATTGGTGTTCATCCATAATATATAACAATATAATCTGCAGAGTTGTGTTGGTATTTTGAAACATTTTAAATTATGCATGGAATTTTGGGGGAGAACGCATGTGTTAAAAATTAAGCGTGGGGTACAATATCAAATTGTTCCGATATTAAGGACCCATGAACTCTGAAAGTATGCTCAGCAGTTGTACATACGACGTATGTCATCGATGACGTAATATATTCGCATTTTTCATATAAATATATTCTTTAAAATAAAATAAATCCTATTAAGGTAGAAATAAATTGTCAGATTAGTATCTCGGCAGTAAAAAGTCTTCTACATTCTACATACATTTCAGTCGCTTTTTAAATCCCGTCCAAGAAGACAAATGATAAAGACAATTTTATCTCAAAGCGTAACATTATGCGTAAAGAAACGTAATAGAACAAAAACTGAAACAACGCTACAGTCACACCAGAATCCTCGTGTAAATAAAACCTTATTATTCCACATTACCATATTATTTTCAGAAGTAACAAGTGGTGTTATTAACGTATAATCCAGATTAGGGTATTCAATAAGCATAATAAAAATGAGGTTTAATGCTATACAATTTTGTGGAAACATAAAACGAAAAAGGCATACGAATAAAAAACTTTCCAACAACGATTGGGCGAGAGCGACGCGACGCGTGATTTTAATAAGTCCTGTGGGGATGAGACGTGTAAAAAAAATCTACTTTTATATTTTGAATAAAATGGCCTAAAGCCATTGGTTTTTTTTTATTTGGTATGTATTTGTTTGTCTAAGCAATACGCAAAAACTAGTACCTAATGAAACACCTCGTATTAGACTTAGAATCGATTCAAAATACGAGTATCAGCACCGGCTGAAGTAACACGAATCAAACATGTTACTGCGATTATCTTATGTACATGAATCTTAAAAAAAAATTACACTCATAGTTAATTTTTTGCACTTCTTTTGATGTCCGTAGGTGCTAATTCGCGTTGATACGTGGCCAGAATTAAAACGTGTTACAAAAACGGTTTGTCACAAATTGCGTTTCTGAGTGCGGCCGCGGGGACTTGTCTGTTGTGGTCTTTATATACGCCCCATATGTTCAGTTAAGCCAAATCCGTTCACAATTACAAGTTTACGGGTTTTGTTTACACACGATTATATATCCTAGTGTAAATAGAACGGAGTCATTCTTTCGCACGATTGCCACGCATTTATTATGCCTATGTTGGAATTCATCCACTTTGTCGAAGGACAAGAATAAGAATAGTAATTGTTATATTTTAACTAGTTAGAGCCCTCGAAATTCTCTCGAAGAACTCCTGAATCTGTATATTATGTCATAAAACTAACCTTAAATATTTTGAGTTTGAAGGATAGGATGATGGTGGAAAACAAATTTAAAAAACGTGTAGTACAGCGAAACAGTAACTTGCATCGCAAATAAAGCAAATTTTTAATTCATGAAAATATAAAATAGGTATAAATCGACTGAACTAAAGTAGACTTCATATCCAAAACTCGAACAAAATAATAACAGTTTCTCTCAACTTTCATGTATAATATCGAATTGAAAATATCAGAAACAATTCCACCGCCGCCGTTCGCGATCGATTCGCATTCGGTTCGGTGGGAATAAAAAGCGGATACGTACGGATCGCGAATTGGCACGGAACGTTTAACTTGACCTATAAACAAATAAATGCACTTTTACAATGCAAGCGAGTTTTATTGAGAAGAACTTTTAATAAAATTAATAAGTCTTTTCCTGTATACGTTTATGCCTTGCATTCTTTGATTTTATAATGTTCAATGAAATTACGAACCAATTAAATGGTTCTGCATAACTATTATAGGTGTATTTTGTTGAAAAATAAACCTGTCAAATTACAAATATATTCCAATAGTATCTACTGCTTCTGCTAACGTGTTACTGTGGACTTTGTTGCATAAAGCCTCTCTATGAGTACATCATCCTTAGCCTTAGCTTAGAAAAAACAGGTTAATTATTTTTCATAACATTTGATGTGGCTAAATGACAATTTTTGTATGCAAATGACAGTCATCTGAACTACACAACTTAATTAAAGTCTGGATAAGGAAATACATTTTCAGACTTTCGGCCTTCTGACTAAGTAAGTAAGGAATTCCTTCTAAGGAATCGCAAAATGCAAAAACATTGTACGTAGGCACTGTTTATTTCTATATTCGGAGGCTGACTGACTAACGTACCCTCCGAAGCACACAGAGAACTCGATATGTTAAGTATAGCCTGAGCACGCAAGCACAGCTTTACTTTGCAAGTCTATCGATCAGAGCAACTGCGTAACTTAGCCACGAGCCCCACAGGACCCCTCTACGTACGTCACGTTAATTACTTTAGAAACTACGTAAGTTATTAAGCGGTAAAGTTGGAGCTATAAAACATATCGTCTAGGGTCTAGGCCGCTATTGCTCATTACTGGGAGCACGGCCATTTCAAGTTCAAGTGTGGTGAGATAATTGCTACTTAGATAAGCTAAGATACTTAAGTACCTAGTATTAAAAAAAGTAAATAAAGTAAAAAAAACCAAAACTGATATTATGCGAATGCGAAAGTGGGTTTGTTTGTTACGCTTACACGTTAAAACGGCTGAACTAATTTGAATGAAATTTTTACGGAGATAGATGGGACCCTGCAAACGGTTATGGGCTACTTTTTATCCAGATGCGTTAAGTAGTTCCCTCAGGCCGCGGGTAAAACCGAGGAAAACAGTAGGTAAGATCATTAGATTTTAAGAATAATATGTAATCCCTTTTAGACATGATTGTAGTCTTCCAATCGTTGTTAAAATAATGTTTAAAACGTTAAAACACCATATTTTGGTGTTTAAACGTTTTAAACATTATTTTTTTATTTATTTACATAAATACTTAGGTATTTTCATTTTCACGGCCCATTTTGTCCACAAAGTTTTTTTTTATTACACAGTTATCTTGACAGCCACGGAAATATATCCTCCAAGGGTCTAAAAACGCGAAAACTAACAATAAATTGCTGATAAACTTTTTCATTCATTCCATCGAAATGGAAATACTTTTGTTTGTTTTGAATAACGCACCTACCTGGCTAGAAATGATAACAAACCCCGGACTGTTGCTCCCTGGGGCGATATTACGAAACGACGCCCAATATTTGTTGTACGCTATTTGCAATTTTTCCTTTTTAATATTAAATTGAATGGAGACCGAAATTGTTCAGCAGAATTTTAAAATGTCCATTGTACACTATAATATAATAATTCATTTATTTAATGTGACTACAATGGTCCACTGATTAGTATAACTTATAAACTATGGGTTAGTATTAATAGAGACAATCAAACAACTACAGCTAAGTTACTTACCCCTGTCGCACTAAAACACTTACAAAATGTCTTAGTACAGGAGCATCATATTTATCAGCTAATGTCCTCAGTATTCCATTGGAGCTGCCACGCATTCTTATCAATAAGGACGCGGTCTTTTTTCTTATGATGGCATAAAAATCATTGATTCGCGCTTCAGCGAACATGCCCGATACGCTACAGAATCGCGGCAGCCCCAACAGAATCCTGAAACCATTATTATACTGAACATGCAGGGCGTCTAGAGCTTTACGCGTGTAGTTGACCCACAAGCCGCCCGTGTAGAAGCTTAGGCAGTAAGCGGTAAACAATGTTATTTTAACTTCTCTACTACATCGGGTGAACCTGTGTGCCAACATATTGCATCTAGCTGCTAGCGCCCTACGTTCACGTTCAATGTCTACCTGATCCCTAAGGTCCTCAGTGACATAATGTCCCAGGTATTTAAATTGTGTTGCTCTTGTTAACGGCTTTCCGCTGAGGGTAATTATAGGGTCATATGATATATGTTTTCCGGGGACCCCAAAGATCAGATATTCACTTTTTTTAACATTATATATAAGGCCGCGGCTCGACGCATATAGTTCACACTCACGCAGCATCTCCCTGATTGCACCCGCCGTTGGACCCAGTAGCACCATACTATGTTATCGTAAAATTATTTTTATATATTGTTATGATAAGTCCACTACTATGTGACACGACTACTAATAGCCCTTTTTAAACGACTTCAAAAAGGACCTCCTTCTTTTTGGAAATCGGTTAAAACAATTCACAATTCGCCGGAATCTTTTTTTTAAGTTGTAAACAATGTCTGAGTGACCTCCTATATTTAACAATCAAACAAACATTATATGAAACTTGGAAAGTCACAAAAGTCACTAGGTATCTATGAGTTGCTATACTAACATGTTTAAGTATTGTCGAACCAAAGAAATAAAACGCATATACAACATAGCAAACTTCAAGAACCAAGTTTTTATGGTGCTCGCAAGAGTTAGGCAAAACTCACCGTCACAAATATATTACCCAACAGTGATCCTGAACTTAGTTCTGGAATACGTGAGTGTGTACACTGCCGACAAAACTGGAACCCACACGTGTGTGCTCCGCTGAATAACAAATGAGGATTTGACGGAAACTCGCCGGAGTACAAGCAATGGACGACGTGGTGTCTTAGCGCTGAAACTAAACTTAAATGTGTCTTAGAAATTTTACTTGCTTAAGTAAACCAGTGAGAGGTTGGCAACTTAAGTAGTTTGAAAAGCCTTTCTGTGGTTTTGTAATCTTAAAGCTTTTTAGAAATCTATTGACGTAGAGTTGGAGTTCACTTCGGAATGTAGTTCTTGGATTAAGAGGTTTTACAGGATTTTCTTATCTTTTCAATTTTGATTTTAAAGCACACAATTGTTTTATTTTTCTATTCCTACAAATATGAAGACGCATTTTAAAATTAAATAAAATGCAGCAAGTTTAAATGTTTGGATGTTAAAAGTAATCAAACTATATTGGGGCCGGCTTCCAGTCTAACCTCCACAACCCAGTTACCGGGTAACACCACCCGTTGGAAATACTGGTTTTCAGACTTTCTGCCCTTAGATGATGATGATCTTGTTTTTTCAATCATATTTCTGTCTATCGAAAGGTATGATTACATTTTTCGTTACCGTGATAAAAATCTTCTCTAATCAATTGTGTTAAGAAACTAATATTTAAAAATAGGGAAAACAAACTCCCTGTAGTAACTGTTTTATATATAGTCATACATTATTTATGAAATACATTACGTAGCGATGCAAAGAGTATTAGAAATAGGAACCAATTCAATTACATAAGGTACAGTTTTCACATTTGTAGTTGAATCTATGAAAAGCAAGGTTTGCAGAAATGTTCATGCATTCATTCATTGAAATTAAATATATAATATGTTTCAGTTTAATTTATTCATTTTACTTCATTTATCAAACGAAAATTCAATGTTGTACACAACATATTTTCTACGAATATCTACAAAATTCTATGAATATATTTCCAAAGACTTAAAACCGCAAACTTGATGTACGAGTACAAAGTAGAAGCACAGAATTAATGTGAGTAGGTGCTGTTGCTCTAGAAATCGTAAAAAGACGGTAAAATCAGCTCAACTATTTTGAAGACAAAGTAGTTAGGTACTACATATGCAGCGAAGAGTCGTAAACTTTCATAAGTATTACCGATACTCTGTAATACATTACACTCAAATTATTATTGACAGCATCGGATCTAATAAAGTGAAGTGGAGAGCAAGGTTGGCGGGAAACGGCCACCATTTTTCATATTTAATGATAGTTTTATTACGTTTTGGAGTGAATAATGAATAGGATGGGATTACAGATGTTCTTAATGGTTTTAACCAGAACTTTACCATTGTAAATTATCTTGGTTGACGTCAAAAGGAAGTCTGCTATTGTTGATTAAATAATTAACATTTCAAATATAATTACGAGGGAAAATTAAAGATCATGTAGCTGATGTTTCAACGTAGTTATGTATTGTTTCTTACAAAGGTTTTCAAACCTAACAGACAGATATATGCGTTGTATGGTTGTTCTTGCTGGGGAGCTTTTTTGCCTCTTCTTCCCAGCAAAAACACCTAGGAAGTGGTAAAGCGGGCGTTTTTGGAGCTTTATTTTGTAAATAAATAAATTTGACGTACAAAGGTACCGATTTTCAGCTTAGTACGAATAAATGTCTTTTAGAATTATTATTTTTGAACTTATTATTTATTTCAATATAACTTCTTATATATGTTTTGTCTGTGTATAACTCAAAAAACAACAAAATACACACTTCCATTAACTCTTTCTCGCAATGAAAGCAGATGACTTTCCTAGAAATAAGTCTTTCAACAAAACTGTCAGTCAATGTGTTCCACAAATGGGCTTCTGTCACGCTATCCGAGTTAGCCTTAAGGCGGCGATATACGACTTTGCCCCTTTTAAAGCTAATGAATACGCTTTAACGACTTGCTTTCATGATTTGAAAAGTATATATACTAAACTAGAGCATATGCTTGATAATTTTGTATAACGTTTTTTTTAATTATGTATTTATAACATTGTATAAAAAAATCATGAAGTTAGGTCTAACGCAGAAGAAAAACTGAGTTTTACATAGAATTTATCAAGCGGATTTTAATGAAACCTGTACCATTTTATAGAAAAGTTAATTATCTGTCTTTTTGTATACATATATTTTTTTTTAATCGTACATTTACGTCAATTTTTGTGCTTTTGTCAAAACGTTGAGTTGAAATTACGGAGGGGCTCCACCGGGCGACGGGGGCAGTACGTCTGTGACCACTGTCACGGGTAGACGCTGTCACTCAGAGCGAGCACATTACGATGTAAATAAATTATTATATTTGTGATAAGATGACTGGTGAATTATAATTATTACATTGAAAAGGCACTACATGCGGATAAAATATTTTTTTGATGTGAATAACGTGTTTTCAAACCAAATCATCCATAATCTGTCATAATCTAAAATGTGTGTATCTAAATTTGGCAGGACAAATATATTTTGTTGACTTACTAAATAATTAAATGTACTTTAGGATTTAAATATGTATTTCTTTTAATACATTGCGTATTCATAACGAGAATATTGCATACCTCATTTAAATTTTACATGTAGGTCGGAGATAATCGTCAAAATTAAAATTCTTTCATGTTATGTTACAATATTTCCTTATAGTTTGGAATTTATAGAAATAGTAGCTATAAGTCAGGGCATGGGATGATATCTTAGAACAAAACTTAATGGTTTGTAAATAAAACGGTTTATCCATGGGTAACAAGGTGGCGCTATTCTAAATTATTACCAATGAAAATATTTTTCTAAACACGTGAATTTGGGTTCGAGTTTCTTTGCTACGAGACGAATTTGAAAAAAAATGCAGAATATGATAAAAAAATAAGCTTACGCTATTCAAAGAGTATTGTAAAATGTAAAATTGTAAAATGTATTGTATTGTCTGACTATTTTAGCTAGACCATTTTTCTATTTTGGATTGGTTACATTAGTTTTATTTTTAGGGTTCCGTAGTCCGACAAGGAACCCTTATAGTTTCGCAATGTCCGTCTGTCTCTCTGTTCGCGGCATAGCTCAGAGGCTCTTGGTACTAGAAAGCTGAAATTTAGTATAGATATGTGTATTGATCACGCCAAAAAAGTGGTAAAAATGAATAAAAAAAAACATTAGTGGAGCTCCCGAACACGTGAAATGAGGATGAATATTTTTTTTTGTTGCGTAACCCTTCATGTAGGGTATCGTTAGATAGGTCTTTCAAAAATAAAAAAAAAACTAACTTTCGAAAACTATCACGGCTAAGTAGACTTCACCGGTTACAGAGTTATAGTTGACTAACTAAGACCTACTACGGAACCCTACTGCGCGTGGCCCGACACGAACTTGGCCGGTTTTTTACTGGTAACATTGGGCAGTGATGCTTTACATAGCAACCATTTTCGAAATTTAGTAAAAACGCCAAGTAAGCAGTCACATATGATATACATATTAATCTATTAGTCAAGGTATCTAATGTGGGATAATATTATATACACACAATCTAAAAGATAAGACGAAGCATAGTGTTTTAGAAATGAAGGTCCTACTTCACTATGCCACTCTTATGTTTTATTTTCAACACCAAATAGTATCCGACAGAACGTCGATTTTTGGCTAGGCCTAAGCCGATTAATAGGCAATCGCTTAATTCTTTGGCTAAAGCCCTGATAAATAAAAAGGACTTGATCTTCTTTAATTTTTGGTCCAGAAGTCAAAGACAGAAGAACTGAAAATGAAAAAAAAAAGATATATTCAAATAGTATATTTAAGGTTCCGAACCAAAATAGTAAAAAGTAACCCTTATGGGATGCGACTTTCTCTGTCTGTCTGTCAGAGCTGATAATTACTTCAGGAATAACTAACCTTATCGATTTGGAATAATTGTTGAAATATATCGCAAATGGATAAAGTAGAAAAATACTACTTTCGAGGAAAAATGGAATTTAAAATTACAAAGTGTAGTTTCTACGTCATCATAATTATGAAAGGGTTTGATATAAGGTTAAAAGCTTGATGCATATTTTAATATTTTTTATGTTTTCTTCGACATCTTTTGGTATACGAATTAAATTTAAAAAAAACTCTCCGTAGTTTGTAAAACAAACATTCTGAAATAATTAGACTTCCGTACATTTTTCTCTTAAATGCTTTTCTTAATATGGTATTTCGACCATTTTCCAATTCCAAGGTTATGTTTGAATTCCGATGAATTGTAATAAGAAAACTAAATGAAAATTGAGCTACTGCATGTCAATTTAATAATCTTTTTATAAAAAAATCTGTCAATTTTTGCGGTGAGTTTTTCTGATAAAATAATTATAAAAAACCTTTTATTAGTAATATAAGGTAAAAAGATAAAGATCAAAAATATTTAAATCGGTAATTATAAATGATTTCAAAGTCAAAAATCGATATTGCATCTTTCTAAAAGATTATCGAAATGCCATACAATGGTAGGATTTTTTTCCATTACTTTATTACCTTCAATAATGCATGAAACCGTGGAAAAGGGTCGTACAAATTTGGTGCTTGAAAATATAACAGCTAATTCTCATTCAGACTAAGTCTATATCCGAATTTAGCACATTTATTTTTGCATTGATTTTTTGCTTTGCGGCACTTTCAAAATTAGGCCCAAAACGGGTGAATTTCCATTGTTCGTGATAGGTAAAAATTTTAAAAATCCTGGTCATAATCGAAATCTTTACTATCCCACTTTTGGATATGACATAGACATGCATTAGCATTAATTATCACGCTTTTTCAAGGTGGATTGGTGATTTCAGACCGTGTAGTCCAGGTTTCCTCACGATGTTTTCCTTCACCGTTAGTCAATGGTGTCTAAGTTATACTAAAAAAGTGCATGTAAAACTTTGGAATAGTCAGATTCGTATTTTCTAGGTTTCGAAGTCCGAATCTGCATACTCATAAATGAGATGCAGGTGCCTTAGCAAAGAAGCCACAATGACTTTTTACTAATATGTTCGGTGTATCAACTTAATAATATAAATAAAACTACCTGCAGCTTATTTAAAATATTAACATCATTTGTAATACAGTCTCACTCACTTTTAGGTCTTTAAACGTAATAGATTATTCAATTTCGGTTCTGTTGGTGTCAAAACTTAGGCCAATTTTAAGCTAATGGTTTGGCCAAAGCTGATGCCAAAGGTTTGGTCGGACACTTTACAGATGGATCAGAAACGTCGGACTAATTAACTGGCTTCCAGGCTCTCCTTACAAAACTAATATGATTTTCCTATACAAGTGAAGATGAGCTGAAGTTATTTGAGAAGCAGCAGATGTCGTAAAATGCAAATATGAAAAAAACTTGCGTGCATTTCTGTTAGAAGAGCTCAAAATGGACACCAATATGGCCTAAAAATTAACTCCTATGGTGCGATTTTATCTGTCTGTCTGTCCATCTTTCACAGCGGATTAATTCAAGAATGCTAGTTTCAGATTTTTTTCTTGAAACTTGTAACAATTCAGATCGATAAATATGTTTTGCAGATTAAAGAAATTGAAAATATTTTTGCTTTTCTGGCAAACGAAGTATGCAGTGGGGGTTGGAAATTTAAAATTAGTGTTTCGAAGTATTACTCAGACAGATGTTATTTGTATTTCTATTTTTTATATCTTAGACATGCATATCAAAATACAATATGCGACTGTCCTTAGAATCTCTACATAATATTATGGTCACCCGTCAAAGTTCTTCAAAATATAAAATGACAAGCGTGCGGTGTGCATTGCGGGGTCGCGGGGGGGAAGCTCAAGCTCCGCCCATTTGCTCAAGGTCATTGGCGGTAGTCGTCGTCTTAAATGTGACTAAATATTCTAGTGCAACCCTGCACGCGTGACGTCACGCTAATGCTCCCAATAGAAATGGAGTGCAGACTGCACGGTACCAGTCGCGTGTTAAAATTAAATTCTTCACATAGCTTGTATTGTATTGATACGAAGCTCTGGAAAAGCATCAAAATGCTTTTATGCACATTGAATAGCTTGAATAGATATAGGAAAGCCTTTTTCCTTGTAGTGCTTTCAATTAAATATTTCACTTCAGAATTAATGAAAATTAGTTACTTAAAAACTGTGAGGCAGTAACGAGAACTCTGTTTTGATCCGAAAGACTCTAAGTTTACATTCGAGCATAAGACCTATTTTTGTGATTAAGGTCTTTAACACCCCGGGGTCACTGGTGATCCCCAAAACAATAGTTTTATACATTGATTCAAATTGTTAAAATAAAACCTATGGTTTTATGTCTAGAAATTAACATTTATATTTGAAACAAAAACTATTTATCTCCATCAATTATATTTGGCAATACACTGAATGGAAATAGATACATATCCTTTGAAATAGAAGTAACTAGGAGTTGAAATCTCTAGATACTAAAGTAAGAAATACATTACATACACAGACTAGAAGAACTGAAAATCCTTTCCCCCCCTTGAACCGACAACAAAACAAAGTCCAAACACAAAAAAGCATCTTCCAAAAATCTACGTTACAGAAAATTTCAGATATCCATACAAATTGTAATTAAAAACTAATAAGTAATTCACTTTGAGGATAAAGCTGTTTGTTCGAAATACGTTAGGTATTCAGCGAAGCATTATTTTTGCATCGCCCTTGCTCATTTATATTGCACACCGGGGAGAGTGGGCAATACCAGAGCAAATAACTTTAGGTACGTTTTATAAGGTGATTAAATCATCGTCTAGTGGTCTGTGGTGACATTATTAAGCAATCAGTACTATTGACGATGTACATGTTGTCTGTGTTAATTATGATGTAATTTGTAGTGAAAACGATAGTTTACTCGAGTGGCTTCGTGTCTATATTTACGAAGCTGCTAATTATACGCTGTGTCAATTCATTTTAAAGGTTACCTGTTGATCTGTTGGCTTTTTAATTGGGAGTTTTACTTACTCTATTATATTGCTTCATTCATTTAAATGAAAGTTTACTTAATTATAAATTCATATTCTATGAAAATGTTGATGTTTGTAAATTATCGGATGGCACATAAAGACATGATATAATTTTCGACATTATTTTGATGACAAGTATGTATGTTTTGTTATTGTTATCTACTATGAAAATGAAATCGAAATCGTGTGTCTTAAAGTTACAATTACATGTTTAACAAAAGGCTTTTTAATATACGTCATTCTTGGTTAAAATAAACGGTACCGAAAATGGAACTCAATCACAACGTAAAAATGATAAAAAATTCAATGCCCTTAATCGCTTGATCCCAAATTAAATCGCAAGCTCATCTCCAAAATAGCCTTCTTTGCTGAAAATTACGTCATGACAACTCAAGACCACGTTGATATCAATCTTACATAATTTTGTTCCTCGAATTTCTTTCTGCTATGGTGAAAATTGTCAGTCATCATGCCTTTGTTGAGCCCTATCAGTCTGACGTCACTGTCATGGCCGCTCCAACTCGATACCAGATTAGAGTCTGAAGAAATATAAAAGGAAAATTAATGACTATTGCTCTTTTGATGTGGAGTTGCGAACATAAAGAAGTAGGTACATACGATATGTGAAAGAAATGAATGAAACTTCTTCGTCTTTGTGTATTAAAGGTCTGAAGTTTGTTAAGCCGAGTTTTTTATGATTGGTGAGCGGATAAGTGAGCGCCATTGTTGGTCTCGTTTTTATATGCTTCAATGAAATTCATAATTTGACTTTTTGGGATCCGTAGTCAAGATATGAACTCTAAAAATAAAACATCTCGTTTGGTATCATTGCAAAGCTGTTTATCAAATATTGTGCGATAAAATACGTTTACTCTTTAAATTCATTAGCTTCATTACTTGCGTGTTAGTTGCTTTTCGGCTATACGATAAACGAGATAAAATTATATTATATTTATATATTATTTCGCATCTGAAAGGTCTGCAGACTAAATAATGTAGACAATTACGTAACTAACATTAATTTATGGAGTATGTTTGAGTAGTTTATTATGGTGTCTTATCATTAACTGCATTATTACCCAATTTAGTTTTTCTCCTTGTTTTTATTTTTAAACATACTGACTACAAGACTATTAGTTGGTTATATAAAACAGCGTTTACAAAACTTATTAAATGAGAAAGGAAGGTACTAAAATATGGTTCAAACATTGTAACATCAACATGTTTATGAAGAGAACAGTGCAGTGCTCGGGACGAGCTGATTTGATTAAGTCTCGGTGCAGACTAGATATGTCAGTGGAAATTAGAGAAATAATGAAATTAATTCGGATCCCCAAAGCTAATGATTAAATAACTGGTTTGTAGACATCTCATGAGAATTTGTAAAGATCCAATTAGATAATGAGAGAGTGAAGTGTTCTCTTGGCTTTTAGGAGATAATCAACATTTGAATTTAGATAGGTATACAATAACCTGAATAAAGTCTAAGTACATTCTTACATAAATATAATGTGTATCAATAATACTAATGTATTTAACTTAGATTGAAAATGTCTTGACCTATAGATTCCAGGAAAAGCTATTCTCTTATATATCTACGACTTAAAAATTAATATTGTAAAAAAATGTTTTAGTTCGGAACCCTTTGCACGCGAGTTCGATTCGCTCTTGATCAGTTTTTTTAATTGTACACGAACGAAATTGTATAAACGTAACCATAAACCAACTAATATATACCCACAAAATTACGTTAAGTTGGGAGAATGAAAAAATAAACTGGCAACACTGATAAAATATGGCGTGATTAGGTAATCATAAAAACAAAAAATAAATATGTAGTTTCTTGGTTACTTACCGATGATAGGTGATGTGTTTGGTATTTTTTAACCTTCCTTTATAATTCCGGCACAATGTTATTGCACATACCGTCATTTTATCGCTGTTATTTGATTTTAACTTAGCGCGCGTAATACGTAGTGACAGTAAAGCTGCACGATCTGTACTGATCGGCGGGTAGGCACTTGTCAGCTAATAGTTAGCTGACACTTTTTGACACGTTTGCGCGCACTTGACGCTCCATCTAGACATGTATATAATTTAGGTATTTAATAAATACGAAAGTAACTTTGACTGTCAGTTACGCTTTCACGGTAAAAATGCAGACTAGAACTTTAGACTAGAACTTTCACGGTAAAAACCTATTATATATTTCTGTAGTTCTATCAGTATACGAGCGAAACTGCGGGAAACAGCCAGTCATAATTGCTTATCAACTGAAACATAACATGAAGATAATGTCGAAACAAGTCGCAACGCCGTCAATCAATTCTCAATCTTCAGACAATTCAACTACAGATACAAATAAGTTTACATATCACATCACCATACAACATTGTACAAACTTCGTAACGTACAGACTAAGTTGAACTAATTACCATAAGACTGTGTTGCATGCGAGGTCAGGACTTCAAGAGCAATGTCAGGGCTTGCGTGCTCCTCACCAGTAACGGATGAGCAAGCGGAAAGTAGCTTTATACTGTTCCTACCTCATTTGTGTTATATTAATTGTTAGCTTTACTCACAGATATGTATACAAGCTGACAGGATGAGCGAGGGACGTGCTCTAGTACATAATAACTAACGAAACATTATTGATGTATATACGAACTTTGTAAAACATGTTGAAAAAGAGTAACCATGGAGTTTCTTGCCCGTTCTTCTCCATAGGAATCTACTCTTTGGAACAGGCAAATAGCTTCAACTTTCTTTTCGACAAACTGACAGACTTATGACTCTTTGACAATTCAAAAGTGCCTGTAAATGGTCTAGTTGAAATAAATGATTTGAAATTTGAACACCACAAACAACTTTTGGTCTACAAGTTTGTAATATTCGAAAAAAAAATCACTTCCCATAGAAAAGTCGTCAGCTGATCGACCGATTCATATGGAAAGTGTTTTTTTTTTGCGAATTAACTAACTCGTAGAACAAAAGTTTTGGTGGAAGTAATCATGTCCTAGAGCACGTTCCTCGTTCATCCTGTCAGCCTGTATAAATAGGTAACACAAGTTTCGTCATTTGTATGAAAACCAGACGACTGACTACTTTCTGTAACGCTATAAGAACGTTTTAGTGATTTCCTTTAAACTAGCTAACATTTTGAGTAGTTTTTGCAGCTCAACACAGCACAATTTTACATTTTTCTAGCTTTCAGCTGACGCCTGGTGCTAATACAGTGGAGCGCGGGTATATTCAGACGGTGTCGATTTAGGTGCAATACACTCATCTGTCACACGCGAAATACACACACTTGCGTCAGGTTTACCACTCTTTCTTAACCCATTCACTGTCCGCGATTCTAACACAATAGTTAAACAATTGCTTTGTACCGCAGAGGACCTGTAACCGTACGCGTGACCTGATGATAAGTGGTCACGGCACCTTTTTGATACGCTAAGGCATCAGAATTGCGTTGAGACTCCAGAGGTAAAATTGACATATGTTTCATATACCCGTAAATTTTACCGCCACCGGCCACTCATACTTTTCGAACCAGCACACAAAAGCGCTGTTTTGCGATTAAATGGGGTATGATTTTACTGCTATCTCAGAGGAGTTCCTTTATAAGGAATTCCTTTCCTACAAAGTACAGGTCATGGGACTTAATGGTGGCCTTGATTTAGCCAAAGTATTATCATTGTTATTCAGCGTGGCAATGCTGCCAATCTTCTGAGCACATTACCGGTTGACTTCGATATGAAAAAATCAAAGTACTCAACCTTGATGCCTTATCTTATTTCATCTTGGTATGTGTTTGTATCTTATATTTGATGTTATACTTGTACTTTATTATAGTACCAGGCATTTTCGACATTTGCAACGTTATCTCAAAAGTTGGCAAAGCTGCAAGTTGCAGGTGTCGATACACAACGGTAATCACTTTTCTATCAGCTTGGTCTTTCGTCAAAGTACTAGGTATATAATATAAAACCATCGTATGGAATATATAAAGGAAACCAATCAAAAGTATATTGGAAACGGCCACAAGACTGACAATACAACAGACCCTTGAAAGTCAGTACCCCAACCAACCTTGGCAAGTCTAGCTAGTCTTTTGTTCTCTAAACCTATTGTATGGTGTATGGAGCGACTTTTTGTTGGAATCTTTTCATGTTAATTAGTTCACAATGTTCCACGTGGCGGGGCGAGGTCAAGTGCAATGTCAGGGCTCGCGTGCTCATCACTCGTAACTGATGAACACTAGCTTAGCGAAGCGAGGTGAGCGGAGCGAAGTTGGAGGATTCTGCGGGATTTTTGACTTTTGTTTCTTTTCTTTTGGGCATCTTAGGGCAGGTTACTAAGTAACAGTTCATACTTTAACCCTCTTTTTCATAATAACGACATTCGTCTAATAAGCCACTTTTAGCTTTCGAAATATTTTGTCTCTATCTGTCAAACTTCATTTTAACTTGAGGGATAAGGAGAAAACAGTTTGATATCTAAAATAGGTTTATAAGGTAAATAGGTTCATTATGAATAAGGCGGTTTGTTGTACCTAGTAGTAGGGTGTTCTTTGCAAGTGAATTCCTTGCAATAGGTAATGTGTTTTTATAAAATCATGTTTCGGCAACATTTTAATTAGACATTTTCACATTCGTTTTAAATTTTAATTGTGTAAGTTTTTATTCGGCTAGTACGCTTTACAGCCAGTACTAATATAAATTATAACCAAACTACAACAATAATAGACTTACAATCAAGTGATATGAAGTCCAGTCTATAACAATCTCTATATAAGCCGAACTGGATTTTAATTGGATTATTATTGAAAAGGAAACACTGATTTCCATTTGATGACTTTTTAATTTGAATATAAATCGAACCGACATTTACGACAATAATTTTATGATGACTCGCACCTAACATTATAAGGACAGCGATAGTATATTTCTGTAAAATCTTTAGGGATATAAGGCAATATCGTAAAAACTTCACCTTTTTCAAAAAAATACAATTTGTAATATTATTTGCAAACAGTCGCCGCTGGCCGCCAATTTTGAGATGAAATAGCTTTTCATAAAGAAAATAATGTTTATCTTCCTATTGCAAACAGCGAATCCATTACTTATAGTGTTTCTGCTTTTTATTCCAAACAGAAAAGACAAGTAGAAAACAGAAAGTCAAAAGTAAGCAGCATAAAGTAGCATTTAATTTATAGTTAAATTTGTGAATATGTTCTAGGAATATCAAGTTCCTATACCGAATCAAAATTCACGTAATAGTATTTTGTAGCTTGCACATTCTTCTACTTAAGGAATGGCGGATACAACTTTTTTTACAAAACTACTGACTTCTCTAAAATGTCCATGAAAAATCAAAAGTAAAAAATAAATGTTATATTTGTCACTACGCAGTGAGTACGAGTATGTAGTAATATATACTTTTTTATTTAAAGTAAGAAGTTATTCATAAAACTGTAAAAAAGAACTCACTGAACACGTATAACCTCAATTTCCTGCAAGTCAGGCAAAGGTGACGTAACAATGAAAGCAGTAAGTTGCATGATTGCATTTTACATAAGAGAAAGCGTTCTATTTAAAAATAGAACAAATCGTTCAGGCAGGCTCACTTAAATGTTACGAACACACGGCAGCATGACCGAAGCTTCGGACGGATTTTGTGTGGTTTCTGCACTTATATCTTTATTATATTTTTTTTGTACTGTGTACTGAGGCTGATACTACCGAGTCTGACTACACTATTTTAATAAATTCTAGGCAGAATCAGTAGTATAGTCTATATATAGTCTAGCTTATTAAATATGTTAACTTAAAAACTTAAACTTGTTGTATATGTTAAAAAAACTAAAAACAATAATTGAACTCGTAGCTATGTGTTCAAAATATTATGTATTTTTGTTTATTTGTAATAAAGATAAAACCACAGTAAATAGATCAAGTGGTATATTAGTTGTAATATAAATGATATCAGCGCCACTTTCTTCCAAGAATAGGCCACTTCATAACCCATGGCGTTGGTGGCTTTGGCAGTGAACTTCGGGAATACGTATAATATCTAAATTTAAACAGCGTTCAATAATGCCAAAATATGTTAAATTAAATACTTTTCAAACTAAACATACCTTAGCAAAAATATTCTTTGTGCATCAAGATGTTAGTCCGTATGTCCATTGTATACCGAAGTAAAGGAGTTTACTAGTTGCTTTAAATAGCAGGCTTATAATATTTAGGCCGCTTGCTTCTTTAAAACCAGTTTTAAAGAGCTTATATGTATTGTAATCTTATTACTTAGGAATAGTTTTCTATTCACCAAACATAAATAAATAAATATTCATTAGCGAAAAATAATACAAGCGGGTCTTCAACACGAAGTTCATCAGTATCCATGATCCAGTAGTCACAAAGTATAGTACGCAATGGTAACCCAACTGCTGACTAGATAAATGAAGGTAAAAGTCGCGGGGACAGCAGGCGTGAGTAGCAACGTTAAACAAAAGCCTGGCATGGCCCACTGAATACTGTACGGTGACCATGCCATGGAGTTTGTGGGATATTCTTCATGAATAAACGTCATAAGTATTTTTTTGGAGTCTTATATCGCTTTTAATAATCAGTTATTTTCTTTAAATTCACTTACTAGTAAAAGTCAATTAAGAGTGTATAAACTTAACAATGTTGCATGATTTTAAATAATCTGTGTTTTTTGTCATAAATTAATTATTTGAAATTAGTCTCGATTACCAGGACGATTAACCAGGATAGATCTACAAAACTTGTCTATATAGCTAATGGAATCACTAAATCATAATATTAAATAATACCAAAAAATAATTTGATGAATGCACGCATGTTTATTCTATGTCTCTAACTGATAGAAAACACCACAAATATACCAAAAAATACCAATAAAACTGGTCAAAGTCAATTTCGCTGATAAAAATCTAGCAAGTTTACTCGCAAGCAGTCTCGATTTCACAAAAAAAGCTTGTGGCATCAGTTACAGTCGAAATGTCACTAGGCCGGCTCCACACTAACTGGGTCACCTTATTAAGGGAATGGTCCATCAAATAAAAACATACAGAAGGCTCACCCAGGCATGCTCGTGGTAATATCACTGAGGAGTTCTCTTCCAAATGCGGCACCCTCCAAGTATTTTTACATAAGTAAAAATAATTATTCCAGTCACCCAGATAATAATGAGGTTAGACATCTTAACAGCCTGCCGGGGCTGCGGGACGTTCGAAAGAGATACCGCGCCACCGGAATACAAAGGGCTGAGAAAAGAACATGGATGGGTTTTAGTCAGTAAGAGTCTGACATTCCCACGCCACTCCACACACACACACGCTCACCCACGGCGGGAGGGTCATTTGATGATTTCCCATCCGAAAAAAAATACATCTAAACCAAGGGTGCCATGTAATAAATCTAGGCACATCACGACTGTTCAAAATCCCTTCCAATTGTAATCACCAATAGAGCTGGATCTTCTGTTCCTCTCTATACGGTGGCTTCAAGTTCGCTACTTCAGTAAAATCTTTGTTTTCACCCGCAAACGCTAATTAAACGCTTTGATAGTAATAATGAGTGTCTCCTTATTTGCATGACATTCTGCGAAGAGACACTTGAGTCGGCGTAAAGTTGATGGCTGGTCGTCTTATGTTTAAAATATTGGGACGTCTTCAATGGTAGGTACTCGGAAGAGATTTGTTTTGATAGCTTGAGATGTAGATGAAGATGAATTTAGCATTTCGGATAATATTTTAGTCGGAACTAAGATTTTAGAAACTCCCATTTTAACTGACTTTTAATTAAAGTCCTTGTGACTATTGAAAATTTACCTCCTCTATTGCTAAACTGGTTTTATGAGGAAATAAATATTTCAATGTATACCCACATGTATGTAATAAGTTATAACATAAAATAATAATAATTAAATTGTGTACGAGTTAACAGTTATCTATGAATTTTATTTTATAATATTTTCATCGTAAATAGACATCACTGAGTGTACGTGTGTATACGACATAAATATCTCTACTTACTTAGTTTGGCAACTGTAATGTAATGTAATACTGTCTATGGGTGCTTGAAACTTTGTCCATTGCATTAAGTTTATCACCAAACTGTTTGGTACTTTTCTGCACTCAACATTGCAAATTCAAAAGGCAAAAGCTTATAAAGTTTTCGACGATAATACCTAAAAACCACGAAGAAATATTTTGAGACATTTTTTTTTGTACATCTCTGTAAGTCAGGTATTTTTTTTTTAAATAAAATACGTACCTGTTTTCACATCGTTAGTACCTACATATATTAAAATTATTCAGGATGAATACTAAAAGCTCAACACATGTTTATTAGATTAAAATTTATATTTTAAAACATTTAACTAAGGCATTTTAATATTTTGGAAACAGATTCAAAAACAAAGCATTCAGCAGTAAGCGAAAAACTTTATTTGCAATTTAACCTAATAAGGGCGTTTCACTTTTAATGAACAGAACATCCCATCCGCGAACTTTGGCCGTAATAACTTTTATGTGTACACTCAAACGTCACGGAATCAGCGTTTGATAAATTATGTAACGTTAATTTCCGAATTTTCGTAATTACGTCACTGAAAGTGAATAAAATGATAAATAATATTAACAAACGATGGTATATAATGTAAGTCCTACTACATAAACACGATGCAAAGACTGCCTAGTCCCCGCTGCGGTCAGGATTAGCACGTAATCCTGGATCTGGCGATTAACTCAATAGGATCAGCTGGCTACTTTAGGTTGTGTCTGCTCTTGTCACTCCCCTGACAGATTAATGGTACATTTACGAATTACGAATTGTTTGTTTCCGACAAAACGGAAGATCGTCATAATTTATTCCTGGGAAACGTGGATTGGATAACTTTTTAATTAACTCGACGAAAACGTCATTCCGTAGAACGACATCTCGTAATATTCCGCCTCCCGACAGGTTAATAGCGACGGAAATCAATGAATTTTACTTTGATCTTCGATTCTTCGTATTTCTCACATGAAAAAATACATTTTACGAGATTACATTATACAAATTTGTATTCAAAGAATTAATTTCCTTGTCTTACGCTGGCAAACACCAACCTTTTACATAAAATGAAAACCGGCGTTTTCTTTTCCAATAGTCGTTCTCAATGTATAATGAAGGTAGGCTTTGCAAACTATCTGCAAACATGGCCATTAGTCGGCAGCTGTGGCATCCTGGCCTATTTGCCGAAGTTTCCACGTCGATACAACGGAAGATAGCTCGCTTACACTGTATGCTGCCCTAGTACACTGTAAATTAATTATGTGAGCTTCAAATTCAACAAATTTAACAAAATAATAATTTATGAATTGAATTAAAAAAAAATGTATTTTGAATTTGAAGTTACTGCATACTTAACTACATTACTATACTACATTTTGCATTAAATTTAAGAATCAGGGAAGTGATTCCGTCAGACCGGATGACGTACATATAATACCTTTATTTAACTGATATCACATTTTTTTGACTTGCAACAATAAAGAAACTATTCTATTGCATATTCATAAAACATAAAGTTCAGAAACAGTAAGCATTTGATGATTCATATTTGTATTTACGTATCGATCGTGAATTTAATTATAACACATACAAGTGATCGATTAGACCGTTTTGTTGCACGGAAGGTGCGTTTATTTTATGTCTCCTTTGTATTGCCGATATGCTATTTGATTTTCTTCCCTTTAATTATTTCATAGAACACGAACAATATACGTGGGCGCACTACCGGCAACGCTAAGCCGAGCCGATAACAGGTTGCAATAACAGTTGCTGTAACAACGCTCCGTACGCCGGCTGTTGCGACACGATAACGCTACACTTCAACCATTTATTAATTATATCGCATAAATTATGAATCAGCAATTTATAGATGGTTGTTTATTTTTTATAGCAACTGCCATTCAAGATTAAAACCAAATAATTTTGCATTTGAATTTATGTAGGTTTTTTTAATGTATTAGTTGATTTCATAAATTACCTCTTATAACTTGAAATGTAAATAAAAAACTTTTTATCTATACTTTAGAACTGGTACAGGTAGTAAATATTTTTAAACCCAGTCTTATTTTTCGTAGGAAATCATTTCCTGAATTAATTAAGTTTTAAATACCAAACGTAAATAAAGTTTCCAATTGCGTCATTGAGTTCCATTTTTTATTTATTTATTTATTTACTTTTAAACCATCGAAGTGAAAATAAGGAAAAAGGGTGTCGCGTCGTCCTGCGTCATCGAACCCCAAAGATAAACTAATGCGGCTTAAAAAATCCTGTGATTTTTACAACCAGCAAAATGTGATAAAATAATGGGAATTATTTACTAAGTAACCAATTATTTAAAAGAACATCAAGCTTATGAAAAATATCGATATATAACTTAGTTAAAACCACATCATAAATAATTTTACTTAATTCTTCACGTCGTTCTAATTCGCGGGTGTCACATTTCGCACGCGATCATGACTCGTGTTAAAAATCAATCTAGATATTGTTCTTCACACATATAATATAAAAAAAAAAACAACAAATGAATATCGAACTTATAGAAAACCAGCATATCCATAGTATCCTCGCAGATAAAGTGGCTTTCTACTAGTCATAGAATTTCTGGAATATGCTTATGTTTCGGCTCTTTCCCTCGGTTTCACCCGTATCCCGAGGGAACTGCTTCACGTAACCAGTTAAAAACTATCCTAAATTGATCCCCAGGGTTCAAGGTATTTCCAAACCAAATTTCATCCAAATCGAGTCAGCCATTTTACTGTAAAACCGTCTTAGATAGGCAGAGTTACTTTCGAATTAACAATAGTAGTGAGGATATAATAAAACAATTTTGACCTATTATAAATGCTTTTTGTAGTTTAACCCTTTAAGGCTGGCTGTTGTCCATACTTTTGTGCCGCTCTGTGAAGCGGGTAGCATTCTAGTCTAGACTGAAGTTTATTTTAAGAGCTGACCCACATTCTATGTTTAACTTACCTACCTTCCACAGTAAAAACATTATTTTATGAAAAATCTTTAACATAAATACATTAATTAATTAGTTATTCCTTTGTATTATCATCGTTCTTTGTTTTCAATTTATTGGTTTTTTTGAAGTATTTATCATTTTTTTTCATATTTGTTAATCAATATAGGTAGGTACTAGATAGAATTCTCCTAAGTTATTAGTTAGATATTATATAAAACATGCATATAATTAATGGTTCATCTCTAAGCGTGACGTGAACATAATGTTCACGTCATCCTTATTCACATCGACGCACGATTTCAAAATTAAAAAGATTGTCTGTACGTGATCCCGAAATCTATTTTAGAAAATGTTGACCTAAAAAATATTACTGATAATTCCGCAAAAAAGGACAGAACCAATTGAAAAGAACGTACGAATCCAATAGGTTCCTTTTATTAATATCAAAGATTACTACATAAACACCACTTAAGAAACCTATCGGTCCATTAGAAAAAATTAATCAAAAACCAGACTTCATAAAAAGCCCGCAATATCTCTCTCGGTTGGAAGTACCTTCGTTAAAATTGTTTAATTAGTCCAATTCCCGGTGTTAGGTCGAGCTCAAGCGGCCCGCCGAGAAACGGTTCTTATTGGAGGCCCATCGAGACTCTTGACGTGATTTCCTCCCTCCTCCTCTTGACTAGAGCACCCTCTTTGTAGTTGTAAACGGACTTTGTGGATCTGAGCTCCGAATGCTCCGAACTTCAAGTCTGACAAACGTTTAAGAGGTTTCTTTGGATATGTTTTTGTAGTCTTGTTTCATCTTTTTAAAAGCTATGCATAACAGGCATCAGTTAACGTGAGTCTCGTGTTTAGCGTTAATATTATAAATGCGAAAGTAACTTCGTCTGTATGTTTGTTGAACTTTCAGTCAGTCCGGACTGGTCAGCACATGTAGTGAAATAATACATCTATGGGTCAGCATTAGGTACTACGGCAATCAACTTAGGTTTTTTTTGTATAAATACACTGATCTGAATGATCCTCACGTTACGCAACTTTTTGTAAAAAGAACAATCAATTTTAAAAGAGTATCCATGGAGTTTCTCGCCGGTTCTTCTCCATAGGACCCACTTTCCGGAACCGTGCACCTAGTTTCTATCTTTGACATTTTATAAGAACCTGTTACTGGGGGGCTAGACAAGTGGCAAAAACGCTATAGAAACGCTATAGAATAGAAAACAAAATGTATGGGAATGACATTCGTTTACGACTAGCTATATGTCATTCCCATACATTTTGTTTTCTATTCTATAGCGTTTTTGCCACTTGTCTAACCCCCCTGGTCTATATAAAATGAAAATCATTGAGTTTGACTTTACGGTTAAACCGATGAATCGATATATATTAAATTAAGCAAAGAGATAGATTGAACTCTGGGAAAGGACATTGAATTTTGGTATCCGGGTACACATGAAGTTCCCTCAGGAAGCGAGTGATATACATCGAACTTTTGCTCAAATACATTATTTAAAATGAGAAAGTCTCCGAGATGTTTTCACTACCTCGTAACACCAAGATTCCTGATGAAAGATAGGTAGTAAGCTACACAACCAATACGGAGTTTACCACCACTAAAAGTTGAGAATAGGGGTTCGTTCCAAGTTTATACATTTAGTAGGAATCGCACGAAACATTAAACTGTTCAGTGTTGCGCGAAACTTATTGTCATCCATTTCGCCATCTAGATAGGGTTACCACCCATTCTTTGAAATAATCTATGCTAATATAATAAAGCGGAGAGTTTGTTTGTTTGTTTGAACGCGCTAATCTCAGGAACTACTGGTACGATTTGAAAAAATCTTTCAGTGTTAGATAGCACATTTATTGAGGAAGGCTATAGGCTATATATCTTCACGCTAAAATCGCTATAATTTAAAACTCAAACATTAAAGATATCTTTGATTGTACAAAGTAAAATTCACTTATCATAATTTTTTATTAGTATTAATAATGCTTGTTAAAAAGTTTACCTTTTTATTTTTGATTATTAGCATAAGTCTTGTATATTAGTGGAAGAAAGGCAAACTTTTTCCGATAATGAAAATGAAGTAAACGGATCACAACCCTACATTCTTACAAGTGGTAGTAAGTTTACTATGCACATACATTAATCTCGCTTTGCTTTAATTATTATTATTTAATTTTCACTGGTAAGTTTCTTTTAACACATTCACTTTTTACACAAACAACATTTTTCAGTTAGAGACTGTGATAAGAGTAAGTAAAAAAAAATCAAACGCGGAAACTAAAATCACTTTTGGCATAAAGTATAATTGATACCTAAATGGTTTTCCGTGTATTTCCAGTGAGAGCCTTTAACTTTTTTATTTAGTGTTTGCTCATAATTTGTTTAGTGCATCCAATCACAGTTCGAAATACTTTTACGAGTGTTTATTTTTTTTGTAGTCGCAGCAGTAAATGTAAATATCAATATAACTTTGATGGTGGCCTGCATTAAAATGATAACTGTTGTTTATCTTGAACACGTATCCATCACCAAAAAATATTATTTATATTTTATAATAGTTAAGTTTTTTTGATGTACTTAATTGAAAAATATGTCATGTCATATACCTGTAAGTAAAACAAATATCTTTATTTAAAGAGTATTGCTACTGTTACATTTATTTATAGCCTTTAATCATTAGTAGATCTATAATAAAAAATACATCGAATGGAATCTGATAAGAAAGAACAGATTGAAAAGACTGACTTCTATCCTAGTATTTTAGTACAAGTCCCGAAAAATACAATCGGTATATCATTAATTCACCTAAACACAAAGATTAAAAGGCACACAGCTACGCATTAAACCCCGCTTTGTCCTCTTACATAAGTACTTTTAACACTCAACGGAGCGGCATTAAATATGAACCATTGGAACAAGAGACCAGATTAAACTTTTAGCTCCAGCCTCAGTTCTCAAGAACATAATCTGTGAGGCGTTGCACAAGGTTTTTATGTTCCAGTAATAAGAACATTCAAGGCCGATCGCCTTCCATCAAGAAGGTTAAGTTTATTAAAAACCATAATTCCTTTGTTAAAAATACAAGGAGAAAGTTGCGCCAGAAATTTGATTACCGTCTGAATTTTTTAATTCTTTAAATTTATGTAATGTGTCACGTAAGTCAGGAGTATTCTGCGAAGAAAATTGAGAGAGTATTAGAAACTAAAATTAAATATATGTTTGTAGGTAGGAGAGTAGCTTTACTGGTCTTACTAAGGGGTACCGTGTTACCCGGTAACTGGGCTGTGCAGGTCAGATAGGCTGTCACTCCATGCAAAACACTGGTACACATCCGGTTTAGACTGGAAGCCGACCCCAACATAGTTGGGAAAAGGTTAGGCGGATGATGAGTAATTACTGGTCTTCTTTTTATAATGTGGGCTGCAGGTTCTACCAACCTAAACAGCCCTAGTGTCAGAGCTTTCTCTTATAACAAGCCTAAATTGACTTACATATATTATGCATTGAATATTGCAATAAATGACTCTTTTACCCGATTTCAGTGAAGCCCAGTTAACGTTTTTATTATTAGTATTTTATCATTAGTTAGTTGTTACATTATTCTTTGTGTCAACGAATATCAATTTTACAAATAGTACCTATTGTTTTTGTCTGAAAACAAAAAATATCATCATTACTTTAAAAAAATGTAGTACTTGGATTCCTGCTCTTATAAACAGGCCATTACTTTCTCCTATTTCAAGTACCTAGGTATTTTGTAGAATAAAACAAAGCTAGCCGCGGCTTTCATTACCTAGGTCACGCAACATATTTTAATTTAATGACTTCTTTTGCAATCACGTTATTTTTGAAATGAAAAGTTTTAATAAATGGCAACTACGTGTATACGACCCTGACTTTGTAACTTAGTAAGAATGGGAACAAGCGAGTTTGCTTCCACCAATTAAATGCATCAAATGGCTCCACATCCATGCCTAAGGCATCGTTCTGCAATACCTATAGACCTTAGAATTATACCTAATTTATCACTAATTCTAACTGAAAAAGTACCCGTGAAATTGCCTTTACAAACAAATAAACGCAAACTTGGTACAACGCCTGGTATAAAAATAATTCTATCTAATAATAGATTTAATATATAAGTAAGTTTTTTTTGCTATTGTTACTCTTTTATTAACAGTATTATTTACATTAAATAAAACTTATTACAAAAGAAAATAATAACATATTCTATAAATAAAAAAGAAATAAAATTACCTACCTACTTTTAAAAGAATCGTAAGAAGCGTCTATATTAAACACTAGCTTCTGCCCGCGACTTCGTCCGCGTGGAATAGTGGTAGAAAACCCAAATATCTTACGGAACCCTATTTTTTCCAAAATAAAATTTAGCCTATGTTACTCGTGGATAATGTAGCTTTCGAATGGTGAAAGAATTTTTAAAATCGGTCCAGTAGTTTTTGAGCCTATTCATTACAAACAAACAAACAAACAAAGTTTTCCTCTTTATAATATTAGTGTAGATTAAGTAGGTACGCAAAAGTAAGTAAGTATATTATACAATACTGGCAACTCTGTTAAGTTTCCCATTTCGAAAACAGAACTTTTTAGTCTTCTATTTTTAGTATTTTTTTCGATTCCGTGTTCAATATAAGTCTAGCTGTCAGCCTGTTAGAGCAAGCCTGGGTGCGGTACCTCGGCGTCACGGCAAAGGTCAGCTGTCACCATGCTAGGTAGCAGCGGAACTACCCTGATTTATAACATGCCATGCTAACTACCTTATTTTGCTAAAACCTCAAATACAATTTTCACATCGCCTGCTGAATAATATTAAATTATAAGTCATTATTATATTATTATGTCGTGCAAACATAGATAGATAGATCTTGGCAGTTGTTACGGGTATTCAGAAGCCAGAAAGTCTGACAACCAGCCTTACCAAGGGGTATCATTACCCGGTAACTTGGTTGTGGAGGTCAGATAAGCAGTTGTTCTATGTAAAACACTAGTACCCAGCTGCACCCGGTTACACTGGAAGCAGAAAGTTGGCAGAACAGGCAACATCTAGGCAGATGATGATATGTCATGCAAACATAATCCCATGTAATTGAATATGTTTTTTTTTTCGAACAACGAACTGGCTATCACGACTAGAAAACTGACCTTGGTGAAAACGCGCTTAGACTATTATTTATTTTAGACCCACTTGTACCACTATTCACTAAATATAATTTCCGTTAAACTAACTACTACTACTAACCACTAACTAACATATCAAATTTTGCAAGCATTCAAATAGTTTTTAGGGTTCCGTAGTCCGACAAGGAAGCCTTATAGTTTCGCTATGTCCGTCTGTCTGTCTGTCTGTCTGTCTGTCTGTCTGTCCGCGGCATAGCTCCGAGGTTCTTGATACTAGAAAGCTGAAATTTGGTATGGATACGTATATTGATCACGCCGAAAAAGTGGTAAAATAAAATTTTGAAAAATATTTTTTTTAGGGTAGCTCCCAAACACGTAAAGTGGGGATGAATATTTTTTTTCTCGCGTACCCCTCCGTGTGGGGTATCGTTAGATAGGTCTTTCAAAAATATGATGGGTGTGTGAAGACCATTTTTTGGTTAAGCGAGCCATTTGCGAAATATCTAGCTTTTCAGTGCAAATTTTTGTTCGATACGAGTTACCCCCCCCTCTAACTTTTGAATGGCTGTACCTAGAAATGTGAAAAAAATCACAGACGTAGTACATATAATGAAATTACAAGGAAAACTATCACGGCTAAGTAGGCTTAACCGGTTACAGAGTTATAGTCGACTAACTAACTCCTACTACGGAACCCTACTGCGCGTGGCCCGACAAGCACTTGGCCGGTTTTTATTCTATAAAAAATAAAAGCTAACGAAGTCGTACATCGTAGACCGGCAATTTTCCAAAACTTATCTTTTGCAATTATTTTTAATGCGATTAATAAAATGGATTTTTAATGGGTAAAAAACTTTTCATATAAAAACCTTATTGTTAACGTAGTATGATGATTTTCAATATAGCCTACATTTTAACTTTAGCTAAAAGCACTTATAGAAATCCACACAAACTTCACCCATACCAGGTTTTACAACAAGCGGTTCGATCTAATCTCAAAAGATGGGATCGGAAAATTACGTACTGGCAATGAACAAAGAAATTGTTATTATCGCTAGCGAACGAGTTTGTATGGCCCCTGAGAGATTAGTGCCGCTGTGGTTTAAAATAGGTTTTATCTTTTTCCTTGCCATTAGAATTTAACAATCATACAATAGAATAGATTATGCTTTATTGTACACCAAATGAAATTAAGCGTATACAATTAAAATATAAGTAGTACAACGGCGGTCTTATCGCTTAAAGCGAGCAAAGATTTTAAAAATATACTGCCATAGTTATCCCACGTATGATCCTACATACATATGTACCTAATTAGGTATCCTAACCAAAGAAATAAGTCATACATCCTAAAACTACAAAATAATTTCTAAAAGCTCACTGACAAAGGTTTAACATTTTTAAAACCGAAAAGCTTATCAACTTAATTCCTTTTAAACTGTTCACAAATGTTTACTCAACGAACGTTAATTCATAAATGAAATAAGCATGACGCATGGCGGGCCGACTGCTAAATTATTTCGCGGCTTTAATGCCCAAGTCAACATGACGTATGAATAAAAAATCTCCAGCGTCGAATGATGTAAAAATCTTCACCGAATATTTTCATACTCGAGTTAAACTAGTATTTGGATTTCATTTGGGTTCATGCACGCGAGGAATTAGAATTATGAGTTAGCCATTAGAAAGCGATGTCCTTTATTGTAAAACTATTTTTTTCTGCGGTCTCGCCTGCGTCCCAAGGGAACTACTTATCGCATCCCAATACATTATACCCATTCCAGGATACCATCTCTCTCCGTACTACATTTCATCTTAATCCTTTCAGCGGTTTTAACGTGAAAGCGTGACAAAGAGAAAAACAAATAAACCAACTCACTTTCGAATTTATAATATAAATAATGTTTAGGATTAAAAGTAATGTTTTGCAAGAACAACATCTCGCTGTCAAGTTTTCAGTTTCAAAGACAGGTTGATTAGTGTAAGACGGGTAAGCTTAGTGGGTCGATCCGAAACACATAAATACTTTTATACACCAATTTAACGATTAGAAAACTATTAGGTATCGTATTTATCGACATACAGCAACTGATGTTTTTTGTAGTTGTATTTTCTGTACAGAATTATTAATTTAAAGTTTAGCTTAGCTGTAGCTTGTATTTATTTTTTATATGTAACAAATATACATGAAATTGTATGTTTGAATAAAAAATCTACGCAAGTGGTCTTTAAATCTTCACTCCTAAAACATCGTGCAACTAACTTTAAATCAAAACGTTAAAACTAACCTTTTGATGGAAAAAGCTTTTCAAACAAACTACAGACAAAAAGCAGAATTAAGCTTTTTTCAATTCTGTGTCAAAGTTGAAAGCATTTTAAAATTTCCTGCGGCTTCGTGCACGCGGGTCCCAACTACTTTTACAAAGCTGTAACAATTTATATTTCAGGAAATTTAACTTCATGGATAACTAGCTTCTGACCTCGACTTCGTCCTCGCGGAATTGTGGTGCTCCGGTCCTATTGATTTTAGCGTGATGATATTGTAGCCTTCGTCGATAAATGGGCTATCTAACACTGAAAGAATTTTTCAAATCGGACCAGTAGTTCCTGAGATTAGCGCGTTCAAACAAACAAACTCTTCAGCTTTATTATGTTAGTATAGATTTAACTTAGTGTCAATAAGATACTCTTGACTTATTTGCAATAATAATATTGAATTCAATATCATTATCAATATCATAACATCAATATCATAATCCGACCGACCGACAAATTACTTTTGGATGTTGGAAAAAATCCAATGACACTTTATCCGATTTGCGAATCGTACCTAATAGCACTGCGACAACAAGACCAATAAGCTAATAAGTAAATAATACAAAAAAAAGGGATTGTTGATTGCTAGCTACAATTAAAAGTTCACCGTTGATCTTTCATTGAAAACTAATAGTTTCGTAGAACATCAAAACTGTATATGAGAATTGAGTGAGTTATATTGAAATCTTTTCGCCTCCATATTTACCCTTTAGTTTATTGCATAATATATGTATATATGTTCACAGTTGGGTAAATATAGACCGTTTGATGTAATGCCGAGGTGTGTCTAAATTGAGCCTCGAATGTATTGGATGAGAAATATGTGGGAAGTTTTGTCAGGTCAATGAAGTCTATTCATATCTTATTGATATCTTGCGTATTAAATTGGGGTTTAATATAATAAGCGTATTATGTTATTAGTAGCTGTTTCCCGTGGCTTCACTCGCATCCCGAAGGAACTCCTTCGCGCAACCGGATAAAAGTATTTTATACTAGCTTCTGCCAGCGACTTCGTCCGCGTGGAATAGTGGTGCTCCGCTTCTATTGGTCTTAGCGTGATGATATATAGCCTATAGCCTTCCTCGATAAATGGACTATCTAACACTGAAATAATTTTTCAAATCCTGAGATTAGCGCGTTTAAACAAAATGACAACATTTCCCTTCACTGCTCTGCTTCTATTGATTATAGCGTGATGAAAAGTATACTATAACCAGCTCAGGAGTATGACAAATAATTGTACCAAGTTTCGTTAAAATCCGTCGAGTAGTTTTTGTTTCTATAGAGTTTATACAGACAGACAGACAAAAAATTTACTGATTGCATTTTTGGCATCAGTATCGATCCCTAATCACCCCCTGATAGTTATTTTGGAAATATATTTCATGTACAGAATTGACCTCTCTACAGATTTATTATAAGTATAGCTATATAGATGTTAATCCAGGCTATAAACTATGTATGTACCAAATTTCATTCAAATCCGTTTAGTAGTTTTTGCGTGAAAGAGTAACAAACATACATCCATCCATACATTCTTACAAACTTTCGCGTTTATAGTATGAGTAGGATGATCTAAAACACACCGCTATTTGACCAGATAGTCCAGAATAAGTGGTCGACGAATTGACGACTTGCAAATTTAACACAATGTTACATTTTCAAAGATTTAGAATAGGGTAAACTTTTAATCCCGATTTTTTCACGTAAAAGGAAAACATCAAACTGTGCGATTAAAGCTACTTCATCATCATCATCATCAGCCTATATACTGTCCCACTGCTGGGCACAGGCCTCTTTTCATACAGAGAAGGCATGAGCACTGATCACCACGCTTGCTCAAGGCGGATTGGTGATCAGACTTTTTAAGCTACTTACGTACTAATAAAAAACTACATACATTTGTACCTATGTGAAGTTCCATACTTTCCCTGGGTCAACCCTGCCGAGCTGGTCAGAACTAACTTCAGCGCACAGTGAGTTAATCTCGTTACTTGGCGATGGCGCTCGAACGCCACTTCATTGGACATCCGAAGTGCACACAGCATGATGAATGAAGCCGATCCCAATAGAGCTTGTTACATACTGTTATCTTCGATCGACTATTTGTGGCTAGATGTGACTTGGTAGTGGATGAAATTCATTAATTAATTTTGATACTAAGTATATGTAAAATGTTAGCTTTTTGCAATCCTTCTCCATCTATACAAATAAACAAAATTGTAGGGTTTGTTTACCATATACAAATAATTCAGCCTTTTACTAAATGAATACGCACTTTTACACAGTATCTATACCAAAAACACATTTTTTTATTTTTGTCTGTGCCAAAATAGCGCAATGGGGGTGAGAAATAGGGCTCTGTAGATTACAAACACAGGCATTTATTGCGTTATTGAATTATTTATTTTTATAGGATTCGCCACTGGATTATATTGTCAGGATATTCCAACTCACATACGTGATGAAATGATAAGTGAAGAGCGTAGCAGCGTAGCGCCGTAGCACTAAGCTAATATCCCGCTAATACCGTAGTGCTACGAGCTACGGCCGAGATGAATAGCGTTACACGGCTCGCTTCAACGCAGACAAAACTGTGAAGCCGTGAATTGTGTGGAGTAACACTAAAGCTTTGAGCGAGAATATTATTGTTGTAAATTAATAAATATATATTTACTAACTCAGAGCCAAGTTGCTTACCTTTAAAATAAGAGCTATGTAATACTGTTCCGCTGACATAAAATGCGGAGAAATTATTAATTAAAATAAAATAATTAAAAATTGCAACGGCTCTAGCAATTAGTTACTAACATTCTTACAAACTAGTGATAATGAAATACAATGCAAAAAATATTCGTCTTACCGTGCTTTTTGAAACATCGCGCAATGAGCACACAAAAATTGTTATAATTCACCTTTTGACGTAAGACGTAACCCCCATGCCAATTAGCCATGGAGCCCGATCGAATCAGAACCAAAGAATTCGTTCATTAACTGCGACAGAGCCCTAGGTATTCCAACACCGCGGCCGCGTATAACTTAGTCCCAAGATAACAGAACAAGTCCACAGTAAACATTCCTTCCGAAATCCAGGTCAGTCGTGAAATAATGCTCGAATACGTAGCAACACATAAATAACTTGAGCCAAGTTATTCATATTGTTCGGGACCCTCCCGGCTTATGCAAATATATAGGATCGGATCATATGTAAATATACAGGGGAACACGCACGGTTCCCGGGTAACTTTGTGCTTTAACTTGTTGGAACGGAATTAAAAATGTTGGGAATTAATCAGTGAACACTGTTCTATATAGTAATAGTGTGCGTGGAAATAAGTTCTAAGGAAAAAGTTTATCTCTATCTATTCGCTCATTCTACTAACATCGTAAATGCTAAAGCTTGTGTGGATGTATGAATACATGTATGTATGTTTGTTACTCTTTCATGCAAAAACACATAATTTATAATCTGGATTCAAAAACAGAAAACTTTTTATCCCGGTGCACCAAAAAGTTTTTTATTTTTTTGTATTACATTAAGCGCCTTATGCAAATCCTTGCGAATTCTTGCTTTACATGCTGTCAGTTGCATTGCTAAAGAATTCACACTATCATGTCCAGCATCCAACGTATCCAGCATGCTAGACGAAATAGAACAACCTAAGTTAGCGCACGTATTCTTCGTCCAACACCGCAACAGCCTGGTGTACAGCAATAAGGACCGTGCGTATGGCGCTTAGATCATATCAAAAGCAATGTTGCTTATGTATAGGTACATTAATCAAATATTTAAGTCGTTTATTCTATCTAACACAGTGCTTCTCACGTCAAAATATAACAAGACTGAGTGAGTCTCTGTATACAATGCACTATTTTTTTTAAATTAATGAATCATGTCAAGCCTTTTCCCCAATATTTTGCAAAAGCCGGGATAAAGTCAAAAGTTCCGCCTAAAACTTGCGGTTGTACATAAACCGCGGATTGTGGTGGACTAACTCCACACAGGCGTGTTTGGGCAAACTACTGCACAAACACAAAGGAGGTCTTTGAACAGGTTTTATATGAATAAGCTAAGCAGATTTCAACATTTTAACAACCTTAAAACGAAGCCATTGTGAAAACGGACTGCACGGAAATAAATCTCGTTTTTTGAGTCTCTTTAAGAGGGATACTGTAACCAACCGACGACGGTATATATTTTATATATATACTGGCTCTGTGGCTGGCACAAATGGTAAGAATAAATAAAACTTAAAATCTTATTTTTTAAGAACAAGACAAGAAAAAAATACTCGCGCAAGTTTATCCAAAATTCACTTTTAGCAGATGGCTTCAGATGATTTATGAATAGACACAGAACACTTTACGTATTCTTATTTTCTTCGTAAAGAGGCAAATGGTCTTATATTAAGATAGTATACATTGACGATAAATAAATTTAATCTTAACAGCTAAGCCATAAAATATGGCTATATTTTATGGCTTAACTGTTAAGATTAAACTTATTTCCATATTTCATTTATTTTATTTATTTATTTATTTATGGCACTCCAACGACTTATTCACTAATACATTTTAAGGGTAATCTTACTGTAAAACTTAAATCTAGAGTGAACTTGTCACTTAAAGGTGTGCACAGCACTTACATATTTTTAAATTATGTACTTTACAAGATAAATTTTAAAATTACAAACGCCAATATTAAACGACTTAAGAACTGAAATTGAAATTGGCTGTATATTAATGTATTTTTTTTTTAAATTTTTATACAAGAATACATTTTATTTCTAATATAATAAATGATAATAATACTAGATAAATAAAATATTAAAATTATAAAAAAAAGAGTGTTAACTCGAAAGCAAGTGCTTGCGAAAATGCGACAGTTTGTTAGCATAGACGTCAATGCTATTAGATTCATTCATTTCATTCCATATTTCAAGAGTAATCTTCGAAATAACTTTGCACATAGTTCTTGTCTACATCTACACTAATATTATAAAGAGGAAAACTTTGTTTGTTTGTTTGTAATGAATAGGCTCAAAAACTACTGGACCGATTTTAAAAATTCTTTCACCATTCGAAAGTTACATTATCCACGAGTAACATAGGCACAATTTTATTTTGGAAAAAATAGGGTTCTGTAAGATATTTGGGTTTTTCGGACACAAGGTGTAAGAAATCAACCAGAAAAGTTACTTTTTTTGCGTACGCTGCTAATCTCAGGAACTACTGGTCCGATTTGAAAATTCTTTTAGTGTAAGATAGCCCATTTATTGAAGAAGACTATAGGCTATACTTCATCACGCTAAAACCAATAGGAGCGGAGCACCACTATTCCACGCGGACGAAGTCGCGGGCAGAAGCTAGTATAATATACTTCCCGCGGTTTCACCTTTGTCCTGCGGGAAATACGTGATGCATCGAAATAAGTCTTACAATACTTTACCCGGAATTCAAGCTATTTCTATACCAAATTTCATCAAAAACGTTTCAGCGGTTTTAGTTTTAGATTTAAGATAATTCTAGAAAATATTCTATCAACATTAAATATGTATTCCATTTATTTCAGATAAAATGTCGTATTTTTTCTTGTCCAAAAAGCCCGCTTTAACCGAACTATGTAGTGTTAAAGACATTGTTTCGATGTACGATAGAGATAGCGCTATCCAGCTTGTATAGCTCCATCTCTTTTACTAAAACACTGATGGCACAGTAATACGTCATGTCGCGGTCACAAATTCAAGACTGTCTCAATAAATTAGTGCGGTCCATCAATCTCTTGTTCAATAAGAGTATTTGTTCGCAAAACAAAGCGATTTCTCTTTGCCTAGAGATAAATACGTCACAGTATATATATCTTGAATTCATGAGCATGATTTAGCTGTCCACATAGGTAGGTTAGATCCATCATCTCAAGATTGCTCGTTGGTTTATAGTCGCAAATGCAACTGCTATGAACAGGTTCTCGGATTCGATTCTTGGTTCGGGTTGAAATTGCTGTGTGAGTTTTTAAATAAATCACAAAGTATCGCGGAGGTTAAGCCGTCATTCCTGGTTGTTACCTTATTTGCAGTCGTTGTAACAATTACGTGTCAGGCGTATTTGAGAAAACTTAGACACTAGGGCTTGTTAGGTTGGTAAATCCTGCAGCCCACACGATGAGAAGAGAGAAGCCACCTGACTGACATTAGTGAAAATCAATGGGTATTATCAATTCTTGTAACGATTTATCTATACAAATGCACAAAATCCCTATTTAGTAAGTAATAAAGCGCCTATTTAGTCGAATTTGAAGGCTAAATACCGATCACATTACAGGTGGGATACGAAACCACTCAATGACGCCATGTTTGAACAAGATCCGCGCCACTCAAAATCATAACACTTGTTTGGTCAGGGCGGATTTCATAGCGAACATTTAGATTACCACCAACCCACCTACGGGATTCACGAACAATGCTTATATAGGTGTACACGTATGTAATTTGGAAATGTAAATACGGTCATATAAAACAATTGAAACAAATATCCTTTCAGCAATAATGAAGGCCGTTCTTACACATTCTATTGAAACGATTCGATGATCAATTCGAATTAATGATAATGAGATAAGATTTTGGTTCTTGAATAAATGGAAGACAACACTGTCTGACCAGGAAATCGAATCCAGGGGCCGTACCACAACATGTTTTTACAATCACTATTCAGGTTTGAGAGAGAGATACAGCTACTAATGTCGTATAACACCGTCTCTTTTTCACAACGAAACTATTCCTGCGTTGGCACGTCACGGTAAGGCCCTCTTTTTTTCGGATTGGAAATCGTCAAATGGAAGGAAGGAATTCCCGCTATGGGTGGGGCGAGAGGGAGTGTCAGGCTCTTACGGACTAAAACCCATCCATGTTCCTTCCTCAGCCCTTTATGTTCTGGAGGCGCGGTAAGTCTTTCGAACATCCCGCAGCCCCGGCATGGTAAAGCCCCTGGACTATGCTTGCGGCTACTTGATCAACGAGGCTAGTGTAGATAGTTTCTATTAATCAAGATAAAAATCTAATTCCTAGAACGTGTTTTAATAGAATTATCGGAATATTCACTTTAGAAGCTGATCTAGGGCATTGCCTTTGCACAAGTAAACACCAAGTTAGATTAGCTTGCCGGCTTAGATTAATACTGCGAACTGCAACTTTGAACCTTAGCACATTATTAATTAGCTTCAACTGTTGAACTTGTTATTCAAACATGCATTTCGCACTGAATTATACAAGTTCATAGAATATGTATATAATCCGTCCTATTGAATTTATGAAATGCTCTGGTAAGGTAGAAGCGAGCATTGATCCCGTTAATGAGTGGAACTGATTTTCATCTGAAATACTAGTTTGTATGTACTGGATTTTGTATCATTCCTAAAATGACCTTGACAAGACAATAGACGAAGTGGGTTAGCAAATTTGCAGCTGCACCGTGTGTGGTGATTTTCATTCCCGCACGACACTAACAATAATTATTCTAGGTCTAGATGTTTTTGCATGTGTAGTATTGTAAAGGATACTCCTATGAACGTACGTTCAAACAGTGCTGATTTTCAACCTAGAGTCTTAGATAGTTTTTTTAATTTTGGAAACATGGGCGTGTTTTTCCGATACAGTAGAAATACAAGGTCAAAGGGGGACAAAGTTTAAAAAAGTCTTGAAGTTAAAAAGGCTACTTGTAAAATTTTTGGAAACTGAGCTGTCCTTTCTTACATGGGTTCCTAAAATTAAAAGTACGTAAAGTAAAAAGAGTAAATGAACTGGCCCGGCTGTCTCCAACATCTTATGGTTGTCTACCTCCTGCATTTAATTACTTAGCTCTTGGTTGGCTCTTAGTTTGCTAAAGCAGTATTATGCCAACTCTAGGCACAATACATACATACTATAAATATATCAGAAGCAAGTTAGTGCTTAGTACAATATCTTATTTCAATACAGTGAAGTGAACTGAATACGTTATTAAAATAGTTCGTATAACAATAAATAATGTTGCCACTGAAATAAACTACCTAATATTTCATTAATGACAACACTGGCCAGTGTCATTCAAACAAAATTATTTTGTTACAAAATGTACATTTTGACTTGGAATAATAATCTATATTACTTGATTTTTTTATATTTAATTTATATATTATATTTGAATCTTATATCGCCATAGTCACATGGTATAAAGTACTCTAAGAAGAAGGGAAGCTACGGTGATCATTATGGAGACATTGATTGATTACGTGTTCGATGGAACCAACTGTGCAGCTCTGTTTTACGGCGCGTTGTGTCTGTATACGTACATGGCAATACATTTAAAATATAAACGTATTAAATAAATATAATTTCTTTAGTTCTTGGTTTCTTTAAGAAAATCAAGTAGGTAATTACTTTGTTACATAGAAAATACGTTTTTGAAACACGGTTGATTTCGGTAATTATTACAAAGATAATTACGGTAGCCCCAAAAAGCTTAGGCATTGACTAAAGGAAGCTTATATAACTTAATTTGTTCTTATGTTTGGATCACTGGTGACTGATTTCACTTTGTAGAAATTGAGTTATTACGTCTGACTGATAAAAGATATATAAGATCCGATACTAAAACCTCAAAAAAGGATTTCGCTACGTCTAGGATCTCTAATATCAGTCAGCCGCAATAACTCGATTTCCATCATAATTAAATAGCAAAACAAAAACAATAACAGCGTACTCAGCCTACAAATAATTCTACATTCCAAAATACACTAGGGAGTTTAAAAATAATAATTTGAAAACAAAATGATCAACGAGCAACGCTCATGCTCCATCCAAAGTTACCAAATACCACGAAAACACTGTTTAAATTCCCGTGACCCAGACGAGGGCATTTTTGCGACAGGTCGGTTCCAACCAGCGGGTAGAAGACGATTTATCCTAATTAAGTTACGGCGGAGTGACGGGCAATGCGTTACTTTCGGACGCCCGAACCTGGGCATGACGTTTGGGCTCAGTTGAACATTAGCTGTGGGTACAGCGAACTTAATGTTCTTACACACTCCCTTGTTAGATTGTTTTGATATTGTTCTTTAGTGATGGATGTAATTAACACTATTATAATTGCTTCGACTCGAGTGACTGCTTAGCCGGCTATAGTCTTATTTATATATTTCACTAGTTGTTTCTTGCGGTTTTACCCACGTGCCGATGAAACTACTTTACGTACCCAAACAAAAATTGGTCTATAACCGTCTCCAGGGTCCACTATATGTCTATAACATTAGTTAGGATTAAAGTCAAACATAGATTGTGTAGGTTTTAATTAGGAAAAAAACATTTTCTAATTGGACTGACTGTTCCTGATATAAGGTCTTATGGCAATTATACTTACTACCTCATTGGGCTTCAGGCAAGTGCAACTGCTGAACTTAATTAAGGTTTTGCATGGATTCGAAGGTATAAAAGGCTCTTTAGTTGCAAGTACCATAGTATACTATAACTTGTAAAGTCATGTACACTAAGCTCAAGTGTATATACATACGAGTACACACGTAGATCCAAATAGAGTATTCATCTCAACATATCAATGTTATCACCTTCCATACTCATAGAGCTCTAAGCTAAAGTAATGAAAAATACCAATAAAAGCCTAACTAAGCAGACACCATAGCTAAAGATAACGTTTCTAAATGAGTAATTGTTTTGTTCAAATTAATATTGACAGTAAGTTCACCGCAGCTGCGAAGTTGTGTACTGTTACAAAGCTGTTCTAAAACTATCTCTCGGATACAGATTACGTGCCGAGCTGAAGCCAATCGGCAACATTTGCTTGTGAAGTTGTTGTTAGTAACTGTCATTAATTAAATAGGAGTAACGAAAACCTTTTGTATTTTTTGTTGTTTAAGTTGTGCCAGAATGGAAAGAAAATATCGTACACATATGATATTGTATGATAATGCACACGCAAAACACTTGCATTGCATTACTTATTTTATGCTTCTGCAAAAAAAACTACTTTTTATATATGTCCATGAGACGTGCCACACTGCGCAGGCATACAGGTTGCACGCTTTAACTACATACCGCTAAAAAGAAGTAAAATTTTTCATCTACTTCTGCTACGAAATGCGTAGCCAGCGTAGCTGTAGCCGTAGCAAGGCTACGTCAAACAACTCAAGTCGTTACGAGTCCCACATACAAATATAAAGTGTTATCTTTATGTATGCGTATGTCAGGATTTAAGCGTAGGTGAGTCAAGTACGCAAACATGCGTAACGTACCGTAATTTAATAGTATAGTGAACGAACAGGGCGGTTCTGACTACGTCAGCAGCATTTACTTGTTAGCTACGTTGTGTACCAGGCTTAACTCATTTAAATGAACATTTGCAGGAGCTAAAACAGAGATTATTTTAATAACCAAGAATTAATCATTTATTTAGTTTTAATTTTAGTTTTAATATCTACAAGTGTAAGTATAGTATAAGTATTGAATGATAGCCAACTTTACTTTACTTTACAAGCAAAATAAACCTTTGATAGTACCTACAAAAATACGCTCGGCTCTAATATTTTTTTTGTCTTTATATTTTCGTTTTATAGTCTAACGTAAATAAACCAAACCTTTTTGCGTGATATAATAAATTCTATTCTATAATGAATGCCAAACAAATTCTAACTATAAAAATGTTTTCATTATCTAAGCCATCCATTTTTTGTATTAATAACAGAAAGGTCTGAAGAGAGAGAAAGATCTATATATGTAACATGAAAATCAAAGAAATCAAACTCAAATTATACAGGCGGTAATTCTATAGTTGGGTGATATACTCGTGTATACTGGTCTAGGTTTTCGAGATAGGTACGTTTTTAGGGTTCCGTAGTCCAACAAGGAACCCTCATAGTTTTGCCATGTCCGTCTATATGTCTGTCCACGGCATAGCTCAGAGGTTCTAGGTACTAGAAAGCTGAAATTTTGTAAAGATATATATATTGATCACGCCGACAAAGTGATAAAATAAAATTATGAAAAAATATTTTTTGAATGGTTGTCTTTAGAAATGTGAAAAAATTCACAAACGTAGCACATGAAATAAACTTACAAGGAAAACTATCACGGCTAAGTAGGCTTAACCGGTTACAGAGTTATAGTCGACTAACTAAGACCTACTACGGAACGGTTGTTTTAGATAAGTTAGTCTTGAGAATATTAATATTGCAATAATCTCTCTTGGTTGCTTACAGAGCGGTCTGTAAGCAACAGCCTCCACTAATTTGATGATACCGCCTGTGTAGCTGGCTAGTTTCCGCCCAGTGGCCCACAAACAATACCTATAAACTTTATCGTCCAGCTTTAAGTCCGCTTCTATTCTTTGAACACGTTTTACTGTCGCTCGTTCTACGGAACCGTAAAGCAAAAATATCATCAGGCTTACAGCGGAAAAGAATTTTGCAGTTGTTTTAAAATATATTGTAGTGATTCTATGAGAATTTTACGTTACTTATTATGATGTAAGTATATAGTATTAGTATATTGTATGTAAGCCTATGAGGTGGACTGACCAGATAAAAGCGGCAGTAAATGGCTCATCATCACTACACGAATGCACGAGGAAGGCGGCCATCAGAGAGGAATGGCGGCGTGTTGTTAGGCTTGCCACTAGCACCTGAAGTGATGACCACGACCACTCTGTCAAGAGTGATAACGACAAAGAAGAAGATATAGTATTGAAACCAAAGAATTGAAACTATCCTTACTAATATACAGATCGGAAAGTAAGAAGTGTTTTTCTGACTGTTTCACATTAATGAAAATCGATGTAGAGATTTGAGAGATAAATGGAAACCTGGGGAATAGGATAGGTATTAACCGCGTGTGCGCATAAGATAAACAATGAAACTTTTCAACCACCAAACGAACATCACTATTTAAGAAAATACTCTTTTGGCATTACTTCACGACTTAGAGACAAACAACACACCCGCGCATTTTTCAAATTATCTTATATATAAAAATGAATTGCTGCCGTTCTCGAGTTTTAGCGTAACGAAACGCTAAAACTCGAGAACGGCTGGGCCGATGTAGCTGATTTTGGTTTTGGAATGTTTGTCATAGTCCAGGGAAGGTTTTCAACGGTGAGAAAGAGTTAAGATAGGTGTAGGTGATACGAAGTTCACCCTGGTCATCTAGTGATGGATAAATGTTTAACAAGAAGAAACGATCATTTAAAAAAGATTCAAGCCCTAATATTATCTTTACTTTGTAACCCAAATAACCGTTTCTTATCGTTCACTGAAGTTCTTTAAGATCAATTGAAGCAAAGGACACTTGGCCTAAAGTGGACAGCACCAACAGGTTGTGTCCCAACCACTACAGAGAAGTGGATATTATCACTTGCCTAATTGCTTTTGATTGGTCTAGTGGTCGCAATTGCGACTGCTGTGAACGGGTTTCGAGTTCGATTTCCGGGTCGGGCCGAAAATGACTTGTGGGTTTTCAAAAACATTACAAAGCAGCCCGGAATCAGGCAGTTGGATGTGATACACCCTTGTACTTTGGAGGGCGTTAAGCTGTCGTCTCTGGCTGCTACCTTGATAACAGTTGCTGTTACAATTCCACATAGGTCGAGAGAGGTCGTTAGGCGGATTTGAGAAAACTAACACTAAGGCCTGTTAGATTTATAAAACCTGTACAAATACATTTCAGAAGAGTTTAATGTACAAATGTCAAATCAATTTCGCAGCTTCACAGTAATCCACAAACTAGAGATAGTTGCCGCATCAAATGGCGATTAACTTGAACGATGGTGTGGACAAAGGATACGTCACGAACCGAGCCAAAGCGACAGTGTGTACGTGCCCCAGTTATGAGCAATGCTCAAAGATCGTGTGTGCATCTGTACACTGTGCAGTATATGCGGTAGTTTATTTGCTTGTGACGTGACACAAGAGTTACCATGTATACAGACTAACTTGGAACGCCGGCGCTGCTTGCCAACTCAAATACGGGCAAATGTCATGTGTAGTATCGTGGAGGTAGTTTCGTTTTAGTTTATTTAGATCGTGTGCTTAAGAAACTTTTCTTCTTAATTCCTCTGATCAATAGCAAGCATTAATATGGGTCAGTAATCTAACAAACGGAGTTATCCGTCATTCATTTTATAGGTAATGTTATCATCATGTAGTTAGGTGGTAACTATTCATGCGACATGGACATAAAAATCTATTAAAACCTTTCAAAATCGTCTGGCTGTCTCCCTCAACACGCAACTGTGTGTGATACTCATATCGATACTATAGTACGATAATCATGTATGTCATACATCACAGCTTTTTGTATTATATACCAAAATCTAGTCGCTGTAATAAAATTATGTATAGGATGATACTCGTACGTACATCTTAAGATGTTAAAAATATAAAACTCAAACTCCATTCTCAAAGCACATCCGACTTTTCGCGAAGCATCCCCTTAAGCTAAAACGGATCCGACTTTTAACTAGAGCGTCGCCTTAAGCCTCGGTGGACAAAAGATACATCAAAGTATGACAAGTCTTTGTTACAGCTTCATACTCTGGGGAATCGTAACTCGCAACTCGTAAGCCGACAAACTGGAACGCATTTGCCAATTGAAAACGTATGTGCAACCTTACGTGAAAATATGTTGTTGCTATTTTATTTCCTTTGTATTTTAAAGCGTTTTAGGTCTTTGTATGAGATTACAGCGTATGGAAAATTGATTTTTTCCCGTCGTAATATGATGGATGTAACGATCAATAATGTTGCTTTGATTTAGGATAAGTTACACGTGCTTATAGGTAGCACGAAAGCTTGTTCATAAATGACATACATATAAAACTAAGCAACCAGCTTTTGCGGTACTCATGCTTCAACATGCTCAATCAAAGAACTGAGCATGCTACTAATATAACCAAAAGAAACCAGGATATTTGTGCACATGCACAAATATCCTGGTGAATTCTCATTGCATTGGTCCATCCCCATTCTATGGTTGAGTTGTAGCAGATTATAATCACTAGAAGCCACAGGGTTATCCAAACAAGGTCAAATTCAACTACTTTGTCACCGCAACAATTATTAAGGCAAACACCATATAATCTCCTCAAACTAAAGGTGAAAAATGTCTTTATTATGTGTTAGAAATAGAGGCCATTTCCCCCTTTATCGTTCAATATCGAATGACTAATCTTAATACGTTAAGTGGGGAATCCCGGAGTGACGTTTTTAGAGGGGTTCTAAAACCACAAACGCGGGAGGGATCCGAAAATGCGATGCCACAAAGCGAGGGGGAAATTCAGGAGTGGATTTTCACTTTGATAGTTGACCCTAACACTTAATTAAAAAAAATCGATCAGTTTCGATGAGGTATTGAAACGTAGATTATCTTTTTATCATCACTAAGACACGATGAAGAAGGTCGTTACGTAATAAGTAAGAAAGTGTCTGAGATATTTGAAGGAAGGTATAACTCTGTTTCTTAGCAAGTGCTTCCAGATTCTAAGATCCGATTATTATCTGGTACAATAAGAACTTTAAGTTACTCTTGAAATGATATTTTACCGTAAATAAATACTGACACATCAGAAGCAAGTTTTGATTCTGGATTTCGCAATTTTTTATTTAGTTTTCTTATTCAAGTTTTATTACATACACATATGCAAAAAAGCGGTGGCGCTAGCACTAATGTGCTTTGCCAGGACAATAATTTAAGCTGCCAAGGTCACAGAAAAACTTCATGAAAATGAGGAAAATTCTTATGCAGTCACTGGCACGTGCTTCATAACGAACTTTGCATATAAAAAAGTTTCCCTGCCTAGTTCAACAAAATAAAATAACTTGATAAAGCCTTATTTTCACGCGCGATACCGGGGTTTATTAAAAGTGCAGTGTTTTTACACAAATAGTTTTAATATTGGATACTTGCCTTTATCTAGCTGAGTAAATATTTTTGAATTTTCCGTGCAATTTGGAAAACTATCAAGTTAACAATACTCTGTTCCGTATTGGCATTTGTCATACAATTGGTAATCTAACTAAACTGTCAATAGTAAATACTGAATAGCTGTCAAAGTTTAGCAAAACTTTCAATTTATTGGCGTATAAATTGTTTCGCAATTCGTAAAACTATGCAACTTTGGCAGTACATATATTATATTACATGATTTTACTTGCAGATAAACAAATGTAAGTTTCACAATAAAATTATAAAAAAATGTATTTTACAAATGACAATGAGTATAGCAATACTAAAAGCAAATAAATATCAGCAGTCGTCGAACTAGGCAATGCTTAATTCAATACCATCTATGTTTTTACAGAAAAAAACGTGTTGGCGTTTTGATTAGACATTTCTAACGTAATCTCATGAAATTACAAAGTACACTTTACTCGAAACAACAAATGCCCAGCTCCGTTTTAGTTAAAACAACCAACATTTTTCGCTAGAAATCCACAAAATGGCAGTGCGCACTAAGCCTCTTAAACGAGGCTCAGAGAAAGGGTCTTACATTTTCCTCGTAACATCTGCACGCAAAATAACATGTCTTGCTAACCGACAGGATTTATTAGCTACAATAAAACTTATTTCGGAAAGGGTCATTAAAAACACATCTATCACTGGATTGACAGCCAACGAGGTAGATTTTTTGACGTTGTACAATATGTAATCACGGCTAACTGATGTAATGACTCGCGAGTTCTGCTGGTCATTCTTAACATTAATGGTCCAATATGTGGGTCAAACTCTGTTGTTATTTACCCTTTACTACGAAAACTTAATTTGCTGATGAATCATATATATATATACTACATACATATCTGCTTGCCTGCTGATAAATTTCTAATCTTAAACTTCCACAGTTTCAAATTACACTGAGAATCGAAATACCGTCTTTTCCTAAAGATCTAAATGATACAGTACTCCTAAGGTCTTCCCTGTCAAGTACAGAATACCAGGCTCCGAAGTTTTCTTAAACATAAACTGAAAACCTAGCCGTATGTCAATTAACATTTAGCACTCACTAAGCATAAGTAGGTACCCTGGCTGCAAGCCAGGCTAAAAGGAGTGCAAGAATTTAGTGTTCCAAGTGCGAAAGTTTTACACAGTTTTACTCATGATATATAACTTCCTGTCACAAGTCACAGTGACCCAGTTTTTATGCAATTTTCTTTTATATTCAGGATCACTATTAGTAATCCATATTTACGTGGAAGATTAGTTGTAATTCGGTTTACTTTCCCAACAGCATAGTTGCTACAAAGGATCAACCAACTTTATTGCGTTACTTTGACTTTTTCGCTGCGTTGTCCTATCCGAATTATTATTCCGATGTAATTCACGCTAGTACTTTATTTGTGGATCACTTCCATGTGATCCTTGGTCTTGGTCAATATACTCGGTCTTATTACCCACTAAAAGCTTCTTTTTCTTTTGTCTGCAGGAGCGATCCCCATGGTGACAGCAACAGTGTACTGTGCGCCGGCGCCGCTGCGGTACCTCGCGCTCGCTGTCTACAGCCTCGGCAGTTTGCTCGGACTTTATAAGGTAAGGAACAATACAATAAGCTTGCTATCTCAATTGCAAATTATTAGCAGACTGAAGAACTATAACATTGAAAGGAAAAGAATACGCTCAAAGTCTTCTTTAGCTTCTCTAACTGCTGGATTAATTTTAACGACAAAATATCAGTGTTTTTCGCACGGTTTATGTATTAAGCCAATATCGTATATATACCGTTTCCATAACCACTTTAATTTGGAAGCCTCCGCGAATATCGCTACCTGACTCAATATAATATTTCTGAATGGCTAGGTAATATTTTTTCATGACTATTAAAATTCGTGTTGATAAAAAATAGAAGATCTCATATTCTCCCTCCTACGTCCCCAGGCGATGCGTGCGTGGTCACCGTGGGAGCGGCGGCTGTGCTTCGCGGCACCTTTCTGCATGCGCGTACTGTTGGCGGGCGCACGCGCAGCCCGTCTCGGTGGCGGCGACCCACACGCTATACTGCACGTCTTTTTGCAGGTAGGGGACAACTTTTAACAGTAATTTACTCAGGTCCTTGCTGATGGGTCATCTTTTTTGAATTTAAAACTCTTTCATTTGTTGTTTTTAACTACCTATAAGAAAGCAATCTAGAGGTATAAATCAATCATTAGAATCTGAATTTCATTTAAATAAACTCCACGAGTACGGCGACACCAAATTGCACTTCTCCCATATCCTGGTTTCTTTAAAAATTTACTTGACAAAGTAGGTATAAAGAAACTAACGTTAAAGACGCATTTAAATCTGGCGGTTTAGCCAATCCATTACCACCATCTTCTACCCAATAAGTTCCAGGTTTCCAATCAACCATAAAATTTCTTGAACGCTGATGTAGAGTGCAATTATCAGGAACAGCTTGCTAGCTATATGGTGGAGGAACTGGCACGTGTCCAGGCGCCCTGCTGCTGACAGCTGCGATTTATCGTCCACTTTAGCTGTGGCGTCAGATGTACCTTACACAGCCGGGAGTCAATATATCTGAGTTATTCACTGGAACATGTCAGGCTTATTCGTCAAGGCTAATAAGTAGATTGACGTTAATTATGTTTAGAACCGATACCCCTTAGATGCAGATTTTTTTTAATACAGTATAGTCAGGACTAGGACATATATGGATGAATGAATACCTATCTCTCCGTCCACCGATGTGTCCTTAAGACATTTCTCCTCACATAAGCTGTGTACAGACAAAACGAATTCCTATCTGTCACTAATAGTCTGGCAATAAATGTCAAACACTGCGACATAAATGTATTGCTTAGATATAATTCAGAACTACTTAGTTCAATTCGAGATGAACGACGACGTAATTCTTTGCTGTTATATAGGTTATTATAGGATATAAAACAGCTACATTAAAGGTGGAAAAGAATATGGCGGATTTCAGTTTTTGAGTAAAATCGATATAGATATCGTTTTGGAGGGTGTTCAAGTACTAATTACGAAAATGCGATCATTTTACAATTCCAAGATGGCGGATTCAAATTTTTGAGTAAAATCACTATGATTGTATGTTTCTGCAATCACTAAAATACATTTTTTTAATTATTATCCAAAAGGCGTTAAAGATATCGATGGAATATCTATTTTCTTCTGCGACGTTGGTAACTAGCAATCCAATCTATACATATAGGATCATCCAACCTACAACATAAGTAGAATAACAAATTGTTAGTAGGATAAAATAAGGATATTCTTATATCCAATACAGACTTAACGGAAAAAAACTGTCAAAAAAGATAAATAGCTCAAAACAAATAAAGTTGACCTTTTATAGAAAGAAATGTAGGTATTTTTCCACGTTCAGTTTGTTTATAAGAGCGCCTACATTGAAAGTGCCACGGTAACGAGGAAATAATTGTTTATTGATTGTTCCGGTGTGACTAAGGAACGGAAAGAAACACGCGATCTATCAACTTGAGTCATTCTCAAACGATGTTTTTTTTTATTAAAGCATGAAGTAGGTTTTCTTTATTTTATTTATAGTGTCAAAGCCCTCCCTTCCCTCCGTCTACTTGCGACTTGAGGACATTCCTTTAGATAGGAGTCCAGTTCAACCCGCCATTTACTTCTGAGCCTGCCGCGATGTCGTTTCCTGCTATTTGTATTCATAAAATTCATTAGATGTAGCAATCGTCTTTTTCTATCAAGAATAATCAAGAAATAGGTACAAAGTATAATGGAAGATAAAAACAGTCTTAATAAACGTAATGCAATATATTAACTAGACAATGCTTTTAAAATGCTTCATTGCAATTTGTAACACACAACTTAAGAATGGAGAAATAACAAATTAAAACAGTTATATTCACTATTTTTTTTTATAAGTAAGTACTAAAAATTTTCCTACACAAGCAGATATTAAGAAATTCCAAGATACTAGGTCCCCGGATCTTCTCGATAATAATTGTTATTTATGTATTATTAATACATTACATATCGTTACCATGAAAGCAAGTCAGTTTAATTACACCTATGATATCACCAAGAGTTTCCAGCATTTTGCAACGATGATAATATCATTCGTAAATAAGATTGCATGGACTCACTGCATGGAAATAGGGGAAATATGGGTATTTCCTTATAAAACACTTTGTAACCGTGATCTAGACCAGGGGTCTCCAAACTACGGCCCGCGGGCCAGATCCGGCCCGCCACTGCCATCAATCCGGCCCGCGACAGCTTATGACTAGTGTCATCAATCTGGCCCACGACAGCCAATGTTTTACTGTTGTTACTATTGCTGTGATAAGTTGAATGGAAGAGAATGAAAACACAGAATGATATTATGTAGCTGAAATAGTACCCAGAACAGTACATAGTATCACTACTCGACATTAGACGTTACGTGTCACAATCAATAGTAATGGAAATGCAATAAAAGCCTATGTATGCTTAGGTGGGCAGAAAAAAATAAATTGTTATAGCCCTTGCAACATATCGAAAAAAATATTATGGCCCCAATGCTTTAAAGTTTGGAGACCCCTGATCTAGACCGACAATAAAACATAACTACTAAATAATGAAATGCTAGCGAACCAATAAAATGTGTAACAGCTCCTCATTCCCTCTCTCTGTTTGCATTAACACGTTTTACGGCGACTATAAGGACGTAAGCGACAATAAAATACTTTTACTTAGTTTTCAGACTACTCCTGACGTTGTTTATTGCGCAGGTTTTAGGCACGTTAAAAATAAATAACCTTACTTTATTCTACCCGTACTTTGTTTTATGTAACACGGGTAACACCATACATAATTAAAATTTAAATAAAACTGCCTAGTTTAAGAAACAATAATAATGCCATTTTCTGCTGGAACGCTTTTGGTTCAATACACGTTTCTTGGAGAAGGTATCTTAAATTCAATTTCTGTACTGGCCATTGATTGATCTAGAATGATGTATTGGTCTATAGAAAAAAAAGTTATTTTGAAACCGGTTAAAAGTATGCTAATAGTTGAATTCGCTGTAAGTGCCAAAATAAGCACAGTATCCAATAATATTTATACGGGCTGTGCTTATTTTCTCCTGATAATTGAAAATAAAACTATTCCGCTAAGTACACAATTCTGCAAAATCTCGTGCTAGTTCTTGATTTAGACATTTTGATCATCTTAATTAACAACGTGATCAAAATTGATCAGGATCGTCGATTTCATGTAAATTGGACTAACACCGTATATTTTCGGGGCGCATGTTATAATCCTAAAAAACTTTAAGCATCGTTAAAGATCGCGTGCGTATAACCATATATAAAATACCGAGTAAGTACACAAACATCCTTACTCACACCTCGCTAAAACAAGATTGAAACAACAAAATCAATACCACAACCTTTGCCTACATACTAAGAAACTACTGACACAAATAATTACTGGCATAGTTACATAGTTATAGCATAGCTCGTGAAACAACCCCCAGTCCCTACCATCCCTTTCAATACGGGCACAATGCCGCTGGAACCCTGCCAAATGACTTTGCCGGTTCCGTACACTGAAACCAATATAAATGGCTCAAAGCAAGATAATCGTTCGCCCAAAATGTATTTAAAACTTGGCTCTTTTATTTAAGTAACCCATTTTTTTCATTTAGGTACCATAATAATGAAAAAGGAGCGAATCGAGAGTGTGATTTAAAATCGGTGGAGGCTACAAAAAAGTTATTTCCAAATCTTTTAAACCCTTTGTTTGCTTGTTTCATACACTGACGGACTAATAAACTGCATCAATGTTCAACACGCACCTACCTTTGAAAAAAACATTTTAACCAAGTTTTCCAACTTTTTATACAAATTTAAATTGAAACCTATAGTTTGGTTCATTAACTTCATAACAGCGTAGTATCATTATCCCTAAGTGTATGTTTGTATACTGGAAAGGGCCATTCAATTTTTTTTAAACAAAACCTTTGATGCATATTCTTTGTCTGGGGGTATATATGTACTAGCCTAACATTAAGAAAAAGCAAAACACGAATGAACACTATTGAAATGGCATTGGCCAATTAAGCTACAAAAATTACAAACGCGCGCGATAAGACAGCTGACGACTTGTTTGAGATTTAATCAAAGAATCCTACTCCTACGCAAGCAATCGAATATCAGTTTTCACGAAATTGTTAGGCTTCAGTTAATTAATTACAGTCGAAAAAAATATCGTGATTTTCCATTCAATTACTCATGTATAAGCCACTAATATATTTTTTACTTAGGATTGGGAACGGAGGAAGCACCGGAAACGGGGAATGGAAATCCTGAACACATTAATATTTCTTTGTGTATGGACCTACACTTAGTGGAGTATGATATTGTATTTCGTTGACATTGTACGACATATCACGGTCTCGTGGGTAATGGATATCGCATGTTACCGGTAGGGAGATGGATGGATGTTGGATGTTTGACTTATGACAACAATATTTTTTTAGGGATGATGGGAAATCATCACATGATTCCTCCCACAGAGAAAAGGAATGTCACACTCTTACATCCATGTTCCCTACTTGCCCTTCGTGGTCCAGGGCTGCGATAACTCTGTCGAACTATCGCCCATGGCAGACACTGGCTCTAAGGGGCCCGTCAACTACGTTTTCTATAAAAAAATCTCTTTGAGGCGCGCGTGGAACACAAACGCGCCGCTTGTGGCAACTTCGCCTTAAATAAAAAAATACCTAGAACTTTATATTTTCTATTGGAAATTATGATGATTGTATTGAAAATTTATTATACAATATAAACAATAAGAATAATAGTATACTTAAGAAATTTGGCATTAAAATATTCATCCGCATTGCTGTCAACGGGAATGGTGCCCTAAAGGCTGGCAGTATTGCCACATTGGATCGCAATGCTGAGTCTTTGGCCGAAATATAGGCCAGCCTTTTGATCACGCGTGGACTCGACTAAACGCTTACCTAATTCGCGAAATAGAAGACGGGCACTTAAAAATTATTAACTATATTTACAAAAAATGCATTCTGATAAGCGTGCAAAGGTTATAAAATTTTAACTTATTTAAAAAACAGTAAGCGAGGGCCTTCACCATCAAAATACCCCGAGTTAAAACGCATTTGAATTAAGTTGTTGTTGTCTTTTTAATTAAAGATAGAAGCGAATACCTACCTTACTCTTAGCGAGGTGTGATGGTTATCATATATATATATATATAGAGAAAAATACAATATGGGTATCATCATAGTTAATAGCTGTAAGAACGTGGTTGGAATGTTAGTGAGCCATTTAAAACAAGATAAGATAAAGTCGACTTCCCTTACCTACTTGTGGTCATTACCTGCCTCAATTTTCCTTATCACATGTAATACGCTTTTATATAAACGTATACCGCAAATGTTTTCTTTAAAATGCAAAAAAGTGGTTTGAATAAATGCAACGTAGGTACCTACATTCTGAGATCTTTTCTGTGGGAAATGATATGAATATATCAATAAATAAAATAAAAATAAAAATAGAGATGCAGTACTTGGCATGCTGAAGATATAGATATTGAAATATTAGAAAAACTATGTCTGTTTGCATATTTAGATCATTACAAATTACTTCACCATGTTTTATTTTATAGTTGAAGATGTTCTGATTGTCTCTTCTAGCATTTGGTCCTTTCTGTTCAAGTTTCATACCAGTGGGCTTGCCTTCAAGTCATTACGCTATCTGGCGCTTTGCCAGTTAGAAATCCATAAAAATGAAGTTTCTGGGCTATTGTGAAACTAAATTGTGTTTGTGTGATGCTTGCAGTGTACATAGGATAGAATTTATGACCACATAATTTACAGGATTACTAATTTCATTCCATCTTTGCTAGTTGAAATAGTTTTGTGAAATGAGTCTCCTCCTTCTCAAATAGTTGATATTTCTTTATCAAAAGAAGCTAACAGTCCTGCTAAGCATTAGCTCATGGTAAACCCCTGATGATAAAAAACCTTAGAAAACATAAGCAATTCAAAAAGATTCCCCATAAGTGATACCAAATATCCAGCTTATTAGTTCTCTCCGTACGTATCCCGCCAGCACCCTAAGCGGGACACCTAAATCCCGCTTTTTATCTATGTAACAAAAGTGGAAAGAAAATATCAGTCAGCGTACTAAGAAAAGCTCGAGACAAGCGGCATACATAATTTTTTTTACTTTCTTACGATGTTTATCTGATCTTTTCGTTGCTGGCCTGTAGGAACACTTTCCCCGCGTGCAATTAACTACATAAAAATCCCACACACAGCATTCATATTAATAATTTGAATAAAAACACTTAAGCATGTTCCCATATACACTAAAACAACATTTTTCATATATAATATCCACAAAACAATCCCGTATGATGATACGTCGCTTGTAATTGGATCGGAGTGCGTAAAGCTATTACACAGCTCGTTAGGTACAAATGAGACCGCCGGCCGCTCTACGGCTTCAGTTATGAAGATGCACAATTAACTTACTCCCGGCTTCGTAAACTAATATTAATGGAATTATATTAGGTCAACGTTATGGTTTGTACTCGTGTAGAGCCAGTGCCGGTTTTACCCCCATCAGCGCCCTGGGCGAGATTTTTGCGGCGCCCCCTAACCCGCAATTTAAACCCATACGGAAAAAAACTGGCCAAGTGCGAGTCAGACTAGCGCACCGAGGGTTCCAACATTTGGAAAGAATCGGCGTCGGCGTGATCAATACTAGAAAAGTTTTTAACCAGTGCGCATTTTTTTTGGTGGTTTGGTATCAGTAATTGAACACATTTCTATGTTTAGTAAGTAAGTAAAACATGGGCATAATCTTTTCGTAATAGCACTACACTGCCTAAGCATGCAAGAGCGAGCTCACAAGTACAATACGACTCAGCTGATATCTACACACAAGCCGACCGGCGAGTTTTAAACAAATTAAGTTCTTAAATGAATATTTTGCGCAAACGATACCTTTTTTTAAGTACTAAGACCTAATAAACTGAAAAAATACGTGTTTGTTAAAAAGTGTTGAAGTTTATTGAGACAAAATTTGCGCATTGGTTAAAAAAATCTTGTATACAAGCTTATATGTATGTATATGCTTTCTTGTACTAAAGAACGCTTAGCTATACCGTGGACAGATAGACAGAAGGTCATGGCGAAACTATAAGCGGGGTGTCCATTATAAATACCAAAAATAGTTCCCTGATTTTTCCCTGACCATTCTACCACATTTCTGTGATCCAATATTGTCGTCTTATGGAAAATATTATATTATTTTGTTTTTAACCAGAGTGTATACTTTGGACTATTTATGTTAAAAATTTAGACCATGTGCATAGGTAGGAAAAGATATATTATCTGTTTTTGGAGTTATAAACCATAAACAGTAAGCTAAGAGAACATCAGAGCAATATGAGTAATAGCGCGAGCGAAGCGAGCGCGAATTTTTTTTAAGAATATGAGCACCAATATTCTTAGGAATCATATTTGTATTTCATGGCTCTTACATTTCCCTGAAAATCCGTGATCACCTATTGCTTCCCTGATTTTCCAAATAGTGGACACCCCGATTTTTAAAAGTTTTTCTAGTCGCCTACGGAAGCCTAAAAACTATAAATAATAAGGTGAGAAAAAATCAGAGGAATAAGAGTTAGAGCGCGAGCGAAGCGAGCGCGAAATTTTTTAAGTAATAGGTATGAGCAACATAATAATCCTTACTAATATTATAAATGCGAAAGTAACTATGTCTGCCTGTTTGTCGCGTTTTCACGCCAAAACTACTGAACCGGTTTAAATGAAATTTGGTACACAGATAGTCTAGAGCCTGAGAAAGGACATAGGCTACTTTTTACCCGGGTGCGCGAAGGAGTTCACTCGGGATGTGGGTAAAACAGCTAGTAACAATATTATAATAATTGAATGCTTCGTTTTTGGGGGGCCCCGTGACAATGGCGCCCCGAGTGCCCTTATGGTAAAGTCGATATTGGTGGGGCACCAACACGCCCATTCTCATTTGCCGGAAAATTTACGACAGCTTTTTTCTTGTCAACTTTTACTTCTAATGTCAATAACGCAGAAAAACCCGAAATTGATAGACATTTGATGGCAAATTCAAGAAAACATTTGCTAAGCAAACTATATGTATGAGGGTAAGTAGGCCTCAACGAGTGAGAGGATATAAAAAGGGCGCCTGCGGCGCCCCTTCAGGTCCGGCGCCCTGGGCGGTCGCCCCACCTCGCCCTACCCTAACGCCGCTACTGTGTAGAGCTGTTTTATGGTGGTAGGCTTATTTCATTTCTGTTTTTTCTTACTTGTAAGAAGTTACTTATAAAAATGTGTGTTTTCCACAGACTAGTTTCGGCTGTGTCATATTTATTCCCTACGTTAGAAGTTTCTTCTCTCTATACTGTTTTAATGCAGTGCTTTTAAAAAAAATACGATAAAAGTTGTTTTTTTTTTCACTTCTTCATTACGTTGCCCACTCCCTTTGCCCTTTGACCTCATTTGAGACCCTCGACCCTACTAAGAGTCTTCAACACCCTGGGGCATTGCATCGCCCCATTGGGAAGCCATCGTAAATATCTTACCACCAAGAGGGCTGAGGGACGAGACATTTTAATGGGAAATTATTGCTAGCGCTGCGCTTAAGGCTTACCCAGATTTTAAATCTAGTCTCTATTTATTATATAAAGTGACAATATACATATACTATGTCTACGTTATGAAGATGATGGAATATCATGACTTTATTACAATTATCACCTTATTTATAAATATTCATATTAATGATTATGCACATCTCTCATAATGACCGCACGATTTCCTTTAATCAAACGAACGTCATCCATATATCTGCACGGTTCTTGATTTATCTACAAGGAAAAAATACTTTAATAATATTTTAGTACTACAAACTATTTGTTTTTCTGCATAAAGGTAGGTTCTGACCCTCAGATTATCATCTATAATACTCGTACGTAAAAAGAATCTGGGATCCTACCATAACTTATCAAAGCATCGATCGGTGACTTTAATGGATACCTGTGGCCAGTTTTTGTCAATTGAAGGAGGACATATAGATGGAGGCCTATTACTTTATTTACGTATATTTCAATGTTCCAGGATGCTGTATCCCTGGGCGGGGGCGTGATCGGAGCCATGCATATACCGGAGAAGTGGTTCCCGGGCACGGTGGACCGCTGCCTCAACTCGCACAACATCATGCACGTGCTCGTCGTGCTCGCGGTATACTCCATGCACCAGGTGAGGGACGAGGGCATCGGGTCCACTGTCATTAACCCATATAGATGTAGGATACAGTGGCGACAGTTTCTTCCGGTCACGCTTTTTAAGTTAAAATTGTATTAAGCTTGGTAACTATGAAAAATATGAGAAATTTGAGGATACCTCAATGTCAACCTTTAAACTACTTACAATAGCAAGAACATCATCTATCTTTAGCATGTTATTTGTACAAGAAGTATTTTAATAAAGATGATAAAAGTATACGATACTGTTTCCAGGTGACAACGCGAGACATAGAGTGGATGTCGCGTGTCGACTGCCGCGCGCCGCTCCGCACTCTCTGACGCACAGCGCACGCCACATCGCGCGAACTCGCGTCTTTCGCCGCGCCTAGCCGCGTCCGCTCATCGCCTCCGTCTACTCAACTTTACTCACTTCTACTGAATTCACGCACGCTATGTTAAGGCTTCCTAAGTCGCTGTTTGGACTTGGACAGCTATGATTGTATAACCGTAAGACCAAACGAGTGGACTATTTTTAAAACTGATTCATACGGTCGTTTTTTTTAAAAACATGTTTTCAGTTTTATTTACGAATACGAGTGTTTACAAAACAAATACTTGAAACCTAAAGAAACTGCAAACTTATTACCTATAAAACGTAATTATAAGAGTGATAAAAACAGGATTTATCTACGTTTATAAAATAATAAAAAATATGTACTTACCTACTTACTCGTCAAATTGAATCAGACAAAAAATTATCTTACTTTTAACTTATAAATTATAACAATTTTCTTCAATGATTTAATATCGACATAGGTCGATTCAGGCTTCTAACAAAACGCCTGAAGCAAATCAACTTTTGTTTCAACTTACCACAACTTGGCTCAAACCAAATCATTAGGAAGTCTTAAAAAGTCGTAACCTACAAAATCACGACGGTCTTTGTTGGATAACGGTCTGTCTTCCGAAATGTTGCGTTAAGGTCGACTATAAAGATATCGTAAGTAATCCTCCACAAATGTCTTCGTGAAATTACGCATTATTTTCCAAAAGGGAAAATTCTGTTTTCAGAAGCACAGTAGTTTTAGAAACTTGGACATCTGACAAAATTATTAGATGCCAAATTAAGATGTGCAAGAATTCTTCCTAATAACATAGTTATCATTTGGTCTTATGGAAATGGCTGTAGCTTAGTCAATAAAGTAGCATAAAGCGTCTTCACGTTGCGGGCATAAGTTCGATATTTGTATGGCAAACATATCTACACCCCTGCTGTAACGAGGCTCACACACAAGTATTTCTGACGTGTTTATTTCACTAACATTAATGTTTCGAAGTGATGTCTACTACCCAAATGATGTACGATGCGATAATCACGGGTCAATAAAGTCAACTACTGAACGTTACGAATAATAATATTTTTATGTCACGATGTACTTAACAATAGGTACAGATAAGACCTTGTACTACATACAAGTGTAAATAGTTGACAGCACTCGTAATCAATATAAAATCTTTAAACTTCTACTCAAATTGTACTATGTTGAAACGACTACACATGCCTACCCGCCAGTTTGTAAGACAGTTTGAAAGAAAAACCATTTCAAGGAACAAATTCTAAATTAAAAAATATCCTAAGTGCCTTCATAGCAAAATCTTGTTGTGGAGGCATGTTATCATTATCACTCACGTCTGACACAGTCTAAAAAGATTGAACATCTTTTCAACAGACTTAGTTACTTGTTAATATTAGTTCTGTGGGACGCATGAAGATACCAACAAAAACCAATAACATCGCATTACCACATCTACGATTGAAGGTATAGTTTCTATAATTATCTTGAAGATCTCCATAACTCTTGTTATAAAAGAACACATCCGAAAAAGGACATAAAAATAATGTATCAAATGTTTTACATAATGGCGTAAGATAACAAATATTGTTGAAAACAAATGAACTCGTTAGTTGACAATATCGCGGCCTACACATAATAGTATTAAATTAATACGAGTCATCATTATGATTGAAGAGAAACCTTCTAATGACGAAACACGATGGACGAAAAGCCATTTAACAATAACTAGGTAACTACACTAGATCAGTTAATAATAGTTATAATAATTAGCGCGATAAGTTATCGAATGTAATAGCAGATATTTTAAACGAAACGAACACTTGAAATCTTAGTAAGCTTATAAGAATAGTTAAATTATTGTATTGGATTATTACACACGTTTTTTATAGAATAGGATAATGAGAAGTTGGATTTGCGCAATCGCTTTTGAATTTGCGATAGACATGTGTCTACTGAAAGGTAGAAGATGTATGCTGGGGCGGCCGCGAGTGGTCTATATTTGCGATAGCATGGAATTTTCATCGTATCACGAATAGTATTTTTTCACGTAAACAAAACTTTACCTCTCCAATCAATATTTTGTGCTTTTAAACAATTGCTTCTTGAATATAAATCACTTGAATCACGTTTTCTAGCTCACTCTTACTTTGCGACTTCTTTGCACAGTGAGCGCTTGGTTCAAGCAAAGTTGTATCCACTCTCCGCCGCCCCCACACCGTTCCTTCAATCTAGACTATACTTCGGTTTTATATATTTCTAACTAAAATCCTACTTGTATTATAAAAACAATCTCTTATCTCCCTTACAAACATTTAAATCTCAAATTGCAGTAAATTTTTACCATCATTGTGGATAGTAGAAGAAAATAATTAATTCACTAATACGTATTATTGTTGAGAAGGCTTTGTTTTAACATTCGCTATTTTGAGGGGGGCTAGTACGTTTTTTTACGAATTAGTATCGTACCTAATTCCAAATGCGCAAGCGTCAAAATGCATGCTAATATCGGTAATGGTACTGTTTCATAGAACTCGTCCTAAGCCTCCTGTAGGTAAAATATACTGTAGTTAAATATTTCAAAGATTTTGTCAATTTATTTATTAAACATATCAATTTAAAAATCTAAATTTTATCAAGCAATTTGCAAGGATTTGCAAAAAAACCTTACAAATTAATTGTTACAACCAGCTCTTTAATTTATAGTAAAAATATGAAAATTGATTAAGAAAACATACAGAGCTGACAACAAATAATAACTAGAAAAATGTATCTGCCTTACCTTGTAACTGGAAACGTGACTATCAAAATAATGGGCATTTACTGATATACGTATAAAGACTTGTCTGATTATGAAACCTCAGGTAAATAATAAACAGCTTTGTTAGTATGTATTGTTATTTGTTTACCTGTAACAGTCACGTTTAAAATGGACGGACAGCGGTGGATGAGTCATAAGAACAACGCGTTAACCTATCCACCTTTGAAGATAACTTATATGTATAGCAGTCGACACAGCCCATTTACTTTGTAGAAGTGTTCATTACAATAGTTTATGGCAAAAGAAGTGGGTATTTCAGAAACCCGTTGTGGTTTTCCCATGTTTTCCTGTTTCTAAGTTATCGTTCGAAAACTTGGGGTATCCCATCCCTGCTTGGTAATACGAAAGTAAACTTGAGCTTGAGAAACGGGCTCTTGAAATCCAGTGCTACCACGATACCATATACTTAAAACACAAAATTTATATTTTTTATTTTTATTTCATTTTCTCGGCTATAACGGTTTCTGAAATACCCGATAAAGGAAATAACTACAGTATGACAAAGAATTGTCACCAACATAAAATTGAAGACTAATAAAATCTTATTATGATTATGTCTCATCTAACATTTCTATATACTTCCACGTCGGCATATTTTTAATGTTGTTTGGTTATATCGTTATTGTGATCTGCTGTCAGTGACCACACGTTGGTATATTTTTATATTCTCGGTGTTGTGTGCTTTGCTGCTTGTATACAAAGGCATCGCGAGTGAACTTGGGTTACTACTCTCTAGGTACACGACCTCTCTTAGCCAGTTTGATAGTTTAATTAACAACTAGCGGTAAATGTAGCGACAGTAGTTAGGTAGTTTACGAGCAATAAATAGACAACAATTGTTACGAAATTTGACAAAAGTAGTCGAGTAACCGTTTAACGTCAAACGATTGCATACAATTTTACACAATAATTGCTGATGAAAATTTTTAACGCATCTTTTTGATGGCTTTAATGTTCTACTTTTGTCAAAGTTCTATTGTTTTAATTAATTATTTATTAAACGAAGTAGTGTTTTAGACGAAACGAAGTGTACTTGAGGTTTTTTACTAGTGGTCGACGAGACACTGCCGATGTCTCCCGAGTGTGTTCGAGCGGTGCGCACCGCCTCGCCTGCGCGTGCGCATCTCTTCACCGACACACGATCCCCGCCACAGTTTATCAACAAATTAAACTCAGTGTTTTAATTTATATTTTTGTAAAGCGATATTTCATCTAGGCACATATTTACAATATCACAAAGATTTATTTTCTGTGAAATTACTTACATCAAAAGAATAGATAAAGACTTCACTAATATTTCGAAACGAATTGAATTGATTGTACAGATGTTATTTTGTCTTAGCGGTCAAATTAGTTTGTTGAATATTTGAGATGTTAATATTAAGTCTATTATTTGTAACTGTTTACTTGCCTAAATATCAATTATTTACACGGGATATATGAATTACTGGAATCACGTTTTATATATAGTTATTTAGGTCGGCGAGTCAAGGCGTAAGTCGCCCTTATAATAACTGTGTAAGAATTAGTTAAGTATACTCTATGGGTAAAGCCACGGCTGTGCCGCGGAGGGGGGAGGGAAGGGGCACTCGGACATAGTTGATTGCACATAGCTTTCCAAGTTGATAGAGGATCGAACTGGTGAACGACAAGCTTTATATCCGTAGCTACGAGTAGCTCACCCTGTGTTATTATTTATTGAAGTCGCAATAATTTATCTCACTCGTACCTAATTAAGTTATTTAATAATTTTGTAGCTCCCTGTAGCGTTTGAACATGTTGGACATTCCTGATTTTGTAGACATTTAAGAGGAAAATAATCTCACGTTAATTTGTAAGAGTTATCGTCTCTAGGTGATACTGATGAGCAATATGACAGTATTTAATACTTACATAACATAATATTATGATTGTTTACGAGGTTACTTTGTGACAACCCATGTTACGCGTATTTGCACTTATCTTGGAATTATTCATAGTAATTGACGATTATTGATCAAAATTCTCAAGCTGTAGACGTTGAAGAGATTATTAAAGTTTATTTGAATTCATTTCAAGTATTTTAATGAACCCTGTATTGTATTAAACATTGAAACAACCAATACACATTTCCAATGAGATAATACTCAATCTTTCTATACTTCTTCTTATCGTGTGGGCTGCAGGTTTTTACTAACCTAACAAGCCCTGGTGTCAGAGTTTTCTCAAATCCACCTGACGGCCTCTGACATGGAATTGTAACAACAACCTATCAAGCAGCCGGGGACGATGGCTTAACATTTCCAGGCACGGGGGTATTACACCACCAACTTCCTGACTCAGGGCTGCATTGTGAAATTTTGTGATTTCGGCCCGACCCGAGAATCGAACCCCAGGCCCCGTTTACATCAGTCGCGTTATGCGAACACTACACCAACGAGGCAGTCTATCTATATCAATGCAGATATGTATCAAGAACTTCATTGCTCTTACTTTTTATATTCATCAGTAATAACACAAATTAGTTTTACTCCAATTTTACTCACATCTACAACAAATCCTACTTACGACTTAACTTTGGTGGTTTAGATAACACCAGAGGTCAAATAATATTATGACCCGCGAAGTCAAGGGCTCTCTTGAACCCGATGAGATGCTGTAACCTTGTCGCTGTTTACTTGTATCAGAATAATTAAAGTTGTAAACTCTTATTCTATAATTCCACAAATTAGATGATAAAAAAAAACTTTTTCGTGGGATTTTATAGACCTAGCAGACTGCGTCTGAGATGAAATGTCGAAATAAACTCAGGCAGGGGTAGCCTCTGCTGAAGTCCAGAATTTTATCAACTAAATGAATGTTTTTCTCCATCACCTCTAGTCGTCTAAAATCTTCTGCCGAGCTACGAAGTTGCATGTCGTCACTCATCGCTTGCCGGTGCAAAAGCCCCATTACTTCGATTTAAAATTAAAACAGGTATTTTATAATTTTGTTTGTGGGCATGTGTCAAATGGGGCGTATACATGCAGTCGGTATATACATGCAGTTTATGGTGCCTGACTTAAGTCAAGCCAACAGAAAGCTATAGAGCTTCGATAAATTCTCGATGCTTCGATAAATGCATTCTGAGTATTTTTATCAACCTTAGGACTTTCCCAGCAACATGCACAAGAGTGTCGCTGACGCAGGTAAGTTAGAAAAGGACACACGTCATTAATATTTTCCTTACTTTCCAGAACAAAATGAGAAATATTGACCTAGGTAATGGCGAAATAGTCGACATCTGTTACAAGAAAAACGCTAATAGCTTATTCACGTGTGACTCCTTGAAGTTGGTTTCCAGATAATTTGTTACAACACATGTCATGTCAAACAATGTAGAGATGACTCACTAAAAAGATAATTGCAATGTCCTTGGTGGGTTTTTAATCTTTGTAAAACGCAGTACTGAGTCAATTCCTTCCAGATCAATTCCTTAAAGTCTACATACGAGTATATGACGTCAAAGCCACCACACAACAATTAATCAGAATTATACGAGCACTGCCCATGGCCCTGTGAGATAAGTAAAGGTAAAAAAGTACAGGGAAAATCCAATTTAAATGTACCTATTTAAATATAAACCACAATTTCTCTTTGCGGATATTTTTACCCACTAAAAGGAGCCCGTCCTTATAGGCTTCGCCGTAACCCTCATCTTTTGTGATTACTCACAGGCACTGGTAATATACACAGGTAATAGCTCCCTAATTCCAAAACACAGTTGCATTCCAAACTACCAATTCTTAATGTTGGTCGGACTCAGTTTTCATAGCTGATATTTCTACGAGATTTCGAAGGTCTGCTTGCAGAACAGAGGAGTGATATGACTGAGAATACAAACTAACGACTGACGATGACGTCATAACAAATACTTGACATACTATAAAGTTAGTACTGAAAAAAGTGCACGTCACATGTGTGCACCCGCATTAACTAAATACGTGAGATAAAATAAATATGGTGAGCTATACATATCCAGTCGTAGTCATATGGGAAGCAATTACGCCACAGATATTTTCTACAATAATTAGCGTATGTTCCTACAAATGACGTGAATAATTAACTTTTCTCACACTTCGGAAATTCACGTAGTAAATACAATTCGATAAGGTTTCGAGGCGGGTTTTCTAAACCGTGAATTAACCGTGTTATTAAATAGTGCATTCTATGCGTGAAACTGTCTAAATCTATATTGATTCTTGATTGTACGCTTAGGTCATACCATCTCAAATTTTTTCGCCCTACTTCTTAATACCTAAATATGTTTTTTCGGCAGAATCGGAAATATTTTCGCTATAATTATAGCCATGCTGATTTAACTAGGGTAATCTCCACTAGCCGCGGCGAGTCCCTAGATGGGTGACCGTTTTCTTGAAATATCAAGACCACTTCCATGCCTAATAAATGACTCGTTTCAATGACATTGTAGGATCTCAGATACCACCAGTTAAACCAGGAACCACTATCTAGTACCATCTTTTAGTTTAGCCTTTTCCCAACTACGTTGGGGCGGCTTCCTAGTCTAACCGGATGCAGCTGAGTACCAATGTTTTACATGGAGCGACTGCCTATCTGACCTCCACAACCCAGTTTACCGGGTAACACGATACCCCTTGGTAAGACTGGTTGTCAGACTTTCTGGCGTCTGACTACCCGTAACGACTGTCAAAGATCTGCAAATGACAGCCGGGACCAACAGCTTAACGTGCTGCAGCTGAACCACTATCTAGTACAACGGTATTTTATTTTGGTGGCCCGGTACCCAGCAAATGGGAAACGCTGGTCTAGTACAAGTGATTGTTTGAGTCAGGGCAGATGCATTTAGAAGTCCAATTGTATACATGTACGTATCACACATTGTACGTATGTACAATGGTACATATACACAATGGTATGGTAGATACAAATCTACCAAAATCGAACTTGATCTATTTTCAGAAGCGATAAAGATATGTCCATATAATTAGAAAAAAAACAATAGTAAGGATATGATATTGAAAAAAAATATTTCCTCAGTATTGAAAAAATGTATGTATAACCATAGTTTAAAAAAACAATAAAGGTTTGTGTTGACTCAAAAACATCTACAATACGCAAACAATACGCCGAAAGGAATATTTTTATATTAACTGATCATCTGCAACTACTTAAATCTATGTCTGCAACAAAGTTTATCAACATTTTTGAGCATGAAAACATGATAAATTAAGTATTAGGATTTTTGTCTCACATAACACAGTATAATTAAATAATGTAAAATACTGATTAATTACCTCTTTCATCACCTTGCAAGTCTCAATGAACTTATCTGACAGATAAGCTTACACAAATATTGTGTCATATTGTCCCTGATATAAAACAATCCTGTCAACCATCCTACCAATAGAATATCTGAAATACAAACATTACACAATACCTACTGTGACAAAGGAATTGTATTTACCTACCTGTAGATAAAAATAAATTGCGTGCGTGATGAAAAAATCGATGCCACCCGCATCGCTTAAGTTTTATCTATTCATACAAAGCACCCAATGGCAAGGTGAAGATTTTCGTCAATTTGTTGACGTCAACGATCCCTTATTATCAACAAGTAAAGTAACCTTTCCACCAATTTCTAGAAAGTCGAATGTCAAAGATCTACAAAAGACAGGGATTAAAGGCTTGACGTGCTGCCGAGGCATAGAAGGGTCTTGGTATGAACGAGATGGTGGCCCATCCTCGTACCACCCACTGTTACTGGGCCATGAGCCCCATAGATAAGACCAGGCGATACACAAAAACAGAATGCATTTTTTTCATGCGATTATGACATACAAATAATTGACTGATTTTATTAACATGACATAATGACGATCGTACGATCATCTTCTTTTTGATATCTATAAAATAAGTGCATCAGTCCCAGCTAGCGAAATGTCTGCTACAGTAATCCCTTTATAGGGCAGTCAAAGTACCTGTTATTGACGTATTGTCTTGTATTCTTCTAAAAAACCAAGCAGTCGTGAATCAGAACGTAAATCATGTCTTACGACTTTTTAATTGAAGAAACCATTCCCTGTTGTTTATTCAACAGATAAGTTTTAGTGTGTCATAGTGTGACTGCGCCGGATTATTGTTAAATTCTAGAAGTCACAAGACTTCTTTACAACCTAAACTTTAATTTGTATTGTTAATATTTAAACAATGACACTATCAAATCACCGCAACATGTTTTAATTGCATAGAAATAATAATACACTCAATTTTATGATTATTGCATTTTTTACTTTTTTGTAAACTTAAAGCTGGATGCGAGAAATGCATAAAATCGATAGTTTATTCATAGTTTCAGTAACTTTTAAAACAAAACACTATTGCAACAATATGTCTGACATTGTAAAAAAAAAATTTATAAAAAAATGAAAATTTAGGTATGTATTCAAATTGAGTTTTTGAACGCCATAGTCTCCATAACTCAGCACTAAAAAAATACAAACATCCGAATTAATAACCTCCTCCTTTTTTAGAAGTCGGTTAAAAACCGATCACATCGTGTTACTTTCGCTGAGAGATAAAAGGCGCAACAAAAACAAACTAGAAACACTTATCTGTCTGATGCTTCGGTTCTGTTGTTACAAGGTCCTGTGATTGAGCAAGTGCAGTGACATCATGCAGAAAGGTTATCACACACGGTAAATAAACGTACCTACCAGTAGATATTGGTACAAAGGTTGCAAAAAAATTGATCACTTACATAATTAATGATTTTTCGGATACATGCTTGTTAAAAAAGGTTACCTATATTGATTGGAATATGTTGCAAAGTTTAGACAAACAATTTTCTATTTTACATATTTGTTAAGCAAATTGATAGGGTGTCGTATAAGTAGGGTAAAGCTAAAGTAGAAAGTTTGAATTTGTTTTGGATAACAGTCGAGCATAGGGAATGTAAAATACGAAAATTAAACTTATGGAAGATGAAGAAGCGTCCTCATTAAGCCGTCCCAGACCACATCTGACGAATCCGGCTCGCCAAGGGGTATCATGTAAACCAGTTACCAGTATTCAAGTACATCGAGTTAAGACTGGAAGCCGACCCTATAGTCTGACCCTGTAGTAAATTGACCAAACATTGTATGAAGCATCATAATTTCGAAGCTCTCGCTCTCACGCACGTAGATCGCCTTACTCCTAGGTTCGAGGGATAAAAATTAAAAGGGATGAATTCTAAGCCAATTATTAGGAGGAGATATGTTTTATAGCTATAATTAACAGGAGTTTACTCTAAGAAAACTTTTATTTTTATTTTTTAAATTTTTCTTTAATTATCCATAACTTTATCAGTACACCGTATCATCTATCACCGCGCATCGTAACCAATAATAGCATAAGTAATAATGATTACCCTACGTCAATCAACTAGCTTGATGTGTCTGTGGAGTAAGTAACGATTCATATAAAGTGCGGCGGCTGCGCGTACGCATCAAAACTCCACAATGTTCGCTAGTAGGCTGGCTGTGTGCTCTGCGCTTGCGCTCCTCGCGGTCGCACGTGCCGCCCCCGGAGGTAACGACATACAACAAATCACCAAAGCTCGTGAGTGAACTTGATTCTTTATATTTTTTTACTGTTATAAAGTGCGTTTTAAATATTTTTATGTGAAAATTTTAAATTTAATGTTGTGCTAATTTATATTTTTTACGTTTACCTAAAGAATTCTGCGTGCTCTGTCCTAAAAGATAAACAAGTTTTCGATAAAATGTTAATTCTAGTTAATAGGTATAGAGAAAATAAATGTTTTAGTGCTTAAAACATGTTGTGATAACCAGGTAATAAATATCCTTTAAATTGGATTAACGACTTCACAGTGATCGTTGCATAAAACCGAGCTTTTCCTAGATTAAACCAACAAATAATTTTGATTAAATAAATTAGTGTGCACATACTACATAATTTTTATGAGATACGAAAATATATGATTTTGTATTTACGTTTTACGTTTAAATGGAATTGTTGATTAAAAAAAATTGTTTGCGATTGCAGTGATCGTTTCGTAAAACCCGGCTTTTCTTAGATTAAAAAATCGACAAATGAAAAGTGGTTGATAAAATTTAGTTACGGTAATTATTGAATGTATAATATGATAGTGAGATAAAAATATGATTACATATCAGTATATAATTTTTTCATTGAAAACAATACACGTGTATGTATTTAATAATGAAATGGTGATGAGTTTAACATAAGTGCTACTTTGACAATATCTAGTTTAAAGTGAAAAATGCACTGTGCAAATAATAATAATGTTATGTTATTTTTTCAATTAATATTGCATATAAGCCAAAGCTCCTCATTCTGTCCTTGTAAGTACATAAATAACATCTTGGAAGGTAGAACAAAAAATGTAGTTGACTGCTGTTATTTTAGAACTAGGGACGTACCATCATGTATTTTTGCAATCACTATTCAGATGTGAGAGCGAGACACAGCTATTAATATCGTATAGCAGTCTTTTTTCCACAACGAAACTATTCCTGCGTTGGCACGTCACGGTATGGACTTATTATTATTATTATTTCCAAAAGAAATTACATCTCATCATATGTAAGAATTAAAAAAAGTAAACAAATGAGTATGTGTTGTTGTGTGAAACATATTATCAACAAGGCTCACACTAGTTTCACTAGCGTCCAATTATAGTACAACATAACAAATTAAAAATAATAACTGGAGCTAAGAAAAACATATAAACAATAAACACATTATAAATTAAGTCAAAAATAACATAACATTTCGATTACCTGTGCATGGTTGATAAAATTAATTTTGTGCTCTTGTGTGGTACGGGTCACATTTAATTGGATGAACCAATAAAAAACGAACATACTATTTTTAAATTAATTTTCTATAGAGTTTGATTCTTCTATAGGTGTTAAAAACTTTGGTCAAACAATTTAGATAAATTACTATCCCTCTAGCTAGACTGTCTATATTTTTAACCGACTGCGCTGGCGTTCAAAAGGCGGTCATTTCAGCCTAACAAATGAAAGTAAAAATAAGTATAACCTATATAGAATATAGTTGGGACTATACATAACCTAGGACTTGAAGGTTAACCGTGGAAATGATTGTAGCCATTACTTCACTAAGGACATGAAAACTGAACAATAAATACCCATAACTGATTTTCAGCTGTATATACACATACAGTCAATGTTACCTGCAATGTCTATAGTTAAACCACGTGAGTAAACTAAAACGAAAAAAAACCCAAATTAAATGTGATATAGGTATTAAATAAAATATGGTCTAAAAAAATATGAGAAAAATATTTTTTTAAGTAGTTTTTTTTACTTCACGCACCTTGATAAAGGCTAGTTTATAGCCTTATCGAACGTCTCATTAATCTCTGAACTAAAATTTCATCTAAATCGGTTCAGGCGTTTTACCGTGAAAACGTAAAGCTAAGTTTAGACTACGATAGAAATTATGACACAAGTGTCAGATATAAATATAAGTGCACCATTCAATAGTTTTATTGTCATGCCGCGACACTTTTCTCGTGTCACAATACTCACAATAAATGTCCCACATCTATTAGCACACAGACACTCGCTGTATACTTAGTGTACGATGATGTCTTAGAGTACACCTAGCTTTACATTACCACTCATTTTCGCATTTATAATATTAATTAAGATTTGTTTACAATATGAATAAAACATTTCCATTTTTATTCTTTTTTTTTATAAACGCTAATGATTTAAAATAAATAAACCGTTAGCAGTGTCCCCATTTGTCTATTGAGTAGATATAGTTTTGAACTGGTTCAAACATAACACAATACCCTCTTGACCGATTAATGCTTACATCTGATTACCGTCTATAGAATTTGAGTGCCGTTATCACCAATAACCCGGATACAATATTATAATAAATAAATTTAGTTGTCTAGTAACACCTTGTAAAAAAATGTATATAGTCTATCCACCGAACTTCATTCAGAAAGTCAGGTTTTGTCAAGCTTCATCAGATGAATGAATGAATCATTTCAACTATTATTTGAAAAAAGAAATGATTCTCAACTTGATGTGTAGATACACATACATACAAGTCCTTCAGTATTGTTTCGGACTTCTGAAAAACTAATAATGGAAACTATAGGTCGGTAAAAGCCATTTTTTTATTATTTATTGTTTTTTAAGCATTTTTTTTATTATTTATTATTTTATTGATTGTTTTTTAAGCAAAACAAGTAAAATGTTAAGCGCCACAAGATGGTATTTTCCTTTTGGCTATGTACTAGATTATTGGTGCCAACCTCGACAACTTGAATAAAAGCCTACCTGGGACGACACTAGTACACAACAGCGCATGTAAAAAAATCCCATTATCTACAAATGAGTACTTGCTTTGATCAATCAAAGTACATAGTATATACTACGTCCTTGTTTACAATGAAAATACGATATTTCTCTGTATCGCGTATTCAGAAGCTATCAACTGAATCGAATTAAGTTTCCCATCAATGTTAGATAATTGTCCTGACATGGCATGGTAACAATTGCTCTGATCGCGTTCAAGCAAAAATGCGATCGCGCATTTTATGTCGCTAATAGCACATACTACGTCAATATTAATTGTTATAGGGAAACTGAGGTTTTTTCTATCAGATAAGATTCCATTAATTTGTTGCAGGCAGGTCCATCATTATAATACATATCTACTAGTAATTGTAATTAGTCTTAATTGATGTCATTAGTGTATAAGATTTCTGAGTAAACATATTTTTTCTTTATTGGTGTTGTGGTTAAGGGAATGGAAATGTTCATTTTACACTAGTACACATAAAATAATATATCCTGTTGTTATGTTAAATACAAAAATAAATAAATAATTATTAATCAAGTCAATCAATACAATGGGGCTGCCGCGATTCTGTAGCGCATCGGGCATGTTCGCTGAAGCGCGAATCAATGATTTTTATGCCATCATAAGAAAAAAGACCGCGTCTTTATTGATAAGAATGCGTAGCAGCTCCAATGGAATACTGAGGACATTAGCTGATAAATATGATGCTCCTGTACTAAGACATTTTGTAAGTGTTTTAGTGCGACAAGGGTAAGTAACTTAGCTGTAGTTGTTTGATTGTCCATGTGTGTCTCTATTAATACTAACCCATAGTTTATAAGTTATACTAATCAGTGGACCATTGTAGTCACATTAAATAAATGAATTATTATTATTATTAATACAAAAATAAATTATTAATGGTTGGTTATTAATTATGTTGGTTGGTTTAATTTAAATTTAAGATCTTTCTTTAATAAAGATAAACACGAGTAACAACAATGTAAGTTTTTGTAATACCTACGTAGTTGTTTGTTTACAAGTACATATTTCGTTCTGTGAATTATTTACAATACATGATAATTTCCAATGCTTTGTCAGATTTCTGTAATGTTTTGCATCCATGAATAAATACGGTTCGGTCCGGTATTGTCATACATAACGCATTAAAATACACTTGCTGCGGGCTTCTTTGCGGCTTAACATTAGCTAAAAGAACATACAAGCAGTCTCATAGTCTTGTTTATTTAACTAGCCGGCCCGGCGAACTTCCTATCGGCCCATCATGTATTTTTTCGTTCTGCTATTCGGGACGTAGATAAATACAACAAATCAAGAACCATGAAAATCGGTAATAAGTGTTCGAACAAACCCATCTTTGTTTTATAAATTAACATTATTTATTTAAAATATAGGTATACGTGCTAAAAGAGATGAAGAACGCAAGAAACGAGATGAAGCAAAAACTAAATTACTTTCAATATTATGTTGAAATTAATTTGATAATTTCATGGATGACCTAGTAATTACGTAAGAAATAACTTCTTATTTAATTCGGCTTTTTTGTCAATGTATCGTCTACTAGTACTAGTGTAGTATCGCGATATGATTGCTGTACAATTTGCAGCCATGACACCGGAATTCAATGGAATGCTACTTATATCAATGTCAAATGTTTCACATCTTTTCAAAGGATATAATATCTGTTTTTGTAAATACAAAATGCTCTATTATAAAAAGAATATAGTATTTTAGATGTTTTAATATCTCTAAAATCGTTTACGACGTTATGTGTTCATACTACTAATGATATGGTATATATATTTTTATATTCGAATGTTTGTGAGGATGTAGAGATATGTATGTATGTTTGGTACTGTCACGCCAAAAACTACTGAATGGAATTTGATTTATCTTGGTACACACATAGTTTACAACCTGAATTTACATACAGGTTTTTTTACCTGAGTACGCGAAGTAGTTACCTCAGGATGTGGGTAAAACCACAAGAACAGCGAATAGTAAATGCATTTGAAAACTTATTTGTACGCTTTTTTTTCCAGCCAATGTGCCAACGAAAGCCGAAGGCGAAGCGGCCCCGAAAGCCCCCGTCCCCGCGGTTCAACCGAAGCCGGTAAACGAGAGGTTCCCTCATGCTGTGCTGTTCGGAGGCACCTGTGGCGGCACCATCATCAGCCCCACATGGATCCTCACCGCCGGCCATTGGTAAATATTGCTACCTATATTGTTTTAATTAAACCACGCGTTAACAGGAACGTACATAAAACAGAAAACAGTCCTGCCTGTATTTTTCATTCCTTACATGACTTGCTTTTTTTAAAGATATATTTTTGTATCCTATTGTAGTGAACATAAACGACTGCTGTTAGATCTCTGAGCAAAAGTTAATTGGAAGACCATTTTCAGAAACGGGCTGAACAATTAGACAGCATATATTAATGTTTGACAAAAAACCTTACATTCATAACCTTGTTACGGCTTGTTATCTTAAAATTATATATGTTCATGTTTTGGCCAATTAACAGATAGTTTATGGTCAAATTACCCGTGACTATAGTGTTTAAGAGTTTCCTTCAAGGATAAAAAAATTGCGAAAAAATTAATAAAAAGAAAGAATAAAGTTAACTGTTTAAAATATATTTACTGAACTATAGAAGATCTGTAAATATAGTTTTAATTGATCTTTGTCATCAACTCATTAATGGTGGCTATTAAAGTTGTAAAATCTGAAAAAAAACTTAATTCTACAGTAGGTACTTCTGTATGTCGTAGACACCTTTATCAAAACCCATAAAATACAACGTGCCGCTTTAATGGTGACATTGAACATATAACACGGGTAGCGCATGTGGCCAATAATCATATAAAATATAATAGGTTAAAATAATTCGTGAATTGAAAAAAAAAAGATTTTCAAACAAACTGAATAATAATAAAAAGTGACTAAAATTTGAATCACTGTGTGCAAAAACTCATTCATGAAATTACTTACCCTAGCTAGCTTATATGTTATGACGCGTTTATGGCACGAACGCGTCGGCGACGGCACGCGACATCGTCGCCGCGTCGCGTCGTTCGCTACGCGCGCTGGCAACCTCGCAACGCGTCTTGTACCTTCTTTTGATCGGTCCATATCCTTTGACGGCATAATATCAAAGAAAGGAAACAAGCGGCCAGCATATCATCCTCTCTTATTACTATAGTTATTGTCACTATCGTCACTAATCACTACTTTTGTTTAATTGCCTTTAATTTAAATTTTCTTATTTTCAATGAGACCACCGTGTTCGCGGATACATAGGGCTAAACGGCGATTCATGTTTTCCCGCACATCTGAAAATAAATTCACTTACAGTCATTTCTCAACATAATCTAATTACTATTCTATTTACACAAAAATAAATAAATAAAACAATATTTATTCGTGGAAACATTCATAAAAACATTACACGACATAATTATGCGCACGATTGCGTGAAGTGTCAAGGACACGGGCCCGCGGGTAGTACTAAAAAATAAAGAAATTCGGGTGAGCATGCGGCGGGATGCGGAGGGAGGGGAGAGCGCGCGCCGTTTACGCCGCGTCGCTGCCGCGCTGGCCGCTTGCCGTCAAAGGGATTTATCTTTCCTTCAATTCGCCTACTCTTTACATTTGTTTAATCTAATAGCTAATAGTATTGTTTAGTCGTTTTAGTTTCATTGATGCGATTTTATGATACGTGACCCCGGCAAATGACCGCTGCGCTACAGTTCTTTAAGTAGGGTCATTGCGTCGGTTACGCGACCACCTTCGGTTACCGACCACTTGACCGACTAGGTTTCTTTAATTAAGGATAATAACATTTCTATGAGACATAACCATAAAAAAAATATACCAAATAACTTTGGAATAGTTAAGCATTTAGTATTTAATACATTTTAAATTAAATGCTTTTACCTAACTTAGAAAAAAGCCTTTCAATTTTCATAATAATGGGTGATGTGCGAAAATACAGTGAATCTGCAAATAAAACAGCGCGACGGACCGCGTTCAATGATATGTTTTGGTACTTTGTATTGTATTTTTAACCAATATGAAAGCGTGGTTAGTTCAATTATTTAGTGATTTCGATTATTTAATAATAATTTTGCTGATTTTTATCTTATTTTTCACTAAAATCCAGTGGTCGCTTACTGAAACGTAATTGTAACTGATGCGTTAGTAAGCGGCCGGGTGGTCGCATACTGATTGCTTCAGTCTTATTTCATTTTGTTAATTATGATCCCAAGGTTTCAAATTATGATTACATATTTTTGGATATAGTATAACTTAGGCATGAAGATACGTTTTTTCAGTAAACGACCACATGTTTTCTTTGTAAATTTTTGACAAATGCCTATCAAAATCAGTGCAAATATGTGGCCGCGCGCGGTTTGTGAGCAATAATCTATGGAATTTGACATCAGTTAGCGTTCACCATGGTGTAGTATGTAATAAATAACATTTGAATTAAGATCCTTCAAAACATACCTTTGAAAGTCAAAGTAAAGCTCTGCTTGCCGCGGTTGGTTTGTGGATGGGTGACCATCTAAATAATACGGAGACTCCTTCGTGTTTCAGAAACATGTTAAACTGTTGGTCCCAGCTGTAATTTTGACTTTGACAACATTGATAATCGTTACGACGATTAATTTAACGATTTGGGAAAAGGCTAGGCAGATGATGTTGCGGGAAGTCAGAACCCAGGTGTGACATCCTCTTTCTTACAGAAAGGTATCGGGATACGTGGTAATTAGAAAGTGGAGGTTAGATAGGCAGTCATTCCATGTGTGTTCAACTGCATCTGTTGGGACTGGTAACCAACCCAAAATACTTGGGAAACCCATAGGCTGATGATATCAGGTACGTCGGATTCCTCGAATTACTATAGAATAGTATAGAGGGTCTACTTAGAGGAAGAAAACGTGACGTTATCGAGACCAAAAGACCAGAATGACCCAGTATTACATGCGAAGAGTGAAAAGCGAATTAAAGTGGCTGTCAATCCAAGCTCGAGATAATCAATATTATATTCAAAAAACAATGAAAAATCATTATTGGTGTTGATGATTATTTGTTTATAAATATGTTTAATTTATTTTTGCATCAATAATAATAGCCTTATAATAAAAAAACACCTTTAAAATAGTGGTCGGTAACTGGCATCGAGTGGTCGCATACTGACCAAAGTGGTCGGTAACTGACGTTTTGGCTATTTTTGCACATTTTCGATATTTTTTCCAAATTTATATATGAAAGTGTATTATTTGTATTTATTTATATGCATCTTGACTATATTTCTGAATCATTTATATGGACAGTAACGATTTTGCGTACATATTAAGTAGTTTTTAATTCCTTCAAAGTGCGCAAGTCAGCTAAGTGGTCGCTAACCGGCGCAACGACCCTACCTACCAACAGGTTGCTCCAAAATGCACTACAATTTTAAATAAATCGGTAAATCATAAGGTTTAATGGAATTAAAATTACTTTACTTTATAAATAAAACGAAACTGAAAACGTTTAAGTGAGTTAAATTAATGTCACAATTAAAGCGGCACATTGTAAGCTTATACATATTTATGTCGCTTCTGTGTTCCTTTTTTCTCTTTATCGCTTCATTAGGACGTATTCTGATAAATAGTTTTGAAACAGAGAATACCTATCTAAGTCTTATATACAATGTATAAATTGAAACTTTGTACTTTTACAACCTGAGGAATTAAATGATAGCTGTATCGCTGATTTGCTTTGCGCCCCTACTGAGCAAAAAGTCAATTTTGTGACCAGTACCTAAGTGATTTTTCTCTTAGAACATTTGTTTTGTACTTATACAGTAAGGTATATAACCTAATAAGTATTATTTTTGTATAAACTTCGCAGTAAACATTTTTATTTCCTCTCTCATATCGTCTGCGATAAATATAACCTTACCATCTTCTACGCAAATGCTAATAATCCATGACCTCTACAATGCAAACCGTTATCTTTCCAACTTATATTTGACGTTAGACTTCATCGTGTGAAGGTTAGACCTTATTACTAGAGAGTTAAGCATAAAAAAATCGTCATAAATGATATGGATAATTACAAATGAATGAATCATTCAAAGAATTAAAATGAAAGCAAATAATGCGTCTTCTTGGAAATATTGAGATATGCACCTATTCAAAGAAAAACTGGCTAATAATACTAAACTAATAAACTTTTGTTTGAAGACCTTAAAATTGACAGAAATACCTGATATGTATTTTTAAAATGCGGAAAGCCAAGATTAAATTCACTATATTTGTTTTATATCTGTGGTACTATATTTGCAGTATCTTCTTCTATTTATAATTCTTTAGTCATATTACATAATACGAGTAGGTAAAAGGTATTCGTAAAACTTGCATATTGCATAGGCTTTTCAATATACATTTTGCGTATACTAACAATTTCACATGGTAATAATCTAATTGATAGCATTAGAGTTCCTTACTAGAGCTTTATTTATTTTATTATTATTACCACAGTACAAAATTGTATGCTACAAGGACATATTGCATAAAATCCTTCAACATTGGCATTGGTTCACTCTCATTAAAATAAAATTCTTCGAGTAACCCGCTTACGGACTGGTTTGCTTATTCCTTTTGCATGAATACATCCCACGCTATATCAAGATGGATGTCGGCGCAAGAGCATGCATAACAAACATCTGGGTTTTCCTTGTTCGTCATATTCAACGCTGCGCATATCGTCAATCGTGTTACCACTTATTGTATACATTTGTCGATAAACCAGAAACAGTGAATACGTGACAAGATCGTTAAATCTCTTAACGAAGCGGTCCAGTTTTGTAATAAAAACAGTAAACAAAAACATCGCCGGCAAATATTAAATTGGGTAGGTATTATAGCGGAAGTTTTTTTTTTAAGTTAGTGCACAACATTCACAAAGTACTCATTCTCATAAAAATCCAAAAGCATGTAAGGACTACAGGGTTTGTAGTTATCTTCTAAAAGGTTATACAACCGAAGCTATGTAAGTACTTATATCCAATAAGGTTACAATAGGTTTAGTTTTAAAAATTCCATCGAAGTCGTAGCAACTTGATTGCAGGATTTCTTTATCATCTAAAACCAGACCAGAGCTTCGAAAACAGTCATTTAAAATGCAAATATAAACCAATTGAAACGTCATCGGTTTAATGCCCTCGCATCAAGGGTAGTCTATTAGTTAGATGACACCTAGCATGGAACGATCGATTTTGTATGCTAAAATTATAGAAATATAATAGTTTTGATAAAAAAATGCATATTTTAGACTTATGATGCTGAAATAAGTAATTGGAAATATTTTTAGGACAGTTATCAACACTTACGACAATTAAGACGAAAAAGTTTGTTGTTAGGAAACGCATATTTTTATTGTTTCCTTTGTCTACATAATTATTTTTGCTGATAATAAAGCCAAAAATACTTTTATCATCTACTACCATAATTCATACTATCCAACGACACAATTATTATGATCAGTTTTCTTGTGACTGTATTTATTATGAATTTTCAAGCTGAAAATTGAGCTCAGTGGCGTGCCATAGGAGAGGCCTAAGTCCAGCAGTGGACACATACGGGCTGCTGATGATGTTGATAAAATCTTAACAATTAAAGTACGGTTGTTTCAAAGCATTAAGAACACAGTTTCTATCATCTTAGAAGTGTCTTGTTTATAAACTAATTAATTTACAGTTTTTGAATCTATTCTTCTATTCGAACTAGCTAGGTACAGTAATAGAATATAATAATAGTTATTGTATATTTTCACACGTAATATAATAAAACCTTTGTTTAAAATTCACGTCCGTTTTGGCGTTTAGTGTTTTTCAATAACATTATGATTGGATCTTAATTTATAACATTTATCATTGTACCGTGACATTAGATAACCTCAGCAGTCAGCACGGGTACGTAAAGTTCTAACATTGACCATCGATATTTTGTATAACTCAGCTTCGCAAAACTGCGTTATTATAAATTTGAGACGCATGATTTATCCGTGACGTCGTACCTCCCAAAAGGATAAACTGAATTTGATGTCCTTAGCTGTAGTTTACAGCAGTAAAAAAACAGTCGATGAACTAATTCATGTAGCAACATCGTGTAAAAATTATTCAGCCAGCCAGGGCCGCTCTAAACAAAAAATATATAATCCTACACACCTACAACAGGTGGGTACGTAGTTTCTTTGTTTTCGCTTCAGAACGACTTTCCAGCGATAATAATAGCACATGCATAAGGAAAACAGGAACATGCACATTGCACAATTGATATAGGTACATATTAATAGGTAAAGACAAATCTTTGTTTTCCTTATACGCTTCTCAGTGTCCGCCATAAGCTTACATAATATGGCGGACACTGAGAAGCGTTTGATTTGGCATACCTAGTTAGAATTTGGTATAGGTATCCAGAAGAAGTGCGGAAAGCATTGTTCTTCTAAAGTTTAGAAATAACTTTAAAAATCCTTGAATGATGGTAATCTTCGTTTACTTAGGCGAAGACTAATTACTTGCTGCTTAGATCAATCATTCAAATTAAATACGGTTTATGGGAGAAACGTTTGTTATGATAGTAGGTGTCTCAGATGGTTCCTCAGATGTTAAATAATACATATTTGATGTCACATGAGTGTCGAGCCGAACTTGCTTGTTTAATAATCATTTGACATTGACACTGTTTAAGATCACATCACTATCTTACTTACAAAAATGTTGACGTCATATTTAAACATTATTTATCGGAAGTCTCTCAAAAAATCTTGTATCCTGTGAAATCAGTGAATCATTTTGCTACATACATACACGATAAGTCACACGGTTATTGGTAAATATTAGCATTGCAACTATTGCAAGTTTAATAACATTTAGCATTTAGGTGATTTCAAAAAGGAAGGTAAGTAGGTATTCTACTTAACTCCTAATTTACTTAAATATTCCCAACAAGCTCTGATTTTTTTAGTATTCTTAAGTAAACTTCAAATAGATAGTAGGTACCGACTACTAAAATTATAAACCAAATCTATTATTCAACCAGTTCATTAAAACTACTGATTTTAATTATTAATGGGTTATTTGTAATATGCGAAAGAATATGGAAAAGGCTAGACACATTACGATCATGTAAAAGAATAACGGCATATCGAACAATTGAATTAAAAAACTATATGATTACACATCATTGCATCCAATAGCCATTCAGATATTGGCCAAATCTATCAAGTCTACCTATCAAATTAAAATGTGCTCCCGGCCGGAACTGGATAACTTTACAAAGACTACAATAGTTTGTACCTACTGAGCAATCAAATTGCGCCACTCAAATTAATTTTATTGCTCTGCCTAATAGCGCAGTAATTATAGATTGCTTATATTATAGGTACCATATATTATACCCATGCATTTGAAAAATACCCATGTAAATTGGAATCGAACGCGTTTGTTATTTTGTGTCCCGTAACATCATTTCAATGTGAAAGTTAACAGTTTTTACATCCTAACCTACCATTGATAATTATGATTATTTACAACTGAGTGTTAGGTGCACAATTCTGGACTGCGGGATGTTCGAAAGAGTTAGCGCTCGAAACACGAAAGGCTAAGGAACATAGATGAGTTTTAGTAAGTAAGAGTCTGACACTCCCTCACGCTCTCGCCCACAGCGGGAGGAGTCATTTGATGATTTCTCATTCCTAAAATGCACAATTCCAGAAATTGGGTCACTCCTAAAACAACATTTCTTATGTAGAGGTAAAGTTTTTGAGTTTGTCATGTACGCTGGATCTACTGAGCCAAATGAGATAAAATTTGTTACGGAGATAGAGGGGACCCTGCAGAAGGTTATAGGCTTATCTAGGTGCGTAAAGTAATTCCCTTGGGACGCGGGTGACACAGCGGGAATCAGTTAGTATTGGCATATAACGGTACTTCAATCAATACCCCTAAAAATATCGACATAAAGTCAGTGCATTTATTTTTGTTTATAGCACACTGTTCACGGGCGGTCGGTATATCCTGGCTGGTACGAACGACACTGATAACGGTAGTGGAGTCCAGCGCCGCGTGAAGAGACAAGTCATCCACCCGCTGTTCTCAGTGGGACCCTACTGGCTTGACGCTGATGAGTTCAACCTCAAACAGGTAAGAAATGCCTGTGGACGTACCACCACATCCACCTGTCCAAAAGTACCTACATACTTGACATGCCAGTAGTAACCTATATCAGTCTTTTTTCATAAAAAAAATCGTCAAGTTTTCTCTGGTTCTCTCTGGTAGCCAAACTATGGATACAATGCGATAAAAACATTCAGTAGACATCTATAAAATTAGTTTCAGGAACTTTACTATGAACATGAAACCTTGAAGACGTAAAGACACAACCACTATTAAATATGCAACTAATGACAAACAATGTTTTTACTAAAGCCTCGAAATAAACAATGCTATAGTTACAGTTGAGCATAATGAGTCAGAATTAAAATCCACAAGTCATCACATTGTATTTATTCAGAATTATACGATGTTTACGAAGAAAGAGAATACCTACCTAATTTTGGCACATATCCGTAACAGTATTTACGGAAATCTTTGAATAAAGGACAATGGTCAGGTCTATTAACATCGCTCCCATTTTCCCCCTAATACATGAAACGTAATTACGACAAGGCGACACTTCATCAATGACTGCAGTCACGAACGCAATGTTTTTACCAGCAACTTAACACAACAGGTGGCAGCCCGCTGGGACTTCTTGCTAGCCGAGCTGAATGAACCTTTGCCTCTGGATGGCAAGTTGATGGCCGCCGCCAAGTTGGACGACCAGCCCAGCCTGCCTGTTGGACTCAATGTCGGATACGCCGGTTACGGCACTGACCACTTCGGAGTAAGTAACTCATTCTTTTAATTCAGCAAAGTGCTATTATATCTAACAATTCTTTCAAACAAGTACAAAGCAAGTATAAAAAAATACCTACCTAAGAATAGTCTAGTAACTGATATCTCTCTGTGCAACTAAAATGTCATCTACCGCAATTTTTGTAGTCGATTATAGCTAGTAATTTGCTTGTGTCACCGAGAGTGATAAATATTGCAACGGTATCCTAGAAATTCATGAGACCGTGATCATTTCTTTTTTTGCTATCGTAACAACCGCGCTCGCGACGATGCCTTTCATTTCTATATCATCGACTCAGTAATGAATAGTTGTTGATACTAATTACAGCTACTTCTTCCGACACGAACGAAATATGAAAGACACTTTGATTGACGACGCTCCTGTTAATAGACACTTAATAAAATTGCATATATTTAAGTTAATTATAATTATATTACCTTCTGAACAAGAACAAGACTTTAAAACAACCTGTTAAAATATTATATTACACTTCAACGCTGAAACACATCTCAATACCAAAGCACGTCGAAAAAAAATGAACTGGAAACTATCTCCTGTTTCGTGGTAAAAAAAATACTAGCTCGGCAAGGTGTTCATTAAATTTTTATGCTCCCCAATCTCTCAAAATCATTTGCTGTAATGTTCGTCTCCTGCTTTCAGGGTACCATGCGCAACGAGATGCACGGAATGGAACTGGCTGTGCAGAGCAACGAGGTGTGCTCCACTCTAGAGCAGTACAACCCTAAGGACATGCTGTGCGTTAAAGGACGCCCACCACGGTTCGACTCTGCTTGCAATGTAAGTACCTATACTAGACAATACTAGAAGACTCTGTTTTTGTTAACTAGCTTATACCTAGTGGTGAAACGTACTATAAATTATCTGAGAATAAATGCAGCGAATAATTTTATCCCCAGAAGACTTATACTTGGATAACGACGCCATTGGTGAAACCAGCCCTTAGTTTGGTCAATATTGTATAGAACATATTATTATGTCAAACAAGTACCTAGATTGTTATTCTTTTGCAAGTGGGTTCATAGGACAATACATATGTATATATCAATATATATAAAAACCAATGCCACTTTTCGTTGTAATTTTATAACTCAAGAACGGGCTCACCTCTCCAAACTAAATGTCTAGGCTTTTTTCGAACTATTTAGTAGATGGTTTTTGTGAAGTTTGCACAAAATCGGTCGAGCAGTTCTTTTTATTATTTTATTATGAATTCGTATAGCCCACGCGGGCGAAGCCGCTGGCGGAAAGCTAGTAATACATATAAATAAAGCAACGTCGCATACGGCATGGCCCTCAAAAGTTGTTACAATAATGGCGTGACAAAAGATCGCCTTCAAATTATGTAGCCGGTTTTCCCCAGTACGTCCAATTTTTAATAAAAGTACGCAGGGAATTACCTCATTTCCAAAAATACGCAATACAATGTAAAAATATGTATATGAAGTCTATCTACTCTACCCGAAACATGTTAACTATACCTACTTAGGTGGTAAAGCCATAAAATCGAAATAACGCTTGAAAAGTTATGCATTAAACGGAGATTCAGATACACTGAGTTTCTATAATAGAGATAAACGCCAGCCCAGCGTTTATGAAATATCTACTAAATGAATGTATAATTTGTAATTCCAGGGTGACAGCGGCAGCGGTCTAGTTGACGAGACCGGGCGTGTGATCGGCGTCGCGTCATGGGTGGAGAACGATGCCCACAGCTGCTCCAACGGAGCCCTCGTCGTGTTCTCCAGGGTCTCCAGTGTACGTGACTGGATCAAAAAAGTCACCAATGTCTAAGACGACACCCACAAAGCAATATATACGTACAACATCAGATCAATATGAAACATGTTGACTAGTCAAGTAGTTCTCCAAAGAGTTTAATATGTGTAACGTGTGATAAGCCTTCTAATATAAATCCGAAAGTAACTCTGTTTGTCTATGTATCTGTTACGCTTACACGGTAAAACAGCTAAACAGATTTAAATTTAAATTTGGTAGGGCGATAGCTTGAACCCTGGAGATTATAAGATTGTCTTCATCCGGATGCGTGAGGTAGTTACCTCAAAGCGCGGATGAAACCGCGGGAACACCTAGTTTACAAATATATAATTCTGTAATGAAAGTTTATTTTCATGAAAACCTTCGAAGTTAAGAGCAATCGTAGACTTAATTTGTACTTAGCATTTTTAGAGAATAGATTAATAAAGTACAAAGTTTTACGCTGTCTGGTTGTGATATTGTTTGTTAACGGTGTATCAATATATTATACTTAATTTGTTGTGACCTTTGAGACCATATTTTTAAAATAAAAATATTTATAAATAATTTTATACTGCTTTGATTGGGCCACCTGCTGGACTATTTTTATGCTGGAGTACTCGGCACAGTGAAGTCGTTCATTACAAAATAAAATCGGTATTTTGATTTTCAATCACCCCAAAAAATCTGTTATTGTTTTGAGACTCCTATTCAAAACCTATGTACCGCATACCTACTTACGTAAACGTAACTTAAGTAGGTACACAAGGACCACTACTAGTACACCTGTTGATGTTGGTCCATCGGATCAAAAGGCCAGATCGAACAGAAACGTTCGCATATGACCCCAGAGTAATCGTGCAATGTTTTGTGTAGACATAATCTTTCCTCGGAATTAAATTCTGACAAACTATGGCAAATCATCAGTGGGCCTAGCACGAATCACTTTCGAAAAAGTATTCGTATCGACAGAGATTTTTTAATTGAATATACTCGCTTCTTAGAAACTATTTATTTAAATTTATGACTTTCATCATATCTTTGGATGCTGCAAATTGTTATTCACATATTTTAAACAAATTTTGCTCTGGCATGGTTATATTTATGATTCGAAAATAGCTTTCGATACGAAAATACTTTTTCGAAAGTGATTCGTGCTAGTCCCACAGTAATACAGACCTATGCATAAATGTCTGATTAAAAATGGATTTACATATATGCTGTTTTTACCCACTGTAATAGATCCATAATCCATAGGGCAGCCATCCATCCGGGTTTCCCCGGATTTGTCCAAGCTTAGAGAGCGTCCGGGCGGGGTTATCAAAGAGTGTCCGGAGAAAACCACTTTGGGTCCCGGCAATAATTTTAAACAAAACATAAAAATGTCCGGGGATTTTTATAGTTTTAGTCCACGTCAACGGGTCAACGATTAGGTGATGGCGGCCGTAATAATTCATAACACACTGTGTAGAAACACGAAGTATATGACTCGCAGTGGGCCATGAACAAAAACATAAATCCGACAATGCTATGACAGCACGGTCAGCCAGCTAGAGCGAGACACTGTGTCTACACATGTAGCGTACCTCACAAAGAAGTTGCAGAAACACATCGAGCTTTACCTGGCAAGGGTAATCATTCTACATACGGCTACGTAAGAAACATATACTGGAGCAAAGTAACTTACAGACCAATGCAACTGCTATAAACAACTTTGCATTTTATTGTTTTGTGAATATTTACTCAGTTCTTCAGTAGTTTTCGTATGGAATGACCACGCCATTTGCCATTAACTTGATATGGATTTACATGTACAATCAAAGTATTATTTATACATATTGGATTGGGTTCAACAAAATTAAAAACATATTTATGTTCCTGAAAATTTAATGACTTTAATAAGAGAATAACTAAATTAAAACAGCAAGATAGAAGGAAAATCATTCATTAACATCATCTTTATCTGATTATGTTCAAGCGAAAAGACCAAAATTAATCAATGACCTAACAAAATATACAACAAAAGTCATTAAATAATTAAGTCCAACCAATCAGTTAGTCTACCGTGGACAACGACCGAAGCGATACATAGTTATTATTGGTTCAACTTCACCACTAAAATGAACAAGTTACATAATACAACTTACAATTTTGAATAATATTGTGATTAAAAGAAAAAAAGCTAAATAATTCTTTTTCTACTTATATGCGTAATAATATAAAGTGTCGACTACTTATAATATTTATAACTATCCATATGCTTACTTTAAATTTTCACACAAAGAGCGGAGCGGCGTGGGAGCGGCTCGTGCGGCCGCGGCACTGCGAGCCACGGTTGGCGCAGCTATAGGTGACGAGCGCTCGACGCGGGTTCTACTCCCGTGCGTTGTAATGTCCCAAAACACCGTGTAGCAGTCTGTATAGCGAACGTGCGGGAGCACAACGCGCGAGCACTCGCCACCCGCCTGCCGGGCGCAGCCGCACGCCCGCAGCCGCCGCGCTCACCTTAGCCGATACACACCACAATGTCGCTAAACACTAGGTCACTTATGCCGAATGTTAAGACAAATAAGAAAGCGACGACTTCCCAAACCAAAATAACATTACTAACAATTTGAAGATGATGTTAATTCACAGTCCGAGATGTGCTCGTCGCCGCGGTGCGCAGTCGCGAGCTAGTCGTTGTCTAGCACAGATGCGGCCTCGCGGAGCTCCACTACTCATATCACGTATCGAATGTTTGTCACAAACACGAGTCAAGTCGGCGGCAGCGAACTCCTTTACAATGTACAACTAGGCGATCGACGGAGAGCCGCTGTCCGGCGTCCGGCTCCAGCATACCATTGTTACGTCGATATAGTCAAGCGCGCTACGCTCTCCGTTGGAATCATAACAATGTAGCTTTTTTTGGGAGTTTTAATTTTTTACAATATATAGGATTTGTTTCTATAATTAATTATATCTAATATTTACAATGGAGGTGAACGGACAATATTCAAACTCTACTTATTATCTCAAAAATTAATCCTGAATTCCTACCCGAAACGAACATTATCTACAACTTTTAATAAAAATTTAAAAGTAAAACTCTCGCCACAAATAAATCTAAATACAGTAGATCGAGTCTGTGTTTCCTACGCGGTCGCGTCGTCGGAATATTTGTCAGTCACGAGGCAAAGGAGCACTCGTCAGACAGAAAATAGAAAAGTAACGGAACCGAACGAGCGACGGCGCGGCGCCGCCGGCCTGCACTCAGAAATACATACAAAATTCAAATAAGAAACACAAACTCGATCGAATATTTATTTAGAGAAAATCATAAAACGTATGTAATGCAGTGCGGTGAGGGTGGTGTCCCGCCAGGCGGCCCGGCGGACAGGCGGACAGGCGGACAGGCTCATATCTTGTGTATCTTCTGGGAGACCACGACGGGGTTGTTGCGGCGGATCTCCTGCGCGCCCAGCTCCCGGTAGTCGAACGAGCACTCGTGCTTGTCGCTGTACCGGTGCACCGCGCAGAACAGCCCTCCGCAGCGGCACTCGAACCCTGAGCCAATACCACCATACACATCTATATACTCACACATGCCATTGACACAAACATGACGGCGCCGGCTCGCTCACCGAACCAATATACTGTACTAACATATGAGATAATCCAACGGCACGTTTCACTTGACATTTATCTGCACCAGTAGGTATTATTTTGGAGGTTCGCTAGCATAATTTACGATTGTTGCTATTTGCTGAATGCACACACATTGTTGACTCAGTTGATGTGTGTGTATGTGCGTGTGTGTGTGAATATAATTTAGCAAACAATGGTATAATATGTTCGCTATCAGTGATTCAAATGTCGTGAAATACTAAAGCATGAAGGTTATGTGAAGCGGATTTAGTGACTACTAGAACATCCTAGCCTTCAAATTGCCCGCCCATGCTTGGTCCAATCGTTTTACATATCTGTATGCGGTAAAATTTGACACGTATCTTAGTTCCTCAAAGTTCAAACCAAGGTTTTAATGGTATTTTATAGTGGTTTGTGACTTGAGACTACTTTATCATAATATGTATACGGTTAAGAAATTCAACAAACTAGCTCTTAAACTTTCGTGATCTTACAATCTGGCGAATAAGTGTCGGGTAGTCTGAATTACATAAAAAAATAACAATGGACAGTCAAGAGATTTCGTACAATACTTGAAATACAAAAAATAAGCGTATTTTTTGTGAGCATTATAAAAAGGGGCATCGTTTACCTGTGAGGCCAACCTTCTTGCGGCAAACAGCGCATCTATTCTTTTTCTTTTTGTCCTTGCTGGGATCCTTGTCGTCGGCATCGGTGTCCGACGTGCCAGTACTCGCCCCACTTGTGCCGGCTCCACTCTCCTCTTCCAATTTCTGGAATTTATTGCAGTTTTTATAAGTATAACATTATGAAAATATTCTAGGAATTGTGCAGTTCGTTATGTTAGATTGTGAAGTAAGCCACGTAATGTATGAAATGCAAATTCGCTCCTAAACCGTGCTTTCACATGTAAACTCATGAAGACTCATATTTAATTTATGAAAGAACAGTTTTCTACATTCATTGAGTCATATTTATCAGAAACCTTGATACAACTCGTGAAAAAATTAATTAAAAAAAAAGAAACTGTCAAGACGAATTCTCTTATAAACGTAAGCTTCGAAAACGCAGACCCGAATCTTATTTAACAAATAAATACGAGCTAAAAGTTTATCAATTTAGCCATTAACATTGTATCCATTTGTAAACATACAAATGACCCATTTAGAAGACATACTGAAGTAACATGAAACTTATTATAGGAACTGCGTAACTGACAACTAGTGCGAATGATCACTGTAGGAAAATGTCAGCTCGGATATATTGCTAAATTATGGTTTGAAAAACCAACCCTTTTAAGATTCTTTTTGCCACCTTCTGCTTCTGAAGGGCGCTGATCTTTTATCTCAAGCTTCGGAGAAAGAAATTTGGCGCCTTTGCTAGATCCAGAGGGCGTCTCTTTGGTCTCCTGAATGCCCACGATCTTTTTGTTTTTGCCCGAGTCCGTGGGTTGATCCTGGCTCGTCAAAGAACATTCTTGGTTTTGTGATTTATCTTCTAGTTTGATTTTCTGACCGGCATCCACCTTTTCCTTGGTGCCGTCGGGTGTCGGTAGCGGCGCGCTATCGTTTATCTCGATGGAAAGTCGTTTATTTTCAAAGCTCTTTGATCGTGTCACGCTGATGCCTTGCTCTAAGGCAGAGTTCTGACTGCTGTTGTTAGACTTGCTATTGCGACGAATTGCTTTTTTGAATATCCTCTTCCCCTTCGACTCTTTTTTGCTAGGGTCATTTTCCATTATTCAGGTTTTTTGTAGACTTCAGGATGGGCATTTTGACTGCAAATCAACATCGTTGACGGACACCAAATTTAACGAGTGAAAATTTTAATTGTTTCTATTTTTGAAATGCCAAGCTACTAAGTTATAAATAGAATATACTATTATGTCTTCGTATTTTAATCGTTCGGAGCAGTAAACACTTTACCAGTTACGATGTAAAGGTGCCCCTCATCTCAAGTCAATGACTTGGGGGGACTAAACTAATCGAAAAATGTTACATTTTAAAAGCTATGGAACAACAAACAACTATTTTGATTAAAAAATTAAATATAAATGAAATTTCTGTGTAAAAGTAAATCAAAGCAATATTTTTTGGTTTTCCTTGCTGTAAACGCAATGTCAACTTGACGTAACAGTTTTTGTTTTAAAAACATAAATCGTAAGACTGCCAGTGCTTGAAGAACAAAAAGTTTTGTTAACATATTCTAATATTGCAGCGAGCCTATTAGAGGGGTACGCACTTTACGACGTCATTCACCCACATAGCATATTAGCATATTACACATATTAAAAATAAATATATATATATATGTGAAAAATATAATTCAGCGAAACATCGCAACGCCATCGGACGTACACGTGTTTTTGCAGTGACACTGGTTTGATAAATGGTTTCACGCCAGCGAGCATCGATAACGAAATGAATATGACATTATGAACCTATGTTAAGACCTGAAGTTCGCATTCAGTAAATCTCCTTGATTTTAAAACCCTATGTGCTGGATTTTGAAATGGCCGTTAGATGGATCTTTTCCCTTGTTTTTTTTTCTGATGACTCATAATAATCAAAATAATGTATAACTTAACGATATCATTAAGTACAACGAAATACCATATCAGCGGAAGCTTTGACTTATATATTGTTTTTCTCTCATATCTCAAAAATACTTATCATCAACAAACCTACATGGCGCCTCTATCATAAACAAATAATCTCGAATTTTAAAGTAATATTCCTACAGATTAAACTGAAGCAATAATAGCTTAATACATTATTCTGAAATAATTAAATGTAGTCATCTTACCTGCAATGTCATTGGAACCGAAATCCAACGCCACCATTCAAATTATAGCATAAAATTAATGTTTTTGTCATAAAGGATTCGAGATAAAATATTATCTAGAGCCAATTGTCTGCGCACTTTCTAGCAGCAGTGATGGAAAAATATTTGCTTATATTTATTTGTATATAAATAAAATTGACGAATCAAAAAGTTGTTTAACGACTTTAGGCAGACAACTGATTTAAGCTCCGGCCGGCTGTATACGTTGCTTTAGATAATATAGCTACCATTTTTATTCTACATAATTATACCTATTAGTTTTATCTCATATTTAGATTATTACATTATAAGCGCTCAACATCCTCCGTCCCCCTATGTTATCATTCGGACAGTCATGAAAGTTATTCTAAATTCCAGAAGTCATAATCTTGGCAAAGTACAATAATGACCTCATTAGGAAACACATTGTCGTATAAAGATAGGTAGTTTATCGTTATTTTGGACACTATCTTCACTTTAGTTCTTATTAAAGTTGATAAATAAATGACTAAGCATTTTTTATTTATTTCGTATAACAAACAGGTTTTGTGTTTATGACTCATTATGTTGTGAATTTATTTCAATCTCGACATCCTGGAATTTAGAATTCGTAGAAATGAAATGAATCGGTGTTGTTTATCACTAAAGAGTCGACACAATTTCTTAATACAACGGAACGTGGACTATCGAAAGTTAACGTCTGATTGAATGAAATGGGCGTATGCATGGCCAAAGTTAAGTGTAAGCGTTAAGTGGTGATGTGAATGGCGGTGCGTGTGGTGGGCGTACAAATAAGAGAAGTGCGGCCTCACGTCTGTGTGGGTCTGTGGCTGGGCGGGGAGGCTGGGCACGGTGGGCGCGGCCGCGGCCAGCGGGGTCGACGGCGCCGCCACGAAAGGCGCCGACACGGGCGACGGTGACGACGCCGGTGGCTGCTGCTTCTTCTTCAAAGCCTCCTGAAACGTGCAACGACAGATTTGTAACGAAACCCACTCTACGTCATACCGAGGCAAGTAGCGCAAATGAGCCAATCAATTGCTTCACCAATCGGCGACGGAGAGAGCGAGATAACTGGATGCAGTCCTACTCTCGCAGCACGCAACTGATATGGTCTGAGCGATTGTACTTAAATGGCCTGAGACGGGTCGGTAGACGTGTATATAATATGACGTTGCATAAAAACGTGGAGCAAGCATGATTTGTATCAAATATCAAGCTGCTAAATATTATGCTCATACAGATTTGGGAACTTTTGGAGGTTGTACAGTTAATTATCAAAAATGTCATAATATCAAAGTTCTCAGAAGTAATTAAATCTCATTGGTAGTTGAATAAATTCACCTTTAAGGATACTAAAACTGTACGAAATTAGTAAAAGGGCAATTACACTATACTCAATAAGAGCGCTGAATTAAGGGCTCCCTTATTACACTGTATTAAAGTAAGGTGTCTGTTTCTTATTACACTCTCCTTATTAAGGGTTTAGGGACCCTGGATTTGTACCTTTTACATTCAACAAAACACTTCACACATATTGGGAATCAGCAATTGAACAGTGATGAATCTGAAGAACTAGGTTTAGCTAAAGGCCTTAAAACATATTTTTAATGTCTTGAAGTATTTGATGCAGTGAATTTTATAGGCATCAACTCAAGATTTAATGAGCCAAGATCTTATTTCACATATGATCTACACCATTGTTAATTATTAGGCGAGGAATCAAGGAGCCAAGTATTTCAAGCACTACTACATCAACTAGCTAGGTACCTACTACTGTATAATGACGTTTTAGTATGACAGAGTGTGGTTCAAATTGTTACCTTAAAGCATACTGAGCAGAGTCCGTCTGTTGAGGGGTTTCCGTAGAATCCGCACCCCGAGCGGCACAACGTCTCCATCGGATTCGATTCACGCTCCATTGTTCCACTATATAATTTCACTTTTAATACAACAAAGTCACTTCACTCGAGTTTGTAGTCAAAGTACGATTGCACTAATTGTATATTGCACTTGTTTGTCGTAACACAATGTTCTACAATAGTAACGGCAAGTATGCTGCACTTAGTAACGAATAAATTTAGACTTGATTATCTCTGGCTTGCTGTGTCCGCGGCTAGTGGCTTTCCTTGCCGATGAGCTGTGATTATTCCTTCTATGTCAGGATCGCAGTGGGCCCTGTAACAAGCAAACACATTCATTGAATAACGTGAACATATCGATTAACAAAATTTTAGGATACAACTGTCCCCAAAAGCATAGTCCCTCGAAACATACGTGTATTACGAAAGACATAGTCGAAAGCATCGAGACAACATATCAGTATACAGAACATGATTATCACGTAGAAAGTGGTATTAGGCGTAGTATATGATTTCGTAGAAGCAAACATAATATGCATAACGACAGGTTTGCGTAACAAGAGAGAGCTAACGCTAAAGTGGAACGCGCCCGCGAAACGGATCGGCCGCTTGCCCCGCGCCCCACGCCAAGGTCGCTAAACTAACAGCACTTGCATATCTCTTGTCAACAATATCGATAAAAAATAAATCGATATTGCGTTAACCTCTTACGCCAGCCTCAGCGACAATCAATCAAATCATTCCTGAATTATTTACGTTTCTCAAACTCAAAATGCACCATGACGATTGACGATTATTATTTAGCCAACATGTTATTAGGTAATTGTAAAATACAGAAATAACTATTTCAAATAAATAAATCTATTGAAAACATCTATAGATATAAAGTCGGAACCTATGTGACTATTTGTGTTGCTGACGCAAAAAATAAATAACTTATCAGTATCACTCTACGAGCATCGCTTTGAACATACTTAAAGAAATCGAATGCACCGATACTGAATTCCGACGTGTACATATTTTATTCCCTTGGCGAATGTGAAGCTATTAAACAAACTACAAAAATTGGCATTAATACTGGTAAGAGTGGAGTGTGCGGTAAGGTCATTAGCACCGGGCCAGGGACTTGGGGGAGTCATCGACCGAGCTGCACGCAGGGGTGCAAAGCGTCAGCGCCCGCGCACGCCCGCTCGCCGCCATTATTATATCAATGTACCGACTACGCATCACATCACATTCACTGCACTCTTTCATTTTCGTCCAAAGTCCACTATGCACATTGTACGTGACAAAGAAACGCTGACACGACCAACTGATTAACTACTTGAGAAGCTAATACGATGGAATTCGCAGTCTATCGAACTAAACGTGCTGTAAGATGATAACAAATATTCGTGTAGATCGATTCGTTTAGACTACGTTTAATATATTTCATTAACCTACTTTTAATTTTAATTACTCGAATTATTTCAACATCTGTTGCTCTTTGCAGCGTGTAGGTATAATATTACAGAAATTACTAGTTTCCCTTCGAACATAGGAAAGAGTTTGCGCTATGCATACCTACTTATTTGTCTGTACTAAAGTATTTATGTATTAAGGATTGCTGCATCGAAGTATCGTGAACTAAAAACATTTCGTACTAAGAATAACTTTGTAAATTAGAGACGGGTTGCATGCAGCAATTAATAACTTTAAGTAATATTGATACTAAATAAGTATGCCAAGGCGACTATCAACCTATTTAAGTAGACGGAAACGTGATGTTCAATTAGGAATACAATAACGGCCATGTTTACCGAACTGCCAAATTGAAACTATCAGTTATAGCGGTTTGATAAGCAACTATAATTTAGCTGTTACACGACAACTGGTGGACGTGTAAGATAAGAACAAAGTTTCAAGCGTAGTTTGTTATAATGTTTAGAACGAATCATTGCAAATGTAGTTTTGTTATCCTGGGAATAGTGCCGAGAGCTAGATAAGTCCAAGGTATCAGTCTTCCAAGCCTAGCGCGTGTGTGTGAGATACGTCGCGACGACAGCGTCGTCGGGCCGTGCTGAGCCGTGCCCCGCTGACCCACTTGCCGAGTGTTCGCTACGCAATTCGAGCGCGACCCGCTTCGCGGTGCACCGACATACACACACATACACGTGAACACCAGCCACATGACGCGACAACCCACCGATAGCACTGCACCCTTCTGTGACACATGTGCCCACGTACCACCCCTACCGAGACAGATACCACCAGTCAACCGTAAACTTACCACCCACGAACAAATTAAGCAAAAACTCATTTAAACGTTTTTTACTAACATGGATGGAACGTTACATACATAAAACGGCTGACATTAACCACCTGAGAACATGGCGCAAAGAAGCTCAATATTTCATTCGGTATGTATTAACTCAATCACTCATTTGAAACAGTGGTAGTTTCACGTAACGCGTAAATAGGTACTAAGTAGTTTTTACTTCTATGCCACAAAGGGTAAATTTTGTAATTAGCATGCCATTAGCACAACTTCTTATTGCGTAACTAGGTGTTATTCGCATTCCGGAGCCTAGTCCAGTTTCAACCTATACATATCTGTTAATCCGTAAAAACGTCACATAATTTCAGATTTCCAAACATTAATACGGATGAACAAAATTTCACTCCTTTAGGATTCTGAAGAATGAGCTCGTCCTTTCCTTTCTTTCTTAAGTTGAAATTCCACTTGAACCTTGATTTACTAACGCTTCAGTAACATTCGAGATATAATAGGAAATATCTCTTAAATTATACCAGCTGGAGCGTCTGGAGCTATTAATGGCAGCGGTGAATTAAAACACAGATATTCAGGCTACCTCCCACAAACAAAATATGTATGTAGGTCGACTCGAGCCCCATAACACGCATGAAAGCTCCACTCAGTTCTATACATAGGTACAATGATCGAATTTACGTCTGGTTGAGACAAGATACAGGTCTGACCACTCGATCAACGGTAACAGTAACGGTACGAAACAAAAATCGTGCAGCGCTAAGAAAAATCCTACGAAAACCCGGCTTGGTTGAATCTTAGCTTGGCTGCTACCTATCTACTTAAAGGCAAAACAAAATGGCTTAGCTTAAACACAATTCCATAATTATTAGTTTCGCACATTATGCCTATACTTTGATTATATTAGTTAAGTCGTCAGGTTAAGTCCAAAATATCTTCTGTATGTTTATCATTTAAAATATTTAAGATCCGCCTTGACACGAAGAATGGGTACGACGACATTCTAACGGGATCACTGCGCGTCTAAATTGTTGTTTTATTTTAGATAGGTAGGTATACCAATGTAGCAACACAAATGTTATCAAACAAAAACAACCTACACTAAAATACGGAAACTATACGATGACGCGCTAATCGAGGTCAAAGCTTTTTTCCCTGGCACAAGTTCTTGGCAATAAAAAAAATAGAATGCCAATAAAGTAACATCTGTCCGTGATCAAGCAGAATATACGTGTGCGTGTCTATCTTAAAGGAAACGTTTCAGACCAAAAATAGGCTAGCCAGGGTCTTGTAAAACTTCCGCAGTTCCGCGTGGTTACACAACAAAGGAACCAGTCGGTACAGAGGCTATTCATCAATCAAACAGGCTCGTTCAATAATCAATAAGGTGACAATGCAAATAGCCAGGACAGGAAGGACAATGACATTAGCATTTAAAGGAAGAATCTTTGCGTCATCAACTGCACAATGACGCGGCGACAACGAACACGCACGGCAAGATGGCCGCCGCAGCGTCAGCTGATCGCGCACACGCAGCGCAGCTGTGACACTCCGCGAGCTCCACTCTCATATCATTGTGAGTATATCGCTCTCTCTTTCGTCCGCATCTATTCAACACAATGGACGCGCTCAGTCATTGTTTGAAACACAATGCTCACTACACACTTTGCTACTAGTTGCTAGTAATATACGTACATTATTTATATAGTTGCGCACCCAATTGTATTTATCAACAGGTACAATTATTAGTATTTGCCTATAAGACTAAATATTTACATTAAATGGAGACGTTTTCTATTCAAAACTTTTTAACATTCGTATAAATCCGGTTGCGTATCTGTTCGTTAATATGAAAAGTAATTACAATATTATAGCAATTCAAATTCTCAGAATACGATTAAACTAATGGCATACGCACACGCCTAAGCAAACAATATGCGCAATAACAATTTAATGATAACACCGACTGCACACTAACAACGTGACAGAACTATGCGACGATCAGTCAAAGTATAAGGTACAAATGCAGGCACTGAGCTATCGAATCAACAAACGAACTAAACTTGACCTTAAGGTGAACAGTGCAAGCACCTCGTTGATTGAAGATTAACGCTGTTTATTTTAATCTAAATATAAACACATTAACACTCATAACCAATCACTTAGTATAGTAATACTTACAATAAAACTACACTATTTAAAATTTGATTTTAAAATTGGTTATGAACGAACGAAATCCTATGTTTATACGAGTATGTATAGCTAACTTCTTAATAAATACGCCAGCTGTCAATCACTTAGACCTTGTCTGTTTATGGCCTTTGGAGGTTATGTTTTTTGTGTAAATAGATACAAATAAGAAAAGATGAGTTTTATATGAATCGGTTGTTGAAATTTAAATGAATGATTTTGAATGTATTGACGATTTTATAGGAACCTATGTAAAATACAGACCAATATCTACACAAATTGTCATTTATTATTTATTACAAGTTTTAATGTATTGACGTTGAATAAGATTTCAACTCATTAATATGGTCCACAACCTTCGTCGGTGTTAGCTAACCGAGCTATGTTGGTCCGACGCGACATTGATGAACGAACAATCACTGTACACCTATGTACAGACTACATTGTCTACATTATGAATAGCACAAGCCAACCGAGACACTATTTGCTTTCTGGGCATAAAAATATTTCAAAAACAATTAGATGTTGCAAATTGCATAAAGTTTTGAACACGTGAGGACGTTGACCTTCTGACACCAAGGTCGGGGCGGCGGCCTTCAAACAGCCTCGTCTAGCTGGCGCACAGGCTCCTCTCAGACACATCTCGAAACACAGACGCACACAAAAACAACGCACACTTAACTATATTACCTTCGAGTGGGAACACGAGCCCATGGCCACGTAGAAACTACGCTCGAAAGCGCTTCAAAGTCACAAAAACGATATCACTGACACATTAAATCGTATTGGATAAACGCGGCGCACTAATTCGCACAATTATCTTGAAAGATAAGGTGCAATAGTAGCACCCAATGTTGAAAACTGTATTAGTAACATGTAACGAGTGTATCGGCCACGCGGGGACGAGCTCCGACGCGCTCGGCGAGCTGGCGAGAACTGAGCGAGGAGCGGCAGCGGTCGCGCCGCCCGTCGCCGCCTGCAACTATTCGCGTCACTCCATTCTACACGCGCACGCACTCACCAATACAAACAAGCCACTGCTCGCTCGCTGACAAACACATGTCCGATCCGACGCGATCACCCATCTCGACCAAACACTACGCAACGCACATATACTACAGCTAGACGTCGCCCGCGATCACGACGACCACATTCTCAGAGCACTTCTTCGGTCACTTATTTCGATCAATCCTAGAAGTGTCTCTGGGCTTACCCAGTTGATGCATGACTCACGTTTTCGTGTTGAGAAACTTTTATGAGTCAGTGCTTTCTTTGAATTAATTTATAATTTCTGATTATATTAATGACGACATTCCTGTCTTTGTTTGTAGTTTCACATTGTAAATGATATTTCGCAAAATGACCACCTTGACAATAAAACAAGATTGTCCGTGTGTATTCGTTCTATATAATTGTTTATCGCTTTGTTGGTAATGTCAACTAGGAATCTTATTAACTCGATTTACCATATTCAAATGAAATAACATAATCACAATATTTTAACCGACTTCATAAAAAGGAGGTTATTGTTATGTGGGTATGTGAGCAGGAGATGCAAATATTTTATATCATACTAACTGTTCTTGCCGGTCTCGAGATAAAACAATGGTAGTGTAAACAAAAACCTGTTCCCGCACCGTCTATTTAATAAGTGTAATATCCCCATAAACAATGCTCCTTATTTCAATTAAACTGTAAATTCCACCTAAATTCAAGCATAAAAAGACCACATGACTCATTAGAACTACATTTTACATTCAGAGTTTAAGTCGGCTGACCGTCCAACTAAAATTTTAATATTTTCGCCAGTCAGAAACCTATAAGACAATTAATGAACGTAATAAGTTCAAAATAAATAAAAAAAACAATACAACATTAAAATGTAGACCTTAGCATATTAAACCTAAAGAGTAAGGTTTATGTTTTCGAAAGGACCTTCGTTAAAATCAACAGTAGGTAGGTACAATGAACCCTGAGATAAAAGTGAAATCACTAATGAAGATAATACATATTTGAAAGTCGATGGACATTCAACCTGGTATAAACTAACTGCGTAGATGGCTAACACGTCACTCTCAAGCCGAGGCAACAATAATTTTGCAATCTGATGAAAATAACCACTTAAATGTGTTGAAGCATTATTTACTTATACCGTTTTGCGCACTTGTTGTTAATGACAAGAAGTTTTATGATATTGGCAAAAGGGTTGTGTGAGACGAACACGTACGGCGTACACAAACAAAGCCATGCGTGCGGAGTGGTCGGTGCGGCGGCAGAGGCGACGGACGCAGACAAAGCCGCGGCGGAGCAAGTCGTCGATCTCCCCCGAATTAGTCCTGGCCGGGGCGGTGACCTCTGCGGGCCACACGCGCCCGCCGCCGCCGCGCCACTGCTCCGCCACTAATCATCGCCGCGCGGGACTCGCACAACGTCCATCCCTCGGCTAAATAAAACGCCCCCGATAAAGACTATTGTCATATTTAATGTAAACAAAGCATGACTAATTATCAGGTTAAGACTTCGACGTGATAATTGAGTTCAGTTTATAACAAAGAGACAAAGACCGAGAAAGAACATTAAAGTAAGGTCAATGAAATAAGAGCACGTGGAACTCGAAAACGATTTCTTGCTGAGGACGACGACGCAGTATCACATCACGTGTTCCGTGAAACGTTTTGGTAGTCGATTATTTGGCACCCACAAAAGGTGGGCAAATAAATAACTATACCTAATATATAACATTCAACCAAAGCAACCAGCCAATTTACAAACGTCTATTATTAGGAACAGTTCAAAGATAACACTGCTGACATAATTTCCCTCAAGACTGATAATTATGAATGCACGATAAGTGCCAAATATTTTATTGTAAATAGGAACAAAGTACCTACAAAGGGTATCGTTGTTATAATAACAACGTGACTTTTGAAAATCATTCTCTCACAAAAGAAAAACAAAGGATATTTTTTCATAAAACAAAGAGATTGCACACTGGAAATCTTGAATCCTTGAATCCCATAATAAATATGTTGAAGTGATTCAGATTCAAAGTTACGTGGGCTGCCGGGAGTGGTACTTTCTCTTCACGATCATAAAAAACTATACGAAGCTGCGGTTAAGGGGAGTGCATACCTGATGTTGAAGTGAATTTCGTACCAAACAAATGTCTTTCCAAGTGCGCAGGCCCTTCAGCTCACAACCAGGCGACACCACGTCTGTGCGGTTGAGGTCAGCATCCACCGGCATCACAATGAATGGTTACACCACCTGAGACAAGTAACACAATCTATCTATTAAAACTAATGCCCTTTAATGCTTTCATAAGCTGAAATTCTTTTTTATTCGTTGATAATGTAGCATCATGTACACAATGGTAATAAAAAAATCTCGAATACTTCTCTCAAATATGCTAACATCTTCAAGATCTGTAAAATGCTATTCTAAGTCCCCTTGTAACACATAACATCACAATAACAGTGATAAATGGTTTATTATGTTCCCAGATCTCCAATATTTGTATAACGCACAAAACACCAAGCTACGAGTTATTTTCTCCTAAACGTGTATCATCATACCATTTTCTGAACTGTTAGTCGATGTCCAGCCAGACAACATATATGTAGGTATAGGTACGGTTAAATATCAATTATTTACTAGAGCGTCTAGTCCGGCCTCCGCAACCCAACTAGCGCAGTTACCGGTATCCTTAACGAACTGTTTCGCTCCTGCTAAATATTTTCAAGGCATTAAGAGAACTCGTAGATTTTTTTTATGACGATCACATATTATAATAATAACTGATATTACCGTGCGGCGCGATGTATAGAACGCTCTTTATCCGATATAATCAAACGATGGAGGCCAGTATCAATTTTGTCGTTACTGGTTTTATGAAAAACATTTATCAATTTTAATTAAAACGCCATTGGGTTATGTATATACAACCTGAATAGTAAATATACAAAGTATACAACTCTGAAGTAACCATGACATAAGTGGTTGTCGGAAAATACCAACCATGTCGAGGCAACAAGACTATAAATTGCCTTATCTATTAAACTGATACTAAACTATTCATAAGGGAATTTACACTGCTTAGAGATCTATTTTATCCCACTGACTTGAAAAGAGAAATCAGTAATCTAATTATGTAACTTTAATGGGAATAAACTTAGAGTAGGCATAGAAGCAACATAACACAATCAATTGTGATTGCCAATAGTATTACTTAATGGGGCTGTCTTCTAATAACTGTTCCATTAATAAGGAAACAATATATGCAAATTATATGCATGTATATAATTATTTTAATTAAATAAAACCTATTTCAGCTCGACTCATATACAACACTTAATATTTTTAAGTGAATTAGTTCTTACCATTTCATATTGATAATGAATATGCCTCTTCATTCTTGATTTAAAGTAATATTAATTAACTTGTAAAAAGTTAACAACATAGCAACATAATTTACCATCATCAGTTGATATAATCATAGGATGATGTTTCAAAACACAGAGTAGTAATTAAATGGAGTTCTTAGCTTAACATTTCTCTTACGAATCCCACTCACCGAATTTGTGAGGTCCGCTGGGAATCTTTCATTGGACAATCGCAGGCGAAGAATCATTCAGCATATTTCCGATTGGTGACTGTGGTGATGTTTCTGATGCCTTTAGCGCCCTTCCCTCGCACATTATCACTCCATTTGCTTACTACTCTGTGGGTAAATGTGAAGTCTAAATATACTATTAACTCACTACATAAAATCAAACCTACACAGGCTACACATGTGGTACACAAGTAAGATTAAAGAGAAGCAGGAAACACTACAAAGCTGAGTGGACTCTAGTCTACAATGTATGAGTCATTCAAATTAAGAAATTACTCTATTAAAGTGCTCATTTAATAAGTACTCATAATTATCATACCTAACCTAATTATCATAACTAATCGAGATATTTTCTACCTACTTTGTAAACAACTTACATGTTTATATTTTAAAAGTCAGCCTAATTGAGTACCTTTTCTTTTAAAGTTGGTTAATTAAACTAGTTTATTGAAAACAAATCCAAAACTGCTGTATTCTTAACCATTTCCATCAGCAGAAAGCTATAGAAAAATTGCCATATTGGCAGCAAGTTATCATGCAATTTACCACACTGATAACACTACACTTATCTCTCATATTCCTATATTAATACTTGTGCCATTTATATTCACATACAATCGATGTGACTTTCAATGAAACTGTATTAACTTATAACTGGACTGCAACAATATAAATGACAAATTAAAAAACCCTCATTGTAAGAGGACATCTTTTACTAGCCATGAGTGATAAAAATATGTTTTCAAATTATAATCTCAATTCTTAATATCAATTGTTAGTTTTAATATTGTTATTTTATTTAGTTAGTAATATTGAACAACTCAACGAATAATTTTAAAATCTAACTACCTGAATAATTTTAACCATAATTAACTATTTACCACTAAAATACCTGACAACAAAAGACTATAAAATATAGGCCTACTGCTATTTCTAGCACAATATTTGTCATACAAAGGAAAAAAGACTAAAAAACAGTTTCAAATAACTAATGTTTGTCATTATCATGTTAAATGTAGCTATTGAAGTTTTACGAAAAGGAAAAACTAGAATAAAAAGTGAGCTGTACAGAACTCAAATTAGAATAAAACCATAAACTAATGTATTTTCCATTCTCAAATATTGCAATGATGAACCTTCAAATTATGAGTAAAATCATAATTAGTTTTGGTAGGGTTCAGTATACAAGCATATAGTTAATCTGTGCAGTTGAACCCAACACAGTATTTTCATTTAACTGTGTTATTACTAAAACTTTTGTGTGATATTTATTTAGGGGTCATGGTAAGCTATGCATTATTTATATGGATACTTAAATTGTGTAAGCCACATGCATTAGTAAACAGTTTTACCAGTCACATACATTATTTCAGTAAATGTTGAGCTGGAGATAAAATAATGTATACCATAGTCTTTTGAAAGCTACAAATATTATGATTAACAAATTCAAGAAACAAAAACCTGATTCAGTATTTTATACTATTCTATATGAAACAGAAATATCCAGAATGATCTATAACATATTACAGCCAGTTTATCAATGATGACAATGACATGGCAGTCACTTAAGCTGCAACAGGCAGCATACACAAAAAATAATTTACAAAGAACTGAATACTGTTGTGTCATCACCACCTTATGCATTGTTTTCATATATTACAAAATTAAACTTTCAAATGCTTGTAATAGTTGCTGAATTAAAAAGGAAAATTACTTTCAACAAGGAAAAAACGGGTATATGCCACCTAGTTACAGGAAGTACGACTCGTGGGCAGCTACACTAAAATACGTAAAAAAAATATAAGTAGGTAGGTGCGTAGTAAGTAAAGCAAAGTATTGTGAAATTGATAAAAACCAAGATGTGGCAATGAATTACATTAGGTATTACTAATAAAGCTTACGGCACGGAAGAAACTACACTAGAAGGCCTCCCAAGGTGGTGTCATGCAAAAAAATGCGTACCTAATGAACAAGTGCACTTTTAGTTTCAGACAATCCCGTGCACATAAAAGTCTGGGGTAAAACATGGAGCTAAAGTTCTAGGTAAATGTTTATAGCTACAGTCTCTTCACGGGGCAGAAACAAAGAAAATATTGAAGATTTTAGTAATTGGCATTCACGAAGAAAATGGCGTCATATCACTCAGTCACGGAACAAGGTACAATTTCGTCATACGAATGCACGGGTCACAATCACAAATAAACACCACATTAAAACAAATACATGCTGTACAAGTGATTTTGTTCATAAAATTACTCACTTTGAATAAAAATTCCAAAGAAAATCATCCAAAAACTCAAAGGACTGATGACAAGGCACTCCACTCACCGTTTGCAAAACCAGACTGGTATCACGTGACCTGTAATGTTGCCAAACCCATACTTTAAGGTAGTATGGTAGCTTTTTCTTCATCGTCGTTTTTATTTATCCATTTAAAAAAAATATCAAGTTGAATCAAAAATCACCCAAAAAATTAGCTGCTAACATCCGATGAGCTATGTTTAAGTTATTCAATGAACTAATAATCCTAAGCAATTACATTCATAAACAAAGATAAAATATGATGACATCAACATTTAATTTATTATCATTTTAAGAATAACAAGCTATTTCTCGCTGTATCAACTGCGTCTTGTGGGAACTACATGATTCACCCAGATAAAAAGTATCCTATATTAACCTTTCCCAGAGTATACGCTCTGGTTCAATTGTCATCCAAATCGGTTTATTCGTTTTATCGTGAAGCGTAACGTAACGTTCAAACTAATAAAATATTAAAAAAATATATTCTCATTTTCGCATTAATCCTGATGTAGTATTATTAAGTTAGGGATTAAAATTTAGAATTTTATTGTTTATCACCTGGCTTATGTACCTGGCATGCGTTACAAAGTCAAGTTTCTTCACAGACGTAAACAGAATTATAGCAACCCACTTTACAAATTGTTCTCACATTCAGGTGAAAGGAATCTATGTAAGAGGATAAAGTGATATTATACAAACATTAATATTATTTACAAAGACATAGATTGCTAACCTTCACAAGGCATTTGGTAGCAAAATATAAGAACTTATGTTATTACCACTGCTTTTTAAAGAATATTAATTATCGATTGGAATAGAGATCGAAAGAGAGAGAGAGAAAAATGATAATTTAAAATCTGTAGTATACGACTGTTTCAATCTGATAGTAAATACTGCTAACATTAACTCAATCTGCACACATCTAAAAAACACGCATGCAGCCTTTACAACATACAAGATAATCATTATAATTATTTTTATTTACTAAATTTAATACATTTGATTATTTATAACAGGTATAGTTTACAGCCCAATAAATCTTAGTGCTTTAATATGAAATCCTCTATAGGTATATGTGCATAATATACTTTAAACACTGTGGTTGTAATAATTTACATGTGTCGATGCGTTTACTACATACAGTGTATTTTTTTTAAAACATAATAAGATGTATGTAGAGTTTTGGGCTTACTTACCAGTGGCGCCAACTGGTGACCGTAATAATGAAAGTCCTCATTGCGATGAAGTTAAATAATGTGTTGCTGCGCTGAGTGACATGCAAATTTAATATATCAGTATATAATCCAATACTCAGTACATCTATAGGTACCTACTTACAGCATTTCAAATTACCCTGAATATTTAAAGTGTTATCATTTTATAAGATAAGCAGTAGATTTGAAAAGCAGGCAGTAGTTTCAACAACCTAAATGCTATTATTCACACCAAGTTACTAGTGTTTAATAATTATGATGTTATAAATAAAGTAATAATGGATCTAGGTGGAATGGATCTAGGTACCTACCTGTTTGTCTTTGTTTCATAAGCACGATTTAAACTTTATCTTAACAGGGTTCTTAGCTATTTGTTCAATTAATAAGTGCAAGTTGCTTGCACCAAAATGGTTCTACTTCAAATGTATTTAGATAATGATATTTCAATGAAAATAAGTTGTTTTGCTGGGTCATGATATTTTTAAGTATAATAATGACGTCATTCCATGGCATCAATCGAAAACAAACACTGGGCTGCCATACTTCTACATCTGCACATACTACCATTTTTATCGAAATTATAAAAAATATTGTGATGTGAGTGATTTCGTGACGACCTATCATGTTGTCAAAATTTCATGTAGGACATGTAAGTTCGATAAAAGAAATAATGACACTTTTAGCATGCAAACGTTGTTAATCCTTTCAATCTGCCGAAAAACGCATTAGTTGAAAAGAACAAGAATTAAATGCCAAGCAACACTTGTCATTTTCTATCATTTTGACGTATGCATTGCTGCTATGCTAGCAGCTGATGAAATCTTCCTAAAATCAGAAAGAAACGTGTAGGATTCAAATAAATAGTTGGGATAAAATTCTGTTAAAATGCCGACAATATCAGTTAAGCGCGACGCACTTTTCACTGCACTTGGCAGGACATACAGTTAGTATCGTACACAAGTCAATTTCATATACAAAACGAATACATACTTCGTTGATGCCGACGATGAATGAATTAAATTAATATAATACGATTATGTTTCAGCTGATGATGAGTTCCAAGATCTTTGTTTTGAGTTCGGCTTGGAGCTTGATGAAGTGGCAAGTACTTTTTTGTATTATTTCATTATAACCTAGCATTCTAGCTGTCCAGAACAGAAGGCTAACTTAGAGCTTGATTGTATATCAATGAATACAGGCCACTAATTTCCTTCTTATTCGCTTTCTGTTTATTCATAAGAATTGCTATTTTTATTAATAGATGTAAGATTTCTCATAAATTGTGAATAAAATACATTTCTGAAGTTTGAATCTTAGTTTAAAACAAAACTATTCAAATTAAACCTATAAATAATAAGTTACTATTGCTCACAGCAGCGCTTGTATTGTATGTTCTCTAACTATAGCATATGGCAGTCAGGGATAGATTTAAATCATATTAAATAGTAAAATGATCACTGGAACTTATCCAGTACTTTCAGAGATACATAGTAAAGCTGATCCCTATACATAATATATATTGACTGATAATGTTGGTAAAATTACAAAAGACTCACTAATAAAATGTACATAGGTACAGGTAATAAACTTATTATTAAAAATAAATTCCAGACAACGGAGAAACAAATGCTGATGAAGGAACAAGGTGACCATGTTGGTGCTGGAGTGTCCGAGGAAATCTTGTATAGGATAGACATACCTGCCAACAGATATGACCTGCTCTGCCTAGAAGGGCTGGTTGATGGCATCCTAGTTTTCCAAGGAAAGTGAGTATCAGTGCTGATACTTATTCTTATATTATGCAAAAAATGCTGTTTCATCCACATCCTGGGAGAAGAATTTTACACACCCAGATAAAAAAATAAAATAATTACAGATTTTTTTAATATGAAATTGTTTTGAGCTGTTTTAAAGTGAAAGTGTAAGAGACAAGAGTTATTTGTGCATTTATATTATTAAGGATAAAATATAATAATTAGTCAGTGTGTCATACTTTCATATTCAAACAGCATTATCATTTATAGTTTTTAACCGGTGCATGACACAGTGAAGGTGTTAGCCATGGGAAACACCCAGTGTTCAATAAAAAATTATGCAACAAAAAGTCTTCTCCAATAATTTCAGCAGATTAGGTGGCTAGTCTAATGAAAGTAAAAAAAGGTGGAGTTTGTATGTATATTTATTTAAATGAAGATACTAATGACTTCAGGAAAGCTCCACCCCAGTACTCTCTGAAGAAGAATGAAGACTGTCACTCCCTCCACTTGACACCAGCAACAGGACAGATAAGACCATATGCAGTGGCTGCTGTACTCAAAGGCATTAAATTCACCAAGGAGTCATATGACAGCTTCATAGATCTGCAAGTGGGTAATACCTTCTTTTATATTAAAAATATTTAGTCAGTTGATTAGTCAACATGTCATGAAGAAAGTAATGTGATCTGAATAAGGTGATTCCAGTTGATGCTCCTTTTATTCCCTATATAAACAAGGATAATAATTAACCATTATTGAAGTAATTAATGTTTCCCAGGACAAACTTCATCAGAACATATGTAGGAAGCGGACTCTAGTTGCTATCGGTACCCATGACTTGGACACAATACAAGGACCGTTTGTGTATGATGCATTAGCACCAAACGAGATCAAATTCAAGGCGCTAAACCAACAGAAGGAAATGACTGCACCAGAACTCATGGAATTATACTCGGTAATGAAATCATAATCCTCCCATCCTCAGTCAGTTGATTAAAGTTAAAAGACATGTTATTCTTAAATATATCAGTAATTTTAGAGTTGTAAACATTCTTTTGATGCATACTTATAATTTTCTAGCAATTTTGTTTTCTTTCTATGTATGCTAATACAAACCTCAAAATTTGTACATAAAACAAACAGTTATAATCAATAATTTAATCTCTCGTTTTCAGACACATGCCCAACTGAAGCAGTACCTGGGCATCATCAGAGACAGTCCTGTATACCCTGTCATCAAGGACAAGAACGGAGTAGTGCTGTCAATGCCACCCATCATCAACGGAGACCACTCCAAGATCACGCTTGACACTAAGAATGTGTTCATAGAGTGCACTGCTACGGATTTGACTAAGGTACGTGTGAGTTTAGTATCAAGTCAACCTGAAGTGAAAGGTAAGGTATATGTATTAAAAACCTTAAAATGTGAAAAACACTTTTTGAGGAAACTACTTTGTGCACCCAGATAAAAAGTATACATAAATTATGTTCATTCAGATTTCGTGTGAAAGAGTAATAAACATACATCCTCACAAACATTCGCATTTATAATATTAGTAGGATTATACTAGTGGTTGTCACGATAGTCATGTTTTGCAGTGGAGACAGTCAAGTTCTCTTGCTGGTTACCTGGTAAGCTATAGGTCGTTAGAGTATTAAACTAAGTTTTAAAAAGCCATTTCCAGTAATGGACAACCTACTATAATGCTGATGACGATGCTGATTAAGTTATTTAATGTGTTATTGTATTAGCAAAAGCACAAGTCTTAGAAAGACACCACTATTAAACCACGCTTGACGCAATCTGTTTGAGAACTTGTGAAGTGGGCAACAAATTCCTTAAAATATCGATATCGAGGCTCAAAAAGGCCTCTGAAAACTTGTCAAACCATACGTCCTGTGACTGATACCTCGGTCGCAGGCCTGCTTATTTAATTTGTCTCTATTGAGACAGATGAATGCATTTTAATCTGCAGAAGATTATTAATAATCAGCAACTTTATTCCATGTATACATTAAGGTGACAATTTCTTATAATACAAACATTATAGACTATTGACCTTGTAGGGCAAAGCAAAATGAAACAATACTTTTTCCAACTTCCAGGCGATCGTGGTCCTAGACACTATAGTGTGCATGTTCTCAAAGTACTGCAGCCGGGAGTACGAGGTGGAGCAGTGCAAGGTGTTCGCGCCAGACGGCACCTACGAGCTCTACCCCAAGATGAGGAGCCGCGAGGAGACCATTAGCGTGCAGAAGGCCAACAGCTATATTGGTATCAAGTAAGACCGTACTTACCGTTATAGTGATATCGAATAAAGACCGATAAAAAAAAGAAAGTAAGCTTAACTGTCAATGTGATGCAAAAATATTCAAAATAACACATTCTTGATATTAATTATAGAGTTCATAATATAATGTATACTGACATTTCAAAATAGCAGAACCCAATGTGTGTGAGTAATCACTACATAGTATCAAAGTCAAAGTGTTTTTATTTTATGTAGACCAATTACAGGTTCTTATTTATTTATTTATTTATTTAATTAACAAAAACGACCATTGGTCAGTTACATTTGCTTATAAAATGTCAAAACTAAAAACTAGGTGCACGGTTCCAAAAAGTGGGTCCTATGGAGAAGAACCGGCAAGAAACTCTATGGATACTCTTTTAAAATTAATTGTTCTTGTTACAAGTAGTCGTTTAAAGGGAGGATCATGTAGATCAATGCATTGCAGAGAAAAGAAAAAAAAAACTGAAAAGCAAAGTAGGAGAAGCCTAAATTGAGTGCCATAGCAGCTAGAAGCTGACCAGTCCCGACTGACGGCACCCGTTCACGAGTATGACGAGCGCATCAGCCTCACTTAGCTCAACCATATTGAAGGGAACTTAATGACCCGATACACATCGCCACCATCAGCAGGACACTTGAGTGAGCATGACAGACTTCTATTACCAGACAACAGGCATTACAAAATAATAGTTATTATTGGGTAGGCAATACGTTGATGGTTACATGATACTCACATTTTACAATTATATTTTTTTTTGTTTGAAGCTATATAGTAAAAAAAAATAACACAAAAAAATAAAACAAAAGTATATAAACAAAGTCGCTTTCTCTGTCCCTTTATCCCTATGTATGCGTAAATCTTTAAAACTACGCAATTTTGATGCGGTTTTTTTAAATAGATAGAGTGATTAATGAAGAAGGTTTTAGTATATAATTTGTCAAGTTTTTGTATCCATTAGCTAAAATATTGCGGGCGAAGCCGCTGGCGGGAAGTTAATATAACATAAATCAGCTATTTTTAGAATTCTTTTTTGTGTTTCTATTTGTTGTTATGCACATCTCAGAAACTACTAAACGGATTTTCTTTCATGTAAATAGTTCACTATGGACCGAGTATAAGGGAGAAGAATAGAGGCTTTGTTTCATTCTGATATAGGAAAAAAGTAGTCGTAATTTTAAGATATTCGCAGTTTACTTTCTACGCGGACGAAGACTAAATAAATAAATTTGTACGCGCATGCGCCGCACTAGGGCGAGCGAGACGACGGAGAGGGGCGAGGGGCGTCTACAAACTGACAGCGCGGCGCCGCCGCGCCCGCGCTCATTCGACACGACACCGCACCAGCAGCGACTCGACAGTGTGCACGTTTACATTTTACTGTACAATTTATAATATAGTCAATCAAGTAAATTCAAGTTTGTTTAATTTCACAACAAAAGTGGCGACCGTGACAGGACAGGACACAAACCTGCAATCTTCAAATAAAAGTCAACAAGAAACTCGTTGTGCCGGCGTCGGTCGGACGAGGACGCGTGCGCCGCCATTTTGCCAATATCTATATCAAGCGAGCCACCCGATCGAGAGAAGAAAAGGATTAAGGAGCCGCCATTTGCCGCTTGCTGCTTCGGGAGCCTTTGGTGACATCGTGAAAGGAGGTCTAGCCCAAGGAGAGTAAGCCCTGTTCCTAACCTTTTCATTACTAGGTTTCATACCTATCCAATTCTCGATCCCTGTTCTCGCATTGTGTGAATGGCCGACTTGCTGCTTGAGTGTTGGGTCTATGTTTAATCAAGCTATTTTTAATGGTGTCAGGCTAAAATACATGCACGTGCAGCATTAGACTTCATTGTCTAATGTAATCAAGCTATAAAATACGAGCACGCGCACATGCTTCATGCACGCGTTTTTATGCACCTATTCTGCTATTTAATTCGGTTATAGCCTACGTCCAGCTATAACAATCGGCTAGCCTACGCAGCACGTTCTATGTTTTCTATTTAGCACACAGAGTGCCTATAACCGATCCCATACCTATGTTACCACGCGGACAACGTTAGCTACCGTTAGTTCAATACCATATGCCGACTATTCCAGCGAACCTCCGTGAAGAGGAGCGCATCGGTCTCGGCATCGCCGCCGCCCGCCCGGTTCCGTCGCGTACGCCGCCACGTGCGCTGCTGGTCTAAGCTGTCTGCTCGGCGCGAGCTGCCCTGAGCATCGCGTCGTGCTAGCACCAGCGCGAGCGACTGGACCTGAGCTTCTCTGCTCTTCAAACGGGTTTGAGTGCACATTTTATTGTTTCATTGTTTGTTAGCCTGTGTTATTGGTTACTCTATAATCTATCAAAATGAATGAAGCAGAGCTCAATGTAGAAATAACTAAGTTAGTCAAGGAGCGCGGTATTATTAAGGGACGGGTAACAAGGTTTTCCGATTATTTAAATGTTTTAATTGGTTTAAAAGAAATTTCTTCTATTCAATACAGAGAATTAGAACTAAAATTAAATAAAATTCAATCGCTTATGGAAGACTTTGAAGTCATACAAAACAAAATAGATGTATTGCATTCTGATAGTACAGAGCAAATTAAAGAAAGAGATAAATTAGAAAACCAGTTTATTAACTTAATAGCAAAGAGCCAAGATATATTATCTAATTCTCCCCTGAAAAAGACTGAGACTGAAAATTGTGACAAAGAAAATAGTGACCATGCATCAAATAGTAGCTGCTGTTCATTTAATGGCATAAAATTACCAACAATTAAACTTCCTACATTTGATGGAAGTTATCTTAATTGGTTAGAATTTAAAGACACATTTCAGTCAGTGATTGACAGCAATGATAGTATCGCACCAATTAATAAATTCCACTATCTACGGTCTTCACTTGAAGGAGGTGCAGCTGTTGTTATTAAATCTATAGAATTTAGTTCAAAAAATTACAAAGTTGCATGGGACCTGCTATGTCAAAGATTTGATAACAAAAACTTATTAATAAATAATCATTTAAAAGCATTGTTTAACATAGAGTCAATTCAAAGGGAATCTTATAAATCATTACGGTTTATTGTTGACCATGTGTCAAAACATTTGCGGGCTCTTGATACTCTTGGCCAGCCTACTAACATGTGGGATGTTCTCATTATTTTTACAGTCTCTTCTAAATTAGATATTCACACGAGTAGAAAGTGGGAAGAATATAAGTCCAATCTTGCAGATTTACCTTCACTTAGTGAATTTTATTCTTTCCTACGCAGTCGAGCTGACATACTTGAAACTGCCTATTTTAATAATAGTCGTCCTGACAAGCAGGTAGATTATAAGCCTAGGATAACCAACCAATCTAAAAGTCTAATTGTATCTGTTGATAAAAAAGAAAATAAGAATTGTTGTGTTCTATGCAATGAAACTCATCATTTGCATGAATGTTCAAAATTTAAAAATATGAATGTAGATGACAGACTACATGAAGTGAATAAGTTAAAATTATGTAAGAATTGCTTGCACAGTGGTCACAATGCCTTTCAATGTCAGCTGAGAGCTGTTTGTCGCCAGTGCAGAAAGAAACATAACACATTAATTCATATAACTAAAAGTAACCCTACATCTACTACTGAAACTGAACAACCCTCTACATCTTCCTCATTACCTGTTTCACTGTCAGTGGCATCCAATGACCAGGTTTTGTTAAGTACAGCGCTAGTTCAAATTATAATAAATAATAAACAATATACAGCCCGTGCGCTGCTGGACACAGGTAGTCAATCATCATTCATTACAGACAAATTAAAAAGGAAGATAGGGCTAGCAATAAACCCTGGTGGTTCAGTGAGCATTTGTGGAATTAATAATGCTACATGTCATATTACTGAAAGTTGTTATATTAAAATTAAATCTAGATGTAGGCCTTTTGAATTAAATGTTAAGTGTCTTGTAGTACCTAGAATAACAGGAATCTTACCAAATTCTACAATCAATACAGACCATATAAAATTACCTGTAAATATCACTCTAGCTGATCCTGACTATTTTTCCCCGGCTGAGGTTGATATCCTCTTAGGAGCAGATGTGTATTGGGAAATAGTTGGCTCTAATTTAATCAAGTTAGGTGGTAATAAACTAGTTCTACAGGAGTCTATGCTCGGATGGCTCATAAGTGGCCCCATACAAGGTAGTCAGTCTGCTTCAAAGGTTTACTGTAATTTTACTCAAGAGATAAAGGATTCATTAGAAAAATTTTGGAAAATTGATGACTTACCGGCCACAAAAACATATTCTATCGAAGAGCAACTCTGTGAGGATCATTTCAAACAGAACGTGTCTCGCTTATCAAATGGTAGATTTTCTGTGTTAATGCCCATGAAAGAGTCGCCTGAAAAGGCTCTTGGGGATTCCTATTATATAGCTAAAAAATGTTTTGAGAGTTTAGAAAGAAAATTTATAAAACATCCTGATTTAAAGGTGAACTACAAGGCATTTATAGATGAATATGCAAGTTTAGGGCATTTAACTAAAATTACTAAGCCAGTATTTGGGTACTACATGCCTCATCACGCAGTAATTCGTGAAAAGAGCGAAACTACAAGGCTCCGTGTAGTATTTAATGCCTCTTCTAAAACTAGCTCCGGCAAATCACTGAATCAAATTCAAATGATTGGTCCAGTAGTACAGAGTGATTTAATATCCATTTTATTGCGATTTCGCAGGCATAGATTCGTCCTCACAGCCGACATTGAGAAAATGTACCGGCAAATTGAAGTCAAGCCGCAGCAGCGACATCTGCAGCTTATTCTATGGCGCGATGACAAGTCCCAATCGATAGATGTTCTACAACTCAATACAGTCACATACGGGACTGCCTCTGCACCGTTTTTAAGTACTCGATGCCTCTTACAATTGGCAAATGAATGTGAGGATGAGTCTATTGCCTGTGTAATTCGAAATGATTTCTATGCAGATGACCTAAATACAGGGTCAGAAACTGTAGAAAGATTGAAACATATATATCATGGAGTTGTTAATACACTTAATTCTGCATGCCTACCTCTGAGAAAATTTCGCACAAATTGTCCTCAATTATTTAATGATGAGTGTGGGTTTTCGAAACCCATCGATTTCAATAAGGAATCTAGTGTATTAGGTCTCAATTGGTGTCCCAAGGCCGATACACTGCAATTCTCTACAGACCTAGAGCCTTCTACTCATATTACTAAAAGGTCAATTATTTCTACTACTTCTAAGGTATTTGATCCATTGGGATTATTGTGTCCATGCATAATAGTAGCAAAAATTTTACTTCAACAATTATGGTCCTCTAAGCTGGACTGGGATGATCCAGTACCAGCTGAGTTTTGTAAAAACTGGGCTGATTTATTAAAAGAATTTTCAAAGTTAACTAATATTAGTATTACAAGGCGAGTTCTGTGTGATACACCCAATGACATAGAATTACATTGCTTTGTAGATGCCTCTCAACAAGCCTATGCAGCCTGTATTTACCTGCGTTCTGTGAATCATAATCAGGAAGTTACAGTCAGGTTGTTGTGTGCGAAGGCACGAGTTGCACCAATGAACCCAACTACTATTCCAAGATTAGAGTTATGCGGCTTCTTGTTAGGTGCACGTTTATGTTCAAAGGTATTAGAGTCATTAAATTGTAATATTAATCGTAAATTCATATGGTCTGATTCACAGGTTGTGCTAGGATGGGTGAAAACCCCACCCAGGGATCTTAAAATATTTGTGTGTAACCGAGTGAATGAAATCAATCAACTTGCAATTGGATTCACCTTCTGTTATGTTCCCACAGATCAAAACCCAGCAGATATTGCGTCTAGAGGTGTGACTCCAAAACAATTGCAGTCCTCTCGCCTGTGGTGGGAAGGGCCTTCGTTCCTCGCTAATGACCCAACTTGTTGGCCTGCACAAAATCACACACAAATCCCTAAAATCTTACCTGAAGTTAAACACTCACATACTATTGAATGTCACGTTGCTGTTGCAAACAATGTAATTCAGTTTGAGAAATATTCTAATTTAAATAGGTTAAAGAGAATATATGTCTATGTACAGCGTTTCTTAAATTATTGTAAAAATAAAGAAAAAAAAATTAATGGACCATTAGATGTTGAGGAATTAGATGATGCTTTGTTAATGTTAATTAAGTTAAGCCAGTTAGAAAGTTATGCAGAGGAAATTAAATTAATTAAAAATAATAAAACTCTTAATCGTAAATCTAAATTATTGTCTCTGAATCCCTTCATTGATTCAGATGGCATATTAAGAGTTGGGGGTCGAATTCAAAACTCTGATTTTACTTATGATAAAAAACACCCCATTATTTTAGATGCAAAGCATCATTTAACTAAATTAATATTACGGTATGAACATGAACGCTTATTTCATGCTGGTCCTCAGCATCTTCTAGCCTCAATAAGAGAACGATTTTGGCCTATAGGTGGCAGACACTTAGCACGTAGCACGACAAAGCAGTGTATAGTTTGTATTCGCCTGCGTGGGAAGACATTACAACCCTTAATGGGAAACTTACCTGCCGAAAGAAGCTATTCCATGTTTCCTTTCTACTCGTGTGGTGTTGATTTTGCTGGCCCATTCATGATCTCTAGCCGTAAGGGTAAAGGCAATCGTATTTCTAAATGCTACTTATGTTTATTCATATGTCTCTCGTCCAAAGCGATTCATTTAGAGTTAGTCAGCGATATGAGCACTGCTGCTTTCATTTTATCTTTGCGACGGTTTGTCTCTAGGAGAGGTAAACCTAACGTAATATATTGCGATAATGGTACCAATTTCAGGGGTGCAAACGGTGAGATAAGTAGAATACTCAGGTCCAGTCGTGAGGCAGCTATTAATTATGCTAATAATGAAGGCATTAGGTTCGTGTTTAGTCCCGCATACTCACCTCACTTTGGAGGTATATGGGAGGCAGGCGTTAAATCTGCAAAGCACCATTTAAAGCGTGTAGCCGGAAATGCTTCCCTGACATTTGAGGAGCTCGCGACCTTATTCACACAAATTGAAGCCATTTTAAATTCTCGTCCTCTTACTCCTCTCTCAATCGATCCTAATGATCCCTCCCCATTGACCCCAGGGCACTTTCTCATAGGGCGACCTCTCACCTCAGTGCCATCGTTGCCTGTCACCTGCAAGCACCCTAACCGATATGAATACATAGAGCAGCTGAGACAACAATTCTGGGAGAGATGGCGCCGGGAGTATATTGCTGAACTTCAAGAACGCACCAAGTGGAAAACGAGGCAATATGAGCTTCGTGTGGGCGATCTGGTGATCCTCAAAGAAGAAAATCTTCCCCCACTCCAATGGAAACTTGGCCGCATCACTCATCTATATCCTGGGAAAGATGGAATCAGCAGAGTTGCCGACGTTTTGACTTCAAAGGGCACACTACGGAGGGCTGTTAACAAAATGTGCATACTACCGGCCACCAATGACGCCAAGAATGTCGCCGAAATTTAATATTATCCAATTAATCCAATATTCTAATAAAATCTTGATTATCTCGGCGCTAATATAACAGATAAAGCAGAAGTTTGAAAGCTACACTTTCAAGGCCCGGGAAGATGTACGCGCATGCGCCGCACTAGGGCGAGCGAGACGACGGAGAGGGGCGAGGGGCGTCTACAAACTGACAGCGCGGCGCCGCCGCGCCCGCGCTCATTCGACACGACACCGCACCAGCAGCGACTCGACAGTGTGCACGTTTACATTTTACTGTACAATTTATAATATAGTCAATCAAGTAAATTTAAGTTTGTTTAATTTCACAACAAAATTAGTAGCTTATTACTTGTTCCAGTGAAAATGGTGACAATCTAGCAGCGCTGCTGTCCCGCATGTGCCTGGCCACGACGGTGACGCAAGACGAGACGGCACTGCGCGTGCGCGTGCCGCCCACGCGGCATGACGTCATACACGCTTGCGACCTCTATGAAGACATCGCTATAGCTTATGGGTGAGTAACTTCACTTTTTAATAAATTGTAATTAAGCAGAATCAAATTAATGAGAAAAGTAAATTGGTTGAAATTAAGTTTTCGAGAGGAGGAAAAGTTAAATTATTTAGTAGGAAGTATCTTTTCTTTTTAGTAGTAGTTTTTAGTTCTATTAAGAATCCCCAACAAACTTGGCGCATTTTTCATATTTGTGTTTTAGTGGAATTTATCCCTCAAATACTATAAATTACTTGTATACCAATTCGTTACAACAAAAATCTTTGAGAAAGCGATGTTCGATCGATCGGTCGAGTAGGTACTACTGTAACTATTGTAACATGTCACATGTATTTTGTGTTTAGTTACAACCGGATAGCGCGTCGGCCAGCCAAAGTGGTGACGACCGGAGGGCAGGATCCCATCAACAAACTGACAGAACAACTGCGACAGGAGTGCGCACACGCAGGCTACACGGAAGCGCTTACCTTCACGCTTGTGAGTATAGAATAGAAAAAGGGTCATGATAGATACGTGAACGAAAAATAAACTTAATACTTTAGCGTCTTTTAAAATGCCAGCTCTATCAAATAAAAATTATGAAAAATTGAAAATGCATGTTCTAAATTTATTTATCCAATAAGCATTACCTGATTTTACTTGTGTTTCGTTCATTCACAGGGCTTGTTATATATATTTCTTGTTTTGAAAACTATTACTATTCGAAGACGTATATTATTGCCCGTAAAAGAAAGACATCTAATCATTAAAACTTAAAAAAAATACATTACGATTACAACAGACACACTTATTTGTAGAGTTTGTTGCATAGCATCATATTGTGTTCTAGTACCTCAGCTAAAAGAGGCGAATATCTTTAGTGGAGCGCCAGGAACTGATGAAACCAATATCAAATATTTAACTTCTTCAAACAATTTAAGTTTAGCCCGGTTAAGCTGTCGACAACCTTCTAGGCTGACCTGCGAGATGCCATACACAAAAAAAAAACAATTTAAGTATTTTTCCGCAGTGTTCCCGCGATGACGTGGCAGCGAAGCTCGGCGTGAAGATCGAAGACGTGCCTGCAGCCCACATCTCCAACCCCAAGACGTTGGAGTTCCAAGTGGTCCGCACCCTGCTACTGCCAGGCCTGCTCAAGACTCTAGCCGCTAACAAGAAGATGCCGCTACCACTGAAATTGTTTGAAATCAGTGACGTGGTCTTACAAGATAAAAGTGCTGGTGAGTATTTTATTACGTTTACCTGTTCACGTCATCGTACTCACTTTAACATAGCCTTTTTTTTCGGATGGGAAATCATCAAATCGTCGGTCCCTACGTACATAAGGACATGTCGAAAATGGCAGTTTATTTTTTATTGCAAAATTGGCTTTAGATTAAGATAATTGGCTTTAGGATATTCAATGAAACGGCGAATTAGGAACTTATTGTAACCCACTTTTCCCCAAAATAAATACCTAGCCTTTATAAAACCAGGCTCCAGAGTAAATACTAATATTTTAAATTTACCGACAACATACTGAATTCTTAAAACGCGCCAGTAATATGAACATTGAACTAATATTCCAATTCTGTGAATATTGTAGTAACATAGTTAATAATTAGGCCAATCGTATCGTTAGTATCGTATCGTAATCGTTAGTCGTCGATATTTTCGTCTGTGTCCCTATGTGTGGTCAGTGTGTCTTATATTTACATTGTATCTAGTCTAGGATGAGTGAGTGAATCAGCGCCGATGGAAATACAGCACTTCACATTGAAATATTTTAAAATTTTATCAAATTTTGATCCTTCTAGAGAACAAATAAAAAGTTTTTTGTTATTTATTTATAAGTAATTCTGAATTTATTCTATCAATAAAAAGCGTTCTTTTGTGTTTTCCTAATGGATATCCTGTATTTGGATAAGTTTCTTGACATGATAGTCTTATATCGTACCTAAGCAACTAGTCCTACTTATAGCTATACGACATAGTATATATAGATCATGAAAGAGATTAATACGAAGCCCTGTCCGAAATGTGATAAAACAGAAACATTAGTAGGTAGATACTTAGTTTTACATACCCAGTACTAAACATCGATCAAATACTTGATCGAAAGTACTAACATAAATATTATCAGTCCTGGATTATGACGCAGTAGCAAACATATCACATAATGTACCTACTGAATCATAGCACGATTACCTACATACATATCGAGTTTCATGTTGATTGGGTGATTAAGGAAATCAGCGCTGTGCAGCTACGATTACAATGATGATGAGTTATTAACACCGCTGTGAATAAACGAGTAGGGAAAATGACCTTGTCGAATGAAAGATAAAAATCCTCGAGAGAATAATTTTGTAAAATGTAGACAATTTTGTAAGCATACTAAAGGGCCTAAATTTTACCTTTTTTGGTGAAGAAAACATAAAGCTGTAACATGGTCTACCTTTTCGTACTTATATAAAAAAAAACTACCTATTTATTACAATACATTTTCTTTGGCATGGTTGTAATTATATGATTCGAAAGTAGCTTACATTAACGTTACTATTTCATTAGTTCGGTGCTAGGCCCACAGACGGGTGGAAACGCTCGCATCATTGGAAACCTGTAGGGATGCCATCCGTTCGGATTTGTCCTAGTTGTTGTTGGCTTAGGGCCCTCGCCCACGGCGACTTTTTGTAGCGATGCTGTCGCGCGGCCGCATCGATACAGTCGCGAAGCGGTCGCGAGCTGTGTGCCCTCGCCCACGGGCTCAGCTTCAGTCGCGATGCAAACGCAATACTGTCGCGCTTCTGTCTCGATGCAAACGCGATTCAGTAAGGGAGCATTCAAGTATTACGTAACGCAAAATTATGTTGAACAAAGTATACCTTTGTTATAGTATTAATTGCGTTTGCAGTAGTAATTAAATAAATAAGAGATTTTTAAGTTATATATTTTTACTAGCTTTCCGCCAGCAGCTTCGTCCGCGTGGGCTATATGAATTCTCAGCCCGATCGGTTTAAAATTGACAAAGTTTCATACAAACTTTCATCCCTATTTTATCCCCTTGAGGGTAGAATTTATCAAAATCCCATCTTAGCGGATGCCTACGTCATAACATCTAGCTGCATGCCAAATTTCAGCCCGATCCCTCCAGTGGTTTGGGCTGTGCGTTGATATGTCAGTCAGTCAGTCACCTTTGAACTTTATATATATTTAGATTTAGATTAGATTTAGTCATAAATCAAATAAGTGTAAGTACGTAAAAACACAATTCAATTGTAATTACTGCTCCTCTGTCCACGGGTTTGCCAGCCACTCAGACTCTTTCATTACAGGTATTTGGAGAGCAGACGAAGAAGGTTACGGTATTGTTAAAATACTTGCATCAACTTTGTCTTTGAGCCAATCGGTATCCTCAGACAATGCTTCACTATGGCGCACAATGCAGAGCAGCTAATTTGCCCTTCTTCTTCGAGGGGTTCCCCGTAAAACATAAACGAAAAGGGTTGCCGATTTTTTTATTAAAATAAAAAAATGTTACGTAACGCGTTGTTTAAATACCCCTTCTCCCGCCCTTGTAACGCACCGTAACGTTTTACAAGACCCTCCCCTCTCCCCAAATTGCGTTACGTAATACTTGATTGCTCCCTATCCGTTCCTCCCCCCGATGTCGTCCAACACGGTCGCGCGTTTGCAGCGATACAGTCGCGATGCAGTAGCGCGTTGCAAATGCGACTAACACGCGTTAGTAGCGATACTGACGCGCGTTTACCAAACGCGCGACAGCATCGCTACAAAAAGTCGTCGTGAGCGAGGGCCCTTAGAGGGCGTCCGGGAAAAAACCCGGACACATCGGGGCCGGGTTTTACCTGATATCCGATCCCGATTGACTGAAATATAAATTAAAATAAATCATAAAGTATCCGGGAAAAAAAACCAAATTCACTCAAATGTCCGGGGCTTTTATAGTTTAAGTCCGGGTGGACGATTAAGTGATGGCTGCCAAATTACCACACCTTTTATTACAAACCTGTGATGTTATTACTTTTTGATCAGAAACCGGTGCGCGCAACGAGCGTCGCGTGTGTGCCGTGCACTGCGGGCGCGCGGCCGGCTTCCAGTTCGTGCACGGGCTGCTCGACCGCCTCATGGCGCTGCTCAGGCAGCCCTGGGACAAGGACAGCGGCTACTGTCTGCGGCAGTGCGAAGGTGCGTATCCGACGACCATAATGTCGTCTATGACTTGAAAGTTTGTTGGTTATATTTTTATCGATATGATTGAATATATCGATGAATGCATGGCTTAAAGGTTTTAAATGTTTGAACACCCGCGGTCAATAGCCCGTGTCTGAAAATGTAATCAAGATTTCAAGACAGCAGAGAAAAACAACAGCAAATCATTAATCGTTGCATATTTTACACGAAAAAAATCTAGATATAGGTACCAACACTTTAACTTGCTAATTCTCTGAGCTATATCAGTAACTTGGTTCTCTAGCTAAACTTGACTTGAGCTGGGAAAAAGATCAAGCTCAGTACTGTGCCAGGAGAGGGTTCTGTCCAGCAAAGGACTGACACAGGCTCATCAGCAGCCCGCAAAGCTTCATAATTACGTGCGGCGTACGGCACAACGTGATTTCTAATGTTACGTTATTTAAAAACGAGTTTAATCACTAAGTACCAATGTGAATTATTGTCTGTAAAAGAATTTTTGCAACTCATACAAACAGCAAATAAACTATAAAACCTTAAAAACAGTCGAATTCAGAACATCCTTATTTTGGAAGTCGGTCAAAAACAAGTCTGACCTAGTAATTATTGTCCAAAATCCGAGACTGGGCAAGAATCTTCGCTGGAGAAATTATAGAGAGTGCACTTGCACATGGCTACTAGTTTTCCCTCGCTTAAATGAACGGATAGGCCTACATCGAAAAGCCATCTTTGGACCCGCAAGTGTATCTATCGTATTCCTCGCAGACCCCGCGTACTTCCCGGGTCGCTGCGCGGCCGTGCTGCTGCGCGGGCAGCCCATCGGCAAGCTGGGCGTGCTCAGCCCCGCCGTGCTGGCCGCCTTCGACCTCACCAACCCCTGCGCGGCGCTCGAGATCAACATACAACCCTTCGTTTAAAACGAACATTGTATATTCATAATATATTATTTAATAAAAGTTATTGAATTTCATAGCATATTTTTTAAATTGTTTTAGCTCACATCTTTTTGTAAAAAAGACCTCCTTACACTCCTATGATTACCTATTTAAATATTCAAAGTTAAACTCAAACACAATTCGAAAAGACGACATCAGTAGATCCTGATAATCCAGTCATAGAACTCTTCTTCACATATCTTCTTTTTTTCGGATGGAAAATCATCACATGACTCCGCCCGCCGTGGGTGGGGTGGGAGGCAGTGTCGGACTCTTACTGACCAAAACCCGTCCATGATCCTTCCTCACCCCTTCGCGTTCCGGGGGCGCGGTAAGTCTTTCGTACATCCCCAGCTCTTTTAGTATCTGCATAAACTATTTAGCTTTTACTAGCTCATGTTAAACAGTGAGCAAGGTGGTGCCCTGCCCATGATCCGCCGAATGAAATTATTATAATGCACGTCATGAAATCGAAAAAAAACGTTAAGTGTTAGCGCTCGGGTTTGGCTGTCGTTATTATTAAATTTACTGATTCATCACCACTCGTAGTAACCGTCGACGGTCAAGTTGTGCGTTGTGCCGTAAAACCTTCGACAAGGGAGCTAGTTGCATCTAAAGCTGTTCTCTTAATAGGCAATGACTGTTAGTTTATTATTAGATAACATCGTCATTGGTGGGAATATTGTATGATCGATGGTAATGCTTTTACTTTTCTATAATTAATAAACCCATAATAATCTATTTTAGTAAGAGGATGCGCACCAGGTTCTACATTATCGTGGTAATTTATTGCGTCTGTCGAATTAACGGGCAATCGTTTATTATAAAAAAGATTGATCGGATTAGTTATTATCAGATGCGTCCGTATCATCGCTGATGGTCTGCGTACTATCAGCAGTCATTAGCAATAGTAATAAATTGACTTATCTAGCCTGGAAGCTAGGTTATTATGATTTAGACGTGATTTTAATAGGTAATTCATGCGACCAAATTATCGCAGTCTGTGATCGCCTCACTCATTTCAACATTTGTTTGCTCGACGTGAGTAGGTAGGTATGATAAGTAAACAATTTACCATCAATCAAGATTTTATCAGCTACCTATACTAATACTGATTTCCTCATTGTTACTTTATTTGTATCATGTCAGTCATGTTAATGTTATGCCGTGTTGTTTGTCTCTAATTCTTGAAGAAAACAAGAAAGCTGTTCAAAATATAATTTATTATTCATACAATAAAACAGCACAATCAAAATTAACTATTAAAATCACATTTCAAATAAGTAGAGAATATAATATAATTATAGTTAATTCGCAGAATTATCAACCAATGAACATTGAATTTATAGGCTAAAAATGACACTAGGACATTTTTGTAACTAACATACAAAATACTTTACAGTAAATAAATAATAAATACCAGTAGGTACCTAAATTATTCTAATACTAATTATATATTCGATCGATTCACTTAGGTATTTACAATTTTTAAATAATACAGTTTCAAATACAGCACGGCATAATATCAATGCCTCTGCAAGGAAAAACAATTTAATTTATCAAGGACTGAGGAAATAGAAACGGCGTTTTTAATTGGTAGCTAAACAGCTTTTGGTTTTATGAGTTACGACTTGTGTACTTTTTTTTTCTGGAACAGTAGAATTCTTCTGCAACATTTCATAATTAAAAAAATAATTCGCTGTCTGTCAAAGGAATCTTGAAACAGTCATTGTTAAAACTGTTAAGGCACTTCATAATGTATTGACTGTCTATGATTCCTAAACAGAAATGTGGAAAAGTTATTTATTATGTTTTCATAATATGTTACTATTACATTGTCAATTCAACACTTATGTACCTGCACGTTTGATTCTTACATCCTATTGATATCTATATACCTACCTAATTGTAAGATATTTGTAAAAAGTTGCAGACAGAGTAAATGTCGATTTTTCATTGACAATGTAATAATAATTAATCTAGGGTTGCAATTCATAGCTGTTTACCTAAATACCTTAAAAATCACCCAGCAGCTGTATATTCAAACATTAAGTATTTCTACTATGTAGATGTTTCTAAAATTTATTTAATACTTGTTATGTTATTATTTAAATACTGAAGGTTGTTTAAAAGTTTTAAACGAATTATTAGTAGATACATACAACAAAACACAACCTACAAACTAAAATTTAATTTTAATAAATGTGACAATAAGTGTGAATTTTAAAGATATTTTTTTTTAACTGTTCGATTGAAAATTGAATTAAAAAATTTAAGCAGTTAGCACTCAATGATAACATTTCCTTCTCATAGTCACAGTGCAAGTAACAATGAAATAAATATAAAATGTAAGTTGGACGGATACCTAAGCTGCCTTCAGTGTAATCACAACTATTTCAATCAAGCAACAACTGTATTTTAAATAATTTCTCGAGCTCTGACCTGTTGAAGTTGGGGGCAATGATGAATGGGCACAGGTAGAAGGAAAGCTCTTTGAGACTGGGAGCACTTGTTTTTATGGCTTTTGCAATCTGTATAGTTACATGTAAACATCGAGAGAGACTTAAATAAGTCAGATTTGGAAACTTATTATTAGTAAAATATGCAAGTAGTGCACTTGTTGAAAAGTAACCATGCCGCAGTTTTAATGAGTGCAAATTTTTTAGCCTGCACAAGTGCAGCAAACTTGAATCAAAAAGGGTTTTGCATGTCATTATGTGTAGTACTTGTAAAACCTTACAGTTGGATATGTTACGCATTATATCATCATTCAAAGTATCGCCATATATGTGTAAAGCCCTTAGTGTTGACTGTTTGGTTCTCAGAAGAGATTCAAGAAAATCGGCAGGAATATTCTTCATTTTCTCCATATTAATACTGACTAAATTGGTGCACTGTAACATGTTGTACAAACTATCATGTGTTAGGGCAAAATTGGACAGAATAAGTGTCTCAAGGTTTTTAAGTTTATCAAATGGCAAATGATACACAAAATTACCATTTGCATTCCCAGTATTTTGTACTATGAGTGAGTTACGGAAACTCAAAAACTTGAGGTTTGGCCAGCTACCTAGATCATCAAAGATACAGCTATCAACTTGAGATATACTTATTTCTAGGTGAGTCAGATTTGGACAATAGCTTATTAAGGAAGCCCTCACGTGAGAATACAACTTGAAATACTGTAGTTTAACATTTTTCACATACTTGGCGACAAAAGGCACAATGTTTTCACTTATCCTCACATAGTTCTTCATACATACTATGAGGCGCGTGTTGTCCCAAACGCAGGGGGTCAGGCAGAGTTGTTGCCATCTCATACAAACTTTAGCAACTGCCAATAGTGACTCAAAATCTACCATAGAAAATATGTAAATGAGTATTTCATTTGGTAGGTCGTTTATGGCGAGAGTGTTTGGGTATAGTTGAGCACCTGTCACGTCGAGGTGCACCATCGTCGGCAGCACAGCGCGACCCCGCACTTCTGGAAACATGCGACGTACTGTGTATCACCACTAACACTTATTTTATCACACAATTCTTCAGACACCACATATTCACTAATCCCAGTCTAGCTACCCACTCTATCATCATTTAAATTGCTTATTAATATATATAAAACAGGACAAAGAATTTTAATTAACCCAGTAAGGTCATGAACCTTGAACAACCGTAATAAGTATTGGAAAAACAAACTTTAGGCACACAAATAATATGATAATACAATTGTGAAGTAATACATTATAATTACCTCAGGTTTACCTTGCTTCCTATTCGAGAAAATTTTAATGTTTGCTTTAGTAGAAACATAACTTATGTAAATTTTAGATCTAAACGCACACACTACATCCACATGGTAAAATACTCATCAAAAAACTTATACTCAGCATTTAGGCGTAAAGCGTTCATTCCAAAGAGTGATACAATAGTTTAAAAATCGATTTTTAAAGAAATATTAAAAATAACTTTCATCTTTGATGCTATTTTTGTATGACGTATGACGTTTACATAGACTTTTTTTTAATGTGCTTTTGACGTTTGACTGACTGTTGACGCGTTTAGTTTCTTCGTGTGAAATTTAAAGTTAAATTAAAACAACAAAAATGTCTAAATACAAACAAATTAATGAGACATTGTAGGTTTGGCTAGCCGCATATATACAACTTTTAGTCCAACAACTGTTTACTTGTATGTCCAACTCCAAAGTATATAGAAATGTATGAAGGTGCAGTACTGACGGACCTACATAAAATCAACTCGATAGTTGCTCGACAATAAAATCTAAGAAAATCGGTCGACTCTGTGCATCGTGCTGAATTGGAGCGCGCACAACCTCGACTAAACAGGCGACCCGCGCCGCGACTATCACCTTCATAAATGTTCATATACTTTGGACATACCTACAACTAAACAGTTGTTCGCCTAAAAGATATACCTACGTATGCGGCTAGCCTAATTCGAGTAAATAATAATAACAAAAGTCCTCTTATGAAGTCACCGTTCGTCAACTCCCGCTTGCCTTCTGCCTGGCTGGAGAGCACAATTAAGAGGAACAGGTATTCCGCCTCTGGTTTGCCTTGACTGACCGTCCAGAGAGTAGTCGCTAGAGCATAGCCAAAAACTATGTTTGGAGAGTGAGAGCTTCGTTGTAAGGGGTGAAGGCTTGTTGCAATTTGAGCGACTATTTCTGGGGGGCTGTCCGGTTAGTTTACTGTTATAGTTATCCATCATACTCCACTATCGTCCCATCACGATAGACCAAGCTAAACCTTTCCATGTTTTTCAATAGCCTTGCACAAGCGGGGATTGTCCGTCCCTGGGTGCATTTCTATAGTGTATATATGTAGAATAGAATAATTTTATTCGCAAAAGCATACATCAAAGGTTCGGGAATGTGTAGTCCCGTGCAAGGTAGATCCTCCTATTACCTAAAGTCAGGTTTCATTTTATTTTTCTGGAGTAATCATAAAATAAAACAGTTTATAAAGAAATTCGTAAATAATTTTATATATACAATTACTTAAATTAATTATTACGTTATTGTTACGCTTTCGTATTAAAAGAACGACGGTGGCAAGTAAGTCGATGCAGGTGTAGACACGGTTCCAGAATTCGTCCTTGAAGGTGGTATATAGCCTGGTTGTGGTGACGGCGCTGGTTGAGGGCTAGGAGATCCTAGAGATGGTGCCGGTGAAGGTGCAGACGAAGTGTTAGGTGGTAAATATGATGAACTTGGTACAGAGATCGATCCACCTGTGTTTGTTTGACTGTTTGAGGATGTTGAGGTTACGGTTCGACCTGAGGTCGCGGTATTAGTTGTCCCCAAAGGTGGCAGGTATGTATCTGATGGAGTTCCCAAGTTTCCGGTTTGTACGGAAGTAGTAGTACCACCGGTGGTGACTTGACCTGAACCAGAAGTGACAGAAACACCGCCTATGCTTACACTGCCACCGGTCGTAGTACTTCCACTTGTGCCATCACCTGTCGGTGGCAAATATTTTGGAGCACTTGTCGAGACATCTGACGAGCCCTGGAGAGTCGGGGACAGAGTTTGTGACGGAGCATTGTACCCGTAACCTGAACCAACGTTTGCGGAAGAGCCAGCGTTAGTGGCAGTTTGAGCACCGGTAACTGTAGTTTTCGACCCAGTACTAGTAACCTGAGACCTCGTATTAACCTGGGCCCCGATAGATGACGTGCCATAATTATATCCGGCGTTACCAGAAGACGAGGACTTGTAGTTGTATCCGCCTGCAGTGCCTACGGTAGCGGAGGTTGCAGCTGTCGTCGTGGTCCCCGCAGTTTGTCCTATTTTGACGGTGTCGCCGCCGGCCGGCACGGGGTACGCGTAAAACATTTGCTGCGTCAGCGTCCTGTCAACATTCGGTGCTTGAGTTGGTGCAGGTGTAGACCTTTGCGGCAGGTCAAATGATACACTCGGCTTGTCGTACACGTACCCGTCTTGTCGTCTTACTCGAACTCGCAGGCTTTCTCCCAAGAACTCGCTCGCAGTTTGGACGGGAACTGTCGCAATACATTTCAATAACAAAGTGGGGAGCAGAAAATAAAAATACTTTAGTTTCAACAGCATTTTGTGTTAGAAGTCAAGCGATAAGATTGTAAAAGACAATTTTAGCTTTGCCTACCAGTATTTATAACAATTCAGAGGAAGTCACGAGGACTTGGGTTATATTACAAAATCCGTCTTCAGTTAACCCTTCACTGACTAGGCCTCCTGTGCAATAAAATAATATAGAGTTTACCAAATGTACCGATGATGCTGGCAAAGATCAGACGGTCCAACTGTGTGCCCAAAGCGTTTTCTGAGACAGCTACAATACAACTATGTACCTCCCTAAACTATATATATAAACAAACTGTTTTAAGACTCCGAGATAGGTACATTATGATAGGTAACTAAGCTATCTATTTTCGGTTTTAGTCGAGTCTATTCTTAGTGATTACCTACATTGGGTTGGTTGGTCTATCGGGTGATATATAAGGTACTAAATTCGATGCTCAAGCAGGCTTTAACCAGTTCATGCCATGGCATAAACTGCATAGGGTTAGTGGCTCTAACCCATCATTATGTGGTTTTGTTAAATTACAGAAATGTAAATTAAAGTAAGTATATTTTCTTCTCCTCTAATATCAGAATCACGACCATTCATAGCAGGTAGGTACAATCAGCACCTCAATCATTATCTACATTGTTTCAAAGGGTGTTCATGAACGAAACTGGATGCTAAGATTTTTATTATTAACTTTTGCACCATAATAAAATTTACTCCTGTAAGTAATCTAATAATAGTTATTGGCACCTAATAAGAACTACAAACTCTAGTCTTCATTAAAATCGGTTTACAAAATTTAATAAAAAATATTACAGCATACTATAACATATCCTTTAAATGTGTTACCTGACCACCTGGGAGATCACACATCCATGTACGGGGCGGTTAACAGTTTTAAGATTGACAAGTTCGTTCACAATATTACGGTTTGGCGCGTCACAAGTATAAGCTACCGAAAATGAATACGTAATATTGTAAAAAAAAAAACAATTCACAGTTTTTCATCAACTTATAATCTTACGAGTATAAAAATTATAAACTAACGGGAGGTAGGTTCCAACGTTACGATAACAAATATATATACTACTAGTGGCCCGCCCCGGCTTCGCACGGGTAGGTAGTCTTTGTTTTTTAACCGATTTCAAAAAAGGTGGTTCTGTATTTGACCGGTATGCGCATGTGTTTGTATGTCCCCGATTTTCTCAAAAACTACTGATCTGAATTGGATGAGAGTTGTCGTTCTTCAAATGCATAGTTTTCAAGAAAGGTTTTAGTACAATATATATTATTGGGATCTGTTGAATTTCTTCGTAAATAATCAATGGAACTCTTCAATTACTAATAGCAAAGGAACCACGATTGCTGCGATCGTATGCCTGTGATTGTTTTCACTGTTCTATAACATAACAACACACCTCTAAGCTTTAAAGGAGAAAACAGACATATAGAGTTCACCCTTATTAAAGGTGATGAACATTTGTCTAGAGATTAGGATATTGTAATTTATCTAAATTACAAGCTGAGCCACTAAAAAGAGAACTGAAAAACTTTTTTTCAAAAAACAACTGGCTTGGTACACAATACAAATTTAAAAATAACTAATAGACATCATTCTAGAAGTCGGTGTCTCCAATTAGGTATTGTGTATTTGCATTCTATTTTTGCAAAGAAAAATGTTTTCTTTTAGGAATGAAAAATCATGTCCCGAGTCTTCCCGCTGATTAGGCCCGTCCTAATCCTTACCGGACGGTTAGCCACTTATTGCTCAAAGTCTGCAGGCCGGACCTACAGTGGCCTGGAGTCGATTCCTGGCTCCAAATGTTGATGACGTGGCTGGGGCGTGAGATTTGTCTCTCTCTCACGCAACCCGCTATCTCCTTTTCCAGCATGACTGGTTAACATTAGAAGGTGACTGCTTCCTATTCCCACTCTCTTTGGACCATGGTTTGAACCAGGGCCAAAAGTGAGAGATCGCCGCCGCCCAAGTGGGGCAGACCTCCACCGTATGTTCCACCGTGACCTCCAGGTGATCAAAGTGTCGACACCCCGACATTTCCACCCGCTTGATTCGATCCAGGAACCTCCCAAAATAACCGTGTCCAGTGAGAACCTGCGTCAGGCGTAGGCATTGGATCTGCGGTAGGTCAAGATGCCGTGGTGCCTCCTTAGCCACTCCGCGAAGAGAGGATTTAACGCCACAACAATCCCCACGCAGGTTCATCCGTGGCCTTATGATTTGTTTATTAGCAAAGGGAATTCTAGATTCTTAATTTCTGAAGTGTGGAATAGAATGAATTCAATGGAAAGCGCAATTTTTTTTAGTTTATAATTATCCCGCTCTTATGTATGAAAAGAGGCCCTTTTCATACATGGAATGCATGGGCATTAATCACCATGTAATAACATCTACACATTATGACTTGAAAGCGCTTACTTTTAACAAATTCGTAACTTAATTTTTGAAGCCGTTAAGGTGAGAGATATTATAATGTGATATCAACCAAAAAAATAAATAAGTAAATACCAATCTCAAAAAAAGAACAAAAATATGTGGGATATGAACTCGATGTAGGTAACCGATTCGCATGATCATGAATACAGCCCCTCCACTACAGCGCTCCTTGACATTTTAGGTAAAATTGACATTCTAATACAACGTGTTTTCAATTTGAATTACTGCTTATCTTCTTTACAAACGGGCGTGATGATTTTCATGTCAAAGATAATAGCGAAAATGCATATAGGTAATTATAAAAACTTGATAGGTCATCCCATTACAAACTTATTTCAATACCTCACTGCTCATTCCCCATAATATTTAGTGTGATGATATGTAGCCTAAAACTTGAACCGATTCATAACAAACATCTGTGGTGAATTTCAAGTAAAACTGTTCAGACCTTTTGGCGTAAAGCTAAAACAGATTTTTTTTCTTACAAACTTAAAATCATAATTTTTCACCCTAGGGCTAAAATTTTGAAAAACTGTGAAACACGTGTTTAATTATTTTCATTTTAGAGTGTCCCTACAAAATTTGAGTTTAATCGAATAAGAAATAAAACTTACTCCATACAAACTTTCAAGCCTATTTTAATATACTTAGGGTCGGAATTTCCAAAAATCCTTTCTTATTACTTGTCTAGGACATAAAAGGTACCTCCTGTCCAAATTTCATTACTCTAGGTCTAGCCATTTCGGCTCTGCGTTGATGAGTCAGTCATTCAGTGTATGAGGTTGTCATTTTATATAATAGTATAGATAGTAATTTTATCTTCTTTTTTTTGGATTATTTTTTATTATTTCTTTGTGTAAGGTTATCTAGAAAGAGGTATCTGGAGTAGATATTTTTTTTATGATACTGCATGCCACTACAAGGCGATGACCTGAAAAACATGTATTATCAGCTGCCTACCACTTTTAGCATAGTTAAAAGTCGAGTTGATAAGTGAAATTTGTCTTTTATGTAATATAATATCTAATCACAGTTTCTTTGTCAGTCTGGTTACTGGCATACTACGTTGCATACATACATAGCAAGTGAAAGGAACTTCGTGCCGCGAGGGAGAGGTCGCACCTCCCACCAGTATTAGTTTCAGTCATAGATTAAGTTTCTGTGCCAATCGCCGTACGTGTCTCCCCGGGGCCTAAATAATAATAAAACCGGTATGTATGTTTGCAAAATTTATTTTTTTATTTACTACCTTTTTCGCAGATATTTAAACAATAAGTAAAATATTTTTTCATTTTTTCCGCTCCGACAAAAAGAGGATCGACTGTAGATTTCAAATTAAAAGGAACTCAAATATAAAGTTGATCAAGTATTTTAAAGGATGGTTTTTCTTGAGCTTTTCAGAATAAAGGGCTTTATCATGAAATACCTGGAACTAATTTTTAAGTCTTGCTAAGTCGAGGCCCTGCAACCATTCCATCGTTTCAAAGTCTTTTAGTCGTAGTTATAAAAAACAGAACGTTTTTATAAACAATACAGGAAGTATTGTTTTTCTGAGGCTGCCTTGCGCAAAAACCAACTTACGCAAATTGACCCGGAAAGCTTGGATATGTAAATATTAAGTTTAAATTAGAATAAATAATTAAAATAAAGTTCTTTTCCATTAGAATCGAATTTTGAAATACCAGAACTGCGGATTGCTAAGTGTGTATTGAAGTCGTATATTGAATAAAAAAAATACAACTAGGTACTTAATTATCATTTTCAGAACCATGGTACTGAAGCTATACTACTTGGAGGACGGTCCACCGTCATTCTCATGTCGACAGGTCCTGGAAGCTTTGGACGTCCCCTTCGAGATGGTTAACGTTAGCTTTTATCACGGAGAGCATATGACTGACGAGTATGGAAAGGTATGAGAAATTATATTTTACGAGAAATTCTTCTTATCTTGAGGTCTGCAGCTACACCTACAAGGCGCCTGATACCAGAGTTTTCTCAAATCCGTTTGATGGCCTTTGACATGTAATTGAAACAACGCCTGCTATCAAGGTAGTAACTAACTAGCTGGCTTCGACATGAATTGTAAGCTATTGAAATTGTTCAAACCGACGAAGTGAAGTCGGGCCGACCCGGGAATCACACGCGAGATCCCGTTTACAGTAGTCCCGTTTTACGAGAAACAAGACGCTAAAACCTGTATGAGCAGAGCACTGCATTGTACTCCATCCGTTTTACGATTATTATAATGTAAACGATTTTATCATATTACGAGCTCATTAAACATGATAACAAATTCACAATGGTGCTTAGCGCAGCATACATAAATAAACATGCACTCCTGCACATAAATGTAAAGCTATGTCGATCATTTAAAATTGAGGCCGAGACCACAAAAGTGACCTAGTCCAGTTCTCGTGTAGATATTATTATCATGACATATTAACTAGGATTTAACGTTGACATTGACACAAATTAAGGCTCAATTAAGGACGGATTAATCATCCCAAATTAGTTCATACTGGATATGTACCAATTGACTTCTTTATATCTTCAGATGAACCCGCAAAAAGAAATCCCTGTGCTTGAAGACGATGGGTTCTTCCTGAGCGAAAGCGTGGCCATCATGCAGTATATTTGTGACAAATATAAGCCAGGGAATCGTCTGTATCCCACTGATCCTAAAGCGAGGTAAGTAAAAGTTCTGCTTCGTTCTTAAAACTACTTAAACTCTGGGTTACCATATACAAGCTTCGCTCACCAATACTCATCACACAGCCTTTCTACTACCAAATCTAACAAGCTTTGGTGACCATATGATCTATTTTATTGTTAAGACCAAGGCATAATTTTAGGATGTCTTCGTCGTCTTCTAAGGACATTATCAAGAATACGTATTACCTGTGTGACAAATATCTGATCCCGTTTAGCTGTTAAGGAGAATTTAATGATTCAACAAACATCCATACTCATTATCAAAATTCCAAAGTAATAGTTTTGATATTAGTTGGATAAAGGAAATTTATATTTTTCCTATTCACCATTGCAGGGCTCTAGTCAACCACCGGCTGATGTTCAACTTAACCACATACTACCCTGATATAGGCGCATACACGGTAAGATTTGCAAAATATTATATGCTTAATCGATCTATACATATAAGTGATGGAAATAGGCTAAACACTGATTGTATACAAAATTTTAAACTTGTATTTCTGCTAGAAGTACCTTAGAAATTTGACGATCAGTGAATGAGTGACTAACAAATCTTAGAAACTCTTGGTCATTGAATGTTCAAACTTCAGGCTTTAGGTATATTAAACGAAGTTACGGGGTTTCGAAAATGGCCTGAATGGCTTCGAGAAACGTGCTATGGCTGTGGCTTTTCTATTCATTTTCATTATCAATAATATTTTCACACATTTTCAAAAATGAGAATTTGACATAATACCTAATTATGCTCTAGTGATTAAGTACCCTACTTACTAATTTCAGATCTTGCCCATCTACTTCGACTACAAGCGTACACTCGAGGGTCGGAAGCGGGTCCACCGGGCACTGGACTTGTTCGACACGTACTTGGAGCGGCTGGGCACCAGCCACGCTGCTGCCGACCATCTGACCATAGCTGACTTCCCTCTCATTAACTCTACTATGACACTGGAAGTTATTGATTTTGACTTCTCTCAGTACAAATGGGTTGGTTTATGTTTATCTCTATTTATGAATTAAAACACTTTTAAAAAGATGCACGCGGTAAAATGCATGTATGCTTGTGGAATTCTGGGTTGATGACTCAAGATATTGAAACAATGTTTGGAATATGTTATGGAGTTCCAGAGATACACCTACAAAAAATTACTAGTCTGTTTTGAATGGATTGTTAATTAATTATTTTTTTGGACAAAGAAGTCTCATATTATTACATCGTCTTTTAATCTTCATCATAATATAGGTACATAATATAACTGCGTAAGTTTGTGAGGATGTTTGTATGTATGCTTGTTACCCTTTGTTTACACAAAAACTATCGAATGAAATTTAGTAGGTACACACATATTTTATAACCTATTTAGCATGCTGGGTGCACGAAATGATTTTCACAGGATGTGGTTGAAACCGCAGGAAATGGCTACTTATTATCTTAAAATAAACATAAGCTATGGCCAAATGCATGCGGACACGCTAGAAATTATTTATTAAAACCAATAATGCATAAATAGTTTTACCCTGATGTATTTTATTTATATTTGACAGGTCACCAAATGGTACAACGACTTCAAGAAGAATCACCCAGCTTTGTGGAACATCACCGCTGAAGGCATGAAGCTGATCAAGAACTGTTCTATCAACCTACCCGACCTGTCGCATCTTAACCATCCCATCCATCCGACTAGATCTATTGCGAAATAATTTTCATATCAGAGGCCTATTTTTGTACCACAATATAAGTAAAAATCGTATTGCTATATTTATTTTATGCTAACAGCAGGCGGACAGCGGAGGTTTAGTAGTAGGGAACCCTAAAAACTAGCCCAGCCCAGGCACTAGACCACACTTGCAATTCCTTAGGAACCATGCATAGTTCTTAAGTGTTAATATCTTAAAGGCTCCCCCAAACAGGCGCGTTATTATAGGTCGATAATATCGCATGCGGTATTGCGATAATGCGTCCCGATTCCTTGCACACAGCTGCGTTTTTATCGTCCGATATTTCTTACGAGAGAGCGCAATTATTATCGCAGGTGTGTGTACGGTCGTTTGCGTCCTGCTACAAAACATTCTAGAACTCATATCGGAATATCGCAGGACGGAGAAACGCAACGTCCTACTTCCATTGCGGCGTTATTATCGCAGCAGTGTGTAACTACATGACTATCCTAATACAAAATGTACTGAAAACAGATATCGCAATAACGCATGCGATATTATCGACCTTTAATAACGCGCCTGTGTGGGGGAGCCTTAACTTCTAATTCAGGTTATCTGGTCCAAAATTTACCAAATGGCATGGTCTATCATGCCATTTGGTAAATTTTATTCAAATCCGTTCAGCCGATAATCCGTGATAGATAATAAACATCCATAATTTTATCTAGAATATTATGGCAGTAAGAATTGCCAAGACAGGGATAGTTGGCGCTCTTTGGGGGAGGCCTACGTTCAGCAGTGGACGGCGATAGGCTGATATGATGATGATGATGATGATTAAGAATTGCCTTAGGATCAAGTCGCTGTATGTTGCCTGCCATTTGAGAATACTAATTTATTAGTAGGTAGTATAGTATTATGTGCTCGGTCTCACTGCTTAATTTATATGGGTTTTTTTATCAGTGCAATGGGTGCAGATTTAGTAACAAACAATTTGTTCGAGATTTGACTTTCTACTCGTAAACTATAACACATATTCACACTACGACAGAAATTGCAACACAAATGTAAGAATTTCTACTCGGTTTCATTGTAATGCTCCTGTCGCGACGCTTTTCTCGCGTCACATTAAATGTCTCACACCAATTTACACACAGACACTCGATAGACACATTGAGAGTATGGTGTGAGGTGTCGTAAACCTAACTTAAGATTTCTCCATAAACCCGCGTAATCCCTCAAGTCCTATTCTTCTTCCCGATGCGTTCCTAAAAGTAATTGACCAAAAAATAACTGTTGTCAGTATTAGCTCCGTAAACCATGTGGCTCTTATCTCAGTTTCATGTCAGCATATCTGTCTGCATATCTGGTTATAAATTGTACCTAGTTAGGTACTGGACTGCATTAGGAATTAATTCAGTGCAACACAGTATTGATTTACCTACATAAAAATAACAAATTCCAAGCGGTGATATTTGTATTCATAATTGAATATCGAACAACATCATCGGCCTATTGAATTAAGGTCTCTTATTATACAGAGAAGGCTATGAGCATTCATTACTACGCTTGCTCAAGACGGTTTGGCGATTTCAGACTTTTTAGTCAAGATACACTTATGAAGTACGTATATTGGTTTAGAACAATCACATTGGCACTTGCCAGGTTTCAATCCAGCACACTCGTAGACGAGATGCACGTGCCTTCAGCACTAGACCACGATAACGTCAAACCCGTTAGCTAATCTGTCACCTAGCTTGCTATTGTTGAAAATTAGTTATCTGTTCTTCTTATGGGCTTCGCCACAGTCCAGCTGTATATAGATAGAAGAGTTCTATATTTGTTGCAAATTTTGTAGCAGCTACGGTGAAAATTTTCAGTGAGTTGGATGTTAGCATAAAGCTCCTGCTTGTCGATAGATTACTATGTCATATGTGCCACATGCGAGTTTTCATTGAATTGGCAGTAATTGCACAGTACCACTTGGATGCAGTACTCTCAACCACCGTTCATTCTATTACTCTTAGTTAATCGTTATCTTTTTCTTTATTAATTGAACTAAATAAAATACGCAGGAATTTAATTTAATAAATAAACTTTAATGTAATACGTTCAATAATGATAAATACAGGAATTTAAATACATCGACTACTTTACAACAATCGACATTGGTGACCTGACTCATCTAGTTAATTCATATGGTTTCAAAATTCAGGCCATACCTGTACAAAGTACATAATATGTGAGGCTAACAAAATAATACATTGCATTGAGCTCATTCATTCGGTTCCACCAAAACGCGTCGAAATTATGAAACACATCTTCGCATGAAGCCCAAACAGGAGTTACTGCAGCAGTCCTTATGGTTGATGCACTGAAAATCATAAAAATATGGTTAGAGCTAATCATTAAAAAAACTGATAATGCCTGAATATTATCAAGGATTTGAATACACAGGGACCATATCACGAACGGTACCTACACAAGATTAGGGACCATATCAAGAAATACTAATGTAAACGTAAGCGATTTTTACATCATAAATACAATAATCGTAAGCAAGTGTTGATTAAAATACAAGAAGAACAATTCGTAGTATCCAGAGACATCCAATAAGTCTTCAATTTGTATATAATTCAAAAATCGTTAACGTTTACATAAGTAGGCGTTTGTGCTAGTTACACAGTTCCTAAGGACCCTGCTATGAAGAATATGCAAGATATAACGATGAATAACAGTCAAAAGAAAACAGAACCAAGAAAGATAATATTATATGTAGGTACTATGTATGTGATAATGATAAGTTTTAAAAGAAAATCCTCAAAAGAATGGGTCCAACTAAGCTACTTACTAATGTTAATGAAAAGGACTCCAAGAAAAAGCTGATTAAACCTATTGGGACAAAGAAACATTATTTTCCGTAATGAATACATTAGAATAATTAGCAGGAGAAAACATGCCTAAGTATTCCTATACAGTGACGATATCTACCTCCAGATAAACACAATAGAAACTTGGACCTACCTGCTCATCAACTGACTGGTTTAGCAACAACATCTACGGGTCTACCTGTTTACCGAAGGCAGTGAATATTTATCTACTACACGAATCGATTTAGCTAATTAAAACAATGTCGGTATTATTAACTATAAAACAACTAAAGTTATTTCCATAGTAGGTCCTTGAGATAGGACCGAATCAGAAAACAATGTAGATATAATAACATATCCACCGGCCAAACGATCATCAACAAAAACAAAACGAGGAAAATTAATATAAACTTACGAATTCTCCGACTTTAGCGCACTTCTCGTTGTCCGTAGCACTAAGTTCTGCCAGTCCATCAAGGGGCACCACCTCTGGCACTACAATACTATTGTCTTCTATTTCTGCATCTTGCATCGGGATGTCCTTCGTCACTCGATCAGTGATTAAGTTGCATGTCGCGTATGTCGAAAGCGCAAGGAACAAAAGAATGACAGTAAAGCGACACATTGTGGTCAGGTGCAGGTCGATACTAACGGAGCTCAGTGTTGGGGTACAGATATAGGGTCAGCTGACATTCGCGCTAACGGCACCCGCATGGAGCCCGATAACGAAAGTTCGACGTAAACAATGTTTACAGGACGTTGTTTTTGCCTCTGATATGCAGTATTTTTCCAAATATTTCTGTTATTGTTTCTAAAATACCTCATTGCTAAATAGTTAGGATTCTTCGCGTCCGTCAGGTAACCTACATAATAATAAGCTTTTTACTAACATGCTTTCGTTAAATAATGGGCCGTAAATCATAATGACATATCGTTTTGTACAGAGAAAATAACAGAATATCTGACTTTTTGTTCCTATCATATTATATTCAGTTGCTTGTCGTTTCAAAGTCAGAGCCTTCGGATACATTATTATTTTTATTATAATTAATAACATAACTCAACTTCGTTGAATGATAGATCTATTAATAAATTGTCACATAGGTACATAGGAATATTTACTGCAAGAGTTCCTAGACATTGTATGCCAATTAGGTGATTCATTTATTTATTGTATGCAAGTAATGATCTCAATGCAAAAATGCTCAGATTAGAGGGGAATTAAAATAATAATCTTTATTGGAGTATTTCTTGCATATTAACTTTCTGACGGATAATTTCGTACACACCTGTCTACTTTGTGTATCAATAGGAATCAATAAAGAACCGGTTGTTTCGCGAGACACCATATTCGGGTGTAAGCACGGTGCGACTCAAAAGTTTTATCCATGGGGTCTGGATCATATTTACAACTAACCCTTATGTAAATTTCGACGTACCTTAGGGTGAGCTTTTCAATAGTGAAGTAGAACTGAAGAAGGTCTAATACAAAATTCAACAACATATATATAATAGGCCTTTTTGGCTTTAAAAATGTTTGGGTAGGCACTTTTTTAATTAAAACGTCTCCAGAGTGAAATAAATTTGTATATTGAGTGTTTTTTTTTACATATACATTTGTATCAAATAAATTTTGGGTAAAACATTATACATTGAATCATCTTTAACATTAACACTAAGTTACACATCTCTTGGCGTAGCCGAGGCAGGCGCGGGAACAGCAGTCACCGTGAAAAATGCACTGAAATGACAAGAATAAGATCATGATTGATTTGAATTTCCTCTAAGTAATATCCTGTATAAAATTGTTATACCTCGTGTTCTAATAAAATATCAACAAAATGAAAAAAGAAAACTAAATGAAGTGAATAGTTCAAAAACACCCAAACATTCAAAACATTCATTAATCCAAAACATTAAGTCAATTAATTGATATAAAAAACTTTCATTTATTGGAACGTCTTTTTTTTATGATAGCGATGTGGAAGAATATTTTGACGCTTAACCTTGAGGTGTTCCTTTAGGTGTTTTTTTTTTGTATTTTATATTTTATATTTTTTGTTTTAGCATATATGTATGTCGTATCCGTAGTCTTTAATCTTTAGCCTTAAGTAGTTTTAAGTAGTTTAAATTAATTAATATATGAACATAGTCATATTATTATTTTTTTTAAATGATTAATTTATAAGACAATTCGTGTAAAAAATACTATTTGATGATGCTAATGCTATAAAGACTAAAACTAATGTTTAATGTGTTATACTCACGGGTTCTCCAAGTTTAGCGCATTTGATCTCATCTGATACATAGTTTGGTTGAGGTGCAGGTGCAGGTACTTCGGGAACATTAATTTTCTCAATAGCACCTAGTTCTTCGATATCCTTTGGTAACGTACTTGCAGATGTAATAACATATTGCATGAATGCAATGAACAGTACGACTGTGGAAAGGCGACTCATTGTGGAGAAATGCTGATTTAGACTAACGAAGTGTCGTGGTTGTGGGTAGATATATTAGGGTCTGGTGAAGTCAGTTTAACGGCACCCGCATTGACCAGAGATAACGGACGCAAAAATATTTGGTACAGGACGTTGTTTTTGAGGGTTGGATGACATACATAAGCATAATTGATATCATTCCAGAAAGCTTCATTTATAAGTCTTCCAGTTGCAGTCTTAGCATCAGTTTTAAGCTCAACATAAGATAACTTAAACACTCATACAGCTATTTTATGGAGTAAGTTTCAATCTACACCTGCCATCCGTTCACCCCTGAACATATCAGTAAAGGCGACAGATCGATCTAACGGCGTAAAATCAAAAAGCTCAACGTCCGACCTTTCGGACAAACCTGAGTTGTGTTTGGTGCCGTCCAAAGATTTGTAATTCTGCAAAATATGTTTGACCTAACCATCGAAATAAGAGTCGCAGTAGCCGCCTCGGCCTGTGGAAAGAGACCATCATTTATTAAACACTTCGAATTGCCAATAAGTAAATATTATACTGCTATAAACATGCATGATACTACTATAGATACTACTAGGGACATTGGACCAGAGGAACCTTGCATCAGAACTTCAGAAGTATGTTTATCTTTTGCTATGTGATGCATAAGTACCATTAGCAAATAAATTATATTTGCAAATGGCGCGGTCAATTAATCATGTGGAATTGTAAGTGTTGGCAGATAGTATTGATGAGTAATGAAAGCCGTTGCGAAATATTTACAAGTTACAAACAAAGGTGCATTGATAATAATTGACTAGCTATTTACCATGGTTTCACCCGTATCCCGAAGCAATTGCTTCGGATAAATAGTCCTATGTGCCCTTCCCCAGGTTTCAATCCATCTCCATGATAAAACATTCAATAAAGTCGGTTCAGACAGACAGACAGACAATCAAAATTACTTTCGCATTTTATAACATTAGTAAAGATTCCATTTACCTACTAAAGAAAGATAATTAGTTTATTTACGGCGATTTTACTTAGATTATAGTGAAATTCTTTTAGAGTCATTGTTATTGAAGGACTTTTGTAGTAATTGAATACTTACAGTTAAATTACTCTCCCAAGGGCAAAAAGGTTCATATTCTGGTACATAAAAATAGCAATATAGTCAACATGCTGTAGTCATACACCACAAAACACTCAATTAACCCCATCATCACATTTTTACTAACTAATCTTTTAAACAGGACAGTGACATTGGAAACTTAACGATTGCTTATCTATGTATTCTAAATACCTGGCTCGTATGTAGCTATTGACAAGTTGACCTACATTATGGGGAAAACCAATTACTGTTTTTTGTTACTCATCCATCAGTCAACCTAGGCTTATTGTGTGTTAATGTAATCTGATGACATACACCTACAGGTAGGACAGCAACTTAAAGAACCTTCAGTTGTCTCTTAACCACAAGAAACAGCAAAATACGAATACAAAATAACCGCGTTCTTACAACGCAGTGATAATTCTTCCAGACTGCTATAGGCCACAACTAGATTTTCCTTTACAGTCGTAAGAGGTAGCACATGATCGTGACAATTATTTATTATTCAATTACATTGATATTTAATACAAACTAGTCGTTCATGTTGATGGCTCGACAAACCCAGACATCGTTGGCCCAAAAATTCGCACTTTGCCGTCGTGGCAGCGTCGCAATCTAAATTTAGGGTTTTGGTGTTCAGAGAACCCGATTGGAGGTGGGACATGGTAAGCAAGAAGGCTCCATACTCGCCCCCTACTGATACCAACTACGTTTGGAAGGTATCCCCATTTTACGAGTTTGTTTGGTTGTTTCTTTACGAGTATTTTTTTAACCTTTAATGTTATTACCTATTGCTATGTTTGATAACATTTTTTAATTGCATTAGTACTGTAAGTAAAAGTATTAAAATGAACAAATACTTTAAATTGTTTGCCTATTTCAAACAACTCCTTAACATCGTATGGTTTTAATAGGTTAACTAATTAAAAAAATTCTTCGCGTCCTTTGACAAGCTTTGTTTAATTACCTTCTAGAAAAATCAACAATCATTTCATGTTATCATTAAAAGAAACCTATTACTATTAGCATAAACATATCGAAACACCATTAATTTAACTTTTTATTACACCAGAAATAGAACAGAAAGTTTTGCTAACGGTACCTTTCTAATGGTTGTTTATTCTGATGACATTAGGTTTATAAACCATGTAGCAGTGAAATTGGAAACAGGTTTTGCTATATTTTGACAACAGGACTTTGGCTATTGTTATCTCAGCCAAACTCAGTTAAACCAGCACATCATGTTAGACACACAATGCAGTCTTACCTGATGAGAAGGGGTCTCACGGTCTCTCTCTCTCTCATAATCCTAAAGAAAAAAGTCATGCGAATATATTTACATATATTTGTCGCTGTCGGAGCGAGCGGCTAACAATCATTGTCAGAAGGGTAATTATCAATTGGATCGTTCATTATGTACCTGTCTGTCTATTTTGTAGGTAAAGGAAACGCGGAAGGCAAATATTAATCACTACAATCAGAATCACTGGTTACTTAAACTCATTTAAAAATGTCCACTAATTCTAAAAGTCTAGGTAATGTTACTCCTTAGCGACACCATACCCCTAGATTCCTCACAACACCAAAAAAAGGCACTTGTGTTCCAATGTATACGTCTATAAATAACTCCATGGATCCGAGATATATATTTTTATTATTATTTGGTTCTTAATTCTCAAATACGTTAATTAACATGTAATAATTTTTATATTATATTGAACATTTTATATTAAACACAGGTGAAATAATTAATTCTTGGGCTTGTTCGGTAGATCTATTTTGACCTGACATCTGTTGGCGTACTTGTGGCACTGTGCATTTGAACAACACTGGCTGTCAGAAGTGCACTGGAAAAAAAGTTTCATAATTAAATCCCACTGATATAATAAATGCGAAAGTTAGTGAGGATGTATAGGTATGGCTGGGTGGGATACATACTTTGATCACCCGGATCGAAGTAGTTTCCTCGTGATGCGAGTGAAATAGGCTATTTCACCATCACTATCACTACATCTAGTATAAAACAAAGTCGCTTTCTCTGTCCCTTTATCCCTATGTATGCATATATCTTTAAAACTACGCAACGGATTTTGATGCGGTTTTTTTAATAGATAGAGTGATTAATGAGGAGCAAGTATATAATTTGTCAAGTTTTTATATCCATTAGCTAAGATATCGCGGGCGAAGCCGCTGGCGGGAAGCTAGTTTATTATAAATACTAGTAATAGCTAGTATAATAGCTATCAATACAAAAAACTATGGGAATAATGAATAAACTAATCGTACATTGTTAAATTGAAAAGACAATGATTTAATTGGAATACAAATCCACTTATATTATAAATGCAAGAATGTGTCTGTCTGTCTGTTACGTCTACACGCAACTTCTTAACCGATTTAGATGAAATTTGGTACGGGCTTGAACCCTGGTGAAGGTTTTACCCGGGTGCGTTAGGTCACTCTTTTATAAGCGTCTAAATAAACATTCGACACAATACATTGGCTAAACCATCTCTAAGCTTCAAACTACATAATATATTATGTATCACTGCTCTGTAACTTATTGATATTGTTGACACAGTTCATTATTTCTACTGTGTTGTTGACGTCATTCATTTCGTCTCTTATCAAGGTAGGTAATCAACTCACGGATAAACAAACTTACTTAAAATCATATACACAAAACGTAAAATAAACTTACAGGGTCGCCATGTTTCCCACAAACAGCACCATCTGCTCCGGGCGACGGCTCGGGCTTAGCCTGAGTTGTCTCAATCAAGTATTGCGTGAACACAAGGAACAAAATAATAGCGCAAGCACGACGCATTTTGATCAATGTTGAACTAATACTGAAGGAAGTCTGGCCTAGCTTGTAACTTGTTGATATAATTCCAGAAACCGATGCATTAATTAGCATGTTCTATTTACGGTCAGCCAATTAACTGGTTTTCCTGTTTTGACAACATCCATGAGACTTACTAATGGCAATAATAATAATAGTAGTAAAGTCTAAGAACTTTTGTGATATTAACATTGACGATCCTTGGATTTGTATGCTAATGAGAATATCTTAATACAATGACCGAAGTACTTATTTATTTATAACCAGTTAGATTCTCACGAATTTTACTGTTTTTGTTTTATTTTACTTCGTAAACATTATGTTAGTGCCCGCGAAATAAAACAAGCTTTTTAGGAAAACTTTGTATTTTAAAATTAAATTATTTTGATAGGTTATTATTTACTTTAAAAATATGAAAAAGCTTCAGAATCTAATTAATTTACAATGGAGACAAAATGTCATTTCTGATGTGAAACTACATAATGTTGATACAATCAAAAATCAAACGGGAGTTTAAAAGGGCCCTGAGTGGCTCTTTGTGGTTGTCTCTGCGGCTGTCTTTGAGGGGTTCTAGTTGGTTGTTTGCCCAACAGTCCAGGTACTAATGACATGGAGTTTTGTGTTGGCAACTGCAGAGGTAATTGGCCCGGCAGCTGCCCTGACAACTGCCCTGGCAACTGCCCTGGCAATTGGGGCAGCTGGCCTGGCAGTTGTTGCAGGTTCAATAAGTTGCCGAGCAGATTCTTACAGAGAGCACCAGTCAACCTGTCTCCCATATTACCCCATAATCCGATCTGGCAGAATCTGAAAGAATATTATTTTTTACAATAGCTGGAATTGTCTCTCACTAGAATAATTGTTTATTTCTAGCTCTGGTTTTATTGATCCTTCTATATATAAAAAGTAGGTAGTACCAGAAGTTCTGGTTTGCAAAAAAAAATCTAAGAACTAGCTCAGTTTTTTGTGCAAACCAGATCTTTATCACCAAACCAGTTTGAGCAAAATGTATTGACAGCAAAAAAGTTTGACAAACAGTGAAGTATACTAAAGGTGAGTGATGAATAAAAATGTTAATTATTTATGCAGGTTCTTACATGAATAAATATTAAACCCACCTAAAATCTTTATCAATAGTCAAAGATTCGCCAATCTTCAAAAACTGATCTGCACTCGAAGGGAACAGTATGCCACCTAAACTCTTTGATGTGTTCTTGGCTTTTTGATCTTCAACTCCGTGCGCAAACTTGGAGATCAACCCCACAAAGTTCTCCCTCACTCGAGCATCAGTGCTGGAGACTTCACCACCCATTGGCTGGCCGTCAGGACCCAAAGGCTCGAAAATGTAGGCTAACTCATCTCCGTGGGAGGGACCTTGCGCTTTCTTGGGCTTCATCATCGGCTCGTCAGTGGATTTTTCTGTAAAATAATTAAATAGCCCATCGGAAAATCTTCCATGCTGAATGCTGATATTGCAAACTGCTTGCATAAGAATGTGTGCATATTCCTAAATAATATAATATTACATAATATTTCAATCTCTAGGAGTTTCGGGTCTAGGTCAAAAGTACGTCCTCTAGACATTTCCCCTTCACCTATACAAAGTACGTCTAGGCTGAAAATAAGGTTACATAATTTTGTTCACAGAGGCTATCGCTATTTTAGGAAGAACCTGTCATTGCGAAAAGGTTTTTCTGTTTTTAGGGCTGATTTAATAGTAAAATGCACACCACGCAGCCTAAGCTTAAAGATTTGGAAGCATGACTTTTGAAGAGTTCGATAGATAGACTAGTAAAACTGAGATAATGAAGTGTAAAAAAAAGCTTATCAAGTAATAGTCGACTAAAACATACTATGGAATTATGGAACCCTGTACGCACGTCTTAGCCGGTTTTTACATATGTAGGGCGCGGGGTCAATGCTAGTTCATTTTAATAAAGGTTTGGAAATAGCGCTACTTACCAGCTAAAGCGACACCAGGCAAGAAGTGCCATCCTTTAGAGAGGTTGCCAACGTGCTCGAAGCTGTAGAGGAATGCCTGGCCACCCGAACTCCATTGTTGCACGCTCTGGTACGCCGGGAAGTTGAACAGAGCATCACCTGGCAGATACAGGTGCATTTAGTCTACATTGAGTTCAATCCATCACATCAATTGATAGCTATAGCGAATTACTTGTAATGTGTGTAGTGCTAAACGTCTTTTTATTCATTTTTATTCATCATGCAACACGCTAAACAGGTTATTATATTGTAGACGCCTAGACAGCTATAATTTAGCATGGATTTAGTGGTAAACTACAAATCGTGAAAAAAATATATTGAAATCTCATTAGATATAGTAGTCATACCATATTTTTTTATTACAAATTTGTCTGCCTACGGCGTTGCACGTGTTGTATGTCTATAAATCATAGCCTATAGCAGTGATAGATTTTTGGAATCGGTCCAATAGTTCCGTAGATTAACCCCACATACAAACAAATTTTACCTCTTTATAATGTTAGTGAAGAAATGTAGATTTGACAATATCTACTATCTCAGGAAATATGATTATTTTAAAGCATTTTTTTGCATGGACGCCACCAGTTTTATTATTACTTAACTATGACAAGAATCGATATGTACAACTGGGAAGCCCAATCCCCAACAAAAAAGCTACGAACGGTAAAAAGGGCCCGACTCTTTTTTTAGGGCGCTGAGTTGGGGTCGAAAATGACGAAAGTTATTTCATTTCAATTGCCTATACAGCTGCCGTCTATACTTTAAATTGAAATAACATAAAATATGTTATTTGACTCACAGAGTGTGCCCAAAAAAATATAATAACGAAAAAAAACCTTTGAATGTTCTTTTTCCACCTACCTGTAGCCTCAGCGACTTCGGAAAGTCCGTCAATGAGATTCGAGGCTTGTTCAAACAAGCCCTGGTAGTAGTCAGATATAGGCAGGACGGCTTGCACATTAGAAGCTAAAGGAATGAGGCCCTCGACCCCTTGCACCACGTTCTGAAGACCACCGACCAAGTCTTTCTTAAGGAAATCCTTAACATTTTGAAGCTGGTTCGTCAGGAACTTGTTAAATTTGCCTGATGAAAATAAATAAAAACTTAAATTATGTCCACCTCTTAACTCCGTCCTTTGATTATAATATGTATAATCAAAGACTCAGTCATACAATGAATGCCATCTGCTGTATGGATGGTATGAAGTAGCAACAGTCTTACCAAACACAGCTCTTGAGGTCTCAGCGGATGTTACACCAGTGAGGAGTGGGACACGCTTCTGCTTCCTACCAAGTGACTCTGCCGGAGCTTCGGCTACTAGTGGCGGTAGACCTCGGAGGTCGTCTGCACCTTCAACTCTAGCACCAGCACCTGGTCAAAACGTACTAGTGTTACAAAATGATGTTGTATATTCTAACTGATTCTACTTCTCCAACTAAACATAAAACTAAAGATATAGCATAGCAAAGGCACAGCCATAATTTTGTAAATCTTATGCCTTACCTGATCGTCCTGAAATTTCTTCCAAAAATCTCTGCGTGTCTACCATATCCATATTCAAATCCTCGTCAGCCTGAAAATATGATATAGTTTAATGAACAGTGAACCTGGGTGACAGACCTTCGCGGTGTTTTTTTTTTCTTTTTTCAATACAACATAATTTAAATCGTTAAAAGCCGGTTCCGAGATAGATGTCTACGCAAAATAAAATAAGTTTATATATGAAAGAAAAAAAGAAAATGCTTTCTCTTTAAATAATTGTAAAATATGCATGCATTAAGCACCTGTACAAGTTCTTCAACTGGCAGCTTCCTTAAACATATGAGAAGACTTTCAGCTGGTTTCTTCGGGCACCCGGTACGTTCGGCCAGTGCGTCGGCATGTTTGGCTGGGTCCGGCCTAACGGCACCCGGAGACAACGGCGCGCCTGACAACGCAGCGACACCTGTCGCGGTGCGACCCTCAGGAGACAATGCTAACAGGGAAGCGGCACTGCCACCAGAACCTTGACCCATCACAACCACTCGTTTTGCATCGCCACCGAAAAATTGAATGTAATCTTGGATCTGAAGTAAAGCATAGGATATGATTACAATGTTTTTTCGAAAGCTGTTGACGAAATCTTTCTAAGTTGCAAGGCATTTCCATATGGAAGTGACATGTAATGAATGTAAAAAAACGTATTGTATTTTTTCACCTTCAATAAAGGATTCGACAGGATTTATTCGTGTACTTAAAGAAATCAATATAAGTCTTACCCAGATCATAGCGGCGTGCAGGTCAAAAAGTCCAACATTGCCTCCCGCATCTCTTTGCCCCGTGCTCAGATACCCGAGCGATCCTAAACGATACTGCGCAGTTACCAATATCGTATCCTTTTGAACCAAATGTTGTCCCTTGGAACAAGGAATGTAACATTAGTAGCAATTAGTAGCAGTACCACATGTAAGTAATACACGTCATGATTATCTAATCAGAAAAAAATATGTCAAGTTAAAATAATCTGTCAGATAATTTAATAGAAATGTCTTTCGAATCATGAATTAATCTGATACATAATTCTTCTGGTGAAACAGACATTAATGAAATAAATCACTTACACCGTAAGATGCTGTCGATCCTGTTCTATAGTTGCCACCATGAATGAAGAATACGACGGGGCTTCCTGCAAATTGTATTAAGCATTAGTAAAGCTTTCACAATTGAATGAATTGAGTCATCGCCAGTTGATAGTAATATATTCCTCACCTTCTTCCGTAGCAGGCATTTTAGGGGCATATACGTTGAGACACAAGCAGTCTTCATGTCCTATGATCCTCCTACGCTGGTAAGGGTCAGGCTGGGGACACGGAAGGCACTGTTGAGTAGCCATCAATTCACCTGCGAGGTACCGGCGGATGGGCCGCTGGAACCTTTGGGGACCCAGTGGTGGTTCTGCATATCTGTTGAAGACAATATGTTTTCACAGAGATGTAATGAGCCAGAGAAAGGAATAGTTCCAAAGATTCGCTAGAACCGCATTTTTGCTTGTGTATGTAAATAATCAAAATTTTTTGAAACTTAGATATTTTTTATCAATAAAATAATGTAGCCAGCACATGGATAATCTGTTGGCCACGAAAACAGCGGAAACCACTATCAGCATCCGCTAAACTGTACACTTACAATAATAGTTTTGATATAAATTAATTAAATTATAATCATGTATTATAAAGTGCAGCTTCAAATAACTAATTTGGGAATGTTCCTTCGTCTCCTTCTCTTGTGGTGAAAATGTTAATAACTAGCTCAGTTAGGTCAGCAAGGTTGTGCTCGGAAGGAAAGCTTACAATGACATGTCATTGATAAAGGTACTTATTATACTAGAGAGAGACTATATACAATGTTTTTAAAATTACAATCTTATATCTCGTTACTGGGCAATGGGCATCCAGATCCTTATTCTGATGTTCTTTTACCTCTTATAACGTTTTTCGTTTCGTTTTTCCTTATTATCACTTGTCAGGTTTTGTTTATTATTTCCTTAGAAAGCCACTTCTTAACTCAATGTATTCTACCTTGTCATATCTACTTGGAACCGTTATTAGGCACTTCACTAATCGTGCGACTGTGGAATTCTCTTTCACACTCCTTAGTGTAAAATCAAAGAAATAATCATTTTGTATGTATTCCACTGTGTAAATGGAATAGATACGAAATGTATCTATAATGTGTGTACTTCCTTATTTTCTTAATAATATTTAGAAGAAATCGGTCTTAAGTGTAGGTACACTACCTTTACGATTTTAGTTGGAAAAAAATATCTTAAAAATTACGTATTTGCCAGAGTTATTCTGACTTAATTCAAAACCTTACCTTATACCAAAGAAGCTGTAATATCCAAGTTTGTCATCTTTGATGCCTTCGATGCGACCGCTGAACCCGTGTCGTTGGGTGAACACAACCGCGGCATCAGGTTCGGGAGGCGCAGCAGGAGCGCCGCCTACCACAGCCAGCGCCGGCGCGTACCTTAGCGCGACCAGCGCAAGCGCAACACACCACATCCAAAGCCGAAACATCACTAACTACATATGGCACTCGTAACCGGAACTACCCATCCCACGATATAATGATAATCGCCATATCATTTTGCTAAAAACCTACAACTGATGGTATTTTTGGTTGTATGCTGTCTGTTTCCGCGGTTTCTCAAGTCCCGAGAGAACTTCTCTAGCGCCTGGATAAAAATTAGCTAAGAGGTAAACTTCCCCAGCGTTCAATTTTCATCTGTATCGGTTCAGTTCATAGGTTTACTATGAAAGCGTAACAAACTATTCAACGTGAACACAAGCTCACATGATTTGTGCAAACTAGTAAGTAAGGATGCTTTAATTTAACTTTTACATTCAGCTCTAAGGTTACTTGTGAAGATGTGATGCATAGATATGGAATTTCACAAAGGAAATTATCCCAGAGCAATCCTCACCTGTAATGATGTTCTATTCTATTTTTTGATAATGACAAAGTATGCTGAAGACGACAATTTTTGTACTAATGTCCCACAATGGCGGTCCGAGGGATGGTGAGCCCAGGGAACGTGACCATATAGTACACGTCAAATTAACGAGCCTACTAAAAATTTACTTCCTGCTTACGATAGGTTTACCCGAAGGTGGCGACCCTACATTGCTAAACTTGTTCAAGTTGATATGAGCCGTCATGTAAACAAAAAAACTTAGGGCCACCAAATATATGTCCGTTTGGATTGAGGAGCCATTTTTTATTTTTCCACGAAACTTTGCCCAGATTTAGTAGGTCCTGAGAAAATTTTGTAGGCCAAATCCTGGAATTTGTAGTAAAATATAAAAAAAGTTATATCAATTTAAAGGTGGCTCCTCAATCTAAACATTTGAACTGAGGAGCCACCTCGTAACTCCGAAAGTATTGAAGGTACATTTATGATTTTTTTGTATCATTTAGTAGTAATTTAGTAGAGTGCCTACAAAAAAAATGGATTTTGTAGTGCTAATATAAAAAAAGATACAATACTTTTATTGTGGCTCCTCAATCCATACATAAGACCTATAATTTTACACGAAACTAATCGACGGATTTATACAAAAATTTAGTATCATTTAGTAGTAGTTGAGTTTGAATTTGTATTAAAATAACAAAACAGTAGGACTGACAGTTTTAAAGAATTTAAGAATTTTAACTGGCTCCTCAATCCAAACGCTTCGCATATAAATAATTGACTGTAGCTACCTGAGGTCACATCGGAATCGGATAAAAACTACGCCAATATTTAGTAGAAATTTCTACTAAATATTGGCGTACAAATCAACACTGTACATATTCGGTATCCAAAAATCCAAGCTTTTTTCACTTTTCCTTATGAACTCGCTATTAAGGGTGACCATGCTATGTGTAAACGAAAGTAGGACAACTTGTTTTACAAAATTGATTCAATTTATTCTATGCAAACAAATAGGTACTTGATTAAAAATAACTGAATGGCAAATTTTAAATGGGTTGTTTTATAATAAAAAGGTACAAAGGTATAAAAAAAGGTACAACATTTATTAAGAAAATTGTAAACATTAAAATATCTCGCAGCAATGCCGTCAAAGACAGTCAGAGCATGAAGTGCTTGCTGCTAGTCAAATTAACAACAAACAATCACAGAAACTACCTATATGGACCTTTTGCGCCGCGAATTAAGTCCATTCTTATTAGTTACTATCATATTATTTTGCTTCATAACAAATCTTGTGGCTGTGTGTGTAATTAAGACTGTGTACACAATCATAAAAATTATATCATTTTAACGCTACAAACGTTACACTTTTACTGTTCATCTTTTTCAGATTTGAATTATAAAACAAAATAATGCAATATTTAATCGCTATTTGTCGTCAGTAGTCTTGGAACAGTGCTCATTTTAGGGAACAAACAATGAGTCGTTATTAATTTACTAACTTAATATATCTATGGTCATTTATTTAACAAATTCATTAATAGTGTACTTATTTAAAATTTGAATTTGGTGTTCGAAATCTGACGCGTCTGTTTTGCCGCCAAAAAAAAATAAACAGCATTAGTTGTTTTTTTTTTATTGTAAATGTAATCTGTTTGAAATTTTGATCGACTCGATTCATCAAATAAAAAAATGTTTTTTTTTATCATTATATCAATCAATATAAGTATTTAAAAATCAATGCCACTTTTCGTTGTAATTTTATAACTTAAGAACGGGCTCACTTATCCAAACCAAATGTTTAGGCTTTGTTCAGACTATTTAGTAGATGGTTTATGTGAAATTTACACAAAATCGGTCGAGCGGTAAATCTTTAATTTGAATTCAAATAGCCCACGCGGGCGAAGCCGCTGGCGGAAAGCTAGTAGGTATTTTATAGTTAGTTCCTTGATAAATTTAAATATTTGTTTATTACAATAGATTGAAATGCTATATCTTTATGGTGATTATCAAAGGCCAAGATAAACAATGTTTTTACCTAATTCAAAGAGATGGTGACGTTTCTTCAATCTGTTTTAAGGTCGACGGCGACGTTTTATCAATCTGTTTTTAAAATCGAAATTAAATTAATCAAATTATTTCGTTTTGTGAGTTACGTGACTTCATAAAGTATTTTTTTTTTGTCTCAAGTACCGAATTATTTTGTCTTTTATTTTATTAATATTTTTTTATTAAAAAATCTTGCTAAAATGAATCAGAGCTTTCATATAATTTTATACAGTTTCAACTTATTCAAGTATTCGATTATCGATAAGGCATTAGGCTGAATGCATGATTCTTATAAAAAGAAAAAAAAATGGTCAGCACTAAGCAGTTTCATTATTTTCTTTTTTTTTGTATAGCATCATTTGAATTGTATAACTTTCTCAGAGATAACCTGTACTTCTGAAAACTACTACTACTTTTGAAAAGTGTCTATGGAGTTTCTTGCCGGTTCTTCTCCATAAGACCCACTCCTTGGAACCGTGCAACTAGCTTGACGTTTCATAAGTGCCTGCAAAGACCTATTTGAAATAAAAACATTCGAGAGTTTTTTAAATTTAGTGACGGCGGCACTAATCAGGTGTAATCTTATTGTTGTTAATTTGACTAGCAGCAAGCACTTCATGCTCTGTCTGTCTTTGACGGCATTGCTACCGGTAGTGTCGGGGATCGAGTCGCTTGCTTCCCTCAAAAAGAGATGCATGGGATTATTTTATTTTCTCACAATGGTACTGAAAAGAAATCTGTAACACACGGCACTAAAGCCCATTATATTAATTATTAGGCACCCCTTAATGAGTTTCCGGTGATTTCAATGTTCCGGCGCTAAAGGGGCCCACTGCCAACTTATGGTGTTACTTGGTTATTACCGATTTGTATAAAATTATTTAATTAAAGAATATTTTATAATGAGTATTTACTAATTGTATTATTAATGAGCAAGAAGGATGATGATGATGATATATGCGAGATATTTTAATGTTTACAATTTTCTTAATAAATATTGTACCTTTTTTTTTATACCTTTGTACCTTTTTATTATAAAACAACCCATTTAAAATTTGCCATTCAGTTATTTTTAATCAAGTACCTATTTGTTTGCATAGAATAAATTGAATCAATTTTGTAAAACAAGTTGTCCTACTTTCGTTTACACATAGCATGGTCACCCTTAATAGCGAGTTCATAAGGAAAAGTGAAAAAAGCTTGGATTTTCGGATACCGAATATGTACAGTGTTGATTTGTACGCCAATATTTAGTAGAAATTTCTACTAAATATTGGCGTAGTTTTTATCCGATTCCGATGTGACCTCAGGTAGCTACAGTCAATTATTTATATGCGAAGCGTTTGGATTGAGGAGCCAGTTAAAATTCTTAAATTCTTTAAAACAGTCAGTCCTACTGTTTTGTTATTTTAATACAAATTCAAACTCAACTACTACTAAATGATACTAAATTTTTGTATAAATCCGTCGATTAGTTTCGTGTAAAATTATAGGTCTTATGTATGGATTGAGGAGCCACAATAAAAGTATTGTATCTTTTTTTATATTAGCACTACAAAATCCATTTTTTTTTGTAGGCACTCTACTAAATTACTACTAAATGATACAAAAAAATCATAAATGTACCTTCAATACTTTCGGAGTTACGAGGTGGCTCCTCAGTTCAAATGTTTAGATTGAGGAGCCACCTTTAAATTGATATAACTTTTTTTATATTTTACTACAAATTCCAGGATTTGGCCTACAAAATTTTCTCAGGACCTACTAAATCTGGGCAAAGTTTCGTGGAAAAATAAAAAATGGCTCCTCAATCCAAACGGACATCCAAATATATGGCTGTGACCGTGCCTGATGTCGTAAGTGAAATAAAAAAGTAGGATAAGTTTATAAAAAGTTCAAAAAGAGAAAAAGAATCACTAAAATATAATAAATGTAAAATAAATTAAAAACTTGTTGTGTTAGTAGAACACACGGCACATTGTTGTGGGGCAAAGCAGCAGACATCTTCTATGTATTTTATATTACAATACAATATACCTATAATAAATTAGCTGTACTCGCTGTTTCGCTCGTGTGCGCGTCCTAATATACAAAAGCAGGTAATTTGGCAAATAATTGTGAATAATAAAAATAACCTAATTTTTATCTCAGAGTTTGGACTCAATTGAAGTTCACGCAGATTAAGTCGTAGGCAGAAGCTAGTTGAAAAATATTCTAATCTCGATTCCAGATCCACTTCCAGTTCAAATTGACACTCGCAGTGAAGTTGCTGACACTCATAGTCAGGTGTCTGACACTCATAGTGAAGTTGCTGACACCCATAGGGAAGTGACTGACAGTCAATGAAGTGGTCGACACTCATAGTGAAGTTGTTGACACTCAGCGAAATGTTCAATTTAATTTACAAATTCAATTTCATAGCGATATTTTTGACATTCACAGTGAAGTGTCTGACACTCATAGTGAAGTTGCTGACACTCATAGTGAAGTTGTTGACACTCATAGTCACGTATCTGACACTTATAGTAAAGTTGCTGACGCCCATAGGGAAGTGACTGACAATTAGCGAAGTGGCCGACACTCATCGCAAATGTTACTGACACTCGTATTGAAGTGAGTGACACTCATAATCAGGTGTTTGACACTCATAGCAAAGTTGCTGACACCCATAGTGAAGTTGCAGACACCCATAGGGAAGTGACTGACACTCGGCGAAGTGTCCGACACTCATAACAAATGTTGCTGACACTCATAGGAAAGTTTCTGACATTCATAGTCAGGTGCCTGACATTCATAGTGAAGTTATTGACACACAGTGAAATGGCTAACTTTCACAGAGAAGCGTCTGACACTCATAGCAAAGTTGCTGACACTCATAGTGAAGTGTCTGACACTCATAGTAAAGTGTTTGTCGGGGTCGTCGAGGGTCAGACACTTAACTTTAAGTGTGTTTTACACTTAAAGTTAAGTGTCTGACCCTCTTAGTGAAGTGTCTGACACTCATAGTGAAATGTCCGATACTCATAATCGGGTGTTTGTCACTCATCATTTCATTTTCGGTTCCAGTTCAAGATGCAGACACACAGCGAAATGGCTGACTTTCACAGTGAAGTGTCTGACACTCATAGCAAAGTTGCTGACACTCATAGTGAAGTGTCTGACACTCATACTGCAGTGTCTGACACTCATACTGTAGCGGTTGACACTCATAGCAAAGTTGATGACATTCATAGCATAGTTGTTGACACTCAAAGTCAGGTGTCTGACACTCATAGTGAAATGTCTGACACTCATAATTTTATTTTCTAGTTGAAAAAAGGTGGGAAAAAAGCCGTTCTAGCAATATAGAAGAGAGCGTTTTAAATAAATTGCTATACACACTGTGGCATCGCAAATCGCAATCCACCTATGCCAATATAAAATAAACACTACTTATTACTATAGATGCCCAAGCTTTGAAATTTTTAACGACATTGCTAGGGAAAAATCAATAAAAATTTGTTATTTTCTGTTTGTCCGTTCACATTGTACGTAATCTCAAAAATATAACGCATATATTTGCATTTGACGGTGTTTAATGTGTTGATGGTAAAGTAGGTACCACGTAGTTTTAAAGTCGTTTACTCTATTTACTTAAATCTGTTTAAAAGCTCATTTATGAAAATAATAGGGCATAAATATGAATTACCGCCTGATTAGAACAGAAGAGCAATTTTGTTTTGTTAATTATCAGGCGCTAATTGTTAGATTTTACATAGGCATTTTATATAAAGTATCTGATCTTATTGGTCCCACCAAATAATTTAAGAAAGGTTATTTTAATGAAAAAAAAAACAAATTTTGAAATAAAATCAGTAATTTATTAAAAAATAAGAATCACCGTTAAAATCACAAAATCAACTTTACGTAGGTACGTAGGTCATAGTACCTACTTATTATCATAATATGATAATAAATACCTATTATCATAATAGGTATATACCTACTTATTACCCAAAAAGTTGTAAATCGAATTGCTTGAAAACAGAAAATCGATTATTTAAACCGACTTCAAAAAGGAGGAGGTTCTTAATTCGTCTGTATGTTTTTTTTTATTAGATATGTTTGTTACGAGATTACCTACTCCGCCAATTATAAATAGATTTTGATGATATTTTTTTATTTGTAAGTCATAAACAACAACGGTTCAGTCATAATACATATAGCTATACCTACTTATTATTAAAAATAACGGTTTATTTATTTAAATAAATAGGATAAGCAACCAGTTAAGTCTACTTAGCCGTGATAGTTTTCCTTTCTGTGATTTATTTAACATTTCTAGGGACAGCCATTCAAAAATAAGAGGACGAAAAAGGGGGGACGCTCGTGTCAACACCTATAATATTTTTGAAATACCTACCTATCTACTTAACGTAGAAATATAAATAACACTATTTATTATATCTATGCTAACGATACCAACCCCACAGAAAGGGAAACGAGAGAAAAAAAAAGGGAGGAAAAGAAAATTATTTTTCATAATTTTATTCCACCACTTTGTCGGCGTGATCAATACCATAATTATCGATACTCATCGAGACAATATATTATATCGATAGAGATGCAATCCCGAACGCCCATAATGCCCTCCACACGATCGGCCATCATCGCGGTGATTCGCTGTACATTGCTGTTTACCTCTCAAAAGCTCTTCAGAATTCGCCGTCCAACGCAGAAATGTTCAGCGAATCGCCGCGATCAACGGTGATTGTGTAGAGGCAGCATTACGCGTTAAAAAAATGTATCGAATTTTTAAGGGTCCCATATACGGTACGATCCGTCATTACGATCGATCTGAAACGATATCGTGACGATCAGTCGCTCAAACCTTACCGCTCAGGTATTTGTCTGACGTGTCATGTCGTGACTCATCAAAACGGAATCGGTATCATATATTTAGTATGATAACGTTTATATTAGTGTAATCTGACATGTCGTGATGGGATCACTAAATGTATGAGACCGATCCGTTCTGATGAGTCACAACACGACACGTCAGACTTCAGAGAAATATAAATCCATCTTCTTAATACACGGAACAATCGGTCGTTACGATCAGTTACTTGTTTGAAATGATCCGTCGTAACCAAAGATAGTCGTAACGATCGGTCTGACGTACCGTTTATGGGGCCCTTTAGAATGAAGAAGTAGCTTTGAAACTAGTTATCATTTCGATGTAAAATTATATCCATCCCGCTCACACTAACCGGAACATAATGTTCATGATATCTGTTTGATAAGGATGGCAATAGTACTCCCAGGAAAAATACAGTGTGGCCACATATAAAATCCCTGCAAAATAAATATATATATTATGCCTAATATGATTGGTATTTTTATTGATGCCTAACTTCTGTTTTTTTTATTATTATTTATACATTTTTTTTTATTATACATAGATATTATTAATAATGTAAATATTTATCGAAATAAAAATATTTTTATTGTACAAAATAAAGAAAGAGTAAAATATATTTAAATAAATTAAATAAATAGTAAATTAATACCAAATGTAAAAGAAATGATTTTTATTACGGTTACATTCACATAATATACCTATACGTCTTGACTTTGAAAGTATTTTGAGCAAATATGAGTTGCTTAGGGATATGAATAAGAATATGAGTCTCTTAGATCTTTGCTATGTCTATACTAAATTTCAGCTTTCTAGTACCAAGAACTTCTGAGCTATGCCGCGGACAGACAGACAGACAGACACGGACATCATGGCGAAACTACAAGGGTTCCTTGTCGACTACGGAACCCCAAAAAGTGGTGTTAAGGTCTAGGAATTTGAAATTTGTACTGATAAGATTAAGGTCACTGAAAAACGGAAAATAAAAAAACATTTTTACAAATAATAAACCTACTTCGCACCTGAAGTCGGGTCGGTGGCTTTTTATTATTTTATCTATTTGATAATATTACACTCATTATATAATTTTTCTGTTAGTCTGTAAGACTTCTTTAAAATGTAATAAATAAATAATTACCATTATTAATTAATATTACTACCGGTTGCACAAATTCACAAATGATAAATTGTATTATTATAATCAATTTCAAAATGCACGAATTTAATAAAGGATCTATGTGCTGGCAACACAAAATTTGTGATATTTAAGGTGCCAAACGAGATGGTACTTTATTGACTTGGAATAAGGTCTAAATCAATTAAACGTGCGTTTTTCTGAAATACAAATACATCTCTCTCTTTCGATGCAGTGATAAGGCACGTGGCAATAAATCTATTAAATTGTACTTTTTAGAGAATTTTAATAAAATAATACTTTTTTGTTATATTTTATGTGTGTCAATCGACAGTGATATAATTTTTGTGTCCTTTTTATGACGACATGGGTATTATTCATTAAATACCAATAAAAACTATGATTCAGTAAATTAACTCATATATTGTAGCAGCTCCACTGAATTAATTACACTATATTTTTATTTTAACACCTATTACATCATGTTTTTTATGCAAATAAATATGATGATGATGAATCAACAGTAAAAAAAAATAGTTTGTGACAAACTATAATTAGCAGTTATAGTAGTAGTTATCATTATAGTTCAATCTTTAGTAACATATATAATATCTATGAGTTCAATAGTAAAAAAAAAGCGCCAATTAATACAGATCTTAGAATCGATCCAGATGAAAAAATATTTTTTTTAAATTCAATTACCTTCTTAGGAAAGTGTTATAAGTACCCATATTATAAGTATCCACCTACTAGAAGTTAAATATTTTAAGTAAGATTGCTACAATTCAAAGGTGAAAACATGAAAACTCTTAGTAAAATCTTTTTGTTAAATTTAATTTTTCTTTTTATTTAATAAGCTTAGTCTAACATGGCTATGTCCCTCCATAGGACCAGTCATATACAATTATTAAAAAACTATAAATAATAGTGACTTTTTGACTCATGGCTTTTTACGAAACAATATCGGTAAACATAACGCAACGCTTACTCTTTTATTAGACACAGTCGGTTAACGTAGACATGATGCCGTCTTGCTACAACACCAAAATTCAATCTACTTATCAGCCTTTATCTGAATAAGAGAAAATAAGCAGAATAACATACAATTTTTAATTTTAGTTGATGTGTAAACTAATGCACGATAGATATCTATCGTCAAAATTAGGTAATTATTCAAAAATACCCCATAATTAGTTAAAATACATTTCGTGCATTTCATCGTGCAAATCGGCCCCTTGTGACGACACAGTATACGTCGCGTTTGCGTCATCATATCGTGAACAGCGCTCAAACGGGGAGGACGTGGGATGATAGAGTGTGCAGTGCTTGATTAGAAACATTGTTTTATTATTTTTTCAAATGTTTCTAATATCGGAATTATAAAGTACAAAGTTTAGGATAGGTAAATATTATCAGAGCCGTCCAGATTTCTTATATTCGCGTGTGATTAGTGATGTGGCATAACTAACTTCATTTAATTTCAGGTTCCACTCGGGGTCGCCGCCATCATGGCGTCGGACGAACAATTTTCACTATGTTGGAACAATTTCCACGCGAATATGTCAGCAGGCTTTCACGGCCTGCTGTCGCGTGGAGATCTAGTAGACGTAACGCTGGCTGCCGAAGGCAGGTTATTACAGGCACACAAATTAGTTTTATCAGTATGTTCTCCCTATTTCCAAGAAATGTTCAAAATGAACCCAACTCAACATCCCATAGGTAAGATTACTTGTTGTTGTGATTTATATTTTCTTGTGCATTTTGTTGCATATTTACTAATAATCTATTGTTTGTTTCAGTATTTTTAAAAGATGTTAGTCATTCAGCGTTAAGAGACTTATTACAGTTTATGTACCAAGGTGAAGTTAATGTTAAGCAAGAAGAGTTAGCATCGTTTATTAGTACCGCGGAACAGCTTCAAGTTAAAGGTCTAACCGGAAATCAAAATGAAGAAAGTTCCACGCCATCCAAACCAAAGCCGACCTCCAGGCCAGGCCCGAGGTCGTCACAACAAAGGCAATCTGTTATGACTAAGTTAGAGACTGATTTAGATTCTAAGCCCTCCTCCACTCCAGTAGCGGTTAAGCGACCAAATAGGCCATCAATAGCATCAAATAATTCGTCATCTTCACAAAGTGGACCTGCGAAACGAAAATGCGTGGACCCATTAGAAGCTGGACCGTCTGGATCAGCGAAAGAGGAATTTGTAACGATACCAGATGAGGACGAAAACAACGCTGTGGCACCCAAAATGGAACCTGAATTTGTTAACGAAAGCATGTGGGATGATGACGATGATGGCGCTAACAATGAGGAAACTAACTTCGGCGAAGATGACTCTAATATGGAAATGACAGGTAATAAGGTTTCTTAAAATTCTCCAGTTAAATGTTTAACACCTTTGCCGCGATGCTAATTTTTGTATGATTACAGGTTTTGATGGTTCAACGACAGGTGATGGCAATATAACTGGAGGCGGCGAAGGTGGAGCTGTAGGAGATGCACAAGGTAGGTTTGCAAATTCTTATTGTAAAGACAGTTTGTCTAAGTTGTCTTGGACAAGCTGTCTCGTATATTCAACTTAAGTGACCTGTTCAGTTTTTATGAAGTATCAAAGTCTAATGGTCACTCAAGTTTTTAGTGGTAGAAATGAAATTTGTAAGTTAGCTGTAAGTAGTTTAGATTAGAATACTTACTGAATAGACATTAAGTTACAGGTACTTGTTCATAAGATAATGTTTCAGTCAATGAAACGTTGTCTTTGTAAAGGTAACATGGTTTGGTAAAGGTTTTAACTTGGTAAAAGGTTATAGAAGGTAAACCCGGTAAAAAGGTAATATGGGTACAGGTAATGTAATGTGTTCCTGAAGATTCGTCTGGTGGTACTAGATTAGTTTCTGGTAGCGCCTGTGAATGACGCCCGGTTTATAGGTACCTGTTACGCAAATTGGTACTAAATTGCCAGGAAAGTGGTTTTTAGGGACTGCTGGTATGAGTAATCGCCACTCCTGTCATAGTATGCGACGGGACTGGTGTATGGTATGAAACTACGCGAACTACGGTTATGGTGGTAAGGTAAGTAGGTACCCGCCTAATTGCAGAGGATATCTAGGATACTCTTATGGGCGAGGTTTCATAAGCTGCCTGTATAGGTGGTAGGTATTTAGGGTGAAGCTTATCCGCACTACGGCAAGTTAGAATTTGCTAAGTGCCTTAGTGCGGACTAGGCAATCTACCTTCGATGGAGTTTGTATACCTGCCTACCTAGGTGTGTCTACAAGCTTTGTGTGCGTAGGTCTTGTCAGTCAACTCACCAAACCCGTCTACAGACTGGCATTTTTTTAAGTGTTTCCCGTTCGATCCGTCGACCGGTCAGTCGATCCAGTAGGGGGGGTGGCTTGGGTCGACCAATCTGTCGGACTGGAAGCCCCCAGACTGGCGTCTGGTTAAACTGGTAAAGGAAATCTCATTGGCTGAGTGATCGGTGGACCGATCTGACAAACTGGAAACACCCGAATTACCTATGTTGTGTTATGCTGGGCTGTTGTCTGTGGGACTACGGGTTTGGTGTGTAGAGCTGCAGTTTGAACGCTAGGTACACAATCTGTTTTAAGCGGTATTACGCTACACTAAATCCAGGCCCCAACTAAACCCTAAGTAAGAAGTGTAATAAGTGACTAATTCACCCTTGTGTAGTAAGGGAGCCCTTTGCACAGGGCTCTGTGTAGTGTAATAACCCTTTTACGATCACGTGACTGGGGGGCGCATCGTGTAAACTGCTGTTCGTGGTCCCATTATTTCTTCTCAATGTGACCACGAGGGAGAACACTTTCTCGTGGTCCCACTTTTCGCTAGGTACCTACACTAGATTTTTACGAAAACTGGTATCATCAGGCAACTTTTTCTCGTAGACCCACTGATTGATACGTTTCAGTGGTTTTTTCGTTTTTGATCGGTGCGTCTACAAGTACCTATCCTTGGTGATATCAGTTTTATAACAAAAACTGGGTACCTAGATAAACAAAAATGGCACCATGATAAATAGTTTTGTCACGATAAAACATCCTCAACTTTAAAAATTATCTCTTGGTCCAGTCATCCTAGTTAACGGGCTATAAAAATAGCTCTCTTATTGGTCTATACCGTATAGTTTTCTACTACCTTGGGTTTCAGCGCCAGGAACGTAGAACTAAAATTAAATGTCTGGACTAGGCTATGTATCGTGAACGGGGCACCACTGAACTACACCATTGGGGTGTCGTAACCTAACCATACGCCGCAATGAAGTTCTATACAAAAATATGCATTTATCGATATAAATTATACGTTTTTATTGCAATTTTATTACACGTTACACTTCTATTCTGCAGTGGTGTGGTTACCAAAAACAAATTGTAAACTACACACCCCAGTGGTGTGGCCCAGTTTTGTCCTTGACAATGGCTAGGCTGGTGACTTTCTATCCTAGTCCTACAACGTTTAGGACTTAAGGACTACACACAATTACTAAAAGTAATAAAAAATAATATATCTGATCATGTTAAATGTTTTTTTCTGTCGTTGATACGGCAAAAAAAGCACAATAAGAAAGGCTTAATCAACAGTCTGTCAAAAAAAAATTTCATGACATTTTTTTTGTACCTACATACCTACCCACCTACACCTGCATAAAATAGTCGAATAATCTAAAAATAGTGTACCTATTCATAGATTAATGAAAGTTTCCGCGCTGCTCCAACTAGATACCGCTAGTGTACTTGTAAAGTGAGTTACTGCGCCCCCGGAATGTAAAGCCACGGATACACTAGGGGACAAATAGAGCAACATGTTTCGGAACATGTCGCTCAACAACTACGTAGAACATGCCGAAGTGAATGTCGCGGAACATTGTGTTGACCACACTAGTCAGTGTTTATAGAAATGTCGCCCGAGGAGGTTGTGGCTGTTAGTGCTGCGTACATAGTAAAAGCTATGTTAAGAGGCACGTTGCGTACGCGACTACACTTGGTGACAAATGGCGCGACACTGACGCGGGACACGTGCGCTCGCTCTCGAGGCGGGAGCAAGCAACATGCCCCGCATCACGTACAATGTTTCGGGTCATGTTGCGGCACACTATGCAACGTTTCAGCGTCACGTATATTGAGTGTTGCGCGTCGTGTTTCGGGACAAAATGTTCCCTAGTGTATCCCAGGCTTAAAGGGCTGAGGAAGGAACATCGATGGGTTTTATTTAGTCTAAGAGTCCGACTTACATTTTGATGATTTCCACATCCGAAAAAAATAGCATTCACGGAGCTATTGTTTTTAGGATGCACGGTATCTAGTCGCAGCGGCGCGGAAACTAATTAATCTATGAGCCGTATGCTTATAACTGAGTTGAAATCTTTTATTTTCTGCGAATGAAGTTTAAGCACACGATCATACCCGTTAACGCAGTTAATAAACTGAATAAACAGATGAAGTACACCGGCTTCTAAAATAGTATTGACGATAGGCACTAGATGTCACTCTAAGTATGCGTTTATTGTGAAAAGAGTTTTAAATACAATACATATTAAGGTAGGACATACATGTTAATCTTAAAATTGTCTAAGGTGATCTGATGCTGTGCAGGCTGTGCACGGCAAGTGCAATGAGTACTAAACTCGTTCTTTTTGATCCTTTGTACTAAACATAATAGTGGTTTCATGTTTTCGTTCGTTAGAGGGCGTTACTGTTATGAAATTGTAAATGGATAAAACATTACACTAACATATATATTGTTGTATGACTACTACCTGGACTTTTCATGGAAATGATAACATTCTATCATGTACCTACCGTAACTACCGTGTCTCAAACGATTATTTTTAAAACTCACTATTTAACTGTAGATATAGGTACTATAATTACTTACAGGTACAGGTAGGTACAGCTACTAAATATTTATCTATGACAGACTTTAATTTATCAATAAACATTTAAATCTTGTATTGCTGTTTTATTTTAAAACGTCAATAAAAATAATCAAGCACCAATTTATCCCTGGTACCGTACTTAGGTCCTCAAATAGCTTGATGAAATACCTAATTACAAATTTACACCCCATACAAATTAACCATCTAGGAATAAAGTATTAAAATATGACCTCAAAGAGATAATTATACTTCTGATACAAGTAGAGTAAAATAGGTACCTAATGAACTTAATCTATATATATGTATGAAAAAATGGAATCGCCGAAATGTATGTACGCGCATAACTTCTGAACGACTGCACCAACTTGGTCTAAATTGGATAAAGCTTTTTTTTCTGTTCGATTGTCAGGAACAAACCTTTTGTATAAAAGAAAGTTAAAAAAAAAACAAACAAAAAATCCAGACCAGGTCAGCGAGTGTGGTGAAATCTTTTTATGTAATTGCCAGAAAATCTGTAAGCTACATTTTCTCAAAGTGCTTTAAGCAATGTACATAATAAATCGTACAGTTTATAAAAAAGGTGCCTCTGTGACGCCGAGGACTTAAGCTATTAATATAAAAATAAAGCATAGGTACACAACCAGGACAGCAATCGGTATAGTGGGTGATCGACCGATACACGAGCAAAACCGCGGGTTTTATGGCTCAACTCTTAATTAATGGTCGGTTGCACCAATCGTTTCATGTTTAGGTAACCACTTCATTGTTGGTGCAACCGGCCGGTAGTATTTACGGGCACGATGAGTCGCGAGTTAAATTGTTGTTCTTAAACCAGGGGGCTATATGGATTGTTCGTCGATCACCCACTTATTAATCATAATATTATTATATATATTGTTGGGATAACAAAAGGCTGGTAGTCAATTTCTTAACATTTCTAGGGCATGTTCTAAGGCAGGCATACATAGCATATTGTCAACAACGCACTCTATCGTCACAGTTAGAGATTTGATGCTTACTTTTATAATTGGCAACAAAAAAACGACACTACCGCCAGTAGCCATACTCGTGGATTTTTTTTCTATATCCAGAATGTAAATTAAAACATACCTAATCACGACGATAATATAAAAAAGAGTCGTTAATAGGAGGCGTAGGTACGTACCTTAGAATGGTAAAATAATGATTTAAATCCTAAATACCATAAATTACGTTCCGTATTAATAACAGATGCTACAAAGCTGCATTATGATACAACCTGTTTTTGATTAAAACAAGACATTGGATTAAATTAAATTTAGTAATTTCCTACAATAGGGAATTAATTAAGGTTTTACAATTAACATTCCGATTATTATGATACGTTTTGTGTAACCACATAAAGAAACTGTCTATAACTATATCTACTCAGAACTACAAATGGTTATACTAATAATAGGAATAGTAGGTTTTTCTTGTTATCATAAATTTTTAACTTTATATTAAATAAAGAAATTGAAAGTTATATTATAATAAAGAAGAGATGTTTGCGTATTCTGTAACGTGATTCCGTTATTTGTGGTTGTCCGTCTTAACGCCGTGGAATCTATGGTTGGAATTGTGTCACTCGAGGATTGTTTACTATTTTGGGAAATAATAAAAGTTTGTTGTGCTTTTTATTAATTATACAGTTGTATAATTAACGGATAACTACCGGTGGACTGCAGTGTTAAAGTTCTAGATATAAATCTCGTGATATTTCTAGGCATGTCATCGTATCATATTAGGAGGTGTTTACGTGATGAGTGGATACAAAGTGTTTGGTGCCCTAAAATGTAATTATATATTGTGAATCAGTGTTAAAAAGTGTTTTATATGCTGAATATTGATTGGGTATGTACCAATTTATTAATAAGATTTCTGAGCACTGGGGAAAGTAACACGACATGTAAACGAATGCAGGTTGTCAACTTGAGTACCAGATATTACGTTCATATCTATTTTTTATTTATTGTTAGTAAAATGCTGTCGTATTGCATCAAATTAGTAACTGATCCATATCTGCTAAGGGTGTTGCTAAAATAAACATGTTTTCCACGCACTATTTGGCAGCTTGTAAACATAACCTATAAATTCAATCTAATGTTTAGATTTAATATTTGCTATGCTTGTTTCTTGAATCAAATTAGTATAGATGCTGTTGCATTAGCGATAGTGATGATCTATAATATAATAAGACGTCTCAACAACGAATATTAAATGTTTCTGTACTATGTGTTAATTGTAGTGTAGCATCTCATCAGGAAGTAAGCATGTAGAATCACAAAACTGTTTCTTAAGGTGAGTGATATGTATTTGTGTACACAATACGCTATTAAATATATTATATTCTTACTATGTGGCTTTTTGTGATTATCTTACAAATAATGTGCTATTATCAGAATTTTGTTAAGTTCATCATTAAAAAAAAATAATAAGTGGACCACCACTCTGAGAGGTGTGAACTGTAATCTGTAACAAATTATTCATTAAATTGGTGAATCTAGTTGACCAGCTGTATTGTCAATTTGGATATTAGTATATTTTACAATAAGATGATTACAGGTATCTCTACCAAAACTTAGTCTGATTGAAATCTGTTGCTACTCCAAAAACAGAAAGTATAATTAAAGTATTAGCCAGCGGTTCACTCGCATTCTAAGGGAACTACTTCACTCCCCTGGATAAAACATATGCTTTGACCATCTCCAGGGTCCCATTTATCTCTAAGCTAGATTAATCTAAATAACTTCCGATGTTTTACTGTGAATGCGTAACAAATTAACAAACTCACATTTGCGTTTATAATGTCAGTTAATTTAGTATATTCATTTTATTCTATTTTTTAGAATAATTCAACATAAAATTAAGTTGTATCAAAATGTGTCACCCTCAGGCACAGAGATAACAATTATTCTATGTCCTACCCTAGGTTTTAATCTTTTTCCTTATCAAATTCTATCCATATTGGTTCGGTCAGAATCAGAGTTACTTTTGCAATTATCATATTTTTGAACTGGTAACTAATCATTTACTTAAGTGAAAATGGTGTGGTGTATCAATATCAAATATTGGAAACAAACAACAAACATACTTTGCGCTGTTTTACCTGTAATGTTAATAGACATGCTAAATCTATTCTAATTATATAACTTTAACTTATATTACAAATCTGAAAGTAAGTCTATTTGTTATGATTCCACAGTAAAACAGTTAACCAAATTAGATGAAATTTAGTGACTTATTAGGTATGAGATGCATTTTTAGCATGAAGTCGAAGAAAACAACTAGTAATATTATAAATGTGTAAGTTATTGTATTACACAATGACTGATGCAGGTAGGCCATCTGTTGAAGCAGGTAGACTCCACGCTGGTTTGGCTTTTTCCTCTAAGGAAAAATTTCCTTTTGCCCTACATAACAACACTCATATTGATATCAACTTTAATAAGTTCTAGACTTTAAAAGCTTTAAGTTTGTTTATGAGAGTTTCTCATGACGGTGCCAGCATTCATATTAAAACAAATAATTTTATTGCTTATTTGTTTTTTTTTTCTATTTATTCCTTTTTATTTTAGCTAATATTTACAATATATTTACATTATTATTATTATTCTATGTATAATACAAAAAAAAAAAAAAACAGAAGTTAGGCATCAAAATATTCGTCCGCATCACTGTCAGAGGGAATCGTACCCAAAAGACTGGCTGCATTGCCACGTTGGATGGCAATGCTGATTCTGTGGCCTAGATATAGGCCAGCTTTCGACAAATAATTTATGTGTAACTGTCCAATTTAGCAAAATAAATAATAGTAAAGTTTGGATGGATGTCTGTTACTCAATCACTACTACTAAATAGCTTTGGATAAAATTTGAAACACATAATTTAACCTAGTGGTTAAGGCACCTGCCTCTTGTGTGCGGGTTCAAAACCTGGCAAGTACCAAAGTGTCTTTTCTAAAGTCATTATGTACTTTCCAAGTATATCTTAGACATTACTGACTAACGGTAAAGGTAAACATAGTGAAGAAACCTGGACTTAAAAAGTCTGAAATCATATTAGGCTGATGATGAGGAGTTTAACCTGGATATTAGCCAAATAATATAATCAATGCACAAGAAGTTGCGGGCAGGAGCTATACTCAACAATTTGAAAAGCTTAACCAGTTGATATTTGTGCCCAATTTATGGCAATAAGCTCACCTCAAATTAAATACGATTCTAAATCTTAAAAGATGTAGATTTACAGGTTTGTTGTATTCTGTTTATTATGAGGTAAATAGCCATAAATTAAATAATATCTGGATTAAGATGTTTATGGAGGTAATGTCTAGTTTCATATATGTGCCAGTAGCTGTTCTCTGTGGTTTCACCCACATCCTGAGGGAATACCCTACTACTCACATGCCTGGATAAAACTATCCAATTAGATGTCCTTTACCATGGTTCAAGGTATCTCCAAATATCATCCAAATCGATTTAGCACGCTAATTGATGTACCATGAATGAACAGACAAACAGCTTACTTTTGGATTTATATAATAAGTAAGGACCAAGGAATAGCTATCTAAATGTGGTTACCAAGTAAAAACTACCCTATGTCCTTGCCCTACGTAGTTTCTATCTATTTTCATATGCATCATTTTAGCTAAATCTGTGGATAGAGTAACTTTCGCATTTATAATATTTTATATTAGTAAGGATAAGATATCTTACACTTTTGATATCAATATCTATATCAATAGAGAGTGCACCTGTGTTTATGCACTATAATATCACCTGCATGCATACTACTGATAGTATTCCAGACAGTGCACAGCTTAACCATCCAGAGTATTTTGGTGGAGTTAGCCTGGTGCAATCAACATTGTTTTCCTCACGCGGTCAACTGGGAGTGTACCCAAGAGACTGACAGCACTGCCTCGTTAGATAGCAGTGCTTTAGACTTCGGTCAAAAAAAAATTTTGGTCACAGAAGTGTAAACATTACTTTAAAAATAAATAAAGCCTTTAAAAAAGGAGGTGGGCGCTCTTTTACACGGGAGTTTAACCCCAAACGGCTCGAAAATATACATATATAGATAAAGCTATATTTGCGCCACTGAGGGTCTTGGCGCAGTCAGTCGGCATCGCACACAGGTCTCGCAAGAGATGAAAGTCGCAAAAGTGTAGACTCATTTCGCGTTCCAGAATAGCCCTACCCAACATCCACGGGAATTTTGTTTAGGCTTAGGCTAAGGGGCGGATCGGTCCCCCTGGTCCCTCCCTTATAAACACCCATTATAATATTACCTTGATCAAAATAACTACGTAGTTATAATATTGAAGAAGTTATCGTTATGTTAGTCTCAATTTTCTGATTGACCATTAATGTTATCAAATAGGTATGCTATTATTTGTAGTTTTAGGACTTTCCTAATTTTATCATTTTATTTTTTATTAATCATGTATGTGGCTTATTATGGCTGAACCGATTTTAATGAATTTTGGTACGGATATTGATTTGAATCTGGGATCGGACTTGGAATACTTTTTTAAACCGCGGGAATCAAATAGTCTGGTAGTAGCAGATGAATATTCTGATGCTAACTATGATGGTGTTATTTTAGTATCATTTTATGTCGTGTGGTGTAATGTTAACAATTTATTTAATAAAAGATCTCTTTATTGTCTAACAAACAAAAAAAAAATAAAGTTGCAATGTTTTTCCACTATACTTACAGGAATTTAATTATATGATTGAAGGAGAGAATAACATTAAAATTTGTTTGTGAATTAATGTTCTCGCTGTATATACTGAGTGTGGTGTATGGTGTCATTGTGTAAATCATTTAACAGTTCTACTGTAGCTACTATAAGACTACTGTATTAAGCACTAACTAGTACATTTAAAACCCTACACTTGGGGGCCTTCTCGTAACTCACTGAAACGAAACTTCGGAAAGAACGAGAATAGATGATAACTTTATTTGTGGCGAGGTAACGTGCTATCTGGGGCCTCACCATGACGTGCTAGAGCAGGAATAGTATCGTTATGAAAAAGAGGCGGCGCTATATGACGTTAATAGGTCTGTCTCGACCTAACACCTAATTGTGATTGAGAAAACACGTTGGTGGTACGGCTCCTGATGCTCTGTATATAGAGGTATATACTAGTTTATACTATTCATATAATTGTTTGCACCTTACTGGTCTAAAACCCATATGGAAATGTACTAAACTTTAATCGAATCTTCGTTGCCTCTAGTATGCTGTAAAATTTTGCCATTTTCCGAACTGCTTAAAGGTAGAAATATAATATACATAATTTATATAAGTTTTGATCCTACAATACATAATACTTACTGAGTTCATTTAATATTGCCATGGCCACGATGTTTAAACAGACATTTTAATTGAAATTGAACAGATCGATACTACTAAGCGAATAAATATCTTTACCTTCAAGCAGCTTTAACTTCTATTTTCGCAAATTTTATTTAAGTGTTAAATGTGATCCAACATAATCAAAATGCAATTAAAATACTAAAAAATAAACATTGTTTTAATACCTCGAAATAAATATAGTTACAAATAGTTGATAAAATATTGTAGGCATTTACTAATTAACCATTATTTTTCAGTTATGGGAGCGTTAAACAGCAACATAAAGAGTGATCTACATTTCATACAAACCAAAAGCGGCCACCTTCAGTTGATCTATGAACCTTATATATTTGTGACTGACAGTGTGCGTAGTGGTCGGACTTTTTGGAGATGTATGGACTACGGAAAACGCTGTCGAGCCAGAATTACGTCTAAAAATAATATTTTAAGAATAACCAACCCAGTACATAATCATGTTGAAAATCACATGTCGAAAATATCGCGGAAATATGAATTAGGCGAAGTAGTTACCTGTCCAACCGTATAAGGAATTTAAAATTTTAAAAAATAAGCAATAAATTTCTTAGTATTGTGTCATTTGCGTATGCGTTTCTATTTTAGGCTTTTCTTTTTTATTTTATTTTGAATTAACTGCCATATTTTCTTTATCTGTACAGGATGAAATAGGTATGAATGTTTTATGTTTTTCTTTTATGAAATTACTGGGAGTCCTATTCTGAATACATTGTGATGTAGTAACTGTACCTATTACAAACTTCTTTTTAAACCAAGCATAATACAGATTCGTAGTTATTATTAAGTCTTTGATTTTAGTATTTGCTCTAGTTATATCTTGAATGCACGGACGAATGTGATTCTAATTGACGGTGATGAAATCTTCATCGAGTATTTTAATCGATATTAACAATTTTCTAGTTTTTTCTGAACATTGTGATCAAATAATATAAGTGCGTTAGTGTAATAAGATTTCAATAAATATTTAAATTGATCTGTAGTTCATTTATTACCTATCAAATCAAATATTAAAGCTCCGTAGTACTCAAACTTTTAGAGGGGTAATAATTTAATTGGATTCTGCGCCCTGTGTCCGCAAAATAGCTCGGTTAGCAACAAACTAATGAATGTATGAATAAAGATTGATGATGATCGCAGATTTAGCTTGTTGGTAGAGGACTAATGTTGGATGCCACAGGGCCTAGCAAGGCGCAGGTGTGTTACACGGTGACGCGGCGAGGAGCTCCCTCCTTGCTGGTGGACGGCTTCGGGTACGTGGCGCGCAAGCGACGTGGTCCGCGCGTGTACTGGACGTGCCGCAGCCGCGCACAAGGCTGTCCCGCCAGGGCTCTCACCACCGACGGCCGGCTGGTCGCACGCGTCGGCAGCCACACGCATGCGCGACACGCACCTGTCATGGATGAACATGCGCGCATCGAGAGTCTCATTGAGACTATAGCTGCCAATAATTAATACTAACATTTTTAACTTCAATTAAATATTGTTCTGTATTTATTTTATTTTTCTTTTGCACATGTGAACTCTGTCATCAGGTGCTTTCAGAATGATATTAGAGCTAAATCATTTATTAAGGGCCTATTTTTCATTTGTTCGATAACTTTTATCTAAACAATAAAAATGACAGTTCGACACATATTTTCTTTATAAAGTCTGTCAAACTGACATATTTATTCATTCGATACTAAAAGTTATCTAACTATTTAAAAATCGGCCCTCAGATGCTTTGAGGGGATCGTCGTGTGACCGACAAGATCAAAGGGTCATGTGTGTTGTCGCATTATCAAAATAAATCAGAATGTTAAGCAATTGGACTGTTAATTTAGATGCGATTGCAGTGTCTAAATAACGATTAAGATAGGGAGCTATTATAAATAAAATTTCTGAATTTCCTCTTACAACTGGTGGAGGTGGATCTCCGCTAGTTATCCAGAATATGAAGAACAAGCGAAGAAAATCATAACACTCTGAGATGTACACGAGTCCAACGAATAATTTCAAGCGGGAAAGGGGAGTAAGGTTAGCTATATGAAATACATACACATAATGGGTAGCAAAGGTCTTCGTATAATTAAACGAACTACCTCGCAACTCTTTCTCGCTTGACTCCTAATCCAAAACTCTTCCTAAACAATCTCTCTTATGTTTTAGTCTCCCTCTTACCCAGTGGATAGCCAGCCAAAATAATTGTGAGCTCATCAGTAAGAGTCCAAGATCATTTTTATGAGATTTTATGTAACCCATGTTTGTGTGAAATTGATATGAGCTGTAGCGTGCATGATCACATATAGCATTATGGAATTTCGGATAGTCATGGTGGTGGTGTTTTACAGTGGAATTCGTCATATCGAACCGTGGGCGGCGGCATATGCGGCTCGGGGGGTTCTCCTTTTATGCTGAGAAAGTGTTTCCGGAGAAAAACAAGGTGCGATGGCGGTGTACGCGGCGGACATGTCGCGCGTACGCGCATACGCTGCACGACAGAATTTTTGCACTTAGTAACGTACATTCGCACGAACCTCCGACGGGAAGCCAGGGAGGAGGAGTCCCTTCCTCCGAAAGGGGTCCGAGCAGAGGCTTCACTAACGCAAACCTCGCTGCACAAGCCAAGGCTGTCCTTGACGAGTAATACTCTTTTATCTTCCACTAATGAGTCTAACTAATTGCTAGCAAATACTTACTAATGTATAAACCTCTATACTTGGTGTCTGATTAACTTAATATCGCATCTAATAAGTTTGGCTCCGATATAAGGTGTTACTTATTAGATCCGATCGTAACTGACCTTAAGTATTATTGTACAGGGCATGTTGATAGTAACAAGGGCATGAAGGCGGGTATAGCATTGGACTGATATAGTAATAGTGAGCTTGTATTATGTTCTAGCAATGTGCATGAATAGGCCATTGTAAAATCATGTCTTTTTCGTCTGTTGTAAGTAAGAATCGATCTAGTCAATGAAATGTTATAGTGATCTCATTGTGCATAACGGTATTAATATAAATAAATTGATATTATCTTATCATTAGGTATACATAAAATAATTTTTAATTAGGTAACGGGTTTTGTGACACGCAGCAATAATTTTGTTAGTCTACAAATTACAGAAATATGCGAGTTTATTGTTTCCTTATGAAAGTCCTTAAGAAGATTTTTTTTAAAGGTCAGCCACAATAGATTTGATAATAAATTCTAGCGTAAATATTTATACACCACTAACATTAACTATGTATACAGTTATTATTGATTGCATTATTTTATTATGTCATGTTTCACTAATGGAAGTTATTTGTGCTTTAACAAATTATAATATAAAATTTCCATATTTTTACTGTTCATGTTATTGTGAATGCTTGCGAGGGTGACTAACACTGAGCTTGTTGCATGTTGCTGACTGATTTCTAAAACAAGTACAAACATTTGATTGAATATCGTGTGGTTGTTTTACTAGACGACAACAAGTACGTGCGTTTATGCGTGGGTCCAGGCGGCCGGCCGCGGCTTTGGGTGCGCGGGCGCAGCTTTTACGCGGCGCACACGATGCGCTCCGGCGTGGTACGTTGGCGTTGCACCATGGGCGGGTGCGGCTGCAAAGCCTACACTCAAAAAGGAACCCTTCACAAACTGGTCGGCGAACACAATCACGCTGGTCGCTGTGGAAGGCGTCCACCAAACATTAATCCCCCTACTCAAATAACTACCTCCATTTCAGCTCCACCATCGGGCTCGTCCTCTTCATCCCCTCCCACGCCCCTACTAGTTCCACGTCTGCCTAATTTTGACCCTAATGCTTGGATAGTACGTTATTAGTACTATCTTTTAGAAAATCGTTTTAGTTCCATATCAAGAAAGTAGCAATCAAACGACTCGTGGAACCCGTACCTATTAGCTTTCATTTGCATTATGTGTTAGAGAGAAAATGATTTTTATAAGGTTTTACTTCTGCGTGTATTGAAAAATGTAGGACAAGACACAATTTTATTCAATAGAATTGATACGTAGTGGTCTTGAACAGTAAATGTGATCTCGTTATTTGAGTTCAAATGTGCCATAGAGAACAAGTACAACGTTTTGTTACTTACCAAAAATTGTGATAATAAGCTCATACAAGCGTACCTAGTAATTATTATGATCTCAACTTGCTGTTAGGATATGCCAAATATGTTGAATTTTATAATTGTATGTAGAACGTTATTCATAAATACTGATCTTTTAAAAGTATCAATTACCTCATAGAAAATTTACTAAGTATAGATAAGAATAGTACTTAAGTTTGAGTTATATTCTAGTCTTCCCTATTTTTATTATGTTGTTGTTGCTGTTGTTGTTTATAACGACTTCTTTCGTTGAATTTGCTCATCGTCGTCTAATGCCAAAGGTTTGTGCCAAATTTTCCTGCTCATGAAAAAATATTGCTCCAAAAGAAAGATTTTTTGATATTTTTCATTATATTGCGTAATAGTAATAGGAAAAAAACAAAATCCTAATCTACACCTTTATTTTATTGTAAATATAGAAATAATTCAACAAACGTGAAATTTATCGTAACCGTAAAATTAATTATGGTATTTATAATTATAATATAAATAAATATTACCACGATCAGTTTTTTATTCACTGTTTTTTTTTCATTTTTTTTATGAATTAAATTATTTACACATTGACTGTGCTTATTTTCAATTACCCTATATTTTCAGTAGTTACTAAGTTTAGATATAAGATGCATAAAGGTTTGACGAGACTTGGCGCTCGTTTTATCTTTGTGTTTAATGCATGCAAAAGTTTATATTAGTATATTTTCACGTAAAATGATTGTCTGCTGTTTATAACAGCAATTTGTACGAGACTGACATTTTACGTGAAGCTGCGCAGACTAGGGTTTAAAAGGTGCAATAGAATTAATGACTAACATTGGTGTTCTTTTGTTTAGCGCGCTTCATCCGCGCAGGCAAGGGTCGTCTGCTCCTCCACCGCGGGTACACTTTCCGTCTGAAGAATAACTTGGCCCATGGAAGAAAGCAGTGGTACTGTTCTTCACGGCTTACGTCTCGCTGTCTGGCTGATGTGAATACCGAAGGCCCGGAAGGTCACGAACGTATCGTGCGTTCTCGTTACGCGCACAACCACGCTCCGCCTAACGTACGTCGCTTTGCGGACGGGCGCTACGTGGTGCGCACGCCGCATCAGTCGGGGCACCGCGCGCCGGCGCCGCTCGACCCGCATCACCAGCTCTTGCAGCTGCAGCATGCACTAGCGCTGTACGCTGCCACCGCGCACGCCACTGCGACCGCCAACGCGTCTGCTGCCGTGAGCGCCGCGCCCGGCGGGCCGCCCGCGCAGTCATCGCCAAACGCACTGCCGCCGCCCGCGCAGCACACCAACGCCGCGAAACCGCTCCTCGTCGATACCCCGTGCAATGAGGAGGATTAGATAAAACAAGATGCGTCATAAACGAACATCGATCGATTTTAATGCGAGTTCACGATTAATTAATAAGCGATTTTGACAATGATTATCGATTATTCGATATTTTCTAACCGCCTTTTGGCGAATTTAGCATAATGGATATAGATTTAAATATAATTAGGTAAGTTATGAGGGGATAAGGTGTCGTTTACTTAGGATTCAGCGAAGGCTATTGTTGGTTATTCAGTATCGGTAATGTGAATGTATGTCAGCATTTAAGTAGGTGTTGTGGTGTATTGGATGTTACGACGACCAGTGACGGAAACACAGGAGACAACCAGTAATACGAGTGAACACGTCTTGTCGTAATAGGTTAGGCGGTCTCGTCGAGATCTATAAAGTTATCCGTATAGGTGTGGGCTATTTATCGAATCGAATAGGGCTAGTAAGCATGTTATATATGTAAGAACTTCTGAATGTATAACGGTGTCAGCTCGTATTGATGTCAGGTTTATGCAGGTGGTTATTATCCGGAACACGGCCGCTTTTAGCGTTTGATTTAATGTTTACGACCCGTGCAGTATGCAGAATCATCCAGTAGCGCTAGGCGGACATTGCGCGATATTCACAGCTGGTTATGTCAGACAGGGCAGGTTGGTGCGCATGCGAACGCAGCCGAGTCAGCTGTCGACACGAGTGCAAGGTAAGGTCGGCGGGCGCGCCTCTGCGCCGCCGACGACGCGTCGGTGACTGATTTAGAGAAAACTCGTTCGAAATTAAGCAATATGACGTCCCCTGGACTGTACTTAGAATTACTTAATTTATTTTGAGAATTATAAAATTTACACTTTTCAGATACTTATTGCTACTTAGACATTTAGATGTCCGCCTCTTTAATCTATAAGAATTTTACAGTAGATAGTGGAAAGGCATTTCGTCTTAAGCAACCGACGTTTTGCTCTTTAGGATTGATTTCAAAAGTACTTAAGCTCAATCATCTACCTCTTCACTTTTATACGGGTTTTACATATTAGTTTAAATTTTAAATTATACAATTTTATACAAGAATAAATACTCAGAAGCTTTACTCGAGTAAGGTGTCGTAGCGTAAGGATTAGGTTAGCGTTAGATTAGGAACTGGCGCGCCGGGGCGGTTCGCCGCGCAGGGTCCGGTGCGCCTCACTACCTCTAGTTATTATCGAAACTCAACTACCTCTTTACTTAGTTTACACGATCGTTCACTGTTAACGACTTTAAATTAATTACAATTTAATAGGCTCTTTTTGAGACTTGTCTGAATATATTTTATGAATTGTTTTGTAACTACTTTGTTGCTCGTCGAAAGATAACTTATTCAATAAAACGAAGAAGCTTAAGATCGAGGATTCGCTTTGTATGTATGACTCTGATTTAAGTACAAATTTTTACTAATTTTAATTGTTATTTAGATGACTTAGTTCTACGGGGGTCTAATGTGTGCGGATTTACTTAATATTGACAACTTTAAATAGGTGTTATTATAGACCGTGTCAAATTTTTAACATTGATGAAGTAATGGAGTGGATGTCTGGTTACGAGTGTGTTCAGATGGGACGCTCTTCCTGCGGGTATCTGTGTGGCTTGGTGAATAAAATGCAGCTGGGAGCCTCTCATCTTAACCTCCTCGTCATGACAGTTCGATCGTTTGCCGTCGGCCAGTGTTGATCGTTTGGCACGCTCTATCGTACCTGATTACTGTCACTAAGCCAAATAATATCGACATACGTTATTATGAAACCGTGGCGATAGTTAGTATGTAATTGTATGTAATTATAAATGTGTTAATTGTAAGTTTAATATGTATAATATATTTTAGAGCAATGACAATATACGTCAATTATATAAGATACGATTTATGAGTTGATATGTATAATGGCTATCGTGAGGAGATTTCCATCTTGTGCTGTAAATATTGTTTATTATATTCATGCAATATTTACCTCGCATTTATTGTCGCTCCTTAACTATTTGCAATTTTTTCGATGTTTGTATGTTTCGACGATGGAGTCACGTGCTGTTTCTATGTTTGCTCATGTTGTTAATATTATGAATCTCGTAGGTAGTGCATGATAACCGTGTGTTGATTGTTGATCCTACCGCCACGGCTTCGTCTTAAACCGCACATCGAACACTGCTCCTATTTTATAAACTATCTACCTCAAAAACTCTAAAGTGTTAACTACTCATATACAAGTCTTATATAATTAATAGTGTAATTTTATACTTATACCATTTTATCATAGGATTTTTAGTTCATGTACGGGGTATGTTTTTGTGAAATCATATTAAATTGTACTTACAAATAATTGTTAGTTTTATTTAAACCTTAACTCCCTATCCTAGTATCCGTTACGGTCTGTTTGGTTGCGGGTCACAGCTCTGATGGTCTACTTCAGTTATCTGACGTGTGCTTCTCCCACAGGTATTAAATTTCTGAAGTCGCGGCGCGGTAAAGTGATCATGATGGTGAACACGTTCCCCTTCTGCGAGGAGTCCAAATTAAGGGACAAGGTCATATGGCGGTGTACTTCGAAGAAAACCAACTGCAAGGCGCGGATACACATGCTAGGGTCCAATGTTGTCGCTGTGAAGGGGATGCACAACCACCCACCGCGCGCCCTCTTCCCTCCCCGGCGACCAAACGCGCGCAAAGGTGTCGACGCAAACACCGCGACTGTTGCTGTGGCTACGTCAGCAACGACCCTCGAAGCCCTCGCACTGCAGTCCTCAGAAATTGAATGAACTATTTTGGGTACTCATTTAAAAAATCAGCATTATTTTACTGCTATCGCACTGATCGTAAGTAAACTATGTTTAAGTATATTCAAGCAATGTAGACAATAATTTACACATATAGTTTATAATATGGAGATAAGAGTTCAAGTTTGAGTGGTAAAATTGTTGACTACTGTTTAGATAACTTCAATTTCGGTGATTCCATTCCAATATCAAAACTTCCGTCTCGATCCTTACTCTGGTGCTTGGGAAGAGGTCGTTCGTAGATTTTATACTTAATGTGATTTTTTTAAATGAACTGATCTATTAATTATTCACCGTTACTGTTTAAATGGAATGTATAGATATTTAGTTATGCACTATCGTTTTAATTGATTCGTTTAGATGCTCGCTGAGCGGTAAAGTCAAGCATGCAATCAAATGATAATTCCATTGACGCTGTTTTAAAGTTCTCTTTCAACATTAAAAAACATAAAATTAGTAGTTAACGTGCTCTGACAATGCCAACTTGTGATAAGATACGATCATTAGCTAGATTAAGTTTTTATATTAAGAAACGTTTGTATGTACTTATGGTAAGGTTATAAACTCAAGTATTTATTACACGTTGATATTTGGCGTATGTTATAATATCCTAAATTTAAGTAAAAGTGCCTTGTGTGAAACAACGGGACCATATTGTCAATTAAAATAATTGATGTACTGAACATTCCCTATTAAAAATTTTAGCTGTGCTTTATATTCTTATACTGTACTTTTGATATTATGTTTATAAATATCGATTTAAAAGACATCGTTACTTTTATCGAGAGTATTACTCCTTAAGATTTAAATAATTAAAGTTTATATTTATAAATGGTCATGTTTATTTCAATTTCATCCGACTTTGCTTATTCTATAACCTACTTGATGAGGCAACAAATTCATCGAATTACTGACGTCACTTGTTTTCATAAATAATTTTACATATCCTAAACTAAAAACACTATGTTATTTAAAATTCAGATGCAATGTCGTTATTCAAGTTCTGCCCTTTAATTATCTAGGTAACATAAAGAAGTATGAATTATTAATGCGCCTTTTATCAGGTTCCAAATCGGAGGTGTCACAGTTCAAATTTGGAAGGTCCTCACGACGACAGGCTCCAGTGATTTCCACGGGAAAGTTCACCTTCGTGAAAGAGAGAGAGTTCCCCAATGGAAAGACGAGATGGAAATGCTCTCATCCTAGTGGAAAGTGCCCAGCCAATATTTACACCATTGATACAGACGTCGTACTATTCTATGATAAGCATGATCATAAGTAAATACATTTTAAGACGTAAGACTTAAACGTATTCCTAAGTGCAGTTATACTTCTGGAAGTAATTATTGGTTCCAAAGTTTGCATACACGTGCTAATACTGACTTCAAAAGGAAAAGGTCGCTTTGTGTTAGTTTTCTGAATGTTATTTCGGTTATAAGCACGGGTCATGAAGTCTGTTTCTGCCATATAAATGGTTTTTTTTTGTAGTTATTACTGTTAAGTCATTTTACTGTCGCGATTTTTGCGTCCGCATGTGTGACTTCTACATAAGTATAGGTGTGTATATTATGCATTAGTAACTCCACATAGGTACGTGCTGCAGGCCGGAGACAATAATTAATTAGTCACATACTAACACCCAGTTGTACCAAAAAATATACGGTTACGTAAACGTGACAAGGAAGAACTGCTATTCAAGATCTGTCAAAATGTATTATAAAACTTGATAAATTTATATGTTTCGTTTAATGATTTATGAAACAAGTATACTAAATAATTATGTTTATGTCTTGATTATATAAAAGTGTTAAAAATATGAAAGTTATGTGTTATACGTAAAAGTATGTATAAAGTATTTATGTGAAGTTTGATGCAACCGGCCATACAGAAATAGTGATGTATCATTTCATGAAATGTATGTTAATGGTTCACCAAATGGTAGTCAAACATGAATTTTTAAAACACACTCACTGATCAATTCCACTGTATAAGTATTGCATGCGGAACTAGTAATCTGATCTCTCCTCATGCGGTGGTATGCAAAATAGAAGACAGTAAATACGGTACCATTAAAGCATTTATTTTTGTATCTATTTATTTACAAGAGTCTTTTAAATGATATCGCGTTTATATTCTAAACCTAATAGTGTCTAGTTCTAATTGATTAATTACTGACTAATCATATTTTATGAGATCTTGCTAAATATTAATAAAATTAAACAAATATTTCAGAGTTTATTTGTTGCTTCGCCTTTTTATGTTTACGTTTTAGTTTTCGGGTGCTTCTTATTTGCGTTGTTATTCTAGGCAAGGTAACTGCAGCATATATACCGACGGGGCGAGGAAAGAAAAACTTGATCCTTGACGGATTCTCGTTTACTGAGACGCCTCCCGGTTTCTGGGTGTGTTCCCGTAAGAAGAACATGGGGTGCACAGCAACGGCCCGCACCAACAAGCGCGGAGAAGTTATCAGATACGATAACACGCATAACCACCAGAAACCCAAGTTCTATAGTAAAACCACTAAGAAAATGATCAATCTTTAACTGTTTTTTTTTTGTATAATTTAACCAAAAATAATGGTTATTAAATAAAACAAGATTATTTGCATTTTAATTATGCTGATATCGCTCTGTTGATTTTGCTTGTTTCTCTTGATATTTTGTAAGTATGAAAAATAATTATAGCGGATGGTAAAATAATTTCTTAAAATTGTTTCTGTGTAATAATAATTATAAGATATATTATGACTTTGTAAATTATGATTTATTTATTTCTTTCCTCCGATGTCGTTACTATCCTGTAAGCATTAACAAGTTTGTCTGAATCTGTTAAACCTGAAATACTCAGATATGGTATAGCTTTAGTTTTTTCCCTCCTTGGTTTTACGTTTGATTCCCGAGAGTCTTGAGGAGGAGTTTCAGATTTTAAGCAGATTTAATGAGTTGTTGTGGCAACTTTCATCTGATTTCTATAATAATGTTGCCATTACTTTTGCAGAGGCGTTCTTCTTACCGTCCAGAGCTGGAAAAATGGTTCTGATATTTCGAAACAACAAATTTTGGGTGAACAATCAGTATCGAGACAAGCTGAACTGGGCATGCCGCGATAAGGATTCTAAAGGGTGTCTCTGTAGAGTTCAGACTACCATGGACGGTCGATTCGTACGCGTTAAAGGTCACCATACACATAAACCAAACTTCACACCTGATAACTTCAATGCCTCAGGTCTAGAACAAAATAAGTTAAAGGAATGCAATGGCCCTTTCATCAGTAAGGTTAGCCAAAACCTCAACGCCTATGAATGACAAGGCTGTAAACAAATTAAAGACTATCGAAATTGTTTTAAGTATAAAAACCCAGTTTTTCGGGGGTTAAAAACTAAGAATAGTGAATGAGTATAAAGACGGATAAGTTTAAGATAATAATATGTATTTGTATGTATGTAAACAGCGTTGCTCCCTAAATATGTATCTCAAAGAAAGATACATTGACAAATGTTTCAGTCATATTTGTTCACCCAGTGGCTTCAGTGGCTGTGAAAAACCATGACTTAGTATTCGTGATATTTACTATTTACAAAATGCATTCCTATAGAAATAAGTTTTAGTATATTAATGTTCTGATGAAATGTAAAATAAGAATGAATTGTTGCACTGATGTGTTTTTAACAGTATCTTAAAACTACAGTTTTTATTTCGTAAATTTTAAACTTTTTTGAAAACTAAAATGATTCTTGTAAGATGTTATAATCAGGGCACGGTACAAATAGTATCATCTCAAAAGGGAAACTAGTCTCATACTAGTTTAGTATTCAGATTATACCTATTCGAAGGTAGTGTTTTAATTTAAGTCTTAGGAATAAAGTTTTTATTCCGGAATCTCATAATCCAAAAGATATATCTAAGCTTCTACTAATATTAAGAATGCGAAAGTTTGTGAGGATGTTTGTTACTCTTTGACGCAAAAAGTACTGAATTGATTTGGATGAAAACTATGCACGTAACATTGACGTTAGATATTTTTTTATGCGGGTGCGCAAAGTGGTTCCCTCAGGATGTAGGTGAAACCACGGGAAACAACTAGTATTTCTGTAATACTTTCAAACAACCATGAATCTAAACTTTACATCTTAATATAGTATAAGGCGAGAGTTTTTAATCAATTGAAACTGCGCACTATTTTATCTACTGTGTATATTTTTATTTTTCTACTGTGTTTTGGAATTTAAAAAACACTTCTGGTGTCATATTGTTATTTTAACTTATTAGTAAGTAGGTGGTGCATGAATGAGTCATAATCATTATTACATGGTTGCAAAAACATTGATTGAAACAATATTTTATTGAAATGTCATGGCATTTCTCTTATAAAAATCGAAAAGCCTAAAATTATTTATGCATTACAATATTGCGTCATTTCAATAACCAGTTTTTTTCTTTATTTATCTAACTTGTAGAATTCTAGAACGATTAGAGAGACCGTTCAAGATATTATGAGATCTCAAGCTGTATTTATAAAAGTGTGTTTGTACAATATAATCAAAAATGTATACTCATTTAAATTAGAATTTGAACACTAAAAAGTATTTTGAAAATGTGGTGTTAGTAATATAAGATATTTTTGTATACAGTCGTTTTATTTGAGCGTGGAATACCACCAGCTCGTTTTGATCTGATTAGTGTGGTAGCGTAATATATGTTTTCAGCGCAATGGAGTGTGTCTCGATATGGGAATCCCGTGCTGGTGGTTGACGGCTGCCGGTTCCGTAAGAACGGGAAAGTGTTTGCCGATCGGACCAGCTGGCTGTGTATCAAGTCCGACCACGGTTGCAAATGCTATGCGGTCACCAGCAACAACCGTATCATCGCCATGGGCTATCAACATGAACATAGTAACATCAAAACGCGCAAACGCGTTAAAAACATTAAAAACAAGCGTAATTCTATGAAAGTTAAAATGGAACCGTTCTATCCGTGCTAGTCAAGAAAACTTGTGTGAATGAGTTATCTTATAGTGGATTCAATCCAACTTGGTTGTAATAAAAAATCCAAAATTACCTTTGAGTGAGGTATTGATTAATATAGGTATTTTATTGAGCAATTTTAAATTGTGATTCGATTAACTGAAAGTTATATGTAAGACTATTGTATATTTTTATTAACAATAAATGACTTGTTTTTTTAAAGATGACGTACCTAGGCGTGTGGTCAACTATGTTTTATTTTGTTTTTCCGTGTTCCTACTTGTATCAAAGTAATAGTAACCCTGATAGTTATGTTTTGTCGGCACGGTAGTTAAACAGATATGATAGCTTGAACAGTTTTATTTCATGTTTGTTTACAAAGTCTAGTTTTAAGCTGATCCCCACGGACAGACATTAACAGTAATGTTATTAGTTGCAGGCACACCCGCCCCTGAGGCGCCTCCGACGCTGGGTCTGCCGTTTCCGTTTCCCTGTTTCCCTGGACAATTTCGCTACTGCTTGAGTAAGAGGGGCAAGCCGGCTATTGAGGTGGGAGCGCACAGGTTTTGCTTTAACGGACGTGCGGCCAGTGGTAAGGTGTGGTGGCGGTGCTCGCGCAACCCGCGCTGTCGGGCCGCCGTGCACACGTTCGGCCTGCGCGTCGTGCAGATGAACAGCGCGCACACGTGCGGCGTGCGCGCCACCCCGCTCACGCCTATGTTCTAAGCACCACCACGTCGAACACGATGGGCAAATCTTAGTAGTCAATTTGTCTGTCATCGAAATGACCACCGGCGAACTAAACGAGGTAGGATACGGCACAGATTTTGATCTCAACGCTAGATATGATTGGAGAAATGTAGGTTAGGGCTGATAGGAGTAACTATTGATATACATAATATTTGATGGATGATATGTTTGAAATATTGAATGTCATTTAGCTGGACTTAACTATTGTTTCGAGTGGAAAGTCAAATTGCTCTTGTGCCTTTCCGCCGGTGGTCTAGACTTGAACGTTGTAACATACGCCTTCTGTCGATTACATTCATGTATACGCAATTGAGATTTTGCAGACTATAGTTTGCACGTTTACTCTCTTATCTTATTCTCCAAAGAGATTATTATGATGTATAACCTTTATTATACTGTATTCAGTAGATATATTTAATTGGTAGATATTTTTGCGCTGTGTAAAGTATACGAATATATAATAAGTTCTAGTGAAGACCGTCTGCGTTCAAATGATTTGAGACTGAACTTAAATGGTCTTTGTAGTTGTGGCCTCTACGGACCGTGAATAGCTTTACAGTGAGTCAAATCAAAAGATGCTTTGGAAAGTTCCCATAGCCACTTACAGAATAAACCGCAACATGGTCTCGAGCAAGTAAATTGTGTCTGACTCCAGAGGCCGTCTGTCTCAGCCGCGCTCTTCCGAACCGGGCGGTCTAGTTGTAGTGTACTGTACAAAGTGATAGTTCTCTTATGATATCCTAAGTATTTTTATACATTATTTTTTACATTTATTTTTTTACAATTTTATTCGTGAATTTGTACATAAATTTACGATTGTTGGCATCGGAGCTTGGTCTCCGAAGTGGTTGGTTTCGGTTTGACTGTACGAATGTCAAGTTATGTTGTCTGAGGGCGCTTAGGTCATAGAGGGAATGTTACGGAGTCATGTCATGTATACGATTAGGAAAGTAATGTATAACAACTTGTTAAAGTAGGAACTGCATTTATCGAACAATTGACTAAATAATAATACTCATGTATACGTTATAGTTGTAAGTTTGTTCTTTAGTGAGATCTAAATATTTTAAGATTTATTTTACATCTTTTTTTATTTTACAATTTTTATATTATATTTTTGAGTACTTAAGCGTTTAATTAGCCGTTGGTTGTACTTACGGAGAGTGTTGTCACAACAGTTAAGTTAACCTGAACGTTAACCACACCAGTTATGTTAAGTACCATTCGAAATGTATACGATTATATGTTAACCTTGAAGTATTATTTTTAAAGTATTATTTTTATTGTGATAAGATATTTTATTGCTATTATTACGTTTAGTCGTGAAAGTATTATGGAATTATGGTAGCTATAAGCGGCGGTTGTCGATCAGAGAATGTTTATGCTGTGTAGCTGGTAGTAGAGAGACGCGTCTCTTGTGTATAGGTACAAAGAAACGATTATATTGCGCTGAACTAACATTGACTTTTCATTTCACACCTAACTTGTTGTAGAGTAGTGGTTCTGTGGTTTCATTTTGAACTAAAGTACGCAAAAATGCACGCAAACAAATTTATTGATTAAAAAAAATAACTCTATAGCTAGAACTTGTGTAGTTTCAAAGAAGATTCAGAATTCGATTCGAATCTTGATTTGGTCTTAAACTGTATTAATAAATTTAAGTTATGGTATACGGTCAAAAGCCATCTAGAAACGTCTGCCATTTAATTCTAAACCATCTAGATTACAAATAAAAGAACGCTAACTAGAAAATTGCTAGAACGTGTGAACTGTGTTAAAAAAATTAACGTACATAAAAATATTGTGGAGGAGGAAAACGGACGTCATTTCAAGGTATTTTTTAAAATAAATTATTACCTACGCTGTATTGATTTTTCTCCACCCCACACCAATAGGTAAAAATAACTAAGTAACGAATGTGTTTGACGCAACAAGGTCTAACTGTGCCGTCGTTTCAGGATGGTTCTACATCCGATCAGCGCGCGGAGGTCTGCACTTGGTGGCCGACGGACACATATTCTACGAGGACGGAGGCTCGCACCCTCGCCGGGTCACCTGGAGGTGCGCGCGCTCTTACCAGAAAGCAGAGCGTTGTCAAGTTGCCTTATGTTTGAGAGACGGACGCCTGGTGTACTTCCGTGGTTCCCACAATCACCCGGCTACGTATAACCCTGCCAAGCATGAATCGAGGCGTTTCCAAGTTGACCCCATGGGCAAGTACAAGATCGTAGCTAGTGGGGGCCCGCGTGCGGGGCCGGTGGTCGCGGCGCCCGAGCCCCTGGTGCCGCCCGCACCGCACGCGGCGCTGCTGCTCTAGGCCTGGCGCGACCTCCTCGTGCGAGGCCTGCTGGACGGCAGGCACTGACCGCACACGAGGAGCGTCGCACCCACTACACGTGCGTCCCATCCGTGACCACGGTTTGTTGTTTAGTATTCTTGGCTTATGAAGGAACAGAATTGGCTTAGACGCTACAAGTACCTCAAGAATTGAAGCTCAGTTTTGTTTCTTTGTAATTCCAGAAGCCTTATTATTTTTACGTAGTTATGCCAAAGGTCAATGTAATTCCTTTATCAGTGTATACTATTAACGTTTAGGTTTAGTTTGGTAAAGCTACTATACGACGCCGGATGATCAGTTGGAATAATTAGGTACACTAGAGCTGATTTTTCTCACTTTATCAACAATTTGCTCTGAATGTATGTTGAATACACGCAGTGTCGTGTCTCAGTGGCAATTAGCTCCGATGTCTCTTCACTTTCATCAATCTTCCATTAAAATAGATATACGAGGAACCCTTCGGGTTGTGTGATATCAAACTAAACGTTGATATAGATTTTTGAACGTATTTATACATATGTATATTTGGAAACTATTGGAATCAATAAAACAGGTGGCTGTAGACGCTTTAACGTCGCCTTGTTATGCCTTAGTGGCTATTTATTAGAATACTACACGATATTATAAAAAATAACATTGTATAACGTGAATGTGCAATATTCTCTTACCAAAATGTTTAGAAATTATGTATACAAACTGTATAGCTTTAATGATAGCGTAGCCGTCTTGTTGATGCTTTTTTATAAAAATTCTATTTATTGACCGCGATGTACTAGTGAGCGGAACGACTGATAGACCATGTTACGAAATACTCCAATATTTATGATTTGTATTTAGCTGTAGACGTAGACTGTGTAGACATAATATACCAGCTTATGAACAAATAATACGAGCATAGTTTTTATATTAGAAACTTATACGACCATATATTATTGTAGATATGTACAGTAGGGTGGGGAATCGTAGGGCACTGTAACAGGTTTTCCGTAGTATCGTACGTATATTGTATTTAATTTACGAGACATAATTAGGTAAGAATTTATTATTATTTATATACTCGACTGGAATTTATTCATTAATACTCAGTACCTTTAAAGATCTTATTTCCTATGCCAAAGTATATTAGACTTTTTAGTTTTTAGTAGTTGTTATTTTTGTTTTTGTTGTACTAAGAGTATTATTGTACTAATTATAAATTCATTTGTTATCTGATTTAATTCATGTTAAATTATTTACTTTTTATTGATATTTATAAAAGACGTATACTGATTAATAGGTTTTTTATTGCTGTTGGGCAAAATTCCTCAGAGCGCCGTAACATAATATCTTCGTATCTATTCGCTCTACAAGAATCGATTTTGTTGTTGATGGTATCAGCGCTGACTACTTGAAGCAACGCCAATGCGTGCAATTTGGATTCTATATTGATTCAACATTCCGAGCAATGAAATATGCCTGTTATATAATTTTATCGTGTACTACGGAATAGTTGGACACTGTAACTTGTATACAAATTCTTGGGCAGCTTATTCGTCTACGCCGACCACGGAAGACACGGAGTCGGAGTTACTGAAGATTGGAGGGTTTTGGTACAAGTTGGATGGGTGCTACAAGAGTAAGCGGCGATGGATCTGCGCGCGCGGCTGCACGGCTCGACTGCACACGGTCGGCAAAAGAGTTGTGTTCACAGAACTGAGACATTTCTGTAGAACTAATAACTACACCATTTGATGTACCACCGATGTACACTTGGACTGGATATGAACCAAGCTCTCTGCTTTTTTATTTATACTCTATATTATTATTAATGGTGCCATAAAATCAATAATAATATCGTTTTTATTAAGGAGATGTTATTTACAATAAGATGAATCGTACTTAAATCACCCACCGCAGTAACTATCTTTTTATATATTTTTATATCTAGTTGAGTTTAAAGAAAAGTGTTTAAAATAAAAGCTTAGTTTTATTTATTGCATTTTGTGGTGTTAGCTGATTTGAAGGTAATTGTTTCTATACTTAAAATATAACTTTACAGGAATGTCGAGTTAACTAACAATATTACCATATTCCAGTGAAAGTCATACACACGCACACTGGTTACCCGAAACTGTCGTTGAATGGTTACGTGTACCGTCCGCATAACGCGTATAGGAACCAGCCGAGGGTGCTGTGGTACTGTGCGGCCAGGAACAAGTTCCAGTGCACGGCCATACTGAGGACTTACAATAACGAGGTGATCGCCGTGGCCGGGGTGCACAACCACGAGCGCTGACCGCAACGTGCGCGGGCGCCGAGACGTCCGCGCGTCCACGACGTGACGGCCCACCTGTTGCAAATATTTAGACTGTACGGTCAACGTCTTGGATTGAGCGCCAATCAGAACGCTGTATAGAACGCTAGCTTTTACCAACTTTTTAAAGACCAGTTCATAAGTTCCGCGTAAAAATGAGTCTGTGTTTTAATCTAGGGCATGGTCTGTCGCCGTCGGTGAGCCAAGTTGCATTAATCAGTTTTCGCGTGACTGACAACCAAACATACAACACTTTTCTAAACATTGACATTACATATTATAAGATGCTAATAAAGACAAAACAGTTTCGGTTCTCTTGGCGATTAACTTTTGAAATGTATCTACTTATTACATACATCAAATTATATAAAATAATTAGCCAGGTAGACAGCAGACATAATCGCGAAATGGGAAAGGATGTAAGGTGGATTTAAAAAGCTTTTAGAAATGTATTATTACAGTAGATAGTATATTATCTATATTGAATTTATTAATTAATTTATAATCATTGTATCTATAAATTCGCGTAATTATGTATTGTTGAAAGGCAGTTAGATCTCGGAATAAATAAAACTTAATATTGTTTTCTGAATATAAATAGAACAAATTGTCTGTTTAGTGAGAATATTTTCTGAAGTACATATTTAGTCTAATATATTTTAGTACCATGAAATTTTTGTACATTGCTTACATAGATACAGTGGATGTACTATCTTAGATATTAATTTTAGGTCTTTTACAGAGTAAGGTTCCTAAATGCCATGTTGTTTCTTGTCATATTAAATAATTGTGTATATTTACCTAGGTTTGTTGTTGCCATTAAGAGGCATTGTCATTGAATCAAATATTATGTAAGGTCTTCCAGTACCATTAATCCCGCGTGCCATTGTCCTGAAAGGTCGAGACTGCCTCGCGTGAGGCAATATTACTGGACAGAGCTGAAAATATACACATTTACAGTTTACATGGTCAAATCCTATTATTTATATACGTGCATAGTGCAGCTTATCAGCAATATTAAGTGAGGGTGTATTTGTCTTTTTGTAAATATTTTATATGTAATGAGCTTAAAGCAAATTTAATCATTCCTCAAAGGAACGACATATTATGTAATTGATTTATTTATGAAAATATTTCTAATATTTAATTTATAGTTGAACTATCCAATTGTATAAAATTTATAAATATGCAACTTATGTAAATGTAACAAATAGTAGAAAAAAATATTTAACCATATTATTGCTATGATAGATAGACTTTGAAGTATTTTTCCCTGATAGTAATTCCAAAATCAGAATTATTGCTTTTCTATTTTCGACATATTTACTCCTTGTAAGTAAAGTTTATTTGTAAATACCGATTAAATCATATACAATATTTGCGACTATTATTCAGCTGTAGTAGGAAACGTAGTCTAATGTAACATTAAACAGATTAGCTTAACAATTGTGTTCAGTTGAGAGAAGTTGATGAGCATTTAGAACCGCCGTGTATTTCCGTGCCCCTTCGAACGCTCATGCAACACTGGTTGCGGTTTGTTCAGTCGGAAGTTCATCGGTACATTCGGTTGACGGTGTTACGGACGCCGTCAACCGAATGTCGGTGGTCACATGTTGGGTTTTGACGCAGTGCCAGCAGTGTACGTGCCTTCGCGGACGGGCAAGTCTCTGCTGCTGCACGACGGGTACACGTTCTACCTGAAAAACTTGCAAGCGCACGGCAGGAAGCAGTGGTACTGCTCCTCTAGAGACATGGCAGGCTGCCGTGCTGATGTCATCACTGCGCCCGCGCGCTCTGGCACCGGCGATGTGCTATTCCTTGTGCGCGGGCGACACATACACGCTCCCCCCAGCTACTACTTCACGCCTGATGGCAAATACGTAAGGAAGAAGGACGTCTACCACAGGTATAGGTAGCGCATACACGCGATATGATTTCAATAACTTTATTTTTATTTTTTTTACTAAATCAGTTTTCGTGTATTTTATTTTTAATCTGTTTAATCTCTTTTATTTTGATCTATGTATTTTGGTATTTTTTTTGATGATTATGTTAAGACTTTTGATTATTTTTGTATGAAAATTTTGCAAATTGAAGTTCCTATGAGCGTTTTTGTAAATCTGTATTTTTTATTGTTCTTATATTATTAATACATCTTAAATGTTGATCTTTTTGATAGCATAGCGATTGTGGTAAGAAATGAATTAAAAATTCAAAGTCAATTATATTTATGCACATAATGAATTTATTTCAAACATGTTTTTCATTTCTTAGAGGAGGCCTTCATTCAGCAGTAAAAGATTTTTTGCTGATTGATTAATAACTTTTTAATGCGTGGAGTACTTATTATCTGTCCTATTTTCTTAAAATAACGGAAGACTGGATCGTATTTTACTAAAAATAATTTTAATCTGGATTTATACTGATAGTATGCTTAATTTGTTGTAGAAATATGATTAATGCTCAAGAAGTAAGTTTACGTAACAAGATTACGTTTTCGAGCCTTTTTTCAATATCTTGTTTTAAAGTTATACTTCTACGCGTATGTAAACTTACTTATCGAGTAGAATTTTTTCAGTGTTAACTTGTCTAACAAATGTTTGTTTTCCTGGTTTAGAGCCAGTTACGTTTTCTTGTTTCAATGCAATGGTTAACTTTATGAGCGCCACTCTATATTATATTGTCGACCGATGTTGTACGTGACTACGCGATCAGCGTTTTCGTGTTCGGTACAATAACTATGTATTATTTAGGCAGATGTAAAATGGCAGCAAATTTGTAATTGATAACGCGATGAGTCAGAACAACGTCAATATTCGCAGCTTGTTATTCATGAATTACGATAACATTACTTTAAATCTTATGAAATAGCTTTGTTTAAAATTACTTAAATATCTCTGAATCATTTTAAATGTGAGTTTATTTTACTGGCTTGCAAAGGTTTCCACCGCCTACAGATAAATCATATTTTTAGACGAGCCCATTACGACACTTAATTTTTCATTCTAAATGTCAAGGGTTATTTCTATGCGTAAATATGCTTCTGGACCTTGTAACATTGAAACGTTAAATGTAAAAGCAAAGACCTGCGTAGCGTATTACGTGTAACGTGAGACGGCGATGCGTAGACTCAGCACATAGAGCAGAGTTCATATTGTAATTCCCATTTCTGTTATAAGTAAAAACATTATAATTTTCTTTAGTAACGACTAAATACTCTGTATTAGGATAGAATGTTTTTATTAAAGGGTATGAATGAATGAACCGTGTTTCCCTAAGGCCTACGCAGTGGATCGCGATCGGGGGTGGAGTAGGCGTCTGACGTAGTGCGGCCCTACGAATGCGTAATACGCAACCAACACGTTTTGTTTGTATACAATGCCAGGGAAATTGAGAAATGTTTCTGCGTAGTTACCTTTTCAGGTAAGGCTTTTAAAAGTTAGGTTATATAAATTAGGCTTATATAAATTAGTGTGGGCTGACAAAATTGTTAAGAAATTTTGCAATAGTTAAAGTTTGAGATTTATTTCGGAAATTTGACATTTACAGCAGCCTAATTATTTGTTATATAAAATATTGTTATTTTAACATGTTATAATCATCAATATGCTATTCTATGCTATATATAAGCGCCACAATAAGCGCAATAGCACATTTGTTAGCTAATAAACATAATCATCACAAAAATAATGTGTTCAAACAAGTGCCTAGTAAAATACGCGCGGGCCGTTACTATCGTTGCAATATCGGATGTATTCGAGAGGACATGAATTGCGCAGTTGTGACGGATCAATACCTACAAAGTTATGAAAGAAGAAAGTTCCGCAGGGCTCGGGGAATCGCATGGGCGTGCCCTCCATCTCCCGCTATAGCCTAGTTACGCCCTGTATGCCCTAATTTGACGTACTACCCCCTACCCACCCTACGCAGGCCGCCCGCTGCGGGTGTGTGAGTAAACACCGCTGCGTAGTAACCTCGTGACGTAGCGTGTTTTGATACATAATGCTACTATGATTTATTTATAGATTGCCGCTCTTTACTACGTTCTAATGTTTACGCTTATTAGTTTTGTTGTGGGAAAGTAACAGCTCATTCTCAATTAATGATAGATTATAATGAGCAGCTAACGGTACTACGACCTTTTTGGACTGCATTCGTCCGGTCGGCCTACGAGTTTTAGGATTATCTAGTTACGTGAGCGGGTTTTTTAATTTATGTTAGTTATTTACATTAATGCTAAGTAGTCATGGTATGGGGTCGCTCGTGGCGAGGTAAGTAGGGTAACGGCGCACATGTTGGGTGCTCGGGTCACAGGCTAGCTCACAAATAACATGCTATACAGATATGATTTGCTACATCATAGCCCTGCCTGGTGCACGCAGACATACACAGCAGGCGTCAACACGATGTTGTATGAAGTTGGTCCCCTTGTTTCTTAGTTGAATAGTGAGTAGCCGAGCGTAGTGTGTGTGCGTGCGCTAGGCGAGGAATGTAGGTTGTCGAGTAGCTGCGGCTAGGTCCCGGGGAGCACGAGCCCACGCGAGCGCGCCACCACGCGATGACGCGCCACGCTCCAGACATGCGCGCGGCGCCACTCGCATCCTGGTGATGGGGCCCCAATCGATAATGCCCCAGAATCTTACTCTGAGTGCCCCTTCCCGCTCCTCTCCCAGCCCTAGCTCACCATACCCGTCAAATTATAACATCCCATTGTAGTAATAAGGTCGTTTTTACATCCCCGCTTCCGCTAATGTTTCCGTTATGGTTAATAGTAGCTATAAAGAATCTTTTGAAGAAAACGTTTTTTCTTTGTGTTACAGTATTTTTATAGAATATACAACGTTTCTATGTGATCGTTATACGTGCAGCTTATAAATGAATAATATGATATTTGCTTTTGTAGATTTTCAAAGGAAATGTTGAGTTTATGACTGTATGATGTACAATTATAAATTTTGTAATAGAGGTGTTTTTGTTTACCTTGTATATATTTTTTGATAAATTGCACAGCACGTATCATAATCACCGTTGGTATTGAGGCGTTTAGTGGAGTTGTATTGGTGATTTTAGCGTGGGAGTCCCAGTCTTGGTGTGTGAGGGTCCGTTGGCCGGCGTGGCGGAATAGGAGCGTGTCCATTATGCACGCGCCGACCTGCTACGTCACTGTCCACGACAGACACCTGTGCGATTGCCTGCTACGACGACATATTCCGTGATGAGGTGTTTCTTTTGTACAAATCGCCATTTGAAAAAGTAAAATTAATTTAAGTGTTTTGAATACCTCATGTTGGATTAATATCTTGTTTACATCATTATTAAAGACAAAAGATATTTGCAGCTTTGAATAGTACAATGGTTACAAATTATTTCTTAATTAGCAAAATACACATATAATATATTATTTTATTATGACAATCACAAGTACCTAGTTGAAATAATACGCACATTAGATTTAAGTCGTCGTTGCCTATAGGTACACAGACACGATATATTATCATGTTTTTTAATAGGAATAACGTAGATAGTACGTTATAACTTGTTTGTGTTGTATTCAATCAAAGATATAGGTTCACAGTCCACGTTAATCGTATGTACCAGTATGTTATTTTATGAGTACAAGTTTTCCGCATTTGAGGAATTCCTCATCGTTAGTCTCTTTCAGCACCTACCAAGGTACCTGTTTTATGTTATTTTAAATTGAAGCTTATCGAAAATAGCACTAGGTGTTTCCTGTGGTTTCACCCGCATCCCGAGGGAACTGCTTCATGCAACATACAGACAGTTTGTTAGGATTTGTAATATTAGTAAGGATTAATTTTAAATAATTCAGTAAACTGGCACTTATGCCAGGTATGAACTTCGGTGTTGAAATCAACCAAAATTTATTGAAACTTATCAATATATTGTTCAAGTAATTCCGTATGAAATAAAATGGTGTTAAGTTAGAACAGTAAGACCAGCGAAAACCACGTGGTCTCAAACCTATCTACCATATGCCTACGTGACGTAACGTAAGCACCCGCGATAACCACGTGCGGTACCGACTCATAGGTAGGTGCCGTAGATTACAGAATAAGTAGTTTAATTTCAATACAGTTTAGATGCTTAGTTTACAGCTTTTTTTTTTCGTTTGTGGGTAGGCTAACATACAGTCTAAAATTTTATAGCCTCTGTATTTAATATTTATTTAAAATAGTTTGTTTTGTTTTTTTAATATATTTATGTGTTAATTATCTAATAGACACACCTTTGCACTGAATTTTCCTTTCACTTTCACTCACAAACCACTGAACAACAAAATAACTTCACTGAAGATGGACAGCAAGCTTGTGCAGAGTATTGAGGAGCTGGAGAAGCTGTTCAGCTCCCGGATGCGTGAGTACGAGGATAAGCTACTGAAAGTCACTGCTGGGCCTGATCCTTCTCACTCAGATGTTACCGCACTCTCCCAAGACTTCTCTGATTTTAAATTCTTTGTCTGCAAAACTCTATCTCACTTGAAGATGCAGGTTGAGCTACTGTCCTTGGGACTTGACAGGCATGAAACTGTGATGCGGAGGAAGATTTTATTGTTTCATGGCATATCAGAGTCACCTAATGAGAAATTGTGCGACTCCATCTTAAATATTGTTACCAAGCAGCTGAAGATTGATGATATTCATCATGAACACCTAGATGTTTGCCACAGACTCGGAGCGCCCCAGGGTAAGACAAGACCAGTGCTGGTGCGTTTTAACGATATGGAGCAGCGTCGTTTAGTTTGGGACAGTAAGACGTCACTCAAGGGGAGCGGTATTACCATCTCTGAGTTTTTAACTAAAACACGTCACCAGGTGTTTATTGCCGCCCGCAAGCACTTTAGTGTCAATAGCTGCTGGTCTGCTGAGGGGAAGATTGTTGTCCTGACGCCTGACAAGTTGCGCCGTAAGATTGCGACCATGGGTGAACTTGACAAATTAATAGCATTATTCCCTGCTTGTGCTACGGTGCCTGACGATCCTGCGTCTACTGCCAGTGCATCCTCAGCAACTACATCACCGAAAGCTGCACCTCCTAAGGCTAGAGTGTTAAGGAAGACTCGTCGTTGATACCCTTGACCATTAATTTTACTTTCTTTGTCAGATTGTCCGGTTTTCGGCACTTATATTAGTTATATCTATATACTTTTTCTTCTTCACGTATTGTTACAATTATTAATGTACTTATGCTGATTGCCGGTAGATGTTTTTTCTCTGAGATTGTTTTCGTACAAGATAGTTGCATTTGTATAGATCTGTCATTCAGTACAATCAATTTTGACATTTCGATGTAAATGTCACCTGTTTTATATTTTTTTTAGTCTGTATCCCATAAGTTGTTCCTGATATTCTCGCTAGTTTGCTTTTAATACTATTTCTGTTTCCTCTTATTTTTACCTATGTTTTTAATTTATTGTTTGTGTTTGTGAATCTCTTCCAACTGCAGCGTAAGGTGAGTCTATTGGTTAATTGTATTTATTTATTGTAGATTGAAGTTAAGGTTCTTCTTTGCTTCAGTCCTATAGCACTTTTTGTTTTTAGGTATATTAATTTTATTGGCACTTTTTATATTCATATAATATATATATATTTATATTTAAAAACTTATATTTTACACAACTATGAATGATATTGAATTCGTTGACAGTTATTTCTCCTGTTCTTCATCTTCTAACAGTTTCCACAGTGCGGAAAGTGATTCCTCCTCTCCGTTAACGTTTGGCGATCAGATCTCCTCTCTGCTTTCCCTCTCTCCCAAAAACCTCAATATAGCGCACATCAATTCCCAGAGTATTCCTGCACATTACTCAGATCTTCTGGCTTCCATTAACTGTGCTCATTTGGATGCTCTGCTGATCTCTGAGTCTTTTCTCAAACCCTCACTCTTATCAGTACACTTTGCCCTTCCGGGGTTTGTTCTTATCCGGAATGATAGGACTGGGAAGGGCGGGGGTGGTGTGGCAATTTATTTGCGTGCTGATATTCCTTACAAGGTTATTAGTACCTCACCATCTCCCTACTCGAGGTCAGCTGAGCATCTATTTCTCGAAATCGGCTTGCATCACACTAAACTGCTTCTTGGAGTTTTTTACTGCCCTAATCTAAGCATCGATTATTTTGCTAGTTTTGATTTACTACTTAACGATTTCTGTCCCCTTTATGATCACATAGTCTTGATGGGCGATTTTAATACTTGTCTCCTTAAAGATGATTGTCGCACTCACAAACTACAAACTCTCTTAACTTCTTTTAATCTCAGTATTCTGCCTCTCTCTGCTACTCATAATTTCCCTAATTGCACTCCTTCTCTTTTGGACCTTATGATTGTTTCTCAAACTAATAATGTATCTTTTCACGGACAGCTCTCTGCGCCTTTTTCCTACCATGACTTTATTTTCTTGTCCTACAAGGTTCGTCCTCCCAGGCGCAAGCCACAATATTTACCACTTCGGAACTTCAAAGGCATTATTTTGGAGGCTTTGCTGCGTGATGCTGGCTCTATCGACTGGACTTCTGTCTTTGAGAGCTCATGTGTCAACGAAATGGTAGATTTATTTAATAAGGAAATAATCTCCTTATACGACCGTCATGCGCCAGTTCGTCGAGTAAAAGTTAAGCATGTTCCTGCTCCCTGGCTCACTCCCTCTATTAAAGACATGATGGCTACTAGAGACAGAGCTAAGCGGAGGTTAAAGCGGTGTCCTTCTGATCGTAACCTCACTGCTTATAAAGAACTTCGTAATCGCTGCAGTCGTATGTGTAGGGATGCAAAGAGACGCTACTTTCATAATTCTCTCGACAACCGTAATCTGTCTGAGGCATGGAAGTTCCTTAAATCTGTTGGCATCGGTAAGTCTCCTGCTGTTTCTCGTGGTGACATTGATGTGTGTACCCTTAACGAACATTTTTCACACCCCCCTGTAATTTTGGATCCGCATGTCAAGTCTACTACTTTAAACATGCTTGCCGGGTTGCCGATGCCGCAGTGCTCCGCTTTTGATTTTAGTGCCGTGAGTGAGGATGATGTGAGGAGATCTATTTCTGCTATCTCCTCTTCCGCGGTCGGTACTGACAATTTATGCTCAAGAATGATTTCTCCTATCCTTCCTTCAGTTCTTCCCATCTTGACCCACATCTTTAATTACTCCATGTTTTCTCGCACTTTTCCTAATGCTTGGAAGCTAGCTAACATAATCCCCTTACCCAAAACTCAAAATCCTGTTTCTCTCTCTGATTTTAGACCAATTTCTATCCTCCCTTACCTCTCTAAAGTTCTTGAGCACATTGTGCATCATCAGCTTACTGTTTTTATTTCTAAATTTGATCTCCTCAGCCCGTATCAATCTGGTTTCCGTCCTGGTCACAGCACTGCTACAGCCCTATTAAAGGTAACTGATGACATCCGTCAGGCAATGGACCATAAATCCCTTACCCTACTTGTCCTACTTGACTTCAGCAGCGCTTTCAACTCTGTTGATTTCGATGTCCTTCTTGGTGTCCTTAAATCTTCCAATTTCTCTTCATCCACTTTAGACTGGTTTGATTCTTATCTCAAGGGTCGCTCACAGCGGATCCGCACTGATGATATTTACTCCGATTGGTGCATTCTCACGGCGGGTGTACCTCAGGGTGGCGTTCTCTCTCCTCTTCTCTTTTCTATTTTCATTAACACTGTTACCACAGTCATTTCCTGCAACTTCCATCTCTATGCCGACGATCTGCAGCTTTATAGTCATTTTTTGGCGCATGATGCGAGAGGTGCCATGGCAGCCATGAATCGTCAGCTAAACTTGGTTGGTGATTGGGCGCGGTCGTTTGGGCTTCATATCAACCCAAGTAAATCACAAGCCATGATCATCGGTGGCAGAAACATTCGGAACAGACTGGATATGAAATCTATATCTCCACTCAGCCTAAATGGAGTTGAAATTAAAATTTCTAATACGGCTAAAAACCTTGGGGTGATCATTGACTCGAACCTATCGTGGGCTGCTCAAGTTGCTGAAGTAAGTCGCAAAGTTCACTACAGTTTTCACTCGCTTAAATGCCTCCAGAACTTCTTGCCTTTGAAAACCAAAATCTCCTTAGCTCAAACTCTTATTCAGCCCATCATTGACTACGCCGATGCATGTTATTTGGATGCCACTGAGGAGCTCTTAAATAAGCTTGAGCGTTTGCAAAATATCAGTATTCGTTTCATTTTTAACCTAAAAAAGTATGATCACGTCTCCAGCTTTCGCAACGATCTCAAGTGGCTCCCTATTCGACTTCGCCGGAACTCTCGGATCCTGTGTCTGCTATTTAACATCCTTCACAACCCTAAATTGCCTTTGTACCTGCGGGAACGTTTTTCCTTCTCTCGCTCTATTGATGCGCCCTGCAGGTCGCATCTTAGAACCGTATTAAAATTCCCTTCCCACTCTACTGACTACTATTCATATTCGTTTACAGTTCATGCTGTTCGGCTGTGGAATGCTCTTCCTCCTGACATTAGAGATTGCCAAACTATTGGACTATTTAAAAGAAGACTGAAAGAACACTATCTTTCCATTCCGTCATAGTTGCATGTATTTATTTATTTCGATATTTATTATGTATGTGTGTATGTATGTATGTATATGTGTATGTATGTATGTATATGTGTATGTATGTATGTATATTTGTATGTATATATATTATTTATCTTCTTTATATTTATAATAATGTTGTGTGTAACTTGTGGTTATTTATTTCTTTTCTCCTTAACGCACTTGTCTACATCTCTTTTATTGTTATTCTCCTACCGCAGGTATGCTGGAAGAGATTTCTTTAGAAATAAGCATTACCTTTGTATAGTATTTTCTTTCCTTTTCTTTTTCTCCTTCGATATGTGTGTACATAAATAGTAAATAAATAAATAAATAAATGCCGCCCATATCGCTAAGTGTACAAAATAGGTTAAAAACAATAGATTGTGTAAAGTTTAATTAATATGTATTAAGTTACCAAACAAATATTTCATTCCTACCCTACAAACAATTTATAGTTTTGTCAAAATAATCTGCAGCAAAGACTAGTTCAAATAAAATAATGAATGTATTGAATATTACACTTCTCATCAAAAAAATCGAAACACCTCGCAGTTTATGATTTGATAAGGATTATCAGAAAAATGTGTATATTTAGGAATAAATGTAAAATGTCATTTAATAGTGAGTAGTATGAGGTTTTTAAATCCTAATGTTATTGTTCTAAATTCAAATTAAGTCTTCATAGATTTCGTATTTTGTATAATGAGTAATTTTTACCCTGTATGGAATATGAAGGAAATGGGTAAAACAACACGCGTAAATGAAAAAAAAAATTAAGAAACGTTTATTTAATAACTTGTATTCCCTCCGCGAGCTCTTATTACTGCTTCCATACGGTTCTTCATCGATCGGATGAGAGTCACGATCACATGTTGTGGTATATTATCCCATTCCTCTTGGATTGCATTTTGCAGCTGGCTAAGTGTTTCTGGGGCTGGATCTCTTGCTCGAATTCGTCTCTTTAATTCATCCCATAGATGTTCAATGGGATTCATGTCCGGGCTTCTTGCTGGCCATACCATAATGGAGATACCGACTTCGGTAAGATAATCTCGTACGACGCCCGCGGTGTGAGCTCTAGCATTGTCGTGCATGAATATGAAGTCGTTGCCAATAAAATGTGCATAGGGCATCACATGAGGTTCAAGACACTGTTCGATGTACCGATGAGAGTTTAGTGCAGGCAGCCGTGGCCCAGACACAAAGGCAAGTTCTGTCTTACCGTCGGCGCTGATTCCTCCCCAAACCGTCCACGAACCGCCACCATAGCTGACCTTTTCTTCAATGCAGCATTGTGCAAAGCGTTCTCCATCTCTTCTGTAGACCTTGTTCCTTCCGTCGTTACCATACAGCATAATTTTACACTCATCAGAAAACAGTACTTTGCTCCACTGAAGGTATGACCAAGTTAGGTGCTCGCGTGCAAAGTTAAGGCGCGCTCTTCGATGGTCTGCAGTTAATTTCGGCCCATTCGCTGGCTTATGCGGTGCCAATCCGCGTTCCTTCAACCTTCTTCTTATTGTAGAGTCACTTACAGCTACTCTTCGTACAACGCGAAGCTGCTGCTGCAGTTGAAAAGCGTTAAGGCGTCGATTTCGTAAAGAAGTTGTTACAATAAATCGATCATCTCGCTCAGAAGTGACCCGATTCCTGCCAGATCCTGAACGGCGCGTGAACGAACCAGTCTCCCGATAGCGTTTGTAGACTCTATGAACAGATGATAAGCTTAGATGCAATCTTGCAGCCACAACACGCTGACTAAGTCCAGAATCCAGCAATGCCACCACTTGGGCGGCTTCTGCGGGCGAAGTATCCATATGTTTTAGAAAAAAAAGTTTTTTCAGACGTCCCAAAGTCACAGTAAATGAAATAAGAAACAAAAAGTTTAAAGACAAGCGCTAATTTTTAGTTTTTAAACGAGAAACGTACTCCAACCCTAAATACACATTTGTCTCAAAACAGTGATTAATTTCATTTATAGGATAAACAAATGAAATTCTAATTTCGAATTTTGATTTTTTTCTTCTTACTGTAATGACCAAACTGCCAGCTACACAATAATGTTTTTTTTTTCATGGAATTAATTCTCTTTTGTAAAAAATTAGGACAAAAACAATAAAAACGAAAGTGTTTCGATTTTTTTGATGAGAAGTGTATTTCGTTTTAGTTTTAACACAGCAGTTCTATGCGTTAACATTGGTTATTTCATAAATAAAATATTTAGAGTAACAATGTGGCGCGCTAATCATAAGTTTGATACGGCGAGAGGTCACAGCTCAGTCCCTATACACGCCCTTAGTTCAACGTTCTATTTTTAGTACAACACTGAGGACGTACAAACGACTCTGGTACCTACGAACGCTCTGCGCATGTCTTGCTATCAATGAAATTATTTCTGAACATTTTTTATAGTACTACGCAGGGCTTCGGACCTGTTTTTATATGCGTTACGTAATCCCCGACTAGTTTGTTACTATACAGATGTGTTTTGTAATGTTTAAACATATTTTTCTAACCTTAGGTTGGAGTACTACCAAACCGGATCTTGGTTTTACTGTAGGTTTGGTAAAGCCATGAGATATATTAACACATTCCTTCACTATGTTAATAGATTTGAATATTTCACCTTGTTTTGTCTAATGTAGGTACTAGCTACATCACATTATCACAAGCCAAGAGTGTATACACGTCAGTTAAGGAAAACAGGGTGTAGCTGAATATGCCTAATTGATGTTTCAGACCAAGAAATGTATAAATAAACGAAAACAGGACAACCTAGACTAAGTACACATCATTACTATCGAGTGTTAGCTTGTTTGCCTTCCAACAGATCGATATGACCTGTTTGTTGCCAAAAAATAATAGTACCTTCTTTATTCGCAAACAGCAGGTCATCCACCAGAAATAACTTCACTCGGTTTTTATAGCGCTTCTTACGATCAAACAATTTAGTTTTCACACGAGGTTTGCCTCACAATGATTGAATAAATAATGTGTTACTTTTAAAAGAGTATTATTTGACCATACCCGTATGTGTATTGTCTCACCATGCTTTTATTACCTCTTCATTATTCAACAGTTTAACTACTTTTATTATTGTACCTAAGGTACTCGATATTTGATTACGTCGAGAGGAAGCCGCCTGTTATTCTACATGGGGAATACATACTTCACGAATTCAAAAAAAAATCATGGCAAGCCTCGTCTCCTGTGGTACTGTTCGAGTAGAAGGTCCAAGAGCTGTTTCGCCTCAGTGCTGACGTACAACGACAGAGTCGTTGGAGTCCCGCCCGAACACACTCATCCGCCGAAATTGACTTGCTTGCCAAATTATTAGACTGTGTTTTGTAATAAGCACGTGGGAGGGTATATCAGACCGAGAAGTTTCTAGAAATATGAAATGTTTTTATAGGGCGTTCGATCTAATATGCGTAGTTAAACCGTTAAAAATAGAAGTGTTATGAATATGTGCAGATTTTAGCCCTCGGCATTCTTAGATGCCGCCGTCATTATCAAAACAATAACATTTAACGCCAATTTTTTTTTTAATTTCTGCTCTACATCTTTTTCTGCCCTTCATTGAAATAATTCAATTACTTGTAGTAAAATATCAGAGGCTGCATGGTTAACAATGGTACATAGGAATGTCATTTAAAAAGGCCTGAATCTCTGCAGCAGTTTTACTGTTTGTATATAATTAAATTGTATACAATTATATGACAGCCAAAATAAAATTGATTAGTCTACCTAGCCGAAGTTTTAAAAAATTACTTATCGGTAAAAATATTAGTTTAGATTTAAAGAAATTATTTATTAAACGATCTATAGGGTTCTTCTTAGGTCAGCTGATGACCTGCTTCTCTGATAAAATGCAAGATAGTAGTCAGAAGTCTTATGTAAGATATAATTTAATGATGTTAAAATATGATAACTCTAGCCATAAATATGTCACTTTGATTAGTCCGAAAGTGGTATTTCTAGTCTAAATCTTGTTTGTAGTGTTTCAAAATTAGGAGAATGAATACGCTCCAGCTCAGATGATGAAACGACAGCCTTTTGCAGGTTACTGATTCTCACGAATAAAAAATAAGTTCTATTGTTTGGGTAAAATAAAATCACATAAGAAAGGCGGCAAGCCTAAACGAAATTAATAAATAACTTTTATTTTTATTGTCTATTTGGTATATTTCGTACTAATCAAAGCGTAAGCAGTGCCAAGGAACTAGACAATGTAATGTGCCAAATTTAAAAATATCAATAAAGTTTGAAATCCAAGCAACTTTCTAGTCAGTAATAATACTATCTCGACGCATCGATCCGTACGTCTTTGTATAGATCTCTACCTGCCCATTCTGGGAACTAAAAAAAAGAACGTCTAGACGTCCTGCCTTTTGATGCTTTTTCTATTTAAAACATGTTTTTATGGAATACTTTGATTTCTTTCAATGTTCTAGCGCCAGGTGCAGGTAAAGGAACCGGCTTAACACTTTTATTTGGATGTAAAGTTATCTTTTCGTTAACGTGCCTAAAGAATTCTAAAGCGTTATTTTTTATACTAGTCCTTATGCCAGTCCCTTACTTTCTCATTGTAAGGATTCAACAGTATACTGATATTTAAGTAAGGGAATTTAAGCTGTTGTATTGTGCGAAAAAAAGGGTACATACTTTAACAAAATGATTAGCATATTGCAAACGGTAGGTACATTCTTATCTTATGCCGTGACTTCATGCGAGACTTCAAATAAAAGAAAGAGCGTTAAGTTCAGTCAACACAAATAAATGGAAAGGTACAACATATTAAGAAAATGGTGTGCTTAGATAACGGAAGTTAAACATTTGTCTAGCTAACAGTTTGTATTGAACGAGATATTGTGTATGTCGCAGTTTTCCTCAAGCAGAGCTCCGAGTGGCGCGAACACGTGTAGCAACGATCTGGTCACAGTTCAATTACTGCAAATGGTTGAAGTGTGAAGCATTAACATTGAGCGTTATATTATTTAGGAAATGATTCAGTTTTTATAATGCTGTCCGATTTGAAAATATTTGCATTGAACAGTGACTAATTCTCTAATGGTTTTTTTTACACAATATTTTTTTGATGTACCTCAGTGGGCTCTGTCTTTTAGAGTAAAAAAATAATTTTCAATAAGTGTGTTGTTACTTACTCTGAAAGTAAAACCATATTATGTTTGAAAACAATGGTATACCACTTTCAATCACTCAAGAAGTAATACATGTTCTACTTGCATTCTCAGATTGTATTCAAACACCAAGATAATCGCTATAGCTGAGAAAGAATTTTAGAAAGCGCCGCATGGTGTACTAGAAATTTATAATATTCTGATAAGGGCTCGCAGTACACAATTATAAGTACAGTTGTAAAGCTTAATCGTAGCTTCTCGAAGTAGTTCTTGAGTGGCTCAGAACGATTTCGTCATGACCCTATTGCTCGTCCAACTAGTAAACACCTGAAGAAGTACCACAGGCATTCTCCGTACCGTTACGGTGAACAAACTGGATAGCCGACCACTTGTTTAGTTCAATTGAAATGTTAACTTGATTACATTTTTTTCTCAACGCAACACTGATGACTTGCTACCTAAGAAATTTTCGATTTTGATCTCTAAGTATAGAACGTTACCGCCTATCCGACTTCACGAACATATTTTTAGCTCGCTGCTTCGAGTTTAATGTACTAAAAGTTGTTTACTAAGGCTAGTATGTACCTACGTCATCTAACAGCCGAATCGTGGGTTTTCCGCGAACGCACGCGCCTCGTTTATGAGTAAGTGTAGCAATGACCCTAATGATTTTCGTTACTATAATAGATTGATTTTTTTTCTAATGATAATTTCGTATGTTGATTTTTTAGCCTTTTCAATTCTAACGAACTCTTATTGTGCTGTGTCTGATGTAATGAAGTTGTCTATTCTTTTATAGTTCTAGTATGTATGTTCTTACATATGGATTACTGTTTGCATTGGACTGATGGTAGGACAGTAAAACACCTTTATTAAATAGGTGAATGTATTTTTCCCTGTATAAATGTCATTGGATCAATATCAAAGGAAGGCAAAAGCGTGGGCAAGCAATTTTAATTGGTCGTTAGATACCTACTCTAGCTATTCATAAACTGCTTACATTTATTACTGTTACAATAAAATACGAGAGCCAATTTCGAAACAAGATAATAAAACCTTTAAACTGAATTTACACGAATCTCTATGTGGTATGTCCTTTACAGTATCGTTATTTCTTCTAGGTCTAAGGGGGAAGCAGATGCTCATATTGGTATTATACGGCTATAGATACAGCTACTGTTATTCGGGTGGCGTCGGTTGCTAGGCATGCCGCCGCCCTAATATTTTTGTCCACATTAGGGAGCGTGGGGGCACCATGCCAACCGTCTGCATTTAATAATGCCATACATCATATATACAAATAGCGAGCTTTTAAAAGGATCGTGGTTTTGAATTGATAAATGAATGCTGAAGAAAAGCTATCGACGAAGGGCTGATTCCAAGTTGCTGCTGATTTATTTCGCAAAGAATTTAACTGTTTTCTCAACAATCCCAGTTTGTTTCCTGCTCAAGTATTTTTGAATGTTTCCTTTATCTTGAACTTTTAAAGTTCTTAAAAATTTTATTGTCTCGATTTGAATATTGAAATTTAATTTAATCCACTTCTAGTCTGTAATTTTCCACTACATTGCCGAATCTAATATTAATTAATATATAAAATACTTTGGGAGCGGTCATGAAATAGTTACTAAATAGGTATGTGTATTACCCAATTAGCTTAATTGACCGCACCTATAGTATTTACAGTATAAGTTCTTCTGGCATGTTTACAGTTCTTAAATATAGGTTCTATACACAAGTATAGTACCTACGCACATTCTATCGAATAAACGGATATATCTAGTATTTAAAAGACCTAACTCCGTATCTCGACTTTCCAGATAATGTGGCCTCTAATTATTCGGTACCATCCAGCCGACCAAGACTAGGTATATTATAGTTTTTACCTCGTGTTTTTCGACACTATCCTTAATTGTAGGTTGCTGTGGTTCGTGGTTCAGCTAGTTAATATGCAGAAAGACTAATTGCATTGACGTCAACAAAGTAACGTTAGGTGTATAAATGCTAACGACCTTGTTATTCATAAAATGTAGAAAAACCAGTCGAATATTTTATTTTATATCTTTATCAGGAAGCACTACAAAGCAGATTAGGTTTCTCATAATCAATATCCGGCCTTTTTTATTGTATTTTCTTCCCTTTCTTCGTCTTTATTTAATGACTCCTGTGCACAATGAGTGATGTTAATCCAGCATTATTTGATAGTTTATTCTGTGTACTTTGATATTCTCTTTATACTATTATAACGGAACAAGGGATTGGAAGTGTGGGACTTAATTGTGAACGGGAACCATAACATGTATAAATAAATATAAGTATGAGTCTTTTCCTGCTCGAAAGTAATGGATCCAATAATTTTCTATCAATAACAGTCCCGTAACTATCCGCATGATTTGTCGTTTGATCACAATTCAATATTCCAGTAATGACAGATTTGTATGACGGTAATGATCTGTATTATTCTCTAATCAGAAGTTGACGCTTTCCTGGTCCCGGTGAAACGAGATCACAGAATCATGTCTTCCATTATTCTGACATTGTAGAGACAGAAGAAAACAATAAATTATTTATCATGGAAACAGTGAAGACGTGTGTATCGTTCCGTGAGAATGGTCGTATGCCATTAAAGCCAGGTAGCCGCCCGTTACTTATTGTTCTGCCTGGGTATCGTCTAATAGTGCTTGCCTACATTGTCTTTTATAATTGCATAGCTGAGCTAGGTACTTGGCCGCTGAAGTAAGTAGGCTTTTTCCCACCTGGTCTGGTTGGCAGCTATGTGTTTGATCAATGTAACTAGAATTTTCGAAGCTATCTTTTTGATAATGTTGAGGACTTCTTAATTGTATTTAAGGATGTATTAGATACCCTAGACTTGATTAAATTACCATATAAAAATACTAAATCTCTATTATACTAACTCCAAATCCTCAATAAATATTCCACCAATAAAAGAAAATATTCTTCAAGTTTGGAGTTATAAAACAGGTCAATTACAGATGCGGTCTACCGAATTCCATGATAGAAACTTAAGAGCTGCATCTGTGACGGTCGTCAAGTGAAGCATTAAGGTATGATGGTAATCTCTCTAACGGTAAACTGCATTTTTCAAGTTGTCTCTCGTTTACAACAATCCGCATGTCGGTCACGTAATCCAAGTAATTATTAATACACTGTCATGCAGGCATGTTACATTCAATATGAATAGGAAATCTCGATATTAAATACAGATACCGATATGGGACATAGTTGGAATATTAAGGAATTTGTGCCACTAGCGACCTCGGACGCCGCGGTGTTGTCTCGATGGAAACTGAACGAGCAGTGTTTTCTGAGGCACTCAATATTTCTCAAAGTACTTTAGTAGATGGCGCTGGGTGTTCGTAAGCCCTTGGTGCGTTGAGATATTTCGAGTTCCGAAAGATGTTTTGAAGACGCGCCGAGATTTGGCGCTGCGTCACTTCAGTAAAAAGGAATGTATGGGCGATTTATTTTAGTTTTGTGAGTGGAAACTAAAAATTATTCTTAAAATGATGATGGTAAATAGTATAATAAATTTCGTTTTTATGAAGATACGTAAGAATCTAGCCTATATAATCACCTACTAAAGTACCCAAAATACCGTTTAATAAGCTACAACTAAGACGCCGCTGTCGATAGATGGCACCAGGAGGAGTAATGGCTCCAGTACAGTATAATAAATTTGTCATAAGTTTATTGGCACTAACTTAAATACAAATGAGTGCGAACTTATTTAAATTCAGCTCTTTATGCAACAACAATAATAGGCTAGAAAGTCAGATGATTCACATTACCTTATATGCTAATGTAAGTAGTCAGTTTGAGGTACAACACAAATAAAGACCAGCATAAATAAAAAACGAATAATATTTGTAATTTTATATTCAACACACATCAACTCTCCATTCCAATCACCATTGCAGGTACTCTTTTCGTCATGTCACGTCGGGGTAACCCCATGATCATTTATGAGGGTAAGAACTTCATCAAGGAGAGGTCTCGAGGGCTGCGAACGCGATGGGTGTGCGGGAGGAAACGACGGCAACAGTGCATAGCAACACTGACGACATTCGACGGAGTGGTCATCAAGAACTATGGGTACCATAACCATAGTTAGCACAGGGTGCATCGACTTTCATACTTATGACGAATACTCGAACAATCTTCAAATCCGGCGCGCGGATAAATTTCATTGATGTCACATAAAGACACGTGTATTGTAAGGAAAGAAATACTTATGACGTAGAACCTAAAAGTGTCGTTTGAGTATTCAGGTAAGAGTTAATATAGGTATTAATATAGAGAAGTGAATTAATTGAAGTATTGTGGAGTATGCAAAATTGAAAGAAAGCAATAACTATTCAGGCTTCAGGTACTGAAAACTTTTACACTAAAACTAAAACTTAAAATAAAAATATATTATATTTTTTTACGGTCTTTTATGCGGTCAATTGTCTAAAAATTATAAGAACTTGACATACATATGTCAAATAATGGAATATAGTGTATAAATCTAATTTAATTAACTGGGTGCTGGTTGTTGCCACTATAAACTGATTAAGGAAAATCAAATTGTCTAATGGAGTACCTACATACAAAGTATGTTACACATGTCCATGCATATTGACATACATTTGCAATTTGTCTGATAGCTGGCTGATTTGTAATTAAAACAGAATGCGGTTTTCGATTCGTCAATACGTACGTCCGATTTAGTATTATTTTTTCTAGATTTACTTCTTAGATATTTTTCTTGGTGCTTAAATTTAATTAACGATAGTGCAATCTTAGGCTAAATAATAATTTAGTTTGTAGTTAATTACGAAAATAAATCTTAAATAAGTAGGTACATATTGTTCGTTCGTGAAACACATAAGTAATTAGTTGCCTCTTCAATTTACATATAGGTAGATAGCTAGCTAAAAAGTCTTTATGAAAGAATCTAGAATTTGGGCTTGTTGACTGTAAAGTGGTCTGTGACTTAATTGTTTGAGGCTTCCGGCGACCGGGACCGCAATTAACTGATCCGCGGTGTGAGTCGCCGGATGGATTTAATTTAAATATTTTTCTTCCGGCGACTGGGACCACTCATAAAATATAAGGTTCAAATCAAAAATAGTACAGTCAGACAAAAAAATCTTCAGTGCACTCTATAATATATATTAAAAGAATCAAATGGACATTGAACATTTGAAATGTTGCGTCACGAAAAGTACTAGGACATCATAGAATGAAAGAGACCGCAGTGTTGTTTCAACTACCCGCCCGTATATAATGTAAATAAAATGCGCACGGAATACGCGGGTCTCGCCAAGGTTAAGAAGCAAACTACTTGAGCGGGCCCGCGTATTCGTCGGTTAGTTGCAGTCGTCAGCCAATCAACACTCAGCGAAGTAAAGAAGTGCGAAACCCTGGTATGTTACGCGGCATTATTACAAAGTAACTGGTGGGTAGTTGAAACATCACCGCGGTGTCTCTTTCATTTTATGCTGTCCTAGTAACTTCACTAGCGGGATGGGAACAACAGAATTAGGTGCAACCTACACATCCCGTCTTTCGATCTCACTATGTTGGTAGAATTGAATAGTTCCGTTATCCGAATGCGGACGGAACTTCTGCAACCTTATGAAGCCCTGGTATGTTACGTGGCATTTACAAAGTAACGGGTGGGGAAAGTTTTACATTATGTACGGGTGGGTAGTTGAAACAACACTGCGGTCTCTTTCATTCTATGATGTCCTAGTACTTTTCGTGACGCAACATTTCAAATGTTCAATGTCCATTTGATTCTTTTAATATATATTATAGAGTGCACTGAAGATTTTTTTGTCTGACTGTACTATTTTTGATTTGAACCTTATATTTTATGAGTGGTCCCAGTCGCCGGAAGAAAAATATTTAAATTAAATCCATCCGGCGACTCACACCGCGGATCAGTTAATTGCGGTCCCGGTCGCCGGAAGCCTCAATTGTTTCATATGCTAGAGGCCCTTAATTTATTATGGTTATCAACAGCAACTTTATCAAGTTAACGGCTTGAGCCTTACCCAATATGAGTTTTTGCGTTCTGTCTTCAGCTTACCCTATCAACCTTAAGTATCCTAAATAATAATTAATTAACATATGATTGTGGGAGCGAGCGCTTGAACGCTTTCAAAAATCGAGCTTTAGCCGTTTTTAAACCAGATCAGCTTAACCTGGGTTTAATGGTTAAATGATTGCTGGAGCTCCGAATTCAGTGAAACCGAAAAAGTTAAACTGAGTTTATTTGAAATAATATCGATAGCTTTACAAATTGGATGGTGATTTACGCGAATTTTGATCATTGACCTTGACTTAATGATATTAATTATCATAATTACATCATGTTTAAATTCATTGACCCACTGATGTAATATTCGAAACTAGTTTCGTACACGTTTATGAATTCACTCGTCCTTCAAACTATTTATTTAAAAAGTTAACCAATTTTAATATTTTTATGGTAAATAGTCCCTTTTATTAACAAGTTATTAGTGCTAGTTTGTAATAACAGGTATTTTGAATATCCAAACATTTCTGTATAACGTAATTCGGTTATAATTTTAATAGTATTTATATGTTTAAGTTAGGGTTGTAACCTCTGATTTTTAATGAAATTTTACCTAAATGCTCTCACTCATGCCAGACAAGATCAGACCAAATCAGCAAGGTGATAGAGATGACTGCCCAAGGTGCGTTCATATTAAGAATATACATACTGCATTCTTATTTTAATGCACTCTTTATCAGGATTAGAAAATTTTGTATGTAGAACTGGGCATTTTAGTATAACTTAGCTAGAAAACCCTCTATGATTTGTTTACTAAAAGTTTAAAAAAAGTTTTTTGTTATTGGCTCCACGTGGGTATATTTTAAAGAATGTGCTTGCGTACGAATGTCATCTGCAATTTTCGTAAATGTCGCATTCCATTATCGCAGTGATTCATGCTAGGAACTCAACTATGTCTGTAACTTGTAAGGCAATGAATGTAACTGTTTTGGAAGCATATACTTGTATGCAAATTCAGTATTAATACCGATGAAGTTGATAGTAGTCAGTCGTCACTATCATGACGTAATTATGTACCTCTTGGATTAATATCGACTGTTTGACTGCGTCGACAACCCTATTGAAGCACTTACTTGCCTTATATTAATATTTATGTAAATTCCTGAATAAATATACATATTTAACACATAAAAGTGCCTTGTTATATTAGAAATTATGAGTTATTAGCTATTAGTACTGATTTCAAGAACAAGGTTTTACCCTTTACGACATTTTAATAATTTGGAATGACGTCAGCAAGGATGACGCATCGACGAATCAAGTTTTACTCGTTATGTATGTATAGTACCTGCTACTGATAAAAGATCATTTAATTATATTAAAGATATTATAAATTATAAGCTAGAATATATAAATTAGGATTTAATCATATAACGATTGTTGTTAGAATTAAATTTGAGGACCAACAGTAGATGGCGCTGACGTACAATAAATAATAGATATTTACGGCCGGATTGCTTAAAATAATCAGTCATATATGACGAATCCGTAAATAGCTTAAAACCGTGACCTAACCGTAGGAGAGAATAAAAAAATACTTCATCAGTACAATCTTTCCATAACGTAAAAAGTATAAGAGGCCGGTAAACTGAAATTTTCAAGTAGATAAACTATATAATATTAGCGTTAGTATATAAATAAATATTTTGAGTTTGAGTTATAATTTTGATGAGTCAATTATTTTTATGTTGCTCGCTGTTAATGCACGCTCGTTGACCTCATCATTACGGTGCTTTAAGCATGTTGGGGACACTGAATACCTAATAAAAGGGTAATTAAAGACGATTAAATTTTCATAATGTCTCATTGTGTATCCAGTAGTATCATAGTTGTATTATGAGTGCCTCCTTATATAACAGTAATTTTACTAAGTTAGATAATTAAAATGCCGCCGCATGTTAATATGCTAGGGATCATTTAATTTAAAATGAAATATTGTTTATAAATAAGACTGAGGAACAAACATTATTGAAATAATAAACAAATGTTGAAATAGTATTAAGTACTAATGATTACTCATTTTTTTGTCTTAAATAATATCTACTTTTAGGTAACATTGTTCAGTGTAATTGTATATCCTATTTACGGTTTTAAATTAATATATTTATTACACTTGATTTTTTTGTTATAATGATTTATAGTCCTATAATATATCATGTTAGTAAAACGAGAACAAAAGAAGGGAAATTCCCATGTTATCTCATAGATGGCGTGACGTGCTTCAGAAGAAAGTTCTACTTAATTTAACGTAATGTTTAGAAGAGCGTGTAAGAATGTAAAATAGACAATAAAACAATATTTTGTAAATACAAAAGAGGATATCTGTTTAAAAAGACATTTCTATCATTAATAGAATGTATTTAAATGGCCTTGTTTTTATTGCTCAAGCAAATCATTGAGTTGTTATAAAAAGAAAAAAATATATTATTAATCGTTATAGTAACTGTAAAATTAAATAGAGATACTTTTCCATTGTTTCTAATTTTAGTAACCTGGATATATATAAATTGTATAAGTAATATAAATATATTTGTTACTGTTAAATAGAAAAAATATATTGTTTTAAAATAAACTCAGATAACATGAAAATTTTAACATTGAAACTGCTTTTTATTTATTCAATCAACTCCTTTATCACTTAATATTGTTTTAGAAGTTTTTTTTTACAATTTGTTTTTATTTCAGATGATTATGAAAGGGGAACATTTCGTGGTAGATTGTATTCTTTTTACGATCTCGAAATTGCGTTGCATCACTGTTCTAATGATTAGCAGTGATATCTTGGACTTAAGGCGTAGGAGATGCAACATTTTGCATAGCCAATGGTGAAAAGAAGCGTGATGTGAGATGTTCTTCGAGGTAAAAAAATACCTTACGTCCAAGATAAAAGAAGGAACAACGGTTTATTATTAGGTATACAAATAGTATTTATAGTATTGCGGTTTTCTTGGTCAACTCGCTTTGAAATTAGTATAAATGTAAATACAACAATATAAGATTTCTGTGTCTACAGTTTAACAATAACTACAATAATGTACTTACAATTTAAATTAAGTGCACCAAAGAAAATTGCTCGACAATAGTATGTACTTAGTACGAATAATAAGTGATTGGTATTAATGTGACAATAAATATTTATTATTTGAATTTACAATAGATATACGAATTATAAAAAGCCCACCTAAATCCTAACTACTAATATTATAAATGCGAAACTGAGTTTGTTTGTTTGTTACGCTCTCGTAGTATAATAACTGAACCGATTTGGGTAAAAATTGGTACGGAGACAGATGAGACCTTAGAGACGGTTATAAGCTTTTTTATTAAGTAGTTTCCTCGGGCCGCGGGAAACAGCTAGTACCTAAATTGCTGCTGTAAACGAGATGTCGAGTTCGATTCTCGGGTCGGGCCGAAATTGCTTTGAGGATTTTGGAAAATGACACAGAGCAGCCCGGAATCAGAAGTTAGTGGTGTTATAACCCCGTGCCTGGGACGTTAATCCATCGTCCCCGACTGCTATCAATATAGCTGACAGTCATTGTTACAATTTGAGACGGACAGACGGATTTGAGAAAAGTCAGACACTAGGGATTGTTAGATTGGCAAAAAACCTGCCGCCCACACTATAAGAAGAAGAGGAAGTGGTGGGTAATAAATTGACTGGTCAAGGTCACCCATGTGAAACTTTGCCTGGAGGCCTTAATTTAATCTATACTAGTGTTATAAAGAGGAATGATTTTGTTTTTTTGTAGGCTTTTTACTCAAAAACTACTGAACAAATTTTAAAAATTCTTTCACCGTTAGAAAGCTACATCTTTACGAAGTGTCATAGGTTATATTTATTTTCAGAAATAATTAGGGATATCTACTATAACTTGAATAATGTAACCTAAGGTGTAAAAAAAATGTAACGCGGGCGGAGCCGCGGGCGGAAAGCTAGTTAATTAAATTAGGACCTCGCCACATTGTCCGGTTAAGCAGGTCGAATGCTGTTAGAAGCACCCTGCAAGAGGTCATGTAGAAAAAAACCCACGTAAACCACGAGATTGTAAATTGGTGGATGGATATCGGCTTTATTTATATGGGACTATTTTAGGATTGGTAGTCTATTTGTTTTGCCATTTATTTAAGCTAATAGAATAAGTATAGGATAAAAAATCATCCTGATATTGAACTTACTACGGCCAATTTAATAATTATTAGTTTTTAATATTATTGTTAGAAATATAATTGGTCCAACCAAGTATATCATTCATAATAGCATTTAGGTACGCTTGAAAGGTGTTTTTTTTCAAAGGAATTGATTTAAAATCGATATAGACTGTAAGTCCATTTTCTTTTGTGTTTTAATCTAGTCGTTTGCATTTGTTTGGCCTTAAGCATTTGATTTAACTATTTAATTGAGTTAATATAACCATGTACTTAAAAATTAAACAGAGGATATTGCAAAGACAAATTCATTAGTTCAGGTAATGAAATAAATGTGAGCCGACACGGATCAAATAATATTAATTTAGAGTATTAATTTCGAGATTATACATAGATTTTTTAAATAGATGTTGGTTGTGATTTTAATGAACTTTGCTGCTTGTAGGCACTAAGCCTTTAAAAGTTGCAAACAATACAATTACAATCAGTTTATCTTTAATGTAACGATTTCTGTTACTGTATTATTTTATTTTAATATTTTTAGTAATTAAAAAATTAAACTTTTTTCAACAACGAAATATGAAATTATTACATACATAACGGAGTCATACAACTGATAGTTACTATCCTCATTCATGATTTTATATTCATCCTATTTGTTTTATTGATATGTAGATATGTATATGATGAATGATTAAATAGGTCATTACTTTATTTATATAGCATTTAAACATAGAGAAACGTGCTTCCATTAATTGTTATAATGCATAAATTTATTTATCTAGTTAAGTGTAGTTGTAAATAAAGTGATTCATTACGCAATTGTTCCTATCAAAGGGTTAAGTAGATACATTTACATTATAATTTACCTCTTTTTGTGTGATATTCAATAAACGCTTGCCATCATAAATATTTATTTTTTATTTTAAACATCACATTTATCCCTATAAATTGGAAATTTATTAATGTTAATGTTTCATAATTTTACTGATCGCAAAGAAATTGTCAAATTTCACCTCAGAGTTGACCTCAACTATTAGAAAAGTAGCCGATTGACTATCGGGGCAAGATTTGTAATAACGAAAGTGTAATTATCCCCTGTGGCGTCCTATTCATTAATTAACAAATAGTATTTTTATTCTAAATTTAGCAATTTCAATCAACGTGCAATGCAACTATAGTTATAATGATCAATAAAGATTGCTATTACATGTTGAAGAAACGATTATAAGAAAGGCGAAATCAATAACTTACAAACATAAGGATATTGGATTTATACAGACATCCAGAATGTAAGAATTTCCTATAGCACAATTTTCAACAAGTTTGAAGCTTGATCTTTAGCTTTCATTCTGATGGTTGTACATTCTTCATACAAACTCTGGTGGCTCCAAATTAGGCAATCTTTTACCATGATAAAATAATTAATGAAACAACGAGACAAGCAGTCGCCGTTTAATGTGATGTGTTTGTCGTTAGTGAGACATTAAAATAAGTGGATCAGCAAACTACAATTTTATTCAATAATAATTATCATTAGGTCACGCACCCCAAATCTGATAAGTGTATATTCACATATCATTCCTCAGACAGCCATTAGCATAATTTTATTGCACGATCTGAATAAGAGTTTTGTCGGACTCAATTTTCAATGGACCAATATGAAAATGAATTCCGGCAGAATCGAGTTATTACGAACGAGTTTCTAAATGTGCTCCTGTTACAGACGTCCAGTTCATACCCACGGAGAAGGGGAAATATATCCTCGTGCTTCGCGGCTACACGTACTCACAAGTTGGAGGACGGTTCTTCTACTGTTCGTCGAAGCATATGGGATGCAGAGCGCGGGTTCGGCTCATGTCGGGGAAACTCGTGGCTTCCGCAGATAAGCACAATCACGCGCCTCCGTCGCATGCGCGCTGCGGTAACGGCGCCTTTGTGCAACTCCGTCCCAGAGGTCTATCCAACTTCACGGGACTATCCTCAGCTATCCTTCCATCGCCCATCACATCTCCAACCGTGGCAGCTCTAGCACTACATGCCCTCAACTTCCCAAGAATACTTCCCAAAACGGATCTCTGGCTGCGACCTCCCAACCCTGATGATAAAAAGGATTCTTAATAAGTTAAGAAAGGTTATATTGAGCAATAAATCGTTTGACATTAGTGTCGTTGTCCACTGATGTGTATTGCGTCCGGATTGTTATAACTGTTATAGAAGATACGTTTGTTAAGGAACCTTTGTGATAGTTGCTGAATGTTAATGATGCTAAGGCCTTGTATATAAAAAAGTGTTCTCCTTTTTCTTGTTTACTTATTTTATAGTAGATAAGTATTAAGCATTATATTCAAAACAGCCACATGCACTATGGCTGACTATGGCTTTGTTTCTTAATGTTATCTTGGATATCTTTTACGCTCTTCTTTACATTTAAGCCTCTTCAAGTTTATTGTACAACCGAGTTTATAAAGCCCATATCCATTGCATCTGTTAATAGGATATTTTTAAAGGTATATATTTTTTTATATGAAAAAAAAGGGTCTTAGCTTGTGCTGTGAATATTTATGTAGTAACGATACACATCAGTGGATAGTGACGTTTACTTAATAATAGACTAGATCGTTATAGAAATCCAATGTTTCTTGAATTTGTTGATCTCTAAAATGTATGTATATTTCGAAAATTTAATGTTATAAGCTTCGCTTTCAGTGATAATTCAACGCGATACGTAATTCGGTGATATTTTCTAAGTAATAATTATATGAGCCTTATTATATCTACGTTAATTCTACTTATAATTATCTACACGTTAATACTTAATATTCGTTTGTATATAAAATCTTATTTTTTAAATATAGACTGCTCCTTTATTATGAATTATATTGTGCTTAAACAATGTTGTGATTTTTATTTATTTGTATTTAAAGTAAACTTTCATACAACTGGATTATATTAATAGCAATTCCATATGTAAATCGTGTAAATCTATTTAATTTGCACAGATTTGCTCAAAATTCGCTTAAGATTCGTAGTACATATTATAAATCATGATTTATAATCTGGCACATTTTAATAATATGGCACCACAAAAAAATGTGCAGTTTCGAAACCTGGCAAGTAGCCTATGGGATTTTTTCAAACATCGTAATGACACCTTAAATTAAAATGTCTGATATCGCCAATCCACCTTTAGCAAGAGTGGTGATCAGTGGTCATGCCTTCTCCGTACCTATGAGTAGAGGCCTTTGCCCAGAAGTGGGACAATTAATACGCTGATGATGATAGCTTAGTGGTAACCACCTTGCACTAAAAGTATTAGGCTCTTGGAATCCACACAGTGTAATGCTTCATAACCATTGATCTTAAAATGGTAAAAGGAAAGTTAGGAACCGAAAAACGAGTGAAGTGTGTTATAGTATTAAAATAAAATATTGCATAATACATGTCGTTTACCAAACTTTATTGTGCTCTTGATCTGCATTTTTCATAGAAGAGGCTTTTCTGAGAATTTCTGAGACTATTGCAATACTGTATATACCTACTGACTATCTGTGTAGTGAAAAACCGTGTGAATTTCGTTCCAGCTGCAGTAGCTAATGGGAATTGTTATCTAGAACGCACGCAGATCCAATTATTTGTCCCGCAAGTTTTTTGCCATAATTTAAAGATTATTGAAATAGATGGCGTAGTGTCTGAGCAATTGGTTGCTGCGCTGCGTGTCGCGGGTTCTTTTCCCGCACGGGACAACTAAAATTGTTCCGGGTCTGGGTGTTTGTGCATGTGTTATTGAATGTTTGTAAATGCAACCACGACACAGGAGTAACTCCTTGTGTGGGGCAACGTTTTGTTAAAAAAAAAAACAATATAAAAAAATACAGATTTCGCTAAGGAGAAACTCGAAAGAATTCCAAAAAGTTTTGTTTTGTAAACTGTGTTAGCATGACATCTACGATGTTCAAACAACATATCGTTTCGGTTGCAACTATCACGGTAAACAGTTTAATGATGGATAAAACGTGCCGTAGAACTACTTTATTAGAAGATTCCTATGTTACATAATATTGGTACCTATAAAAACTATCTATTAATAAACGTTTACCCAACTTTTGGTGTGGTTCTATCGGTGCGTTTTACTTTAATCGTAATGATTAAAGTTTGTAATATATTGGTATCAAAATTTACAATCATAAAAATGCACATTATGTCATAGGTGTACGATTCTCAACGAACCGACTGGGATCCACGAGCTTGCTCGTCCACGGCTACAGCTATAGGAAAGAATACTCCTCGGGAGTCAGGATTTCATGGAGGTGTTCCAAGAGAGGCTGCCCAGCGACTGCGGTCACTGTCGACGATGAGCTGCTAAGCACCAAATATCAGCATAATCATTGACTATCGTTGTTAGTGGTACTACGAGTATTTAGTACCCCGACTCTAGTGTTATGAGAACTATGGTCTAAGACTCAGTGATTTGTGTAATTGAACTCTGATAAATCTATCATGAGGCATTATATTGAACAAACTGATTCATATTTTTATTATGCTATTGAATTCTATACACGGTGTTAATATTATTATTATATTTTGTTTGTATTGCGCGTTAGTTTTTTATTGTAATCAATCTTTATTTTCCGCAAGATAAACCGACGTAGTCTAGTCTAGTCCAGGCAGGAATTCTTTGAATGCAGACAGCACTGGATCGATCTTTGTGATTCGAGAAATGATCATTCCAGGAGTGATCTTGTCTGATGACAGACCGCTAAGCATATGATAAAATTATGATAATTACCTTCATTTCCTACATCGTTTATTGTTCAAACATAAATAACATGAATGTTGAATTTTTAGACACAGTTCATTTTTACACTACGGGTCGAGGCCAGATTGGAGTTGTGTACAATGGTCAGAAGTACTACAGGAACTACAAAGGGAGCGACGGGGTGGTGTCATGGATCTGTCGGAACAAACATGTGTGTAATCGCAGAATCAAAACCCTGGGACGTGAAATTGTCGGCATTTCTGCCAAATCACATTCTATTAAATGTATTGAGATTGATTTACAAGATTGTGAGTAGGATACAAACTTTTTGATTTGATTTTAAGAAAAATGCAAACAAAATCATAACCTATTTTGTTCTAATTTTCCCCTCTCATATCAATAAATGACGAAAGATGATGTTTAGAGGATAAAATTGTCGTAAATACGCCATCCTTAGGCCATTTTGTTAATTTCTGTGGCAGGATTAGAACAAAATAGGTTACGACTTTGTTTACATTTTTCTTAAAATCAATTGGAACAGACTATAGTGCGATCTTGTTTATTTTAATTCACAGGCTATCGCTCTTAGCCACAGTCCTATGATTTTGATCTCTTCTGTTGTACCAAAGCAATACAAGTTTATAAATATTCCTGTAGATTAAACAATGGAAGTCTTATTTTTTTTTTCTTCATGTGTAAGCCGAATTACAAAACAAATGATATTTTACTACAAAAAAAATATCATAAACTTTTTTGTTAGTTAATGTTCCTTGTTAGTCACAGTAGTTAATCACAGTGTATATTTTAGGTATATTTATGTCTACATTTAGTAGGTTTATATATATACATATAGTATGTATATAATGTTCCATATGTCCTATCGATTTCTATAAGAAAATATTCATGGAACTAACTTCGATCAGAGAGTTTAAGATCTGTTATCGATATTATATTGACTGTTTAAGTATAATTAATTACATTGTTTTTGTAAATGAGTGTATTTTTGATTATAACTCAAACTGCGCCAACGTTCTTTGACGTGTAAAAGTGATGAACAATTTCATTTCATTACATAGTGTCATCGACATAAATCCTTTTTATAATATAATTGTTTTTTTCTTTACTGTCAATGTCATAATTACGCTTTTGTTTGCCATCTGGAAAAAATACAATTATAATATCGAATGATTGATTGATTGATTGAGCCGGGGTTTTTCTTACTAAATAATTAAGAAACAATAATACAGACACAATCCCTTACAACTGGGTGACGCAACTTGTACAAGCCCTGAAGATACTAACGAATAACGGCCCTAATAAAAAAAAACAATAATATTACAAAAAGGATTTATGTCGATGACACATAGAAATTAGAAAAGAAGCTTGTTTTGCATTTATCAAATAACAGAATGTCAGTATTTTAAATAAACCGTAATCCAAGTTTTAGGCACGGTAACATTCTTCACGACGATGCGAGGACAAGTTGGTGCAGAGTTTGAGGGAAGAAGATTTCACAAGAATTACCAAGGGAAGGGGGATGTGGTGTCCTGGATCTGTTACGGAAGATTCTGTAACCGTAGGATCAAGACACGAGGCCATTACGTCATCGACGTGTCTCCTAGAGGTCATTCAGATGATTGTATGGTATTATATTCAGAAAACAACGTCGGTGGTAACAATATCTGTTATAACTAAGGACAGGCTGGTTACCTCAATGGTTAATAATATACAACATGTTTTTTTTATACTATTTTCTATCATAAAAGTAGCCTTAGTTAATCTTATAAGATCAACTATCCGCTACTGAAAGTCCCATTAAAATCGAGAGAGTAGCCATTTCGGAGATTACCCAGAATACACAGACATGTGTGAACGTTGATGTGAATAAAGTAAAAAGCTGTTCTTGTAACATTACAAACAGACACTTCGATTTTATTTATTCGATAGAACATGAAAGAAAAGTACCTAAGACAATTTGCAAAGGCCTGTACATTTATTTCAGCCAAGTTTAGTTTCAGCAAACTATACAGTTAAAAGTTTAGAGTTCTTCTTTGGTCAATTAATTTTATTTAAGTTATTTGACTACGTTAGTAGTAGTTTATTCAATTCTCATTTTTGTTTTATGACTTTTGAGAAATAACAATCGTGATAATCGTTTCAGTGATCTCTTAAAAGTTTACGTTTTAATTATATACCAAAAAAATTTTTTTTACTCTTATTGCTAGAGGTAATATATAAATTTATTATAATTTTCTAATAAATTATTATACAAAGGTGAAAAATATTGTGATGGTGATATTTAAGTTACATGCGTAGTGACGTAGAAAGTCTAAATGACGAATGTGATTGACTGTTAATTGATCTCTAAAGTTGTGGTGCATCTAATTTAATGCTGGTGTTGTAAAGAAGAATAGGCGTCAATGTACAGACTATTAAATGGCATATACACGCAATTGATAGCACTTTTTTTAATGATATTGAAATGACTGTTAGAGCTGCATATGATAAAAAGACAATTATTTATTGCTTTATAGTCGGGGACAAATGAAGGACAAGTGGTCACTGCAAGTTGCATACTTTTATTACACGATGTATAGTTTATCTATTCATTATTAATAGCTCTGTTACAGACAAAAGTACTGAAGGGCGGGCATGTTGGTGGCTGTCTTTCTTTACTAAAATTATGAAATGAAGTTGCCATGTAAGACGAAGGTAAAGTTAGGAAAGCAAATTATAATCTTCTAGACGTAAATTATGAGTATGTTTTCAGCAAGTTTCATAACGACGACGAAGGGCACCACCATGCTATTATACAACGGCATTCGATACTCCAGGAACTATCAGAACCGCGGCAAGGTATCATACCGGTGCAACAAGATGGGATGCTTGGCTCGCGTCACTACATTCAACAATGAAATTATGACGGTTATGAACGAACATAATCATGGCGAATGATTTCCTTAATCTTCTTGATATCGCACGCTCAAAAATAGACCGAATTATTACAATTTAGGTCTAAAATGAAAATTTTACCAAAATATACCTTTTAACGTAATCATGTTTTTTAATTTATATTTCGAGCGTGTGACTGACAATTTTACATGTACTTATTCTGGTTCTGAGTGTTTGTGCGTCTTATAGACCGCGAGCCACGAACAGATTTTGATGACGAATAACCTCCCGGGCGAAAACGCGAAAACTTGAAAGATGCTTAAGATAGTTTAATTATGAAGCCAGTGAACGTCAGCTGCGGCTTGCCTCCTAAGTATGTAAAAAAAACAGTAATTTTCTCCCGAATCAAATAAATATGTCAAATAGTAGTTAAAAGAATAACTTATAGAAAACAACATAATCAGCTTACTATATAGGGTGGTGGATTATACGTCAGCTGGTCATGCGAACATGTAAAAAATGTTAAAAAAATCAGTGATTTATCTCGATTGAAATATGAATCGGATGATAGCTTATATGCTATTATGAATAAAAGATAGTCAGCTGTTGGCCTGAAAGTTGTATACAGGCGCCATACGGAAGAATCTATCGCCTGTTTAAACGCACCACCTTCACTAGGCTTCATAATAAACCTATCTTAAGCATCATACGAGTTTTTGCCCGGGAGGAAATCATTGACAAAAAATTGCGCTTAGCTTGTAGTCTATTACATAATGTATGTAAACGGACCTACGATACAGGAAAATTTCTTAGGGTCAGATTAGCTTGTAAAATATTTGGTAAACTGAAAACCTACTTAAAATTAGTTATACCAAAATATAATATATGATAATAGCGATATGTCATTTAATGGTGTTAAATTATATTTGTATCCCTGAACCTCAAAAAGTCTGTATTTACTAAAAGTGTATTATGAGCACTGTGTTTTTAGGGTTCCGTAGTCCGACAAGGAACCCTTATAGTTTCGTCATGTCCGTCTGTCTGTCCGCGGCATAGCTCTGAGGTTCTTGATACCTACTAGAAAGCTGAAATTTGGTATGGATATGTATATTGATCACGCCGAGAAAGTGGTAAAATAAAATTAAAAAATATTTTTTTTAGGGTAGCTCCCAAACATGTAAAGTGGGAATGATTTTTTTTTTCACGCGTTACTCTACGTTTGGTTAGATAGGTCTTTCAAAAATATTAAAGGTGTGTGAAGACAATTTTTCGGTCAAGCGAGCCATTTGCGAAATATCTAGCTTTTAAGTGCAAATTTTTGTTCGATATGAGCATCCCCCCCTCTAACTTTTGAATGGCACTACCTAGAAATGTGAAAAAAATCACAGACTTAGCACATGGAATGAACTTACAAGGAAAACTATCATGGCTAAGTTGACTTAACCGGTTACCGAGTTGTAGTCGACTAACTAACTCCTACTACGGAACCCTACTGCGCGTGGCCCGATACGCACTTGGCCGGTATTTTTTGTGTTAGTTTTTTTTATTTCACTATAGAAAATTTTTGCTTAGATAAAGGTCTTTTTTTAGATTATAAGTTGATCTCATTTGAATTAGTTTAAGTGTTAGAAAATATCGAGGACAAAAGATATAGGGTGAAAAAATATGTTATACGAGAATATAGCTGTAGATATACTTATGAATCAAGTTCTTTGCTGTTGATTATTTGTAAAATGTTTTACCCCTTTATAATTAGTAATATAAGTTGGTACGAATAACATTAGATACATTATTTATATTATCCGAGTTTTCGCTCATATACAAAGTTTTACCTTATTAAACAGAAAAAGACATTACGTAAGTATCGTAGAAACTGTAATGAGTTCCTGATATTTTTTTAATGATTTCATTAACGTCGTGAATTTTTTTCAGAAAAATCACCTTTTTTTGGTATTTCGGTAAACCTCAGCTGTGTGTTGGTTCTTACAGGTATTGCCGGATCGGTGTCCGAGGGGCTGTGACTAGATGGAGGTGTACTATGGTCTTGTACCAATTGATTTTACGAAAAATTTAAACAAAATCATAACCTATTTTGTTCTAATTCTCCCACGTAGATAAATAAAATGGCATTGAATGATGTCTAGAGCATGAAATTGACATAAAAATGCCATCCTTACGGCATTTTGTTAATTTCCGTGGTAGAACTAGAACAAATTAGTTACGACTTAGTTTACATTTTTCTTAAAATCAATTGGTACAGACTTTAGACAACCACTTGGTTGCCAGGCTAAAGTTACAACCTTCCAGGGTGTCATTATGGAGTGAACACTCATAACCATCAGCCACCAGCTCAATATCTGCCGTTATGTACCTTATATGAATTTACTTACGCATTACAAGATCAATGTATGCAGCTTCATTCATGATCTCAGTTCTATAGTAGGTACAATGAGAATTTAATTGAAAAAAAAAAAACTGATAGAAACATCCAAAAGATGAATGAATTTAAAATATTATTATTTTTAAAGTTATCATCGCCCGGATTTAATACACATAAAACATAAGTTCTAGCACTTCAGAACACTGGTTGTGAAAGATTTTTTTAATCCAGTTTAGTAGTTTCAGAGATCACACTCAAGGTACAAACTGATAAACTTTACCTTTATATCGAGAATATTTAAACTATATATTTATAGTGAACCAAAAACTTTGGATCCCCTTTAAAGAATATTGCGCACATGGAAACGTGTAAATTTTGGTATAGTTAAAGTATACGTGGAGAAGATGTGCTTATAAAAAACGAATTATATATAGTCGAATTTCGACCAGTGGGTGAACATTAGTAGACATTTTGACCAGTCAAGTCTGAGTTGACATTTTAACATATATTACTAGATGAATTTAGGTTCACTGTAAATATGTAAATACTAAAAGGTTTCCTAAAGATGGATAAGTAACTTTTGATATGTATGATTTGTTTGTTGTAGGTCATAAGGCAGCATTCCGCAAGTCTAGTCGTGGTAATCGAGTCCTTACGATAGGGCGCAATCGTTTCAAACGAGAGAAGGTACAGGGTTTTAAAACGAGATGGATTTGCTGTAGGGTTCACAGCGGATGTCGTGCTTCCGTCACTACTATTGATGATGATATTGTTAAATTTTTCCGTGATCACAATCATTTATAATACATAATAATAATTCGTGTTGCTTGACCACAAGCCCGCAACTTTGGCGTATTTCCCCAGAAACGGGAGAGATAAAAATCTAATAAAAACATAATAATAATAAAAATCTGTATGTAAATGTTTTTTTTTGTATTGTTTGTTAAAATATTTAAAAAATGTAAATAATATGTTTTAAAAATAAATGAACGGAATAATAATAATAAATTTTATTGTCACACCATTTATGAAACATTGTTCAGTGGGTAATAAATGTAAATTTTTATTTGAATTGACTTGCATTTGAACTTTCCAAGCTAAATTATGTTTTATTAAGACACAGACACAAAAGTGAGTAACTAACTGCCGATATTTTTTTTTATTTCAATCTTACTTGGTAGCAAACAGAGCGAATCGATGTTAAATGAAGGAATATTCAAGAAAAATAATTCTGTTGCCGACTGTCGCAAAGCTACTGGTCTAAAGATGGTGTGTGTGTGTGTGTGTGTTTTCTTTCCTTACTAATTTTATGTAAATATTGATTATATAGTTAACAATGAAAGTTTAGAAATATATATAACAAAATTGAAAATTATATTCAACGGCAAATGTCTCTATAGTCTTGAAGAACAGTTCAAGCCAATATTGATGTTGATGACTGTTCTCTTCTTCCCATTTTTTAGGATCTGAATCAGATGTATCAGAACATACAGAAGAATATTATTTTGCTACAAGCACACGTGGAAATCCAGTACTAGTGTTATCAGGCTATCGTTTCAAACTGATGAAGGCAAGCGGGAAGTACAAGCGATGGATATGCATCAAAACTAGAGAGCGGTGTAACTCGTTTATCGTCACGGAGGATGAGAATATTATTAAAATGAACATACGACATACTCACTGATTAAAAATTTAATCTACTAATATAATCAAAACTAGTGTTGTGAAATTTAAATTTTATTTTTCATGGAATAATTAATCATCTAACTATATGGTGGATTGAGATATTGATCGGTTGATATTATTACTGGCAAACAATTATTATTAGTAGATAAAAAATAGTATTTACATAACCAACAAACTGCATTTACCACTGTTTGTACAAATATGAATGTTTATTTATTGAAAATTATTTTCAAATAATAAATTTGTTTTTATTAAATATATCGTTTCAGTTGGATCTTTATTACGTATTTGCATGAAACAGGTATAAAAATGCCGAAAAAGCGGATTGCCGATAATCCATTCCTTTCAATCTTTATTTTTTTATACACTATGTTTTTCTAATTTTATTTTAGTTAGTTATTTATGAACTGTTAATTTTTAATACTTGCGTACGTAGATTGAACTGTTGCTCCTATTTTCCAGGGGCGTCTGTGAATCCGCTGGTTTTCGGGATCACAAAGTTTGGCAACCCCATAATTACTTGGGGCAACTATCGGTTCATCAAAAAACTAGCCCGACGTGTGAAAACTTGGTGGGAGTGTACAGCAAGGAAGTCAAGTGGCTGCCGATGCGTGGCTGTGACTGTCAATGATCGCCTGGTCAAACTGAACGGGTGGCACAACCATTAGTATTGGTTCATTCAATTTCCAAAGTATGGAATATAAAGGTTCTGCAAAGAATATTTAAAGACAATGGTATCGTGTTTGGTACAAAAGTGACATTTATTATTGGTTTCTATAGAAGTTTTATAGTGTTTGTTATACATTTGTAGTCGTAAGGTGTGGACTGCCAGATATTGGTTGTCCACCGTGGTTGTCAAGCCTCTTTATTGTCTAGTGGTGGCAACATCGCCTTGGCACCAAGAAGTACACAGAAACGCATGTTTTTCATGAATGCTTGTCTAATTGAAGTCTGTGGAATACCAGTGTTGAAAACGGGCCGAAGAATTGTGACAATCAGATTAGGAATTTGACTAAAATCATTTTAGTTACTGGTTTTTGTTATTTGATTAAACACATATTTCAATGATAGAGCATTTTTCAAAAGATTTTAAATTTGAAAATTGTTCTATCATTGAAAGCTGCTGTGCTGTCACCACTAAACAAATGACGCGACTAGAAATAGAAGTAGTTAATTAGTTGTTATAAATATAAATATATCTACAAGGATACCCTATACCTATAGAGATAGTATTTAGACATAGTCACAGTAAATAGTTTATGGTCATAAGTAACTTGTTAAAAGTATCGTAAAATTTATGTTAGAAACATGTAAAGTCTCTTTAATAAACATCAACTCAGAGACTAAAAAAAATATATAGTCGGTTGGATTATGTGACACGTAAATAACCTTATCTATTCATAATTTTGTAAATGTAATAATCTTTTATTTAATTAATTCTTTGAGAATGTTCCAAATCTCTCTCTTTAAGTAACTTACGATAATAGATACATCTATCTATGTATCTCGTACAGAGAGCTGTGTCCGCCACTACCAACGAGGTGGACGTCTCAAAGTGACCACGACGCTCTGCCAAGAGCTATACGAAAGAGAATAAGATCTATGTATCTATCTATTCTCGTAAGTTACTTAAGGATCTCTCGTACTGGGACTAACTACTTTTTCCATATAGTCTACTAATATTTTTTATTCGAAAGTTTGTAAGGAAGTATGTATGGATTTGCCTGAAAAAATCGCCTAGATTAATACATAGGAAACTTTTTATCTTGGTGCACAAAGTAGTTTCTTTACGATGCGGGTGAAACCGCGGGAAACAGCGATTTATTTAAATAAAGTATTTTACCTTTGTGGTAATAACTAAAACATAAGAATAGTTCCAACCATCAAAGATAAGGCCGATTGAACATGAAGAAAAAACTGTGATTGGATTATTATTTTTACGCTCTGTTAACACTTTGATTGATAGGAAATGATGACTACGTTATCCAAAACATGGTTAAAGTTGTCAATAATTCCTATAGTTTATGCATCAGAATGTGTGAAATGACTGACCGACTTTATAGTAGCTGGTTATAAAAAAAATGTATGTGAAAATTGTATTGGCTAGATAGAAAAATCAAAGTTTTATTTAATATATTATGTGATTTCATCATATTTTTTTAATATTATGTTGTAAACCTTATTATTAAAGTACCTAACTTAGACAAAATATTTTTTTACACTCCTTATGTCCATTAAATAATAGGTATGTTTTTATTTAACCATTGTGAATAATCAAATAAAACTAATTGCATACACTAATCTACTTCTTGATGCAATTAGTTTTTATTAAAAAAAAACCCTGAAAATTGCACAGTTGAGTTTTGAGAGTGGTATATAATTTGCATGGATAAGTAGGTATAAATCTATAGTTGCTATGAAAATGGTAAATGACATTACTAATATATTTCAGAGCCAAAATTTGATTTGTCACAACGAGGAAATTTGGTCGTCCAAATAGGACCGTGGCGGTTTAACAAACACGCGTGCTGGGGCTCCAAGGTTCGCTGGACTTGCATCAAGAAAAAGAATGGATGTACTGCAGCCATCACCACTGTTGACAACGTTATTGTCAAGACTCTTGGCAAACATAATCATTAATTGCTTTATGAAGGTTACAAATTCTCTTTTATTGGTGATTTTTATCTGGGTTCCTATCGAGGCATTTATCGATTTTTGCCATACAGTCATACAAATTTGTTAACTTTAACCCTGATACTTGTGTTAGAGAAATAGGGTCAGTTCATCCTTTATGGTTAATATGTCAAATCAATCGCTCGCAATCCGGCTAATATTTATTATCACATGTTATAGTAAGCCTTATGTAAGATCTTTAATTAGAAACACCCTGCATCCTTGTCATTTAATGAAAGTCTTCTAACTGAAACTCGTTTGACATGGACAGAAAAAAAGTATTATTAGAGTAGCTATGATTTGGAACATTCCATGATATAGAGTACAATTTCTGAAGCGACGTAGGTAATTTTTTTAGAATCTCAAATGGTAACTCCATTACCACGTATACTGTACACTTATTAATCAATAATAGTATCCATGATTTAGTACCTAGAGTAAATGTGTAGAGTTTATAAACTTAGATACATTTTAAAGAGATGTTGTATTGTTTTGTTTAATATACAAAAATATGTTAAAGATCTTCCATTAGCAAAAATCTAGAATAAGACTGTAGGGTTGCCACTGATCACTAAATACAATAACCGTTAAAGATGCGAAACGATTAAAAGAGACAAATATATTTAGCGGTAATTATACTTAAGCGCGTGATCGACGGGCGAGTAAGACCGTGGTTTTAAATACCGACGAACCTGGCTCGCGGCTCGTTGGTGCTGATCGATTAGCAAGCAAAACAGTCGCAAACATGTCTTGTTCCGAGTCTGAAGCCTTGTGTTATCTCGCCATAGGATATTACGCAGTTATGAAAAAAAAAAGAAAACGCCCTAAAGTTTGGGTTAAAAGTTGGATTGAAAAAAGGCAAGCTTTGTCACATACCCATTAATTCAAGAATTGGCAGCAGAGCCACTTGATTACCAAAATTATCTGAGAATGTCTGAAGAATCGTACAACGAGCTGTTATCTTTAGTTGTTGTTGTTATATGCTGCAAGCCTTATTTGCTTTGTTTTTATACTCGCTTGATTTAGTTTGCCATAAACAGGGACAGTCTCGAAAGGCATTTATAAATTGTATTATAAAATCGTGACTGCAAGTACGTAGATCCATTATTGTGACACGGACTGAGCACGCACGTTACGAAGTTTGTAGTAGGTAGGTAACAGCTCTTCTGGCGCACATCCGTCCTCTAGCGCTGTCGCCGAAAAGTGACGGCTCGGCTCGCCGGCCGTGATCGACACGCGGTTTTGCATGGCGAGCCGAGTAAAAAATATAGCACGACGACGAGCCGCGAGCCAGGCTCGGCGGTATTTAAAACCGTGGTTTTGCAATGATACACCGGCGAGCTTTACCGACGAGCCATAAAACCGCGGTCTTACTCGTCCGTCGATCAGGCCCTTTAGAGAGCAGTGATGCAAGTCGGTCTAATATCAAAAATATTGCCACTTTATGGGCAATAAAACGATTTGAAAAAAAAAAATGTTCGTCAAAGTGTCTCTACAATTGAAATCATCGAAGTACAGAAGGATGATATATGTAGGTCACAACTTGATTTTTGAGATGTTCTGATGAGCTTCTAATTTGCGTGAACTATTGAATAGGCAATACTTAAACATTTTAAATGATCCATGGCCATTTAAAGCTGAAGTGATGACGATTTTTTTAATTTGGCCATGTATGAGTGCTAGGCTCAATGTTCTAGCAAATATTTGTCAAGTAATTTTAGTTATTTGGGTACCTATTTAAAAGTGTGCTCTAGTTATTTTTAAGTGATATTTGACTGCTGTTTAGTTTTACAGCATAGACGTTAAGTTTTAGAGTTGTTAGCGAGCTAGACGTTTGATCCCCTAAAGTTCCTTAATGTTTGATAAAGAAAAACAAATGTTTCGTGCAAAACGCGTGATAAGATTTTTGTTATAAAATTTAATAATCAAGTGATATTGAGTAATAAAAAAGTTCTGCTGGTTAGTGTTATATTGATATTAATTTGAATTTTAGAATATTAGTGACGTACTAGGTAACTATGTGTAACAATTTACAGTTTGATGTCACATTTTTTACACAGTTTTGATACATAATAAACTGTTATGTATTTAGTAAAATAGTTAAAATTAAATGTACGTAAAAGTGTGAAATTAATTCCCTAACTTTAGGTAACTTATGTAAGTTTTTTTGGTGCTTCGATAAACGATAATAAAGTCACCTAATAGTGGATTAAATGACATTTAAGTAGGACTTAAAATATAGTGAATTTCCAGCAGTGATTTGATGATGCCACAATACCATTAATATTTTTAATTTGAATTCCTTCAAAGTCTGGTTACGTCACTAATAGAGTAAGGTACGCATACAGTAAGATTTAGACTCTTAGATTATGTAGGATCGTACATAATCATAGTAATTACGCTTTAATACTTGTATTTACGATAAAATGTTTCATTTTGATGCTAATAAATATTTCATTTACGTATAATTTGCTTTTATTTTTTAATATAGTTCCAGTCAAATGCTGAAGCTACTAGTAATTGTCTTACGGCTTTTATTAATGAATTAATGAAGCGTAGATTTGGGTACTACAGTTATAAAAAAGTAATGTTAAATTCCTATTAAGCAAAGGTACAGAGAGTATATTATTATTAATGGTTATTAGAGAACGATCTCATAACAACTGACTTAAGTATAAAGCCATTAGAATTACGCCTGAAGCCGTACTTACTGACAGGTAGATCGCAAAAATATGCTAAATTAGTCTTTATTTTGAAGAACTGTATTGTGACGTCTTATAATCGTCAAATTACCTGGCCTAATTCTGGCGCCACTCCAGGAACCATCTACAGATTCTCACTTTATACGGGTACGCCCACATTTGCTTTACCTATATATTTGCATGTGTGTGTGTGTGTGTGTATGTGTGATTTTTTGAAATTTAATGTTATTTATTAAGAATCCACGGAAGACTTTTATATATATATATTTTCTAAAGATTATTTGTTACTCACGGCCAGGCACTAACATTATAATAATTTTCAGATCTGAACCCTGTATTCGCACAATCACAGCGAGGTAACCCGGTCATAATGATCGGTCAGTACCGCTTCAACAGAGTCAACAAATACGGCAGCAGAACCAGATGGGTATGCGTCAAAGCCAAAGCTGGTTGCAGAGCATCCCTCCATACCATGGATAACGCCATAGTCCGAGTATGGGGGTTCCATGACCCATTAGCCCACACTAGTGCGAACAGATTCTAAATCGATACAGAAGATCGGAATCGTTGCCGGGCTATCGCCGCTGAGGCCCCAGATTTTAAGACATGTCTCGTTTTTGCAGTAAATATGCAATAATTCTAAGCACGTAAGATATTGCATCATTGCGTAGATATAGGCATTTTTCCTATTCTGAAACTGTGCCTGTGCATCCAGTTTCAGACACTAAAAATTGGCGGCTTGATCACACCACTAGACTAATCGGTCGAAATCTAGGGAAATTTATTTAAATTCTATCATGACTTTAATGATGCGCTAGGTATTTGGCATAATTTGAGACTTAGATTTTATTGTATTTATAAAAACTTTATTAATGTGAATGTGAAGATCTTTAAGTAAGCTCTGTTATTGATATAGGATCGGAAAACAGATCAGATCTCAGATCTAGCTTCAAAATAAAGATATCGGTCTTAACTAGGACTAAATCCCGTAGGTATATGTTTCTAACGTAGCGTAAGAGAATCGTTTGTTAATTACTTTAATTAATAACGATCAAAGTCGAGACATGACTTATCCTGCATTCCCAGAAGTTGTATCAAAAGCAATACTTCTCGAATCAATGGAAATATGACAAAAGGTGCTTCCCGACAGATATTGCTTGTTGCAAAAGTTTAAATATTGAGGCTTTTTTTCGGTGGACGAAATCAAATGAAATATGATTGAAATTTATATTTTAAGCAGTATTTTATTAAGTTTGAGGGTGGGTTTAGTAGATAAGTGTTACAATATAGTTATAAGATGAAACTGTAGCATCGACTAACTTCAGCAGTATAAGCTCTCGCACTACAGTTACTAACATAAATATTACTTAGGTTTCGGTGGTGGATAAAATAGAGAATCTTTTATTCAGTATTTAATCATGAGTAATGTTTATCTTCAATAGTTTACTACTTAAGATAAGATTACACGTGTATAATTTATGATTTTTTACGAAGTCGTTTCATTAAATCCGTAACCCTATTTCCTAAAAGTTTTTTAAATTTATTATTAAAATGACTGGAATGGTCAATTTTTCAGAGATAACTTCATTATAACTCGAAATGACATTTGTTTTGATGTTTTTCTGTTATAATTTTGTTATGTTCAATTTTGTGTTGCAGTCCACAAGGTGTACACTAGTAGAGGTACTATTATGCTCAAGGTTGGCGACTACAGGTTTACTAGAGGTGCGACCACCGGTCCTAAATCTAGATGGCAATGCGCTACGAAAACTAGGACCAAGTGCAAAGCTAGCATCACCACTATTCACGATCTGGTTGCAAAAATGTATCTGGAACACAACCATTAAGAGCTCTTTTTATTAAAGTTAAAGAGTAAAAGGTTACAGAACTTAAAGTTCTTTGATATTTGACTGCGAGTTTTGCATTGTTGAGTTCTTGAATAAAATTATTTACATTTTGCAATACGATTTTATTTATTATTTACTCTAATCGTAAGCTGTCTTTTTACCTTCGACAAAAATATTTTTTGAAATTATTAAGTTGGTCTCGAGTCCAGAAAGCTTTTTTATTATTTAAATATATTTTTTTTTGTATATACTTTTCAGTTCAATGGCTGCATACTGACAGAGGCACGGAGATGCTCCTACTGGAAGGTTATAAGTTCTCTAAGCACTACGCAGTCGGAATAAAAACTAGGTGGCAATGCTCATTAAAAACTAGAACAAGATGTAAGGCAGCTATCATCACTATTAATGACCAGGTTGTAAAATTGTATCCGGAACATAACCATGATTAATGTTGTTTCAACAAGTTTAATAATAAAAAAAATACGTTGACTTAAAGTTTTAATTAATTATTGACTGATATTTATTAAACGTTCTTATTTACAGTAAAAGCTATCTTTTATTTACAGTGAAAAAAATACATGATTTTCTTATAATTTAAAAATATATATTTAAAAGTGAAAAAAAAAATACAAATCTAATGGAAATTAAAAAAAAAAAGGTTAACTTGTTTTCTAATAATGTTTGATGTTGCTTTTGGTTACGGTATTGCTAAATTATAACCCGTTTTGACTTTATTTTGTCTAACGCTACTGAATTATTGTTTTGTTATTTTTAGTGGAAAAAATACTAACCAAGCGAGGTGCAACTATTTTAGTGGCTAACGGGGAACACTTCTACAAGCAAAACGCACGCGGCTCCCGAACACGTTGGCACTGTGCCTGGAAATCGCGCTTGAAGTGTAAAGCTGCCATCACGACAGACGGAGACACCGTCATCAGAACGTATTTAGAACATACACATGATAAGTATAGTTTTGACACTGATGTTACGATCGGAGTATTACAAAAAAGAGTTTTGGAACATCGGGTAGTTTGAGCCATTTGTAACCATCAACGAGTGCGGCATTTGACATAGTGTGAGTTACTATGGAAAAGGAATGAAGAAAGCCAAAATTTGTAATACTACAAAATGAGTCATGTACACGTATTGTGTACGCATAAATCATTAGTATTTATAAAGTCAGTAGTCACAATTATTTTGACTTTTGTGTAGAATACATAGGTAATCAAGTGAAGTAAATATTCACTATAATAATACATATATGAGACATAAAATAATAATACATAAATACACAGATTGCACTAGGAACTGTGAACTAATCAACAGAATATTGATTTAGCGGGGAAAGGAGAATAAATGGTAGATGAATGATTATAATCGGATGAGTTTTTCAGAAGTGTATACTGATTGATGAAAGTACGATAGTGACGATTTGACCAAATATGAGTTAGCAACTTGATTCGAGCCACCCCAGTTACTAACTCCAATTCAAAATTAGTTTATTCAAATTAGGCTGAAAATCAGCAACACACAGCCCCCAAAATGTTTCTTCCCTTCACTTAGGTTTCGACGGAGGACAAAATAGAGAATCTTTTATTCTGTAAATAATGATAAATTGATTTTATCTTCAATAGTTCACTTATGTGTGTGTATTAGATATTTATGTTTTTTTTTATAATTGTTTTATTGACTCCTTGGCCTATTTCCAAAAACCTTCAATTTCTTTCTACTATGAAAGAAGTGGTTCTTATCGTTAAACAATTTTTTTCAGAGATAACTATATTGAAACTTGGTATGAGTTTTTATTTTGACGTTTCTGTGGTACAGTTATGTGATGTATAATTTTATTATGCGTTGCAGTCCAGACGGTGTACACTAGTAGAGGTACTATTATGCTCCAGATTGGCGACTACAGGTTTACTAGATGTGCAACTTCAGGTCCTAAAACCAGATGGCAATGCGCCACGAAAACTAGGACCAAATGCAAAGCTAGCATCACCACTATTGACAATCTAATTGCAAAAATGTATTTGGGGCATAACCATTAGGAGTTCTTTAAAAAATAAAGAGTCAAATGTTACAGAACTGAAAGTTTTTTTAATATTTGACAGCCAGTTTTGCATTGCAACTATTTTACATTTTGACATCGAAATTGTTTTTTATTCACTTCGAGCATATTATTATATTGTATTTTTATCTTACTTTTAGGTTGGTTATTGCTTTATATTTGTAGGATGTAAAATGTTCAGTTAGAAGGTTGTGTATTTATTGATAGAGATACGGAAATGCTCCTTCGAATAAGTTACAACTTTTCACTTGAATCAACAACTAGGTGGTTGTAGTCGGAACATAGCCAATAACTATTATTGTTTATTGAAAGGATATTAATTTTTGTTATAAAATATTTAATGTCATAAATAAATATCAGTTTGATTAGAAACACAATAAGGTTATTAATACAATTAAAATATTTTTGTACGCTGAAAAAATCAATATATGCAAATTTATTAGATATGCTATTGCACGAATGTCATTAATTTTAGCACATAACACATTTTGTTTGTCATTTCTAAGGTTTGTTATTTGTTGTTTTTAGTGGAAAAAATACTTACAAGGCGAGGTGCAACTATTCTGGTAGCCGGCGGGGAACATTTTTACAAGCAGAAAGTACGAGGTTCCCGAACACGTTGGCACTGCGCCAGGAAAACCCGCATGAAGTGCAAAGCTGCTATCACGACACTCGGGGACACCGTCATCAGGACCTATTTAGAACATAGCCATGACAAGTTTACTTTTGACAGCGATCTTTCGATTGGTGTATTACGAAAACAAATATTAGATCATTTGGTAATGTAAGCTGATGTGTTATGTATTTGTTACTACTTAGACTTGTTTAGCTAAGTTTACACTATGACAGAAATTGCGCCGTAAGGTCATTTTTTTATACTGTTCATAATCAAACAGTTTCTTTAGGATACCGCTGTTGCGACACTTTTCTCGTGTCAAAATTAATGTCTCACATTTGTTTACACACAGAAATTCGCTAAATACAATGAGATACATAGATGTCGTAGTGTAAACCTAATTTTACATTAATCTGTATATTGCTACGGTAAGATGACGTTGCACCCTTTTTAAACGTAATGCGCATACGATGAAGTGTGATACTTGGTGTTGTTAGGAGAAGGAATGCAAAAAAATCTTAGGCTACGTCCGCATAGATAGGCGGCTAGCTTAGCGCCTAGGCTTGCATTCTGGCTACTTGCTAGGATACACTGTAGGCCGCACTGAGAGGTGGTTGGTGTGGTGGGTCGCTAGGTGTGTTGGTCATTTGCTTGTCGGCACGTTGACACGATGTCACATGATTGATGTGTTTTTGCTCAAAAATGCCTCGCGCCTCGCGGTCAAAAACCAACTCGTTTGTTTACTTGGATACACGCTTAGCGACAAGCTAGACATCAAGCACGCAGTGGTGCCGGATGCGAACATTCAAGAACTCTCGTTTTACTAAATGACTCGCTAAGCTCTAGGCGCTAAGCAAGCTGCCTGTCTGTGCGGACATGGCCTAACCAATAAAATTACATAATACATACATTTTTCTTGAATTATGGTAGAGTTGTTGCGACCCTTAGGTACCACTAATGCATAAATTATCTTTCGATAGATTAGCTTACTTACAGCTAATTTTCAATAACCCATCTAACCCGAAGATTTTCTTATTAGAGATAGAATTTTGACAAAAACTAAATCAATTTGATTTCGTTGCGTAGTGTAGACAATAAATTTAGATAGGTACATCATAAATCGTATGAGTTTTTCACACGTGATTAATGAGTGTTGTGATAAGATTATGATAATGTTTTCACCAAATGTTAAAATTTACTTTATACGCTTAAAATTCACTTTAATTTACATTTTAATTTAGTTATAATGATAACCATTTATGCTTTTGATTATCTCGAATTAAATGTATACATTTTGTAATTATTGTTTTTTTGTCCGATCAAGGCGTATCAAAAATTGACAGACAGACATGACAGGTTGTGGTTTAAATACTAGGAGCAAGTTTTTGGCTAGATTAAATCTAGCGATATTAACATAATGACAGGTAATCATGTATTACAAGCTTCGCAGTTGGAGTGTGGTGTGTTTCAATCAAACTGTTAACTGTTAAAAGTTAACTGGCGTTTGAATTTTACCACGGTTCATTTACTTATAAGCCTTTTGCTTCATATACCTAGTACTCGTATCGGTTGTAGGACTTATATCGTACAATATACTTACATAACGATTCCTCTCGATGAGTTGAGTGGTTGAGTTTTCACATACATGTACCCTATGCCTGTAAACTAATGTGGGCTGAGGATGCATTCAAATAGCAAATAGCCTCCATGAATGGCGATACCGAAATGTAGTATATATAATGTAGTATACCGAAGTGCGCAGCCGGCCCGCACACATTTGCTAACTGGCTAATATTTTTAACACTAATATATTTTAAAATTAATGAATTTGATTAATTCCTTATTCAATGTAAGATGTATTAACAATTTAAATAATTATATTTCTAGTGAAAATGATTACTTCAAACAGGGGCACTCCGATGCTACTGGCTGGCGGTATTCGTTTCTACAAGGAAAAAACTTTTGGCCCTAAAATAAGATGGCAGTGTTCTTTCAGAAAATTGTACAAGTGCAAAGCTTTTATAAGAACCGTAGAAAATCATGTTGTGTGCAGTAATCTTGGACATAACCACCACAAACCTTATTCGTGATAATTGATAATAGATGTTTTGTATTTCGTAATATCAGGTTAGATAAGCATAGCTCATATTAACTGTGTTATTCATAATAACTCCATTCGCTTAATAAAACTTTTTCTTTCAAGTTAAAATGAGTTTGGACAGTTCGATAGCTAAAATAGGTTTGGTATTCGAATTCCTATATAATGAATTATATGGTTATCTTTTGGTTTTATACACGGTGCAATGAATTTGAGCCAGTTACGAATATTTTAATAAATCAGAAATTGTAAATGATAGCTCAGCATATTAAGACTATTTTTATGATTAAATAAAATAGGAATTCGATGTATCTTTTGTGATATTTAACTGAGCGAAATTCATTTCTTCCGAATGAGTATAGACATAACATCTATATACCACATTTTAAATAAAATAACATTCGGGGAATATTAAAACAAACATCAGGAAAGAACCATATATTAAATAAATATTTTATTATAACATATGTATGTTAATTCAGTTATAACTAAAGCTCAGGTTTTTATCATGGTACTTAGAACTAAGTGAAATACGTTTAACGAAGATTTTGTTCTGTCTTCACATACCTAAATGTTAGTCAGTTAGCTAATTGACTAAATAAAAATATTTAATACCATACTTTCACGTGTTTTATATGTAGTTCTAACGAAATAAATAAACGGTTCTGTATTATTCACGTTAAATTACAATTTTACTAACATATACACAACAATAAATTATTGTTCAAAAACTAAATTGCCAACATGTTTTCATACTGTAATTTTTTTTTTCTAAAAAAATATTTTTAATTTATTTGACAGGTAATAATAAATATCTTAATAATAATAGGAGTTCACCTTATCCTGTTACGCGGGATACAGCCTAATTCCTGTCCCTCTGGTCACTTGTTATCCACGTGGTTTAAGATCCTAGGAGAAGAAGGGGAGTGCCCTTTTTTGCAGTTATAGAAAGACGTCTTATCAGGTATTTTATACGTAATAGTAATCATATCCCATTCTCTCCTCTAACTCTCTCTTCTAATTCTTTCAGTGATGTATGCGATATCAAATAAAGGTAACCCAATACTCGTCGCGGATGGCATTCGCTTTCATAAGGAGAAAGCTTATGGACCGAAGACTAGATGGATATGTAATTATAGGAAGCGTTTCAGATGCAACGCCTGCATCACAACTATTGACGGTATGGTTATAAAGACTAATTTCCTTCATAGTCACAATTAACCAAGTGATTGTTGCCCAAATCGTGTAATCAAATTTCATATAATTCTGCAGTTGTTGCCAGAATTTTGCGAATGTAATTTTAATGAATAAAAATTATTGTCTAATTCTTATTTGTGATGCTCGTTGTGGCTAGTTTTTTGTCATAAATAAATTATATAAATGTTTTAATATTTGTTCTATCAATTACCTACTATCTTTTTAGGGATGGGAAATCATCAAAGGACTCCTCCCGCTTTAGGCGGTATGGAAGGGAGTGTCAGACTCGTACTGACTAAAACTCATCCATGTTCCTTCCTTCGCGCTTTGTGTTCCAAGATCGCGGTAACCCTTTCGAACATCCCGCAGCCCCTGAATTTATTTGTTACTGGCTTCTGCCCGTGGTTTCAGCTGGTTGGTAAAAATCATAGTAAGATAAGTATGAAGCTACGAGCAAGTTTCAAATAGTATCCTGTGTTGTTCCTATGAGTGTTTGTGGCAAAAATGTATACTGTAGTAACCCTAAATATTATAAATGCGTGTAAAAGAGAGTGTTTGTTAAAACGGCTGAATCGATTTAGATGAAAGTTGGTATGGAGATAAAGGGGACCATGGAGACAGTTGGCTATGGTACGTTAAGTAGCTCCCTCGGGACGCGGGCGAAACCGCGGTAAACAGCTAGTAACTCATATCGTTGATGATTTTAGTTTTAGTCAAGACGTCATTGACTAACAGAGGTACTCTGATGCTGGAGGCTGGCGGTTTTCGTTTCTACAAGTTCAATTCGATTGGCGAGAAAACTAAATGGCAGTGTTCTACCAGGCTGCAGACTAAGTGTAAAGCTTCTATTGTAACCATAGACGGCAAAGCTGTGAAGATGACTCTCGTACACAACCATCCTAAGCCAAGATACTCATCAGTGTTGTAATGGCTATTTCCTTAAATATGAGGCTATATGAAATGATTGTTGTTCTAAGACATTGTTATTATTTATAGTATAAAAACATTTAATGTTCCGACACTTTTGATGGTTATAAATCATATAAGTTAGTTGACCACTGACTGGACCTGGAGGTTCAGGCTGGTTGAGGCCTAGGATCATATGCATATGGCGAAGTTCTGTTGCATCTTTCGATCAGTATGTTTGTCTTCGTAGTCTCGAGATAAAAATATGATTATAATGTATGTGCCAAATAATCACAAAAAATAAGAATTCTCTGTTATAGGCGTAAACAGCTGATTTGGCATAACAATAATTTTAATTAATGAACAAGTTATTTAAATGAATAAATTATGTTAGTAGCGATAGTAACTTGAATGGACTTTAATTTTTGCCTGTCTTTTGAAATTCATTGCCAGCCTATATTTATGGTATATTTCTTGGATTTATTTTCAGTGACGCAGTTCAGAACCAGTAGAGGTACAGTTATGTTGCTGGTTGGCGGGTTCCGATTTTCAAAGGAGAAAACTATGGGTAATGGGAAAACACGCTGGCAATGTTCCGTGAGATCTCGAACTAAGTGTAAAGCTTTTCTCACAACCATCGATGAACATGTGCTGAAGAGTTCCTTGGAGCACAATCATTTAGAATAATGGTTGGTTGGACGGCTGGTGGAGCGACGGCCTGCGAAAGGCTAAGAAGTTGGATACGTCAAGCTTATGAACGAGACATAGCACGCGTTAGGGGATGTGTGATGTGCTTATGAGTGGACAACCATTATACAAAAAGGGTGAAAATGATGACGACTCCGTGCGATCATCCCCACTGACTCGTAGCAACATTTATTCCAATATCAGTGATAAATCTTTATTGAGTAGTCTGTGATGGTATTTTTTGTGGCTCCTTAAAGTCAATGCTGACTGCTCAATAATTTTGCATTATTGCCAGTCATTATATGCTCTAGTTCTGGATGTTAAATTGTACACTTGTGAGCAAGAAATCCGGGCGAGCCGCACAAATTGAAAATTTTAGCTAAGTGAAGTAAATGAATTTATTACACATATGGTATGGTGCCTCTTGTTAACTCTAACGTGATATTAATGAAGGATAAAGATCAATAAATAGATGTGCTAGCTAGATAAATTAAATTTCATAATAAGAGCTTAATAGTAATAAAATTATAGTTATATATTTTAATATGAGTATCAATTTTTGTACCTTTGTACAATGCAGTTGTTAATGAACGAAATAAAATGTTTTCATTAAATCGTTTTATTTATTTTTAATGATAAAAAGTTACGAGAGTAACACCGAAAAATAATTCATAAAAAAATAATTATTTAGTTATGAAAAAATAAGGAAATATTTTTCCACATTTGTCATGCATAATACTGCAGCTACGAGTTATCTTACTAACTAAAATGCATGTGATTTTAGTAATTTGATAAACTGCCGTTTTCATGTTGACATTTGTATTAGTGTTTCAGACGAACAAAGGAACTTGGCTAATGTTTGTGGCCGGGTTCCGTTTCTCCAAAGACAGGGTGGTCGGCTACAAGACAAGATGGCGGTGTTCCGTCAGGCACCGCACCAACTGCAGGGCTTACGTTGTCACTCATGAGGATAACATCATCATCAGGTCCTGCCTCGAGCACAATCACGCAATTACCAATTTGAGGAGAATCTGTTGAAATGTCAAAACATATGGAAACTTATATGCTCGAATTCTCAAACGGTACTTTAAGTCGTATTTAAAAGCCTAACCGTCGCTACTCTACACACTAAAATTTAATAATTTTGTTGTTATTTTTATGTTTTTCGTCGTTATATTTATGAAATATGTTTACCAAATTATTATATATACTTATGTATTGATAACATAAAATATATTAAAAGTATGCTAATTAGATATCGTGTTTTGTGATTAGTATACTCGTACTTACATGTCGAGTAAAATGGTTGGTTTTTGAATTGAAAATAGTAAATGTACGAGCATTTTTTTTTCAATTTCTGTTAAAATCTATCATCAATGGATTTATAAATGTGTTTGGGTATACTAGATTATAGAGAATTAATTGTACCTACAAATAAGTCTTATTTACAATTTGTTTATATTAATTATAAGTTAGGTAGTAAGTACTCAGACCAATAATATATGTGCGTACATTTAGTTGAATGTGATCTGAAAATGAAATGAACAATTTAGGTATAAATATATAAAATTATTTCCTATTGTATGCTATTGCTTTCAGCACGTCAAATAAACTTTCGATAGTACAAGATAAATAATATTTCATTTTTTATTCACAGGCATCGTCCTATTTCTAAAAACTGTCTAAATAATGATATCCATGTCATTTTGCACTGTCTATCCGCGGCATAGCTCAGAGGTTCTAAGAACTAGAAAGCTAAAATTTGGTATGGATATGCATATTGATCACGCCGACAAAGTGATAAAATAAAATTTAGGGTACTAAGAAACTTATACATGTCCAAGGAGGAGATCGTATCGATAACGATAAAAAAGAACAATTAATTCAGCTTTTTGCAATGAATGCTGATATGGTCCTAATTATTCTCCTCTCACCTTAAATCCTTGAATAACATCGTCTGAATAGTACTGTCGGGGCTAATACGAAATACCTTAACTTTTCCATAAGACCTCCTAAAACGAGTCCTGAATACTTTCAGTAATCGAAATGGTAACGAATAGAGGGACACAGATGCTGATGGCGGACGGGTTTCGTTTCTCCAGAGCATACAGGAATGGTAAGAAGACTAGGTGGCAGTGTTCCACGAGAACTCGTACAAGATGCTCGGCGTTTCTAGTAACCCTCGAGGGCCTTATTTTGAGGAGTAGTTTAATCCACAACCATACAGATTAAGACAAAGTTATATTTTTACAATTAAATGTTTTTCTTTAATAATGTTTTTTTTTTCCATTGGTAACACACTATATGTAGGTATGTATAGTCTGTACCAATTTAAGAAAAATGAATACAAAATCATAAGCTATTTTGTTCTAATTCTGCCACAGAAATTAACAAGTTTCATGCTCTAAACATCATTCATCATTTAATGCCGTTTTATTAATATGAGTAAGAAAATTAGAACAAAATAGGTTACAACTTTGTTCACATTTTTCTTAAAATCAATTGGAACAGACTATAAGCCTTTTAATTATGTTTTTTTGAGACGGTCCTTCTCAGAAAATTTTAATCATAATGGATGTTCTTTTTAGGGTTCCGTACCTCAAAAGGAAAAAACGGAACCCTTATAGGATCACTTTGTTGTCCGTCCGTCCGTCTGTCAAGACCCTTTTTCTCAGGAACGCGTGGAGGTATGAAGCTGAAATTTATATCAATTACTCAGGTCTACTGTCCCTTGAAGCTGTTAAAAAATCAAACTTCTAAGCCAACGCAATCAAAAGATACAGCCGTTTATGCCGCAAATTTTCGACACTTGCAAGGGAATCAAAACCTACAGGGTGCTTCCCGTGAACTCAGAATCTTGAAATTTGGTACGAAGCAACGTCTTATAGCATAGATAAAGGAAAAATTACGAAAACCATAAATTTTTAGTTACATCACATAATATTTTTTTTTTTAATAATTTTAACCTTACTATCCATTTCCTCATAAACGCGTAGAGGTATTAAATTGAAATTCATACCAAATACTCAGGTCTATAATACCTTTAAGCTGTAACAAAATCAAACTTCTATGTCAACGCAATCAAAAGAAACAGCAATTTAAGCTGCATATTTTGAAACTCGCAAGTACTCGCAAGGGAATCAAAACCTAAAGGGTACTTCCAGTCGACCTAGAATCTTGAAATTTGGCATGAAGCAACGTTTTATAGCACACATAAAGGAAAAATTCCGAAAACCTTAAATTTTTAGTTACATGCAGGTTTGTACGGAACCCTCGGTGCGCGAGTCCGACTCGCACTTGGCCGGTTTTTTTTAATCAAAAACACGTTTGACGGTTGACACTTTGACATACTTTTCAAATCGACATATTTTTATATTATAAATGGAGCAATGGGTAGTTTTTTTTCATGGTGGTAAAAATGTAACTTTATTAAAATAATACATAAATTTACGTTTCAGTTACATGGCTGCGTACGAGACGGGGTACTCATATGTTGATAGTAGGAGAGCACAAGTTTACTAAGGCTTCATGTATTAATAGAAAAACACGTTGGGCATGCTCCGTTAAGAGACGAACGAGGTGCAAAGCGACAGTTACGACTATTGAAAATCAAGTCGTTAAGAGCTTCTTGGAACATAATCATTGAATGAAGTAATAATTTATTGAGTATAAAAATAATCTATACATATAGAATGTTTTGTCCTGAATGACTGACGGATCAACGCATATCCAAAACCGCCGATCGTAGAGACCTGAAACTTGGAGGATGTTCTTTGTACGATGTAGGCATCCGATGAGAAGTTTTTTTTAAGAGGATTTTCCGAAATTCTATTCCTAAGGGAACCCCCTTAGGAATAGAATTTCGGAAAATCCTCTAAAGGGGGGGGGGGGCAAAGTTTGTATGAAACTCTGTCATTTTTATTTTTAATTTGAATTCTTATATATACCACGCGAGCAAAGCCGATGGCGGAAAGCTGGTTTTAAATGAAATTTCGTTCGAAGTATTGGCTTTGTAAGACGTGGTGGACTATTTTCTTTTGAAAAGAATGTAAAGCAAAGCTTTTGGGAACAATTACTGAATTAAATGTTAATATCCATTATTTTTGGAATAATTACTGAAATATATGTTGATATCCAGGGCAACCTCAATGCTTAAACGATATTGATTGACATATTTGAAATAATAACTTTCTTATTTTATTTGAGATGAGCTGGCTCTTGACTTTAGGTCAGCGATGACAGAGACAAAGTCAACTATGGAGTTAGCTTACCCAGAAGAAGCCTGGGTTCACTCTACTTTTTATCATGTGAATGCGTTATTCTATAAATTTTAATCAAAAGTTAATAAATTAATTTACTTTTTAACTGAAGCATTTATTTCGTCAGTTCACAGGGTATTGACTGAAAGGGGTACAGAACTGCTCATCGTGAACACTTTTCGCTTCGCGCGGTCCGGGGTGATAGGACGCAATGGCCACGCCCGATGGCAGTGCACCACCAAGACGAGGACCAAGTGCAGAGCCAGGATCACTACCCTCGGGGATCTGATAGTCAAGTCTAATTTAAACCACAATCATACCTACTAGCCAAGCGACAATCGCCCATCTGTTAGTGATGGGTTTGATTCGATGATCATACTCGTTAGCACTTTTGGTGCACCACTACCAGCATTGACCTATTAGGGTAGTTAGACTATCTTGACGATAAAATATTAATTATTTTAAATTTAAAATACATCTTCTATTTTACTGTTTATATCAAATTTTTTGTAACTCACTGATTTCTCAACTTCAAATCTCAGATTTTTTCTAATTTTTGTTTTATGCTATTGTTAAGTAGTATATAAGATCAACAGAATTTCAAATATTATGTCGTTTCTTATAAGACTAGTTAATTAAAATGGAAGTATGTAAATTGTTGGTACTTGAATGTTAGTATTTAATTTCAGTTACGAGGATTATATCAAGAAGCGGTGGCATAGGCGAAATGCTTACTAATATTAAAAATACGAGGAAACTCTGTCGGTCTGTTAGGTTTTGTAGTTCCCTAAGAAAGCGAGTGAAAGTGCGGGGAACAGTTAGTTGTGAATTATTTTCGTTGTACTAAGTCAGGGCGTATGGGTAATTACGTGAGAGAGAGAATGTGAAATTATATTGGAATATGCATTATATTATTGAAAACAAAAAAAAACTTTCTTAAAAAAATAAAGCTTAAATCGGCGGTGTTATGACATCCCACTGATATTATAAATGCGATAGTTTGTGAGGATGTATGTATGTTACTCATTCACACAAATACCAATCGATTTTACGAAAAATATAAACAAAATCATAACCTATTTTGTTTGTTCTAACTTTCCCACAAATAAATGAAATTGCATTAAATGATGAATAACATTGCATGAATTGACATAAATGCGCCATCCGTACGCCATTTTGTTGCAGAATTAGAACAAGATAGGTTACGACTTGTTTTACGAAATTTCGCACATACATTGTTTATAATCATATATACAGTAACTACTAGGTAACCAAATCACTATCCCGAAGGTACCTACCATAGATACTTACGTCTCATAAGTTATGCTCGACCATTTTAAAATCAGCTTGGATAAAATATTTTGAAGTTATCGGTTATTTAATGACATAACATTTGAATCAAAATAGTTAAGTTTTTTATGGTTTATGTCAATTAGCTAAGTGAAATGATAAATACAATTGAATGTTACCATTTTAACAATTGTTTTCTTTTGCCGTTTTTGTATTAAGTTGTTTTATCCATTAATAATTATTAAACTTATAAGTACTTCAAGGTTTGCATTATTTTATCAATATTTATTAATGAATAACGTCAACAACTACACTTTTGAAATATTTTTTTTAAAAAGCTAATCTAAAAAGTTACTGTTTTTTTACAGTTCCTGTGTTTAGTAAATCTCGGTTTGGTAATCCAGTCATAGAATTGGGACCGTATCGATTCATAAGGAACTGCATACGTGGCCGGAGGCGGCGCTGGTCATGTGCTGCCAAAATATCAGGCTGCAAGGCGTCACTTATCACTCTTGATGATATCATTATCAAGGCAACCAATGAGCATAAACATTAAAGCTGCTTTCAGACTACGCTATAATAAATATAATAGCATATAGCTCACAGCACAACAATATCGCGCACCATACATTATTATCGACACGTTCACACTGTACTGGTACTATATATTATTGGGTATGTATGGTGCGCGATATTGTTGTGCTATGAGCTATATACTATGTGCTTTATATTACAGCGTAGTCTGAAACCAGCTTCATTTTATCTTTGTGTTATTTTAAGTAATTTGTAAAACGTTGTTGTTTGTTTTAAAATGATATTACTGATGTCTATTACCTTCATTTCTGTAGACTTATGCGTGTCAAATTAAATTTTACTGGGAATATTAATAGGTAGGAATTCCTTGACGAGTAAACTTGATCAGAAGTTACGACTCTCTGTCTCAGGCTGATGTAGCGAAGATATTATTTGATAGTTTTAAATTAATAGTTTTTAATTAATTAGTTGATTTTAATGATTCCGAAGCATGGTCAGCTTGGCTTGTATAATTCAGTTGATCTTGGCTCGATACCGTAGTAAACTGATAAAGTAATTAGCTATTCTTATCAACACTGACTGACACAGATGAGTATTGTATTACCCATACGATCTGTTGAGTAAACTACTTGGTGGAGGACGTGCGCTATTCGAGACGAGTTCTTTTCTTGACGCTTTGTGCATTATGTAGTGTACCTACATAAAGTTACACTGTATTATACCTACTTGTTAGACTGCGCTTTACTTCAGTTAAAAGAGCACCTCTAAGTTGATAATGCATGTCCAACATTGAACGAAGTAATATAGGCCATTGACCCGCTTATCGTGAATTAGTTAAAGTTTTTGTTCATTTGATTTTAATTATATTTTGATTTCTTTTATGCCCCGATATTTTACTTTCATAAACGTCACACCCCATTTTTTTACTAACATAAAATTTCTTTTTCCCACTACACTTTGTTCAACGAATTTAGAATTTCTTATCATTTTCTTGTTTCACACTTCGGTTTCTAGAATCCTATGTTTCAGTAAATTTATTTCCAAAGACTTGATATTGTGATAATCATGAACTTAAATTGAATAGGCTTCTAGAAACTGGCAGAGTTTTTATATCAATCTTCTGATACCACTCATTTTGTCGGTCTTTTATAGTTTCTCCTCCCCTAACTGGAGGTTTTTGGTTCTCCCTTTTTTCAGTCCCGGTGTTTGGCACAAGTCGATTTGGGAGACCAATGATCCTCGTGGGAAAATACAAGTTCTGGTCGAACGGTAAAAATTCGAATGGTAAACGCTGGCTCTGTAGCTGGAAGAAATGCAAAGCCATTCTGATTACGAGGAATGACGTCATTGTGAAAACGAAAGGCGAACATAATCATTACTGACGTTACGGCGAGTTTAATAGTTTTTAAGAAAAGGCGTATAACGTCCGGATAATATACCTATTAATACATAGGTATAGTTAAAAAAAAATCGTCTCATTTGGAGATAAATTTGTAATTTTACGCAGTTATTAGAAATACTGACTTACAGATATTTTTAAATGTCCTATTGACTCACTTGTTGGTTAATTAGTTTTTATCATGTACTGTAAGAACATGAATATAATTTGGACATTGATATACATATTACATAAGCACTAATATTAAATGAATCTACCAAAAACTTGTAATGTGACTAGTGGCTGTGTCCAAATTATAATTTGTGGAAAAAATAGTATTACCTAAACATTCACTTTATAAAATTAGTTATTAAGCCATACAGTTGTGGTACCCTCTTATTCATTATGTCCGACTTGCAGCATGAGATACAAATATAAAAATATAAGATTAACACTCAAAATTCTGTACTTTCAACTTCGAACAATCGATAGAGATAGATTGATGTTTCAAAAATACAATTTATACTAGAACAGCCGGTTGCACCAAAAAATATGCAATTGTCAAGATCTGTTAAAATGGAGGATAAAATTGATTAATTTTGCTATTATTTTATACTAGCTACTGCTCGCGGCTTCGTCCGCGTGGAATAATGGTGCTCCGCCCCTATTGGTCTTAGCGTGATGATATTTAGCCTATAGCCTTCCTCGATAAATTGGCTATCCAACACTGAAAGAATTTTTCAAATCGGACCAGCGGTTCCTGAGATTAGCGCGTTCAAAGAAACAAGCTCTTCAGCTTTATAATATTAAAGTATAGATTTTTCGTCTAAATATTTATGATATATATTTATATAATTATTATATCTATTTACTGATATCATGTTTTGTGATATGATACTCATAAATGATAAAAAGTTTGGTGGAGCTGGTGTTTATGTATTTAGTGAGAAATATTGCAAATTTGCTTTAACTTTATGACTTACCAGTTAGATGGTGTTTATGTCCATTGTTATCTGATTTCTTTGACTACTTATTAAATTTTATCAAAGTTAAAGTTTGTATGAATAAGAGGATATATTTTTTTAAGTTTACTTTAGTTTACCTACTTAGTATTCAACCCTCAGGTATCTTTATTTTATGGTGAATACTTGTTTAGTTTACGTAAATATTATGAAACTCCAAAACCCTCCGTTTCAGTGATAAAAATCTTAATATATTTGACATTATCAATATTACCTCAGCTAGTGCTAATAGTCTATTTTGATAAGAGTAAACTATGATAATAAATAACTACTTTAAGTAGTGGTATTTCATAAAAAATATATTAAGATTTGAAAAATGGACCAGTTTTATAGCTTTCGAATTAAAATTAAAATATATGTGAAAACTGAATCACGATAAACTTTCAGTTTAATTTTATGATAAGCATGTAGGAAAGATACAATTTATTCTATATTTTGTTTTGACATTCCACTATTTTTTATTACTATCTACTTTTTATAAGGATTAGTTATACATATGTGATTATACATTATACATGTAAGCCTCAAGTATTGTTAAATACGGCGTCTTACTCAATAAGTATTACAAAGTATTCTCACTCCGGTGCCTTATATGAAAATATTCATGAAACCGTCCTTATTATAGACATATCCATAATAGTTTTGCTGCATAAATCGGCTAACAGTATTTTATTCCGAATTAAATATACATAGTATTTTTGTAGAAAATAGTTTTGTATACATTTGAAGTATTATGTAAGTTTACTGCCTACCTATTTACATAATAGAGTGGTTTATGTTAGTTTTAAGGAAAATATTTTTGTTTCTATGTCGTTGAATTTGTTTTTTTTTTTTTAATATTTCTCTGCAATTAATTTTTTCCAAGTAAAGGCAAAGTGTTTATTATTTAGTTTGTAAAAGTATAAATCTTCTTTGAAGTAAAGGCATTGTTTTGTTTGGAAGTTGAGTTAATTTCTAGTTAAAACCAGTTGACCATATTACCTACAATTCTGGGAGCTATTGATTTGCGATCACTGACAAAACCTACTTATTAATGATACTCACCGAATATAGACATTTTCGAGGTTTAAGTTAGTGACCATAACTTAATATATATAGTGTAGATATCTCTCATGGTTTGATATATTCAGGGTTGGATAGTTTGGTGCAAGTGTGCCGTTGCGGGTTAGTCTTACCACCAAGTTTGAGTTACATAAGTATTTTGTCATCTTTTTTAATCAGCATGGCATTTTCATCTTATTTTTCTACTTTCCATTTAAGTTGTGAGTAATTTAAAAGCTGTGTGACCCTCTGTCACTTACTATTAGTAAATAACAAAAATACTTTATTTATTTCACTAGGTACTATAACGGGTCTTTTAGATTATTCATTCCATTAACTTTCTATTTTATGGAAAATATACCTACATTGTATTTTTAAGTGCATTCCAATTATTATAAAAGACATTCTGGTCAGTTGAAATAAAGTGTTTCATTATTTATGGTCTGTATTGTATTTTTTTCTATTTGTCCATTATAATAAAATTAGTGTTTTTATTTAATAATTGAGCTATCTCAATTATGAAGGTTTTTCCACACAGTATTGGGTATATTTTTTATATTGTTCTCACTTCATCAGATTTCCAGTGTCTGGACAAGGACAATGCCTGTGCAATGTATATAGGGAACTTGTGTCTGAGCTAACTAGTTGTACTGGGTCACCATAAGCGAAAGCGACGTGTGGCTACTATTGCTGCTTATATTATAATTAATCGACAACGTAAAATAAAAAGGAGTCATCGGTTTCATGACGACAAAAAATATTAGAAGAAGTTATTCCTATAATTTTAAAACAGTGTACATAAATTAGATCATTATCAATCTTTGTGGTTAAAAATCGTCTGGCAGTCTCAAGGCAGATGGCACTGTTTGTTACCGATGACCGGCATATATTTTTACTATGGCATCAGCTATTATTATAATAGTTTGATGTCGCCGCGCTCATGTCTGTCTGTAAGATAGATTGAATGAAAGTACAGATTTTATCTCGGTGCATGAAGTATTTGCCTCAGTATGCGGGTGAAACTGTGGGAGACAGCTAGTACTGAATATTTTGTATTTCAATTTGCTTTTTTTTCAAGGTCTGTATTTCGAGATGACTCGCCGTGGTGCGCAAGTTCTATGTTGCGGTGGCCATCGCTATGCGAAGCACAGTTCCAGTAAACCTCCAATGAGTCGGTGGATTTGTAGCAATTACCAAGCAGGATGCAGGGCTACCATAGTATTGATAAACGACGAAGTAGTGAAGGTTTTAAATAAACATAAACATTGATGATGATTGCTGTTTTTCATTTCCGTTGACACACAACACTTGGTGTAGTGGTAGTAAGTGACTACTGAGCATGCGGTACAAGGTTCGATTTCTTAATTTAAATAAATCTAAATTCCGCCTTTGATGACAGTAATAAAGATTTTTGGAAATAAGTGTCTTATTTCGTAATCAAATCGCCATCAACGTGATGATGATTTGATTACCACTGAGTTATTTCTCATCATCATTAAGTTATAATCGCTTTCTAGAGATATTTATATAATTCATAATTGTTATCTCACACCTGTATCCGAAGGTCCGTTTTACGGGAGATCTAAGAAAGGAAGACCAGTGTTAACCTATGAAGGTTATAGGTTCATTCAGCACAGCTCTAGTAAACCTCCGAAGACAAGGTGGCTGGGCTCCAGGATAGCATGATCATAAAGATTTTACATCAGCATAACCATTAATCGTCAAAATAAAGTATTTTTATACTATGTACACAAGTATTTTTCTGTGCTTGCAGCATAAGTAACAAAAAGGTAATTCTCAGACTTAAAAATTGGTGAGACCAATTTGGTCAATCATTCAGAAGGTTGAAGCCATTTGCCAATGCTAAAGTACCTATATGTAGTACCTACATCATATCCTACATATTAATGCGAAATTTGTGAGGATGTGTATATAAGTTTGTTACTCTTTCAAGCAAAAACTACAGAATGGGTTTTGATGAAATTACGTACATACGTAGTTTATAACTTCATAGGCTGATTTTGTATGCAGAATATACGACTTGTTTATCTTATTGTTCTCATTTCGATAGGAACTAAAATAAAAGGTGAATCAAGACATTTTTTAAGAGTTATTTTATTAAGAATAGATTGAGTTGCAACAGTGGTACAAAGTAGCAGTAGTGCATATCTTGTAGCAAACAGGTCGTGTTAAAATAAGGTTAACATATTTTGCCTAGATATTTTGCAAAAATAACTTTTACGCTATACTTTACAGGTTTGAATTACTCATGCAAGTTTGAGAGGACTCGTTTTGGTAATCCCGTAATAGTCGTGGGGAAATACCGATACAATAAGTGGAGTGGGAGCAAAGGTGCCCAGGTTAGGTGGACCTGCGTGAAGAACCAGCAAGGTTGCCGGGCAACCATCACCACCGTTGATAATATTATAGTCAAGACTAAGAACTATCATACGCATTTGTGATCTGACTGCTAGAATTTAATATATATTATTTAATATATTTAATTATTTGGTAATTATTGGAAACATGATAATTACACAGCTATTAGTGTTAAGTTTTTTCGCGACTTTGCTTTGCTACTTATATAAAGCTAATAGGAATATATATATATATATATATATTTATATATATATATATATATATATATATATATATATATATATATGTCGTATAGACAAGGGCCTAAATTGTATTAAAAAAGCGTATTTTTATGCAAGGCTGCTAATGATCTGATGATCTTTTGCGCTTAACGAAATCATCGGTGTATATGAATTAATAGATGTTTGAAGAGCGAGCAAACTGATAATCGGAATAAATATTATTTATGGTGATTAAGGACGAGACAATTATATAATATGCTTCGTATATAATGCCTTGTATTATGACGTTAGCGGTGCGTATTATTTCTCGCTGACGATGACGTGGCGTTCGGGACGTCATCTGCACGCGATCGGATGACGTCAGGCTGACGTCGGGATCTCGGAATAACTTTTAGTCCATTGAAATGTTACATTTTTTAGGCCTTACCTTGCGTTTTTTAGAGGACGCAATTTTATTTGTTTTATGTGTAGGGGGGGTCAGTGTAAAGCTAAAACTAAGTTTGTGGGGCCGCCACCCTTGTCCCACGGCCGCCATCTTGAAAATAGGGGTTGAAATGGTTTTTACGATATATCTCTTAAACTATTAATTAAATAAAAAAAATTGTTAGCATTTTTTGTTGCAAATTAAATTCTCTACAACTTTAGTCCAGAAACTTTTTGTCGTAGAACTATAAATAAAAAAGTTATAAGCGAAAATGTTCAGAAATTCGAGAAAAAAAAAAATATTTTTCGATGTAACTTTTTTTTAACATTTTACGAAAAAATGATATCAGACCATTTTTGTAGATCGTTTTTTGAGGAACAACTTTTACTAACAACATTTTTTCATTAGGGCAATAGCTAAGGTTTTACAGCGCTCCGAAGTAATAGGCCAGTGCTTTTAGCCTGTAAAAACGGTAAAAAGTGAATAAAATAATAGTAGGATGAAACCCATTGGAAAAGGAGGAGAATATAATAAAAATGATAGGAAAAATAAATTACGGGCGATCTGAGGTCGGGAAGTGGGGGGAGAGGGGGGTTAAAGTTAAAAAAATGGTTTATCTCAATTTCCGGCAAAACTACAAGTCCTATGAAAAAAAGTTAAATGGCAAAGTTGTAGGTAATAAAAAGACCTACAACTTTCGTATTGACACTTTTTCACATAACCTCAAAATTTATGTAAAAAATGCAAAAAACCAAGTTTTTGGTTTTTAATTTTTATCTTTTACAATATTTTTTTTTTCCACGAAATTTGGTGAAAACTTGCTTTTTTATGTCCCAAACACACTGTAATTTATTTTATTTAAAATAATTATTTTTTAACCTTATTTTGACTTAATATCGAAAAAACACCCTAATTTTCAATCGAAAATTCTCGCATCAAAATATCACTTTTTTTAAAAAAGTCGGTGGTCTTTTTGTTTGTTGAAATCTCTACTTTCTGATGGTATAAAAAAATCTTTACATTTCTATGGTAAATGTTCTCAGAAAATATAAAGAAACGCTACGAAATAACAGGTAGTAAGGCCTGAAGGTTCTGAACATTTTCGCTTATAACTTTTTTATTTATAGTTCTATGACAAAAAGTTGCGGATCAAAGTTGTAGAGAATTTAATTTGCAAGAAAAATGTCAAGATTTTTTTAAAATCGGATAAACAGTTTAGGAGATATATCGTGAAAACCTTTTCAACCCCTATTTTCGAGATGGCGGCCGGGGGACAAGGGTGGCGACCCCACAAACTTGGTTTTAGCTTTACACTGACCCCCCCTACACATCAAAAAAATAAAATTGCGTCCTCTAAAAAACGCAACCCCAAATGTAACTTTTCAATGGACTATTTTGACTATGAAATATTGCAATAATTTTAGATGCAGTGCCATCTTGTTAGGCGAATGAAGATGATAATGCCAAAGTAGTATACATAGTCTCGTTATTAATGAAATGCAATTCTTTTTATGTATACTATATTATATTTAATTATATTCATGATTTAATTGTAATCAGGACATCTTCCATCACCATACTATCCTTACTAATATTCAAATCCGAAAGTTACTCTGTCTGTCTTTCTGTTACGTCACAGGTTACGTACTCGTATTCACCAGGTTGCGCCAAAACGGCTGAACCAATTGCGTAGTAATTTGGTATAAAGATAGCAGGACATACGATAGTTTATATTCGAGTGCGTGTAGTAGTTCTCCAGGATGCAGGTAACACAACGGTTAACAGCTATTAATTAGATTTAGATCTGCAGGATAAAAAAATACTTGTAACTTTTATTTGTCTCTAAGATAGGTCATTGTGCAATTATGTTTTTTACCCGAACGCGATGTTTTCTGTACGTGTAATTTTTACTCCAGTATTAAAATGTGATCTTATTATTTAACAGCATGGAAAAAGTATATACTTAGAAACATTTTTATAATAATGTATTATTTAAAGAAATAAACTTATGTTTCATACATAATTCGTGATGAACTTATTGGCTTATTTTTTTGAATTATATTCATGTCAAAATTATAAACCTAGTGAGTATCGCCTTCAAAGATAGCTTTTTTTCTAATGGGAAATAATCAAATGGCTGTGGGTGGAGCGGCGGAGAGTGACGATTTAAATTTTATTTATTTATTGCTCTGTTTATAAAAAAACTTCTTTTGTCAATGGAAGCTTTGATTGTAGGAAAACCGACAAATGAAGAACGCTTGCTTATGTAAAATATGTTGGGTTTTTTTTCAGAAATTCGATTTACCACCTCCCAGCGCGGTTTTCCTTGCCTTCTTATGGGTCAGCACCGGTTTAATAAGTGGGCACGTAGCAAAGAGCCAAAGATCCACTGGGTTTGTTGCCGAAGTATCCCGAATAAGTGCCGAGCGAAAGTTACCACTATTAATAACGTAGTCGTCAAGTCTATGACTGATCATAACCACTGAAGAAGAAGAAGAAGGAGAAAGCAAAAGGTCTGCCTACTTCTACGAGCACTTATCCCACCTACTTGTATTGAGCTAAAGAATTGAATATATTTTATTGAACAAAAAAAATGTAGGTAATATGTTGTATGTATAATATGTTATGTAGATATATTTTGTTTTCCATTACTTCATTTTAATTTTTTGCTTTATCCATGAGTTAGTTATTCATAAAGATACAATGAAAAATACTTGAAATCTTTATAGAATATTATAATTTATACCTATGTATATCCAAACATTACTAAAATTGAGAAAGTACACAAGATTAAACAGATCGATGTGGCTTCTTATATAAATGAGTCGATAAAAATTTTATGATCATTTTAACATTTGTTCATTATCACCAGCCCTTGTCTGTCCACTGCTTGACATAGGTCTCTCTCATGGACGCCATCACGACACTGAGCTCGACCTTAAAAAAATATATTAAAAAATACTTATTTCAATTAGGCTGAAAATCAGCATCTTTTTTATATATAATAAATAATTTTATCACATGTTGGCTAGTACACACTCTTAAACGTTCCTGTGCTTGTGGACTCAAGGATTTCATTAAGTAATTTATTTCAACTTTTATGTAAAAAATAAAGTTAAAGCCTTCATTTTGTGAAAAACTATGAGAGGAGAATTAAGCTTTCTATACATATAATATATATTTCAATTTCAGAAATAAGATTTACAAAGTCCCAAAGGGATTTCCCTTGCCTTCTGATGGGCCCGTACCGGTTTAACAAATGGGCTGGCAGTAAGGAGCCGAAGGTTCGCTGGGTTTGTTCTAAAAGAATTTCGGATAGGTGCCGAGCAAAAGTCACTACTATCGATAACCTTATCGTCAGGTCCATGACTGACCATACTCATTGACCCCTTCAACTACACCATTTCCGGATATAGCTGAGCACCACTGTTTTTCGTGGAACGACTGCCTATCCGACCTCCATGACTCAGTTACTGGGTAACACGATACCCTTAGTGAGACTGCTTGCTAAACTTTCTGGCTTCCGACTATCCGTAATGACAGCCGGGGCCAGCGGCTTAACGTGCTTTCCGAGACACGGAGAAGCTTCGGTAAGGCATAAATAGTCCCATCCATGGATCGAATGCGTCGAGCGTAACCTCTGAAAAATATGAGTAAAATTTTTAATATTATCAGATTCGTAAAACGAAATCATTCGCCGTCAAAATGGTTTGAATTAATAGATGTTTGAAGAGCGAGCAAACTGATAATCGGAATAAATATTATTTATGGTGATTAAGGACGAGACAATTATATAATATGCTTCGTATATAATGCCTTGTATTATGACGTTAGCGGTGCGTATTATTTCTCGCTGACGATGACGTGGCGTTCGGGACGTCATCTGCACGCGATCGGATGACGTCAGGCTGACGTCGGGATCTCGGAATAACTTTTAGTCCATTGAAATGTTACATTTTTTAGGCCTTACCTTGCGTTTTTTAGAGGACGCAATTTTATTTGTTTTATGTGTAGGGGGGGTCAGTGTAAAGCTAAAACTAAGTTTGTGGGGCCGCCACCCTTGTCCCACGGCCGCCATCTTGAAAATAGGGGTTGAAATGGTTTTTACGATATATCTCTTAAACTATTAATTAAATAAAAAAAATTGTTAGCATTTTTTGTTGCAAATTAAATTCTCTACAACTTTAGTCCAGAAACTTTTTGTCGTAGAACTATAAATAAAAAAGTTATAAGCGAAAATGTTCAGAAATTCGAGAAAAAAAAAAATATTTTTCGATGTAACTTTTTTTTAACATTTTACGAAAAAATGATATCAGACCATTTTTGTAGATCGTTTTTTGAGGAACAACTTTTACTAACAACATTTTTTCATTAGGGCAATAGCTAAGGTTTTACAGCGCTCCGAAGTAATAGGCCAGTGCTTTTAGCCTGTAAAAACGGTAAAAAGTGAATAAAATAATAGTAGGATGAAACCCATTGGAAAAGGAGGAGAATATAATAAAAATGATAGGAAAAATAAATTACGGGCGATCTGAGGTCGGGAAGTGGGGGGAGAGGGGGGTTAAAGTTAAAAAAATGGTTTATCTCAATTTCCGGCAAAACTACAAGTCCTATGAAAAAAAGTTAAATGGCAAAGTTGTAGGTAATAAAAAGACCTACAACTTTCGTATTGACACTTTTTCACATAACCTCAAAATTTATGTAAAAAATGCAAAAAACCAAGTTTTTGGTTTTTAATTTTTATCTTTTACAATATTTTTTTTTTCCACGAAATTTGGTGAAAACTTGCTTTTTTATGTCCCAAACACACTGTAATTTATTTTATTTAAAATAATTATTTTTTAACCTTATTTTGACTTAATATCGAAAAAACACCCTAATTTTCAATCGAAAATTCTCGCATCAAAATATCACTTTTTTTAAAAAAGTCGGTGGTCTTTTTGTTTGTTGAAATCTCTACTTTCTGATGGTATAAAAAAATCTTTACATTTCTATGGTAAATGTTCTCAGAAAATATAAAGAAACGCTACGAAATAACAGGTAGTAAGGCCTGAAGGTTCTGAACATTTTCGCTTATAACTTTTTTATTTATAGTTCTATGACAAAAAGTTGCGGATCAAAGTTGTAGAGAATTTAATTTGCAAGAAAAATGTCAAGATTTTTTTAAAATCGGATAAACAGTTTAGGAGATATATCGTGAAAACCTTTTCAACCCCTATTTTCGAGATGGCGGCCGGGGGACAAGGGTGGCGACCCCACAAACTTGGTTTTAGCTTTACACTGACCCCCCCTACACATCAAAAAAATAAAATTGCGTCCTCTAAAAAACGCAACCCCAAATGTAACTTTTCAATGGACTATTTTGACTATGAAATATTGCAATAATTTTAGATGCAGTGCCATCTTGTTAGGCGAATGAAGATGATAATGCCAAAGTAGTATACATAGTCTCGTTATTAATGAAATGCAATTCTTTTTATGTATACTATATTATATTTAATTATATTCATGATTTAATTGTAATCAGGACATCTTCCATCACCATACTATCCTTACTAATATTCAAATCCGAAAGTTACTCTGTCTGTCTTTCTGTTACGTCACAGGTTACGTACTCGTATTCACCAGGTTGCGCCAAAACGGCTGAACCAATTGCGTAGTAATTTGGTATAAAGATAGCAGGACATACGATAGTTTATATTCGAGTGCGTGTAGTAGTTCTCCAGGATGCAGGTAACACAACGGTTAACAGCTATTAATTAGATTTAGATCTGCAGGATAAAAAAATACTTGTAACTTTTATTTGTCTCTAAGATAGGTCATTGTGCAATTATGTTTTTTACCCGAACGCGATGTTTTCTGTACGTGTAATTTTTACTCCAGTATTAAAATGTGATCTTATTATTTAACAGCATGGAAAAAGTATATACTTAGAAACATTTTTATAATAATGTATTATTTAAAGAAATAAACTTATGTTTCATACATAATTCGTGATGAACTTATTGGCTTATTTTTTTGAATTATATTCATGTCAAAATTATAAACCTAGTGAGTATCGCCTTCAAAGATAGCTTTTTTTCTAATGGGAAATAATCAAATGGCTGTGGGTGGAGCGGCGGAGAGTGACGATTTAAATTTTATTTATTTATTGCTCTGTTTATAAAAAAACTTCTTTTGTCAATGGAAGCTTTGATTGTAGGAAAACCGACAAATGAAGAACGCTTGCTTATGTAAAATATGTTGGGTTTTTTTTCAGAAATTCGATTTACCACCTCCCAGCGCGGTTTTCCTTGCCTTCTTATGGGTCAGCACCGGTTTAATAAGTGGGCACGTAGCAAAGAGCCAAAGATCCACTGGGTTTGTTGCCGAAGTATCCCGAATAAGTGCCGAGCGAAAGTTACCACTATTAATAACGTAGTCGTCAAGTCTATGACTGATCATAACCACTGAAGAAGAAGAAGAAGGAGAAAGCAAAAGGTCTGCCTACTTCTACGAGCACTTATCCCACCTACTTGTATTGAGCTAAAGAATTGAATATATTTTATTGAACAAAAAAAATGTAGGTAATATGTTGTATGTATAATATGTTATGTAGATATATTTTGTTTTCCATTACTTCATTTTAATTTTTTGCTTTATCCATGAGTTAGTTATTCATAAAGATACAATGAAAAATACTTGAAATCTTTATAGAATATTATAATTTATACCTATGTATATCCAAACATTACTAAAATTGAGAAAGTACACAAGATTAAACAGATCGATGTGGCTTCTTATATAAATGAGTCGATAAAAATTTTATGATCATTTTAACATTTGTTCATTATCACCAGCCCTTGTCTGTCCACTGCTTGACATAGGTCTCTCTCATGGACGCCATCACGACACTGAGCTCGACCTTAAAAAAATATATTAAAAAATACTTATTTCAATTAGGCTGAAAATCAGCATCTTTTTTATATATAATAAATAATTTTATCACATGTTGGCTAGTACACACTCTTAAACGTTCCTGTGCTTGTGGACTCAAGGATTTCATTAAGTAATTTATTTCAACTTTTATGTAAAAAATAAAGTTAAAGCCTTCATTTTGTGAAAAACTATGAGAGGAGAATTAAGCTTTCTATACATATAATATATATTTCAATTTCAGAAATAAGATTTACAAAGTCCCAAAGGGATTTCCCTTGCCTTCTGATGGGCCCGTACCGGTTTAACAAATGGGCTGGCAGTAAGGAGCCGAAGGTTCGCTGGGTTTGTTCTAAAAGAATTTCGGATAGGTGCCGAGCAAAAGTCACTACTATCGATAACCTTATCGTCAGGTCCATGACTGACCATACTCATTGACCCCTTCAACTACACCATTTCCGGATATAGCTGAGCACCACTGTTTTTCGTGGAACGACTGCCTATCCGACCTCCATGACTCAGTTACTGGGTAACACGATACCCTTAGTGAGACTGCTTGCTAAACTTTCTGGCTTCCGACTATCCGTAATGACAGCCGGGGCCAGCGGCTTAACGTGCTTTCCGAGACACGGAGAAGCTTCGGTAAGGCATAAATAGTCCCATCCATGGATCGAATGCGTCGAGCGTAACCTCTGAAAAATATGAGTAAAATTTTTAATATTATCAGATTCGTAAAACGAAATCATTCGCCGTCAAAATGGTTGATGAATATTTGAAAAAAAAAAAGATTGTTTTTATTTATTATATTTTTACTTTATTCTAATATCAATTTCCATAAAACACAACATGAAGTAGATAGCCAAATAGGTGCCATTTCTTTGAATAAAAAAAAAAAAAAAACTTTCTTAATTTGTTGACTCCATGTAACAATCAATTTGAATTACCTATTACACATCAAGGTGTTACACAAACAATATATTATTATTATATGCCATGTTTTTATTGTAAGGACTTAAATTAATTATATTATTATGTATTTAAGTTAATAAATTTTAGAACAAATCAATTACAGCTTTTTTGCTGCTGTTTTTAGAATAAAAAAATGAACATGAAAAGAATGCTTGTTTGAAAAATGAAATGAAAATGCGTTCTAATAACAATTGATTTTTCAGTTACAGAAATTAGTTTTACAAAGTCTCAGCAGGGGTTCCCCTGTCTCCTAATGGGTCCGTACCGGTTCAATAAGTGGGCTGGTAGTAAGGAGCCGAAAATTAGCTGGGTGTGTTGTAGAAGTGTTCCGAACAAATGCCGAGCCAGAATCACCACTATTAATAACCGAATTGTCAAGGCTATGACCGAACATAACCACTGAACGATGTCGGTTTGTATTTAGGCGGTAATTTCTAGAGCTACAGAACCAACTCACAATTATTTAACAATGTATTATTTGCATTGACGATATTATGTTACTAAGGTCTCAATTAATATGATTCAGTCTTACGATGGACATACAAAATAAAATATGTTTATAGCAATTTTGATTTCAAGTGACGCAGCTAGTTTTAATAAATAATTTAATGTAAAAAAGTTTTTAGTTTCACAACTAAAATAATGTTCTTATTGAGTTAAATATTTATTATAAGGAATATAATTGAAGCTGTGTTTCCCTTCATTTCTCATAGCCATGAGAAACCCTGTATCACTACATTATCTCTTTAGTTTAAGCTGCTATGTGTAAGTTTAGTGTTTACTGTATAGATGGCTAGGACGACATGTTAAGTATAAAATGTATTTGATAATACAATTATAAAATCGATCAGGTTATTTTTCTTATCATCTGCCAAGCCTTTTCCAACTATGTTGGGGTCGGCTTCCAGCTTAAACCGGATGCAGCTGAGTATGAGGTTAATTTCTTAATCAATGAAAATAGTTACAACAACAATAGTTAATTAATTAACTGTATCCTATTTCTCATATTAATCTAACCCTGAACCTATTTACAATATTGGACTTTGGAACTATCAAATTTTAGTAAAATAGGTACTGTTTTCTTTACTGGTAGATAGATAGATACACAATGATATTATGTTGACGAATACTTTTATTGTAGAAGTATTCTTCACAACGACACGGCGCGGCTTTCCATGCCTTCAGGTTGGGAAATATCGGTACCGAATATCTGCTGGCGGTAAACCACCAAAGATACATTGGCGTTGTGTCCGAAGTGTCTCAAACAACTGCCGGGCAAGAACTACTACTATTGACAACCACATAGTCAAGTACTTACATGAACATAATCATTGAACACCCTGTTATTCACCGCTCTGTCATGCCCATATAATTGGCTTAAAAATATTAAACTTGTAAAAGCTTTTACGTAACAGGGACATAGTTGTCAGTGAACTTAGATCAGTGCAATATAATAAATACAGGTAATTTATTCAGTTTATTTTAATTTATATTTTATTATAATACTGATATAATATTGTATTGAATATTTCTTTTTAATATGTGTATTTGTGTTTTTACAACCTTTGTTCAAAATATATAAATATTTGGCGATGTAGTATTTTTAATAAGTAACCTGTAACACTAATACTGGCCTTTTAACCTCTTTTATTTAAGTCTGCCTTTGTGTAAAGACTTAAGTCTTTTAATGACTTTAGATTTTAAGACTTAAGTCTTTTAATTACAGTATTAATGCCACTCTGTAATTTTAGTATAGGTATATCAGTTAATTTCGAACTTCAGAGAAAGTCTGGTAGACCTTACTTCGACCTTACTAAAATATAGAAGTAGATAATGATACAGTTTTAAATATGGCATAAACAATTATTCTTTTTCCAGTCGCAATATTTTTGACAAATACAAGACGCGGTTTTCCATGCCTTCAGTTAGGAAATTATCGCTTTAATACCCGCTCTGAGTCGTGGAACAAATCAAAAAGATATTGGACATGTATTAAAAACGCTAATCAGAAGTGTCGAGCAAAAATTATTACTTACAACGATGTTATTGTAGAGGCCCTAAATGAACATAATCATTGATACAAGAAAACTGTTAATATGATTTTTGAATAAATATTGCTTTTTTTCTAACCTGTTTTAAGGTATAAGTAGTATAGCTTTAGATAGTACCCATATACATATGTTATCTTCTCTGTAATTTTATTGTCATTATCTAACTGTTGCAGCGTAGGCAAGAATGATAACTTCCATTTTTTTATTGCAGCCGACAACAAAGCTGTTTTTTCGACATCTCGATATGGAAAGCCAGTAATATTAATTGGAAAATATCGTTTCAACAAATGGAGTGGCAGCAAAGGAGCCCGTGCTAGGTGGCCATGTGTCAAAGCTTGCTATGGCTGCAAAGCCACCATCATTACAATGAACGATATTATTGTAAAACATGCTAACAACCATAATCATTGAATCATCCATGTAAACAGGTTGTGACTCTTTATAGATTCTAATAAAGATTGTGATAATATTATGTAATGTGACTTACTGAGTTTAGCGACAAACTTTACAGTCGAACAATTATGTTATAATATAAATATTTGAAGAAGGTCAAAGAGCTACCATCGCTATCTGATAAAATCCATTGGCAAGATCAAATGTCATAAAGTTTATTGTGGAATACTTTTTGTACCAAAATACTATTTTTTTATGTTACTTTGTCAAAAACAATGAATTATGTATGCGATAGAACATGCTACAATTGTCGCCGTAAAAAAATATGGTTTTGAACGTTTTAATGGATTTAAATGTTAATGTTGTGTTGAAAATTAAATACGTCAGTTACATGACAGATTTTATTTATATAAATATATGATTGATTTAATAAATTTAAGTATTCTTTGACTTCATGATTTGATGCTGTGTGTGGTTTACCTTGATACTCACATGAAACAAAAATAAGTTGTGTTGTGTGGAAGAAGGCTGAGAAAAGAAAAGCAGTGTCGGGTAGTTGCCTGACGTGGCAGTAAACGCGTTTATAAAACTGTCACAGATGTGTCTATACCGCTTGTCTGAATGTTTGTAACCGTGTTACAGGACCTATATTTACAAGCTCACGTTGTGGAAATCCGGTTATCGAATGGAATGGCTACCGTTACAATCTAAAGTTTCGCAAAAAACATAATTCTGGAGTGCGCTGGACTTGTGTCAAAACACAATGGGGATGCCGTGCAACGATTGTTACTATTGAAAATTCTATTGTTCGCGAAAATTATACGCATAATCATTAGGTCCAGTTGACCTAGTCAGACAAAGTCCAGTATACACTAGACGCCTTGAACAAGAAATTCGACACTTTCTCGTTGTTAAGTTATAATAAATAAGGGTTTCGTGTAATTTAATTATTTTGTTAATTATTAATTTATTTATTTATCTCAAGATGAAATTGAAAACTATTGATTTTCCAAAGCAAATAATAAAAGGATTATTTAAGCGTTTGATAACCATGGTGTAAATAAATATATTTTTTCTGAACTTCCGACGTTTTAGTTATTTTTAAACATTAAAGGTCTTCTGATTTTATACTTTGTCTAATAATACTTCTGCATCAAGTATGTTGTTTATATTATGTTAATTTATGTTTCAGAGCCAATGTTTTCAACTTCTCAGCGTGGTAAACCAGTTATAATTATGGGCAAGTATCGGTACAATAAGTGGGTAGGTAGCAGGGGAGATCGCGCGCGCTGGATTTGTGGCAAAGTCAATGCATTAAAGTGTTCCGCCTCACTAGTCACGTTCAACAATGTTATAATAAAGCAGACGCCTCATAATCATTAAACGATTAAGCTTCAGAAATTTAGCACTTAGTGTAAACCAAATATGTGGCGAATTACCTTCGTAGTTATGTATAAAAGTAGACTTTGTGAAAATAGCATGAGTAGAAGATTGCCTTTAATGAAACAGTATCCTTTATTCATTTATTGAATAATGAAACAGTATTATTAACATAGTAATTAATATGTATTTAAATTAACAATAATAAACAAAATAATTGAAACCGGACATGAGGTTTTTTGTGTAAATCTATTTATTAATGTTTTGGCCAAATAAAATTATGCGTGAAAATTAATTCCTTTTTATATTTAATACAAACTATTAGAAGTTGAATATATTTAATCTATTTTTTAGAAGTAGTACACTCAGGGTGAGTATATCATCTACCTCATGGGTTCTTTCATAACTTTGACACACACGTTACACCGTCGCATTCACATGCATCTACATTTACTCTATTCGTCTCCTATCATTCCTTTCTCTCAGACATTTTCATTAAAGTTAAATTTGAAATACCAAATTTAATTTCAGTGCCACATTACTCGGTATCGCGCTATGGCAACCCTGTTTTATTATTTGGAGGGTACCGTTTCAACAAATATCATAGGAGTAAAGGCCCTAAAGTTCATTGGGCTTGTGTGAAAGCAAGTGCAGGTTGCCGGGCTAGAATCACTACATACAATGGCACTATTATCAAGAAGAACAATGTTCATCAGCACCGTGGACCCGGAGAAGACGATGTAAAGTTGTTTGTTGGAGACTAACAGACGCCCTCAACGCCAAGCCTGACTGTGATGTGTTTGAAAGACGATCATGTCAGTGTGTCTGAATTACTGTGAGATACTCACCTCACAGTACTCTTTATTCTTGTCTTAACAAATATAACTGACCAATAGTCATTTGTGTTCATTAATTAAATAAAAAAATGAGAAAGAATAAAAAAAAGAAGATTGACTTCAAAAACACGTTTAAACAGATGCAAAACGAGGTACAGTTAAGAAGAGAGTTGCTTGATGTTTTTTTTACTGCTATTAATTAGGTATATCAAAATATACTTGCTTGTTGTTTTAGTTTATTAACACTAACAGCTAGTTGCATAAAAAGGGTTATATTTTACGTTTCAATTAAAATATTTAGTAAGATTAATTTATATGTGATAAATGGTATTTTTTAATTAATCCAATTATTAAATAATTTTACATAATGGGCGCTTTTTGTTGATTTTAAATAAACTATTGGTAAAGGAGTAAAGTCTATTTTTTTCTCATTCTATTTGTAAAGCTGTTAATTCTCAGATTATTGGTTTTCTATTTTTGTAGTCATCCTCTTTCAGAATGTATTTACATGACTTCAAAGAAAAGCAGGCTTGTTATACAAATAGGGCATCATAGATATTTCAAGTACAGTACATAAAAAGGAATTACAGCATCTTGCAACTACGTCAAATGAATGTTTAGAGTACATAAAAGGCAACTTTATGTCATTTTTGCAAACTATGACTACCTATGAGAAAATCTATAATACATCCTCAAATAATTTCACATAATTTATAAGTAATATCAGTAGGACAGTAAGATTCTGGTACATTATGCGGGACTACCCCAAAAAGGAGTGTTAAGTTTTCATTAACAACTTAAGCGTCAAACTATTGGTTTTTCCATTTCCTTCATCTCAAAAAGTTTTTGCTTGATATTTTATTTCAGAGGCGATATATTTTGGAACTTCAAGGTATGGCAAACCGGTTATTCATATCGGCCGGTATAGGTACAACAAGTACTGTCGGAGTAAGGGACCTAAAGCGAAGTGGTTATGCGTGAAGACGAGGTCTGGGTGCCCTGCGTCACTAGTCACCATCGATGACGTCATCATGAAAGCCAATCATGATCACACGCATTAATTTCTGTAATAAAATATTTGTTAAATATCTGTGGAATATTAAATAATTTCAGGAAGTAATTGTGTGTTATTGTAATAATTACCTATTTAGGTTTAATAAGCTTCAGCAATAAATAATAAATCTTATTATTGTATTCCTTCGCTATTTAATAAAAACTTTCAAATGTAAAACTACCCTGCATAAATCTGTTGAGATTCAAGAGAACAATTGATGAGTTCATCGGTTTTTTCTATCTATATTTTATGTATATCTATATTTCTGTCTTATTTATTTCTGTATAGTTTAGTACAGTTTCTGTTCCGTACCAGTGTAATACATTAACAACAGAAACTGTTTGCCGCTTCACTGCCGGCCGGTGCAATTTTTCAGTGCGACAGGTCGGTTACTGTATAAAATAAAATTACCTTTATTGTGTTCGGTGATTGCAGATCTAGTTACTTTAGTTACATATACATATATCTATGTCTTTTAAAGCTTCAATAACTACAAAGAATTTTGGGATAATTTCTTTTTCAGAACCCATATTTGCAACTACACGATACGGCAATCCTGTGATGTTGCTAGGTCCTTATCGTTTCTATAAATATGACCGCAACACTGGCCCTATGGCCAGGTGGACGTGCACGAGGTCCAGCATTGGATGTAAGGCGTCGGTGCTCACTGCCGACAACACTATCGTTTCTTATAAAGACTGCCACAACCACTCGTAACTGATGAATACTTAAAGTGATACCTGCAGTACAAAACTGTTAACGTAATGTGATTATGTGACTTAAATGACACTGAAAACATTAAACATGTTTATATTTATTTTTTTAGTAATATAGAAGCACAGAAGAATTTGTTTTTCCATTGTTGTTTTTGGAAGGAACCTCTTCTACTCCATCCTGGGAATAGACATTTAATGATTTCCCATCCATAAAAAAGGCAGATGCTACTATTCTATTGTCTGTATTTTATCTAATTGTCTGGATAATTCGGTCTAACATTATTACTTTTTTAGAACATCCTGTGTTCACGACGTCATCCCGAGGCAATCCGATGATTTTATACAAATACAACAGGTTTAGCCTAAATAAGACTAAATCAGGCGGCTCGGCGAGGCAGAGGTGGCTATGCACCAAGTGGGCCTACGGCTGCAGGGCGCAGATCATCACCATTGAAGAGCATATCATCAAGTGCAATGATGAACACAGTTTCCATTAAGAACAATCATCTATGCTAATGCTTTTGTTAATGATATTAATATTCTCCGACAAGATGAGCTGATACTAAAATATTAAAAGTAGTTGACTAAATTCGATAGTTGACTTAATTCGATGTGTATGTCTGGCCTCTTATTCTATCTATATTAATTTAAGATTTATTGTAAGAGAACCCAAGTCTGGGTCGAGCTGGCCTATTACATCCAAAAATTTAAACGTTGTTATTTTTTTTAGAAAAACCATTGTTTGTGACTTCAAAGCGTGGGAACCAGATGATTCATTACAATGACAACAACTATAGTTTTAATAAAGCCACTATAGGAGATAGGCCTAAGAAAAGATGGATTTGCACCAAGTGGGCACTTGGGTGCAGGGCCTTTATCACTACCTTCGAAGGCACCATTTTGAAGACTAATGATAACCATTCTCATTAAAGACAATGCAAAAACCGTTTCATTCTGACATGAGCTTTACAAGAGTATGAAATATTACACTGAATCAAAATTTCATACATCTGAAATTTATGGCTGCAAAAACTGTTTTATTAAAGATTCTCGAAAAAGTGACTAAAAGGCAATTAAAAGAAAGGTTGATTGTGTTGTGTGGTTATTAGTTTAGTATTTAGTGCGGTCGATCTCGGTTTAGTAATTAATTCTTAGTGAATCATCAAGCTTTTCATAACTGTATTTAACTATGTATTCTATTTCTTTTTTTTACATATGTTTTCATATTTGCAGTGTGTGTATTACGAATGGTGTATTTACTCAGGATAAATCTCTTGATAATAATCTAATGCTGTGTTGTATTTTCTTCCCTCACTTTATTGAATTAAATCCTTAATAATATTATAAATGCGAAAGTAACTCTGTCTGTCTGTCTGTTACGCTTTCACGCCAAAACTACTGGACCGATATAAATGAAATTTGGTACAGAGATAGAATAGACCCTGAGGAACAACATAGGCTACTTTTTACCCGGGTGCGCTAAGTAGTTCCCTCGGGATGCGGGGGAAACCGCGGGAAACAGCTAGTATCTATATATTTAAGGACAAAAAGACAAGGAAAGTATGTTCAAATCATTAAATAATATAATTTTATAGGTGCTGTTTTTAAGATATCGTGTCATGGCAACCCTGTAATCGAACTGGGCGGCAACAGGTTTCTACTCAAAAATACAGGAACTGGGGACGATTCCAAGAAAATATTTAGATGCAACCACTGGCATCGCAAGTGTCGCGCAGCCATCACTACCATTGACATGGAGATTGTGCATATCAAGAATGATCATAACCATTGATCAACTTGTTAAAGGTAGGTACTAAAATTAACTACTGTTGATGACGGGTGAAGAAAAAAAATGAATATATCTTCCTTTTTGGGAAAATAAACATGATATTGATAGAATATTCTACGATATCAGTTGCGAAAACGAAGAAGGATATTTTACGGCCGATTTTTCAATTGTCAAATAACTTTTATCTCATTAATGAATATGTCAGTTTGATATATTTTGTAAAGATTGAATTATAGTATACTAGCTGTTTCCCGCGGTTTCACCCGCGTCCCGAGGGAACTACTTAGCGCACCCGGGTAAAAAGTAGCCTATGTTGTTCCTCAGGGTCTATTCTATCTCTGTACCAAATTTCTTGTATATCGGTCCAGTAGTTTTGGCGTGAAAGCGTAACAGACAGACAGACAGACAGACAGAGTTACTTTCGCATTTATAATATTAGTAAGGATTTTGTAATGAGTTGCCGTATCGTTATGAAGACTCCTGATTAACCGATAAATCGAATGAAATCGATTGATTTCTCTTTCTTTTAACGTGAACACATTTTTCGCAGTAGGTACTTTGTAATATTAAAAAATATTTTTTGGAAAACATACATTTACGTCGATATTTTTCCAAATGAGCGAGGTGTAAACTACCATAATGTTCTTTTGCTAAAAATTATGTCAGATAACTTATAACTATTGAAAAATCGGCTCTTAGTGTTTTTTTTTTGCAATTCACCTGTGCATTTCGTATAATTCTTGCACCAATTTAACTATATTCAGAATAAGTTGGCGAATTAGTTGTATTTTATTTTAGCTGTTTTATTTAAATGATGATATATCATTTATTTTTAATAATAAGTTAAATAATGTAAATTGTAAAGGGCTCATTTTTCGATCATCTGATATCTTTTATTTGAAAAAAAAAAAAGTATACAAGTTGGTACTAATATATCTATTGAAAAAAAATGTGTAACGATTGGAATCTCAAAAATAGCATTAGGTATATGATTTAATTTAAAATTAAATTAATAATTATCAATTATATTAATGTAAGTTAAGTTTGTTTTAAATTTTAGTTTTATTTAAATGACAATTATTATAATTTAATGGGTTAACAGGGATAAATAAAGTAGTATATTATTAACAAAAAATGTTTTATTACCATATTAACTTAATCATAAAAACTCCTGTAAGTTCGTTTACATGCATATCATAATTATAGTTACTACGTGTTTTTGATTATTAACTGACAACATTTTAAGGTGGGCAATATTTTTTTGCGGTTAAATATCTTTAAGGAAGGGAACGGAGGAACCTATATCATATTTTTATCAAAACAGATTTTTTTTTATAATAGGGTACTTAACAGCAGCAATGATATAAATGGCTATGCTAATTGTGGTGTAATGGATTTGTAAGTAAAGGAAACGTTTATAGACAAGTAGCGCAGTGCAACTTAGGTATCTGCAGTACAAAGATCTGAGCCGTACTATTTTTTTTATTTTGAGGTAGACTCTTAACATCAGTGAAGTGAACGTTTTGACTAATTATCCTAAAGAAACAATTGGTACTATATTATTTATTTTTTAAATTGTTTTCTTTTATTTTCAGAGATAATGTATATTTTTTCACAAAGAGGTAAACCAATAATGATTTACCAATCCAACCGGTTTTATTTGAAGGATCGTAGACAAACCAAGAGAAAAGTTTGGCGGTGTAGCCAGTGGTACAGAGGCTGCAGAGCGAGGATTATCACTCTTGATGGAGATCTTATCTCTATTAAAGTTGAACATAATAAACATAATGAAATGTTAAATATTATTTAAATAATATGTATAGTTTTTAGTTTTTGAGGAATGAAATGAAATGGATGAAACCCATTGGAAAAGGAGGAGAATACAATAAAAATGATAGGAAAAATAAATTACGGGCGATCTGAGGTCGGGAAGTGGGGGGGAGGGGGGGTTAAAGTTAAAAAAACGGTTTATCTCAATTTCCGGCAAAACTACAAGTTCTATGAAAAAAGTTAAATGGCAAAGTTGTAGGTAATAAAAAGATCTACAACTTTTGGATTGACACTTTTTTCACATAACCTCAAAATTTATGTGAAAAATTCAAAAAACCAAGTTTTTGGTTTTTTATTTTTATCTTTTACAATAATTATTTTTTTTTCACGAAATTTGGTGAAAACTTACCTTTTTATGTCCCAAACACACTGTAATTTATTTGATTTAAAATAATTATATTTTCACCCTTATTTTGACTTAATATCGAAAAAACACCCTAATTTTCAATCGAAAATTCTCGTGTCAAAATATCACTTTTTTTTTAAAAGTCGATGGTCTTTTTGTTCATTGAAATCTCTACTTTCAGATGGTATAAAAAAATATTTACATTGCTATGGTAAATGTTCTCAGAAAATATAAAGAAACGCTACGAAATAACAAAGTACGAGTTCTAAATAAATTTTACATTTTATACTTTTTTTTTTGGTTTTAATTGGTCATGTAAAAATAATTAGAAACTTGGAAACTAAGGTTGACACGTTGAAAAGTTGTAACATCAGTTAATGGATATTATTTTCACAGCTCTTTTCATGACGTCATCAAGATTTGGAAAACCAAAGCTGATATATGAAGGACACAGATATAACCTGTACAATATGAGAGCTACTAAGAAGTGTTGGCGTTGTGTGAAATGGTCATCGATACACCATTGCCGCGGCGTGGTGGTAACCATTGATAATATCATCGTCAGGACTAGGGAACATACGCACTCCTGATATGTCATTTGTTTATAAATATGTTGTTAAGTTTTTTGTAAATAATGTCAATTGTGTTATTTCAAATGATTGTTTAGTTTCTATTAAAACATATTTTTTACCAATGCTACATGCTGTCAGTTAAAGGGGTACAGTCGTGAAAGAAAGACTTAAAGTAAAGGCCTGGCTAGATGCCCAAGGGTATAGGTACCCCGGTTGTAATTACTCTAGTTTCGTAAATTAATAGCACTATTGATACATGAATACTACTCTAAATACCACATAGCAGATCGTATTGCATGTCTCTGTAAGATTACATTGACAAGACGCAATTCAAGTTTTTTCGGTATAGGTGCCCTGTTGTTCATCTATAATGGAGCCTCCCCTATATGGTATAGAGGTCCCAAAATGTAGAAATCGGCATAAATCGCTAATACTATATATAGAAATATGTTATCTATATTTTATTATTTTGTATAATTGACGCACATTTTGGTGACTGTTAATAGTTACTTAAAAAGTTGTGTTTATGCCTTACGAAAAAAGGCAGTATTATCATAATCCTAAGTAATGCCAAAAGTGAGTTTGTTGCCATTCACGGTAAAACAGCTGAACTGATTTAGAAAAGATTTGTTATTGATATAACTTTAATCCTGGGGAAAATAGTTACCCCAGGATGCTAGTGAAACTGTTGGAAACAACTTGTATTTAATCTCCATGGTTACTCTTTTTCAACGTATTTTACTTTACAAAATTTGTTTAACATTGGTATCAATATAAAAAAATGAGAGAATAATGCACAGATTAACCTAGTGAAGATTTCTACACCATATTCTGTTAATGTTTGGATTTACCGTGAAATATATTTCAATATACATACATATATATGGTGTGTGAATTTGAACTGCTAACAATAACTTTAAAAGATAAACTAACATAGATCCAATCCACTATTGAATTCCTCACCTCACTATATGTTGCAGAATTAATCTTCACGAAATCAAAGTATGGAAAGCCAGTGATCGTGTACGACGGGTTTCGTTTCAATCAGCATAGTACTAGCAGGGGCGAGAAGGGCTACTTCGTATGTGTCAAGTGGGGCATGGGCTGCAGAGCTGCCATTAGGACACATAACAACGAAGTCGTTAACATAAGGGACTCGCACAACCACACGTATTAGAAAAAAAAATGCGCCGGACGCCCGTCCTGCACAGAGAAGTAACAAGTGAAGCCATACGTAAGCGTCATGCCGCTTGCAGTCTTACCACCGATTGAGCTACATGAGAGACGCATCAAAAAAGATATAATTGGATAGCAAATACGTAAATGATTGAAAGTGCATCGAAATTGGCTGATTTACTTTCGAAATTGTGGTGGTTCAACGTACCTATATTCAGATTATTCTTTGTTTTGTTATTTTTTTTTCTATTATTAAATATAAAAACTCATTAACGATCTATATTTTTTAGTTATTCAAAATAAAATGTATCGTGTTCAGATTAGTACAAGATTAAATTTTGGAAGTTAGAGTTGTCTTATTTTCTTTTAAAATTCAAACACACGAAATTACTCACACAAAATGTAATAATACAACTGTTTTGTTGTTTGTATGATAAGAATATTTAAGTACAACGCTAATTTTTGTATCAAATTATAATTAAATCACTGAGAAGCTTTCATTGTTAAGTCCTATAATAAAATCTATTTTTTTACAGAAATCGTATTTATAGAATCAAGGAAAGGAAAGCCTATGCTACAGATGGGAGAGCATAGGTATTACAAACATAGTTATTATCGCGAAGGCAATCCTAAAGTATTGTGGATATGCATCAAGTGGTGTAAGGGCTGCAGGTCTTCAATAAAGACATTTAATGGTGAAGTTGTTAACATCAATGCAACGCATAACCATCAGAGTCAGCGCAATGCCATGGACTATAATTTTTATAACTCTTAAGGCGACATATATAAGTTAAAATATATGAGGAAGAGACAGTTTGATTTTGGATAGAAATCTAAAAAAGATTATAGTAGGTATTCTAAATATGAATTATACATAGTTATTTTTTGTATTAAAACATTCGTTGCTTTGGTATAGTATATTCAACCAAGTAGTTTTTTTAATTGCAGTGTATCAAAAATATACCTATATTTTAAAGGGGTTTTGAAATCAATGAATTAACAAATCCACTAACTGAAGTTAAACTTATCAATATGTGATTGAACGATAAGTGTGGGCTTGTTTTGTTTTTAAATGTTAAAAACCGAAGGCTCAAACTTCGTATTGTAACGGAGCAGTTTTTGTTACTAATCTTCTTGGTATATAAATAAGTGTCATACTGTAAGGTGAGTCTAGGCTAGTTGAGCCGACTACGAGAGGAGCCGCTCTGTGCGTCAGGTGAGGACTTATGACGAACAATAACGATTACTGTGCCCGAACGCAATGCAAATCAAATTTTGCGTTTGTCAAAAAACCGTCAGTTTAAGGGTTGTTCGAGGCTAGTAAGTTCTTACACGTTATACGCAATAGTACTACGCTTGTGCTTGGTTCATCTAGCGTTGAACCTATAGAATTAGATATATCGTGTTATACCGTTTGTCCGTGAATATTACTTGTTATATACAACCAAATCGTAGTGATAACTTTGTTTTGTTTAATCTTGATTTTATAACATGTTTGAATATATTTTCGTATAAGAACTGAACTGTTTTTTTCAACAAACAACTATTCAAGGGAGATTTGATTTATTTCGAAGATTCCGATACCTACTCTACTAAGGTATTTTGAACATTTTAATTTTATGACATCTTAATACATATATGTGTAATCTCTCTCTCTCTAATTTGACATTATGTTATATTTTCAGCAATTATACGAACTGTATCCAGACAAGGGAAGCCGATGTTACAAAAAGGTCCCTATCGCTATTACCAGCACAACTTGTACAGAACAGGCCCAAAAGGACTTTGGCTTTGTCTAAGAAAGTGTTCCGGTTGCCAGTCTGTCATCAAGACTTTTGAAGATCAAGTTATTTCATTTATTGAGGAACATAATCATGCGTAAGACAGTAAGGACGATAATAATCTGTGTTAAAAAGTAAATTGTCAAAGGTTTCAAGTAGGATTAGGTATTGCCTGTGGTTAAACTCGAACCGAGAATTTGATATACATTCGCTACTCAATCTTACTGAGGAGACTCAAATTAGCAAGGAATCGTCAAACCCCGGTTAAGCAGTCGACAACCTTCTAGGTTGACCTGCGAGATGCCATACACAAAAAAAAAAAGAATCGTCAAACATGCATATCACGTCAGTGATAGTTCTAAAAATAAATTCATTTTCTAGGCTACGTAAACAGTGCGATCAATTTAAAGAGTAGAGGAGAAGAGGTTTTTTGTAGTCTTAATCTGTAATCTTAGGGTGTTTTTGGAATTGTAAATATTTACTATTAGACATTTTAAACGTGGAATCGCAAAACTAGTTAATATTTTTTAATCGAAATACTTTATTTCCTATCATTATGTAATATTGAGCCTTTTAAGTACTATGTTTTTATTTTAAGTTTTTGCATTGGAAATTGATAGAATTTATAAATAATAATGATTAAAGTATTCAACATTAGATTTGACTTTAGTTATTCATTATAAAATAAATAATAACCAATACTAAAATATCTGAGTTAATGACCGTTGGCTTCGAATCGGCTGTGTTTAGTGCACACAGCCGTTGAACAGTTGTAATTTTTTTTGTACTTTACAGACGTTTGGTATTCCGCAACAAGATATGGTAAGCCGGTGTTGAATATAGGAGACCACCGGTACTACCGCCACCGTAACAGTAAGGGCCTTCGAGCTCGCTGGATCTGCTCCAAGTGGTCTTCGACACACAACTGCCGAGCTACCGTCAGTACTTACGACAATGTCATTATCAAGACGTCTGATAAAGAACATACGCATTAGTGATAATTGTTTTTGAAATTCTTGAATTAAGCTTTCGGATGAAGTAACTTAGGACTGGACATTTTTTTTTATATGGCATCTCGCAGGTCAATCTAGAAGGTTGTCGACTGCTGCTGGTTGTCGGCTTGCCTGTGTAGTGCCTTAAATTAATTTAGGGCCTCCAGCCAAGGCTAATTAGAACTGGACAGTCCGACGTGTCGCCGTCCTCAGGTGGTCGCAAGTCCTTAAGGATTTCCACCTCACTGACACTTATAGGTTTTACTATTTCTGCTCTAACTTAGGACTTAGGATTGGGTTCAGGTACCCGGATAATAAGTATCCTATGTGTGAATTTAGGTTATAAACACACAATTTTTATCCAATTACAATGTTTTATCCAAATAGGTACAATCGACAAATTTGAATCTGATTCATGACCCGCTTTGACGATAAATCGTTTGAATCCGTCAAAATAACAAAGATTTCCATCCTTTACAGTGCATTATTGACTTAGGACGTTTTAAATATTAAGCAAGCTATGTTAATACGGGTTGGAGATCTATGCAATTTTAACCTTTGTTATCACTACAATAGATAATATTTTCTATAAAGCATTAATAATCATATCTTGAATCCAGCTCTTTGGAACATTTTTTTCTTTTTCAAAATCACGTTCGAACTCTTTCGATTATAAAATGACAACGTCAAAAAGTCACTGAGAAATTGGTGTCAAATAAAAATTTCTATGAGAATAAAAGTAATTTGTTACCATGGAAACGTATGTTTACGCGAATTTTGACCTAATTGTATTTGAATGTATGTAACAATATAACCTTATGGTGGGTCATAATTCAAATTGGTTGACTATACATTCAGTAGATTTTGCAAGAAAGAGTATCAAACATACCTACATACATACATCCTAATAAACTTACGAATTTATAAGTATGATTACTAGATCAATTAGAAGAAAAATAAAACAGTTTTATTTGTTCAGTTTAAAACACTAATTAGAAACTAGTTAAATCGCTTAGCTCATCTCATATAAACTACACGTGTAGTAGAAATAGCATACCGTTAAAAAATATATTTGTAATTTATTTAAATGGTGTTTATACTTTTTAAATTAATTAAACTATTAACAATCTCTAAAAAAAAAGTTTCCAAAATTCTTAAATTTTATTTTTTATTTGTTTATAGTTGTGTTTTTAATAACTAGGCATTTGCCACTGTTTCACCATTTGTATTTACATCCTAAGGGAACTAATTATTCTGTGTTAATCCAGGTTACAAACATGTCTTATATAGTACTAAATTTCATCCAAATCTATTTATTAGTTTTTGCGTGAAAGAGGAACAAACATACTAAACTTTATTTATTCATCATCCAAGAGTTCATATATTAATTAATTTAAACTACTTAACACTACTTAAGGCTAAAGATTAAAGACTACTACTACGACATACATATATGCTAAAACAAAAAATATAAAATACATACAAACATACTTAGATACATTCTCACAAACTTTCAAATTATGTAATATTATTAGTAGGATTATTTTTTAAAGCCAATATACACGACTTCAGCTGTGGTAATCCAGTAATTCAGATTGGAAAATACTTCAGAGTCGATCCAAAGATTTAACTTATTAAAAAAGGTAAGTAATCTATACTTATAATAAATCTGTAGAGAGGTCAATTCTGTACATGAAATATATTTCCAAAATAACTATCAGGGGGTGATAAGGGATCGATACTGATGCCAAAAATGCAATCAGTAAAATTTTTGTCTGTCTGTCTGTCTGTCTGTCTGTCTGTCTGTCTGTCTGTCTGTCTGTATAAACTCTATAGAAACAAAAACTACTCGACGGATTTTAACGAAACTTGGTACAATTATTTGTCATACTCCTGAGATGGTTATAGTATACTTTTCATCACGCTACAATCAATAGGAGCAGAGCAGTGAAGGGAAATGTTGTCATTTTGTTTAAACGCGCTAATCTCAGGAACCGCTGGTCCGATTTAAATAATTCTTTCAGTGTTAGATAGTCTATTTATCGAGGAAGGCTATAGGCTATATATCATCACGCTAAGACCAATAGGAGCGGAGCACCACTATTGCACGCGGACGAAGTCGCTGGCAGAAGCTAGTTTAGAATAAATTAAGGTTTTTATGACTCAACCAGATTCGTGTCGTCATCACCTTTATACCCGTAAAATTACATTTACCATTTTGTTTTCAGAAGCAATACTAACTACATCTATATTTGGCAAGCCTGTGATACAGATCGGCAACAATCGTTACTACAAACGAAGCAATTCAAGAGGACCTCTTGTAAACTGGGTCTGCTCTAAATGGCAGTCGAAAAGCTGCAGGGTAACTGTTACCACCTTAGATCTACAAATCATTAGAACCAGAAATGAGCACACGCATTAAAATAATAAAAGTCTTGGAAGATTAACTTCATTTTTCTTTTTTGATAGCTGCTGTATAGACTCGCTTAGCAGTATGATTACATCTAGGAGCAAGCAGTGAGTCTGGTTTAGTCAATTTTATATCAACTTAAAATGAAATAGGAACTGCTCCAACACTATTAAAACGTATTAAATATTAATTTCAATAAACCAGAATCAATGCAACCTTACTCGATTTGTTGGGTGTGTAGTTTGGTTTGATATAGGTATATTGTATTGACCTGTAAATATCCTGTTTTTCAGACGTCATATTCACTAAGTCCAGAATCGGCAAGCCGATCTTGATAGTAGATGGACAAAGGTTCTACACTCGCTGTGTTAATGAAGGTCCCAAACTTCGATGGGTATGTACCAAATAGACTTCAACATCGTGCAGAGCATCGGCTATTACCATATTCCAACAATTGATCAAACTCAAGAACTTACACAATCATTAATTCAAAGTTCAATTTGAAAATGGAATTGTGTAATTAATCATTATTAAGCTTCATCTTAAGCTGTTAGCTATATAGATGTAAAGTGATAAAAAATAAAAAAGGTAGAGATCTATATTCCATTGCATAGACCTCTTTATGTTTTAGTAAAAAGGTTGAAATTTGGTCGACTTGGAATTTTATCCAATATGTACCTACTGTCATTTAAGTCTCAGTATTAGTGTTAGTTATTTTCTACCAAATATTGCCAGTGAACTACTGTGATGAAAGTATATTAAATTAGTACTATATTTGTTTCCTTCACGTACATACATTAAATTAGGTATTTGTTTTGTAGTGTCTTAGTAATAGTTCTTGAAAATATATTTTTAGGGCACTAAGAAATTCTCATTAAAAAAAAGTATTATGTATTATTATGTAAATATGCATGTGCAAAAAGTATATTTGGAATTATTGTGATATTTTAAGAGTGTAAAGTTTTCAACTACTATTTATGTACTATTCATAAATAAATATGGTTGAATGTCTACATTCATACACACGTCAGTAATAAATTAATATGGCCACACTAGTTGTCTTTGTATGTCGAGATGTAAAATCAAGTATGCAATTGGAGTTCTTGAGGAGACCTAGAGAAAGTACTGCCTATATATCAGGATGTTACAATCAGCATCATCCACATATGTCTTCTCTTAACGTTTGCCATATCGCAGAGGCGTGATTTTAACGCATCTAACTTTTGTCTGCAGCATTTTGCAGATTGTCATTCTACTTTGTCGGTTACCGTAAGTGTGTTTCACTTCAAATAAATAACTATTTAGAGATAAAGTTTTAATTCACACTTTCCACTTTCACACTATTAAAGTCATCAGCTCGGTAACACGTCTATGGAATGAATAAAAAATATGGAAGAATGGTCCTTGAATGCGCATATCGACAACGTTGACGGATAAGTGCTTTGTGACCTTCTAATAAATTAACATACTTGACGGTTTTTTCTTCAGCAACAAAGAGACTTCCCGCTTTCTTGCAACTGCGGAATAAAATTATAAGAGTAAACAATAAAGTACTTAAAAAAGGCAGTGCGGCCTATATGAGCTATAGAGAAAAGGCTAATGCTAGAAAGAGAAAGTTTTTGTCTAAGATGACGGATGAACAGAAAGAAATGAAAAGGGCTAAAGACAGGGAATATTATCTGAAGAAAAAAGCTGTAAAGAAGAAAATGACCGAGCGAGGGAAGCGAAAACAAAGAAAGAAAACATAGACCCGAATTTGATATGTGCTGACATATTCTGTCTTAATGTCTTACGTCAAAAATGATAATGATTAAAGATAACGTAAGAACACTTGTTTGTTTTTCTTTTTTTAAGTCTATTTTTGACTACATATTCGTGTACTCGTACTTGTTGTTATGCTCTTGTTGGTGCTTCTGCTAACTCTTTTTATCTGCTGCTATCAAGTTTGTTCAACAACCACTACAAGTAACAATAACATCTGGCTGTTTATAACTGGAATCTACGCTTTGTACACTTTCTTTTCAACAAATTGACAGACAATTCAAAAGTGCCTGTAAATGGTCTAGTTGAAATAAATTATTTAAATTTTGTATCTTTTTTTGAATAAACCCAACGCTGGGCAAAGTACTCTTCTCATACAGAAAAGACTCTGGTGACCACGCTTGCAGGTTTTTTATAAGGCTAAGTCTAAATTTGTTACAGGTCCTAAATTTGCATGGTCTAAGTTTGGCAAACCTGTGATAGAAATGGGTCAGTACCGGTATTATCAGCGCTATACTAAGGGTCCCAAGACTCAATGGGTGTGCAGCAAATATCGTTCTGACGGATGCCGAGCGTCGGTCACTACTTCTGATCAAGCAATTATTGCCATTCAAAATAACCATAATCATTGATGTAGTTTAGATGTGCATTTGAAATAGTTAATAAAATATCTTTCAACCATCTTCTAAAAACGAGGGTCTCATATCGTGTAATCTTGTTGCATTTATATTACCTCATATTTTCGCATATTCTTGCTTATTTAATTAATTTCATTTACTTAGTTGAGTAGTTTTTAATTGTATTAAAATAACAGTCTATGGGTTTGTGTACCTGGATGAGATGATGATAAATGGTAATGCATAAAAGTAGAAATTTTAATTTATATTAATATTCTTTAAAATATAGTCTCCAAGCTAGCAATACCAAATAGTTGCTTATTTGTTAATTAACACAAGTCTGAACAACAAATATTGTCATGTCACATGAGATTTGTAATTCGAATGTTCAATTGATTAAAAGATCAAACAAAATTCCATGCTTAGCTCGCTTCATTGTTCAACTTTATACTATAGACGGAAACACAAGAGAAAGTTATAAATAACTAGCTTTTTCCCGCGGTTCGTCGCTCCAGTACCTAAACTACCCTATGTCCTTGCCCAGGGCTCAACCTAACCATACCAAATTTCATCTAAAACGGTTCAGCGGTTTAAATGTGAAGAAGAAGTGGAGGAGGGAGGAGAGACAGATACACTTTCACATTTATAATATTAAGTACCTATAAGTATGGATAAATAAGGATTTTGAATTACTAATGTAATGCTTCGTAATAAGCTTTACATTGACAATAACTGCATCGCTTTGCAATCAACTTTCCAGCTGCCGTGTTCACGACATCGAAGTTCGGAAAGCCAGTGATTCTGTTCAACAATTACCGGTACAATTGGTACAAGCCGCATCGTTCCCCGGAGAATCACCAGTCTCCCGGCAGGAAGCTCTGGCGATGTTGCAAGTGGAGCAGTGCCAACTGCAGAGCGAGCCTGCTCACTGTCGATAATGTCATTGTTAGATTCAGCCATCAACATAACCATTCAAGATCGACAAGACATTTCTGAGAGTTTTTGTAGTGAAACCAAATAGATTTGTTTGAAAGTATGTTTTCTTTTATTTTTTAGTCTTTTAATTATTTTCCTCTCCGCCTCTGTAAAGGAAGCACAATTTCGGTACTCTACAATCAATATCACTGTATTTAAAAATTAAAGGTCAATTATTTATATCTCGAAGAAAAGTATTCTTATTATCTGGTCTATTTTTATTAATAACTCTAATATTAATTTAATATATTATTTAATAGGTAAATATTCTAAATTTCCTATATCAATGGGATATTGATATAGTGAGACTCAATATTAAGGTAAACATTACAAGTACCTTTTGTTCACTTTTCTTTTTTTTTTTTCTACATGACCTCTTGCAGGGTGCTTCTAACAGCATTCGACCTGCTTAACCGGACAATCTTTTGTTCACTCGTAAAAGCTTATATTATGTACTTTGCTGGTATACCGCTCAAAAATTCTCAATTGTATATTTTGTACTTATCATTACAGCTGTTTTTTCGACATCGCGTTGCGGAAAACCTGTAATCATAGCTGGAATGTACAGGTTCAACAGGAACAATAGATGTCGAGGACTGCATGGATGGTGGACCTGCAGCAGATATAGGAGTAGTGGATGCAAGGCCACCATTACCACTTATGATAACATCATCATTAAACGCAGTGGCAACCATAATCATTAGCGTCAGTACAAAGAAAGTGATAATAATTAAAAAGGTGTGTTTGGCCACGCAATAGAAGTGCAAATTAATATATTAACAAATGAATATGTATCTAAATTAAAGGGCTTAAAGATGATTAAGGAAAAACCGAGTTTACCTTAAAACAAGTTATGCCAGATGATCGAGTGAGATGATTTTAAATATTAGAAGTTAAATTAAAGTATGACCAATTATGTTTTACGTCAAGAGATATAAATATTGGCACTCTTTGCGATACAAGTGACAAATATAGTATTTTTAGTCCAGACTTGCGAAAATTTTATACTCAAGGAAGTATGTGAGTGCTTCCCACCGCTTACATCTGTTGTTACAATATTATTCTACTTACTGCAGAGATGAGCCAAATTCCATAATACCTTTTCAAAGCTGAAGAAAAAGAATAGTCGAAAGGAGAACCCTCCTTTTTTGGAAGTCGGTTAAAAATAAACATCGAATTATTATGAATGTGAAAAATAGTGCAATAGCGGTATTCGTAATGAAGTATGACGAAATATTTCCTCATTATTTGTAATTATTTATGATATTAGATTATTTTTTTGTTAAAAATGTGTATTATTATTTTGCCATTTGCGTGATTTTTTTTACAAGTAAGCTGAGTGAAATGTCTTGCAAAACATTGATAGATATTCTATTTTTTGTTCAGGCGACCGTACTTCAGACGAAATCGGGCCGAGGTTTGCGTGGTCAAGACACGGGAAACCTGTGCTGGATATAGGCAATTGTCGGTATTACAAGAATAACAGAAGCAGAGGAATTAAAGCTGCGTGGTTTTGCGGCAAGAGGCGGCTGGGCTGTCGAGCATCTGTGATTATAGCAGACGGAACGATTGTAGATGTTAAGAATGGGCACAACCACGACGTATAAATAACTAGGTTTAAGATGCGTTTGATGATGATTTACAAGCAAAATAGCTTGTTTAGGAGTACACTTATTAAATCATTTAAACATTTTGTGACCATACAGAATATTCATTCTGTATTTAATTATTCCAATTATTCAAATGATTTCAATTATTCAAATGATTCCAATTATCAATTGGAATAATTAAATAGTCCGAAAAATATCTATCGGAAAAAGTTCCATTGATAAGCATTTTTTTCTGCATAAATGATAACATTAATTGGATAGAAGTAAAGCATCTGTGTTAAGTTCCCTACTAAATTTCATCGGAATCTATTCTGCCGTTTCCAGGGGGTGTCTTAACTTTAACGTTGATTACATTAGTACTCCTAACATAGGATTTAAGCAACTATTGTAGTAATTGTGATAAAGTAATGAAGATTCCTTTCATCATTCTGTTGTGAAACTGCAGTATGTCAGTTTTGAATTTATTATAGAAGTGCCTTGGGAGGCTTATGTGTAGTTTTGAACGGGGATAGTAATAGAATATATACATTGTTTTAGAGATCCTTTTGTTGTCAGTACTTAAAGTCGAGTAAACTTAGTATTAACGTACATCATGTATTTTTGTTGTTAAATTGGGTTGTGCCATTTTAACATACGTGAATTATAAACGTCCAAAAATCTAAAAATAAAATAAAATACTTTTATAAAATAAAATCGTTTAATTTTTTTTCAATTGACTGACCTGAATTGGGTCAGTAAATAATAACATTATTTATTTCAGCGGTTTTTACGACGTCCCGTTTCGGCAGACCTGTCATCTTGTTCGGGAAGTATAGATTTAACAAAAATACCAGGAGTCAAGGCCATGTTGGATGGTGGAGCTGCAGTCGAGCCAGGAGCAGTGGCTGTAAGGCCAACATCTCCACATACGATAACATAATTATCAGGGTCAAAGGATCCCACAATCATAGGAGCTAAATAAAATATATTCCAAATTTGATGTCGGTTACAATATTTAATTTTTGATGTAAAGAAACGGTCTTAATACAAATGCACCACCGAGTTGCAGCCGCCTTAATCTCTAAGCCACTACGACATTTGGAATAAAGTAACTAATACAAACAGCATACAGATTTAGCTGTGGCTTAGGGATGGGATGAGCTGTTGAGAATGTTCATAAGTGTTAAAATATTTATCTAGTCAGAAAAGGAACTTGAGTATTTAAATATATCGGGAAACCAGACGTATTCTAATAAATCTTTTATTTTATAGAATATTTTACCTTTCGAATCATAATCATGCATTCGTACAATTTTTGATGCTTTAACCCTTTGACCGCTACGTCAAAAATGAAAAGCGTGCTCTTGGCGCCAAACTACAATTTCATCCTTTAAATTTGTCACGTAGTTGTGGCGGTCAACAGGTTAATCGATATATTTCATGAATATAACAATTGAAATGCCATATTTGTTTTAGCAGTATTTTTTTCACACACAAAGACAGGTCGGCCAATTTTGTTTATAGACAATTATCGATACTACAAGAACAATAGATGTCGAGGACCTAAGGCTACCTGGTTCTGCATGCGGAGTAGTAGACGAGGTGATATCAGTGGCTGCAAGGCATCCGTTACCACCGTAGATGGGACCATAGTTAATTACAAAAATGAGCATAATCATTGTTAGAATAACGAAGAATTTATGTTATACAAGCAGTTGAAATGTATTTCTAAAAGTGTTCGATTATTTTTGTGAACGATTAGCCGTAAAATATACAATAAAAAAGTCTTATATATTGAGTTAAGCACGAGATACTTAAGAAAGTTTGTAACAAATAAATAACTGGTGCAATCACTTGGGCTGTTAATTCATCTTCATCTATTCGATTTTCGATATATAGCATTTTAAAATCACGTTTTTATTAAGATACAGAGACGCTGTTTTATTAAAATAGAAATTCATGTACTTATTCGGATCAAGATGTGTATATGACGATTATTTTCTGTCCCTTAAAAATGTGTCAATAATGCTGTGTGACAGAAATTGAGCGAAAGACTTCAACAGTTTTACAAAATGTAATACCTACCTGCATTTAGAGTGGGTTGCTGTAATAAGTCAGTAAAAAGTTAATGAACTGTAATTACCAATATAGTCAAATGATACAAAGAGCCTTAGTTTGCGAAGTCCAAGTGAAAAATATTCTTATGTTCATGTAATTTTGGACCTAGTTATATATATATATATGTAAATATGTTTAGGTATATTTAAATGAAGTCATAGACATTTTATAAATTGATTGTGTTATTGCTTTTGACTAGTCTTTTATTTGATTAAATAACTACGAAAAAATGAGGTATATTATTGGGACCATTAAGGCTCAGCGCACGTCTTAAATTTGTTGTAGAGTGTAAACGCTAATAAACCAGGAAAAGGCTAGGCAGATGAAGATTGATCTTCATGCGAGTGTTTACGCACTGCCAAAATTGCTATTTAAAATAGCAGCAGTTAAATAGCAAGCGAGTTATTGTGAGTATTCTGCGCTTAACCTAAACTCATAAAAGCGTTTCATAATTTTAGTTCCAATATTCACCAATACACGTCATGGTAATCCAGCAATCCAGATGGGCCAGTACAAGTTCTATCGGAATAACCGTAGCTATGGAGCCAGGGTTCTGTGGACCTGCAACAGAAAGAGCTCGGGGTGCAAAGCGTCCGTCACCACCTTCAATGAGATCATTATCAAACAGAAGTCTGAGCATAACCACTAACATGGAACGAAGGAGTGATTGATAAGATTAAAAAGATTATTTTAATGTGAATCTGTACTTTATTTTCATACTAGCTTCTGCCAGCGACTTCGTCCGCGTGGAATAGTGGTGCTCCGCTCCTATCGGTCTTAGCGTGACGATATATAGCCTATAGCCTTCCTTGATAAATGGATTATCTAACACTGGAAGAATTATTTAAATCGGACCAGCGGTTCCTGAGATTAGCGCGTTTAAACAAAATGACAACATTTCCCTTCACTGCTCTGCTCCTATTGATTGTAGCGTGATGAAAAGTATACTATAACCATCTCAGGAGTATGACAAATAATTGTACCAAGTTTCGTTAAAATCCGTCGAGTAGTTTTTGTTTCTATAGAGTTTATACAGACAGACAGACAGACAGACAGACAGACAGACAGACAGACAGACAGACAGACAGACAGACAGACAGACAGACAGACAGACAGACAGACAAAAATTTTACTGATTGCATTTTTGGCATCAGTATCGATCCCTAATCACCCCCTGATAGTTATTTTGGAAATATATTTCATGTACAGAATTGACCTCTCTACAGATTTATTATAAGTATAGATTGATAAGCTGTTTACCGCGGGATTACCCATATCCTGAGGTAACTATTACTTATACGCGAACACATAGTATATACTTTCCTAGATTTCAATCTATCTCCAGTCAGTTCAGCGGTTTCACTGCGATAATGTACAGAGGTTGCTTTCGCATTTATACATTTTAGTATCATCATCTGCCTAGCTTTTCCAAACTTTATTGGGGTCGGCCTCCAGTCTAACCGGATTCAGCTGAGTACCAGTGTTTTTTTACATGGAGCGACTGCCTATCTGACCTCCACAACCCAGTTACCCAGTTACCAGTTAGGTAACACGATACACCTTGGTAAAACTGGTTATGAAACTTTCTGGCTTCTGACTACCCGGAAGGACTGTCAAAGATCTACAAATGAGAACCTGGACTAAAAGCCTAACGTGCTTTCCGAGGCACGGAGGAGTCTTGCTATGATATAGAGGGGTCACCCATCCAAAGACCGACCGCGCCAAGCGAGCTTATCCTTTGATCGGTCGACTCGCGCGGCTGTTACTTAGTCACGAGCTCCTTATAAATATTAGTAATAAGTATAGAATTAATAAGCTTGTTTTTTTTGCTAAATACGTATGATGATGCATCTAATTACATTTTACCTTTTTAGTTCCGATTTTCACGAAAACGCGTTACGGTAAGCCGGCGATCCAGATGGGGCGTTACAGATTCAATCGAAACAACCGCAGCCATGGAGCCAGGGCCCTGTGGATCTGTTGCAGGAACAGCATGGGGTGCCGGGCTTCCATCACCACCTTCAATGACGTTATCATCAAACAGAAGTGTGAACATAACCATTGACATAGCCTAAAGAAATTTATAGATCAAAGATGCCTACTAAATATGATTACCAATCAGTATATCCAAGCCCACTAGCACCTTGTATATTCTTTTATATTTATCATTCTGTCATCAAAGACTGCATTCGACACCAGATGTTTTTTATTTTTATAATTTAATTACTCAATTTTTTCAACGTCCTAAGTGTTAAGGTTCAAAAACTATATTCATAAGTTAATCTTTATTTTATATATTTTTGTTATACTTATATTTATTTATGTACAATTTTTTTTGAAGTGAAAGCTAAAAAAAAGCCCATTGATGTCGTTGCATGAATTTCGGCAGCGGAAAAATATTTGTTTTTATGTCACTTAAATGCTAGTGATAACAGTGTAAGTACCTGTAACTGTAATTTGTCCAGCAGTTGAAGTTTTTATGTTGGCGGTACCCATGACTGCCTATGATTGTTCAAGTACAATCCTTTACTATTTTTTCATTGTTTTAATTTTAAGTAATGAATATATCATTTTAATTTGATTTGTTTTTTACTATTGTATTCTAATTTTGTTATTAATTCATAAATAGGTATATTATGCTATCATATATATTTAAGAACTATTTTTCCATTGATATTACTAAAAGTTGAAGCCACTCAATGTGATTTCTCATCCATGTAACCGATACTCGTCTGGTAATATTTGTTTGATGGGTACGAGGTTAAAGGTTGATCCATTGGCCGAATTTGACATTATTATAAAACGAATGCAAATTTCAATATGTGAGAGAGAGATGGGGTTACGCATGGCATATACTAATAGCATATTCATTTTTTCACACTGTAACTGGATCACATAAACGTTTTATAATACTGTCTCAGGCTCTTTATAGGATCATGTGTCGTATAACAAGATAAATTAAAAATTTATAAACCCCCCTACGTAAAAATGCCTTACATCATTTTGGAAAAGAGCCGATACTCTTACACTGCTGGACCGATATTAACCAAACATAGATAAGAACACCGCAAGGAAACTGGCTTTCAAATGAAAAAACCGCATCGAGATCGGTCCATCCGTTTGAGAGCTACGATGCCACAGACAGATACACATACAGACAGACAGACATCAAACTTATAACACTCCTCTTTTTGCGTCGGGGGTTAAAAATATGACGTAATTAATATAGTCACGTTTTTCAGCACCAATATTTTCGACCACACGCTTTGGGAAGCCTGTAATGATCCTAGGCACAAATAGATATAACCTCTGTTCGCGGTCCAAGGAGCCTAGGATGACGTGGGCTTGTAACCAGCGGAACTATGGCTGCAAAGCCACTGTCACCACAGTAGACAACATTGTTTGTGTAGTAAGACGTGAACATAATCATTAATAAAGTGTTTATATAATTTCGTTTTTATTTAATTACTACTATTCCTTTTAGTTGCCTCCTTTTCTAGTTTTTCGCTACGGTGTTGCTCACATCCTTAGTGAGAGAGTGTTATTTCATACAATCAGGTGGATGTCCATGTCCTTCCCTAGGTATTGAATAAAATTTTATATGCATTTATAATAGTTTATTTATTTAGTTCTGATGGCACAGAAATAAAGGTTAATATGAGCTACACATGAGAAGAATTGAGAAGCACAACTACAGAATATCAAAATTAGTAAATTAATAACTTCCTTGTCTCATTAATCAGATGTGATAAATGGCCCTTGTTTTACTACTGTGTCTGCATCGTGACAGTGAAGTGGTTAATACTCATATTTTTTCTGGTAAATTACTATTATATAATAATATGTTTATGATGAAAAAAAAATACTAAACCCGATAGTTTTTGAAGTAAATAAATATTTTTTTTTATACACAATAAGCCCATTCATATCGCACATAAGTTTCTGTCGACTCTGGGTTTTTTCTTGGCCATAGCCTTTTACTGGTAATATTTGTTACAGGTCCAATAATATTGCAAACAAAGAGAGGGACTCCGCTTCTTCAGATCAACGGGTACCGGTACAATTGTAAGAGGAAGCTAGGTGGGAGGGCGTACTGGGTGTGCAATAAGGCTCCTCAAGGATGCAGAGTCTCTATTGTAACTTATGATGACGTCATCATTAGGGTTAAGAACGACCACAATCATCCATGAAGTATTTAGTATTATTTGGAATGTTTAGTATTATTTTTCTACGATGGTAATTTTTATTTTTTGTAATCGTCAATTTTATGAAACAATGTTTGTTGGTTTAAATAGAAGGAACTTGTGATTAATCTTAACTATGTAGATATATACCTTTTCGCTTGAAACTAAGGTTTACCTACTTAGTTTAGGTTCATAATTTTATATGTTTTACGCAAAGAACTTTTGCAAAAGTATACTCGTATTGTACCAGTATTTTGATTATATTATTTTTTACAAGTAAAGTTTGTTAAACATCGTGAGACAATCTGTTCAATTCATTATTTTATGTGCATGTAACGTGGGCGAAGCCGTGGTGCAGAAGCTGTGATTATTAAAATATAAAAAAAAAAGAAATTTAATGTGTTTGTGGAACGCCTGGACTACCCTTCGGGAAGTTCAGGCTAATGCCTCATATAAGTGGTTATTATTTACCACTGATATTAAAATGAGATTAATGGAAATTAAGTTTATTTACACGGAGCAATTTAAATGTTCGTTTGATGTTTTTTTAGTTTTTTCGAATAATTGCAATGGATGAGCAACTTAATTACTCCGCACATAAAACTCTGTTTCTCTCTCAGAAAAAACATATGTATTCTATATTTTATCAAACTTTTATTAAAAACTGTATTACCTAATATAAGTTAATGTTTATGATAAAGGAGATGTTTTTAGAAGAAAGTTAGCAAAACATTAGTATTAATCACAGACATGCATATCTGTGGTATTAATTATAATACGCAATTAGATAAAATCTATCAATAGAGTTAAGGATAATTAGATACCAAGCTACATGCCCAGTAAAATTGCTTGGGATTAAGATGTTTCTAGAATAAAATACAAAATCTTGGAAAACAATATTATTACATTAATACTAGCTTCTGCCAGCGACTTCGTCCGCGTGGAATAGTGGTGCTCCGCTCCTATTGGTCTTAGCGTGATGATATATAGCCTATAGCCTTCCTCGATAAATGGACTATCTAACACTGAAATAATTATTTAAATCGGACCATCGGTTCCTGAGATTAGCGCGTTTAAACAAAATTACAACATTTCCCTTCACTGCTCTGCTCCTTTTGATTGTAGCGTGATGAAAAGTATACTATAACCATCTCAGGAGTATGACAAATAATTGTACCAAGTTTCGTTAAAATCCGTTGAGTAGTTTTTGTTTCTATAGAGTTTATACAGACAGACAGACAGACGGACAGACAGACAGACAAAAATTTTACTGATTGCATTTTTGGCATCAGTATCGATCCCTAATCACCCCCTGATAGTTATTTTGGAAATATATTTCATGTACAGAATTGACCTCGCTACAGATTTGTTATAAGTATAGATTATTATGATTCCTAAAAACTTAGTAGAACTACGACGTAGCACGGTACTACGACGTAGCACGTAGCAACGTAGCGAAGCGAATATTTAGCTAACAACTTACTAACTTTTTTGTGATTTGGTTTAAATATGTTGAATTCCATAGGCATATTATGTTTTATATGATATTTTGGACAAAAAACGACTCAATTAATTACATCATTGTCTTAGATAAGCTTAAGTCATTAGTTTTACTAATTGAATACAAACTGAACTTTGTTCTTATAAAGTTAAAAGATGTGTATACTTGTACATAGGTATATTTAAGATTATCTGAATGGCAGTGAAAATTATTATAGGTATTCGAAAAATCATATAATCTTATTCTTATGTGTCCTTTATTTTTACAAAGAAACTAAGAAGCTATCGTAATAATGACACACCTAATAGGTTGCATAGTTAAATTATTGATACCAAATTACAATGTAAAAAGATAACAATGTGGCAAACGAATGAAATGTACGATTGCGAACCGATTCAGCACATTAAGAAAATGATTAATTTATCATCATACTTCATACTTGCTTAATACAATTAGGTAGAATGTCAAAAGACATTAGCAACCAGAACCACTAACTAAGTAGTATTTTTCGTTGCAGCACCTGCAGAACCTTCGATACCAAAAACAGGCGAATCATCACTGGCCAAAGTATGGTCAGGTATAGTGGGGTGGCAACGGCATAAAAATGCACCAAGTCCCAGCATGATACTACTACATTGCAACATATTTGCTGTTAAAAGCGTATTGTCATATCTAAAGGGGGCGACTTGGCCGAAAATCTTAAAACTACATTTGATGCGGAAAGAAGCACTCAAACATATGGGCGTAGGCCGCTTCTTGAAAGATAGGCAGTCCGTTTTGTTTAAAATAAAACCCTGTGACGAACTAGGTGAGCTTAATACGGCCTTGCAGAGTGGTATGGTAGGCTGCGTGAAGGTTGCTTCCTCCCCTGACTGCGATATAAAAATGCTATTGTTACTGTACGTGCCCCATAAAAAGATGTACCTTGGCATTATACCTAAAGATCAGAACTTGCTTTTAAGAAAACTCAGAGAACTAGTGCAGGCTAAACTTCAGCAGTTGGGGAAGTAAAGGTATTGATCGCGTTTAAAATAATGTCTGGCTATTTAGAAAATTTTAAGTGTTTACGAATTATCTTCGGTATTTAACTACATTAATTACTGCTTAGAAAATAGGATCAGTCGTGTTAAGGTTGGGATGATTAAAATAACGTGTGATAGATAATGTCATTCCTAAACTTGTCCTGTAAAATAAATAACTTTAACTGAAAAAAAAAACTTCTTATATGCGTAAAATATTTTAAGTATTTTTGGGAACTTTCTACATTTAACTTTGAATTATGTTCCAGTGGAATTGTACCTACCCATGGGAAATTTTGCTGGTGACCATCGTTATTTTTTATTAAAACCGTAATTAATTGTTTAAAACAATTCTGATACTTCACTATAATTTGAATTTATAATGGTTGTGTTTTTAATTAATGGCAAAAAGGGTCGACGTGTATAATAAAAATATTTTGATATTGTAGTGTTCTATGTATGAAGCACACTAAGCACAGTTAAATATATAACTTATACAGTGTAGACAAATTCTTGTATTCAGAGAAAAAAGTGGTTTACGTGCAATGGTAAAGTTAGTAAAATTGTGTTTCCAATATAAATATCAAATTTAAATCATTTATTAAATCTCATGCTATCTCTGGAAGTGGCATTGTGTAGTAGCGATAAAAAGACTTTTAAGTACGATTAAAAGTGGTTTTCATTCTAGTATTAGAGTAAGCTTAAGAGTGTAGTAGAGTAGAGTAAATGTGATACTAAATTTTTCTCAAATCAAATCTACATATGATCGTTGTATTTTTAAGTCTTCTAAGTGTTTTTTATCACTGGTGTCATGAGATATAGGTAGATATCAAGCCAATAAATCGAAATATTTTATTAAATTTAATTACATAAAATAGTAGAAAAGTTAAAAATAGAATAATAGCAGCTATCTTTTTGCGGTTGTCCGACGCAACGACTCTAGGATTAAAATATGCTCGTACTACGTATAAATCAAACCTAAAGGTATATTTAGATATTTTTTTCTTTTTAGGGTTTTGTTTGTGTTGTGGAATTGTTTATTTTTAATTTTATTTTTAACAACAAAAACCTTTTAAAACTTATTTTATTGAACTGTCAACGGATAATATAAGTCCATATTAAAGTATCTGCCAGTATTTTTTTGTTTTTTCGGTGTTAGATTAGAATCTCGGTTATAGATGTTTAAGCCAGACCATTCAATGTTTTCGGTGTAACTCTAACGGTGTAATGTTGTACTGATTATATTATAATACTATCTCATACAATACTTAGTAATATTATTGATTTAACAATTAAACATGTGAATAACTAAGTTATATTAAGATTTATTACCTACCCGCAAATGGACCTCGATATACGGACTTAGCTCGTGGATATCCTATCAAGAGCGCATATGAAGTTTATGTAGTTGGTAAATCTAAGAAGAGTCAGACTACTGATCTATTCGCCGCAAAACACGACTGTAAATAATCTCCGAACTGGGTTGTTAAACATCATCAGCTCGAGTTAAAACGCTATTGGGGAGAAGTGATCAAAATTCAAAAGTATTATTTTTTTAAAGTTTGCTTTACTATACATACGTAATTAAACGTACATACGTTTAATTCATTATGCGCCTATCTCTAGATGACAACCAGTTTATCTGACAGATAATATACATACGTTCAAATCATAAATTAATTTGCTTGATAATTGTAAAAGTATGTAAAGATTCACTCGAGTTTTGATGCACCCGGCAATTAGTGTTTCATTTTTGTCATGTCTTTTTATCTGGTTATAATTTCTATATCTATAACCACGTGTGCCTTAATATTTTATTTACCATATACAGGTCCCATATTTACACTAACATGGAAGGGTAATCGGCTCCTTCAAATAGGTGGGAAGAGGTTCAATTTAGTCAACAGCAAAGGTCTAAAGAATTACTGGTACTGCAATCAAAGTTCCAAGGGATGCCGCGCATCAGTCGTTACGTATGAAGACGTCATCATCAAGATGAAGGATCAACATAATCATTGTTAACTTATTCATACATAGTTATTTTATTATGTGCACTATTTTATAATAATTCCTTTTTTTGTTTGATATTCTCATGTTTTTAAGCCTTTTTGGAAGTTAATTTTATAACTTGTATTGTAAGTTGTTTGTGTGTTGATAATAAAGAAGTGTCAACTTCTTCATAGTTTGGTAATCTATAGAGTAAATATTGGTAATAAACACCTTGACATGATGAATTTCTCAAATCGTGACGTACGTGTAGAAGATTGTAAAGATATCTTTAATTTTGTTGACAAAGAAAACATAATGATAACACGTACAAAAAATGACTCCAAAATGTAATTAAAGAGTGTTTTGTTCACAGAAAAAGCAGCATTTTCGTACACTAGACACGGATCGTTGCTGCTCAATATCGATAAACACAGGTTTAACCTCAAACGGGTGGCTGGTGAACGACGCTACTGGATGTGCAACAAAGCCTGGCGGGGCTGCAAGGCTTCCGTCACGACAGAAGGCCAAATGATCGTCAAAACTAGAAACTTGCATTCTCATGTTTAAAACTTTGTTGTTAAGGTTCAAATTGTATTTCGTTGTTTCCTAGTTGGTGTTACCAGATTATAATCGTTTGGATTTAATGAGTCTTGTTTTAAAATATTTGATGAATCATTACGCCGTGTTTTGTTCTTCAGTTAGCCTATTGTTTCTCCTATACTAAATAATTACTGCTTATTATTGATTGATATTTTGGGTTTTGTATAAACGGTCGAAAGAGAAGAAAGATTTACTTCTTTCCACAATCTACCAGTAAAAACCAACCTTCTTTTTTGGTCAACTTTTTTTTTCAGGATGCGCAGTTTTCTCGCAGACTAAGCACGGAAAGCCTTTGCTGGATATGAATAACCATAGATTTAATTTCAAGCACGTGTTTGGTAATCGCCGGTACTGGGCCTGCAACAAGGCTTGGCGTGGTTGTCGAGTTGCCATCGTCACAATAGGCAGGGAAATCATCAACATTAAAAATATTCATAATCATCCTTAAACAAATATGTTCAAATCCCTAAATAAAATAATGTACTTTTACTTTTCCTTTTTATCTTAGATTTCCTTTGAGTACCTTTTTTATTATTATTAACTCTTCTGTTTAATAAACGTTTTTCTTTACGATGTTTTTTCTGTGTATGGTTTAACTGGCTGATTTTAGGAACTTAAAATTCCTGACCTATGATTAATTTGATGTTATGCATGAAAATCTGTTGCATGTTGTATATACCTTCAAGCTGACTACGATAAAGGTAATTGCTATTAATTGTTCTGTGAGTATTAAATCCTTTTTAAATAATTTTCTTAAGTAATTTTTATTTTCCAGCTATATTTGATAGCCAACACAGTAGAACGAAACATTTGTTCTATGGAGGTTATGTGTATACTAAAAACTCAGGAAAGGAATACAGAAAAAGTTTTTGGGTTTGTAAGAAGAGAAAATCTATGAAATGCAAGGCTTCCGCTGTTACTTTTGAGGATTCAGTTGTCAAATTGTGTGGGAAACATACTCATGAGGCCTGGGAATGACACTTTACAAGGATGACGTAAACGATGACTTGCAATCATCTGCCATAATTTAGAGAAAAGCTGGTAATTCAAACTGAAGCATATTCGTGATAATGAGTAAAAATGACTGAGTTTATTAATTAGTACTGGAATTATATTATTTTTTTCTACAATTTGTAAAATACCAACATTCCTCTTGGATGAAGACCGTTCTTTTTAAACAACTTAAAAAAGAAGGAGATTCTATGTTCAACTGTGTTTTTTTTAGAATGGTATATTTTAAACTTTTAAAATTATATTTTTAGTCATGAAATTTTACTTTCTACCAAATATGTACGTAATAAGTGTTGTGTGATATAATTTATTAATCTTTTTCTTAATATTTAATAGATTTATTTATTTAAATAAACATACTAATATAAATCCAAGTTTTTTAGAACATTGAATGGTATAGGTAAGTTGGATTGGAGCAGTATAAATCATAATTTATAATGTAGGTACTAATAGTAATAGTAGATAGTAAATTATTACTCAACATAGTCTTATTTTATTATTTATGTATAAGCGATAGAAAGTAATATTAATTACTTGACGAATCTTCCTTTCGCCTCCAATACAAGTATTTTTAATTTTGTTGCAGTTTTTTATGAAAATTGCTGTGGAAGAACTTATCTTTGGTACAAAGGCTTCTGGTATCGAAAGTACAAGGAGTCAGGGACCACCATCTGGTGGGTCTGCTACAAGAGGTCGTCGTTGAAATGCACCGGTTCCATCATCACGGATGCTGGGGAGCTGGTGAAGACAGTACCCCGGCACACACACGAGATGAATTTATGGCAAAAAGCCTTCAATGGGCTCCTCAGCTAGTTTAGTTTAAAATAATATGTTTAAGCAAAACGTTTATTTAGTTTTACAAATTACTTGTTTTTGTATATTTTTTACGTGCATGTTGTGAGAATCGCCAATTTTATGTTTGACACGCAACCCTGGTAGTTCGTAGTAGGGGTGAGTCGGAGTCAGCATAAGTGGTCGCTCGTTCATCAATTTATAGCGCTGGTCTGCTTTATTGGTGTTCAATATAAGGGGGTAGGCCCCGAAAAAGGTGGCGCGACGACCTAGACACTTACAGTCGAGACTGGTGGGCTCGGTCGAAGGATCGGGAAGTGTGGAAGCAGGATGGGGAGGCCTTTGCCCAGCAGTGGGACAGCACAGGCTAAGAAAAAAAAAATAATATAAAAATACATCGCTTGAACAGTTTTAGGTATTGTGCCAGTGTGTTTGTTTGCGCTGAAGATATCATTGAAATAATTCGGCAAACTATAGTTATTTTTTATTTTGTTGAAATAGCTTCATGGAATTTTATTTAGGTAGATTTTTTGTGTGTTGTTAGTACAGATGAAATTGTAACTTTTTTTCGTATGCATAAGAATTAGACCCTAAGCATTAGGCTAAATGTAGTTAAAGCTTGAGAAGAAGTTTTACCTTTGGATGTCTATGCAATAAACTTAGTAGGTAGTTATAATATTTGTCTGTTTGAACGCTTACAGTTCCAATTTTAAAAACTCTTTCATACGGTGTAAGTTTCTGGTCATATCGATCATATTTTTTGCTAGAGGTATATGTTTACCATCAAATTCACACAGGTATTAAGAGTATGTCTAACCTAAATTTGTATTTAATAAGAATATTATGGTTTATCAGAACATACCCAATGTACGTTAGCAACTGATCACTAAAAACCGTTACAGCATAATAAAACTAAAAAGATCCTACACCATCAAAAGTGGAAATGTCCTACCAAAAGTGATCTCGTTCTTTTGTTAATAGAGAAATATATAATTCTCTCTGAGGACATGTTAAATATTACAATTAGATAATAAGACACAAAAAAAAACTCCCATTTCTCTAGTCCCTTTCCATCATAGTTGTAGTCCAACAATATTTTGCACTGTAGCGATAATTTTATGATATATGCAATGAATTAATTGTTCAATAGGTGTACGTACCCATCATCTGTCTGTAAATACCAAAAGTGTGATGTTTAATAAACTTTTCAGTGTTATCTTATTACTGTTTCTGTTATTTTAATTGAGCAAAATAATATCGTGGCCTGTATTAAAACCAGTATTAAAAATTGGGCTCATTACGAACTTCTGACACTACGAGTAGAACAATGAATAATTGAGCACTCATGTGAATAAAATCATATCAATGATCAAACCGGACATTTTGCAATATTCGCATTTTACTAAAGAATTGAAAAACATTCAGCTCCGAAGAGATTGGTTAACAAAACCATTTTTCCATTACATGCTCTCTTATCACTCTAACTCATATTTTTCTAGAAAAGCGCAAAAAGCAGTGAACAGATGACGGGCCATTTGAGTAGATAGAAATAAATAAGTTTTAAAATATGTGTATTTAAAATATTGTATGTTTGCAGGAGTAACGTGTATGGTGGAAAATGGCAGGACTTACTTGTATTGCGATGGTTACCGCCACAGAATAAACAATAGATCAGGCAAAAAAGTTTGGTGGATCTGCACTCAAAGAGCCGCTAAGACTTGCTCTGGATCCCTGGTCTCATACAACGGTCAAGTTTTCAAAAAAACTGCTCACACGCATTGACAATAGGTAGTGTTCAATCTGACGCTAATGGATGTCAGCTTTTAGGGCCTGTTTTACAAATTCTGCATAGAAATTTCTATCAGAATTAGTCGTAAAAGAAACATAATTTGTATAAAGTTATTTGGCAGATACGTTTTAACCGAAACTTTTCTGGAGGTGAGGAAACTGGCTATTAGTATAATAAAGTAATTATGATAGTAAGAACGGTTCTTGATAATTTTGTCGGAGCCGGACTCCTTCCAGTCTGTTCCAATAATATTATCAATTTGATGTAGAAATTTCAATTATTTATACATCTGTGTTTGCCAGCTTTATTCAGAAAAATATTAGGATTTTTTTTAAGGCGTAGTTGGTAGAAAGGTTAAAGTTACTATTGGTTAGTGTAAATTGTGGTTTAGCTCACGTTAACTTATTGTTACTTGGCTTTAAAGTATAAACTTTGAAATGTTAGGTTAAAAATATAAATAATGTTATGTTAGATACTAATAAATGTTATTGATAGTCATTATACTTTTTTCTGCATTCATAATATCAACCGTTTCTTAATTATATTTTACATCCATGTTCATCCCGATTTTTATCCTATTTTTTTTTATATGTATGTATATTTTTTGCAGGTGTGACTTTTGTGACGGACAGGCATGGTAAAACCCATCTTCAGTGTGATGGATACACTTATAGGAGGAACAGGTCTGCAGGTAGTAGAACTTGGTGGATCTGTACTGGTAGATACTCCAAGAAGTGTACTGGATCCGGGGTGTCTATTGATGGATATTTCATCAAGAAATCCAGTCATTCACATTGAAATAAATGGTTAGAGAATAATTTGTAACTATTTAATAAAATTGTTGAATTATTTCGTCGTTTTTTTTGTACTATGAATGTATCTTGTCTTAATTAAATTAAGAAATATTACCTACTCTCCCTATTCCTATGACAATAACTAATTCCAACATTGTTATTGGCCGTCTATGTAACAATGTTGTAATTCAATGTCTGATATACTTTCCAGAAGCAACATACGTTTATACGACTGGAGCAAATGGTAAAACATTCCTCTGTTGTGATGGATATCATTACAGAAAGAATAAGATAACAAAGGAAAAAGTATGGTGGATCTGCCGGAATAGGGAGTCAGCAAACTGCTCCGGATCTGGTGTCTCAATTGGCGGGCTATTTGTGAAGAAAACTGGCCACTCACATTAATATTTCAAAGCTGTCGATTGTTCAACACCATCATATGGTGGCATCGTCTAATGAAGTTGGGTGGTCTTTCGCCGCGTCTTTAAGCTCGCAGTAGCACAGCCTGTTCATTCCTGTACTTCATCCATCCACGTCCTCCTGTGTCGCTTATTAGTGCCATTAAATTAAGAAGCAGTTACTAACAATGAAATCAAATGCTTTAACAGTATCCTTTTAGGTAATCATGTCCTTAAACATTATTAAATACACATTGAAAATAAGATTTACTAGTATTCAATTTCTGTTTTCTTTTCTGTCCTAAATAAATGATTACGTAGAAAAAGAACACGTTTCTCCTTTGTGATATGGAAGGTAAGATTTCACGTTTAAATAAGTAAAGACCGTTTGAATGAAATAAGAACTCAAGTACTTGATACATTACAAAACATGCTCAAATGCTGGAGATCTTTCATAGACAATCTTGTTACAGATAGAACATTTATCATCGAGACAGGTGGTCGAAAGTACCTCTATTGTGACGGCTATCGTTACAGGATGAATAGGTCATCGGGTAAAAAAGCGTGGTGGGTTTGTACCAGTCGTGTCTCCCTGGCTTGCAAAGGGTCGGGAGTATCTTCTTGTGATGGCACATTTAACAAAAGAATGGAGCATTCACATAAACCGACAACGTTAGATTTATCACAGGAAAAGTTAGTATTTAATATTTGAAATGTGTACACCTACACTTTTTTATATCGACAGGTTCTAATAGCATGGACCTATAAACAAATAAAAGTCAATTCCTAGTTAAGCAATATGCGAGCCATACACTAGCAAAGTCTAGTTGACATGCCAAATTGACTTGTGTTTTTTAGTATAATACGGTTTGAATTTAAACAATGAATTGTTACATGGACACTTTTCGTGTTTGTTTTAGTGCTGCTGTTCATTCGTTAATTGTTCACAATATTTTATGTCGTCAAATTGTTCTGAAAACCAGTAACATTTCATATGGGAAAATCCTCAGTGTTCAAGCGTAATTATGTTGTAATTTCAAAGTAGATGATAATTTTAATTATCTAATTTGATTGTGTTTAAGCCATCTGAATAAATTTAGTGTTATTCACATGGTGAAGATGTAGATGTATATAGAAAACTATTATCTAAAATATAGAGAAATTAGCTAATACTCTACTATTGAGCAGGCCATGCTTGCCTCTGCCTGTAATTGGTTGTGCGTTTAACTATAAGCCCCTTTGTACTTTTTTATAAGATAATGAATTGATGTTACAACTGTTGGCAAGCTAAATAAAAAAAAAAGTATGTTTAATTTAAAACCTACTTGGTTTCTGTTCAGTTCTTTACTCTCTCGACTAAGAAATTTATTTACTTATCATTCTTTATAATTCATTCATTTGCGTTAAAATTATGTCATTATTCCAGTGGATCTAGCACAATAACATTAATAAGTGTAATTTTAAATTGAAAATCTTCTATCCTAAAGCAACACTGTTGTATGAAACTTTTAAGGGCTCGCTGTCAATACTTCCCACCTAACTAACTTACCTTAGAGAAAAAGTGGTAATACAAACTCAAGCGGCGTTTATCTCCACAAGAATAAAGTCGCTATTTAATCTTTTTTTTAGAAAGGTCCTAAAAGAATTCTGTCTTCATTTTTTCTTTTGGTTTCTCAGATAGCGTGATAGTACGAGCTTGTGGCGAAACCTCGTACTTATGGTATCACGGGTACCGGTACTCAAAGAGTAAGGCATCAGGAGACAGGGTGTGGTGGGTCTGCAGCAGGCGCAAGACAATGAGGTGTCCCGCGTCCATCGTGACGTATGACGGTCAACCGATTGAGATAAGCATTAAGAAACATAATCATAAGAACTATTGACATATGCGTAGATCTGTATGATAGTTTATTTTTGAAGGTTTTGTGTGGTTGTGAAGGTCTTCTTAGGTAATTGTTACCTGTTATTATATTAACTCAATTCTATTGTTAGTGTTAATTGGATCAGTGCTAGTGGTAACTATCTTCGATTTCCAAGAGGCACAGATACTTTTTTGATATGAAATTTGAATCTTTCATAAGCCATCATTTGTAAATACATAATAAAAGATATTATAATGGTGTACAAAAAAGGAAAATGTGGAATATCAGTTTGCAATAATTAATACTGCTAATAGTTTTAAGTACTCTAGAGACATTGTCTCATATTAATATTTCTTTGAGTGTTAATGTATCAGCTTTCTTAAATTTTAATTACTATAAGCTGTACTAATTAAATTATCAAGCTTTTTGTATAGTGTGTCACTGATTTACGGTTTAAATTTTATTACATACGTAAATGTTTATTATGCAATCACGCAAAAACGTTATTTTAAACTAGAATTTAACATACATATACCTACTTTATAATCTGTGAGTACAAAGATCTGGTCTGAAAATATAAAATCCTTTTCTGAAATTCACGCAAAGAAGACGCGGTCAGGAGCTTATAAAATATAATTTGATACTAGTATGTGGGTCTTATACAATGTAGATGACGTAAGTGAACACAGTGCAATTCTTTAAAAAAAATCTTAATAATATTACTAAAATCTAGTCATTGAATCTCTATTCTTGTGAGTGTATTGTAATTTGTTAACTTATTAATGATTATTAAATCGATATAATTGTTATTGTTGTGTGATATTGACGAATAAAATGCTTTGTATTAATTGTTTTTTTATTTAATTTAGTTGTTTCTGATTGTAGGCATTTTAATATTTGTTCTATTTAGGTACTAAAAATTGACTACAATTCACTTAAATTAAGAGAGTCCGTAATGATGCCTATAAGGATTGGGAAAAACGAGTATGGTATACTATTTTCACTACTTGAAGATGTAAACAAAAAGGTAATTAAAGCACATCCGAGAGTAATAAATTCCGTCAGTTAAATTTTAAATAAGTAACATTTTTCATAAACAAGAATTACTTAGAAGTCTTTATTTAGAACTAGCTTCTGCCAGCGACTTCGTCCGCGTGCAATAGTGGTGCTCCGCTCCTATTGGTCTTAGCGTGATGATATATATATAGCCTATAGCCTTCCTCGATAAATGGACTATCTAACACTGAAAGAATTTTCCAAATCGGACCAGCGGTTCCTGAGATTAGCGCGTTTAAACAAAATGACAACATTTCCCTTCACTGCTCTGCTCCTATTGATTGTAGCGTGATGAAAAGTATACTATAACCATCTCAGGAGTATGACAAATAATTGTACCAAGTTTCGTTAAAATCCGTCGAGTAGTTTTTGTTTCTATAGAGTTTATACAGACAGACAGACAGACGGACAGACAGACAAAAATTTTACTGATTGCATTTTTGGCATCAGTATCGATCCCTAATCACCCCCTGATAGTTATTTTGGAAATATATTTCATGTACAGAATTGACCTCTCTACAGATTTATTATAAGTATAGATAGATAAATTCATTAATTTTCTTCACTAAACTCGCGTGAATAATTTCCTGTAAGTATATGAAGATTTTTGTTACTGACCCAAATTTATTGCTCTCGAGTGTAAACTTTAATCCACATTATAATTATAATTGCAGAACCTCGATTTGGCAAATCTCTCAGGGGCAATCCGGTCATCCTCGTGGGGCAATTTCGTTTTAACAAGGAACGCGTCACTGGCAAAAAGATCCGCTGGGCTTGTGTCAAGAAACGCACTCTTAGATGTACAGCATCCCTCATGACGTGTGAAGGTGTTATCATTAAAACAGCTGGAGTCCACAATCATCAATAATGGCATTATGAACAAAATATAGTTAAAGTATTTATGATACTGCCATACATTTTTTTGCTGATGATTTTGGAGTATTTTTTTAAATAATGGGTAAATTTTGGAGTGTGTCAAAACTGCTTTACTGCTTATTATTGACTATGACTATTAGTTACACAAAATATTACTGACTTAAAGTAAAAAAAAAACTAGTTGGGAGTCTTCCAAAATCTGTTAGTTTATTTATTTAGCAATTTATGTACACAGTATCTTATGAATAGAAAATATGTACAAAGGTACTGCTTATTTTTAATGAAATCTCTTCCATCAGACCTGCGATAGGAAAGTTGTTACATTGTAAATAAAGACTAGAAAAGAATAACGCAATTTTATCTACTTTTATGTTGGAATTGAAATTAAATAAATTGGTAAATATTAATTTTAAATATTTAATATTGATAATTATCGTTGATCTATAATATAGAACGTTTTTTTATGTTTTCTTTGGCTAACAAGAACTAGGTTAAATTAATATTTGCAATAATGTCAATTTTATTATAAAAATGTTACTTCATGAAAACTGTTTTTTTTATTCATCCAAGAGCGAGATACGTCGTTTCGTTTCTATAAAAAAATATTTTCAGAATAAGTAAAGGTCTATTTTGGAATCAAATCAGAAATTGCATTCAGGGCGAAAATTCTTTACGAAAGTTCATTCCTAAGTATGTTTTGTTTTATTTTATTTTATATAAAATCAGCAATTTTAATGTTGTTCTCTATTTTTATGTTTCAGCATTTCCAAAACCTTCGTTCTCGACTACTTGTTACGGCAACCCTTTGATGGTAGTTGGCAGTTATCGATATAACAAGAGGAGTGACAGTAAATGGCCCAAAGTTAACTGGGTGTGCGTCAAAAAAGGCTCTTGCAAGGCAACTGCTGTCACTATAGACGATAAACTGGTCAATCTTAAGAATATTCATAACCATTGATTTTTTGAAGAGACTTTGATTTTTTTCCAACTTGCACGAGTTATTGCCATAAGAGTACATGAGCGTATGATACTGCGTATGGTTTCATGAACTGAATTTTATAGGAAAATAGTTCGAATAGTATGTATAAAGTATTGGTAAAGTGAAATGGGAAAATACAGAGTCACACTGAGGTGATTAAAATAAATGAAAACGTATGTAGGTACTCCTACATAGCACTTATATGCGCCATATTGAATAAGATCTTCGTTGGCTTACTGCTTTGTATTACTATAGACTGACTCTCAGGATATTACTTTAAGTAAAAACAACCGTATTAAATTGTGAATAGTAAAAAATGTGTAGTTTATTTATATTATTTTTGTTATGCCCTACAATTTTTTTATGTAAATATGAGAATTTCACTGTATATACATTTAACACATGGTTAAATATAATAGCAATAGAAATAGAATTAAATTAATTGACTTTTATTGAAACAGTTTGTGTAATATATTTTTCATTTCTTTTTTTTTCAGATTCGGATTCCGAATTAGTTCCCGAATATAAGACATCCAAGTTTGGTCGACCAGTCATTGAGCTAGGTGGCTTCAGATACAACAAGCGATCAGACAGGAACGGCCGTCGTGCGAGTTGGCGATGTGTGAAAAAGCGTAGATTGCTCTGTCCAGCATTTCTTGTGACTATGGATAAAGATGTTATTGAGATTAGGAATCGTCATAATCATAATTAGAATATTAATATCTGACGTATACAGGGTTAGTTTGTGTTTAAACAGAAATCGTGAAAACGACGGTCTCTACGACTACGTACAAAAGGACATGTCGAAAATGGCAGTTCTTTTTTATTGCACAATTGGCTTCAGATTGTCCTTGTGTTGTGTCTTAATCATTGTAAATATAAAACTTGTTCTCATATACGATTTGTAAATGACGTTAAATATGTAATATTAAAAAAATATTTATACAGGTATATGCATATGGACAGTCTAAAGCCAATTGTGGAATAAAAAATAAACTGCCATTTTCGACATTATTTACGTAGGGACCGTCGAAAAAAATATCAGCTTTTGTAATACATTTTACTGTCATATGTTTAACCCCACAATATTTTTTTTAACTCCTAGTTTAATCTGGATTGGGTAGATAATGGTTAGAATACAGAGAAGTACAACGACCCAATTGCGGGTTTCGAGCATACAAAACTAACCTTGTATAAAGGGCATTTTGAAATGTTGATGTATTATTATTTGTTATTTTTTTTTATTGTAAGTGTATTTGAAACTTTCTGGCTTTTCGTGTTTTTTTAATCAGTAAAAGGTGTGGTGATATGGACAACACACTAATTTTGTAACAGTAAAATATAGTTCGTCTGATTTGTAAAATAAGTCGAGTGCTGTAAAGAAAAATCAAATGGCTGAAGCTGACCACCTAATAAAATATGTAGGTTAATTACGCATATTAAAATTTTGTAAACACTCCAAAAATAAGATTGAAATATTTTGGACATTGTTCGTGTGTCGATGCTTATTTAAAAAACTCCCATCGTATCCAAGAAAAAACTAGAAGATTAGGACTAATGTTTTAATTATTGAAACAGGATTTAAATGTATTGTAAAACAATTAGAAAAAACTAAATCTTGTTGTGGTCAACTTTAATAAACCTAAGATATATTTTCGGAATTTGAGTTTTATTTAAAACCGTCAGACATAATATAAAATAAATACTAAAACTGTTTTACTACTCAATATAAATTCGGAAATAAAAATACAGAATATTATTCTCTGTATTTGATTTTTATACAATTTTTCAATTACAGATGCATTAATGATACCTACTCCTAGAGGGGGGATGAAACTGGTACTTGACAATGATATCTTCATCAGGAACAAGACTTGGGGAGACAGCGCCTACTGGGTGTGTAGGCGGAGAGCCTACGGCTGCAAGATGACGGTACTGACGAACGGCACAAATGTCACCAAAATTAGAGGGATACATTCTAATCACATGGAATGATATATTGCAAATGACCGCGTAAGTATTGGTAAATTTAACTAGGACATGAATTTGTATATATCTATACTATCTATACTATAATATTATAAAGAGGAAAACTTTGTTTGTTTGTTATGAATAGGCTCAAAAACTACTAGACCGATTTTAAAAATTCTTTCACCATTCGAAAGCTACATTATCCACGAGTAACATAGGCTAAATTTTATTTTGGAAAAAAAATAGGGTTTCGTAAGATATTTTGGTTTTTCAGACACAGGGTGTAAACAATCAACCAGAAAAGTTACTTATTTTGCGTACGCTGCCTAAACTATAAAAGATAGAACCATAAAATGTTCTAATTAATTGTAGATCTTATAAATATCTACAAAAAAGCCCGCGACACACTATACCTATCTATGTCGAGTGAGGCACAACAACCATTTTTTATCTTGATTTTTTTTGGACTACATTTAAACGCATTTATTTTATTCATGCTATTAATCCTTATCAAAATAAATTATTTCATCACTAAGTACAGTTTATATAAGCGAGATGTCTTACAAAAAAAAGCGGGAGGGGAGTTTTACTATATAAAGAGGAAAGATTTGTTTTTTGTAGGGTATTAACTCAAAAACTACTGGACCGATTTTAAAAATTCTTTCACCGTTAGAAAGCTACATCTTTACGAAGTGTCATAGGCTATATTTATTTCCATAAATAATTAGGTATCCTTACTAAAACTTCAATAATTTAACCCAAGGTTTTAAAAAAAATGACCACGCAGGCGAAGCCGCGGGCGGAAAGCTAGTGTGTAGATAAAAGGAGATGTGATTGATGCTGTACCATCAGACCAAGTTAATTAGAAACTGCTGTGGTTCTCAAAAGTCATTTCCAGATATTAGTTTACACACATTGTACCGTTCACAAATCATGCTATATTGACTACTAGCTTTCCGCCTATTCATTACAAACAAACAAAGTTTTCCTCTTTATAATATTAGTATAGACAAAACTAATCATAATCACTGAGTTAATTTCTTATTTCACCTACAAAATGCGTAAAATAAAAGTATCTGGATAAAAAGTTGTCCAGATGCGCGAAGTTAGTGAAAAAGTTGTCTCAGGATGTCTGTCGGGAAACAACAGCTTATTTCATATAAGTCTTTAATAAAAAGACAAATTTGATAGACAATCGACGAAGATCCACCTAAGAAAGTAAACGTCAAGGCAGGATAGACCGATCTACTCTAATATCGATAGTACCTACCTTTTTATATGTGTTTAGCGTAGTATGTAACAACTAATTAAGGTGTAAAATATCTTCAAAAATAATTATGCCCTCTTTTTATAATAAAACCATTCGTCTATTAAGTTTATTTTAGCTATCGATCTGTTTTGAGGCCCTTTCTGTCAAGTTAAAATGAAGTTTGACAAAAAGAGACAAACTTCGTATTTATATTTCAGTATAACAAAAACTTCTAATACGTATGTTTATTCTATGGTTAAATAAAAAAAACTTGCAATTTCGAAAGATGTCGGATTGTTGCAAAAGGTCCAGTTTTGTCCACTTTCAACCATAAGAGCTGATATAATGATACAAAATAACCATTGCATGTAGGAGTACCAGTTTTGTTTCTAATAACAGTTTTCTTCCAGATGCCATAATGATACCAACACCTCGAGGAGGCATGAAGCTCTTACTGAACAGCGAAGTGTTCTTCAGGAACAAGACTTCGGGGGAGAACTCTTACTGGGTGTGTCGGAGAAAGTCACATGGCTGCAGGGTCACCGTCCACACTAATGGATCGAATATTGTTAAAATTAGGGGCGAGCATAATTATCATTAAGATTAGAATTTCGTGATGCTCATATTTCCCACTTTGTTTCTGAATAAAAACGCACAGTCCTTAACAATAATAGATTTATTTCATGTTTTAATAGGGTTCAGTATTCGACAAGGAACCCTTATAGTTTCGCCATGTCTGTCTGTCTGTCCGTGGCATAGCAGCATGTAAATTGATCACGCCAACGAAGTGAAAACTTAAAATTTTGAAAAAAAAAAAATAACCTCATGTAAAGGGGATGAATATTTTTTGTTGGGCAGGTCTTTTAAAAATAAAGCAGTAGTTGAAGACTATTTTCCAATTTAGGGAGCCGTTTTCGAAATAACAAGCTTTAAAATGCATTTTTTTTGTTAGGTCCCTCTAACTTCTGAATCACAAATCACAGACTTAGTATATATAACGAACTTAAACGGAAAACTATCACGACTTAGTAGACTTTAACGGTTACAGAGTTATTATAGTCGACCAATTACGGAACACTATCGCGCGTGACTCGACACGCACTTGGTCGGTTTTATGTAGAGCTAGCTTTTTGAACACCTGACTCGTTGAAAAGATGAGATTTAATATATAACTTGTATAAAATAATGGGACAGAGTTGTTAGTTCATGTATTTATGATCATATTATCTGCTTCCCACACTGTTCATATTTGAAGAAAATATTTTCATCGTTAAAATTATAGATAATAAATATGCAATATTGTACATAGATAATTTTAAAATTGAATAAGTAGATAATTACCAAAATAAACTTACTACATATATAATTTAATTAAAACAAGTCCTAATAAAATTTTAAATGCGAAAGTAGAAAGTTTGTGAGGATGTATGTATGTCTGTATGTATCTGTGTTTGTTACTCATTCACAAAAAAAAAAACTGATTCAGATGAAATTCGGTACACATAATTGATACACTTAAGATACTTTAAGTTTTCTTAAGATATTTTTATCCAGGTGCAAGAAATAGTTCCCTTAAGACGCAAGTAAAACCGCAGCAAATACTAGCTATTTGCTGCGGTTGTATGTATTATATATATATATATTGTGTTGTATTTATATTTTTAATGTTGTTGCTTTGATGTTACAAAAGTTATGTTTTTTCTAGAAGTCGCATTCGCGTCGAATCGTATTTTAACCGTGGCGTTCAAAAAGTTAACATTTTCAACCCCACGTCAAAAATGCGAAAGCGTGCTCTCGGCGTCAAGCTACAATTTTATCCTTTAACCCATCGTATGCCAGGTAATTAAAGACAATAGAAATCAATTGTGTCTCGCGCGGATCCACGCTTCGGGCATACAAGAGGTTAATTCTCTCATGTACCGTGGCGTGTTGGACACATTTTGCTTTGTCATGTATACGTGGTGGCCATATCGTAGATTTTTCTCCCTTCATGAAATTCTCAACCATTTTTCATGAAGTGACCAAATCTACAATATGGCCACGACATACATATATATACATGTCAGTGGCGGTCAAAAGGTTAAACACAATAGAGATTAAGTTAAACAGGGACTCATTTTAATTAGATATTCAATAAAATTTAATTAACTAAGTTTTCATATCCTTTATTGTACATAATGTACATAGTGAAACTGTTTGCGTGAACATCACATACTGTTTACAGACAATTTTGTTTTCAATAAATTGTTAATATTATGACTTTTATTATTTCGAACTCTTATATATCTTATATCAGGAATATAGTGATGAACGTTAGGTTTCTAAATATTGTGTGATTTCAGAATAAAATAACAGATTAGATTTATACGTTTTGAGAGGTTTTTCACGACTTTTTGTGACGACTTGAATATGTTACTACTGTGAATACCGTTAGTTTATAATGTAACGTTTGAGATCGCGTAATATTATAAAATAACGAAAATTAATCGTTATATTGTAATTATAAACAATTATTTGAAAGATTTTGTGTCATAATTTATTTACCTTCGGTTATTACTTTTTGTGTACAACTAATAAACACTTTTCATTTTCTTTTAGAAGGAGATCTCGATTTCGTGATTAATAAACGTGGTGGTTACTCTCTGTTGTATGAAGGTATCCAGTATACAAGAAATAAAGTGAGGGGCTACAAGGAGTACTGGGTTTGCAAAAGAAGACCCGATGGTTGTAGAGTGACTATAATATCAATCAATAATACCTTGTTAAGAAAGAACGGTACACATAATCACTTCGCTTAACATTATTTAGCAATAATTTATAAAACAGAGTAGTTTGTTATTGTTTATTTATTTATAGTTAAAAAAATTAATTGAAGTGTTTTTGAAATATTAATTTCTTTTATTTAACGGGCTCGATTATGATGGTACACCTGAATCTTTCCTACAGATATTACATTAACTGGCACGCATACCCTGTAGTTATTTAAATATTGTTTTGGCAGGAATAGGCAGGAGCAATATTGAGAGTAGTTATTTCATAGACATATATTATCTTTGATGTTAGATAAATAGTTCAACTGTGACATAGCCACCAACGCATAGTAATCCAGGTTTTTTGTGTCATGTTGTGTTTTTATTTTAGTTTACTGATTGCAGAAAGTTGTTACACCAAAACACACATACATAAAGCGCTGAAACACCAAAAGCCACCGATGCTGTTACCAAAACCCGACCTTTTTTGATTTAAAATATTTATAAGTGAGGCCTTCAGGCTCTATCGACGGGTCTCCGGATTAAGTGCGAACTTAATTTGTTTATGAGCTAATAAATAATATACAATGAGACATGTTTTAGTGGTTAGATATACATAAAATATATATTTACAAAAACTTCACTAAGAAACGTTAATATTAAAAAGTATTAATTTTCCGTTAATCATTTGTAACATATATTAATTACAATTTTAAATATTTCTTACAAAAAAATAATTTAAAATATAAAAAAGGAAAAAATATAAAATAAGTATTATTTTTATTTTCAGATGCAGTATTTGAAACTAGTCAACAAGGTAAACCAGTAATCCTTGTCGGCGGGCACCGGTACAATATGAGGAATGACCGCAAAGGCAGGCGGGTAACGTGGAGATGTGTTAAGAAGATATACAACTGTCCAGCGCACGTGGTCACTATAGATAATAGCATTTTGAGCATCAAAAATAATCACAATCATGAATAATAAAATGTTTATCATGGGTATCGCGATTTTTTTCTTAAATATTGCATATATGGTAGGTAGTTGTATCGCACCATGTTAATTTTATACCAATAATTCATGTTTAATTTTGTCGTTAAAAATATATTTTTGCTATTATGAATGTTCTGTAATTTTTGACTCCGTGAAGTAGTGGAATGTGTTATAATTACCTCTCTTTTTATGGAGTCTGTTAAAAATAAGGGAACGCTTAGATCGACTGGTTGAATATCACAATTGTAATCCCCAAAACAGAAGACATAATCAATATAATTGACTCTTTTTATGTAATTTCATTCAGCAATAGGGCTCAAGTCCGAAATATTTTAATCGTATGTATCTCTTTACCTTGCCTAGTACAGGTAGTAGTAATTTCGTATGCATTAAGTAAACGTCTTATCCCCGTGCATCACCATTTGACAGTTCTCAACCGACTGACCATAGTGAATGACTTGCACCATAATTTTTAACACCTGCTATCATTTCACTTTTGACATTGGCTGAATGGTCGACATTGGCATCGACGTTTGCCATAAACAAAAATAGAATAGAACAGACTTGCACCATCCGCGCTATGACCGAGATGACAGATATAGTGATACACTACACCTAAGTATCGTTGTTTCAAAGATTACATTCTTAGAATCTTCATTAGAAATTCTTTTTAACACTGAACGCCACGCTTGCAAAAACATTGTTGTATATAATAAAATAGACCTGCTGTGATCTTGGAACCATAGCTGGTCCTACGTTCGTATAACAATACATTTTATTTCACATAAAAATTTGAAATTGCAGCGTTTTTTGGAACAACTACGTACGGCAAGCGATGCTTATACGTCGGCTTAAACAGGTATACTGTTCACCAAAACGAGGGTGCGAAGACCAGGTGGAGGTGCGTCAAGAAGACCAGCGGCTGCCAGGCGTTCGTGATGACCATCAATAACATCATCATCAGACAACGAGGGGATCATAATCATTTATAAATTATGATCAATAGCACCGCCTGTGATTTTAATTCTCATAAATTAAAATGTTCTAATTTAGTTACGATCTGAAATGATGCTAAAATAGCATCAATAAATGTTAAAAAAAATATCTTGAATTGTAATATTTTTGAAAGTTGAGCGAGAGACCTACTAAAATAGACTACAAGATTTTAAGCACTTTCAATTATGAGAATTACCTCAGTGATTGTTAGAAACGCTGATCGCCATAAATACGGCAGTCACAATGATTGGTCACTAAAGACACAGAAATACTGATAAAAAAGTATTGCACCGTTTGTAGATAATATTTTAAGTAAGTAACTTATTCAAATTGGTGCCAAGAAATCCTAGGAACTAAATGTAGTTTCAAGCTTTTTATTAAGGCAAGTTGTTGTTGTAAGTGGTCAAAAGCTTCCTTACTTATCACGGGTAGCATAATTTATTTAAAAATAATACCTAATAGTAAATTATTGTTAAATTAAATCCGGCAATAAATGTACAATATAGTTTGTAGTTTATTTTAATTCTTTTGCTTATTAAACCGAGTAAAATTAACTTGAGGGTAGATGATTCAATTGGTGTAAAACCAATAAACATATACTGTATTTAAGAAAGATATTATGTAATTTATAAATTGAATTTTATGAATAATTATCCAACATTTATTAAAAGACATAGCACTACTTATCATATCAAGTAAGTACGTACTTAAATAAAAGATACCGTAAGAACTTAATTGCGTCGTTACTTAACTTTTAGATATGGGGAGCAAGAACGTAACTCATTTATTACTTTGTTTCAGAAATAACAGAAAACAGAAAGAACACAAACAAAGAAGAAGCAAATTACCAGAAAATTGAAGTAGTGAATGAAACCAAACAGCAAAAAGATGAAAAGAAACACAAGGAAAAGGAAATAAATAAAGAAATCGAAAAAAAGAAAGATGAAATAAAACAAGAAAGAAAAGGAGACAGAGTAATGTACGAAGAACCCAAAAAAGATGATGATGACGTAGAAGTTGAGGAAGGACTTATTCTAAGAAGCAAATCAGGGAAACAAATGCTTGTAGTTAAAGGTAACAAGTACTTTAACGAGAGAGAACGGGGTTGGAAGATTGAGTGGAGATGCTCAAAGCGATGCACGCTTGGCTGCAAGGCTAATATTGTGACTGTGAGAGACAAGATTGTTCGTCGCAATGAGTATCATAATCATAGTAGCGGGCCTGATTATATGATGTTTGGTGATAATAATCTGTAGATTCCAGATAAACTGTTTGCAAAATTCTTGAACAATTCCATTTCTCTTAAAATCATGTCTGTGAATTGCAGTTGAAATATTTTGTTTATCAATCATGGTTCCATGAAAATGTGTATATTAAATGGGGTGTTTTGTATTGGTTTTCATTTAGTTTGAGGCTCCAATATTTAAATTTTTGTTATGACGAAGTAAAAGAATTTCTAGTCTTGACCCGCAATCAGGGTAAAATGCGGATTTAAAAATGTATGATCTCGATAAAATTTATAATAATGTATCTGTGTAGTAAGAATAAATGTTATTTTATTATTGCAGATATATAATGTATTTAATGGAAGTATAATATGTAGTAGGTCATAAAAGTAAAAAAGTCTTAATGTAACAGTATCATAATATTTATAATAGGTATGGATTTCATTCTCTTTAATAACCTAATGTCTTTATGGATGCAGGTACCAAAGAATTTAATTGATCTAGTCTTAATGCTTGTACGAATTGTATTTATTCAAAATAAATAATAATTAACTCTAGATTTTAAGAGCTGGTCATTATCGAATATTTTCTTGCATTTATGCATATATATAAAAATAAACATAAAAAGTTCATCTCTTTTATTCTTAAAAATTTACCTGTTTATATTTTTTTAATCTTGACATTGTAAAAAATATCATAGTGCATTACTAATATTTTTGTTTGTCTTTAGATTGCGTGGTACAAACGAGCCGAGGTTGTTTCCTCATGGTAAACAATTATAAATTCCATAAGAAAAGGCAAAGGGAACACAGAGTCGAGTGGAGATGCTCCAAGCGCAAGTCACACGGTTGCAGGGCGGCTGTCACCACCATCTATCAAAGTATCGTGAAAAGAGCTAATATGCATAATCATTAATTTACATATCTTTTATTTTTAAGAAGAAATATTACGAAATTTTTACTTTGCAACTCTCCACTTTAAAAATAAGCGTATTTATAAACAAAGAATACTGAAATATAGTTACAAAAACGATATTTTTGGCAGCTGTTTAGCTAAGTCATATTCCTGTCATTTTTGCGCAATAGTCAACTTAAAATCATAAGACAAAAACGGAAAAATACCTGTGACAAAGCGTATGCGAAGTTATTAATTTAAATTTATATCACCATAAATTTGACTACGAGAAACTACGCTAAAGTAAGGCTAAGGGCCCTAAAACAGAGCGACAGTTATTAAAATATGACAAGAACTTTGTTTAGTTAGGTACACTCCTGCCAACCTCTTTACGTATACAGGCGTGATGTTATTTTAATATTGTCATCATATTAAAATATAAGTCGATGTAAAAATATTATTTGGTAAATAGTACTTCATCATCACCTGCCTTTTTCAAACTAGGTCGGCTTTTAGTCTAACGGAATGCAGCTGAGTACCAGTGTTTTATATGGAGCGACTGCCTATCTGACCTCCACAACCCAGTTTACCGGGTAACACGATATCATTACAGCCGGTTGCACCAAAAAAATATGCTGTTACTCATATGTGAAGCGGAAGAACTGTCATTCAAGATATGTCAAAATGGAGGATAAAATCGAATAATTTTGATATTATTTTATGTTTTTCGTAGAAATATTTATATGTTTACTAATTCTATTTATGTATTGACACCATAAAATATATTAAAAGTATGCATAATATTGCTATCATGTTTTGTGATATTCGTAAAAGTATAAATTTTAATGATAAAAGGTTTGGTGCAACCATAGCTGTTAGACTTTCTGGCTTCTTGGTAAATAGTACTTATGTCTGATTAAATATCTCGCATAAATTATGTTTTATATAACTAGGATAATGATGTTCCCATTATTGAGAATTAGGTCTACCTGGTCTATGTATGAGGTATAATGTAGGTACAATTATAGTAGTAAATTATTTTTAGATTTTCAGTCGTAATATCGTAGATGAGATTTGGCAATATGAAAGTTTGTTTTATGTAAATGCTTAGCAATAAAGTACTTACCTTATAACTCATGTACCTTTTTTTAAATTGGACTTCTAATAGAATAATTCTAAAATTATGATTTTTAAATATGATTATGTCAGTTTTTTAAATAAATAATCTACCTAATGATAGTATAATAGTTTTGTAAGTTAAATAGATTCTTACCCATTTACTTGCTTTTTATTCGTGCTGTGATAATTAACAATTGTTGGCTAAACAAACAAAATATTCATTATATTTTTATTAAACTAAGACCGGGTAAGTACTTACTTAATTAAAACTGCATGGTACTAAAACACAGTATGGTCTTAGTCTTTTTTTTTTGTCTTAGCTTTTACAAAGTCACAAAACTGTACTTCATTTTAATGTCATTCCGTTTCAGAAAAGCATCATTTCTTCATAAAGTCCGGACTTCAGAATGTGTTGGTATTAGGTGACGTCAGATACAACAGGTACAAGGAAGTCAAAGATAGAACCTTCTGGAAGTGTGGAAGGAACAAAGAGGGATGCAAAGCGTCCGTCATCACTGCGAATAATGAGGTTTTGCAGTTCAAGAATTTTCATAATCATTAATGCTGTTTCTAATATAATTATCGTACAATTATCGTGCTCGTTAATCATAATTATCGTGCTCGTTAAACATAATTATCGTTGATTATAATTATCGCTCTGATATTTAAACGCTCTGTATAACTCTGAAGCCTGAATTTCTATATTATTATCTTGCAATTTTATGCATTGGTACACTATGATAGCTTTTAGATGGTACTTAATAGATCTGTCAAAGTAGAGAAATTTTCAATTGCTTACCTGCTGAATTGACCATTTTAGGTGTTTTCGTAGGAACAATATTAATGCTGCAAGTAAACAAAATTAAATAATTGTACTTGCAGCAAACTGAATGTGGATATTTAAATTTTATGTAGTCTGATACTAATATCGTAGTGATCTCAGTATTATTGTGTGTTTTAGTATTATTGCATAATAGGTGTATAAATAATATTCTAGTCATTATAATTATTAAATTATATTATACCTAAGGATACTCCAATTAATATTCGTATTTGCATGAATAACATGGCTGAACTTAGTCATTCAGTACGTGTTTTTTGCATTTTCCATCTCTGTCTTATTATTGTAATCCGTCATTTCCAAGACAATAACGGGGCTAGAGCTTATCCAAAGCTCGTGCTTAGTAACTTCTAGGAGTCCGTGACTAAGTAGCAGCCGCACAGGTCCAGGTTAAGCTACGCTTGCCGCGGTCAATCCGTGAATGGGTGACCTGGCCAGCAGTATCGTACTGGTAACTGGGTGTTGGAGGTCAGATAGGTTGTCGCTCCAAGTAAAACATTGATAATCAGCTGCATCTGGTGAAACTGGAAGCTGACTTCAACACAGTTTGAAAAAAAAAATAGGCAGATAATGTGCATAGTAACTTCTTATCAGAGATTAACTCAATAAAATTAATATCTAGCCACAAGTAGCGGTAGTTTTATACGGATTTAGTAACTATAGATATTGCTGTAACTACAAATATATTTTTGGATTCATCTTCATTAAATTATTTTGAATTTGGCGGGTCAGAAGCGTCAAGTTCTTTGCCTAATTCTTGCGTACTTGTAACTATACAATTTTAGCGATACCTAAGAATATAAGTCTTTTGATGCATTTATAAGTTTTACTATTTATATTTGTTTATTTATGTGATATTTGCAATTTTCCCCATTGCAATGTTTATCATGTTTATAGTAGCCAATAAATATGATGTATTGCGGATAAGTAAATAATAATGTACTCGAACTATGTGGATGTTAAAAAAATATTATTCGTAACGAGCTTAATAGTCATGATTGTGTCATTTGTGTAACAATTTTTAATTCCTAGCGATCTCATATTATCTAGTTGTAGGCGAATGAATTGTATGTAGGTAATAAGTATTTATTAAATGGTGTATGTTTACATAATTCTACATGTGGTACATGGATTAATAAAAGTCTTCTCGTGGCTCCTACTAGATACTGCCGATGACTTGTAAATTGCGGCAACAATCACTATGCAGAAGTCGGCATACGCAAGTTAGTCCGAAGCCAGTCCAGTTGCAAAGAACGCGTCCCGAATGTTTTAAATAATTTTAATCATAATCCGAAACAAAATAACAGTTTTTGTAGTGAAACTATAAAAATTTAACTATACAAAATAAAAAAGACACTGGGATCACATATACACACTACAATATAAGTTGCAGCATTCACGGAGCTATTGTTTTCAGGGACCGCGGTATCTAGTCGGAGCGGCGCGGAGACTTATATTCTTCATCTATGATGTGGTATCCAATTGTCATAGTGACGTTATTTATATCTGATCTGAGCTTGTATTGTATTAATATATTCCGTCTAACTACTTAGCATTCCGTGGAATTTTTCATCGATATTATAATGGTGTAAAACGTGATCGATGTTTTTATTTTGAATATTGTTTGCGGAGCTATTTCGGCGAATTATTTTGATTTCAATAAGTTTATTTTATTTCCAAATAAGTAAACTCAAGGTTTATTCAATCCCATTCGTCAAAGGCATAAAGACGGGTTTCAGTAGTTTTACGAATACACATTTAACAACTGTAAAATTTTATTTTCTAGATTTACATTTTGTGGAGAATCGGTACGGTAACAAGACCATGGTGTTTCGCGATGAAAGGTACAACAAGAGCCGAGAACGTGACGGGAGGGCATCATGGCGGTGTGTCAAGAGGAACAATGGCTGCAAGTCGGTGGTGGTCACGTATATGGACCATGTCATACAGCATACTGAACACAATCATACATCTAGAATATACGAATAATTTACAAGAAAATCTCGCAGCAAGCTACAAAGCTTTCCGAATATTTCATATTGAATTGAGTTTTGTGTGTGTCTATCCTTTTGACTTTGTGGAGTTGCTTCGCCTGGAGATACACCTGGGAGCCGAATCCGGTCTTTGACTGTGAATACCATAGCGAATTTCCATTAGTTTCAAGTAGTTAGTAAGATTTTGCCTAAACAAAGTTAAAAAAAATGGTGTAAAAATTAACTGTCACTGTATGAAATGAAATAAACTATAAGTATTTATTTATTTAACTTTATTGGTTCACCAACAATTATATTGATACTGATTGTTTTACTAAGTATCTAACAGACTATGCTGATCTTCATAATTATTGTGCTCTTTTAGCAAGATAATTAATAAAAAATCTTCATACATGAGTACAAGATTCATATCTGTATACTCATTTTTTAGTTGTAGATGTGAAAGTGATAGTCATAGATCTATAATAAGCTCTAGCTTTAAAATATTTTTTATACACATTGTACTTAAGCCACTTTAGTCTTCGAATCTTACTTAATATAAATTATCCGTTTCGGGTAAAATTATTCGATCTACCACAAACTTCAATCTATTTCCATACTTAATTTCTTCTAAATCAGTTCGGCCATTTTCCCATTATAGCGAAAACAGGCAAACTAAATTATTTTCGCATTTATGACAGACAATGTTATTTAAGTTTTACTTTTTGCAGAACCAGTCTTGTGCATTTTTTTTTTAAATGTACTGATCTACTAGATTACTTATTTGTTACTTAGGTAGCAGCATTATGGGCTGCATTATTGCATTGATTACTGAGTACCCATGTTCGTAGACAAAACTGTGTTAATTATTGCTTATTTTTTTAATAAAATTAAATATGAATAATAAACTATTTTAGGTAATAAATATAAAATACTCTCTTGTAAATGTTGTGACAACTATAGATAATAAAAAATACATATTTTATCAGACTGTATGATTTATATTTTTATTAACAAGTTGTGTATTATGGGTAATAGGAATTTAAATACCTGTAGTATTGGTAGATAGTGAATTGAAGTATTTAATATTAAAAAAATAAAATCTAATCATTTTAATTATAATATTTTTTTGAACTATTTTTCGTTTTTGTTTGTAAGCCTTCCTGTTTAATAATTTGCCTGTTACATTTGAGTACGTAGTGTTGATTTATTTGCACCTTCAATACATCAAGTACATAGATATTTTTTTATTTTGTTTCAAAGTATACATAATCTAAAAATACTACAAAAAATTATTAAAGGTAATGCTTTTTTACAGAAGATGCAATATTCGTCAAGAATTCTCGGGGCAATGTTATGTTACTTTATCGTGATCAGAAGTACTGCAAAGATCGTGATAAGAAGGGTGGCCAGGTTGCTTGGAGATGCAGTAAGAAGAAAGCTAGGTGCAAAGCCACTGCTACTACGATGGACACATTCGTTATTGGATCTTACAATGTGCATAATCATGACTGAGGCCCGCTTTAGAGTACTGGACTCAAGACTAGCACTACTTAAGATTAGTTCCAACCAATCAAATGACTACAAAATTCGCAAGACAAGATCTATGCTGGTTGTACTATATTTCTTTAATACCTACGGACCTTAGGCCCATACTATAGAATGATACAGCTGACATGTAATTCGGTACGGGTCGTTTGTAGTTTTTCTTTAACTATTTTCTAAATAAAAGTGTTTAAAAGTAAATTATGGCAATAGCCATAGTATAATGATAGTACAACGCTAAAACCTTGCCAAGTGACGTACGGCGACGACGGTGACGTGACGGCGACTGTACTTATGTTTACCTCTTGTATTGAACATTAGGCGCAATTTGATTGGTTGAATCTAATTTGAAGTGGTGTCGTGTAAGAATGATTTGAGTTTGGAAAGTTCTGAAGTTTAAAGAAATTGCCAACAGATATGTTTAAAAAATGTAAGGTTTATTCAGTATTCTTGTTTTTAAAGTACTTTTTTTTCGTTGTATAGCAAGAAGTGGCTATTATTGTTTTTGTTATAAAGCAGGAACTTGCGTAGTTTATTTTATCTTTAGTGTCAAATTAAGACTGATTTTGTTGATTTATAAAACCAAAGTGCCTTGAGATACATTTAAGTAGATAATTTGATAAAAACTTTGATTAAAGGAAGTTGAAACTTAAACAATGTTTTATTACAGTGTGTTTTATTTTTATTGTATTTTTTATGAAAATTTTATACAGCCCATACTTGAATGGGCCAAGTTAGAAAAACAACCATATACCACCATAGCAGCAGTAACATGTCACCCAATCAACATTCGCCCTTATCCCAATTTATTTGAACTCGTCGCCGCATGTCTTCTTCTTCCATACTTCTCTATCTGACGTCATCTCACTAGTAACCTTTCTAACCATATCATGAACCACATAATGAAGCAGAAATGAGCTGCAACATAAAGATGCAAAGCAAAAGAAAAATGTGTTCTAATATATAATTACACATTAAAACAATAATTCCTGATTTTATTCGGTTATAGTTATGCTCCCTTAAATTAAATCAATTTTAGACATTTATTATAACATTATGATTAATAAATAGTTTTTAACGTTAAATCGATTTCCTTGATCTGTAATTTAATTTAAAATCTGCTTACAGAATTCGTGGCGTCTCTCCTTCGGGCCAGATTTTGCACGAGTCGGGAGACCACAAATATATACATTGGAGGACACAAGTTCTTCAGACATTCACGATCTCTCGTCGGCAATAGGATAAGATGGACGTGTGCGAAGAAACACAAACACAAATGCAAAGCTTCAGCTGTCACTATAGATGGCATCGTGGTGTCCACCACGGGTCTCCACTCTCACACTTAAAATATACCGGACATACATTGCCTGCTTGTCTAATTAAAGCGGAAAATGAATCTTACGCATGAAGCATTAAGACTGTTTTTTGTTGTTGTTTTTTTATTGATTTAAAATCTTCAGAAATATTTGAAACTCATGAAAATTAATGCTCTTTAGAAAAAAAACCTAAGTAATTTTCATCTACATCAAATTATTTTTTCCTCAGTAATCTCCAAGTATTTTATAAATTACGTATATTTAAAGAGAATTAGGACTACGTGGAATTGAAATTTCACCTTTCGGTGCGTTTTGCTGATGTAGAGACTTTATTAAGAATTTTGTCGTGCCTTGAGAAGTTCTGAACTATTTATGAAAAAAATATCAAAATTACATTATTGATGTAGAATTTGTCAAACGTTTTAAATATTTTCGATGAGCTGGAATTAAATGGAGTTTTAGGGTGTCTGCACACGTGCTTAGTGGTGGCCATTTGATTCATCATACTTAAATTAATCATGCGCATTTTATATCACGTGCGTAATTTGGTGTTTCATGCTATTAATGAGCACGTGTAACCATACCTTTAGTATTATATGTATTTTCATTATTTTAAAAGGGACCTAAATGAAATAATAAATGAATTCTCCCTCAAAGAAGGGCAGAAGAAGACTAGGTACAGTTTCGAAGCAGGCAATTTTAACTTATGAGGTGTTATTGAAAATTACTGTGAATTGATCTAAATGTAATATATTTTTATAATATTTAATGTATTATGCACATTCCAATTACCTAAGTACATAACGTCGATGTAAGTTTCGTTAAATGTTTGAGATAATGTAATCGTTGTTATTATAATGATAAAGTAATGTTACCAAAGGAGCTTTGAAATTAACTGGTCATGAAAATCATCTTAACATTGTTTTATAATTTTATAAATATTTAACAATGAGTAGTATTGATGAATTTGAAAATTATAGTAATTATTATCTTGTAATGTTGGTAAATCCGGAAAGTATTGTTTTATTAAATTAAATATAGGCAATTAGTGTTTGTAAATAATGCGTCGTGTAATTGTATAAAATGTTTTTAATGTTTGTCTTACCTTGCTTTTGTTTGTTTTTATATGTTGCACTTTTGTTTTTGTTTAAACGGTGCTTTTGTTTTATAAAAATATCACATTGAAGTGATAGGTGTTTTGGTGACATCAATAGTTTTAAAACATCCTCTGAGTATTTTAAAAATAAATCTTTTTAATCATCAGTATTTTAATTTATAGTTGGTGTTATTTCTTTTGTCCTGCATCAATATTTAATTACAGATTTTTTATACCAAAGTTTGTAATATGGGAAACAGTTAAAGTCTTGCAAGAGACTTATAATTAAAGTCTTATTCAGCTAGCTAGTAGGTACAATATTTGTAAAAAAACATATTAAAAATCTGAAACACAATTGCCGAATAGTGGAAAGTTACTTGTATTAGGCTATGTTTAAATCTTATACTATCACTGTTTCACATAACATTAATAAATATATAACTTAAAGTTTACTCCCACTTCAGTACTCGAGCAATAATCCTTACAGCACATCTAAGATGTTTCATATCTGTTTCAGGCAAAGTAATAAAAATGAGCAGAGGTGGTAATTACCTGCTCGCCCAAGGTTATCTTTACAATCGCAAGCACAGCGCGAAGGACTACAAATGGCGCTGGTACTGCACTCGGTACCACCAAGGGTGCAAGGCGGCTGTGCTCACTGACATGCACTATCGAGTCACCGACAAGACTGGCGAACATAAACACCCAACACCGAAGATGGTCCGCACCCCTAAAGGAGTCTATCATTTAGTTGGTGAAGATCATAACGTGATGGACTTTGCATTGGTTAAAAACTATGTAAGTTCTACGAATATGAGTTAGTCAAGTCCAGTTTTAAAGAGGACTACAAAAAAGAAGATTGTCAATCAGGCTGTTTTTTTATGAACGTGAGAAGCAATATTTTTGTCGATACCTACTTATATTTGTATAGTTTAATATTTTTCTATAATAGGGAATCCTTTTTTTTGTATAAATATTGCCACAAGTTGAGACTGGGTTAGCAGAAAGAACGGCATTGAGCTGAGGTATAATGATCTGATGTCAAAAACCCAGACAGTAGCCTGCCATTTGCAGCCTATGTTAAAACAGATACAATAAAACTGAGTAAAAATTACCGAAACAGCAAATGTAGTGTGTGCACGCCTTCTACTTATGAGAATAGGCCTTACTACCAAAAGTAGAACAAACACAGGCCGATGAAGATGGTAAATGCCATTAGACCCATTTCCAGTACAGGTGAACATATTAAAAGCATGCTTTTATGTGTATACTAGCTGTTTCCCACGGTTTTACCCGCGCCCCGAGGGAATTACTCAACGCTCCTGGATAAAAAGTTGTATACCGTCTATCGTACCTATCATCCAAATCCCTTTATCTATTTTACCGTGAAAGCGTAAAAAACAAACAAATAGACTCACTTTTACATTTATATTATTAGTTAGGATTTAGGAGTTAAGGCTGTGAAAGTGAGTCAGTCGCGCGTGGAACCTAGCATTTAAATTGCATTGCAATAGGTGTGAACGTACTCCAAGTTTTGTATCCGAAATAGAATACTATACCGTTTTGGATATGAATTCCTAGTAGGTTTTTAAAAGTAGATTAATAAGCCATACTAACTAATAGTAATTGTAATTGATATCTGTGTTTTAGTCTAAATTAATTCCTTGTAACGTTAACAATTTCTCCTTGTAATATAGCTTCGATGAATTGAAATGTGCTTGTATGAAAAAAGAAATAATAGATTTATTGTATTACATCAAGTTAAAAATTCAACAGTAGTTTATTTATCTGTTTTTAGCCTATAATGTCCTATTGCAGGGCAAATGCATCGCTTTGCTCCTTCTATTTCATGCTGTTTAGTGCAAAAACAGTTGAATGTGTTTATAGAAAATAAAATATATGTGTTTTGGTAAAATGCGTCATGGTATCGTGTCGAATGACTGCAATTGCTTCGCATTTGATGTGGTATACATTGGTAGTGTTTCTACTCGAGATATGGAGTTCAATAGCACTGTCCGTGCAATGGATGTTGTGCTCTGGTTTAAAACCACACTTAACAACCTGGCGCCTTTTACCCAACAGTATAGGAATGATAGTCCTATCCTGTCATAATTGTCTTTCTGGAAAGTTCGCCGGGTGTGTTTGTGTGTTTTCGTACCTATTTTGTAATAACATTTTTATGGTGTTCATAAGGGGAAGATCTTTCGGCCATGCTTGTTCTTTGATTAAGAAATTTAGGTAAGTATGACTTACTAAGCTGTTTATAATTTCAGTGTTCAAAAGAACAATGAGTCATAAATTGGTGACAGGAGGTGTTGCCATACGAAAGAGGTGTAGATATTGTTATCACAGAACTACTAAAGAGGGCTCTAACCTCGCTGCACGAAAAAAAGCAAAACGCACCAACACATTCTGTACTGGCTGTAAAGACAAACCTTTTATATGTATAAAATGTTTTGATTATACACATAAGAATCTGTAACCAAATAAAAACTACTAAAACTTTTTCGTTTTCGTTCTACATAATCTATAATGTGTTTTCTGAAGGTATGTTGCTAGCTGTTTTCGAATTTTTAAAGCTGCGTAGAAGAAGCGAATTTTCTTTGCGAGATATTCCTGTATAACAAGTTTTAGTTGATATTTATGAGAGATGTAGTACATATTATATTAATAATAAAATATATTTTCAGACGACCCCATGTTCATCAAAACACCTCGTGGGCAAACTCAATTAGTGATAGGACCCTATAAGTTCATGAAGGATCGTGAGAGCTATGGCAAAATTCGATGGCGGTGCATTAAGAAAAACAATTACTGTCTCGCGTCGTTGACTACTATAGAAAATGTTATTGTCAAGTTTGGTCGAGAACACAACCATAAATAGTAAAACAAGTGATATGCATCTAATTTTAAAAATATTCTTAAATAATATATAATGTATTTATTTTTGTTTGGAACTTCTCAGCATAAAACACGATTCCGGGGTTGGGAACTGTTATTGGGATTTTTCATGAGGAAAAACAGTCCGGAGGCTAGATTTATGATTGGCTCAAGGATTGGACAACTGACGAAATCTGTGTGTAGTACTGTACTTACTGAAGTTGAAGGCAGCAGTTTACTGATAGTACCTATATGTAATTATGACAAGACAGACATCATTTTTGCCTGAAAATTAGTCACAATTACATTTTATTAAGGTTGTCCCAAAAAGCTTCTGCGTGTTTCCCAAAGGTCGGTACTGTGAAGTCCCGTGCATGGTAAAAATCTAATAATATTATTACATTTTTTTTTTTCTTTGTACGGTAAAACCAAATAATACATATAATATAATTAATAATATATATTGTCGATATTAAATTTAATAAAAATAATTCCAAATAAGTATCAATAGTTAATTATTGGATCGCCGACGCTGACGAAATATTTGGAACCTACATTTTCCAAGTATAATTATGTTAGCGGCAGTAATCCTGCTGTTGTCTTGATCCACAAAACTCTTATAGAAATAACTAAACACTTTTATAAAAGACAATCATAAAAACCTGTTATCTGTTTCAGGAAAAGTGATCAAAATGGGTAGAAGTGACTCTCTTTTCGCTCTCGGGCATACCTACAACCGGCGACAGTGCGCAAAGGATGGAAAATTGCGGTGGTACTGCACCCGCTACCACCACGGGTGCAAGGCAGCTGTCCTCACCACCACTGACTTAGTCGTCACCGATTGCATCGGTGAACATCAACATGAAGCGCCGAAATTGTACCAAGGGTCAGGGCAAACTCATGTCTTTCATCGTCCATGAAGTATATAGTGTAGTGTAGTGGGTAAATAACAAGATTGTATGTAGAGGTTAGGTTATGCCTGCGGACGGTCCAGCGCGGGGCTGCGGAAGAATCTGGATTCCCGCGGCCCCGCGCGCACGTGCGAGAAGTGACACCGGGGTGGTTTTAGCCGGTAAGAGTCCGGCACTGTTCCCGGCCTCCCCAGGCCGGGTTCGTCCATGAGGATTTCCCCCCGTCAAAAAAAAAAATGCCTGCAGACTGTGAGCTATGAGTGGTTTGCCGTCCGGCAAGGACCAGACCCGCCTCGACGGCGCATTCGTATTCCACGCGCGCCTTAAAGAGATGTCAGTAGGTACATGTGACGTGGTCCTGGGTTTTACTTGTCGTGATCAAGTTGGGTTAACACTGATCAGATTGAGCAAGCTATGTAGGTTCGTTCGTATGTTTATGATAATTATATGATAGTGAAGCGATCTTTTGTTGCTTTATAGTTTTAATTAAGAATTTAAGTCGTAATAATATATTTTATTGACTATATACTTTTTTTTATTTATTACTGAAATAATTGCAATTGTAATTGTACCTACCTACATTTGATTGTTTTTACAATTTTGCTAGTTTACAAACACATGGGGTAGCCGTAGTGCAGCTGTAACTCCAAAGTTAACATACAAACTTAGTAACAAATGTTACTTATTTATAATATTTTAGATAATTATTTGAAGTAGTATAGACTTATATTTTTTACATAATAGTGATCGCATAGTAACGGGACTCAAGACTAGAGTTATTTAGGGGGCGTCCATAAATTACGTAAGGTGTTTAAAGGGGGGAGGGGGTCGAGTCAAATCTCATCTAATCTTACGTTGGAGAGAGGGGGGGTCTTGGCAAATATCACGCATTTTTTTTCTGATTGAAACAAAAAAAAAGTATTTTGGTCCATTTAATCCAAATTGTACATGCTTAAGCGTACTAGTCTTAACTAGTCGTAAATAAAAGCACGAAGCATTTTTTTTTTCTTTTTACAGTAACAATCCAACGCGTTTACGTAAGAAACCCACATTTTGAAAAATCTCACGTGAGATTGCTGGATGGGGGAGGGGGTTGAATATAATATCACGACATCTCACTAGGGGGGAAGGGAGGGACAGAAAATTTAAAAAAACACCTCACGTTATTTATGGCCCCCTTAGTTTTACTTATAAAAAAAGAATCCATGTTCGATTATTCCAGTGAAGTTCGTATATAATATCTGCGGGAAGAAACTAGCTATTCTACAAGGATTTACCTACTACGATAGCCAAAAGCATAAAGACACGGGGTTTGGCATGTGGAGGTGTACATATGGGTATCCATGTAAGGCAAGGTTTAAAGCCGAATCTAATGGTTATATACTGAAGATTACTTCTTTGGCTCATTCACATGAAGCCCCGATGCTCGTCGTAAAGAATGGAGTTGTGTTCAAGATTACCAAAAATACTAAGTTTACCTATTTGATGTAGCATTTTTGATTTATTGTTAATGGTAGACATTCAGATTTACCTATTTATATTATAGAATAAATACTCCATTATATTATAATACTGTCAAGTGCAAAATTAAAGTAACCATTTAGCAGACTTACATAAAATATAAGTTTCGAAGTTTGTTTAATAAATTAATAAAACAGAGGGTTTTTTTGAAGATGTACCTATTGTGTTGCTTGACCAAGGAATAAAACACTTTCAGAAAAAATCTTTATCTAATTCCTACTTACAAAATTACTCCCAAAAATGTTATATGTCGGCTTTACTTAGACTGGTTTTAAACTTAAAACCATGAACTTATCAGGTCTGTAGACTGTTTAAGTTGATTACTCCAAAACAAAGCATCTATCAGTTACCTACTTTTAAAATTTAAGCATTTTTGAGTTAACCTTTTTAAAATAAAATAAACAATACTAATATTGTCTCAAATTGCTGTAGGTACATTATAAAAACAAAAGAGTTTAAGGCGTGACTGTTAAAATTAATACAAATATTTTAGCCAGTTATTCCTACAAAATGTGATTGTTTTTCAGTGCAATGGTACAGAAAGGTGTGTGGCAAAGAGGTCGCGGTGTTGCAAGGATACACATTCTTCCTCGGGGACGGTCGGAGTAAGAGCACCGATGTGTACATGTGCACTATAGGAAGGAAATGCAAAGCTCGCTTCGTCATCACTAAAGGCAGGGAATTAGTGAAATCTTGCCATTTGATACACCATCACCCGCCTCCGAGGCACGTCATACGTAACGGTGTTTATTACAGAATTTAAGATAAGTGTTACCCTTTATTAGGAAACCTGGTAAAGTCTACGAGCTGGGTTTATATTTTAAAGTTTATTTTCACTAAGTTTTCAATATGAAACTGACGAGAAAGAAGTTTAGGCCAATGCTTGTCAGAGCACGCAAAGGACTCCCACATAGCAAGGGGTCATCCGATCGTGATGTTAAGTTTCATCTATCTCTCATCCAGATCATAGTAGACTATCCAATATTTTAGTACACAAATTAAAAAACGAATAAAAATATGTAAACAAATGTTGTTTTACTTAGAAAAAGATTTTTTTCTTTTTTATCTACTTTATTGCTAAGCATTTTTTATAAAGAACTATCCTGGCCTGTCACTTGCTTGACGTCTGTCGCAATGAACAATCTTCGACATCTGCCTACTTGGATATACTCATCACCTTAGGTTACACCAAAGGAACAAATTTTCTTAGCTTGGAGTATAACTTGTAACTTGGTAATTAGATATGAATAATCACAAGGGAACAAATATCCAATATAAAACATACTTTTATGTGAAAAACGTCGTTTATGGAGTAACAAGCAGACAAATTGGCATTAAATTAGGATTTTTGTTGGCATGCCAACCTGGGTTCATTGTTCCCTATTGCACGTAATAATAATACAGGTAGGGTGTTACTTAGATATTCCTGTAGGGGATGATAGGAAATTATTATTCCCTTTTCGCCCCAAACTGCATATTGAATGTTGTGATTGGGCAGCTCAGCTGTGACTGCAGAATAAATGAGGGTATGATATACAGACACACAAAAATAATATTTAGTAATGTGTCAACTTTGCTGACGTAACGCGTTCGGAACGCGATCGCGAACATTAATGTAAAAGTAATATGCCTTGGGAAGTTTAAAAAATGATATTTTTGAGTGCGAGTTTGTTGTGCGAATACTAGTAGTACTAAGCTACAACGGTTCAGACTAAAAGCCAACCCCTACATAGCTCAAAAAAGGTTAGGCAGATGATGATTATGATGTGCGATTAAAGTGATTCGTTTTTCTTGCCACTGTGTATAATTTGCTTTCGTATGTAAAATCAAAATATGACTATTAAAAGTCTTAATAAAATAATGAGGTTTTTTTCAATGATTACTGTTTATTTTTTTACAGTCAAATGGTATCGAAAGCCATGCGGGAAAGAGATAGTCCTACTAAATGGATACACGTTCTTTTGCGACCGTCGAAGTAAGACTACAGAAGTTTATGTATGCACTGGGGGGAAAAACTGCAGAGCTCGCTTCATCATCACCATAGACAGAAAGTATATGAAATCCTGTCGATTGGACCACCAGCATTCACCCCCTCAGCATGTCATACGTAATGGTATCTTTTATAAACTTTAAATTTTATTTGATTTCGTTAAAGATGAACAATGTAAAATTGTAATGTATTTTATTTTTCGATCAATGTATTATTTGATTTATTTAGATGTGTAGTTAACGATAAATTTATGATTTAAATTAATTTAAAGATCGGTACATAATACCGATTGTTATATTAATAAATAATACCATTGTGATAAAAATACAGTTTTTATATTTTTTTATAAAAATAAATAAAAATGATTTCTGTACTGAAATAAATAATTATATTATTTTTAATCTTGTTTTGTTTTATTGGAGTCTCATCTTTGACTAATTGAAGGTAATTTGAATTGTCAGGTTTTCTATTTCTTGCTACCGGCTAAAAGAGACCTAGACAAAATAGAGACCCGAATATCCGTAATATAGTGTTAAATCTAATCAATTTCCTACGAACAGCTGAAACTGTTGTTTTTAAAATTATGAAATTTTGCACAAATGTTCCTTAAATGGTGTAAGGGTGCACTAAAATGACTCAGATGATTTTTCTAAATTAATCCCCTAAAGGGGTGATGAATAATGAATAATGAATGAAAGTATGTATGAAACTCTGTAATTTCTAGTTTGAATTCGTATAGTCGCGAAGCTGCCTGCGGAAAGCTAGTAATCAATAAATATAGGAGGTTTCTCTCTCTGGGGTCCTGACCGCCGGTAGCTTGGACCATGTTCCCGTTGCCGGTGGTGTACTATTTTTATATTTTTAAATGTTTTTTATATATATTTATAATTTAATATTTAAAAATGTAAATATATGTAAAATAAATAAATGAATGTCCTAATAAATATAATTTATTTCCAGAAGTGTATTTTAGCATGACGAAGAATGGCAACCCTGTTATCAATATTGGTTCGTACAGGTACAACAGGGCTAGTGGGTACAAGGGGCCCAGACTACGGTGGATCTGTACTAGGTACAGCTTGGGCTGCCGGTCTACTGTCATGACTGTCAATGACGTCATTGTTCACCAGAAGGCAGAACATAATCATTAATATCTTATATAAATAAATATAAAATTATTTTACGTCATTTGTTTTAATAATTTAACTTAAAACAAAAATGGATTTTTTTTTGTAACTTGTTATGTAAGGTACTAACATTATAAAAAGGTTTTGATAGCTTGCATTGAATTGAATTAAAATTTAATGGCTAATCTCTGGAACTAATTAATAATAACAACTGAACTAACTCCACTTCTTTCACTATAAATAGGTATGTTTAGAAAACCATAAAATGTAAGTTAAAAAAAACCCATAACAACACAAAATAAATGTTATTGAGTATCCTAATTGCTCAAGTAGATATGTAGGTACTTACAACCACTCAAAAAGAAGGGGATGTTATTAGCACCACTAGGGTGGGTTAATCCTGTTATTTTACGTATTATGTGCTCTTCGGTACTATCTTGGCGCAGAGTGTAACCAAAGCTTCGCTGGATCTGAATTAAAAAGATCTGGATAACGATCATTATCCAGAATAATAAAAACACAATAATTGACTGAGGTACTAAATCAAGGTATTATGTAATTGAAAACGTATGAGAGATAATACTCATTGATATAAAAACACCAATTTTCTAGCTCTACAGTTTAATTTGAACAAGAATTTGAAACGTATTGGTTTTTAAATATATTTTTTTGCCGGACCCGACTCACATAGTATTTAGTTATTTTGTCTGCGGAAATAATTATTCACACGTATAAAAACACGAAATAACGGTATCATTGTTTTTTTTTCAGAACCAATATTCAGCACCACGAGAGCGGGTAACCCTGTTATAATAATAGGCCTTAATCGATACAACCTAAGTACGGGGTACAGAGGCGCCAAGCTGCGCTGGGCCTGCACTAAAAAGATGACTGGATGCCGATCTATCATCTACACGCTGAATAATGTCATCACTATGCACAATAACGAACACAATCATTGACATTAATATCAAGAAAAGGACAAGATGATCAAGATCAAGAGCCGGCTGCACCAATAAAATATGCGGTTACTTATACGTGAAACGAAGAACTGTAATTTAAGATCTATCAGAATGGATAATAAAATTGAATAATTTTGCTATTATTTTATGTTTTTCTTCTAAATATTGGTCATATATGTTTAGTTGATTATTAAATATGTGTAGGTATTGATATTATAAAAACAATGTATTTTAATTATTGATATTATCTTGTTTTGTGATATTCGTGTAAGTATTCGTATTCGTAAAATTATAATTGATAAAAAGTTTAGTGCAATCGGTTGCAAATGTCCATAAAACTAACGCAACTGGCGATAATGTTATAGGTACTATACCCCTCTGCCTAACTCTTAGCGTGTAAAAAGCGTGATGTTATTTAGTTACTTGATCATGCAATTATTTGCAGCATTTATCAAATCGTTTCATGTAGTTATTTAATAATAAAATTAATTTCGTTGATATATGTGCGAGTATAAATCAGGGGCACAGCATGTCCCCGCCAAGTCTCTCAATAAACCATATCTGAGTAAGTTTTTTAATATTTTGTTATTTTTTTGCAAATTCATTAATTAGCAGAAAAAATCTTTAGTAATGTTATCGATCAGAGAAGTTAACCAATATAAATCTACAGTTGTAACTCTAGATTTATATTGGTTATCTTCTCTTCTGGATCTTGGGATCTTATGGCCTGTCTTACAAGACAAGCCATAAGATGGTAATAATATTAATCTCCTTATCATTATTTTTTTGCAGTACCGATTTTTAGCGTTACGAAATCCGGCAAGCCTGTTATGACAATAGGTCTTTACCGTTACAACTTGTGCTCTGGGTACAAAGGACAAAAATTGCGATGGGCCTGCGCTCGGAAAACCACTAAATGTCGCGCTAGTATCATTACTTTTGATCGTACTGTTATGTTACGTAAGAATGGTCATAATCACTGAAATTACTATGGAAATGAAGATGAATTTTACTAAAAAACTGAATAATGAATTAGTTCACACTGAACGTCAATAAAAAAATACTTAATCTATATTTGATGCCAGAATTCGGTGACCTGGCGTTTCTAAGATGACAAAATACAATATTTTCTTTGAAATAAAGATTACTTTAAGTTATGTGTATTTTCTTATTGATCTCACTTTTACTTATAAGTTATTACTTAATGAAATCAAATTTATCACCTTACATATTTAAATTTATTTCAAGTATTTCTTCGGTGTTTAATTCTTGTAGGTTTGTTTTTAATTTTAATTTAATGAGTAATTATAATACAGTGTAAAATGGTGTCAAGGATTTCTGCGTATTGGCTTCGGCCCTACATTATTTTCCCAAAGGTCCAGGATTGTGCATGGAAGACACATTCATTGTAAAACATTATACCTACTGATAAATTCCTGATTTCAATGCCATAAATAAATACAGAATTAAGAAAATTAATTATTTTTGTTTGCGTTACAGCTAATAAGGCATCTTTGTTCTTTTATTTTTAGAACTAGTATTCAGTACGACAAGGAGCGGCAATCCTGTTGTCAACCTGGGGCCCTACCGATACAATCGGGGCAGTCGCTACAAAGGCATTAAGATGCGCTGGACTTGCACGCGGTCAAGAACCGGGTGTAAATCAGTCATCACCACAATCGAAAACACTTTAATCAGTTGCAAGAACGAGCATAACCATTAATTCTATTCAACCAAGAGTGTACCTATGTAAATAAATTTTCGTACAAAATGAGTTTTTTTTGTGAGAATTATGGAATGACGTGCATTTTTTGTTGAAAGAGCTGCAATATACCTTATGTTCATTTGTCAAAAAAACTCTTAGAACTTTACAGATGTTTCAAATATTGACCACTACTGACAAATTCCTACTTTAAAAACAAACCTCACTTTACCTAACCTAAGAATAAAAGTCAGACCCTCAAGTTCAATAATAGCGTTTAATTGTCACAAGATCAATAGAAAAGGTCAACCTAATACCAGTTATTTTTCCAGATTTAGTACCAGTTTTTAGTACAACACCCAGTGGTAATCCTGTGATCAATCTAGGACCCTACCGGTATAATCGGGCAATGGCCTGTAGAGGACCTAAAGTACGGTGGTATTGCACAAGACGCACAGGGGGATGTCAATCAAGTATTTTCACTGTTGATAATATCATTGTTAGCCATAAATCTCAGCATAACCACGTAAATCACTAATTATGTGGGAAGTAAACCTTCACAAATGCTCGAGACTATGATAGGCTGAGTTGATGATTAAATGCAGAAATATGCAAAATTCTTTCTTTCTTTTGATATCGGCGAAACATTACGTGTTATAAGTATATCGTCGAAGACAGAAAATGGTATCATAATCATACAAATATATATTATATTATATCCTGTAATATGCAACATATTATAAATTAATATTTAGGTACATTAAAATACTGGAAATTCATAGGTGATTTCATTTATATTACTGATCCAATGCACTTATCATTTGCCTAGCCTTTTCCCAACTATATAGGGGTCGGCTTCCAGTCTAAACCGGATGCAGCTGCGTACCAGTTTTTTACGCGTGAAGCGACTGCCTATCTGACCTCAACAACCCAGTTACCAGTAACACGATACCCATGTTAAGACCGTATCAGACTTTCTGGTTTTTCCCGTAACGAGTGTCAAAAATCTGCAAACGACAGCGGTCTAATCGGTCGATCTGGTCGGTACTGATCTATTGCGCTTATAGTAAAGATATAAGTAGATAATATGGAGTACTTAGGTACTTGTAAATTATATAAACTATTTTAGTAATTAGTGTTTGGGTGTATGTGGATAATAATTGTATCATGTGAATAGCATCATTTTCATCTATCGACAGATTAAAAAATGAATAGCAATCAGAAAAAAATCAAATGATTAGTCTGGTCGATAAAAATATATATATGTATATTAAAGAGATTGACCATTCTATAAAATATTTTTGATACAGTCAGATGTTTTATAATTTTATTTTAAACGGTCTTGTGAAAACTTTAATCAAAATGCACTGGGACACAAATACTCGTATGTGTTCCTATCTTTGCTTTCAACTTAGTACAAAAATTTCTGAAGTTACAAGGCGAATCTCATTCCAAAATAAACTCATAAACAATAAGTTTCATTTCAGATCTAACGCCAGTTTTTAGTTGGACGAGCAGTGGGAATTCTGTGATGAATCTAGGACCTCACCGGTATAATCGAAACACGGGTTGTAAAGGGCCTAAAATGCGATGGTATTGCACAAAACGAGCGATTGGATGTCAATCTAATGTTTATACTATAGACAATGTAATTGTAAAGCATAAAGCTGAACATAATCATAAATAATTAATCAATCAATCAATGTAAATCTATACTTAATATAATATATCTGAAGAGTTTGTTTGTTTGAATGCGCTAATCTCAGGAACTACTGGTACGACTTGAAAAATTATTTCAGTGTTAGATAGCCCATTTATTGAGGAAGGCTATAGGCTATATATCATCACGCTAAAACCAATACGAGCGGAGCACCACTATTCCACGCGGACGAAGTTGCGGGCAGAAGCTAGTGTATAATTAATCTGTAGGATAAGTAAAAAAAACAAAGTGAATTATAGGAATAAAAACTCATTCTAATTTATTCAAATTTAAATTATTAATGTATCACTAGGGAATTAGTATAATGTGATTATGTTGAAGAATAAATGTCTAGTAGTAGTAGTAGAAGTACTGCAAAGTGATTAATTTATAAAAAATATAAATAACTATAATAGAAGTAGTCTATTCGTTTTAATCAATTGACATTACTTATTTTTGATTATTACTTTTACAACTTGTTATTAGATACAATGCTAATTTTATCCTAAAAATATAACCTTTAATTTCAGATAAACTGATTTTCGGCGTAACAAATAATGGTAATCCTGTAATAAATTTAGGAATCTACCGGTATAACCGGGCAACGGCGTGTAAAGGGCCCAAAGTCCGGTGGTACTGTACCAAATACAGGTATGGATGTCGATCGAGTATCTTTACTGTCGATAATATTGTAATTAGTCACAAGTCTAAGCATAACCATTAAAATGTGAGCTAACCCCAGCCATCAATGTTATACGTATGGTATAATCAGTTAAAATCAGTTTAGATTTCATGCTAAAAAGCTTTTTTAATGTAATAATCATCTAGAATATGTACGTAATTAATTATATGTTCATTAAAATTATATACTAGTAGTGCTTTGAAGTTAATTGATTTTCCTATATATATATTTCGTTGGATTCTAATCAAACAAGCAATTTGTTTGCGGATGAATGGACGATCGACGATCGACGAGATCTTATTGGCATGTCAAAAGTTCTGTGAGAGGGATTCATGAAAGAGTTGATAACCTTTTATATGTATATATTTTAATTATTGTAATTGGTTTCCAACCGTTGTGATTGATTAAATAAATAAATATAGGTAGCTGAGAAATATTAATAAAAAATTGTTTTGTTCATTAAGCCTTGATCTTACTCTAGACATAATTGTAAAGATTTCACAAAAAAAAACCTTATTTAGAAAACGCAGGACATTTTCTTATGACATCATGTTTACAGAACCTGTTTTTGGGAAAACGAAGAATGGTAACCCCGTGATCAACATTGGTCCCTATCGGTACAATCGGGCCGGCGGGTGCAAGGGATCCAAAAGACTGCGGTGGACTTGTACCCGGTATTCCTTGGGATGTCGAGCTACCCTCTTCACTATCGACAATGTTATAGTTCTTAAGACCAATCATAATCATTAATATTACTGCTATTGTACACAGAAAATTATATTAGGAGAGGTTTAATCTATCTATACTTATAATAAATTATTATTGAGCACCTGCCATTGTCTATTTCTCCACCACCCAAAGGCCTTAAAAAAACGCCTTAGGCGTTCTCTACCAGTCTACTGGTAGAGAACGCCTAAGGCGTTAAGTCCGCCATTGTACATAATGATTGATGTGCAAAAAGTATTATAAATAAAATAAATAAATAAATCTGTAGAGAGGTCAATTCTGTACATGAAATATATTTCCAAAATAACTATCAGGGGGTGATTAGGGATCGATACTGATGCCAATAATGCAATCAGTAAATTTTTTGTCTGTCTTTCTGTCTGTCTGTCTGTATACGAAACTTAGTACAAGTATTTTTCATACTCCTGAGCTGGTTATAGTATACTTTTTATCACGCTACAATCAATTGGAGCAGAGCAGTGAAGGGAAAACGGGAGAAGTTACTCCATTTTTTAAGCTTCCGTCGCGTGTGCAACCTTAATGGTTAAAGCTACACAGAAATCAAGGCTATAGGCTATATATCACCACGCTAGTCTTAGCGTGATAATGTTGAGACCAATAGGAGCGGAGCACCACTATTCCACGCGGACGAAGTCGCTGGCAGAAGCTAGTATAACATAAAACTGAATTTCGACCTGACACTTGACTATAGAAATAGGTACTATAAAAATGTATTTTCATCGAAACTAAAGCTATACCCGCGATTTCTACTAAAGAAAACGTAGTTATAATTTAACTTGCAAAAGCCTAGCAATCTAACAAAAAATACAAGTTAAATAAAAGCTTGTGACTATAATGCTGCATTTTTTCTTGCGATCCAAAAACCCCTTAAAAATATTATTCCGTATCTATCTAAAATGCTTTAACGGTTAATTTTTCCTTCAGATCCAGTGCCAGTTTTCAGTATGACCTCGCATGGGAATCTAGTACTCAATATAGGAACGTACCGGTATAACCGGGCAATGTCTTGTAAAGGCCCCAAAGTTCGGTGGTACTGTAACAAATACACACAAGGATGTCGATCGAATATCATTACTATAGATAATGTCATCACTACCCATAAAGCAGAGCACAATCATTAGATTCACTTTAGTTTATACGTATATATATAGTTTTAAGATTAATACCTACTAATTTATATTATTATATTGTTTTATAAATTATATTATTTTTTATTTTCGTATAATTTAATACACCTGGTAATATTAATCAAATAAACGAAGAATCTTTTTAAGAAAACAACACTCATTAAACATTTCTCACATTTCAAAATCTCATACCAAAGTTGTATTTTCAGAACTTGTTTTCGGTACAACAAAGAGTGGCAACCCAGTCATCAATTTGGGTAGGTCCCATCCGCCCCGGTGGTCCCGGCCCGGTAACGGGACGGTTGGGAAAAATTGTTGCATCGACCCCGGTAGTGCCGGCCCCGTCGTTTAACGGGGTGGATGGCACAGATGAAGTATCATCTACCCCGGTGTGTTTTTCTAACGGGACGGAGAGCACAGATTGAGTAGCAAACACCTCGGTAGTGTTAAAAGCGGGGAGAATATAGTATTCTTATATACAAAAAACATAATTATGAATTCAAAAATAAAAAAGGGTTTGTATGTAACAATTTTTTTTATTATTGGTATAAAAATATACATTAACAATTATATGAATCATATTTTTTCATCCATAAATTCTAAAGTTCATCACGGATGAAGTCGTCCCGATGTAAACACTTCAGCAAACGATTACACTGTGTTGATTCCAATAGATTTGAAGTGTACCAACCAACAAATTATTAAATATATGATTGATATCATTGTTTATATGTATTTTTATACCAATAAACCTGATTGTTACATACAAACTCTTTTTTTTATTTTTCAGTTCATGTGTTTTGTGTATATAATAATACTATATTCTCCCCGCTTTTAACACTACCGGGATGTATGCTACTCAATCTGTGCTATCCGTCCCGTTAGAAAAACACCGGGGTAGATGATACTTCATCTGTGCCATCCACCCCGTTAAACGACGGGGCCGGCTGGGGCCGGCACTACCGGGGTCGATGCAACAATTTTTCCCAACCGTCCCGTTACCGGGCCGGGACCACCGGGGCGGATGGGACCTACCCATCAATTTTGGTCCCTATCGGTATAACAGGTCCAGTGGGTACAAAGGAGCTAAACTCCGGTGGACTTGCACACGGTGGGCGATGGGTTGCAGATCTACTATACTAACTGTCGACAATATCATTATTTGTCATAAAACTGAACATAATCATTGACACTATTACTCAAACTTGAAGCCAGAATACATAACACGCATATAAAGCTGATGGCAGTATTTCACGAATAAATGCCTTATGCCTTATCGGTATAATCGGGTTACTAGTTGTAAAGGCCCGAAAGTGCGATGGATCTATACAAGAACTGACTTGGAATGTAAATCGCTTGTAAAGGGCCCAAAATTCGGTAGTACTGTAACAAATACATGCAAGGATGTCGATCAAATATCTTTAGTATAGATAATGTCATCATTGCCCATAAAGCAGAGTACAATCATAAGATTCAATTAGTTTATACTCATATATAGTTTTAAGATTAGTACCTACTAATTTAGATTGTGTGTGAATAAATGTGAAAGTTTGTAATTTTGGAAACAATCGTTCTGAAAAGGCTTAACAAGGATTATTTTTATGATTAATAAAAGTAATAGCTTTCTACTAAATGCTTTTAATCATTCGAATGTACACCTTATACTGTTTTATAAATTTCTTTTTTTTATTTTCGTATTATTTAATACACCTGGTAATATTAATAAAATAAAAGAAGAATCTCTTTAAGAAAACAACACTCATTAAACATTTCTCACATTTCAAAATCTCATACCAAAGTTGTGTTTTCAGAACCAGTTTTCGGTACAACAAAGAGTGGCAACCCAGTCATCAATTTCGGTCCCTATCGGTATAACAGGTCCAGTGGGTATAAAGGAGCTAAAATCCGGTGGACTTGCACCCGGTACCCATTGGGTTGCAGGTCTACCATCCTAACCGTCGACAATGTCATTATTTGTCATAAAACTGAACATAATCATTGACACTTTTACTCAAAGTTGAAGCCAGAATACATAACACGCATCTTAAGCTGTGGGCCTATCACGAATCACTTTCGAAAAAGTATTCGTATCGAAAGCGATTTTCGAATCATAAATACAACCAAACTAGAGCAAAATTTAAGTTTAAAATATGTAAATAACAATTTGCAGCATCCAAAGATATGATTAAAGTCATAAATTTAAATAAATTGTTCGTAAAATACGAGTATATTTCATTTAAAAATCGCTGTCGATACGAATACTTTTTCGAAAGTGATTCGTGATAGGCCCACTGATGGCAGTATTCGTGTATCGGCATCTCAGAAGCGTCATTTTACTGCACCGAGTTCTGACGTCATCTATTTTTGCGTATGAGAAATCTTCGCATTTCCGGCTATGGGTGGAGTGCTACCCTGTAGTGACTGTGTACTGAGTGGAGGGTTACCTTTAGCGGTCCAGGGTAGCCCTGGACCACCTTTCGAACAAACCCGCAATTCTGGCGGGTTATGGCGTTATCCTAGTTTATCTTTGTATAATTTATTTTAGTATTGTGTGTGCATTGTGTAGTGTTCTTGCTCGTATTAATTAATTAGTAAATAATTGTTAAATCATCTACATGTCTTGCCTTTTCCTCATTTCGGATAAAGCAAAAGTATTTTTATGTAAGGAATCAAAATAGATTAATTAAAAAAGTAAATTCATTAATGACGTGTTTTATTAATAGCATCTGGGGTTGTTAAACAACTTGCTTTATACATATTAGTGTTAAAATAATTATGAAAAATGCCCCTTTTCAGAATTAGAACCGGTTTTCGGCACGACAAAGAATGGTAACCCCGTGATAATCTTTGGGCCTTATCGGTATAATCGGGTTACTAGTTGTAAAGGCCCGAAAGTGCGATGGATCTGTACAAGAACTGACTTGGGATGTAAATCGTTAATTGTTACAATCAATGATGTAATTGTTATACATAAATATGAACATAACCATTAACTGATTTCCACGTGGTGATTGAAAACGAATGTTTTAAGAATGTCTTTTTGAGTTCCTTTCATTAGTCAAGCAGTGTATGCTTTACTTCATTTTTCCAACAGAACTTTCTCAGTAGCTTGTTCTATGGGAAAGCCAGGGTATGGTATAAAACCATACCCTGGCTTTCCCATAGAAACATATTGTTATTATTGCACAGTTGAGTGCAATAACCTTGTTCCTTGCTATAGCATAATCCTTGAAAATAATTGATTAAATCTGACGTCATTGACTGACCACTTTTTGACTTCCACGCGTGACTTTATGTTTGCCATTAGATTGTTTGTTTTTTTTCAAGTTGTATAAGATGTGGAATCTTAAATAGGTATTATATTGTATATCTGGATTCCATACAATACATAATTATAGTACCTACCTGCTTAGCACATTTTACGTCTAACAACGGCAACGCGACGTCCGTTTCCGATTCCGAAAAATGTGGGCAACTACACTTTTCTGAATGATTTGGGTACCTTTAGTTGTGTAAAAGATTTTCTTACTTGGATCTAACAATTAAATTGGTTGTGTATTTTGTGGCGTTCATTGATCTGTTTTTTTTTGCCTTTTAACAGCTTTTCATCATTTTCTTTTATACTCCTAGTATAATCAGCACACACTCAAATAAACATGTAAGTAGATAATATAAAAATCTTTTGAATAGTTGAATAAAATTATTAAAGACCTTTTAATTATTAAATATGGTTCTTTATAATTACAGAGGTAATTTTAACAACATCCAAGAGAGGGAAACCTATGGTGAACTTCGGCCCATATACGTATAGTCAGGACAGAGATTATAAGGCTGAGAGAAAACGTTGGAGATGTACTAGAAGAGACATCGGGTGTAAATCTGTCATCATAACGATAGAAAACACCATAGTATATTTAAAAAATGAACATAATCATTGAAAATATTTGAACTTTGTTTCCAAAGCGTAATTACGTAGATCTCATCAAGTTTTAATTAGTTTTATTTTAGCTAAATTTGTTTGTTTTGTTGTTTATTAAATATTTAAAAATATTTTTCTTAATTTCATATTTTATTTAATGATAAGTTCCTATTAAGTGGTATTACTGGATACGGCACGCATCGTCAGGAGATTTCTCTCTCTGGGGTCCTGACCGCCGGTAGCTTGGACCATGGTCCCGTTGCCGGTGGTGTACTATTTTTATATTGTTAAATGCTTTTTATAAATATTTATAATTTAATATTTAAAAATGTAAATATGTGGTAAAAAAAGTTCCTATAAAATGTGTTGATATGTAATTTAAATTAGTTTTTTTTAACTAACAATAAAAAATAAAATCCATCATTATTTTTTCGCTAATATTAATAAAAAGTTAAAGTTCGTAATATGTGATGGTAAACAATGGAACTCCTGAACCGATTTCAAAATTAACTTTACTAGACTCATTTGTTAGGCATAAAACAAAGCCAGTTTTCAAAGGAAACTTCAGTACTCACATCAACATTACCATTACAGAACCAGTTTACATCATGAAGAAGAATCAAAAGAACCCCGTGATGCAACTAGGCCCTCATAGATACAACCCCGCCACTCCGCACATGGCAGGTGTCAGGATGCGCTGGCGATGCAACCAGAAGTCCACTGGATGCAAAGCTATTGTGATTACCGTCGCCGATCAAATTATAGAAACGAAAAACGGACATAACCACTAGTTCTCCAACCATCACAATAACCCATTAGTTTCTTTACATGTTTTGTAATAGTCCTGCATAAACCGAGGATTGTCGCTAGGCGTGATCATGACATTTCATTAAAATTGTCTCAAAGGGCTTTTGCGTTATGGCCCCACGGTGTTAGAAATGTAAGGAATTCAAACATATACATAGGTACATAATTAAATTATGTTATAATTATTATATAAAACATTTGATGTTGCTGCTTTTTTAGTCTTTCATTTCCATAAGATATGACTATTTTTTTTTCTATCTTTTTATGAGGGATTTGTTTGACGTTTAGTATCGTTTGTTTTTTTTTTCTACATGACCTCTTGCAGGGTGCTTCTAACAGCATTCGACCAGCTTAACCGGACAATGTGGCGAGGTCCTAATTTAATTAATTAAATTAAGGCCTCCAGCCAAAGTTTCGTTTGTTTAAACTTTTTAGAGTAAGACTGTTAGTGACTGCAACTTATCCCTCCTCTACTTACCAGTCTTCTTAGTTTTCATTATTTTCAAAATAAAAAAACTACGCATATACATAAATACTGAATTCGATTCAGTACCTAGTCGATACTTTCAGGATGTACGCTTTTATGTATGCTATGTTGTACTTTATTTTTTCTCTTTTCAGTGTTTTGAGGTCGGTTGTCGTATTTTGTGAACAGTTTTTGTTATCAAAATGTAAGCATTCTTGTAAATATAACTTTCTCTTTTTAGACAATCAGCAGATATAGTGATAAGAAACCTGTGACGAAACTACAAATACATTTATTTATACTATTAGTATATTGACTTGTTCGTCTTGATGTTTTTAAGAATCTCTGTTTAACTTTAATGGAATTTCTTATTGTGACTGTATAATTTAGTCATTAAAAAAATCTATGAGTTTCACTCATTTTCCAATATCATGTAAGTACAATTTAAGTCGTGTAAGTACATGTTATTACAGTCCAGAAAATAAATTAGTCTATTCTTTCCATAAAATAGATATTAATTATTGCTAAATGATTGTATTTAAAATACATTATTTACACTATCGTTTACTTCGTAACTTATATCTAGTTGCGTCCATAGTTCTTACTTTAAACGCCTACTACTTATTTTATATCACGTCGATAAAAAAATGATATGTTTTCCCGATTTTTCTATAAAAGAAAGAAGAGTCGTCGAGTGACGACGTCTTTGAGGTAATATTCTAATGGCTGCGGGACGTTCGAAAGAGACCCAGCCTCCGGTATACAAAGGGCTGAGGAAAGAACATGAATGAGTTGTAGTCAGTAAGAATCTCACACTCCCTTCTGCCCAACCCACGGCGGGAGTGGTCATTTGATGATTTCCCATCCGAAAGTAAAGGTGATTTTCTAATATTTGTTAGTCAAAAAATATTTTTTTATTATTACCTACCTAAAATTAGCGATCAGATTTTTTATAAAAATTACTTTACAATTATGAATTAATCTGATAGATAAATCCTACCCGGGAAAGGTTAAACAGAGGCCCTACATCTATGATTTTTGACTTGAATAACTTTGACCTTTTTGATCATTACAGAGGCAGTCTTCACGACGACAAGAAGTGGGAACCCTGTTGTCAACTTAGGACGTTATCGGTATAATCAAGCTGAAGTCGGTCATGGTAGGAGAAAGAGATGGAGATGTAACCGGAGGGCAAAAGGATGTAAATCAGTTTTGATAACGAAAGGCAGAGAAATTATTAGCTTTAAAAACGAACATAACCATTGATTAATCCGTGTTTTAAGCTGTCATTAAATGTTATTGGTGTTGATTCTTTGAATTTGGAATGCAAAGATTTTTCTTTTGACAACCTTGCACTGTTCCTATTTTTTTTTTATTTCCAGCTAGCATCCGTGATTAAAACCATACCATAACACATATTGAATAACATTCAGCTATCTGAAATATATGCAATACTAGAAGTACTTTAACTTCCGTATTTAGCATATAAAACAAGGAAAAAATAATCAAATTCAAATTGTTTCTTAGTTTTAAACTGCATAAGAAACTTTCACATTATATCTATTTATAAACTCACAAAGTTATTAATGCAGTTTTCATATTCATATTTTTTTGTAAGTCTGAAATCGCCAATCCGCCTTGTGTTGTGCCCAGTGGGACAATATATAGGCTGATGATGATGAAGTATATTGCTGTTAATGTCACTTTTACGTATGTTATATAGAGGCTGAAAAACGATTAACTAAACTGATATTTCAGTAACCGCGGACAATTTACGTACTGAGCATGTAACATTATAGAAAAAAATATAAAGAACGTATCCAAATTCTGTAATCACTAATGCAGTCTATATATTTTCTAGTACTTATAAAAATCTTTGCTACACCCGACACCTATTTCAGATACAGAACAGATATTCACAATGACGAAGAACGGTAATCCTGTGATGATTCGGGGTATGTACCGGTATAACCTGGCTCGGAGATGCAAGGGCCCTAAAATGACGTGGACGTGCACGCGAAGACGGCGAGGGTGCAAATGCGTTATCATTACGATTAATGATCTTGTAGTTTCACAGCTTAACTATCATAGTCATTAAATTATTCGCTTTTACATTATTTTCTTTATGAAACGGAAACATCGAAATACAAGTATTAAATCAAAAATTTAAAAAACCCCCTACGCAAAAATACCTTCAATGATTTTGGAAAACAGCTGATACTATTGCACTGCTGGACCGATATTAACCAAACATAGTTAAGAACCACCGCAAGGAAACTGTCTTTCAAATGAAAAATCCGCATCGAAATAGGTCCATCCGTTTCAGGGCTACGATGCCACACACAGACAGACGGACATCGACGTCAAACTTATAACACCACTCTTTTTTCGTCGGGGTTTAAAAAAATATCCTCTTTCTTGCTTATTTATGATTTACTTAAAACAGCTCATGCCGTATCGAAGGCCGTGCATTTAAGTATTGTCTCTTCTTCGGCAAAATATTTTATGCTTTGAATATGTTAAGCCGATTCTATCTCCAGTTGTAAACGATTTTTAATCGAGGCTGTTTTTTTGTATTCTATTATAATTTAAATTATTATTTTCTTACTCCGTTAGCTCAGCGATCCAAAGTAAGTCTTGACCTCCGACACGAGAAGACGCCATTTCTGTTGACTTGAGTTTAATTTCTAATATTCGCTATTATGCGACTTCAATTTTGTTATTAGTTTGCATTTATGAGGAAGCTTGGTAGTGAGGCTATTGTCGAGTTGTGTGGTAGGAAAAGCAAAATCAAATATCACAAGAAAAGTTTCAAATATTAATATTGTCGAGTTTACAAAAGACTTTAAAGTAGCAAAATTTCCCATTTCAGTAAAATGGATGTTAAAGAAAAATGGCAAGGAACTGGCGATGGTGAACGGTTACACCTTTTATTGCCACAAAAACAATGCGAAGACCAAGATATGGACGTGTACCAATGGATGGTTATGCAAGGCGAGGCTGATCACCACAAACGACCCTGACCCGGAGAAGCGTTCTACCATATCGACGAAGCTTGAGCATAGGCACCCCCCTCCATCTTTTGTGATAACCAATGGCTTTTATGTCAGGATTTGATGGGACATTTTATTTCCATCTTCTCATACGACTTACTTGCCATAAAAATGGTCACTCTTCAACTACTTTTATTCGCATCTACATTAAATAGTGGAGAGAGGGTTTAATAAAATAAAATATAACTTTATATATAGGTGTCGTATCCCAGAATATGCCATTAAAATGGTTAAAAAGTAATTTGAAGTTTTATAGTGCGTATGAAACAAATATATATTTTTTATAGGTATATAATTCTGTTGTTTTTTTTTTATAATTGCCTGCTTATTTTTTGTAAAAATAAGTTTCATTAACACTTTTTGCTTTTACAATTTTATTAAGTTTAATGCAAACATTCGCTTATTTGAAGTCGTTCATTTAGGTACCTATTATTAGTGGTGTTCAGAGAAGTTTCAAATCGATAATAATTTTATAGAACTTTTTATTAAAAATCCTTACTAATATTCTAAATGAGAAAGTAATTTTGTCTACCTACCTTTCTCTCTTGAGCTTTCACATTAGAACCAATACACAGTACAGGAACCTAGCGTAACAGCAAATTTTAAACTAAAATCCCTTTGAACTGTTTTAGTGACTTGGGTGAAGAAATGGAGTGGAAAGGAGCTGGCGATAGTGAATGGATACACCTTCTATTCTCATAGACATAACAAGGCCAAGGACACTTGGAGTTGTACCTACGGAGCGGAGTGCAAGGCACAACTGGTCGTCACCAAAGATCAGGATCCTGAAGAACGCCTCGTGATATCATCGAGACTGGATCATACCCACGCACCACCAAGTTTTACAATAAGTAATGGATATTTTGTAAAAGTTTAATTACTTTCAAGGGGTTTTTTTGAAGCACGAGGATACGTTTAATATGTAAAATATGTTTGCCATGGTACGTGCGGTATGTCTTTTATCCATAGAAAAAACAAAATATGAATTCATTCTTGCTTTTCCAATGTCCGATAAAGCAAAACTCTTATGCAAAAAGTAGATTATATAAGCTAGTTTAAGTAGTGTATTTATGAATAACCAAATTTCGTTTTACTCGCACTGGGCGACAAAGCCCTACAAAATAAATAAAAAAATAATATAAATCGGTTGCTTTCGTATACGTGTGCTGAGCTGGTCTCCACAAAATCTTGAATACAAATATCAAGGTTAAGGGATAATTAAGGCCATAGTTCAATCTTTTTACATTTAAGCCATTAAATATAGATTTGTGTTTATTTATTGTTTGTTTAAGTTATATATTTCATTGTTAAACTATTCAAGTAAAAACAGAGACAATCGTTTGTATTATAGTTGATGGCAGAAAAAAGTTATATTCTATTATTATCCATGGTAAGTGATGTCAATGCCGATGTCGTCAATTTTGGCAATGCCAGAAGTGAAAAGAAAAAGTTATTTCAATGATAAGGGCGTGATTTCAAGTTTCACGACTGTCTAAATATTTAACGTTTTATTCAACTTACATAATAACCTAATTTTAATTTAAAACAACGGTGTCCTTCAAAACTGTTGTTTTATTAATAAAGATGTATATAAAATATTGAAATACATACAACCTAAATATTAGCGTTTTATTTAATGCTTTATTTACGTCATAATTTTAATATTTCCAGGATTTGCATGTAAAAGATGAGTATAGCCATTTGCAGTTAGTAGAAAGAGCTTTGCCTGCAATAGTGCATGTGACCTTATGCGTGCTGACATAATTTAATTATTCTCACATTAATTAATATGATTACAGTGAAGTTCGTGAAAAGGGTGAACGGTAAAGAAGTCGCTTTAGTAAACGGCTACACATATTACTGTCGCAAACAGAATTTGAAGAAGAGCACGAAAATCTGGAATTGTACTTTTGGAGGGACTTGTGGCGCCAGGATGGAGATCACTAACCACGTGAGACCTTCGCGGCGCATCGTGTTGTCAGCCAAACTAGATCATAAGCATGACCCGTCAGAATATTGTATCAGTAATGGGTTCTATGTTAAATTGTAAATTAAAATGACATCATACTCATATCTAGCCCTTTGCGGTATACATTCATAGATTAATAAACGTCTCAGCACCGCTCCGACTAGATACCACTAAAAAAATAGCTCCGTGAATGCGGCAAAATAATAATTATTTTATTGAATCCATTGTTTTTCTTATTTTTCTAATATTATTTTCTCACAGTTTAGAAAGACTGGTATTTTACTTCGAATTATGTCTAAAATTATTTAAATCATTCGGGACGCACCTCCCTTGCTTTTGGATTGGCTTCGAATAGGCTCGGCTATGCCGACTTCGGCGTAGTAATTGTTGCCGCACTGGCTGTATTTAGTCGGAGCAGCGCGGAGACTTTCATTAATCCATGAGGCTAGGTATAAAGCACACTGTCATTTTGCCAGGTGTGTTAGTTTCATGTAATAAAGATAGGTATTTTTGATCAGACACCGGGCTGCTACAGATAAGTCCCACGTGGAAAAATCCGATGAAACTCTGCCCGATTTGTATTGTTGTTAAGATATTTCTGAAAATTGTTGTATGTATATATATTAGTGTTTGAGCTATATTACCGAAAGTGTAAGTTTTCTGAGATCATATAGGAACGACTTCTTTCCTGGAAAGTAATGATTGTATAATGTTAATAAAGTTATGAAGCTTTATGTTGACTAGTTTTTGAACGCAACTTCGTCTGCTTGCAATTAGAATTGGGTCCAGATACCTAGATAAAAAGTATCCTATGTTTTAATCCAGGTTATAAACTAAACGTGTACCATATTTCATTGAAATCGATTCAGTAGTTTTTACGTAAAAGAGTATTAACTTTCGGATATAATCGAAACTCTAGTCAAAAGTCAAACAAACTAATTTAAAGCGTTTGCTGGTGTAATATTATGAAGAATGGATCGTTTTACTTGCCCGTGTTTTTCTTATTGATCAGACTATTTAATTGATTTCAAAATATGTAGGTTATATTCTAGCTTTAGCTTATAGAATTGCATTTTGGACTTAACTTTAGATTTTTTTAATACGGTAGATTATGAAAGATCTCTGCTTAATTTTCTTTAAGAATACTAAGAAAACCGGACAAGCTAGAACAGTTCAACGCGTTATTTATATGAAATGTAATGGTAGTTGTGAGTTCACCTGTAGTCTGTAGCTATCTTAAATTAATGGTTTATCTTAGTCAAATACTTAATTAGTACAAAATTACGTATGTCCGTTACAATTATTATTATGTTATTATGAAGTTGACCAGATTGATGATCTCCTTATTAGTAGAAAATAAGATACTATTTACATACTTTTAGATTTGAATTGTAGATGACAATTCTAGTACGACTTCTAGTGATAAATTGTGTTAAAATATAGTGTTTATAAATGTTTGGAAATAATAATATTATTGATCTCATGTTCGTGTGTTAATGTGTGTAATCTATTTATGCGTGTGTGTGTGTGAGTTTGATGGAATATAAATAAACTATGTTTAGAAAATTTCAATTTTTATATTTCATATTTGGAGACTAAGGGCCAAGTTTGCCGACGGATGATTACGTAATCGGCCCGTTAAACTAAAACGTTTTTTAACCAGGAAGCTGGAATTTTCGTGTTACCCACTTCTAGTTGAACACCGGTTTGGTAATCGAATCGACCGTTTCAGGAATAAAAAATATGTTCCCTTCTAAAGTTGGAAGTTTGAATTTATGGTAAACAACTGTTTTAAGTTAATCAGACTGTTATCTCGTCGGTGAACTTGTGCCTAAGCCCCTAAATCCCCCTTTTTAGACTATGTCCAGCTTGCACCATTGCTTAGTAGACAAAATTACAGCTCAACATATCTACTTAAAACATTAAGGCCCAAGTTCACCAACAGATGGTTACCTAATCGGCCCGTTAAATAAAACCGTTTTTTAACCAGGAAGCTGCAATTTTCGTGTTACCCACTTTTAATTGAACCCTGGTTTTGTAATCAACCATTTCAGGAATAAAAATCTCAAATAATACGTTACCCATCGAAAGTTGGATGCTTAAATTTATGGTAAACAGCTGTTTTAAGTTAATCGGACCGTTATCTTGTCGGTGAACTTGGGCCTAAGTGTCTGTCAATCATTTGAAGTCTTCAGAAACAGAATAACGTTTTAAAATATATTTAGCGATAAATATGTATATTTATTGAGCGGTGGTGCAAGCTAGGTGGTCCAACAATCATAATTGTTTAACTACTGGGGACTTACCATGACGTGGCAACAGATACAAGAGATGGTGCTATACAGTTTTATAGTTCTGTCTCACTCTCACACCTGAATACTGATTGCAAAAACACGTGATGGTACGTGCCCCTGGAGTAAGCAACGAAAAAAACACGATTGCCAGTATTTGCACAGAGGTGTTTTCTAATTTGCAAAACCTTAGTTCCAGATGACATTATAGTAAAATGGTCAAAAAAAAAGAATGGGAAGGAGCTTGCCATTGTGGACGGGTACACGTTTACTTGGTGCAAACAAAGAGTGACGAGGAACTTTCACTGGGAGTGCAGTTTGGGGAACAGTTGCCGAGCAAGACTGGTCACCACCCCGCATGAAATACCATCGAAAAGGGTTCTGGTATCAGCAAGGTTGGAACACATACACCCTCGACCTGTATTGAAGTACCAACTTAGATAAACGGTTACCTATAACTCCATTTATAACAAGATTAGAAATTTGAAAGCACCCTATTTACCGTATGTTCAAACGATTTTAAGCTCTATTGCAAAGGTCATATGACAACAAACATGTAGAATATATTTGTTATAACACCATCCTTATCTGTACGGAATAAAACTCAAAATCGGTCGAATAAGCTGCAAAAAAAGTTTGTTTTTTTTTTCTAATCTTCTTGTAAATTGATGAAGTATAAATAGTTTTACTTAATATTAATTGTCGTCCAATGATTCATTAAATGTTCAAAATTGATGTAACAATTAGAAATTTATAAGAACAATTAAACAAAGGCACGTTTGGTGTAGTGGTTGTGCAGATGGCAGCTGCGCCGCGTGTCGTGGGTACGAATCCCGCACGGAACAACTGAATTTGTTCTGAGTGTTTGTGCATGTGTTATGTAGGTTTGTTTATAAACGTAGGTACTCATAATTCAGGAGAAATTTCTTATATGGAGCAACGTTTGTTGAAAAAAGAAAAACACTTACTTTTACTGTTCTTATTATGTCAATTCCTAGGAAGGAGACTCAACTTTCTTTCACCATCGTCGACCTATTAAATATCCCACTGTTGGGTAAACGGTTCTTCTCATACAGAGAAGGTATGAGCATTGTGCAACGCGGTTTGTCAACTTTCTTTACTCTTCATTAAATTATGGTATTGCTTTGCAATATTTATAACGGCTGTTTTCAATAACCTATCTATCCTTAGATTTCTTACTAAAGATAGATTGTTGACATTATTTGTTTGGACTGTGTGTCAACATCTTTAGTAAGAAAATCTACGAATAGGATACTATGGATCATTACGGATTATTGAAAACGGCTATAGGTCAGTACCTATCTTATTTCACATTTTATTTTTGCTAGTTTCGATTCTTTAGTATTTGGGTGACCTACTAAATAAGATAATGTTATAATGTTAAATACATGATTCGGGGTATAAGGTTTTCTCTTTACGTGTTAATAAATTTAATTGAATATTTCCAAATTTATTTTGGTGTGCAATTAACCATTTTTTCTATTCTATTGAAAATAAAGTGGGTAGTAGTTGAAAAATATCGCTTTCTATGTCTATTTTGGATGTATGTATTGTGTATTAGTTATTTTTTGTTTAATAAACTTTTCTTTGAAATTCTTATCGTGTATTTTTTTTATTAGATTTATTGTAATGTTATTTGTAGATTTAATGTTATGTTTTATTGTGCTTACCCCCACCTTAATTTAACGATGTATAGATATTATCTAACGATACCTAAAAATACTTATTTGTCCTACATTAAAAAAAACAACAGGAAATGAGTGGAAAAAAAATTGTCAAAATTTTCAAATTGTTGTAATTTGCAGCAGGCCTCGTCGGTTAATTAAACACACATATTGCTCACAAATTGAAACCTATTAAAATGTTTAAGTCCATTTGGTACCAGATCAAAAACATGTATTTCTTTTTAAATAAATGTTTATTAAATGTCATACAATTACCTAATCGTAAAAGTGAATAGTTATTAAATAACAAATTGTATTTCAGTAAAGATAACATGGGTTAAGAAAATAAATGGAAAAGATCTTGCAATTGTGAATGGGTACACATTCTATTGTCACACGCTCAATCTGAAGACTAATAGTTGGTGCTGTACCCACGGGTACTCTTGTAAAGCGAAGCTGATCATCACCAATGACGTCAACACTAAAGACAGGGAGATCATATCTTCTAAGTTGCGTCATTGTCATGCACCGCCAAATTTTCATATTCATGATGGTACTTTTTATAAGGGAAGATGTAAATAAGATATGATAAAGGTATATTGATTATCTCTATTAAATTATAACTCAGCCGCCTTGTCGGTCTAGTGGTAGTAAGTGCGAAGTGGAAAATAAATAATAAAAATGTTTATTTCATAACTTACAAGCACTTTACATTTCGGATATTGAAATCACATAAAATTTTTTTTTGATGAAAATGCGTCTAAGATCCATAAGAACCATCATCATTATTAGCCCGTGTCAGTCGGCTGTTGCACAGGTCTCTCCCATGGCACGTCATTCAGCTCTCCTGCTACAATCCAGGGGGAGGGTTAGGGAGTTCTCCTCATAAACTATCCATTAATGGCAATGCCGCCAGCCTCTTGGGTACACTTCCAATTGACGGCGATGAGGAAGAATTTTTTGACGCAATATTTTAGTTAGATTTATATTAGAATATATTTATACTTACTTTTTTTTATTTTTCGCAATGTAAATAATGTAAATACTTTCTTTTAAATAACCTATCCATTATGTATTTTAATCAAATTGGATAGTTCAATATACATATGTTTTAATCTATGTAAAATTATATTAATGTTGAAGATTTTAGCAGCGTCAATAACTACCAACTAGATGTTTTTATTGAAAAAATAAACACAATAGTAAATTTTGCTCTTTTTCTCAAACAATTTAGAATATTTGTCATCATAATGTTTTATTTTTCAGTGTATTGGGTGACAAAAGACAATGGCAAATCCTTGGCTATAGTGAATGGATACACTTTCTATTGTCGGAGGCATCACGCCATTAAAAGCACTTGGAGTTGTACTCAGGCAGGGAAGTGCAGGGCCAGGTTAATGGTGAACAATGAAGATGAGGCCTATCGTACTGTGGTCTCCGCTAAGTTGGACCATAACCACGCACCACCATCGTTTGTCATCTCTAATGGATATTATTTTAAAACCCCTGCTTCGACGTTCCAATGAAGATGGAAGATATTTAATTTGTTTTCAGACTACGTTAGGCAAACCATAATTTAAAAAAAATGAAAATGATTTCAAATATATCGTTGGCAATTTATCGTGATTGTTATGTTGCTATGTCGAAAAAAAATAATAATATTTCGCGTATAAATATTGTCTCGCGTCTTGTCAAATTGGGCCAACGTATGTGCAGAATTGTTATTTTTGAGATATAATTTATTGGGTTGTTTCTGAATATTCTGATGGTATTAATTTATTATTTTAATGTCTGGGTTAAGGATATAATTTATTTACAATGTAAATACCAACGTGATTTTGTTTTTTGTTAAATATTTTTTATTAAGAAAAGTGAAAAAGTGTTTTATTTGTGAAAATACATACATAGATACCTTATTTTTTTCATAGGTATTTCTAAAACTTATTAATCCTACCAAAGGTGCATGATTTACAGATGTTTGCACAGTAGCTTGAGAATCACTAGAAAATCACACTAAAAACTAATACGACTATTTTCATTTTTTTTTAGTTAAATGGGTAAAGAAATGCAATGGGAAGGAATTGGCTATTGTAAATGGCTATACGTTTTACTGCCACAAACAAAGCACTATCAAAAACACGTGGACTTGCACCAACGCGATGAGGTGCAAAGCCAGGATGATGATCACGAACCGGCTCGACCCTGCGCAGCGTATGATCATCACGGCCAAGCTGGATCATAATCATAAACCACCATCATTCAGAATTGCCAACGGATTTTATGTGAAGACCACTTCGTTTTACTAAAAGTATATTTTTAATTATTTATTTATTAAAATCAGGCAACATGGCCCATATAATATAAACTTACAACTATCATAAAAATACTATACATATAAGTTTAATATAGTTATGCATTTTAACATGATCTCGATGTCTTGCCAATGAAATTGGTATACAATTTGTCGTATTATAAAAAAAATAGAATATAATTAATGATATAATACCTAATAAAAGAATTTTAAATGCATAATCGCGGAATAGTGACGTAATTTTAGTTTTAAGATAAAAATGAATTTCAGTCGAGGTAAAAAAATCATGTTAAAAATAAACGTTTGAAGTCGTGTGTTAGTTTAATATTAATTAGACACATTTTAAAGACAGACTTGCAGGAATGCCTATCACTGGTCCCAAGGGTTCGAAATCAGTGTCGTCGGGCCAAGTGTTTGAGGTCTTAATGTGGGCCTAGTGAATGGCATTTGTATGGGACTTGCGCGCTTTTAAATAGTTTGAACAGTTTTTTTCGAAATAGCGTTCATAGTTTTTGTGTTTGTAACTGTAATAAGCTCTCGAGTGTATTTTTTCTAAGTCATTGTAATAGTTTTCAACTCGATGTAGTATTACCGTGATCTCAAGTAAATTAAATGTTCGTTTCAGTGTTAGTAAAGTAAGTTATTTCTTAGTCGATAGCGATATGTTAGACATAAATAAACAATCCCCTCCCCTCCCCTTATCCTTCAGTTATCAATATGATATAATAAATGTACAGTAGTATAAAAATTAATCTCAAAAAAACTTTTAAATATTAAGCTATTATTTAAATATCGTACATTATAAATAAATGTGACATTGACTCTGTCTGTTTGTTTGTTACGCTCTCACTATTGAATAGCTGAACTGAGACATATACCTGAGGTAGATTGATATTCCAAAAAGAAATATCTATAGATTGAGGAGCTCGTGGCTAAGTAACAGCCGCACGGTTCGACCGATCAAAGGTTATGCTGCGCTTGGCGCGGTTGGTCCGTGGATGGGTGACCATCTATGTCATAGCGAGACTCCTCCGTGCCTCGGAAAGCACGTTAAGCTGTTGGTCCCGGTTGTCATTTGTCAAATGAAATATCTATAGATGGTATGTTTTTCTGGTTTACAGTGTTATGGGTGAAGAAGAAAAATGGCAAGGAGATTGGTATTGTCAACGGGTACACTTACTACTGTCATTGGCGCAATCTTTATAAGGATACTTGGACGTGTACCTATGGGAAGACTTGCAAAGCCCAGCTGATCGTCACCAATGACCGTTTGCAATATCCTCGGCATGTGATATCAGCAAGGTTAGATCACAACCATACGCCTCCAAGATTTGTTGTGACTAATGGTATTTATACTAAGGTTTAATTTCGTTTAACCTGTTGCGATATATATCTCGCTACATAAGAACCACTACAGCAAAATTCTACATCGCGCAAGAAGTGTTCGCAAGCGAGTTAGACTATATAGAAAATCCCGACATCAACCATCGGGCAGTAGCCCGCCAGGCAATTTCACCCGCTTGGCCGGAGGATCCCACCTTTTCAATGAAGGGACCCCGCGCAGTGTTCTTCCATAAATCTATATTTTCCCACTACTGGGAAAGATCTTCTCATGTTCTTCCATATCTCCCGTATTGCAGGCGGAAAGCGTCGTATAGGAAGACCACGAAAAAAGGTGTAACTAGCAATTATTTCTACGTTAAGGTGTAAAGCATGTATTTATAGTAAATAACCTAACTTCCTAATATTATCTAATTCATACTATAAATGCGAAAGTAAGTTATAAGTTTTTTACGCTACATATGGGGCCTTGGCGGTTATAGACTCGGAGTGCGTTAAGTAGTTGCCTGGGGATGCGGGTGAAATCGCGGGAAACAGCTACTCTTCAATATATTGATGTTTGTATGAGTTAGGCTTACATAAAATATAGTATTATGAAACTTAACACCCAATGAGTAGGTATGTTGTGTGTGAAGCTGATGGTCTTCTTTTAACATTTTGAAATTACTATAAAATTAATTGTTTATGTGTCTAAAAGTGATACATAACAATATGTATAACTTTTAAATTAATATATTCAATTTATTTAAAATAATGTGTTATTCTTTTATTTATTTATTATTTATATTTTTTTTGGAAAGTTGATTTGGCTTAAGACTTCTAGTTAAGCGCAACAGTATTTAAATAGATATTTAATTTAATGAGGTGCAATCTAAATACAATTCTAAATAAATTAATAAGGCGTTCAAATTTTTTTCAGTTCAATTGGTGAAAAACAAGAATGGGAAACAGCTAGCTATTTTTAATGGGTACACCTTCTACTGCCACTGGGTTCACGTGCGAAGTAATACTTGGAGTTGCACCAACTCTGCTCGGTGCAAGGCCAGAATTATACTAAGTAATTATCCCGAACATTCATCCCGTTCAGTAATCTCGAAGTTTTTACCGCACACGCATGCACCTCCAAATTTTATAATTAGGAATGGAATTTATTATAAAATTTAATAAATACATGACCTATTTGTTTTAATCTTATGATAAGTGTGTAGACTAAACAATAGCTTAAAGTTAACTCTCGAATTCTGAGTCAAAAGTGTGCGAAAATCTACGTCATCGTTATCTCAAAAAAAACTTTGTAATTTGACGCCTCAGCAACGTCAAATTTGATTGATTCTGGTGTCAGATACGATCTCGAGTTGTGATGATATGGTATGATATAATAAAGTTATTTTTTATATTTTTAATTTTCTCTATTTTTTTATGGTCCTATTTAAAAAAAAACTAAATATGTGTAGAAAATAAAGGGAATAATCATTTCAGCATAACATATGGTTTGTACAAATCTATTTTAGTGATTGTGGTTGTTAATTAAAAAAGATTATGACTCCTAAGTTTGTTTTCGCATTTCCTCGCAGAGTTGGAAAATGCCGGCGCCAGCATGTAGCTAAAAGTAATTTTAATAGGTATCCAGGTTACAAAATAAATAAATTTCATTAATAATATTCGTTTAAAGACAGTAAGTAAAATATGCTTTTGTTTTTAGTTCTAGCCAATAATTGTATTTATAAACCCTCCTGAAATTGTATGAAAGTTTATTAAATATTTTCCACTTTTTGATTTCTAGTGCAATGGGTGAGAAGAGTGAATGGCACAGAAATCGCCATTGTTGATTCGTACACGTTCTACTGTCGTAAACGCCTAATTAACAAGAACACGTGGTGGTGCACCAACTCTCAGAAGTGCAAAGCGAGAATGAGTATAACTAATGATGACGATCCCTCGGTGCGGAGTGTGGTGTCAGCAATGCTGAATCACACACATCTCCCTCCAAAATATTTGATCTCCAATGGTGTTTACATCAGAGTATAATATTAATAGTCAGTTATTTTTTACTCTATATTTCATCTATACATATAAAATGCTTTGTCCTGACGGATCAACGCACAGCCAAAACCGCTGATCGTAGAGACCTGAAACTTGTAGGGTGTGCTCTTTGTATGACGTAGGCATCCGATAAGAAAGGATTTTCCTAAATTCTATCCCTAAGGAGTGAAAAAGGGGGGTACAGTTTGTATGAAACTCTGTCATTTTTAATTTGAATTCGTACAGCAGCACTTGGGCGAAGCCGCTGGCGGAAAGCTAGTTTACAATAAGATAAGAAACAAATCCAAACTCTTTTTGGAGTTTATTCAACCGATTTTGAGTTCTGTTCCTTACTGATAAGGATGGTGTTGAAAGCAAAATCATGTTTTTGGGTAGTCACTTTAGCAATAGAGCTTAAAATCATTTGAACAAACTGCAAATAGGGTGCGTTTAAATTTTTGATCTTATTATGAATGGAATGTAGTGTTAATTAGAATTTCGTGTTTGGACTATAAAAATATAAATGGAACTTATAATATCTTCGTATGTTCTGAATTATGAATCAACCTATAATATTGCATAATGTTTAAAGTCAAGTTTTTGAGTGTTCCTGCTACTTTCTAGGCTTTGTGATTTATATACTTAATAAATTATTGTCTTGTGCCAAAAAATCTGAGTAATTTTGTTTTACTTGTATATAATATTTGAATAGGATTATCTGGTGTCAACTTAGTAGATATGTAAAAAATATATCCCTATATTATTACATAATGTTAAAGAGTTGTTTGAACACGCTAGTCGGATAAAAAAAATGTTTTCTTTTGATAGCCATATTAGAACCGAGCAAAAGAAAAAAATCACTACGGGCGATGTTACGCGCTGGTTCAGGGCATAGGGTCAGAAACTGAGGGCGTGTGAAAACACTGGGCACAGCTGGTAAAATATAACAATACATTTATCGACCAAGGACAGACATATTTTTTTAATCTTATAAATTCAATGAACGTTAATAATTTCTACAATTTTTTGTGGCTCACGTTACATTCTTAATACTTACATAAACTATAAGACAATGGGTGAAAAAATATAACAGAGTTGAACTTAGCATAGTGGATGTAAGTTGGAATACCTAAAAACATCTGCTTACAAAATCTTCCAGTGGTTTTTATATAAAATATTATCAAATTATTAGCAACAAATATATTAAATATATTATAAATAGAAATATTTTTTTATCATTGTAGTAGGTACCAACTTCTTCAACAAAAAATAGTTTTATATTTTTTTTAGATTATTAAGTTATATATAATAATTTCTCTTTATATATTACAGTGAAGTGGGTAAAGAAAATTGATGGAAAAGAGCTGGCTATTATAGAAAGTTATACATTTTTCTGCAAGAAGAAGTTTTCGCATACCAGCGTGTGGTACTGCACTAATAGCGGACTATGTAAGGCCAGGGTGATTTTAACTAACGACGTCATACCTTCACAGCGACAACTTGTGACAGTTAAAAATTCCCATACTCACCCTCCTCCATCGTTCGTCATTTCAAAAGGACGCTATGTTAAACTTTAAAGTTTTACTATTTCCCCCAACCCACCCGGATTAAAAGAATCCTATGTGTTAATCCAGGGTAATAAAATGCATTTAGTAGTTTTTTGTGTGAAAGAGTTACAAAAATACATCGGTAACAAATTTTGGATCTTTAGTATTAGTAGGATTAAGTTAAGTTTAAACTTTTCCGATTTTTATGAATAAACATTTTTTTTTATTTAATACACATTACTTATTTGGCAGAATTATGTAATAAAATTTAAATAGAAAGTTTACGAACATCAGGAAATCTTTTGTTATTGTAAGATTTTAAATAGTATTTTTTTATATTGTATTATTAAACAGATGGTAGAAATGATTGAATTGCGTGTGCCTAGCAGTAGGTTTGTAGTAAACAGATTTTGACCAGATTAAATTGTTACAATAGCAATCAGGCAGACTTTTCATTATTGCATGTTACTCTAATATTAAGTTTATTTATTTCTAGTTCAGTGGCTTAAAAAACCTGACGGGAAAGAAATTGTAATTGTAAACGGATTTACTTTCTACTGTGGTGTGCACAATTCTAAGCATAATATCTGGAGATGCACTAACGGAAGACGGTGCAAGGCTAGAGTCGGATTTACTAATGACGTCACACCATGGCAACGACAGATGGTATCGGTCATAGAGAACCATACGCATGCACCTCCTACGTATCTTATTTCCAACGGGTTTTATGTCAGAATCTAAAGTTGTTTGACTTAAGCGTGTTAAAAAATAATAAAAGTTTTTTTTGTTATTACTGCCCAGGAAAAAGTTGATTAATTTTTTTTTGCTGTCAATATTAATTGTTTTATTTTTATTAAATGAATATACACATCACGATGTATTCTTTGATTGCTCAATTAATTTTTATGGTTCTACTTTTTAAATTCATTATCACAACAAAGCTATCTATTTTTGTTGCAGTTACTTGGACAAGGAAAGGAAATGGGAGAGAAGTAGCTATTGTACATGGTTACACGTTCTATTGCCGAGTTAAAAACATGAAGACGTCGGTTTGGAGCTGTACTTTCGGGAAGAAATGCAAGGCAAGACTGATCATCACGAATGAAGACCATTGTGTTGATCGCTTTCTGGTATCCGCCAAATTGGATCATATGCACCCATCACCAGCTTTTATAATCTCTAACGGATTGTATATCAAAGTATAGTATTGCAGTGTATTTTTTTTTATGGTTTTTAATGGTAAGAATGCGAATAGTCGGTCGAATGGTCGGTAAAAATAGCCCAACTGAATATTCGGCCAATTATTCGGTAAGATTAAATAAAATGTTTTATCCCGTCATTACAAAAAATAAGTCCCTACATGACCCTACACAGCCTTTCTGCTAGTTAAATCTGGTTGATAGGTAAGTCAAAAAAGTAGGCGGCTAGAGGTTTAATATTGTCATTAATTTGTGTTTTGCAATTTAGTCGTATCGTTTTAGCTTATTTATAGGTATATATATATATACCAAATAAACTTTCAATATTTTCGGAGAATATTCGGTCGAATAGGAGTATTCGGTAAATTGGGCCAAAATGCCAAGTGTAAAAAGAATCCCACCAAAAACATTCTGTAAATAAATAGCCAAGTCTCGAGGGACCTGCTTGTTTATCTCTAAAAAATAATGAAATCTCTAGACAAAGTTGAGCCAAGTCTAAGGTTCCTTACTGCAATTTCTTTATTATTATAGTTAATGTTATGCATATATTAATATTGCAGTAAGGAACCTTAGACTTGGCTCAACTTTGTCTCAGTCAGATATTGGCCACTACCATCGCTTAAAAAGAGGTTGAGTAATACTGAGTATTCTCTCTAACTTTTCAACAACAACAATTCAGGACAAAAACCTTTCAAAATTATTCCACGGGAATAATTTTAAAAGGATGTCCAGAATTGTGTATTGTAATTTTGGTGCGCATATGAAATAGGAAGTAAGATTTTTTATGCCTTTTAGGAATATTGTTATTTACTTACATACTTTTTCATATGCATTTCTAAGGTGATATTTTATAGAATAGCTTTAGCGAAAGCATTATAAATGATAAATAATAAATAAGTGGTTTGTTAAACATGAGTTTCAATGATTTTGTCCTACGGGCTATAAAATTAAAATTTGGTTTTATTCTTCTTTTGTATAACACGAATGTACAATAACATCGTCTAACAAAATACAACCGACCTTCAGTTTAGTGAAAATAACTTTCTACTGAAATGCTTGTGAGATAGTCTTACGACTATGTTTTTGTAAGATTAAGATCTAAATAAATGCTGGAAATGGACCATTTTATTTACATTATTAATTTACAGGTTTTTGAAAGAAAGAAATAAAGAAACATTTATTTGAACAGAATACAGGTTGTTCCAGATTTAACAATGGTGCATAATACAAGCTATATTTTGCCTGTATTTGGCGCGCAAATATTATTATTAATATTTACAAAGCTACATTAGATTACATTTTGGTCTAGTGATTGCAAACGCAGCTATCGTGCATTTTAATTCTTGTCTAAAGCATGAAATTCATCGTATAAGCCACTGTTGTTTAGCCAACAATCACTAACAATCTTGAAATTACTCTCAGTGAAATGGGTGATGAAAAGAGATGGAAGACAGCTGGCTGTGTTAAATGGATTCACGTACTACTGCCATAAGACTTCGATGAAGACAACAACTTGGAGTTGCACCAAAAGGGGATGCAACTCACGGCTGATCAGCACTAAAGACTACGGGGCTGAAGAAAGATGCGTACTTTCAGTTAAACAAATACATGAACATGAAAAGCCTAATTTTGTTATAGCTGGTGGCTTTTATGTTAGATTATAATTCCTGCGCTATACCTAAGTTATTTTAAGTCTATCATACTTCTGTGTCAGCCGATCATTTAGCCAATTCCTTCGCGTCATATTAATTTTTTTGTTGAACCTTTCAATATATATTCATCAGTCATACCTTGTCTTCTACCTTGCTCCTTTTGCGTAGTAGTGTGGTGTATGATGTTTTTTTTATCCCTCCTCCTGTCAGGTCCTTTCATCTCCTCCAATTTCCTCTTTCCACGTTAACAATCCAGTATTATAAGAATAAACGTAAAAGTTAAAAAGATCTCATCTAATGAATGTTTAGTCCGGTAAATTCTGGGTTATACAGGTGTATACGAAATTATTTATTAATTATATTGTAAATTTTGAACCAAAAATTAGGATTAGATAATAAGTTTTATTTATATTTTAGATTAATTTATTATATTAACCATTAAAATCATATAGCATTCATTGTTTTTAATTGTTGTTATTATCCTGATTTTGTAAGTTATCCAGTTTTTAAATTGAGAATAAACGTGAGAAGAAACTTTCAATAAATAGAAAAAAATATTGTCAATTCGAAAAATCGGTTACTATCTTTTTGCTAACTTAATAGCTTTTTTTTATATTATTTTACGACTGCTTTCTGACGTATTTTCCATTGTCAAGCACACCCGAACAGCATGCTAATATAAACAAATTTATTTTCAGTACTGCAGTGGGTGAAAAAGAAAGATGGAAAAGAACTGGCAGTTGTGAACGGCTACACATTTTACTGCCACAAGAGCAATGTGAAGACTAAAACATGGAGCTGTACCAAAGGTGGCTTCTGCAAGGCAAGGCTGATCATCACCAATGACATCAGAGCTGCCCACAGGACCGTGGTGTCAGCGAAACTGGAACACGTACATCCACCACCAGCATTTATTATATCCAATGGGTTTTATGTCAAAATATAATAAAAATAATAAGTACTTAAATGTTAATGTCAAAATATAATAATATTCAAAGTACTTAAAATATTTTTGAAATGCATGCCAAAATTTATTCTGTGTATATTGTAGCATATTATAATAATGTAAACAAAATTTTTGAAATGTAAAATAAAGCATAAGTTTTATTTTACGGAACAATGTTAGCATTCGTATTGAGAGAGAGATGGCGCTATAATGTACACTAGCACTGTCTCTTTTTCACACTGTAATCTATGTATGTATGTTTCAATTGATTGCATTTGACAGGCAACAAAATTGATCCGTATAGGAAAAACTATAAATAAGTGCCACTTATATTTGATTGAACTTTGGTTTTATAATTCGATACTGCGTGGACGCATAATTCTTATGATCTCTTAAATCTGATTAATCTAGCAAGTATTATTATTATTTATCTAGATAAAGTGTTTAACTAATTAAAATTTAAATTAATTGATACGAGATCTGATCAATTTATAGATGATATATAAATATAAGTATAATTAAGTTTAAAAAACCGGGTGCCCAAGTCTGCTGTTACTAGTCAAAATGGATATTATAATAGTATTTTGTTTATTTGTTAGTTTTGGTTTACTGCTCATTTAAAATCTTTCATTATAGTTTTACGATGGCGTATAATTTACTGAATATATTTGTGGCAGTCACAGTTATATTTGATGATAGGTAGGTACAATGAACCATGATCGTGACCAGTAATTAAAAAAATAAATAATTAAAAACATTGCCCAAATAAACGTAAAATAATACTTTGGAGCCTTTTACCCCAATTCCATGAAGGATGCAAGATTGCGTAGACCGTTGCGAATTTATTTGATACCGATTTTTTTTATTTTATAGTTGTACGATACAACATTCATGATGGAAACTTTTTATGAAATAATAAACTTTCAGTCATGATATAGCAGACTTTGGGCCGTGTATCGTGCTTTAATTGTGCATCTAATACTTATATTCTTGTGTCTAATTAATATTATAAATACGAATGTTTGTTTGTTTGTTACGCTGTCACGGTAAATCAGCAGAACCTATTTAGATGAAGTTTGGCATGGAGATAGATAGGATCCTGGTACCGTCAAAGGCTTAGAATGATCCGGGTGAGTCAAGTAGTTCTTTTAGAAAGCGGTTGAAACCGCTGGGCAACTAGTATATAATAAGAGAACTGCTAAAAGGCTGTTGAAAATTTTCAAAGCTGGAATATCATTATTATTTTTTGTGTGTGCTTTATCTGGAGACTATTTTTGTGAGTAGGTTAAAATAATATTTATTTTTCTAGTATGCCTATATGCTGTCATAATTTATTAGGTACTAGGTTATAGTTTTATTTAAAAAGTAGTAACGATAAAGTATAGGTACTTATTCTGCATTTATGACTTTTTACGTTGTAAGGAAACGTCGATATGTTTAGTGAATAGCTTTTTTTGAATATTAAGACTAATAGCTGTGTTACCGTAATTATTTATTTCATATACTTGTGGTGAGCAAAAGTCGGGACTAAGTTTCTTTGAATTGAAATAAATGTGATACTTTTTCTTTTATGGGCTATAATATGTTAATACTACGATCTCTAATGTGGGTGATTATATAAATATTTCAGTAGAAATGTTAACTGTAGGGAAGTTTTTTTATGAAAATCTTGTCATTCTCGTACGCTGACGTGGCGTCGGTCGCGTACAGACACATACTCGTAGTACGCGGCCACACGCGCGTCATAAAAATCAGCGAAACAATATTGCTTGTGATACAGGGGCCTTACCATGACGTGCCAAAACAAGATTATTGTCGTTATGAAAGAGGGACGGAGCTATACGAGTTAGTAGCTGTGTCACGCTCTCAAACTTGAATAGTGATTGCAAAAACACGTGGTGGTACAGCCCCAGGTATTTGCTAAAAATGGACACATTGATCTCAAAAAAGTTTAAATGTTGAATATTTGACGTTCATAAAAGTTAGTAATTGTGGCCAAAAACTTAATGTGTAGTGGTTAATAAGTATATAATTATTATACTTTAGACAAAAAAAGATATTAAATTAAAACATGTAGTAGTTTAATTAAAATATTGTAGTCTTATTTCATTCAACATATTTATGAATTTAATATAATTAACAGCAATTATACAGGTATGTTAATAACTTATGAGTACATTATAATTTAATAAACTTGTGATGATATTATTGCTGTTTTATTTTAGTGCGTATTAAGCGGTTTGCTTTAACGCAGAACTTAATGATTAGGTACAATATTAATTTGAAGTCTTGAGTTATGTTTTTGAATATTTCAGCTGAAGTACAGAGTAAAAAAACTGATGAAAAGGGAGAAACAAAAATGAAAGAATCCAAGCTCACATTTATTTTTCATTTCAGTGATTCTGCTGGCGAAATCGCGTTATTCAGGCAAACACCTGATCATGTTCAACGACTACACTTACTATTGCAAGAAACAATGTAAAAAGACTAAATACTTCCACTGGTATTGCTCCACCCACAATTGTAGGGGTTGTAACGCTAAACTCAAGTTGGATGAAAAATTCGCCATCGTAGGCTTTGAGAATGATCACACGCATCCTCCTGCGAAATATTGTATCCATGATGGACAGTACATCAAAATTTAACGTTTACACCACAGGCAATGTTGTAGGACGTTGCAAGTGTATATATTTTTTTGCAAGCTACCCGAAGCGATACTTGCTTAAGTTCGCATGAAAGATATTGTTTTCTGCTAAATTACTCGGGCAAATCAAATAATTGTTTATCATTTTTGTCTCTATTTATAATAATTAAGTTGAATCCCTTTTTTTTTCTCTGTGTGCATTCTTAATCTTCTACAAGTCTTCCTAAGATCATATCAAGTTCACTTTCGAAGGATATGTTTCCAAAATCTTATTAAATCGGGTTGTTAATGATTACACACGTTCTCATATGAATTGTATTGAAAAAAATGTGAACGCTCTATTATAAAAAAAAAACTTGCTTGTTATTTTTATTAATTATAAGTTCTTAAAAATATTTTTTTGCTGCATGAGTAGTATCACTTTTTCTCCTTGCGTTTAAAAGTTTTCTGGTAGGTTTTGTCTTATCACTATTAAGTATATAATATGATAATTTTTAATCATTAATCCAATTTACGGGAAAGTTCTCAAAAATATTATTTGCTAAAAATCGTCTCAAATATTAGGTAGTTTTCACCTACATCGTAAGTAAATTATTACACTTTAAAAGGCTACATCGATTGAGTATAAAGTCTTTCCAAATTAATGTGTCACGGTGACTTGGTTTTCTAAAAAACGTAGTATTAGAGTAAATAGTTTTAAGTTTTGCTTCCTGCCTAAGACCATCATAAAGATATTGTTGACTTAGATTTTGTAATTTTATTTAGAATAAATAAAATCATATTTTCTTAGTGTTGTTTAATGGATAGAATATTTATGCAAAGCGAATTATATTCGTTACACTTTCTGTTGTGTGATCATTCATAATTCAGGTTGCTGATGACTCAGTCAAAATATTTAGTAATTTATAAATCACATGGTAAACGATTACCTGTTATTTAGATATGATAAGTAAGGTTAAAACGTAAGGTACTAAGTTTGGTCAATTAAAAATGTTATTTATGTCATCGTATTTAAAACAAGTATGAGCAAAAATCAAAATAACAATCACAGAAATTACTTGAATTTAGGACTGTATTAATATAGGAACCTTTATGAATATCGATACTGCCTGATTTTTTTTTTCAGCTATCCAGTACGGGAAATCTCGATCGAGTACAGAGATGATTCTTCTCAATCACTACACGTACCTACTGCCTCGTCTGGCAGGCCCCGGCTAAGGCACCACTCAGTGGCGCTGTACGTCCCTCAACGACAAGAAATGCAAGGCCAAACTGACCACTGACACGACTGGCAACGTAACTGGGAACCTGGTTCACACCCATGCACCTTATAAGTATGCTGTTATTAAAGGCGTTTATATCAGAAATGGGTAAAACTTTTCCCAATTCGAAATATATTATTCCAATGTGTTACAAAATTTTATGGAATAATTCTCGAGTATTTTCCTCAAAATTCTATTCTTATTTTGTTACTTAGGTGCTGAAAACTAGTCTAACTGTATAGATTTAAATATTAAGTGCATAGCTTTCCGTACATGCAAGCTTTAAATAAAATATTAAAATCTTCAATTTTTTTACCATACTTTCTTAATGCTAGTTATTTCAATATAAAGATATTATGCTTATAGTATAAGAAAGACTAATTTTAACAATCCTACTAAATACTTACTTAAATACAACAAAACGTAATACAAATTATTTAGTATAACATCGGAATAAGTATACACATATGTAATTACATATTTGGTAAGGTATATTATGAAAGACTTCGAGATCTATTTAACTGTATGGTAATTGGACTATAAATTGTATGATCACGAGTATTTTGGTTTATGTCAATAAATTTGATCATAGTCTAAGGTGGATGCTTGTTTTGCTAGGTTCGAGTTCATCATTCAATTTCCCGATGGGTCTTCATAGATTGGAGCGAATGCAAAAGAAAAATGGAAAGTACCGCCAAAAAAGATGTTTAAGCTGCTATAAAAAACTTAAAATATGGGGTTATTCAGTGGCTGAAGCAAGAAATAAGGCTGCACAAGTTAATACAGAGTGTATTCAATGTAAAAAGACTTATTGTAGAAGTTGCTTCAGTGAATGTCATAGGTAGATGGTATTAATATTCTATTTGTACATTGTAAGAGGTACTTACCGATATCTCCCGGGCCTTACCATGACGTGCGAAATCAGGAATAGTTTCGGTGTGGAAAAGAGACAGTGGTATTCGACGTTAGTAGCCGTGTCTCGCTCTCACACATGAATCGTGATTGCAAAACGCTTGTTGGTTCGGTCCCTGAGGCCAGAAAAGAGAAAGAATAAAACTGGTTAAGCCAAATAACACATCTATTCATATCATGTCTAGTTTTTTAGCCTATAGGTAAATCTGCTTCTCTAGTTAAGGCTTAATAAAATTCTCGATGTTACATAACACTATTGGTTTTTTATTCCTCAAATAGAGCTTGTTCATGAAATTCTTCATATCAATTTGGTTAAAAAAACAACATAAAAATCGTGGCGTAAAATTATATATTTGTATAATTTTACGCCACCATTTTTTTGTTGTTTCATTAACTCTTCCAAAGTATTTTTTTAGAAATCAAAGTTATGTAAATATTCATTGGCATTCACAGACTTTCCCCAAATATATATATATATACTAGCTGTTTCCCGCGGTTTCACCCGCATCCCGAGGGAACTACTTAGCGCACCCGGGTAAAAAGTAGCCTATGTTGTTTCTCAGGGTCTATTCTATCTCTGTACCAAATTTCATTTATATCGGTCCAGTAGTTTTGGCGTGAAAGCGTAACAGACAGACAGGCAGACAGTTACTTTCGCATTTATAATATTAGTAAGGATTTGTAAAAGTGTTGAATTTCCGATATATTGTTTCAGAAATTAAATACGTGTACTCTCGAGTGGGCAAGACAATGATGATCCTGAACGGGTACACTTATTCCCACACGGGTCATTCGGAAACCAGGAAAACAAATCGTTGGCGGTGCTCGAAGCACGACAGTAGAAAATGCAAAGCTAAAATTATTCTTGATAGTGATGACTCTGTTATTAACGACCAGTCTTGCATTGAACATAATCATTTGCGCGATAGATATTATGTTAGCTCAGATAATCAATACATTACATTTTAATTTGAGCTTATTAAAGCACATTTCTTTAAATAACATCATACAGCGCTTGGGATAACATATGTATGTACCTAAGGCCCAAGCTCACCAACAACATAACGGTTCGATTAACTTTAAACAGCTGTTTGCCAGAAATTCAAACTTCCTTCTTTCAATGGGTAACGTATTATTTGAGATTTTTACGGTCGATTACCAAACCAGGGTTAAACTAGAAGTGGGTCCACGAAAATTCCAGCTTCCTGGTTAAAAAACGTTTTTGTTTAAGGTTCCGATTACGTAACCATTTGTCGGTGAACTTGGCCCTTAGTGTTGGTAATAATTTACTGTGTTCAGAAAATGATTCTACTTTTTTCTCATCTCAATATGAATAAAATTTGAACTGGCATATTTCCATTATTTTTCTTATATTTTTATTATTTAATTGAAAACTTGATATTTATTTAATAACAATTCAATAAGAAGTTAATTTTGTATATAGTAAGTAGCCTTATGTATTATTTAATTGCTTTTAGCTTACAGTGTTTCAGCTTCTTCTGGTTTTGACAAGGGGATTTTACAGATCATATTTTATCTGGGATATTGTTTCAGGATTAAGATTCTTAGCATCCAAAAAAGGAAAACCGCTGTTATTAATTGACAACTACACATATTTCAACAGAAAGAAACACCCTAGAGGGAACACTTACTGGCGTTGTTCAACTCATAACAATAGAGGCTGCACTGGGAGAGTCGTCCTCGACTCAACTAATAAAATTATCTCAGCAAACTATAAACATACTCACCCTAGCTGTAAATACAATGCAAGTCCATTTGATGACTAAGATTTTTTATCCGTAACATTTTTGGAAGGAATTTATCTGGTGCTTGTAACTTGCTCGTTACTTACCTATAATATTTTAATTCTTGCTTTACCAATAGAAAATATATTGGCTTTCCAATGTTTTTCACTATGTCCATTTTTGTTCTTCGGTTCTTGTCACTTCTAGTGCTGGGCAAATTTAGTCTATTTAACTTGTCTAAGTTTGCCTTGGATATTACATTTTCGTATAATAAGGCCTTAGAATGTTTATTTTATTATTGACTTTTAAAAAGGAGGTTCTTAATTCGGATGTTTATATATTTTTTGTAACCTTGATTACTATAGTTATTTTTCTATTTGTATTTCGTTTTTAATTAAAACCGACATTAAATTCAATGAGAATGAATTTATTTTAATACAAATAAACTTTTAGGAAGTGATCAGACTGTTTATATAAATACTTAAAAATTATTAAAAAAATATATATTCATTTTAAAATGTTTCAATAATAATTTAATTAATTTCATGTACACATTTCTTATACCTACGCATTGGTGGGTTTTAGTCAGTAAGATTCTGACACTACCTCCCGCTACGACCACAGCGGGAGGAGTCATTTCATGATTTCCCCTCACTAATAAAAAGAAAAACACTAGTGGTTACACTAGTCACCCTCATCTCGCAATCGGCATTTAGATCATAAATATATATAGTAGTGTATACCTGTATTTAGGTTCTGTTTCTATTTTCAGATATCAAGTTCATAAGATCCCAAAAAGGCAGGACGTTGATAATGCTCAACAACTTCACATACACATTCCGGTCTATTTCGCAAACTAGAGGCACAAGCCGGTGGATTTGCACGTCACACTTCCAGAATAACTGCAAGGCCAAAATCGTGTTGGATACAGAACACAGAATTAAATCAGCAGTTTTTCAGCACAGCCATACTCCTCCAAAGTATCATTTTCATAACGGTGAATATATTAAATATCGATAACAACATAATTAAGTTTATAATTATAATAGGACAGTGTTTAAACAAAATAATTGTGTAGAGAATTACATTATCTACTAACGAACAACTTTAGAATAAAAAAATAAATAAGGTGTAACCAATATTCTTTCGTATAACCAATATCAATAAGGCCTATTTATGTATTTTGTGACTAACTGTGGTTACTAGAAAGCTAATGAATCTCAAGCAAAAGTTTAAAAACCTGTGTGTTGTGAATAACTGTTATTGTACCCTGTATTGTATTTAATATATTTTCAAATCGCCAGTATCATTTATGTAATGACGTTTAGTGGTTTTGTTAAATTTTGGGTAAATATATTTATTTCTCAAGACAAATGATTACTTTTTGAGAATAAATATTTTTTTACAATAATAGCAATGAACTGGTGTGGTTAGGTAGTAAAATTACATACAAAAATTATATTTAAGACACGCGAGTTAGCTACAGTAATTACAGTGATGCTCTAAGCAGTCTAAGCAAGAAGCATTTTATTCTTTTTTTTCTTCAAAATATGGCTTGAGTTTCCTTTTTGCAACTATCGAACAAAATTGCATGTTATTGTTTGACCTTTTCGGCAGCTTGTTGTACAAATCTGTGCTCTGGTATTTTTACCGTAATCAGTCGTAATACCGGGTAGCACGAGATGGCTGGCGTGTCCTTTCATATTTTTGTTCTTCACCATTTCATGAATGAATTGTACTAATTTGTATATGCATGTGTATACTCGTATAGTCGTTGTATCTAAATAAGTTTAGACGGTTCCCGTGTTTAGTATATAGTGGTGAAGGTTATAATCTATTTTCCAGTACTTATCTGAAATTGATTTTGTTATCTTTAGCTGCAATTTTAATAAAGACATTTTATGAGAAACTTTAGATGTTTATATTGCTTTTTAGTTCATTATTTTAGATGTCTACCATGCACGGCACTACGTGTTACTTGCTTATTATATTTTACATATATTGAGGAATTAATGTTCATCCAAATTTTAGCCAGACGCACTGTCTTGCAGACAAGCATTGCTCAAACCGTAATATTGTAATACCGCCGTATTAGACTTTATCTGGTTACCTACTCCTAGGTGTCGACGCAACAAGTCCAAGACTCCAAGCCCAATCTTTTCTCCAAGAAAGTTAATAAACCTATTCTCAAAATTATTTATCTACGTTACACATAAGCATGGTGTATGTTGTCGAATGTATGATTATAAGCCCATTCTATATTGGTCCGGTATTGGACATAGGACCTTCGTAACGTGTGCATCGAAGGCCTACTAAGCCCTACTAAGTCTTATTTTGAGCGAAGTCTACACTTTCGCATGAAATTCACCCTTCACCACCATACGTACGTGCCAGACTCGCCCCATGTTCTTAATCTTACTGCTCGTAGGTCGGTTGCGCGGGAGTCGCCTACGCACTACATAAATATCCTCTGGTTATTTTTGTACCTAGTTTATTAAAATACTATTTTTATTATCAGATTTCCAGTTTATAAAGTCGCAAAAAGGCAAGCCGATGATTCTGCTCCATAACTACAGATACACATTCGCTTCTTTGTCAAAGAAGAGAGGCACAAGCCGATGGATATGTACGTCACTCGTCAAAAATGGTTGCAAGGCCAAAATTGTGTTGGATTTTGAAGATAAAATTGTTACATCAGATCTTGAACATCGCCATTCTCCACCTAACTATCTTGGGTATTATGGAAAATGATTGAATATCGATGACTTCTATCACAATATTTTTTTTCGTGTAAGCTGCGACCGCGCCAAGCGTAGCTTAACCTATGATCGTTTGACCCATGCGCTGTTACTTAGCTACGAGCTACTCCTAATAATTTTGAAAAGTAACAATTATTAAACCGTATTGGCCAAAACTTATGAAAGATTTTTTTTTTTTTTTTTTTTTTTTTTTTTTTTTTTTTTTTTTTTTTTTTAAAAGAACGTTGCCCCACACTAGGAATTACTCCTGTGTCGTGGGTGCGTTTACAAACATACATTACACATGCACAAACACCCAGACCCGGAACAATTTTAGTTGTCCCGTGCGGGAATCGAACCCGCGACACGCCGCGCAGCAGCCAATTGCTCAGCCACTGCGCCAAACGTGCCGTCTAATTAAATAAAAAATAAAATAAGATAACTTAAGTTTTTTTAGATTTTTTCTACTGAAGTGTGAATTCATTTATTCACAATATTTACAATAGGTTAAAAACATGGTAATAATAAAATATACCTACTAATAAATTTAGGCATAAAAAATCATTCGCATTTTTGTAGTTTTATTTTTTTATATTTTATATAAGTTTGTAAACATTAAAATAAAAATGTTTGTAGTTCAACTAAAAGTAGGTGTATCTACAGTGTTTCTTTTATTAACATGTTTCATAATTCAATATACATTTTTTTAAAGTGGAGCACCTTGTTTTGTAAAACCAATATAAAGGATATATATACATAAATATATGTGTGTATTTGAGTAGGTATTATACGCTGCTTGTATCGGTACGTAATAATGAAATTAAATACTGACAGCTAACTTTTAACTATTTTTTGTTTAAGATTACCAATACATCAAATCAAAAAACAGGAAGCTGTTGATTTTATTCAAGGAGTACACTTTTTTTCATAAGAAACATTTTAAGACGAAAGGAACACACCATTGGCTCTGCACCTCTAGTAGGAGCAAGCGCTGCAACGGGAAACTGATAATGGACAAACACAATAAAATTATATCTGATAAGCACGACCATAATCATTCACCACCTAACTATTATTTAGGCGCCGATGGAGAATATATCAGAGTTTGAAGTCGTTGAGGTATCAACATCTTGTCTGAATACTATTTTCTATCACACTAAAATATTTATTAGTTGTAACTGATATATTTTTTTATGTAGCAGTAAATTCTAGTTGTAACTAGGTCATTTAGCGGAAACTAGTTTTAACTGTAACTTATAAAAAATACCGCTTTTTATAATTAGACTTGACGTTATTGCGCAATTAAATTATCATTTATAGTACTTAATATTTGCGGTTTATCTGCCATATTTTGTTTTTGTTTTTCGCTTAAAGCTCGTATCAATCTATGAAGATTTGCCTATCTATCAGTTACTTTAAATTCCGTCTTATTAAAAAAACTCCATTTGCTTCATATTTTTTTAGTCATCAAACAGTTTTGTCCCTTATTGTGAAACTTTTTTTTAACTTTACAAGAAGGGCTAGAAAACAGTTCGGTAGCTAAAATAGGTTTCTTAGGTGAACTGGACTAAGGGCGGCTTGAATAATCAGCGACATATTTTTTTTATTTTTTCCTATACCACAAAATTACCTAACGCTACCAAAAATGTCAACGACACGTCAGTTCAAAATTGTGTTGCTTTGGTGGATATCAAGCAATGTAAAATTGTTTTTGTTTTGTTACAGGTATCAAATACATCACCTCCAGACTCGGCAACCAATTGTTACTATTCAAGGAATACCCACATTACCACCAAAGGAACTGCCAACTAAAAGGCACGAATCACTGGCTTTGTACTTCTAGTAGTAGTAAAAAGTGCAAAGGAAAAATAATTGTCGATAGTAACAATACTATTTTAGCTTACAGTAATCATAATCATTCCCCACCTAGATATTTTATTCGTAATGGAAAATATATAAGACTCGCTTAACTTATTTTATAACCGCCTATTTTAACTATCAAATTATTTGTCGTTGCAACTAAAATTATTTTTATCACATACATTTTTTCTTTAAAATATGTACTGAATTATAGTACACTGTGTTCGTAGAAAAATCGGTAAATATTAACATATATTTTAACTATTTATTTTCGAATTATTGAATTGTAAATTAAATACTCATTGTGTGGAGTAAATTTTTATTTTAGATAAGTTTTTTACGTGTACTAAGTGTGATTTGCTTAATAATTTTTATGTCAATAATACTTAATGAAGTCAAGTGAGTTTTTTTTTGTGGTAGCGTGAACTACATCTCCTCATACCTTGTTAAAAATATAAGCTAGTCAGCGAGGTAAAAAGATAAGGCGCTTCATACTGTTTGAGCGAGTGCTGTACGGCGCCGATCGTTATCCGGGTTTCTCTTTAAAAAGTATAATACCTAATAGGTATTCGTAATTTTGGTGACGTAGGTAAACGTGTGCGTAGCTAACAGCTAAAAAAACCGAGCTTATAAATTATGTATGAGTAGGTATACTAACATAATATTTGTTCTAATTTCAGGATTCAAGTACATAAAGTCATTACGGGGTAATAAGTTGATACTGTTCAGGGAGTATGCTTACTACTACCAGCGGAGTGTGCAGGCGAAGTCCATCGACCACTGGGTCTGCACTTCCAGCCGCAGCAAGAATTGTAAAGGGAAGCTAGTGTTAGACGCAAGCAAGAATATTGTATCAGCTAACTTTTACCACAACCATCCATCGCCGAAGTTTCACATTGTTGATGGAGTGTATTTTAGATTGTGAAAATTTTGTCTACATTTAATTACTGGCTATCTTCTTCTTACTTATCCTCTTATCGTGTGTGCCCTAGTGTCAGAATTTTCTCAAATACTTCTGACGGTCTCTGACATTGAATCTTGATATCAGCCGGGACGACTGGTAGTTCCAGTAAGTGCGTTCCAACACACTCTTGAGTTTTATTTATTAGTCAGTATCCGTATTTGATGGCAAGGTTTGTGATTTGATTCTCAATAACTTCGAGTTACTTCGCTTAGTTATGGCGTTTATTTAAGTACCTATGCAGTTTTTTCAATGTGTTTAAAATTAAATTTAGTCTGTCAATATGTATTTAGCCTAAAGTAGAGTTGTAATGTTCTAACTGAAGAACGCTTCTTATATCGAGTGAGTTGAAACACGCATGTTATTTATATATCAATAAATGAATTGGAAAGTGTTTTTTTTTGTTTTTAATTTAATATTAAGATTAAACGTGAGTTATGCAAAGATTATTGATATTGTATTGTATAACAAACACAGTCCTAGTGATATTATAAATGTAAAATTGTGAGGATGGATGTATGTTTGTTACTCTTTCATGCATAAAATACTGAATGGATTTGGATAAAATTTGGTACACACATAGTTGGTAGATACCTACATACTACGGATACTTTTCCCTCAACATGGGGGGACGACGACGCGAAAAAGAGTTTTTTTATACTTAACTATGAATTAAGTAATTTAATAATTAAGCTTTTTGACTGAATTAAAGTCACTACAAAATATCAAAGCAAATACTATAATCAGAAACTCGTTATATAAGATGTATCTTTAAATGTATTTACTATAATTTCAGAATACAAGTTCATAAAATCATTGAAAGGAAATCAGATAATTCTGTTCAGAGATTACACGTATTCTCATCGAAGGCGGGTAACGACCAAAGGCACGGATCATTGGCTTTGTACCTCAAATCGCAGCAAACAATGCAGGGCATCAGTAGTGTTGGATATCCGCACCAATGACATCATAGCCATTGAGGGCCACCATAGCCATCCTTCGCCCAAGTTTTCGGTTTACAATGGAGAATATATTAGGAGTTATGATAAAAATTATGGCCCTAAAAAATGTAATGTGTGAATGTGATTAATTTATGTTTTGGTATCAACAAAGTAATATGTATAAAAAAGAAAATTTGTTTTAATTAAATTGAGTGATTTTAGCTTTTTTTTCTAAATTAATAATATATTAATTTCATTATGTTTGAAAGTTGTTAAGAATAATTCAGAATTGAAATTATTTAAGTGTTGAATTGAATTTATGTGATAGAACTTGCATTGAGTTTAATAAATATGTGATTACTAAAATTAATTTAATAAAATATTAGTTATTAAAAAAAGCATTATATTTTTCCAGACATAAACCACTTTATGTTGTTACCCTTATAATTCTGCATGTACGCTTTCAAAAAAGTAACGTATATAATACTAACAGATTTTAATATCTAAACTATTGTTTCAGAATACAGATACATAAAATCCGTGAAAGGCAAGCCGTTAGTTCTTCACCAGGGGTACACCTACTGCCACCATAACAAGTTTGAGAAGAAAGGCACTGATCATTGGAAGTGCTCATCTCGCCGCAGTAAGAAATGCCCAGCGAAGATCATCATAGACAGCAGCGGTGTCATCACGCATGGTGTTCACTGTCACACCCACTTGCCACCCACTTTCCAGGTCTTCAATGGAGAGTATATCAGGCAGTACGACAAATTTAAAAGGCAGAAGAAAACTTAAATGTTTGGGAAAGTTTAAATCGTTGCTATATTGTTTTAGGTATATTTTTTTCTAATGAATGAATAATCATAATTATTTATTCCATTCATATTAAAGTCGACACTTTATTTTAATATTAAATGAAAGCTGTAGCAGTTTGTAATTAGATTTTGAATTAAATAAATCGCCGTATATTGTAGATAATTTTAAAACTAATATAAAAATAAACAAAATCCTTACTAATACTTATTATACACCTTATAATAATACTTATTACACAGAGTGTCGAAAGTCACTCTGTCTGTTTATGTGTTACGCTTTCGCATGAAAATCGATGAACCGATTTAGATGAAATTTGGTATAGAGATAGTAAGTGCGCGAAATAGGTACTCCCATCGGGATGCGGATCAAACAGCGGGAAAGATCTAGTATTTATACATATAGTCCTGTAATAGCGGAGTAGGTGTATACCTTAAATACCTATATTATCTACTTGTGTTTATTAAATAATTGTATATTAGATTAGATATTTTGCCAGTTTCAGCACTAGAAAAGTAATCAATGTTTAGTAACTATTAACCTATCGTAGCGTCGGTAACAATGTAGTGTTAATCAAATAAGAATAAATAAACTTATATCCTACCATAATAAATTAAATATATTAAAAATAATCGTTTGTTTTTTTTTATTTGAATATAACAGCATTATAGTGATCAATAATTATTAAGTCAAATCCTGAATGGAATCAGAGCTATTTGGTCCGATATCCATTCTATGCAAATCTCTTTTTAACAGAATGGACAATGGTGTGTAGTTTTTTATCTCTGTCTTTGTGCCTGGATGACATATCCTATCTGTTTACTCAAAATATAGTTGACGTACAAATGGTCAAAATATTTACGGTACATTAGAACCAAACAGTCTATACTTCAAATTAAATGGCCGTCGAAATACATATATAGGTAAGACCTTATGGTCTTATTATTTATTTTTTTATTTATATATTATTGCGCGATGAGCTGGAAGCGCATGCGGGAAAACTTTGGATGCATGACGAGTATGACAAAATAAAATGGAAGAAGATGGGGGAGGCCTTTACCCAGCAGTGGGATGAATTATATAACTCTAAATAATTATTTATAACTCTGTATAATTCGCAAATAGTAAGCGTGTGCAAAGTGATGTTTCTAAACACTAGTCATTCAGTAACTCGAATGAAAAGTGTACCAATAGACGGCCTTAGAAAACTTATAATCCTTTACACTCTTAACTATTTGTTGCAGATTATAGATACATAAAATCAAGAAAAGGCAATCCTTTGATACTGCACAATGGCTACACATACTGCCACCATCATACATCGAAGGACAATGTCCACTGGAGGTGTTCATCACGGTGGAGTAGGACATGTCGGGCGACGATGACACTCGACAAAAACGGCCAAATTATAGCAGATTTTAATAACCATAGCCATCCGAAGCCAGTATTTCATGTCGTTGATGGAAAATATATAAGAGTAGAATAGAATAGAATATGCTTTATTCTGTACACCAATTTTAAACTTAACAATATAATTAAGGTAGGTGACACAATGGGCGGTCTTATCGGTAAAAGCGATCTCTTACAGACAACCTTTGGATGGACTGAGGACAAGAGGAAAAACCAAACAGTAGGTAGTCCAAGGTGTACTCTTACTTATATATTATATATAATAGTAATATAATATCTATACAGCTAAATATATGTAATACAAAAATAAAATATATAAACGTTATACATATAATATATATATAAATACAACAATAAACATATAAACATTATATAAAATATATATATATATATATATATGTACTTATATGTGTATATATCAATACAATTTTATACAAGCAGAAATTATTAAAAATATTGTTAGGGAGAAAGGTAATGGTTTTTTAACATATTTTTGAAAACTGCTAGCGATTGGGGCAATGCATTCCATAACCGTACAGCTTGAATGGGAAAAGATTTATCAAAGTAGCTGGTGGCATGCATTGCCATCTCTAGCCTCAAGTTCTCTGATGACCTTAGATATTTCGTATGTGTGTCATGAAGGAACTTAAAACGTTCTTTGAGATAAGGGGGAGTTGTAGGATTGAACAAAATGTTGTACAGCAAAGACAAGATATGAGAATTATAAGATTATAGATAGATAAGATATAGATATATAAGACCACAGACCGCACAGTGACATAGTGCATACTTAGTGAAGTGTTACTAACATAGATTTAAGTTTTTATTTACTAACAAATTTTGTATATAACATATATATGTTAGAGTAAGGTATTTATCTATGGGCCATTGATGCCTGAAATAAAGGTTAAATAAATAAAAAAAAAAAAAAAAAAATAAATAAAGTTGTCAATAACAATATTGTGACCATCAATTCACTGATATCTTTCCAACGATGAAGGGGATGGTGTTTCTAGATTTTTGGGATAGCTATTTTGGGAGTAAAATTATTAAAAAATCTCGAACTAAAAATAAGATTATTTAATAATACAAAGAATGTAATAAATAAAATAATGTACTTATTATTTTAGTCTTTTCTTTTATAAACTTTTGATGTGTTTTTGATGAAACATGGATGGGTATTAGGCCCAAGTTCACCTACAAGATAACGGTCCGATTAACTTAAAACAGCTGTTTACCATAAATTGAAACTTCCAACTCTCGATGAATAATGTATTATTTATTTTGAGATTTTATTCCTGAAACAGTCGATTACCAAACCAGGGTTGAACTAGAAGTGGATAACACGAAATTTTAGCTTCCTGGTTAAAAAACATTTTTGTTTAACGGGCCGATTACGTACCCATTGGTCGGTGAACTTGGTCCTTAGTCAGAGTCTTACACTTGTTTTCGCTCCGCCCACAGCGGGAGGAGTCATTTGATTATTGCCCATCCTTAAAAAAGTGCTCACATTCGCATTGTATTAGGTTAAGTGAGTCAATAATCCTATGGTGTGTGGGTTTGTGTGTACAATAGAAAAAGTGACACAGAACCATCTGTACTGACATAAACTGATACTGAAATATTTTAATGAAATAATATCTGGATTATTTATCTGAGAAAACTATCATACTGAATTTATTTTCTTTCAGGGTTTGAATACATCATATCCAGAAAAGGCAAAAGGTTAATTCTATACAAAGATTACACATACAGCTTCTGCCATCACTCTTCCACTAAGGGCACTAGCTATTGGCAGTGCTCTAACCGTAGTTACTGCAAGGCGAAAGTGGTGGTAGATTGTAATGGGAAAATTATATCCGCTGACCAGGACCATGACCATCCTCCACCTAGGTTCTATGTTAGTAATGGACAATATATCAGAATGTAATGGAAAAAAAGCTCTCTTATCCATTCTGAATAGTTTCATCTCTCTTGTTGTTTTGCACAATATAGATCGAATGATTGTACAGTTTTATTTATAATACTTTATTGTCCGCGATATAGACACAATATTTAGACTAACGTGTTCCATTTGTGATCCATTTTCCACTGGACTACTAACGTATTAAATAAATAATAGTTTGCCCTTGGTATCTCCTAGACTTTTATGTTATAACGTCAACTTGAAAGAATACAACATAAAAGGGACAACTAGGAGATATTTCTATCGCATAAATAAATAAATAATTATACTATAAAACAGATGAACAATCTCTTCCATTATTATGTATAATAATGATATCATTTTAACAAATACATATATTTTTCAAGTAACATTATTTGTTTGTGTCATATATACCATAACCAGAAAATAAGAAATGTAAATAAGAAACGTAGTATGTGTGTAAAGTAACCTAGGTATGTATGTAAATAAAAAAGAAGGAGACAGACAGATAAAGTACTGGAAATTTTGGATCGTGTGACAAATATTTATATTTCGATAATAAAACTACTCTGGTGACTGTTATTTTTTTCAGATTTCCAATACATTACGTCGAGGAGAGGCAAACGTTTAATTCTGCACAAAGAGTACACGTACTGCTTCAATTATCACTCTTACAACAAAAACACCGACAACTGGCAGTGCTCTGCCAGTAACTGCAAGGTGAAAGCGATAGTAGACTGTCATGGGAAAATCATAACTTCAGACCACGACCATGATCATCCGCCACCTAGATTCTATGTTTGTAATGGACAATATATCAGAATGTAATGGGAAAAAGTGCTTCTATTTGTTATGAATAGTTCTTTCCCACTGCGTAGCGCGCGCAATGTTATTTAAAAATAAACTTAAAACAAAAATAAAAAATGATGTATTTTTTGTTTTTGTTGAGAGTCAAAATTAATGCTATCTCTTCTCCGCAGTTTTAACTACATCCTGACGAAACATCTTCATGCACCCAGATAAAAAAAAATATATGTCTTCCCCAGGGTTATCACCCATACCAAATGAAATCCAAATCCGTACAGCCGTTTTGCTGAAAAATATTTATCTAATAACCCTTTTTCTTCAAAGCCACGTCGAGATGATAAAACTACTTTCGCGACTTACTTTGTATTTTCGTTTCAGATTTCGAATACGTAACATCGAGAAAAGGCAAAAAGTTAATTCTATACAAAGAGTATACATACTGCTTCCATTATCACTCTACTACGAAAAACACTGATAACTGGCAGTGTTCCGGACGAAACTGCAAGGGGAAAGCAGTCGTTGACTCTAATGGGAAAATTATATCTGGTAACCTGAATCACAATCACCCGCCACCAAAATTCTTTATATGTAATGGAGAATATGTCAGAATAGATTGATATACACACACGCCGACAAAGATAAGGCAATGTTTTTATTCTAACTGTGCTCAGCGTGTGTTGGAACTATACCCCCAGACAAAGAAACTGCATCAAAGATTTTGTTTAAAAAAAAATTAATGGCCCTTTCCAGTATACAAACATACACTTAGTATGAAGTAACGAACCAAACTATAGGTTTCAATTTAAATTTGTATAAAAAGTTAGGTGCGTGTTGAACATTGATGCAGTTTATTAGTCCGTCAGTGTATATGTTTTTTTGAGCGACGTACCTTAAGTAAAACAATTTACCAAAGTTTTACCGAGGCGCAACAATTATTTAGAAACACCGAAAATAAGCACACGAACATTCCTTGTAACCATTCAGTTTGTATTTTAAACCTATGTACGCGTATATATTCTAGCCCGGCGCACTTCGTACCGCCCATAATTTTTTTACCGTTATTTTTCGATATTTTACAACGACAACAAATTTAGACAAAAACAACAAATCAAAAACCATGAAAATCGGTCCAGTCGTTCTTGTGTTATAAGTGTTTGAACAAACCCGGCTTTGTTTTATATAATAACTAGCTTGCGCCAGCGGCTTCGCCCGCGATATTTTAGCTAATGGATACAAAAACTTGACAAATTGACAAACCTTCCTCATTACTCACTCTATCTATTAAAAAAAACCACATCAGAATCCGTTGCGTAGTTTTAAAAATTTAAGCATACATAGGGATATAGGGACGGAGAAAGCGACTTTGTTTTATACTATGTAGTGATAATAAAAATAAAGATTCAAATACTGTAATTATAAGACTTAATTTTTTACTTATTTTTTTTGTTTTAGTATATTAAGTTTACCAAATAAATTTCTTTAAAGTATACCTGACCGTTATTTGTTGAATGTTGCCTTTCAAAATAAAAAATAATCCATAGCTTCATTGATTTGTTCTTTTTCAACTTTTCGTGCCATGTTTTTCAATTATTCGACCAATATATTATACAAGTATATACAGTAGTGCTTTAAAAGCAGAACATTGTAAGGTGTGGTTATGCCGGAAAGATGATGCGTAAAATGAAACACATGTACAGGCCTAAACAAAGTTGTCTCATTACAGATCTTAAGTACATCAAGTCCAAGTATGGAAAGAAGCTAATTCTGTACAAAGACTACACTTACTGCTTCAATCATCATAATGCTGCTAAGAAAACTGACCAATGGCAGTGCTCCATGCGCCCTCAACAAAAATGCAAGGCGAAGTTGGTTGTAGATTCTCATGAAAGAATAGTATCTAGTAATCTGGAACACAACCACACTGCTCCCAAATATTACTTCATCAATGGACAATATATCAGGGTCTAGCATCTTGTTTAGAAATGATATATTTACTAATATTGCCACGCAGTTCAACCAAAACCATAATAATCGATCCAGCCGTTCTCGAGTTATATAAAGTTGTTAAAGGTTTTCAAACAAACCCGACTTAGTTTTATATAATAAAAATATAGATTCAAATACTGTAATTATAAGACTTAATTTTTTACTTATTTTTTTTGTTTTAGTATATTAAGTTTACCAAATAAATTTCTTTAAACTATACCTGACCGTTATTTGTTGAATGTTGCCTGTCAAAATAATAAAATAATCCATAGCTTTATTTATTTTTTTGGACTTTTCGTGCTCTGTTTTCCACTCTTTTCGGCCAGTATATACAAGTATATGAACAGTATTTACTGTTGGTGAACCTTATAAGCTGTGGTTATGCTGGAAAGATGATGCGTAAAATAAAACACGTGTACAGGCCTAAACAAAGTTGTCTCATTTTAGATCTTAAGTACATCAAGTGCACGTATGGAAAGAGGATAATTCTGTACAAAGACTACACTTACTGCTTCAATCATCACAATGCTGCTAAGAAAACTGACCAATGGCAATGCTCCATGCGCCGTCAAGAAAAATGCGAGGCGGAGTTAGTTGTAGATTCTAGTGACAGCATTGTATCTAGTAATCTGGAACACAACCACACTGCGCCCAAATATTACTTCGCCAATGGAAAATATATCAGGATCTACCATCTTATTTAGAAATTATATATGTATGTATTTATTAATCTTGTCTTTAATTAGCTCGTAACGTGGTCTTGTCTGCCAAGACCTACCTACATCCGATCAGTAGTTTTGCGTGAAAGAGTACCTAACTCAAACATCCTCACTAACTTTCGCGAGTTCTTATAGTCTTACCAATTGGTTTTACGAAAAATATAAACAAAATCATAACCTATTTTGTTCTTATTTTCCCACATAGGTAAATAAAATGCCATTAAATGTTGAATGATGATGATTAGAGCATGACATTGACATAAATGCGCCACCCTTACCCATTTTGTTAATTTCTGTGGCAGAATTAGAACAAAATAGGTCACGACTTAGTTTACATTTTTCGTGAAAACGATTGGTACAGACTATAACTTGTATGATTAACTAGTAATTTTGTACTCGTGCTCTTTCAAATTTTAATTCGTAAATATAAGTATGTTGATAACATTGGTAGTTACGCACTGATTTACATAGATTATAAGCTATTTTTAACCATGTGTGGGTGTTGGTTTTCTTTAACAAATAAAATAAAACATAAAAATCAAAAATATTTTAGTACCTACTTTTTTGTAATAAAGAAGTCTTATATTTCTTATATTCTCTAATTATCTTGTTTCATCATCTGCCTAGCCTTTTTCCAACTATGTTGGGGTCGGCTTCCAGTCTAAACCGGATGCAGCTGAGTACCAGTGTTTTATATGGAGCGACTGCCTATCTGCCTCTAGCTCCACAACCCAGTTACCGGATAACACGATACCCCTTGGTAAGACTGGTTGTCAGGCTTTCTGGCTTCTGACTACCCGTAACGATTGTCAAAGATGTACAAATGACGACCGGGACCAACAGCTTAACGTGCTTTCCGGGGCACGGAGGAGTCTCGCTATGACATAGATGGTCACCCATCCACGGACCGACCGCGCTAAGCGCAGCTTAACCTTTGATCGGTCGACCCGTGCGGCTGTTACTTAGCCACGAGCTCCTCCAATTATCTTGTTTATTTTTTCTAAATACATTTCTTCTGACTGTACTACCTGTATGTTATTTGTTGCATGTTTCATCACAAAACTGATAGTCCTGAAAAAGCTAAGATTAAGCGAACAGTTTACTTGTCTTGTAAAACATTGTCTTATTTCAGATATTAAGGTGATCATATCGAAGTATGGGAATAAGTTAATCCTATACAAAGAGCACACTTACTGCTTCAATCATCATAGTACTACTAAGAAAACAGACCAATGGCAATGCACTAGACGTACTGGAACGAAATGCAAAGGAAAAATAGTAGTTGATTCTCGTGGAAAAGTTGTGTCTAGTAATCTGGACCACAATCATCCCCCACCCCGGTATTACTGCGTCAATGGACAATATGTCAAAGCCTAATAAAGAATGTACTATATATATATTACGATTATGGTCTAAAATAAGTTTACATAACAAAACCATTTGATTAAAGGCTGTAGGTTCTGTCTCAGTTTTTTTCCTCGATATTATTATCATGGCTCGTAAAAACTCGAATATAGGTATAATATACTTGTAGACAATCGTGTGCATGCTTATCAACAATATTAATTTATTAATTAATATATTATACAAAGCTTGCCAGCGTTAATGACCATAATCGTAGAAAATTTTGTGCTTTACTCACTTACTGTTTATATAATTGTTTCAATAAATATGTATATTGTAAGTTTTAATAATTTATCTTTTACCAACATAAATAAAAAATGATTGCTGTTCTTTGGTCAACGTATACCTATTACTTGAGAAGGGCTTGACAAATTTATTGTTCAAATATTTAGAGACTGTTTGGAAAAACGTTTAAAAAAATTGGAAAAGCTTTCGAACGTTATTATATTTTCGTTATATTTGCATTGGACATTGTTATCGTATCTGCTAGTATTCAAATAAAAACATACATAAAATGTAATTGCCGTAATTTTTTTAGTACTAAATCAGACAAAATAATGCAAGTAATGTAAGCTCTCATAACTTATTTATTATATTTTTCAGAATTCAAATACATATTGTCGAGAAAGAACAGACGATCGATTCTGTATAGAAAATATATATATGGCTTCTCTTATTATTCTTATACCAAGAACACTAATCAATGGAATTGCACGGCACATAATACTCATAAGTGCAAGGCTAAAATTGTGGTTGATGGTGATGATAAGATTATATCTGGTGTGCTGGAACATACTCATGCCGCACCCTCATTTCTTGTGTTAAATGGAATGCATATTAGAAAGTAGTAATATAGTATAAGTAATACAGGAAAAGTTTTTAACCAGTGCGCAATTTTTTTTTGGTGGTTCAGTATCCGTAATAGAATACATTTCAATGTTTTGTTCATTTTTTTTTTCACCCGTGTCCTCTTTTGAAGTAAGTAAAATATGGGCATAATCAAATCGTAATAGCACTGCACCGCGTATGTATGCGAGAGCGAGCTCACGAGTACAATACGAATCAGCTAATATCTACGCACGCCCCGACCGGCGAATAATAAATAAATTAAGTTTTTAAGTGAACATGTTTCGTAAACGATAACTTTTTTTTAGTACTAAGACCTAACAAACTGAAAAATACGTGTTCGTTAAAAAGTGTTTAAGTTTATTTTGTCAAAATTTGCGCACTGTTTAATGTTTTTTTCCTGTATATATGTATACACAGGGTTACTGGTACTTCGACGTATCCGTTCTATCAGTAGAAGCTAATTGAACGCCTCAGAGGCAACAAATTTAACCAACCATATGTATGGCTGAAGTTCAGCAGTTTTCAAGATATTTGATTTTTAAGTCTTTTTTGACGATAACCCAGAATTCAACATTTAGTTTATTTATTAGAATTAAGTTTTGGTATTAAAGAAGGTATTTCGTATATTTTCTAATTATCTTGTTTTTTTTTTTCCTTTCCAAATATATTTCTGCTACCTGTGTGTTATTTGATGAATGTTCCATCACAAAACTGATGTCCATGCTCAAAAGCTTAGATTCTAAGCAAACAGTTTTGCCAGTTTCAATTGTCTTGTAAAACATATTCTTGTTTCAGATGTTATATACGTCATGTCGAAGTATGGAAATAAATTAATACTATACAGAGGGTACACTTTCTGCTTCAATCATCATAGTACTACTAAGAAAACTGACCAATGGCTTTGTACCGAACGTACTAAAATGAAATGCAAGGGGAAAATAATAGTAGATTCTTGTGGAAAAATTACACCTAGTAATCTGGAACACAATCATCCCCCACCCCGGTATTACTGCGTCAATGGACAATACGTCAGAGCCTAATTTCTAAAGGCTTATTTTGATTCCATTACGTATCGAAAGCTTATTAGAAGAATATCTGTTTGTATATGTGTATTACGATTATAGTCTAAAATGAGTTTACATAACAAAATAATTTGTTTTAAGGCTTTAGTTCCTGCCTCAATTTTTTTTGATATTATATTCCTGGCTCGAGGTATTTTTTTCTTTCATTATATTTCACTTACTATATGTAACTTAAAATAAATTTGTTTCTATAAATATGTTTCATAATTGGTATTCAAACGCTGTGATTAATTAAATTAAATAAATGTACATATTTTGTAAGTTTTATCGCTCGATGTTTTAGCTAAATATATCTTTTTTGTCTGGAATAGTGAATATATTAGAATGAAGTTAATTAATTTTAATAAATACAATCTATCATTATATATAAAAATGAATTGATGTTCGTTACTCTCGCTAAAACTCGAGAACGTCTGGGTCGATGTAGCTGATTTTGGAAGGTTTAAACAGGAGAAAGGTTAATATAGATGTAGGGGAATAAAGTTCACCGGATCATCTAGTAACAGATAAATATTAAGATAAATAGAAAGATATTATAAAATATAGTTTGTATGAACTTGAACTAAATTAGTTTTTTATCATTGTTTATACTTTTATTTTCAATTGATAAGGCAACTTTGTTCTTTGTTAGTGGTTTTGGCTTTTAAATATTTCTAAGTAAATGTTTGTAGCAAATTTCTGATAGTTCTATATGAAGAACGATTTCGACGACTAATAAAATATTATAAATATCTATTGTTTTTATGTACGTATTTGTCATAACGAAAGTACCAGTAATCGTCTGCAATTTAGTACCTGCTAACGATTAGGTACATTATAGGACATTGTGCTGAGCTGTGGTCTTGTTGGCACAAGATTAAAAGAATATTATATTTTCCACCTTCTATGTTTTATCTCGTTTTACTTGTTGTAAATGATACGACTGCGTGTTCTAAGATACTCGTTGATTTAATACTGTTATTTTACAATATTTATCTGGGGCGGCACTGTGTCAATGCATGTAAAAGTGCTAACACTTGTTATTGCTTGTTTTATGTTTTGTGTCAACAAAATACTTTTCTTTCTTTCTTTCTCTAGGTACGTACTAAGAGTTGTTTCTAAAAGCCTGATGTTAATTTGTGTTCTAAAAAAATTAATTGTTTTATTTCAGATTTCAAGTATATAACGTCCAAGAAAGGCAAACAATTAATTCTGTACAAAGAATATACCTATAACTTTTATTATCATTCTTTGACTAAGAAAATGGAACAGTGGCAATGTACAGTTCGCGACTGTAAGGCTAAAGTGGTCGTTGATTGTCAGGGAAACATTGTATCTGGCATCCCAGTTCATAGTCATCCACCACCGAAGTTCTTTGTTAATAATGGACAATATATTAGAATATAGTGACTTGATAACAGTGTCGGTGATTAGATGTTGTTTTACTAAAGTATGTATTAGTCGGCATTAGAATAAAATAATCGTGTAACAAAATATAAAGTTGACGGCGATGAAGAAGAGTTTTTGACGCTATGTTTTGGTTAGATTTATATAAGAATATTTATACTTTCTTTTTTAATTTTTCCTAATGTAAATACTTTCTGTAAATAAAACGACTCAATATTGTAATTGCATGAGTTTAAAAACTTTGTTGTTGATTTATTAATTACTTAATTTGTTACTCGTTTATTACATTTCTTTTACATTTACTTATCTTCATTTTCGTACGTATGAGATAAAAATGTCACTCGCGAAATTCCTCTGGTGTTTGTTCTGGCCTTTTATATATTACCTTTATTTGCTTTTTATCTTTTTTGTTTTCTTACAAAGAAAATTCAGCCTTTTTATTTTCTCACTCTGTTGCTATTTCCCTTCTTGCTTTTTTCAGGTTCTCGCTATAGATGCGCGTTTAGCAGAATGTACCTATTAAATCTCTGGCTATCAAAAAGATTGAACCCCAACAAAAAATATTTCTATGTCCTCCAATCATTGTTGAAAACTCTACCTAATATTACATACATTGATATCAGCCTTCTGAAAGCAAGAGTTTCTTGTATCTGTGACAAATTTGTGGATTTTTGGAATTTAGTCAACCGTTCAAAAGCTAGAATGGTGGCTAGGTATGGCAGATGGTTGAATCGTGTCGAAGAATGTGATCTTTCTATAGTTGCTCAGCCTTTCAAAGTTCCACAACTCCCAATGCGGCTGCGTTTATCAAAAACCAAGCCGTGAGTGTTTTGAGCAAATCATTTGAATTGGGCCTATGCCAAGACGACACGTGCCCAAATAGGTCCGCGCGAACATGAAATTCGCGCGTCTCTTTACGCGCGAATCATTACTTAAAATATTTTTTCATTGCCTAAAGACGCAGGCCGTAGATAGCGCTGCTTGTTTCCTCGCCAATTCATCTTATTTACGTTACCTATTGTCTGTGTATTTTTTTCAAAGATTATTACTTGTTTGTTAATTTATGAGGAGTTTTTTTTTGTTTACGAAGTTAACTTTAAAGGATACGGATGACAGTTTGGTATACCTACGTTAAAAATTGTCATGTCAGCATAAATAATTATATTCTTTAAACAATGTAGGTTTATTGAACTACTCAAATTAGTTCGTTGTGAAATAAATCAAATACCTACATTTTGGAGAACGGTGTTTAATTGACTAACATTTTGTCCCCAGTTGTAAGGCCTAATACCATGCATTTATATAATAATATGTAGGCATAATATTTAGACACTAAAGTTTTTGTTTTAAAATAATTCTTACCTTATAAAAAAATCGTTGAACCACTTTAGGTGAAGTTTGGCTCAGTGAAAAATCCTGTTAAGGTTCCTTCGTCAAGAGCTGAACCTGGAAGTAGAAACTTACTAAAATAATGCATTGTTTTAATGATTGCATTTGACCTGCATATACTAATAAACATTGCAAGAAAAATCAACCTGTGCCTAATAATCATGATTTTCCTGGCTTTATCTCAATTTGGAGTTGGCGCATATCTTCTACTTCCATACCTCTCTCTATGACGTCATCTCACTAGTAACCTCTTTTCTCACATCAACGTTAAAATTACATTGAAGTTTATTTCAAAACTAGCTTCTGCCCGCGACTTCGTCTGCGTGGAACAGTGGTGCTCCGCTTCTATTGGTCTTAGCGTGCTGATATATAGCCTATAGCCTTCCTCGATAAATGAGTTAATAAAAGTTTTTATTAATCGGACCAGTAGTTCCTGAGATTAGCGCGTTCAAGCAAACAGACAAACAAACTCTTCAGCTTTATAGATATGATGCACGGCAATCTAAGCTTCAGCGACATATCAGAATTAAATAGTGATACCATCTTTGTTTCAGAATATCGCGTGATAAAGACACCGCATGGGACAAACCTTATCATGTATAACGAATACACGTACTGTCGGGGTCGCGTCGTTAAAACCAAAAGGCTAGAACATTGGCGGTGTACGTCTTGTGCTCACAAGAACTGCAAAGCGAAATTAGTCTTAAATTTTGATGAAAAAATCATCTCGATACACGACTATCATAATCACGAACCGCCTAAATATTATATTCATAAAGGAGAGTATTTTAAGACAAAGTAAACGTTTCAAATTCCGTTTCTTCTTAACCTTAAAAAAAAACAACTATATACTATACATACTATATGAAAAACTAACATTCTCATTTCATTTCATATCAATATTGATACTTTTTTTTCGGATGGGAAATCATCAAATGACCCCGCCGTGGTGGGGCGGAAGGGAGTGTCAGACTCTTATTGACTAAAACCCATCCATGTTCCTTCTTCAGCCCTTTTTTGTTCAGGGGGTGCGGTAACTCTTTCGAACATCCCGCAGGTCAATATTGATACGTAATTGAATGATTATGTGATTATAATTAATTTATTCTTTAAACTACATTCAGCTTGTATGGAAGATTATATTATAGATGTATTAGCTGTTTCCCGCGGTTTCACCCGCATCCCGAGGGAACTACTTAGCGCACCCGGGTAAAAAGTAGCCTATGTTGTTCCTCAGGGTCTATTCTATCTTTGTACCAAATTTCATTTATATCGGTCCAGTAGTTTTGGCGTGAAAGCGTAACAGACAGACAGACAGACAGAGTTACTTTCGCATTTATAATATTAGTAAGGATTGGTGACAGCAATCTTAAAAAAAACGGTTTTGTAAAAACAAACTAATAGAAATGGTTCTCCTGCCCTTCTTCCAGTATGTTGGCGTTTGGCGCAGCTTTTCTTTCTATACGACTCTATTAACATATATATGTATGTATAATAAACTTCAGGCTATGTAATGAATACATAAATACTCTGGCGTTTTTGGTGGTTTATTCAATTTTACATCTGTATATTTCGTACACCATAAATGCTCAATTCTCTGGCACACTTATCATTTGTCAAAAATCTTTTCTTTGTAAATAAAAAATACTATTTTATTGCAAATATTGTAAATGATATGAACGAATCTTGATAAATTATTATAAGCTATCGTGGTTTTTTATTTACTTTATCATGATGTACCTTGTTTGTAGTTAGTAGGATTGAAGATTCCGGAAGGCTTTCCATTTTTTTACGGAGCCCTGAAACCCAAATCACATTTACAGCCAGAGACCAACAGAGTCTAACACCAGTATTCAAAAACAATACTATGCAAAATAAGGTATTTGCTTAGTACAAAGATCACCTAAACAACTCAAACCCAACCAATCACAGACCCGTATTCGATGCTGTGCGTTCGCATAGCAAAGAGTAACTTGAGTATTATTTGTGAATTAAAAGGCTGGCCACTACAAACACTGTGAAAAATTACCTTACTTAGCATATAGGTGTATGTTTTTTAATATAGGTGTAAAACTTTTGTATGCAGGATAAATGCTGCATGCGAGCAGGGTTATATGCTTTGGAATAATCCGTTTTTTTGGTGTATTTTTTTAGGTATTGAGGGGATTAGACTAAGGAATCATAATAATATTATGTACTTGTTGCAGGGTTTAAGTATATAATGACACAGCGAGGCACGCGGTTGATAATGTATAAGGAGTTCACGTACTTTCACAATCGATTCGTTGTCACGAAAGGATTGTACTACTGGCGATGCACCGAAAATGCATCAAAGCGCTGCAATGCTATCTTAGTTGTAGACGTACATGGAAAAATAGTAGCTCACAAAGGAGAACATGTACATCAGCCAAGGAAACACATCTTTAAAAAAGGACTCTATTATAGAACGTAAAAAATAGGGCTTTCTCAATTTGAATCTTGGTGACTTCTAACTTGTGAATATTAACTTCTTCCCATGACATATTACCGTGGTAGCATTAAATGTAATTCAACAATATAAAACGTAGTTAAGACCACTCGAAAGTATGGAATTTTTGTAATAGTTTCAGTAGTTCCAAAGATTTTCTAATTAATTTATGTACTCATGTTTTTTTCCTTTTGATAGGTGTTATTAATGACTTGTAAAATATGTTATATTATGTAAATAAAAATATTATAATACTATTTAAACTGAATTTGTACAATTTACATTTAGAACGACTCTATGTTAAATTATGTTAAATATGGGTAAATGTAATTAACGTTGTGTAAAATAGAAGTTTAATTTTCCTTTAAAGTTGCATCTGCCCTCATGGAAAAAGCGACTTTTTGTTAGTGAAATAGTTTTTGAAATCGGTTTAGTAGTTTCGGAGATTGCTCCCTACACTCAAACGTGAAATGTTACCTGTTTATAATATTAGAATAGATAAGATTTTTAACTATTTATCTAGTTTCATAATTAGACTTACTAGCTTAAAATGGTTGCAATACTATTTATTTTGAACTTGACTTTGGCTATATTGTATGCATTAGCTTCGTATTTAGGTACACAATACAAACTCGTACATAGGTTTTGTGTTTGAAATTGTTTTCAAGGTTTCAAAGCGCCCATGTAAATTAACTAAGTTTGATTGAGTGGCTGTCGAATTCTCTTCAATAAACTGTATTTACTTTGCCAATACAGAGACATTTAGAATCTCTTATGTGTCTTTATTTACCTTTTTATATTTAAAAAAAAAACTACGCTGCTTGGCGGCAGACACACTCCCTACCAACACTTTCACAATAATCTCTGCTAGTGTTTGATAAGATTAATATTATTATAATACGTTTCAGGTTTTACGTACATCAAATCGCAACGAGGGACGAAGTTAATACTTCACAAGAAATTCACATATTATCATTATCGGCACGTTGGAAGAAAAGAAATACATTACTGGCGTTGTACGGAGAGCAAGTCTCATCGCTGCAGTGTAACCTTAATTTTGGATAATAATGGAAAACTAGTGTTTAACAATGGGGAGCACAATCATTTACCTCGGAAATATATTATAAAGAAAGGAGAGTACATTAGAGTTTAAACGAAAAAAAATGCGGTTGCATCAAATATATGAGTTTGCGGATTTGTAAAAGTTTATCGCTTTTGTAAAATTAGATGATTTTGCTTCATTTATTAATAAAATAAATTTATTTTATTATTAAATAAATATTAAACATAAAAAATAGCATCAACCATCGATGCATCTAATATCATAACACGTGGTCATTGCAATCCTGCTTTTATCTCAATTTATTTGTGGTTCATACTGTTTTTCTCATCCATGTCTACATCGTTATCAGTCATCACTTCATTATTCATATACTCCATTTACTATGTATAATACCATTAAATTCATACACATATATTTTCGAATAAACAAGACATGTTTGAAGTATGAATGTACTGTTTATAAAATTATATATTAGGTATTCGATTTTAAAAAAATTAACATTTTTATGTGTAGTTTCGTGCATGATAGAGATAGTAATTAATGTTTACCTAAAACTTTGAATAATAACACAGCAAACAAATACTTATACTTATTAATACTTACTTACTAATTTATAGTAGTTATAAAGACTTTAGGTCTTAGTCTTATAAGATGCAAGCTAAGTGTAGTATTAAACAAACATTAACATTATTAAAGTTGCACTAAGCAAACTTTTCATATTCTCATAAATCAAACTTACAAAAAAAAATCATTGATTTTAAATATTTTTTAGATTCACATATTTGTACCAAAGATCTGTCAATGATTCAAACCCATAATAAATGTAACGTAGTGTATCATTAAGAATTTACAGAAGAAAATACATTTACGCTGTTTCATTATCATTAAGAACCCGAAGTGCTTGACGAATGAACTTCTGTAACTTATGGTTATAAAGTACCATTATTTTTGAAGTTAAAGAGTTCGCAGAGGATGTATTTAGCCAAAATTTCGAATAAAACCATCCAATACTTACACCCTCTCACGCAAAATACGCGCTTTGTCGTGGAGTTGCGGAAAACAGCCCGCCTAAGAGCCTGTCCAGATGACGCGATTTACGCGCGAGTTGAGTCGGGCGTTCGAAATTTTTGTTGCGCCCAGATAATGCGCGAGCGTCAAAACGCGCGACTGCATGTGGACAGAATGTATCAACCTCTAGTATCTCACAATCGCGCGTTTTAAAACACGTGAGTACCAACGCGTTATCTGAACAGACTCTAAACCTAACCTTACCTACCCAAAATTTCACTATTTCTATATTTCAGCAAGAACGAATATCAAGTACCCAGACCCGCTTTCTTTAGACCAGGGTGCTTCTGATAATCCCAAGAAAAAAACATCTACAAGTCAGCCCAGTTTTAAGAATGCAGCTGAAGGACATTTCCCCAAAAAAATGCTGAAACAGAGAAGATGCGTGATCTGCAAGAAGAAAGTCCGATGGCAATGTAAAAAGTGTGTGAGGTCTTTATGCCTCATACGAGGATGTTTTGAGGACTTCCATACGGTGTAATGGTCCATTTGAGGACACTAAATTATATATAGGTAATTAAAATATCAATTAATATTTTATTTTTTATTCAACCAAATACATAGCATTTTTCTTTCAAATTATTTATATTATTCTATCTTAGCTTTAAATATATTGTATCAGTGTGTTTTTATTATTTTTACTTAAAAAGAAAGATAAACTTAAAACCAGCTTGCAATGATTATTTTTCTGGTTTGCTGCCGCTGCTCTAAACTAATATTATTATTTGTTTGAATACTAGTTCAATCATCAATTAGTTAATAGTCAAGACTGGTTGGTTTACTGTGATTTAATCTAGGGATGCCGTCGCTGTTAATTTTCTCTTTTCGTTTAAGTTATAAATTTAATGAATAAATATTCATCTAAAACAGTAGTGATGTCATTATTAAACCATCTTTGTTTAGCTATATTAATATTTATCTAACAAAGAATTATTTACAAACAGCAAGTTCTTTTTTTCAGACTACAAATTCATTAAATCGCAGCAGAGTAACAAATTAATACTTCACAAGGATTACACGTACTGGTATGTCCGTAGAAACGTTAAAAGGAGGACAACTACTTGGAAATGTTCCTCGCACAATAGCAGAAAATGCAAAGCCACATTAGAGTTAGATTATAGTAATAAAATTGTAGACCCAGATATAATACATACACACCCTCCACCTAAATTGAATCCTTTACATTATCAAATGATATCAATTCCTACTGATCACTTGTGTATAACGTATGGGGCACAATTTGCCAATTAATTAAATGACAACAGATTTTCAGAAGGCGTCCTTGCCAAACGTGAATGCCAAACCTTGAAAGGTACGCCCTATTTATTCATTGAAGTAACAAAATAGGAAAAATATCAGTCAAATAACCAAATAGATACGTTAGTTCATTTTCATGGTTGTATTTTGTATTCAATCTTGAAATTAAATTATAAAAGAAGAATATGAGTGCATGCAAGAAATTGCGTTAAAAACGAATTCGCATGCTTAACACAAACTCTTAATGAATAGTGCTGCTTGTTTGTTTTAACATAATTGTGTGGATTAGTTCATTGCTGAATTTTGAAACTGATTAAAAAAAATACTTGATCCTACTAATATCGAAGTTGTTAAAGCACAAAATGTTATATTAAACAGCAGTTATACCAATTGGAGTCCGTAAATCTTCTGAACTATACCTACACCAACATTTTATTAATTTATTATTATCTATTTAATAAATACGTTATACATTCACGTAGATATACATATTTATAATATTATGTAATATACACTTTATATTAGGTATACTTGTATACTATATTTAAAACAAGTAGTAAAATAAAATAAGTAGATCGTATTGAAAACAATTGTTAATCATATTTTAATGACTATGAATTACTATTGTATTGAGCCATTTAAAATAAAAATACTTATTAAGGAACTAATTAATTTTTATTATATCAATAATATTATCAAGTAAATAAGCTTGATCTTGATTATATCATGATAGTTTAAAATCTCAGCAAATAGCTCATAATTTGATAATAGTAATTAGATTTCAACTTCTGAAAATTATTATTATTTCTGTGATTTTATAAACTGTAAAAATATGTATAATTTAAAAAAATAAAGATTGTATATCAAAATCTTTAATAATAATAATTTTAATTATTATTTTTGCATAGCTTTCAAATATAAAATAACTCGATGAGTTCCAACTTTTAAAGGACTAGGTTAGTAGATGACCGGGAAAAACTAATCCCGGTTTCTGAGGTACTTTGTCGGTAGTTTATGTGTGGATATCGAATAGATAAAACACCCACAAAAGTACCTCAGAAACCAGACATAAGATGAAGATACTTCTATTTATTGAATATATAGCAGCGTATAAATTAATATTGTCATGAAGTCTTACGGACTAACTTTATGATGCAAAAGATTCAGAAGACCGAAGCAAATTCTACAATATAACAAAAAATATATAATAAAGAATCTACAACAGAGTCAAACTATAAATACGAATTAATGTAATAATTAAATAGCTGTGTAAGATAATAGTTTTGCCAAAGTGGAAATATCTGTAGACTTTGTAGAGTAATTCTATGTGGTGTTGTTGATACTAATACTAAATTTGTGTCGTCCAAAATTGTAGATAATGTAGATCTATTGGTGAAAGTAATTGCGGTGAAGAAGTAGGTAGAAAAGGTTGGGCATTAAAATCTAAACACTGAAATGTATTGTGACGACGATTGTTTCAGACTATACATTTATAATGTCACAAAAAGGCAAGAAATTAATAATGCTCAATGACTATACTTATTGGCATGCTAATAAAGCTAGTAAGAAACGAATAGAGCGCTGGAGATGTTCCTCTCATAATAGTAGAAGATGCAAGGCTAAGTTAGAATTAGATCGATTCAAACAGATTATACAGGCTAACTTGGATCATTCTCACCCACCGCCACAATATTGCCTAAATAATGGCAAATACTTTAGAATCGCTTGACGATATAGTCTTTCGTTCCGTTAAACAAACTTTACCTTATTTTTTTCGATACGGAAGACCTAGTCTAACAGCGATTACTTTTGTTTTTATTTTTTCCTTCTTATTTTGTTACTTTTAGTTATTGGCTCTTTATTTATCTTTTTCAGTTTGAAAGAGATGAAATTCATTTGTTTTTATAAATATTGTTGTTGTTTTCTTTTTTAAATAAAGGTGTTGACTAATCGAATCCTGTTAAAAAAGACGATTAACATTTTGCTTTTAAAAACACCTTTATTTATATTACTTTGTTGTTTACAAGTTTAGTTAAGTGAATAAATGTAAATAAATATTTTGGTTTCATTTTAGAGGCTTATTCATTTATCTATTTAAACAGTGATAAGGCATTTTATTTTTATTAATATTTTTTCTCTTTGTGTTGGATTGACCCCGATGTAAAGTTTCTTAAAAATATTAGAAATGAGTTTCGAAATCTAGAAAATACCAAGTAAGAGAATAAGAGTCCAGCACCTCCTCCTGCCTTGGGAGGAGAAGGAGTCATTCCATTCGCTTAGGGTAGTTATTTAATAATTTCCCATCTCTAAAGAAAAGAAAAAAATAAAAAGCTATTTGTAAGGAAAATAACCTTTAGGGTTCCGTAGCCATATGGCAAAAAACGGAACCCTTTTTAATGGTCGGAACCCTCGGTGCGCGAGTCCGACTCGCACTTGGCCGGTTTTTTTCATTCTCACATACTTCATTTTTCCTTACATCTTTGTGATATTAGTATACGTATCGCAAGAGACCGTGAACGTCTGGTTTATTTTTTTCGCTGACTCCTTCTGTCAGCGGAGACGGACGGCTCGCGTCTGTAGGTACTATCCTAATGACGTGATGTGCATCTAAAGTCAACACAAAGATCATTAGAGAATGACGAGAAAGAAGAGGTGCATTAATTAGGTATTTTGTTCTATTGAGGTTATATGCATACATATTATGACACACTTTGAACCGTAAGTTGACTAATATTTGCTCCATTTCAGAATATAAGATAATAACGTCTCAAAAAGGCAGTCCCTTACTTCTACTAGATGGGTATACTTATTATCGTGAACCGAGGTGTCAGAAATTCGGCGTTCGTTGGAGATGTTCCTCTATGAAGAGTAAAAGCTGTAAAGCATCTTTGTTATTGGACTTTGACAACGCAATCATAAAAGAAAAATGTGACCTAAACCATACGCATTCACCAAATATGTATTGTTCGTCTGGACAATTTTTTAGAGTCCGTTGAAATATATTATCTATATCCATTCCCGATTACTTTATTTTTTTAATTTAAAAACTTTCAAAACTGTCTGATGATTTTGAATCTGTTTTTTTTCTAAATGTCACAAATTCTTATTTTAAATAATAGGTAGATGTAATTATTGAAAAATGGATTTAATATGCTTAAGTACCTACAGGTAGATCGCTTTTTTTTTGTTTTGTTTTCTGCTGAATCGTCTAAAATTTCTACATGAACGGATAGAGGATAATTAATATAAATATTTGATGTTTTTATGTAGTTTTATTTTTATAACCGTACTAGGTCTTTACCGCGGTTTCACCCGCGTCCAGAAAACAACTACTAAATGCACCTAGACAAAAAGTAGCCTATAACCGCCTTTTGGTTCAACGGTTTTACCGTAAAAGCGTACAGGCGCGGTCGCAGCCAAATATTTACTTAATCATTATTTCTATGTCTTGATAGCATAATATTATGAGTATGCTAATTACTGATACCAAGTTATTTAGAATTCATCCGAAAGACTTTTAACCCAAACTATCATGTTTTGCATTTTACATATTTGCGGATTTTCTATGTAGATTATTTTTTCCAGAATACACGATGGTGAAATCCCAGCAAGGAACCAACTTGATCATGTATAAGAACTACCATTATTGTCACTTACGGCGTTCCGAGACAAAGAAACTTAATCATTGGCGTTGTTCATCCCATACTAGCAAGAACTGTAAGGCTAAATTAGTGATAAATGATAAGAAACAAATTGTTTCGGCGACTGATGAGCACAGTCACCCACCGGTACAGTGGTGTTTAATCAATGGAGCTTATGTAAGGGTTGGGTAATGTAGCAATTAATTATTTTTAAAACCTAATAACAATCCATCTTAGACTCTAGTTAAATGTCTGCTTACATTTTATTAAACAATTCATCCGATTTTGATGCGTGATCAAAGGGCTGGCATATATTTCGGTCAAAGAATTGCCATCCAACGTCGCAGGCATGCCTAATTTTATTAGTAAAATTTATTATTCTTATGTTTTTTTTATTGTAAATATTGTAACTTAATATTTATATCTTAACATAAACATTAATATAAAAGTAATTTCTGCAACATGTTTTTAATATTTCACCTATCGGAATTAATCCGAAGTCTGATTGACTTTGTTGACTAAGAGTTATACATAATATTATATATTACATCATGGTAGACTTTACTTGACTTTTGAGCGGCTACTGGACATGACGGCCTGGGTTAAATTCCCTGGTCAGGCAGTTTTCCATCGGGCATTTTGCATTGCATCATTGCATCGGGCATTGCATTCAGCAACTTGGGGACCGATAGTGTACCCTGTTGTCAGTATAAAAAACTCGCTCCCTTGTCCATGGGATTTGAAGATAACCACAAAATGTGTATGGGCTGGCTTCATCAGGTAAAACATAATTCACTGTAATCCCGAAAAGCTTAGAGCATTTATTCATCAAAATAAAAATATTAATGATTTATAATTAGCAAACTTGGACAGTTTCTATTATTTAGATATTATCTTAAATTATTTTTTGGTACTCAGTCATGTAGAAATTCATTAACTGAGTACATACTTTTAGGGGTAACAGTGAATTAAATTACACATAGTATAGATATATTTTAATTCGCCTAACCATTTCAGGATTCGAATTTCTACTGACAAATAAGGGCCGGACCATACTGCTGTTTCGGGATTACAAATTCTATCATCTCAGACGTAATGGAAGGCTAGGCTACGACTTCTGGCGGTGTACTTCAAACAAGAGTAAACATTGCAAGTCCATGGTCGTGTTGGACCGGTACAAAAGATTAGTGTCTTTTAACCATGAACATACACATCCACCACCATTTTATTAGGGTTAACTAGAGATGTGATAGATTTCGACCAATAATTTTATTCCATAAGATTAGCTGTGCTTTAGAAATAGAGCAATTAAATCCTATTGGTGGAAATTTAATACATCCACAGCTTTGCAGCTTAATACATCTCTAGTGGAACCCCAGCCTTATAGTACTCCTTCATCTTTTTTTTTTCGGATGGGCTTCTTCTTCTTCTTTCTGACTAAAACCCATCCATGTTCTTTCCTTCAGCCTTTCGTATTCCGGGGGCGCGATATCTCTTTCGAGCGTCCCGCAATCCAGTAGGTACTCCTTCATCTGGGGGCACGTTAAGTCGTTGTCCCCGAAGACTACCTCGATAGCAGTCGTTGTTAAAATTCCATATCAGAGGCCATCAGGTGGATTTGATAAAACTCTCGACACTGTGGCTTAGGTTACCTGCAGCCCCCCAATTACGTAAGCCAATATCTTTCAGTTGCAATACCTTTCATTTTAACAGTTCAATAATATACATTGCTTAATTGAAAGAATCAATGAGATAATGTCCAAAAATATTCAGTAAAAGTAATTAAGTAGGTATGTAAAACTCCTTTTGATGGGTATGTCAATCGGATACCCGTTTTTTGCGTAATTAGCTCACACCATCTGAAGTCAAAGGTTCCTAAGTTGTGATAAATATATATTTTTGTGGTTAAATAACAACTGTCCTGATCGTTTGATCAGGTTTAAGCTGTGCTTGCCGCGGTCAATCCAAGGATGGGTGACGTGATACTTGACAAATGTATCAAGATTTGTCACTGCCTTGCAGAGCGCGTTAAATAGACTAATCGGGAATTCTGTTCAGCTATATTCGAAGTTACCTCTGTTCTTTAGTAACCGTTGATTTTTATTTAATTTTATTTTATTTGTTATTCAAGACCGAAGTGGGTATTCAACGTATTTATAAAAAAGGGCCGATTTTTCAATGTTTAGTTTTAACTAAAAATAATTATGATATATATTATGTGCTTTAAAAAATCTGTCAAACTGCCGTATTTTTAGTCAAATAAAAGTAATCTGACTATTAAAAATCGGCATTGATGATGATTATTTTACTAGAATGACTGGCGTGCTGTTTGAATGCTACTAAGTGCGACAGACCTGCATGCAATTCTTGGTGCGATTCCCAGATAATGCTATTGGATTGAGAATTTAGTAGATTACCTGAATTCATAAAAAAATAGGTAGTTACCTACTTAAACTGCATAGATGTGCTTTGTGCGAACAGTGTGTTTTTTTCTTCATACTGTAATACTATTTTTATTGGATAGCAAATCATATTTTTGCGAAGTTTTCTTCAATGTTCTGTTGTGTTTGTACATGCCTTATTTACTTACATTTATCCATATTACATTAGAAGCAGTACGTACTTTTTTGTTATCCTTTAGCATTTACCAACCATTCAAGCAAATAAATGATTATATTCTAAATTTGTATAAAATTATTCTCAAAGAATATTCATTTTATTAATAAATATATTAATTGAATGCTATTTTTTTCTATCACAATGCAAAATATTAATTAAGATCTAATCGTCACAGCAAACATACATATTTTACGAGGATAAAATTAAATAATAAAAAAAAACATTTTCTTCATTTTACTAAATATTTTTTTTCCCGATTTCAGAATACCGATTTGTAGATACACCTTCGGGGAAGCAGTTATTATTGTACAACGGTTACAATTTTGGTCATTATCGGTCCACGAAGAAGGGTACAAACCATTGGAGATGCCCTGCCCACAACAGAAAGAAATGCAAGGCGAGGATAATACTAGACCATACTGATAGCATTGTGTTTGTGCATAGTCAACATAGCCATGATCCACCAGAACATTTTATTTTAAACGGGAAATATGTAAAATTTCAAGGAAAATAAAAATGGTTCCAACCAACAAATTAATCTCCAGCGTAATCATAACGTATTATTGTAATATATTTTAATTAGTTTATCTAAGAAAATTGTATAATTTATTTATTGTTTTATGTTTTAAACTATAATTAAATGTTGTTATTATACACTGTGTGTGTTGTGTATATCCCATGAGTTAATTCAGTAATCTATGTCCGTACCAAATTTCGTCCAAATCCATTCAGTATTTTTTGCGTGAGTAACAAACATACATACATACGTCCTCACAAACTGTCGCATTAAATACGTATTAGTAGGATGTCACAACCGAACTACTCCCCCATTTTCAATATTTTTAGTTAAGACCAGCATCCTAACTACGTTATTTGGGAGCACGGCTGTGTCCCCGCCAAGTCGAGCGCGAAGCAACACTATCCTTTTCTGGAACCATTTCACCGCATTTTCAGGCCCCTATTTGAGAACCTCTCGCTCTACTCCAAAAACAGTTAATTTTACAGAAAAATGCAAAAGGCATCTTTTGTAGATAATTTCACGACAAACAATTTCTTAATGACCTGTATTAACCTCCGAGCAATAGGTCGCGAGATATTTGTAAAAAAACTGATTTCCGCGACCTTTTGACCTTGATAACTTTTTTAAGCCGGCACGATATTAAAGTCGATTTTTCACATCTTCATGACAAAGCCGTAATAAAGGTGTGTACAAAAATTCAGCTCTCTAGGAATTTTTCCGCAGATAAATCTTAAATGACTGGACTATTACTAAACTGTTTATTTTGTTTGACATAAAATGTGTCTCTCTACGATAAGTATATGTTGCAAATGTTTATTGAGTACCTTCGTTAAATAAATATGATCAAAAATTTATTGACTCTTGATTCTGATTGATTGATTGAAATTTTACAAATAAATTAGCTTTCCGCTAGCGGCTTCATCTGCGTGGGTTATACGAATTCAAATTTACGAAAACAATCACAGAGTTTCAAATAAACTTTGCCCCCCTTAAGGGTAGAATTTCGAAAAATCCTTTCTTATTGGATGTCCACGTCATACAGAAAACACACCCTCCAAGTTTCAGGTCTCTACGATGGGCGGTGGTGCGGTTGATAGCGATAGGTTTAGGTAGCACATACCGACGTAAAAGTGTAAATTATAAATTGCGTGAAGCTCAAAGCAAATGGCTATTACTTATGTTGGTATTAATAATAGAATAATGTCTTTTTACAATACAGAGTTATTATAATATATTATGTTCTCTTTCAGAAGGCAGGAGTTTGTATGTTTTAGAAAGGGATGGATATGTGTACTACTGCAAGAAGCGCAGTGGTCCGCGCGTGCGCTGGTACTGTAAGCAGAGGACCTACACTAAATGTGCTGTCAGTTTGATCACCGTTGATAACGTCACCATTGTTCAAAATGGTAATCATAACCATTTTTAACCGACACCTCAAAAACGTAAAACGGGTATTCAATTGACATGCCTTTCCCAAAGAAGTAAATGTTTTTCTCCATTTATAAATGTAATACAGAAACAAATATTTCCTACATAATTATTAAGGTTAATCTTATTGATAGTTTTAAACAAAATGTATATCATTAAACTGTCGAATTGCGATTGAAATTGAAAAGAACTTTAGTTTATTGAACTCTTTATAATTTTAAGTTTTTTTATGATGACGTCATTGATCAAGGTTATACAATGTGCCTATAATTGTAAATAAAATTAATTAGCCATATTAAAATTGTAGAATTAAGATATGCAGACATGAAATGATTATTTTATTTGCTCTTATTATTATTAAATGACTTATTATTTTAATAAAAAAAGGAGTTTTTGTATACGGAAAATATAAGAATAAAGTATCTAATATTATAGAGTCATTTATTTTATTTATATGTAAAAAAAAAGTCGCCCTTTTTGTTAAGTTTTATAAAATTTTCTTACTGGATAGATCTGGTGGTAAGATAGATTTTAAGCCATTTTATTTGTTGTGAATAGTCGAATCGATGTCTAGACCAATAATTGAGTATCGTTCTAGATTAATGGTCTCTTTAGCCTAGCCCGTATGCCGTATTTTTGAATATAAAATCATCCAATTCTCTGGTTTCTTGGTTCCAAATTTTGTCTATGGACGTAACAGTGGGCGAAAAAAAAATCCTCAAAAATTACCCATCATAATCCTAGCCTTTTGCTCAACTAAGTTGACTGTCCTTCTAGTAAGTTACTTCTACTTGTACGTTAATCGATCTACTCAGCCTATCGTAGCCCACAACTGGCCCCAGCGAACTACATACATACTGTTTAGAGTTATTAGACTAATTAATTTTACTCTTTTCAGAGTACAAGCTGATCCCACTGCCGACTGGAAGCTACCTACTAAGTATTGGAGAACACACTTACTCAGCAAATAGGGTGAATTTGACAGGTCATTGCACCTGGTATTGTTCTAAGAGGGTCAGTAAAAAGTGCAATGTTCGCGTCAAAATGATCAATAGGCGAGTAGTAAGCTTCCAGGGAGAACATTCACACCAGCCTACTGGTGTAAACCTACTTAAAAAAGTCGAAGTTATAGACTTCAACAATTGTGAGTATAAGACACAGTCTTTTAGGAAGTCGTTTTAGTATTTGCATTTGTTTAACGAATTTAATTTTATGGACATCGATTTATTTATCAAAGTTTCGAAAGTTTCGATTGTTATCAAATTTAAGTTTTCTTTAGCGATTTTCTAAATGAAAATAATTTTATAATGTATCATTAAAATTTGTTTCGATTGATTTAAGATGTGATTTACTACATGTACGATCACGTGCTGTGTAGGCTGAGGCGTTTTTGAGCAAAACACGACTATTTGTACCTACGATATAGGTTTTTTGCAGTAGTCAAGTCACTAAAATTTATAAAAATCTAATTGTATAAGAAACATTTACATTGAACGCCATTGTCATTGTAATGTACCTGTAGAGGCATTTATTAGTAATTAAAATACAAAGTTATTATTTAATCCTACTAGTCTTGAATTAAGTTGCATTTTTATTTAGATTTATTTTTACATAATTAATTATTTAGATTTATTTGAGTTATTATTTTGACATACGTAGACTTTTATCATATTCTTTACGACTGCTTTGATTTTTTGTCCGTTTGTAAAATCATAATAATTAAAATAAATGGTTTAATTATATTAATGTTTAATTATTTCGAAATATTTTTTCTTATCCAAAATATAATTTGAACGTTCAACAACTGCTAAGTTTTATTTTCAAAGTAAATTGCCAATTAAATAAATAAAAAAATAAATAATGTATTTTATTTTACTTATTCCAGGAATTCAATACATAAAATCAAGACTCGGTAAAGACCTCGTTCTGTTAAATGACTTTACTTACTCTTTCGTGAGAAACTGTGAGGCGAAGAACACAGTACATTGGCGTTGTTCGTCCTTCACCAGTAAGAGCTGTCGAGTTCGTCTCGCTGTCGAAACGAATGCCAATGGCGAAATAATGGTGGAAGTTAGGGGAAAACATACCCATGAACCTCCCAAATTTGTAGTCTGTAACGGAACTCATATACGTATTGCTTAAAAAAAAATTATATGTATATATATTTTTTTTTAATTTATTAACCGTCTTCAAAAAGGAGGAGGTTCTCAATTCGATTGATATTTTTTATGTATGTACACCGATTACGCTGAGATTTATGATCCGATTTAGGTGCGTGATTCTTCTTTAGTTTCATGCGGAATAGTTCCCATTTGTCCCATAATAAATTGACATAGTTTGGCCCAGTAGTTTTTATTTTATGTCATTTTTTTTACATTTTTGTTTACGTGGACGATGTATTCTTTTAATTTATTTATTGAACAATAATTAATGTACAAGATTAATAGCAAACTGAAGTACAAAATAACTGTTTATTTCCAAAGAAATCTATTCAAGCAGATAGAAGTTTTCAGTTCATCAATTAGTCTTATATCTGCATATACTATAAGAAAATGATTAACTTGTTTTTTCGGCGATCAGCATAATTATAAATTTCTAGATTTTTCCTGTTCCTGTTACAAAAAGACATACACCTCCTACATGTTACCGTACTTTATTATGCAGGTTTTTTATAATAATGGCATTAATAAATGCCAGCTGTGTAATTTTTATTGATTTTTTATTAAATATTTTAATATCGACGTAATTTTTTTTATTTCTTCCCATCACTAGTTGACATACAAATCAAACTCTCTTTCGACATCAGATAGGTGGAACAGATGTCATAAATATTTTCTACTATAGTATAATTTACTATAGATGAAAATAGATGAAAATTTACTATAGATGAAAATATTTATGATACACGAGGATGTTATACTTTGCACTTTGCTACTGGTGTAACACATACAAGTCTAGAATGCAAGCTGACAGGCCTTTGAGGAGGTGGTACTATTCTAACCGAAAGGTGGAACACTGCAAAGGTAGATTGAAGACCATTGAGAAAATTGTTGCACTATTTGGAGATCACAACCATTAAGTGAAATTTGAATAGTAGTTCCGACATACTCAGCTGCACAAGAAGGAGGGTAAAAGTTTTCACAGTGTAATCAATGTAAGGACGTTACTAGTTGAAAAAAAAGGAATTAAAATAAGTATTATAAGCTTAAGTTTTATTCGTTTAGTTTTTAATAAATCAATTTAATTATACATTGCGAATGTGAGTTATTGCGTCATGTCAAATAAATATGTGCAGCTATATTCAGTCATTAAAACATGCAACATAGGAATTTCATACATTCGATTTTTTCAATACTCGTAGTATATCACATTTCACGTCTCTTGTTTCTAAAAGTAACATACAATAATAAAACATTGACCTCCAGTGGTACGATGGTAATCTTTCCTTTCACCTTCTTCAAAATAGGTTTCACCAGCCATGGGTTTTGACAAACTGTAGCTGTTTCTGAAATAACTACTTTTCATACCCGGGAAAAAAACCATGTCCTGTTCTAGGTTTCAGTTTCAGTTCATACCAAATTTCATCCAAATCAGTTCAGCCGTTTTATTGTGAAAGCGTAACGGACAGACAAATCGTATTATAATAGCAAGTAAGAATAATATTATGTTTTTGTAATTATTTGCATATTATGTACATACTTACAGATACAGTTGAGTTCGTGCGATCATCTCGAGGAAACTACATGCTTCGTTACGGTGGTCATCTGTTCTGGTCTGACGCGCCGGGAAATACATTTGAGGGACAGAGACGGCGATGGTACTGCTCTAAAAAGAGGAGCAGACAATGTCCGTGCAGTGTTAGGACTTACGATCAACTTGTTATAGGATTTTATGGTGATCATACGCATTGAATATTGTTTAGAGAATTATCCGGAGCGTCGCTCATTTCCGAGCTTGACCGACGCACTACCATGCATCTAGATTATAAATAAATTATATTATGTTGATTCTGCTATGATATGTGATATTAATAAAAAAAACTGTCATTATTTTATTGTTCAATAAATTAAGGCACTGGTACTATAACTTTATTAATAGAGATGAATGAAGAATGCTATATTTTTTGACATGTAAATTTCATACGTACTTTATTTTTAATTTTTAACCCCCGACGAAAAAAGACCGGTGTCATAAGTTTGACGTCGATGTCTGTCTGTGGCATCGTAGCCCTCAAACGGATGGACCGATTTCGATGCGGTTTTTTTCATTTGAAAGTCAGTTTCTTTGCGGTGGTTCTTAGCTATGTTTGGTTAATATCGTCCCAGCAGTGTAAGAGTATCAGCTTTTTTTCAAAATGATTGAAGGCATTTTTGCGTAGGGTTTTTTTAAATTTTAAATTTAATACTTGTTGGTATTTGTACTAGTTACTTAGCCTTTATTATGGTGGTACTAGTTACTCGGATGAAAGATTCACTTAAAAATCTATACCTAATAAATATTATTTTTAAATTACAGTATTCTTCGTAACATCAAGAGGAAAACAAGGGATGATATACAAAAATGAGAAGTATTACCAGCAGACAGAGGCTTTTGGTATTAGATGGAGATGTACTAAAAGAGGGTGCAAGGCCTATTACTTTGAAACTGATGGAGTACTAACGAGGAAACAAGAGGAACATTCTCATCCATCAAAGTATTGTTAATGCTGAAGAAAATACTGTTATTGTGTCATTTCTGTGTGCTGTATAGGTGAGTGAACTTCTATAGTGATGTTGATCGTTATTTTTGAGTACAGTGGGCCTAGCACAAACGCTCTAATATAAATGATCGTCAGTGTAAGCGATTTTCTTTTTTTTTTATTGAGATGGGAATGCTCTTGACTATAGGTGATAAAGTCGACAATGGAGCGAGCTTACTAAGAAGAAGTCTGTTCACTCTAACTTTGAAGAGATTGAGGTTTGGTTTGGGAACACAGACGCAAGTAGAGAGTTCCTTTGCTGTGTATTATAAAAGGTGTTTGGAATCGCTTAGTGCGAATAGAAACAAGATAGGGATGGTAAATTGCAGTGCGTCTAGATTACCGATGGAATGAATCATACTTAATAGGAGCGGAGCACCACTATTCCACGCAGACGAAGTCGCCGGCAGAAGCTAGTAAATAAATATTCATATTTTTGGATACATTGTTTTTTTTTTAATATTTTGAACAACTCTTTTGCTTTAGGATAGTTGTATTTTTTATTTGAAAACCGCTTACATTAACGTTACGATTACATTACTTTGTTCGTGCTTGGTCCACTTAACGCTCAAAATAATTGGAATCATCTGAAGACAGGCTTTAAAGGCTTCAGGCTTTTTAGACTTTAGGACGAGTGATATTGTGTGAAATTATATTCCACTAGCTTTTTCTCAGCTACCTGGCGTAGCTTTAACTCAAGTTTCTATCTATTTCCGTACCAAATTTCATCTGAATAGGTTCAATCACTTTACCGTGAAAGCGTAAGAGAGATAGACAGAACTACTTTTGTATATTAGTGAGGGTATTGCTTTTGATTTAAATATCAGCCTAATAAATTAATCAGTCGATTCTATTGATTTTGAACGTACTGTAAAAGATAAATTTAAAAGTCTATTTAAAAAAATACGGTTAAATAATCTTGTCAAATGTACACCTTGCCTTGTGGAAAGTTTTTATTTTGACAAATATATAATAAACGTTAGTCATTTTGCAAAAAAAAAACAATAATGGAGCGGAAATAAAAATATAAGTTTTTTTAATACATTCATTTAATTTTTCATTAATTAAATTATAATAGGTAGGTATTTTTATGAGTATGTTGTTGAAATAAAATATTATTGGTTGAAACTTGTTTTTTTTTGTAGTTCCAATATGTACAGTTATGGACCGCTCGGTAATCGATTTATGGATTTCCATCCAATTATTAAAAATAATAAAGGAGAAGTCATATATTTTCTTTAATTCCAGGTCAAATTATTTACACAACTAGAGGCCATAAGATATTACTGCTAAACGGATTCACGTATAATAGAAATTGTGTGAATAAACACAAAATTAGATGGAGATGCTCTCTTAGGTCCTGTTCAGCCAGGGTTCATACCATTGAAGGTAATATAGTCCTGGCTATTGAAGACCACAACCATCCTCCGAGAGACATCAACAAACTGGTATCTCTAGAAACTGTTACTTGTGATTTTTATTAGTTTAATTTTCGTACCAAATTGTTTTTGTTTGTATAATAAATACATAATATATTTTGTTCATAAATACTTACTTTTTAATTTGTTATTGTTTAATTCTTACTTCTCACTTAACTTAGTGAGATTGTTTTGGAGATTAAAATCTGAAGACTTTTTAGGTCTGCAGTTAATGTAATATAAGTAATGCGTGCATGCGTTGCGTGTCGCAGGTTCGATTTCCGCACGGAACAATTAAAAATTGTGCTGTTGTTTGTACATCTGTAATGTTTGTAAATGCACCCATGATACAAGAGAAATTCATTACCTGGGGTTTTTTTTAAATAAAAAAACCTAATTTATTGGTCGTATTCCTTTATTAGATAAAATAGTTTTAAACAAGGTTCTTAATTATTTATTAATTCAAAGAAATGCTTATTATTACAGGTTTACCGCTCACTCCATATTTCTTTACAAGCAGTCGAGGGAAAAGTATGCTAATGATTGGGGGCATAAAATACAGAATTAATAAAATCTGTTCCGACAAAGTAAGATGGCGGTGCGCGACACACGAACGTTACGGTTGTCCATCAAGACTACACACTGTGGATAACGATGTCGTATTTTTCATTGATACTCATAAACATTGTTAAAAAAACAACACTCAAAATATAATTAAACTTAATTATGCATTACACAAAAAAAACCTAAATTGTACCTTACCTTAAACCTAAGCTTTTAACTTTTATCTAACATCAAAGCGAAATGTAAAAGCACAATATAAAAAATATTTTTGTCTATAGTAAATTAAAAAAAAATACAACATACCTAGGTACCTACTTATTGAGGAGTAAGTGTGATTAATAACTGCTGACTAAATGTATACCTACTGTGAGATTTTATATGAGGATTGTTTGTTTTAATAAAATACAAAAGTTCAATAAAATAATATATTTTTTTCAATTATTCTTAAATGCATATTAAATGCAAACATTCAGAACTCTAACAAAAAAGAAAGTGACCTTGAGAAACCTACATTTGAATGAAAACTGAAAGAAAGGATTTTAAAGTACTTAGGAAGTTTATCTAATGTCAAATAAATACAATGCAATGTAACTTTTGCATCTACGTACTTTTCACGGCAAGGTAACGATTTCATCTTTATTTTTGTGTAAAATCATTATTATCATCATCAGCCTATTCTCATACAGAGAAGGCATATTGAGCATTGATCACCACACTTGCTCAAGGTGGATTGGTGAATTCAGTCTTTTTAAGTACAGGTTTCCTCACGATGTTTTCCTTCACCGTTAGTCAGTGACGTCTAAGATATCTACATAAAATTACATGACTTCAGAAAAGTCACATTGGTACTTGCCAGGTTTCGTACTAGCACACTCGTACAGAGAGAGAGAGAGTACTCGTCGAGAGACAGGTGCCTTAACCACTGATCCACCACGACGTCAATCATTATTATGTTTTACCTTGTTCACAATTTTATTATTAACAACTAAAAATAACATTGTCACTTTCAGATATTCACCCGGTATTCTTCACCAATAATAAAGGCTCCAGAATTCTTGTGATAGGCGGGAATAGATATCGCAGGAATGGTACAGGAGAAGCCTCCAAGATGCGCTGGAGATGCACTAGTCATGCAAAGTACGGATGCAAGGCAGTCGTCCATACCATCAACGATGAAATAGTATATTTCTTAGACTATCATACTACAAGTTATGATGACGAATTTTATAAAAATAACGGTTTTAACATTGCATAAACAAAAAAATCTTGAGTAAGAACTTTTTTAAATACGAAATATCCTTTACTTCCAAAAAAATATTATTAGTGTAGTAGAGCACAGTACTAAATACCCCTTTTTAATAGGCTACATTAATAAATATAGGTATTAAAACCAACGGCGTTTTTTGGATTATTAGTTTGACGAAATTAATAGATTAAAAATGGAAAGTTTTATGAAATAAAAATATATTAGGTGAAGAAAGAAAAATATTTACTAAGGACACAACAAAAATATTAAACATTTTTTTAAGAAGATAATAAAAATTAGTTTAAACCGTTTAGTAAAATAAAAAGATACCTAAATATTATTTAAGAGTGATCCTAAATAGACATTAATAGTAGACAATTCGTGTAATACTTTTTTAAAGTATTTTTGCTTAGTAAATATAGAATTAAGTCATTTACACTATAGATCTCTTATTGTCTGCATATTTTGCATCTCACTCTGTGAGGTTATTTGTATTTGATAGATAAAAATAATTTAAACCAGTCATTAAGTTTATTGTACAATATTAATAAATGTTATGTATAAAGGCTCTTTTCTTTGTATTTTTTTATATAAAAAAAACATTATGATATTATTATTTTTGTATAAATAGATACAATTAAGGTATGGAGTGGACGTAGTTAGCCTAAGTGTTATTATAAAATTTAAAACTATATATATTTTTAATTTATTCAGCAATTTTAAAATCTCGTTAAACAAAGCTCATGCTCGAATACTCAAACGTCACTAGATTTTGCTTGAATATTTAAAACATACCTTAACTCGTACCTACCTAAAAATATTTTTAAGTCGCTACATACATGACAAAGGTCGCATAAGATTTAAACGCTATTTAAAATTGATAAAGTATTGTATGTTAAACTGACAGTTTTGGTTCAGATTATTTTACCTTGTTATATGTTTTGAGTTAAATCGATCTCAAAAAATAACAAAAGTAACATGTTCGAGGAATCTGCAGGATGAAAAAAATTATAAGTACCATTTGCAATTGATTATTTTTCTAGGCTCTATCACTAAGTTCTTAAGATTTAATTTTGTAACGCAGCTAATTTTATTTTTCAGGTATTCTTCTCTTACGGTCTCAAAAGGGAAAGCCATTGATTGGCATAGGGAGATACACTTATTATATGAAAGCTTCACATAAGGAGAAGATTAGATGGGTTTGTTCCACACACCATAACAGAGGCTGTGGGGCTTCCATCTACACTGTCAACGGGACAGTTGTTAAGATGATCAACGAACATATTCATTAATTTATATTATTATGTATTAATTGACATATGTTTTCTGTATTTATTCTTTGCGGTCTTTTGCAAAAATAATAATTATGGAATTGATATAACCTAAACTTTATTAAAAAAAATTATTTATTTCCAAGTTTTGCTAGGGATATTTTTTTGAATGAATATTTTATGATTTCTTAAAATAAGAAAACTTAGGTATTATAATAATTGGGTATTTTTTTTTTATAATTGGCCTGGAGAAGAAATATTTATGGTTTTCTAAGTCAAAGTTTTTTTTTATTATACGAGTAGCTATTATTCAATTAATGTCGTAGATATTCTAATTGACACCGATAAAACTAGTATTAATAATTGCCATATTTTTAAAACGGACTTTCTTTATGTAGGTATGTAGGTAGTGTTTTCAATCGTGTTTTTATTTTATCTCTTCTATGTGTTTTAGAAAATGTTTTTTATTTTTATCTTTTTAGTCTCTTAATGTATTTACATTAAATTCATAGTTTAATGAACTCAAGATAGATAAATGTAAGTCTTGATTTTCTATTATGACGGCAGTTTGGACATAGGAATCTATTACTTTGTTTTTTATGCATTAAAAAAATGAGAATACTAACCTGAGGAAGATTATTTTAAATAAATTAAATGTAACATATTGTGGCAGATAATCACCATTAATCTTTAGTTCCTTCATATTTTTTGCAGGATCATTAACGCAAGCAAATATTGTAACATTCTCAAAGTAGTTAATAACTCCAAAAAAGGGAATGGAAGGGTTCTTAATTCGGCTGATGTTTTTATATTCTAAGTCTGGCTTGTACCCCAGCTGCGATTGATAGTGACTGATTGATTTAAATATATTTAACGGTGATTGTATTTAGGAATTAATGGTACAATGCCTAAATATTAAATCCACGGTATGAGAATCCTAGTATCTATCAAGTAGTTCTATTTTGTATTACGGACTGGACAAATCGGATTGTACATAGTTGCCGCCAGACGATTTTTCTTATAATGCAGATTAAGTTCTAATATTATTGTAATTAAAATAATATTAGAACTGATCGAAACCGATGAAGAAATTGAACTGATTCTATTTTAAGTAACTAATGATTTTTTGTATTAAACTTTTAATAAACGTCCTTTCATTTTGTAGTTTTCTTTTTTTAATGAGGTAAGTGAGTTCATTGAGACTTCCTTAAGTAAGTGTGGATTCTGCGCTAAATAGATCGTCACCTATACACGTACCGGCTGCTTTTTGGGGAATGGAAAATCGTCAAATGACTCCCGTTGCGGGCGGAGCGGGAGGGAGTGTCAGACTCTTACTGATTAAAACCCATCCATGTTCCTTCCTTTGCCCATTGTTGCCCGGGGCCGCGGTAAGTCTTTCGAACATCCACAGCCCCGGGCAACGAATATCCTGCGATACTACTGTACACATCATAATAACTACGTCATTATATCCACAGGTATGTTAGCTCAGTACGAATACTCCTCGCACGGCAACAGGGTGTTGGTTCTAAACAATATAAAGTATAGATGTAATGGTATGACAGCTGATAAAGTAAGATGGCGGTGCGCGTCGCACGAGCGGTTCCGTTGTAAAGCCAGAGTGCATACTGTCGGTGATATCATAGTACATTATGCTGATTTACATCCTAAAGTATGGACTCACCCTTATGATTATGATAAGCTTGGATGATGATTGGAATTCAGATAAAATATGAGTATGAATGAATATGAATCTTTACCAATAGGGCCGCAGAAACTGTGGTTTTTAGATTTACATTAATTAGAAAAAATGCTTGAATATATAATATAAATACTTTTAGTACAAATTATTGCAGATTTAAGTTATGTAATATTTAGATTAAAATTGTTATGTTTGGCCCAGATTCTATTTTTTAAATACAGTTTAAATTAAAAATAAAATCAACACAAACAATTCTATCGACTTTTGTATTTTTTAATGCAAATATCCTTAGGGAAATTAAATATAAATATGTTTTTAGCAGTAACTGAAAGTTTTACATTTTATACATAATATTGAATTTTAAAATGTGTTATTTTTTTATTATTTTATTATAATATAATATTGTTTTAGTGACGTTTGTGTTGTCCCGGCGCGGTAGAAATCTTATATCTCTCGGAGGCTACACATTCTGCAAGCAACATGTGTCGGGGCCAAAAGCGCGATGGGTGTGCTCCACACATAACCACAAGAAGTGTCGAGCAACTGTACACACAATCCTTAATGAAGTTGTCAGAGTTAATAATTTTCACGTGCACTAAGTTTTTTTAATGGATTCGTTTAGAAATATCTCACTTATCTATAGATAATAGATACCCGGCTTTTTAGATGCACATTTAATATACGCTGTGTTCGAGCCTATCTATTGTAGACATTTGGATGAAACGAACTATGTAATACAACTATGTAATAAACAAATAATGTACTATGGGTACATTATTTGTTTTACCTGACTAGACTGACTGACTGACAAAGATAAAATAAAGGTTTAAGATTTTAATTTTCTATGTATGTGTATGGTTTTTTGAGCTGATGCGATTTGTAAAATTGTCTTGTGTGATAATACATTTTTAATAAGCTAGCTTAAAAATGCTAGGTTAGGAAATCTGAAATGTCCTGTATTTTTTGGCGAATCGAAATTTAAGCCATGTTCTTCTTATACATAAAGTGAATAAGGCTTTCTATTAGTAAAGCTAGGCTAGCGATGACAAGGAAAAATAATTATAAAATACAATATCTTGCTGTAAATCTTATTTCAAATTGGAATAAAGAAAAAAATCTCGTTGCATTTAAATTAGTGACGAATTTAAAATTATATTTCGGACAGCTAAATGTAACAGATTTTAAATTCAGTTTTCTAAGTTAATTTTGTAAGAATATGAAATGTATCTGGAGTACCAAATTCACGGAAATGTATATTTTTTAATTTTACAAAATTAAAATAAATATGTATTTTGTTTATGAACGATTTGTATGGAGTTGAATTAATACTGAATTTTGTTTAAATTATTATTTGTGGTAGTATTCAACCAATACTACCACAAATAATAATTTAAGCAACTTTAATACTTTTATGGTAAAATTAATAGCATTTATTTACTTACCGAAAAGAAAAAAAAATGAAATGTAGTAGCTATTACACAGTATTTTGTACTTATAGATTATATTTAAATTATACTCTAAATATAGCGATATTTATGAGAAATATCTGTTTTTTGTTTAATATAAAAAATCCTTTCTTTTAATTTCATCTTAAAATCTCATTTGTACAAGTTAATACCTACTCTAGACGTCCTAAACTAAGCAGACCATGACAATTTAATTGTGTCGGATAAAGACTATCTCACTTGGTCTAATAATCGTAAGACTGCGGACCATAGAGGTTTGATTCCATGTTTTGGCAAGCTGGGTTTTATATTGTGGAATTTCACAAAGCTGCTATTGACTTATACCTGTTATCTTGCAAAATGGGATTATAACTGGCGTAGGTGTACACATGTTACACTTCAAGCATAAAATTCGGGTAAAAATGAGGCGATATATTTTGATAAATAAACATAGATTATTTTTTTATATCAGTTTTCCTCCACCTCAATAATGAAGGTTATATTTTCAGAATGTATCATGACACTATCGAAGCGTGGTAACCGCATAATTTGGGTCGGAAAGAACAGTTTTTGTTTCAAGTATTCTAGGGGAAATAAAAGCTTGTGGCGTTGTTCTACCCACTGTAATAAAGGATGCAAGGCTAGACTCCATACAATTAACCAACAAATTGTCTTTAGTATAAATGTGCATAACCATTAAGTTGATGTTTATGTTGATGTTTTTCTTAAATTATTAAAAAAATTAAATATATTTCAGTTTTTATATTCTTTCAATTGCCACTCGAATCTTTTAGATAAACTATTTATTTAATTTTCACATGACATTTTTTTTTTCTACTACCAACTTCTTTGTTTTCAATACCTACCTAGACTAGTAAATAGCATTCAAAAAATGCGTTTTTATAATTATATTTTTAAATTTTATTTTTTAAAATCAAATATTAATCTTTTTACTTTCCAGTTACCACTTCATTATCTAAGAGGGGTAAGCCGAGTTTGAACGTTAATGGGTACAAATTCTTCAAGAAATACAGCTTTGGGGAGAAGCACTGGTGGAAATGCTCTACTCACCATAACAAAGGATGCAGAGCTACTGTACTGTGCATCGGTAGCGATATTATAAACGTATCGAGGAAACATAACCACTAACACGTCACACATACTTTTTGGACAATTAAAAAAAAACTAAAATAGTTTTGGTGTTTGTTTGCTTTAGTTCTATAACAAGTTATGTAAATAAAAATTTTAACTTTATGAAAGTATAGTTTATTTAACATGGATACTATCGTATTATGCAAACTGTGTGCCTACTTCTTCTTATCGTGTGAGACGCAGGTTTACTAGTTAAACAAGCCTCTATATAGTGTCAGTGTTTTCTACGCTCGACGGCCTTTGACAAAGGACTGTGTACTTATAAAATGAGAACTGTATGTTGATAAAATCCCCATTATTTCATAAAAAAAATGTTCGTCTAGACCTTTTTGTGAAATCCGTTTTATTATCCTATTAAATTAAAATACTACAACGAATTGCGTATTTGACGTAATTGTGTGAATAAAATGCCATTTTAATATAATTGTTTAGGTTTAGGTTATAGTGTAACATTTTATTGGATTATACTGTTTTATTTTATTTTGGTGCTTTGATTTTTTTTAATATGCATAAAAGTGGTATCTAATGTTATAATAAATATTTTTACATTCACTCATTAGAGTGTATAAATATTCTGATTAGGAAAATAAAACTAAACCGTCCATGGTTAAGTGTTTTCTTTTTGGACCGATATCAGTCCAGGGACATCCGACTGGAGTTTTTGAATAGTTCACTAAATACCTTTTTGCTTTTCAGTTACCTTCTCGACGTCACTAAGAGGAAATCGAATTCTGAACTATGGGGGCTTCACGTACTTTAAGAAGAGTACTCGCAATGGCAAGGACTTGTGGAAATGTTCGACTCATCACAGCAAGAGGTGCACAGCCACTATTGTGTCCTTCGATGACGTCGTCCTAGCCGTCAAAGACGTGCATAATCATACAAAATCTCAATGCACATGTCAGTCCCATAGTCGTCATTAAATTGCTGGACAAATCAGGGAAAATTATTCTATTAAGAAATAATATGGACCGATGATGTAATATGATAATTATTTATGTGTCTATATAAACATTCTTAACAATATAAATAATAAAAAAATACTCTATAATATTAAAATATTGCGTCAAAAATTCATCCTCATCGCCGTCAACTGGGAGTGTACCCAAGAGACTGGCGGCATATGTGTCTAGGGATTGTCTTATACAATTTAACCAAAGTTCTTAATTAGTCATTTTATCAATATATCCCAAGTATCTGCACAAAGATGATCCATTAGTGATAAAGGTTTGCATTCAAACGTTTATAAAAACATAAAATATAGTGTACCTAAGTATTTGAGAAAATACAAATGAATAAGTTCACGTGACAGGTAAAAAAAAACATAAAATTTGGTAGTCCTTTAGTTAAATGTCTTAAGATTAGAAGTAATTATTTTGTGTCTATTTATCTATGAATATGTATGAAAATTGGTGTCAATAAATAAATATATAATAATAGATATTAAGATTTATGGATGTCACAGGCATATTTATTATCTAACTAATATAATTATATATTATATAAATTTAAAATAATAATTATTCCTTTGAAGAAATTTTAAATTCAGCTGACGCATTAAGTGCGGGTAGAAATTTTAAATACATTTTAAATGTTTATTTAAAATTTAAGGATTTGATTCAAGCATGTTAAATACGGTAGCTCAGGGTCCTAGATACAAGTCCCGATCGTGTCAGTAGAATTTTAAATATCTTTCAAATCTATCTGTATAGTCCGTACCAAATGATATTATGAAAAATGTAAACAAAGTCGTAAGCTATTTTGTTCTAATTCTGCCACAGAAATTAACAAAATGGCGTAAGGATGGCGCATTTATTTCAATTATTTTATTTTATTTATCAATGTGGGAAAATTAGAATAGTTAGGTTATGTTTTTGTTTTCATTTTTCGTAAAAACAATTGATAGGTTTATCTGTTTATTCGAATTGATGTGAATTTAAAATAGTCCTTAATATGTGAAATTAACTCTCGTATACGGGTATATTGCTGTAAAATTATTCTTTTACCCCAGGTAGATGTTAGAAAGCCGTAATGGTGTATAAGTATCAGTATTATCTTTGATCTCATTAATATACGTACCTATGTGAATTATTAATTTATTATCGACTTATATTAATTATTAAACGTAAACTTAATTTATTAAATTATAAAGAATCAATGTTAGAAGAAATAGACAAAAAAAAACAAAAAAAAAATTAAAAATATCTGTGCGCTAATTTTCGATTTCCTTACACTAAATGTCTGTTAGTCCGACCTTCTTACTCAGTATTCTGTAAAACATTAAATATTTTAACTAAATAAAGACATATAGCTCTACAAAGTGTATTTTCCTACGAATACCCCACTAATTTTGAAGTCGCGTAACTTCCATCAGATTTTGCGTTCCGTTGGGATAATATTATTTATTTATATATAGTTTATTGATACGGTACAATTCCAATTACATGAATCAACATAGAACAGTTTTTTTTAATTATATACTTCCACTATGATACTATTATAAACACCAGGGGCTGTATCACCACGTGTTTTTGCAATCACTATTCAAGTTTGAGAGCGTGACACGGCTACTAACGTCGTATAGCTCCGTCTCTTTTTTATAACGAAAATAATCTTGTTTTAAGTAAGGCCCCTGGTAGGTATGGGATTAATTCTCATTAAGGAGTTGAGGCCTAAGACTGCGGTTTAGGGCTCAAATCCTTAATAAGCAAAGCAAGCCGTTTGCTGATTAATTAACGAGAACCCCTTAAAAAACTAACCTCATTTAACTTATCTATTGGGTTTCGAAAGCTTTTGGGAAATGTACCAGCACGATTCGTAGTACTACTGTGAAACTAATTACTATACGGATACTAACTATTTATTATTTTTTGTAGTTACACCTAGTTACACCTTATCCAAGTCAAAATTAAACGGCAACCCTATATTGCACTACGAGGGCTACACATATTTTAGGAAGAATAAGAGAGGAACTCGAGTCACCTGGAAATGTTCGACACATCATAACAAAGGGTGTAAGTCCGCCATCGTGACTGTAGATGACCGTATTGTTTCCATCAAATGTAGCCATAACCATGAAAGGAAAGGTGAAAAGGTATGGCTAAAAGTTACATAAAAACCCAGAATCGACAGCATTTATTTACTTATGCTAAGACGGTTTACAAACGAATTACATTAACAAATAGAAACTAAACGTAAATCATATAAAATAAAAATCAATAGATAAAACAAAACGCAAAAAATATGAAAAATAAAAATTTACAAATAAAACGTAAACTTAGAATTTAAATTACAATGAATACTTATCAAACTATTCTGGTTTCGCAAAAGCTAGTTTTTTTTATACAGGAAACAATGGAACCCCATAGTTTTTGGGGTATATAATATATTCTTTTTTGGGGTTCCGAAGTCGACATGGGTTCCTCCTTATAGTATCGCATAGCTCAGAGGATCTTGGTACTAGAAAGGTGAAATTTAATATAGATATCTTTACTGATCACGCCGACCAAGGGGTAGAATAAAATAATGAAACATATTTTTGAGGGTAGTTTCCAAACACGTAAAGTGGGGATGTTTTTTTTTTCTCTCGCGTATCCCTTCGTGTGAGTTATCGTTAGATAGGTCTTTCAAAAATATTATGGGTGTATGAAGACCATTTTTGTCCGATACGATCATCCCCCTCTAACTTTTGAATGACTGTCCCTAGAAATGTGAAAAAATTCACACACGTAGCACATGTAATGAACTTACAAGGAAAACTATCACGGCTAAGTAGGCAGGCCTAACCTGTTACAGAGTTACTTGTCTACTAACTAAGAACGTGGCCTGTCACGCACTTAGCCATTTTTACAATAAGCCCTCTTAGAACGCATATGAGAAGTTATTGTTGACTCTGGGTTTTTTTAGCCATCGCCTTTGATAATAAATAAATAAGATAATTGAGGTGTTTTTTTTCTTCCTTTTTTGTATTTTATATTTATAGTTTTAGCATATATATAATGTTTAGCCGTCGCCTTTGAAAATGAATAAATAAGGTAATTGAGGTGTTTTATTTTCTTCCTTTTTTGTATTTTATAATAGTTGTAGCATATATAATGTAGTAGTAGTAGTAGTTTTAAGCCTTAAGTAGTCTCAAGCCTTAGGTAGTTTTAAGCCTTAACTAGTTTTTCCCTAATAAAATATTATTATTCTTAAATAAAAAAAATAAAAATAAATAGTTGTCTTGTAGGAATATTTTCAATAAAGCAAGTATCTTTTGTGTAATATTGCAGTTTTATTTTACTAAGAAATGAAATGCAGCCGGCTCAATGATAGGTCGACACTTATTAGCTTTGATTGAAATATCTTTCATATAAATTGCTCCCCAAAATTCAAAAAATATTTATTCAAACTAGGCTGAAAAACAGCACTTTATGAACGTCAACAAAAGACAGCCCGCAAAACTTCCCCCCTTCACCATTTCCTATGTGTTATTGCTGGGAAGGAAAAGAGGCGCAACAAACTCCCCAGCAACACATGTTTGTCTATTAGGTTTTAAGAACCAGCGTTATACATTATTAATTTTCCACGATTCGTATAATCTAGGAGTCTTCAAGGTTAGAGTGAATAGGGACTATTTGAGCTTGCGTGAACCATCCTCGGCTGCAACGTCACTCAACATCAGGTGAGGTGTTACCAAACGCACTCAAATCTTCTATACTTATAATAAATCTGTAGAGAGGTCAATTCTGTACATGAAATATATTTCCAAAATAACTATCAGGGGGTGATTAGGGATCAATACTGATACCAAAAATGCAATCAGTAAAATTTTTGTCTGTCTGTCTGTCTGTCCGTCTGTCTGTCTGTCTGTCTGTCTGTATAAACTCTATAGAAACAAAAACTACTCGACGGATTTTAACGAAACTTGGTACAATTATTTGTCATACTCCTGAGCTGGTTATAGTATACTTTTCATCACGCTACAAACAATAGGAGCAGAGCAGTGAAGGGAAATGTAGTCATTTTGTTTAAACGCGCTAATCTCTGGAACCACTGGTCCGATTTGAAAAATTCTTTCAGTGTTAGATAGTCCATTTATCGAGGAAGGCTATAGGCTATATATCATCACGCTAAGACCAATAGGAGCGGAGCAACACTATTCCACGCGGACGAAGTCGCTGGCAGAAGCTAGTTCATAATAATAATAAAAACAAAATGCGGGTGTCCTGCTCAAACCGGGGATCGTCTTTGGGTGCATTTCTATATTGCATAAAGGGACAATCGCCGGTCATGTGTCACCATCACATTTCATTAAAATTGTCTCAAAAGGCGTGTTGGCTTCGGCCCCACGTTCTCCCAAAGGTCCGGGACTCTGTAGTCCCGTGCATGGCAGAGACATACAAAAAAATATACAACAAACATAAGGTGCTCACAAACACAGTGAGATTGAAGATATAGTATCACCTTTCGGCTACAGTCCTAAAAATCTCACTGATTTAATTCAGCCAGTCTTTAAATAGCTTTGACTTTTATTTCAGAATATACCTTCACCGAGTCTAGAAAAGGGAAGTCGCTAATCCGCTCAGGGGAATACACTTTCTGCATTCAAGCCAAACGGGGCTTAAAAGTAAATTGGCGCTGTTCCACCCATCATCGCAAGGGATGTAAAGCAAGCCTTGTCACTATTGACGGGGAAATTGCTTTGATAGGGCAGCATTTTCATAACCATTGAATACGAGGAAGGGACAGCGAAAATTTGTTTCAGTTCAACAATAACCGTAATAATAATTATTTATTTATTTATTCAGATATCTGAGATCCATACATTTTGATATAGGTACATACTAATAGACAATAGTAAGAAGGGATTTTGTCCGCTGCACTAATTTCCCCATAAGAGGACAATTGTGTCTGCCAACTATGCTTTTAACAAATTTGAATACCTAATAATTGTTTTGTAGACTTAAGATTTTATTGTACTAGTTAGAGCCCTTGAAATTTGCAACGCCTGAAAAAGGTGCTAAGCTGCATACTATGTTATATTTAAGAACCTTATTATCCTTAGTATGCAAAAAAATATTTTGAAATCAACGCGTTAGGGCTGTTATTTTTCGTAGACTTTTTTTATTTTCGAACTAGCTGTACGCCCGCGGTTTCACCCGCGTAAACTACAACCCATGGCCAGCAGTGGGATAAAAAGTAGCCTATGTTACTCGTGGATAATGTAGCTTTCGAATGGTGAAAGAATTTTTAAAATCGATCCAGTAGTTTTTGAGCCTATTCATTACAAACAAACATACAAACAAAGTTTTCCTCTTTATAATATTAGTGTAGATTAAAATAGAATTTTAATAAGAAGAGTACAATAAAATGTGATTGGATATAAAAACTATGATTGTTATAAATAAATATGTGTTTATAAGCTGTTATTTTTTTTTGTTTAATTATTAGAAACTTTATTGCATTTTATTGTTTTATTTTTTATTCTGTAATTGTTTTTAAAGAGATTTTTGTTCCTGTTTTCATTGTTTCATTTACAGACCATGAAAACTATTATATCTAAATATTACGAATACACAACAATACTTTTTTAATAATGATTATGAATTACATTTTGAATTCGTTATTGTAGATCTTTGCGAATTCACGGAGTCGAGTACTACTGGAAGAACGATGTTGAGGGTCGGTGACTACCTGTTCACCCACAAGTCTTCAAGAGGGATGAAGGTCCGATGGGTCTGCTCCAGTCATTGCTTCAGGGGATGCAAAGCTCAAATCTACACAGTGGAAAACAATATTATCAAAATGAACAATTTTCACAACCATCCAAAAAAGAAACATTTGTTTTAAAATCTTGTAGCTAAATAAAATGTTTTTATTTTATTCCGAAGAACTTAGTCTTCAATTTTGTTAGGGATTTGTATTAAAGCAAGGAAGTAGAATTAGTTAGCAAAATTACGTGTTGATAAAAAAATACCACTGCTCATTTAAGATCGTACTTGGACCATTGCTCACTAAATATAATTCCTGCTAAAAATGAAGTTGTTAAAGACTAAATTACTTTTCAGTATTTTGATGGGTACCTAGTGGTCGGTACCAATAGATTTTACGAAAAATGTAAACAAAGTCGTTACCTATTTTGTTCTAATTCTGCCACAGAAATTGACAAAATGGCGTAAGGATGGCGCATATAGTATGTGTAGTCATAATTTTATGCCATTTTATTAATTTATGTGGGAAAATTTTGTTTACATTTTTTGTAAAATTAATGGATACAAACATATTTAAAACATCAACAACATTTATAAAAAATCATTCGGTCTCCCATCTTAAGTTGGCACAGAATGCATTTAGTGAACAGTGGTGCAGGCCGGCCTTGATTTACAAATACATTTAAAAAAAATGGATACTTGAGAGTTTTAACTCTGGTTGTAAAGTACTATTGTTTATTCTGTGGCTTTGGGAACAATCTTCGAAGAGTAAATAAGCAGATGATGCAGTATTACCATTTTAAACTAAAGTTCCATTTTAAAAGTTTAAAATGTATGAAAGATATTGAAAATGTTAACCTTATTTTAAGATTTAAGTTAGATAAAGTAAGTATAAGCTAGCTTAGAATTGAGTACCTATAAGAAATTTTCATGAGCATATCTACCATGGGAGGGAATATGTTCTACGTTCGTCTGTAAGTATTTTTTTATGAACTTATTATTCTATAACAGCTCGATAAATTGACTTTGATTTTTTTACAAGCGAAATTATCTGAAACCCTTTAATTTGAATAATTAGGACTACGACTAAGTGTCAGATGCATAATTTTGGAAATTGACAATAATTGTAAAAACATGGCCGCTTTTCTGATAAAATGTTGTATTAATTATCAGTTTACTAACCTACTAATAAATATGTTTAACAATTCTAATACTGATCCTGATCCATTGTTATGCCACAAAATATTTACAAGGCTCTCTACACGGGCGTACCGGTATGCAAGTGCAGCAGACCGGTACTAGCGTAGCTGCGGTGAGGGGGAGCCCACTCTCCTACATACCTTCGCCCCTTTGTTGCCCCATCTAGACGCCAAGTTGACTCACTATTAGAATTAATTACGCATATTTTTTTTTCTACATGACCTCTTGCAGGGGCTCTTTTAGCATTCGACCTGCTTAACCGAACTATATTTTTTACGCATGAATTTGTTCAACCCACCCGGCATGTATGATCTAAGGTTTTTAAACAGTGATAGCGCTATATGAGTAACGAGACCAGCAGTAGAAAACTAAACACTCTCCTTCGTAGAAAGTGGTCGTTTTAAGAGTTTTCTTTTTAATTTTCCAGACGTCCCATGGTTTATAAGTTCATGGTAATATCCCACTGATTTAAAAGGAATTATGTTAAGTAGATCTAATATGCTGTTTAATGTTATGGTTAGCTTTAAATGTATTAAGATAATGTAGAAGAAAAAATAATAGCTATCTTATCACAACGCTAGGTGTTGTGTTGACTAGCTCATTGGTGCAGTAGTCGCAAGCGGGATTATAGAACGCGAGATCTTTTGATCGATTCCCGGGTCGGGTAGTGTTTTTGGAATTTTCATTCAATTTGTCAATAGCATCCCTGTTGGATAATTATGTATGCAATACGCCTACCCATCCCTCTTTAAAATAAACACATGTGATGTACGCAGAAAGGAGTTATGAAAAAAAATTAGTGATTATTACTGATTTATCTTAGATGATGTATTCATAGCCGTGTTAAATACGTTTTGTTGCAACTTTATTTATCAAAGAGTCAGTATTGTGTATTAATGGCAGCTTTTATTATTATAAGTAATATTGTTATATATATTGAACGAAAATGTTGTACAAACATCTATTTATCTTGTTACGTGGGAACTGAAAATAACTGGCGAATTGCTCTGCCCTACGAGAAAGAAAGACAGACACAATGTTCTGCCCTATAGATATTCATTCAATTTGTTTATTATTATCTCAGGGATAAACTTGGAAACTGCTGAACATTTTAAAAATCCCTGTAAAAATAGAAAGCTTCCATTTTCCTGACGATATGACATATCCCTGAATAACATTACATTGACACATATTTTTTTCAAATATTAACTATACGAATGCCGATTGAAGGTGAGCGAATCCGTGGGTAAAACGAGTAAGGAATAGGAAAGTTCTAGTCGTTATTTAGCTGGTTTTGTGATCAAAATAAATTAAATGGTATTAGTACAACATAATTTTACTTTAAGTATAAAGGGTTAATTAGTGAGCATAGTTATAAGTACCGCTTATTGGTATATCTTAAGCTAGGTAACGAGTATCTTGACTTTAATTCTATCTAGGGTTGATGATACCACCAATCAATTAACATACTTTTTGAGCTGTCAAAACGCGATCCTCCTGTATGGGATTGCAAACTGTGATGTCACTTATTTTCCAACCCAACTCACTAACCACCATTTATTCAAAAAAATATATTCAAAAGTCATTTATTCAAATTAGGCTGAAAATCAGCACTTTTTGAACGTCAAATTTACAAAAGACAGCCCCAAAACGCCCGCCCTTCACCACTTCCTATGTGTTTTTACATTTATTTAAAGGCAACTAAAAAAAAACTATTTTTTCAGTTAATTAGTAGTATTTTCTTGGCTAAAATATGGTGCCTTGGAATTAATTGTTATTGGTGTGTGTCACCTACCCAATTTTAAGGCAGGGCTGATAAACTTTAGTAGAACGTGTCATCACTTAAAAGAAAAAAAACAATAATTCTTGAGTATTGAAGGAATTTTCATTTACTTTTGGTGCCTGTGGCACCAAAAATATGATGTTATAGTTTGGTAAACAATAAATGTGTAGGTAATGTAAATTTAGATGCACATGTCTTGATACTGATTTCTTTTTATTCTTGCAAATGCTTTTCTGGAGTTTTTTGTATATAAAACTTTACATAGTTCTTGTTTTTCTGAGTTGATTTATATAAATATTGTATTGTATTGGTTGATCATACTTATCGTGGGAAAAGTAGAAGACAATAACTTAAAAAAAAACATTATTATTATCAGCTTATTTAATATTAATTAGTCCACTGTTGGACATAGGCCTTCCCTGACGTGTGCCATATCGCATCCACAGCTTGACGCATCCGACTTCTGTCTGCAGCTATAGTCTTTACTAATTGATATTACGAAATGTAATGAAATGTAACGAAATGTAACTATGTTGTTCTTATTCTGACGCAGAAATTAACATAATGGTTTGAGGATGGCGCAATTATGGCAATTTCATGCTCTAAACATCATCATTCATCATTTAATGCCATTTTATTTATCTATGTGGGAAAATTAGAACAAAATAGGTCATGATTTTGTTTATATTTTTCGTAAAATCAATTGGTACATATTATATCTAATACTTTTTCTTAAGCATTTTTGAGATGTTGGTCGTTTTCATTTTGTATAAACGTATTTTTTTTATTAAAGTTACGTTTTTGTATATAATATAATCAGTAAATATGACGGTGTATAATTGAAATCGTTGGTAATACATACTATTTTTCTTTTTTGGTTTCTTTCACCAAGAATTTCAGTGATGTTAGCATTTAAGTGGAATATTTGTATATAAAGCAAATAACGTGGAACTTCAGAGTTATTATCTTAAATGTTGTTGTTTAGCTTCTACGACGCGATTATGTTAAAGATGGTGTAATAAAAAAGATAAAGAACAATTTCCAACACAAATAATATTTTCTTTTATTTTTAATTAACCGACGAAAAAAAGAAGGTTTACAAGTCGACGCGTATATTTTAATTATTTTTTACTTAAAGTTTAGCAATCAAATCCAAAATGGCTACGAGTAATATTTACATCGGAAACAAATAAAATGAGTCAATTTAAAAAAAACACCCAAACTATGAATAAGTTCAACCAAACATTTTTAAATACGAACTCCTAAAAGCAATTAGTTAAAATAATCTTTTTCATCATTTTTATTAATACTTTTTCTAAAAACTTTTCACTATAATAATGTTAGCCACATTCAAAATTATATTTATGTCTCTTAGCATAGTATTCTAACATTTTATTACTGACCTGAATTCATTGCTTCTATGTGTCAGCATATATATTGTCCCACTGCTGGGCACAGGCCTATTCTTAAACAGAGAAGGCATGAGCATTGATCACCACGCTTGCTCAAGTCGGATTGACGATTTCAGACTTTTCAAGTCTAAGTTTCCTTTTGCAATCTTACAAAAGTTAAATTATTGTCTGGATTATCATATGCTCATATTGTACCATCCGTTATTCACCAGCTTATTTTGATTACAGTGACCTTAATTAAGACGAAAAAAGGAAAGATAAACATAAAAGTGGGTGAGCATACATTCTACTTGAAACCTGGGAATTACAAGACTGGCAAAAAAAGGTGGAGCTGTACTCAAAATAGATATTGCAGGGCCTGTATTCACATAGTAGATAATAATATTGTTGCTATTTATAACGAACATAATCATGAAAAGAAATAAATATTTAATTAATAAACCTACATTTTTATTGACAGCTAAAAATAAAACCAAAGGAGTTTTGTGTCACCTGGTGACTGGATTTTGGTGGTCAAATAAGCAGTCGGTTCATGTTAAATATGGATACCCAGCTGCACTCGATTAAACTGAAAGCCGACTCCAACTAAGTTGGGAAAAGGCTAGGCAGATGGTGACCTGCAATAATAAATCTGATGAATAATATGTTTTTTTTTCAGAGCGAGCGGTTTTCATACCAACTGGGCGGAAAAATAATAGAATGATTGTGTATGGTGACAATCGTTTTATAATGATTAAGGACAAGCGACAAAAAGACTACTCCAAAATGAGATGGGAATGCTCTAAAAGGATGTCACGCGGCTGTAGAGCTAAGCTGAGTACTTTCGAAGATTTTATTATAAAAGTTTATGATAAACATACTCATTAGAAGTAATTTCAACTTTGTGCTGGTTTTAATAACGTCGGAAACGTTATTATTTATGTAATTTTTTTTTATTAATACGTGAAGCAAAAACTTTGTACCCCTTTTTACGAAAATTGCGCGTACGGAGGAGTATGAAATTTCGCACACTTATAGTTTATATAGAGAAGGAGTGCAGAAAGTAATTTAAAAAATAAATACATTAATTTTAAAAAATATGTTCTAAATTCGAACAGTGGGCGAACTCTAGTTTATATAATTTATTTTTCTTATGGTAAACTAGATATGAATGTGAAAGAGTAATTACATGGTAAAAGTTTTTCATTATGGTGATTACTACTTGTGGTTTTATTTATATTTATTTATTGTCCTCATGTGGTAATCACAACTTTGTATAATTTGTGTACTTAACCGTAAAACTAGTGGATCCATTTCCAAAAAATCTTTCACTAATAAAAGCCTACTATTTCTGTCATCGACATAAAACCTTTTTATATTATTATTGTTGTTTTATACTTTTTTATTTTCTGTCATTGTCTTTATTTACGCTTTTGTTTTCTATCTTGAAAAAATACATCATAATTAATCCGAATGAACCGTGGTTTTTCTTACTAAGAATAATTAAGAAATTAATAATACAGCCACAATCCATTACAATTTCCTTAAGTAGCAAATAATATGAGCTGAAGTCATACAACATATTTTATACAAAATAAAGGTTATTACTATTTATCGAATATATAAAAAAAGTGTAATTATTTTTTACCCGACTGCAATCAACTCCACAAGAGTTTAATATATTTTTATCGTATCTTATAATATCTTACAGGTGTAAAAGCAGCGTTTGTTCTGTCGAAAAAAGGGAACGTAAACATAGTTCTCGATGAATATCGATTTTACAAGAAACAAGATTCACGACGAGCTTCTCAGAAGGGAATGAGCAGATGGGTTTGTGCTAAAGGATTACACGTGGGCTGTAAAGCGAAATTAGTCACTATCGATGACTTAATTGTTTCTTGTTTTAATGAACATTGTCATGACCCGTAACTGGGGTATCTACTCTCTGAAGACTGATACCACACCCCGTACACCCAGTGTATACACCGATGTATTGGAGTGTCTAGGTAAGCGTGAGTAGTGTAGACACTTATGTCTGACATTTGTGTATGAACCGAGTGTCTGTACGTGTGAATAGTGTAGACATTTATATCTGTTATTTGTGTCGCAATTCGTGATGATATATTGAATTTGAGTGTAATTTAATTTTTGGAAACTTCAAGACATTATAATTGCATTAGAATAGAATAGTAGGTATAAGATAATTTCTGATTAGTGGTATTTTCCGTTCGGAATAGAACTCGAATATAAAAGCGGAGATTTTTCTATTAAAGTACAAGTTGAAAAGGTAAATAGTAAAAGCATTTAACCGATTTTTCTATTCATAGTATTTATATAATAGGAAACATTATACCTGCTATCTGAATGTTTATAAAACCAATCCTTATTTAGCCTCATTTTTCCACGAATTCTGTTTTCCAATATTGAATTACATAACAATCCGATTCCACGAAGTGTTTCGGCCATTTTCGTACCAAATCGGTATGTCTGTCTCTATCGCACGTATATAAATCGATTGAAGCCCCGCCTTTACCAGCTGCGACAGCGTCAGTTGTTGTGAAGAGAGCAGACAGAATGCATATAATATATTCAAAAAATAATATTCTCCGATAGCAAAATGAGTGATGGCGAACCATTCAAGGATTTTAATTGCCTTGAACATTGAATTTTGGTGATTATATGATACAGAAAATAATGACATTTCTTTGACGTCAATGATTCTGATATATAACATTGAGTGTGTTCTATTGGATTTTGGTAAAGTGTGTCGCCAGTTTTTTCTATATTAGTGTAATAAGTATAAAGTTTTGTTGAGTTCTAACACAATTTTGTAAGTATGCCTTTTTTGGGCAAAAGCGTACCTTCTTTCTGCCTGTGTCAAATAAACTTATATCGATTACATTCGACGGCATCCACGTAAATCATCGAAACTGCAAAACCTTTACTTTACAGGAGAGCGATTCTAAGTTTCAAATTAGATTTTTGTCAAATATTAAAATCCAATATTCAATATCACTAGAATATGTAACGTGGAAAATGTGACTGTTTTATATTATGTTCTGTGGTTTTGCTATTAGCGCAATAAAAAGAAAATGTTTTTTGCAGTTTCGATGATTTAAGCGGGGACATGAATTTCAGATATAAATGTCTATACTGTTCACATTTCGACATTTCACCAGTGTTGCCACTGTCGCGTTGCATATTGTCTCTGCCTACTTACTAACCTGTTCTTATTCCAACTAGGTACCTATCTCCTAACCCTTTGACCAACCGCCTCGTCAAAAATGCAATTCGTATAGCTCACGCGGGCGAAGTCTGGCGGAAAGCTAGTTTATAATAATAAATCAGGACTTGACGTGATATTAATACGGCTGTGTATTAGAAGTAAACTTTTTTGTTCTTGTTTTTCTACTTATATTATGTATCAAACAATATTCTGTATTATCCGTACTTCCTTACTATAATATTATAAATGCGAAAGTAACTCTGTCTGTCTGTCTGTCTGTTACGCTTTCACGCCAAAACTACTGGACCGATATAAATGAAATTTGGTACAGAGATAGAATAGACCCTGAGGAACAACATAGGCTATTTTTTACCCGGGTGCACTTAGTAGTTCCCTCGGGATGCGGGTGAAACCGCGGGAAACAGCTAGTTATAAAAGTCATAGATATATAGGGTAACAAGTTATTGTTATATATAAATGTATTAACCTCAAGCAAAAGTATACACGGTGTAATTTAATTCACTGTTTTCCCGAAAAGTATGTACTTTATTAATGAGTTTCTTCAAGACTAAGTACCGAAAATAACTTAAAAAATAATCTTAAAAACGCGGTTTCGTATTAACACGACATTTAAGGAGTTGTCCGGGATTGCTGAATATAATCTACACTACTATTATAAAGAGGAATGATTTGTTGATTTTTGTGTGTATGTTTGTATTGAATAAACCCAAAAACTACTGTGCCGATTTAAAAAAATCTTTCACCATTGGAAAGCTACATTCACCCTGAGTAACAGGTTACCCGTGCGAAGCCGGGACGGGCCGCTTTTATAAATATTTTTATTTGGATGAACAAATGCTCTAAAAAGGTTTTATGTCATGGACTGAGTACACAACTTTCGGGAAAACAGTAAACTGTATTACACGGTGTATAATATAGCATATTTTTAACTAAAAAGCAAACGACCAATGTAATACTAAGTTAGCCAGCATTCCTATTAGTTAGAAGTTTAAATTTAATTATGTAAGGTCTTTAAGGCGACAATAAGTTTACCTACATTTAATAATACTTTCGCTATACATTTTGAAAAAATAAATGATCACATTCCAAAAATTACGTATATTTTTTACTTTAATTTACAATATGAAGGTCCGGTTTGCAAGTTCTGGAAAATAATTATTTAACAGAAGATCAATTCAGGTTTAACGTCCAGGTCCCGCCTGACGAGGCTACATCTGATAACAGTATGTATGAAGTTCAAAATTATCTATTTTGAACTCTATACTATTAGTTAAAATGTTAAAAAGTTTGCAACCGCAAAATTCTTTGGTACAGGTAATGTCTTCTAATCTCAACACTCACAGAGACGAATTTTTATACACTCTGAACTTTACGGTATAATAAACATTATCATCCGCCTAGCCAACTACATAGTACCAGTGTATTTCACAAAGCAACTGATATATTAATACCGATACAGGGTAACACGATATCCTTTGGTAAGACTGGTTATCAGACTTTCTGGCTTTTAACTAACCATAACGACTATCAAGGATCTATAAGTGACAGTCGGGACCCAAGCCATAACGTGCTCTCCGAGGCACGTACCTATAAGTCTCGGTAAGACATAGATGGTCACCCACCCACAGACCGATCGCCCCAAGCGCAGCTTAACCTTTGATCCATCGACCCGTGCGGCAGTTATATAGCTATGTGTGGAATAATAATATGTACGTCATATACTCGTGGAAGCCAACCCAGACTGCGATCTATTGGTGGATAATTTCACCAAATTAATGATTAAGTGCCTGCATTTTTGTGAGGCTTGTGAGGTTTTTTGTGAGGTGTGAATTTAATTGTAGTTATTAGTTTACTTATTATGTAATACTTTGGTTTATGTAATTGGTTTCTTAAGCCGTGTAAATCAAATAAATAAATATATTGCAGGTGATATATTCAAAGCATTCAGCAATGGAGACGTCTTCGCAGTTAGCGTTGGAGATTCTCAAATACTACCTAAATCGGAACATGAACTTACTTTAAAGGATGGGAAGAGGGCCAAAGTGCGTCGATGCTGTATCGGCTGTTACCAAATGAATAGGGCGACAATGGAACGGGTGATAGCCAAAAATAGAACGAAGCAAGTTTACACTATCTGTCGAGAAAGAAGAGCAAGTTAAGCTACGCTTGCCGCGGTCGGTCCGTGAATGGGTGACCATTCAATTCATCACGAGATTCCTTTGTGTCTCGGAAAGTATTTTTAGCTCCTTGTCTCGGCTGCCACTTATAGTTTAGTCATTATCAGAAGTCAGAAACTCTTACCACAGGGCCCGTTACCCAAAGGTCAGAAATGAAGTTGCTCCATCCATATTCGTATTTAGTAGCATCGGTGAGATTGAAAGACATAATCAACATAGTTGGGAAAAGGCTAGGCAGATGATGTTTTTTTTTACTTTTTTTATTGATTTATTTTATTCCGTTTCAGCCGTGTTTGTTACGTCACGAAGAGGTAAGACTATGATCAGGCTGAATGGTTACAATTTTTACCACAAAAAGAACTCAGGCGCATGGTCTAATGTGAAAAAGAGATGGCTCTGCTCCACAGACTTCTGTAAAGGATGCAAAGCTGTTATTTACACTGTAAATGACGTCATCGTTTCAGTCAAAAACGTTCATAATCATGGTCCCAGCAACTTTATTCCGTAATTTTCTTATTATTTTTTTTTTACAATTTATGTGAGAATTTGGTAATCGTACTAAAGCTTAGTGTGTATTAAGCTAGTATGTTTTGACGCAGTATTTATTTATTTGTAAAAAAGATATCTTATTGTAAAACATTATTCAGAGTCTATCACGACACGTAATTCGACTATGTGTTATGTAGGTACTAAACTATGTGTTATTCGATGTGTACTTGATGTCTTCAAAAAATCTATTATAATAGATGTTGTGAATAAAATCAACTTTGATGTCAATTTTTTTATGTATTTTACCTCAATAATTATAGATTAAACTTGATGAGACTAGTGTAGTGTAGTCTACATCTAGAGGACATTATCGGAAACTAAATTTAAAGTTTTGAAAAACACTATATATACTTCAATAATCGTGCTGTGAATCAAATAATCCAAAAGAATATGCGGAAATGGAGTTTTATGTAATAAAGCAATGGACATGGTTTTGACAAACCGCTAGAACTAGAGAATAACAAGAAAAAATGTCTTCACATGCGTTTTAATTTTAGTCGTGGTGGCCTAATGCAAGTACCAATGTGTGACTTTTCTGAAGTCATATGCACTTACTAAGTGTATTTTAGACACCACTGGCACGCTCAAGAAAAAAATCGTGAGGAAAATTGGTCTAAAAAGTCTGAAATCGTCAATCCTCCAAGCGTGGTTATCAATGCTCATGCCTTCTGTATATGAGAAGAGGCGTTTATCCAACAACGGGAAAGTGCATAGGGCGATGATGATGATCCCTTTTTCTACCCCAATATTCCGTATTAAAATGAAATTAAATGTTCTAATTGTCATTATTTTATTTCAGCTAGATATGTGATATCGAGTAGGGGTAATAAAATGGTACTGCTCAACGGCTTTACGTTCACTGAAATGAAAGATAAGCGATGTATTAACTCTCACACTGTCAGATGGACTTGCTCAAAACGTATGCGATTTCGATGTAAGGCTAAATTGAGGACGGTAGATGGACTAATCATTTCCGTACACGATGTTCATAACCATGACTGATATTTTTAATAATAAATGAAAAAAACTTATTATTGTAGTTTTATTTTTAGGATTATATAAAATAAAAGTTTATTTTAGTTCAAAAAACGACTTATCTAAATATTTGTATATTTTTTAAAACTATTATTTTAAACATAATTATATCTTTAAAAAAATATTTATTTCTTTTTTAAATTGCTCAAAATAAAATGTTTTTTTTTCTATAGGTAATTATTTCGACGTAATAGATTATTTATCTCTATTGTGTTTTGTTTCAGCAAATTACACATTTATGTTTACCAACTCTTGTATGGGGAACCAAATGCTGGTGATTAACGGATACCGGTACAGCCTTATTCGGAAGTCCATTAAAAGTGTCAAAAGACGGTGGAGATGTGGACGCCATAGTTTAGGCTGTAAGGCTACTGCTGCGACCGTGGACAGATCATTGGTGGCCATCAATGAGTGGCATAACCATGCCTGCAAGCCGAGTTCATTTGTTTAAAAAAAATTAACAGGTGAAAACTTTTTGTCCGTTTTGTGCATTGAGCGTGGAGAACTTTGTGATTTGGCTTAGTAAATATTTGCATGGAAAATGAGCTAAGCTATAGAAGTAAATATGTAGTCTCGTTATACATAAATAAACATAAATAAATTAACACTGTGGTTAAAATAGTGGATCATTATTTTTAAGAGTTTTTTTTTGGAGTATTATTTGATGTGATGTCTTCTTTACCGCCACCCTGTACCTACTTATATCTGTATGTACCTATCTGTACCCTGTACCTACCTGTACAGGTTATCTGTATAGGTTATGGCATCGTAGCTTTTAACGTCAGTAACTGCACCTACTATACTTGTAAAAAATAAATATGTCTTGTTTAAATATAAATATGTAAATTATATATATTCGATAACTAAACCACCCTTCACATAGTAATAATGAATTTATAGTAGGTACTTTATCTATAAGCTTGTATAGTTGCCGGCAAATAACTTGGCCAAAATTGTAAGTAGTTTTTCTCTTTTCTCTAAGTATTTTCTGCATATAAATGTTTAAAAGTAAATAAATACAATAGACGATAGTGTAATGACAAGCATTGAAAGTGTTACTTTTGGATTACACTGGATGCACATGCGCAAACTTGTTTCAACTACGTTAAAATCTGGCCAAGTTATTTGCCGGCAACTATAATATTGAGACTGATGATTTTAAAACTAGATTGTATATTTTATCTAGTCAGCAGTTTAGAACTAAACAATTTTTACCTATAGTTGTTAATTTATAGTTATTATAATTATAATTCTCAGTTGTTTAATCACGTTTTAAATATTATATATAGGGCTTTTTAACATCCGAAAGTCGGTGTCTAATTTAGTAAGACAACATTTGTGTTACAACAAAATGATGACCGCTTAATTTGTGCATGTCCCATAATGACAAAAAAAAATCAGGAAGCTTCTATCGGTCGCATGACAGAAAATACTTAAATATTTATCAACAAATTAGTATTCTTATAACCCGAGAGTTATTGTCATTAAGTTATTTATGACTATAAACTATTTAATAATAAATAATTTTATCATGCCAATACCAAATTTTAATATCCTTTACAATTTGTAATATAAACTATTTCAATATTTATTTATTTTTTAACTTAAATAATATTATACCCTATATTTGACCTATAGTCAAACCGAAAAAAATATAAATTTTACTTTTTACACATTACTAACAATGCTTTGTATAATATTTCAGAAAATATGCGTTGCAGATACGTGCGATCCAATTTAGGAAACCCAATGTTGGTGATAGATGGGTACCGATTCTGCTTGCAGAAAAAGCGCAGTGATGCAATCAAAAAGCGTTGGAGATGCAGCAGCCAACATGCTCGCTGCAAGGCCACTGCAATGACTGTCAATGATACCGTGGTCATACTAGGCGGGCAACACAATCATTAAGTGTGCTTTAGAGTGCTAAAACTCTAAAATACATATATGTACTATATAAATATTGCATGGACCACCGGCTAAGCTTAGGAAAAATATTTTCAGACTAAATAATGTCATGCCATACTTGCGGAAACCTAGATATATTTATTTGATTGTATATATAAAATAAATAATAAAAAAACACTATGAATTAAACAGTAATATTTAATGAATTCTAGTCACTGATAATTTAAGCTTAAATAAATTAATCATTCCAATATACTTACGTGATAATTAATATAGAAACATGTATGTATAATATAAGTACCTACACCATTTTCTGTATAATATGTATATATGCATAGTTATGTGTTGGTATTTTACAATGTTCCCAGATTTTGTGGCTTCGTGCATGCAACGTCATCATAATTAAAACCCGTTTGTAGGTATTTAAGCTGCAAAAGGCGGCAAATACCGAGCGCATTTTTACCACGAGTTTTTTTATTTTGTTTATGAAAGATAATATTATAATTTATGAATTTAATCTTTGGTTTACAGGATTTTGTATAAGTAAAGCGTACGTTTAATACAAAATCTGAATCAGTAATCTTATTAGCTATGCTTATGATTAACTTTTCAGGATTTCAGGGTGTGTTACTGATAACTTATTTATCAATATCTACTTCATGTACAATAAGATTAGAAAATTTCCAAACTCGTTTTGCAGCTTATTCAACCGATTTTGAGTTCTATTCCGTACGGATAAGGATAGCGTATAAACCAAAATAATGTTTAAAATAATAAATATATTCTGTATTTGTTTTTGTCATGTCACTTTAGCAATAGAGCTCAAAATCGTTTGAACAAGCGGTAAATAGGGTGCGTTTAAATTTCTAATCTTATTGTAAGTGGAGTATATTACGTTCTTATAATAGCTTAGTATTATATAGTATTATATTAATCACATAGCCTTTGCATTTAATGCGTATGAAATGAGTTAAGCTTATAAAAAATCATTCTAGTCATTTAAATAATAAGAAAATAAAATATTATCTTGTAAAATATTCTGATACAAGTATTATCTAGTCAAAGATTAAAGAATTTGTGGTGTACCAGTTTTTATTTTTATTCATCTTATATTCTGTGTTATTGAATTCACTGTTTCCCCGAAAGGTTTCATCAAAATAAAAATATTAATAATAAGCAAACCCGGACAACTTCTTAAATGTCGTGATTATACGGTACCTATGCCTCTTTTTTAAGATTATTTTTAGTACTTATTCATTAACTGAGTACATTATTTTCATTAAAACAGTGAAATAAATTACACCGTGTATTTAATAAGTTTTTTAAGCCTGATCATAATTATTTATTTATCTACTTAATTATTTACTACGGTATATACCGATTACTCTAATTAAAGGAAACCAAGTACGAGTTCATTGAAGACATTTTAAAATAATCGATGAAATTAAAAACTTTCAACAAATATATTTATAAAAAACCGTCGAAACTAAACAGTTCAACTTAAAACCTCGTTTTTAAGAAGAAAATAGATTCTATAATTACACAGACATTCAAGTTTTATAGTTAATTCTTAAAACAGGCACTAAATACAGCACTTTTATTTTCAGGATATCCGATATGTCAATACGCTCATTCAAATGTTGGTAACCCAATGTTGGTGATAGATGGCTACCGTTTCAACCTACAAAAGAAACGCAGTGACGCGACCAAGCAACGTTGGCGCTGCAGCTGCCAACATTTGCGTTGCAAAGCCACTGCAATGACTATGAACGATAGAGTGGTGTTGCAAGGAGGGACTCATAACCATTAAAGAGATAATGACACTGTTGGGTATCTGAGTCCTCAACTAGTTTTCCCCTAGGTTTGGTCGTGCTGGCATTGGGAGACGATGTGCGTCACACCGGCCCAATGCTAAAGCTGCTGTGTACCAACCTCCACCGTCGTCCGCAAATGATACCGGCTGGTCAAACGCGGCGACGAGGCCCATAGAGGCTTTAAAAGAAGAAAACTACAAATTTGAATTATTGCATTCTTTTTGACAAACGGACAGTTCCCCAAAAACCCGGTCGCGGATAGACATCGCCGTGCGAATCTATATTTAATATCCGTGATAAAACCCTGTGTATTCTGTGAAATTGGAATTCGAACATCTGGGATAGGCAGCCGAAGCAGAGGAAAGGTAAGCCGTGCTTGTTTCCTTCTGTCCGTGCGCCCAGCCTGGGTTTTCTACTGGGGACTCAATACCCAATTTATACAGTCCACTCGCTATCGAACATTCTGGTCCTTCGAGAGCCGGATATATAGGTTAAAATTAAATAGCATTCATATAATATTCGTAATATTAATTTTATTTTGTGAAAAATATTTCAATTGTTTTTGATTGTCAAAATGACTGAACATTTAGAAACAAAACAAAAGATGTTGATTGCTAGAAAGGAGTATTTATTCACTAAATTGCAAAAACTGTACGATGTTTCCCTACGTATGGGAAACGATCCTGTTAAGCTGAAAACGTTTGTTATATTATTTTCAGACATGGAAAGTGTCCGTGCTAGTTTTGAATCTATTATTTTCGAATTGTATGAGATTGAAATGCAATTGAAACCGACTTCGAAACTGTCTTTTAGCGAGTTAGAAACATTTGACGAGATCTATAGTGCTTGTAAATTAGTATCGAGTCAGATAGAATCTTTTACCGCCACCACAGAAAAGAAGGATTTAGTGAAAGCAGTATTGCCTAAGATTGCTTTATTTCAATTCGATGGTGCCATTGAGAACTGGATAACCTTTTATGATACATTTTCTTCGCTGGTTCATAATAGAGATATATCCGACATTGATAAATTTCATTATTTACTATCTTGCGTAAAAGGTCCCGCTTTGAATATAGTTAAGAAATTACCTATCACCGCCGCGAATTATTCGTTAGTTTGGCAGAGCCTTATTGATAAATATCATGACCACAGAACGCTTGCCTGTAGGTATTTTGATAAGATGTTAAACTTCGCGCCGTTACAAAAAGATACAGCGGCAAATCTTACTCTGTTTATTGAAACTTTTGATCACTCTCTCAAAGCTATTCAAGCATTGAACATTGACAACCTTGATGATTTTTTGTTATGTCATTTAGCATTGCAAAGACTTGACACTCATTCTAGAAAATTATTTGAGGAAAGTCGAGATCAGAAGGAAATTCCAACTTTTTCTGAATTAATAGAATTCGTAAATAAACAGATTAAGGTTTTAGAGCATACTTTTTCAAATTCGCCATTATTATCAAGGTCTTCAACTAACAATTCATTTAAAGGTAGTTATACCAACAAGTTCTCATCACCAAAGGCAGTTCTTGCCACTGCGCGGACTCCCAATAATAATAACAATTACAGCAGCTATCGTAATTCTCCCACAAACTTGGTTTGCGTTATTTGCGGACAAAATCATATGATTTATCGATGTGATCAATTTCGTAAATTGGCTGTCGGTGAAAGAAAAGACCGTGTCGATTCTTTAAAACTTTGTGCAAATTGTCTTAAATCTGATCACGTTGCTAGTGCATGTAAAAGTTCTATCACTTGTGGGGTATGTGCATTGCCGCATCATTATTTACTGCATAAGGATTCGGGACGCGGAGTGCCACCGGCCGTGCCGAGCACATCGTCCGCGCCACCGTCTCGTCACTCCGTGAGTGACATGATGCCCCGGCAACATGCCTTACACAGCGCAGGTGATAATAACTGCGAATACGGAGTAGTGTTAGGGACGACCTTAACACACGTACGTGATTCAGATGGACAGTATCAAGACTGCCGTGCGGTCATAGATTCTGGAGCTCAGAGCTCTTTTATAACTACTGAATGCGCTCAAATATTAGGTTTACCGCGTAGACAATGTCCTTTTACCATTTATGGGGTAGGAGGGGGATTGGTTAAAAATCACGGTATGGTAACTTGTACGATAAAACCAAGACATGCTGACGCACCAACGTTCACTGTCAACTTGGTTGTCGTGTCAAAAGTATCCGCTGATATGCCTAATATATTATTTCCTGATAATATTATTCAAGAATATAGCTCTTACAAACTAGCAGATCCATTGTTTTATAAACGATCGCGTATTGATATTTTGTTAGGTAATGACATAGTATCGGATCTCATCAAAGATAAACCGCTAGTCATAAATTCTTATATTCCGAGTATCTTTGAAACAGTTTTTGGGTATGTTGTTAGCGGGAAACTATATCCACGTAAGGATAGTTGTTCTCAAAACCTTCATTTGTCGGTTTCATATGATGAAGAACAATCAATCGATAAAACTTTAAGATCTTTCTGGGAAGTCGAGGAAGTGCCGTGCACACCTTTGATCAATCCCATGGATCAATTAGCCGAAGAAATATTCGCTAACGAACATACTCGGGACTCGAACGGGCAATACGTCGTACCGCTGCCTTTCGCACCGGGTCACGCGCCGTTAGGTGAATCGCGCGCTATCGCCGAGCGTAGGTTGTTGTACACGGAACGTAAACTTGCTCGTACTCCTGATTTGAAAGAGAAATATAATGAATTTATGCGTGAATATGAAAAGCTAGGACATATGGAGCTTTATCAGGGTAAGGAACTTAGTCGATACATTATTCCCCATCACAGTATCTTTCGACCTAGCAGCACTTCAACACCTTTACGTGTTCTGTTCGACGCATCTGCGAAAACTAGCAACAACGTGTCCTTGAATGATACTCTATTAGTGGGACCGAAGTTGTATCCAGATATTTCCGCAATTATTTTAAATTTTCGACTTTTTAAATATTGTTTAGTAAGTGATGTTTGTAAAATGTATCGCGCTATTCTGTTAAGAAAATCTGATCGCTGTTATCAGCATATTCTATATCGCGAGTCGCCTAACGATACGGTCAAATTGTATGAACTTAAGACGGTAACTTACGGATTAAGTAGCTCACCTTTTTTGGCCATTCGGACGCTACTTCAGTTAGCAAACGACGAAGGGAAACGTTTTCCATTCGCCGCTCAGGTCCTCCGTGAGGGAGTGTACATGGATGACATTTTGTATTCATGTAACACATTTGAGCAAGCTTGTTTAGTACAAGACCAATTAGTAGGCCTTTTTAAAAGTGCAAATTTTATTTTAAAGAAATGGATGAGTAATATAATAAAGTAATATATAATAATATAGTAAATATAATAAGGAGTTACTTCAACGTATTCCCGTGGAAAATAGAGAAGGCTCTATTACTTTTCTTAAAGATGACAACGACAGCAGTATTAAAGTTTTAGGTCTTAAATGGATTCCTACCATCGACAACTTTGTTTTTGTTGTAAATAAGACAGATGACGTGTCTACGAAGCGATCTGTTCTTAAATTATTAGCTTCGATTTACGATCCCGTAGGCTTTATCGCGCCTTGTACTTTCGTGGCAAAGGGAATCATTCAAGATCTATGGAAACTAGGTATCGGTTGGGATGAAAGGTTGCCCGATAACATAAGAAGCGTGTGGCAAAATTATATTGCAGAACTTCCATTGTTAGCGGATTTGCGCATTGAACGTCACATGTTGTTACCGGGACAAATGGAATGCGAAATAGTTGGGTTCTGTGACGCGTCGTTACGTGGTTATGCTGCTTGTGTGTATGTCATAAGTCGCGATCAAAATAAAAATGTGAAAGTCCGCTTAGTCACCGCGAAATCTAAAGTCGCACCGATAAAGCCGGTAACAATTCCTCGGTTGGAATTAATGGGCGCTGTTTTATTAAGTAAATTAATAAAATCAGTTTGCGATATATTTAGTCGAATTAAAATTATTAAAATAACAGCAGCTTCAGACTCGACAGTCGTACTGTCGTGGCTGCAAACGGAACCTTATAAATTAAAAACTTTTGTGAGTCACCGTGTGACACAAATTATAGGGGTTTTACCGCCTCACTATTGGCGGCATGTTAGTAGTGAAAATAATTTAGCTGACATTTGTTCTCGCGGAGCGTCTCCTGCGCAACTTGTCAATTGTAATAGGTAGTGGTTAATGGGTGCAGACTGGATGTATATACCCTATGTTAATTGGCCTTTGAAAGTATTTATTAACGAAAGTAATGTTAACTTGCCGGAGTTAATACCATCTGTTAACTTGTTAATAAATAATAATAGCTTAATTCACGAGACAAAAAGGGAGTTTTGTGACAGAGTTTTTAATCAGTTTTCATCATTTTCTAAATTATATAGGACGTTTGCTAGGATTTTAAGACTAAAGAGAAATAAGAACAATTTGGAAACACTTTCAACTTTAGAATTAAATGAAGCTCGTGACAGGCTAATAACACTTGTACAGAAAGCTTATTTTGAAAATGAAATTAAATTGATTAAAGATAAAAAATACGTACCATCGCTACGAAAACTATCTCCTTTTGTTGATAGCGAGGGTTTCCTCAGGGTAGGGGGTCGCATAGGGCATTCTGCACTCCCATATAATGCGAAACATCCACGTCTATTACCGAAAGATAGTTCGTTAACTAGGCTTTTGATAGATTATTTACACAAAAAATACTTACATGTAGGTCCACGAACTTTACAAAGTATTATAAATGAAAACTTTTGGATACCGGCCGCTCGTAGCGTGATAAGATCCGTTTTATCCAAATGTATAATATGTTTTAAACATAAACCATCGTTGCTACAGCCTGAGATGGCTCCTTTACCACTAACTCGGTTAATACCTAATAAAGTTTTTGCTCACGTTGGAGTAGACCTCGGTGGTCCATTTTTCGTTAAAGAAAGCTTACGTAGAAACGCAAAGGTTTCTAAGGCTTATTTAGCATTGTTTGTATGCTTTTCAACCAAAGCAGTACATCTTGAGGTATTATCTTCTCTCTCCGCAGACTCTTTTCTCGCGTGTTTAGACCGATTTGTTGCGCGGAGAGGTTTGTGTTCTGTACTATATTCAGACTGTGGTACCAATTTTATTGCTGCTAGTAAGCATCTTTCTGAGATACAAAAGTTTATGCGTGATAGTCAGACTTGTATTGTCGATGGCTGCGCTAAAAGACAGTTAGATTGGAAATTTAACGTCCCGAGTGCTCCTCACATGGGTGGACTCTGGGAAGCTGGCATTAAGTCAGCAAAGTATCACTTAGCACGCAGTGTAGGGGAAAAATCCTTAACGTTTGAGGAACTTTCCACGGTTTTTTGTAAGGCAGAAGCCATTTTGAATTCACGCCCTTTGTCTCCACTGCCTGCAAGTGATAATCCTAACGAATTTAATGTATTAACCGCCGGACACTTTCTCATTGGTAAAAGCCTGACCGCCATACCCGAGTATGACGTGATGGATTTAAATATTAACCGACTGTCGCGGTGGCAGTACATTCAAAAATGTTCCCAAATGTTTTGGAAACGTTGGAGCAGTGAATATTTAAATACACTTCAACAGAGAGCAAAGTGGTTTACATCTTCCGCAAACCTCAATGTTGGAGATTTAGTGATTATTAAAACTGATAACTCTGCATCGTGTAACTGGCCCCTAGGCAAGATAGAAAAATTGCATCCAGGTCCGGACGGTGTAGTCCGTTGTGTGACGCTGCGCACTGAACGGAGTGTCATACAAAGACCAGTGAATAAACTTAGTCCGTTACCTTACGTTAATTAAATATTCAGAAAACCTTTTTGTTAGGATTAGTTATTAGTTTTTATTTGACAGAATTTACAGTTTTTAAGTTTTGTTTTTCTCTCTTTATCTTTGGACTATGAAACCAAACTATTGGTTTCGGTAGGGGGTGTGTTGGGTATCTGAGTCCTCAACTAGTTTTCCCCTAGGTTTGGTCGTGCTGGCATTGGGAGACGATGTGCGTCACACCGGCCCAATGCTAAAGCTGCTGTGTACCAACCTCCACCGTCGTCCGCAAATGATACCGGCTGGTCAAACGCGGCGACGAGGCCCATAGAGGCTTTAAAAGAAGAAAACTACAAATTTGAATTATTGCATTCTTTTTGACAAACGGACAGTTCCCCAAAAACCCGGTCGCGGATAGACATCGCCGTGCGAATCTATATTTAATATCCGTGATAAAACCCTGTGTATTCTGTGAAATTGGAATTCGAACATCTGGGATAGGCAGCCGAAGCAGAGGAAAGGTAAGCCGTGCTTGTTTCCTTCTGTCCGTGCGCCCAGCCTGGGTTTTCTACTGGGGACTCAATACCCAATTTATACAGTCCACTCGCTATCGAACAGACACATTAACATAAATGTATTTAAATAGATAACGTAAGTTCCGTAATTTGTATGAAAACTAAGCGAGTCACTTTATTTCTAAAAATGGTTTTTGCAGCTGCACAATTATATTTTTTTCTAGCATTCGGTTGACGTTTTAGTGAGAAAACGGTGGAGCAAGAACTAATTTGAATGGCGTCGAAGGAAGTGGACTGCACTCCTTTTTAGCACGCGAAGAACATACACTTACGTTATCTATTTGGACACACGTCTGTTTGTTCAACATATTGATCGCTTTTTAAAATAGTCAGAGATTTATCCAGCGCCAAGCACAAAATTATTTTTTTGTGTCTAGTACTAAGAACTAGAAGACGAAGCTGTTTATCCGAAGATTTTCGTTCTAGAGATAGAATTTTGACATTAGCTCAATTCAACAAATTCCAAAAATCTATCTCTAGTAAGCAAATTTAAAGATAGATAAGTTATTGAAAATTGCCGTCAATAATGGGGTATCGTAAAGTCATGGCTATGGAAACAAACAAGTAAACCAAGAATTTTGTTTGTGGCAGTCGAAGGGTTAAAAAATCAGCCGTTTGTAAAAATATATAAATTATATATATCAATAAATAATTTCGCGTTAATTATTGTCATCGTAATCTAGTCATTCATGTTAAAATTCAGATTATATTTATTGATGTGAAATACATTCCATATTATTCGTGTTATTGAGTAACTTGAATAGCTAATCATAAGTTGAGATGTTGGTGAGACAGGCATTAGTGCTGGCTATTTTATAGATAGAAGAAGCATGTACTCAAAAAATATCGATGTAACACTCTCAAACTTTCTTTCTCTTCCTTTCTTTTTCTCCTCATTTGTATTGCCGTGATTGGCGTGATCTAGATTGATTGGCGTAATGTTATATCTCACGTTTTCGTCATCAAACAATCACGTGACCAATTGATAGATTTGGAAAATAATGCAAGCACATTTTTTGTGATTGATTGCTGTAAGATAGAAAGAGGTAACGTGCATATTATACCTAAATAGGTCTTTTTTTGTTTTCTTTCAATATTCAGCTAGAATTTTTGTCTCAGCTTATGATTAGAATTAGAATCAATGTCCAATTAACTTAGTACCTATTCTGAGGCTGTTTTCATTGGCAATTTGTCAAAGATTAAAATATTATAGATAATCGAAAATAATGGGGTTTCTGATAAGATTATTATCTTAACTTAAGGTATTTGAAAAAAAATATTATATGATCGAACTTTTACAGTAAACGGTAACCGCGACGACCACCATACGAACCACGAAAAGAATTAATGAAAATCTTTTATTCAAAGGCATTACAGATTTAACCATCTAAGAGACAAGTCTTAAATGTTTTAAGAACCTATGAAGCTTACAACCCTTCGGCACCCTTTAAATATGAATACAGAAAAGCTGCTTAGGGATGGGGGACATAGTTATTCATGGTGGTAGTACTTCCGCTGATGACGTACTTCGTAAAGATCTCTAATGCTACTACCTAATGTTGTAGGTTATTTATTATTCTTTATTTATATTTCATAATATTATAAAAAGTATCGTATTTATTGCTGGTTACCGTGTTCTGTGAGAGATTGAGGTAATTTGTCCTTAAGCAACATGGGTCCGCGTATGCAGAGCGGTTTATGGTTGTGTGTGTGCGTGTGTGTGTGTTCAAGTGAATGTGTGTACTGTGTGTAGTGATAGGTGTATTATCCCTGATACAAAATATATTAATTGTATTGAAAGTAATTATTAGATAAATTATATTTACTAGTGTTTAAGTATAAATACAAGATTTATGTATACTTTGAATTGCACTTATTAGATATATTTGCTGTTTGTAGTTAAATAATACACATTCTAGTCATTTCAGTAATGAGGCATTGTTTTATGATCATAGAAACTAGTCACCCTAAATATCTAGTCAATGAATAAAAACTATATGTGATAACAAGGGCGTTTTATTTAAATAAAAAAAAATATTACAAAAAAATCTTCAATAAATATTATTTAATTTAAATTCATGCTAGTTTTAATAAATAGTTGGTAATTAAAATTATTTTTACTCTGTCTGGCTTTTAATCGTCAATATAAATAATGACAGAGTATAAATAATTTAAACCTGACATATATTTTAATAGACGTCATTTGTGACAATTAAGAGTTTAGAATAAATATTTAGAAAAGTGTTTTTTAATAGTTACTAATAATTTCCATATTTTCTTTCAGAAACATCTTGGAAAATCGTGAAATCAAATGTTGGTAACCCGATATTGGTGATCGGTAAATATCGCTACTGCCTGCAGAAGTCTCGTAGTGACGTCAGGAAGCAGCGATGGAGATGCAGTAGCCAACATATACGCTGCAAGGCTACTGCTATCACTGTGGACGAAACAGTTCTTACTCGACTCGGGGACCATAATCATTGAATTTTAGTATTTTTTTACGAAGGTGGAGTAACTGGCTTACGATCGTCCGAGTAAACGGTGCATTTTCGAATGTGGGCCTCGCACGAAAAATCTATCGAATCGAAAAGGATTTTTGAAATAAAATAAACTCGCCTCTTATGTAGTATTTATTAATTGATAAATTGAAACATGTCTTCGTTCGTGTGCTGCATATTGTTATTTATGCATGTTGTATGGTATGGTTGTATTTATGATTCAAAAATCGCTTACATTAACGTTATGATTACATTAGTGCGTTCGTGCTAGGCCCACTGAACTGTATGAAACTCACAATATACAAATAAATAAATTGAATTCCAATGACAAAATAATAGTTTTACCCTGATATGCATTTTACTGGGCCGATTTTAATGAGCAGGCTAGGCTATTCTTTTTCGGGATCTAAGTTTCGCGTATAAATATTTTCTTTTAATTAATCTTCGTTTTAAATAGATGTTGTAAGCTGTCGTGTCAGTACAGGTAATTTCATCTTGAGACGAAATCGCAACGTTTACTTGTACGATTGTTAGTGATTACATGATTTTTTCTTATACAAAGTGTATAAAGTCGAACGATGAATCTTACTCGTTAAATAATGTATATTTGCAAGCAAACTTGACTTCGAAACTTGTCGGACATGTGAGGGAATTATCGTAAATAAGTACTTTAAATATTATCAACATACATTAAGGCTTTCTGTGTTTTTGTGTACTCTGTGTGTAGTGTATTAGTATATTATATAGTCCGTTCGCTGAATTAATATCGTACTACAAAAGCGCCGTAAAATTTTTGCATATACAAAACGCGTGTCACTGAAGATTCTTCTATCAATAAAACAGGCATTTGTTTTAAGGAAAATTTTCATCTGCCATCTCTTTTTGTCATAGTTTTATGATATGCGTGTCTTTTGGATGTAGGTACCTACTGATATTATTGAGCAAACGGACTATACACGTTCATAGAGTACAGGAACGTTTTGAGATCATTTTATAAAATATTAACTATAAAAGTTTACTTAGCAGCACCCAAAATATTAATTGTATGTGTTTAGTGTGTAGTATTGTGTAGTTTTAGTCGGCTTGAGTATTAAAAAACATTATACACAAACATTATAATTATGTGTGTATTCATTTTAGTAGGTACTAAGATAACATGTACTAGTACCTATAATTTGACACAAAATAAAATCTAGTCTATGCCTAGTTTTAATGTAATCACAATTGACGTACCTATATAAGTATTTACCTAAAGTTTATTTATTTTAGCCACAATAATATCTATTATTTCAATATTGAAATAAGCATTTAAATATCTTTATTTTCATATTAAAATGTAAATCTTGAAATTTAAATTCAGAATTTTAACAACTAGCTCTAAAAAGCTAAATATATAATATATTATATATTTAGCTAATATATAAAAAAGCTAAATATATAATATATTATATATTTAGCTAATATATAATAAATGGGTATACTACAAATTTTATGAATATACAGCCTTGGCCAAAAGTATTAGGCACCCCTCTAAAACATAGATATCTCAAAAAGTATTTAAAAAACAAAATTTTTTTCTTATCAAAAGCCAAGCCAGTGTCGTCAAACTTTAATTAAAACAATAGTTAGCCTATTTCTATGGCCCATAAAATATCTGGCGAGCTAACTCCAAATTTTGATTATTTTATAGAAAATATTCATAAACATGATCAGTCTTCATTTACTATTCACAGCGTAATGAAGCTTCCGTGTGTGATTTAATGGTGAAATTTACATTCTCCTTATTCGAAAATGCCGAAAAAAAGTGAACTGTCCTACGATAAACGTATGAAAACCCAGTTGTTACAAGAATAAGGAAAGTCCCAAATAGAGACTGCCAAACTCGTGAAATATTCGCGGAGCGCAATACAATCTGCTATTAAACGGTTTGCGCAGACTAGCCTCATGCAAATAAAATAGAAACTGGCAAAAATCGCGTGACTACTGACCGCCAGGACATAAAACTCATCGGAGAGTCTTTGAAGAACCGCAAAAAAACTTCTTCTGAGCTAGCTGCCATCCTAACCGTAGAAGTTAGGCACACGAATAGTGCTCAAACAGCAAGAAGAAGGATTGCAGATGCTGGATCAAAGAGGTGTAAAGTAAAAAAAAAACCGTGGCTTTCGGAAAAGTAACAAACAGAACCGCTTAGAATGAGCTCTACGATACCAACACTTCTCGGAGGAGGATTGATCAAATGTTGTGTGGTTCGGTGAATCAAATATTGAGGTCAGCTTTTACACTATTTCTAAAGCAATTACACTCATCATTCGTATTCTAGTCTGCTTCTATAAAAAAAATGAGCACACATTTAAACTCTTCTTTTTTTCCATTGTTACGGCTATTTTGAACTGCGGGTGTGACGTACGTCAGGCGGCGCATTGACGAGGAATATGATCCAAATGGAGTGGTGTCCACTGTTAAACACGGGGGAGGTGGCATTATGGCTTGGGGCTGCATGGCAGCCGATGGTGTCGGCGAAATATTTCGTTTGCAAAGGTCGTATGAACAGTGAAAAGTACATAAATGTACTCGAAACTGCGCTTTCGCCTTGGATTATACTAATTTTTGGCGTCACAAACATGGATGGCATCAAATTCTAACAAGATAATACTCATTCTCATAAATCAGGGACCATCATGCGTTGGTTTAGAAACCATAGTATTGTCCTGTTATAATGGCCGGTACAATCGCCAAATCTGAAAACTGTTGAGCATCTTTGGGGTATTCAGAAGCGCAAGATCAGAGAGCACCGGACTACATCCAAAACATCGTTAAAAATGCTGAAATTCAAGAGTGGGACGTCATAAATGTAGCCGAATGTAAAAAGCTTGAAAGCAGCATGCCCCAAGAATTGCTGCTGTAATCAATGCAAAGGGTGGAGCAACTAAATATTAGTATTTTTTGTATTTTTTTGTTAATATAAGTAATTTGAAAACAAAAATAGTCTTATTTTTTACTTTAAACACGAATAAGTCAGTAAATTTTAGGGTGCCTAATACTTTTGGCCAAGGCTGTATGTAAAAAAATACTATTCACGAATGTCTTTATCAGAAGTGTTATTCTAGTCAATTCGAAGTCTGAACTTAGCTTTCTACCTCTCTCCTAGTGTACCTGACATTCCATTACGATCTCATACTTTAAATATATATTTAATGTTAAAACAATAAAATATATTACGTAGGTATACGAATATCAAAATTTAATGTACCTAGTTTTACGATGTGTGTTAATAGCAGTAAGTTAACTTTTAATTACATTATTAATTATTAGCTGGTTACAGAAGCACGTACTTAACGCACGCGGGTAAAAAGTAGCCTATAACCTTCTCCTAGAACCTAAATATCTCCGTACCAAGTTTCATCTAAATCGGTTCAGCCGTTTGACTGTGAAAGCGTAACAAACGAACTCACTTTCGTATTTTTAATATTAGTTAAGACTGCTTCTGTATTAGTGAAAAGTGAGCCAGACTTCAGTGCGAGAAAGAGATGGAGCTATATATGACGAATAGCTCGATTTCCTCTTACGCATTGGAATTTTAGTCATTTTTGAGTGTGATAAGTCACTTTGCCACACCTAAATGGTTTATGCATAGGGTTTATGTCTATAAATTAATATACGTTTGTGTGTATGTGTGTATTATTATAAAATTGTGTGCATTGCTTTGCTGTTAGCATTAAACATATTTATTCTAGTCGTCTATGTGTTATGTGTATTATTGAGTCAATAAATAAAATAACAAAAAATGTATAGTACTTTATTTGTGTGAACATAATTATGATTTAATGATTGTAATATAATAAGTTTTATTTTTAAGATTTTTGTTTCATCCTATCTTTATTTTTATTGTTTAATATTTTTTAAATTATTCTTATTTTAAATGCCATGCTATGTAAATTAAATATATAATTTTAATTTGTGTTATAGTGACAGATCATTTAGGTATTTTTGAATATGACAATTATCAAAATCAATTCGTTGCCTTTTAAAAAGGATTGTTCAATTTTATTGGATTTCAATAATTATTTTTCATACATTACGTTTGATAAAATTTATTACCATTACCGTTCTTGAAAAACTATTGAAATAAAAACATTATTCAAGTATACGTCCATACCAAAACTTCATCTAAATTTTGTAGGTATTAATTGAACTTTATGTCTCATACTAGCTTCTGCCAGCGACTTCGTCCGCGTGGAATAGTGGTGCTCCGCTCCTATTGGTCATAGCGTGATGATATATAGCCTATAGCCTTCCTCGATAAATAGATTATCTAACACTGCAAGAATTATTTAAATCGGACCAGCGGTTCCTGAGATTAGCGCGTTTAAACAAAATGACATCATTTCCCTTCACTGCTCTGATCCTATTGATTGTAGCGTGATGAAAAGTTTACTATAACCATCTCAGGAGTATGACAAATAACTGTACCAAGTTTCGTTAAAATCCGTCGAGTAGTTTTTGTTTCTATAGAGTTTATACAGACAGACAGACAGACAGACAGACAGACAAAAATTTTACTGATTGCATTTTTGGCATCAGTATCGATCCCTAATCACCCCCTGATAGTTATTTTGGAAATATATTTCATGTACAGAATTGACCTCTCTACAGATTTATTATAAGTATAGATAATTTAGTACGATTACACTTTTTTCGGTAAATGATACTGTAGTTGCCAAAAAACTTCAGACAATTTCATTGGCTTTGAACGTATCTACACTGTCTTCGCTTATAAAACGATTTTATTGTTTCAGAATCAAACATAAGTTTCGTAAAATCGCAGGCAGGCAACATGATGTTGATTATCGATGGGTACCGGTTTTCTATGCGGAGAAATTATATAGATAGCTTACAAAAACGTTGGAGGTGCAGTAATCAGAGTCGAGGCTGTAAAGCCAAGGCAGTGACAGTTGAAAGTGCATTAGTAACATATTTTGGAGAACACAACCATAAATGCAGGCCAGAATGGCAGAACACAGATTGATAGAAATCTAGAAATAATCTAGTTCTATTCAAAATGACAGCTTTTGTCTTTAAAGCTTCTTTTAGCTAACGAGCTGTGCCTGCCGGGGCTGCGAGACGTTCGATAGAGATACCGCGCCCCCGGAGTACAAAGGGCTGAGGAAGGAACATGGATGGGTTACAGTCAGTAAGAGTCTGACACTAACGGACCAATGGGGGAGGGCCAATCATCTGATGATTTCCCATCCGAAAAAAGCTATCGAGCTGTTTTGTCCCTTTCTGTCAAACTTCATTTTAACTTGACAGATAAGGACAACGGTCTGATAGCTAAAAAAGGTTTTAAGACGGATGGCGTTATTATGATTATGGGAGTAAGTATTTACAAAAAGTGTTATGGAGGGGAGTAAAACTTTGTCCTACAATTGGGTTATAATTAAAGAAAAGCAAAAACCAAATTGCCTGATATTCTTGAGGCTGTATTTTGTACGTAATCTTCTTTAAAAATGTGACTTCATCTCTTACGAAGCCAATAACTAAATATTTATGAAATAAATATTTTTCTGTTATATCAAGTTTTATTGCTTTTCTTCTTAGCTTCTATGTGAAATAATATCATACCACCGTCTTTTGAACCCAAAGAGTAAGGCTAACTCCTAAAATGTCATTTCGTCGTATTATAATAAGTAATGAAGATTTTAGACAGAGAGAGACGCAACTATATTATATCACCAATTGCCCCGTCCCTTTTCTGCAACAAGACTAAGGATTATTTTCAGATATCATAACTAATCTACGTCCCAAGATCATAAAGCGAGGAACATTCTAGAACAATCCCTAGATTCTAGAAGATTCTTTGCCTTACATTGAAAATAGTGATAATGCTACCAGCCTCTTGGGTATGCTCCCAGTAGACATCGATGAGAAGCATGATTTTTTACGATATATTATTAGAATATTTTTATTCTTCTATTTGTACATTTAAGTTGAAATGAAATTATTTTATTACAGATACTATAGATAATTCGCAATTTTCATACACAACATCCTTAAAAGGATACCCGATGATATTGTATAAAGGTTATCGTTACAGCAAGATTCGAGACAACAAACCAGAATCCGCAAAAAAACGCTGGAGATGTTCAACCCATCATAATAATGGGTGTAGAGCAGTACTGTTTACTGTGGACAAAACTATTATAGCTTTGAAATGTGATCATAATCATTGAACTATGATCATAACCATTGAAATATGACATAACCATTGAAATATGACATAATCATTGAAATATGATCATAATCATTGAAATATTAATTGAAAGTGACGGTTAAGAGAGATTAAGTATATTTTGATGCCATTTGTTTGTAATATTCCAAAGGAAAACGTGATATTTTATTTTACATAAGTCATTTTGCAGACCACGACAATAGTTTATAACTGTAGCATTTTATTTGTTGATACAATAATATTATATAAGTAAAATATATATGTACAAAGATATACCTACCTAACTATAAAAAAAAATATAGTAAAAATAATGATTGTTTAATATTTACTCACGTAAGAGGATTAAGTTCCATATTTGAATAGATTTATAATTCATTTGTCAAGAATTATTCCAACTCTGTTCTTAGCGCAAACTATGTTTACAAGTCACTTACTGTTAGCCTCTTAATGTACCTATTACAATGTAAATGCTACTTTGTTCTAATTGCAATAAAGTCAAAATTTGCCAAACTTATGAACACAAAATGCAGCGTCGTCGTGAGCAGCAAAAATTTAGCATGCGTCGTGCTAGAGCTAGGTTAAACCCTGAAACCATCGAAGAGAGAAAGAAAAAAGATAGGGTAAAGTACCAGAGACGGAAAGAGCAAGGGCTTATCAAAACTATTTGCGATGATAGCCTTGAAAAACAAATTGAAATAAGGAAGAAATGGAGGGAAAAGTCGAAAGAAACGTCGGTCTAAAAATAAAATAATATTTCTCTTATTTTTTTTACCCCCCACAAAATCACAAACCTCATGGTTTTGATCATGAGAATATAATATAATACTGAGAGAAGTACTTCATCCAGAAATAAATGATTTTCTTTCTTTCTTTCATGTTCCCATTTAGAGAGTCCTCTCCCAGGATTCAAGCTATCTTGAGAGATAGCTCGAGGGAAATCTTGAGAGATAGCTTGAGTGATATCTTGAGAGATAGCTTGAACCCCGGGGCAGGACTCTTTATATGGATACATGAAGGAAAGAAAAACATTTATTTATCATTGTAGTCGCGTTTAGACGTTTTCCCATTTAATTGTAACAGACAGACCGAGTTACTTTCGCATTACGAGAAATAAGGATTAGTTAGTTGGTTAATACTAATTAATTAGTCAGCGATAGTTTCGATAGTTCAGTAATTTCATGAAAGAAAGTGTTCGTAATTTTCGGTGATTTTAATTTTAGCTTTCTCTGGACTAACCTTCGTGGAAGGTCGATGTGGTTCTAAATTATTAAGCTTCAATGGAAATACTTTCAGTTTAAGATATAACAAAAATGTCAAAAAAATATGGAAATGCTCCAAGTACTGTGCTTACAATTGCAAAGTTACAATTTATACGGTGGAAGACCATATTGTACAAGTAAAAAACTCGCATAATCATGATTAATGAGATTCGTCGTGCGGCCTGGGGGCCTATTCTAACTCACCTAAACGCAACTTCGGAAATACCGAGAATAGACGAAAACTTTTTTGTGGTGCGGTAAGGTACGATCTGATACTCTATACATATAGCGATGTATATTATATACATAAATAACAATTTTTGCACCTTACAGCCCTAAATTCCATAAGAAAACGTACGAAACTTCAGTCGAATCTTCGTTTTCGTTGAGTTAGTGTAGGCGCCCTGGTCCGTGCGGCCCAGTATCTCGCAAGTTACCAAATGCGGCCCGATTGAGTATACATAGATACAGTGCGGCCTGCCATTACTCAGTACTGAGCAACTAATGACTTCTCATGTACCTTGTGTTTGATTTTTGTTTAATTTTGAATAATAAATACCGGTGGTTCATATAACATGTGTCTAGTTATTGGCATTAACAAAATATAAACTAGCCTTTTCACGTGCTTTCTTTGAAAACTACATCATGTACTCGGATAAAAAGTATCTTATGTCCCTGGGGTTTATATCAAAATCGATCCAGCTGTTTTGCTGTGAAAGCGTTACAGACATTCAGACAGCCAGACAGACAGAAAAAGTTACTTTATATAAATAGATATATAGCGTAGTAAAATACGGATTACACACAGATTGTATGAGTTTGTGGAGAAAACTGAGTAGGTACGTATATCAGGGACTGTACTCTCACGTTTTTGTTTTCAGTTTTCTGTTTCAGGAGTGAGAGTGAGACGCAACTATAAGGGACGTATAGTGAGATCCCTTTTTAGCAACGGGATAATTAGATGGCACGGCCACTGGCCCTGGATTAAGACGGGATATTTTTTGACTTGGTTAATGTATGCACTGTAAAAATGTAGGTGCAGTTAATACGTCTTCAAGGTAGCCGCGGGAAAAGCTATAAATTGTCATAATTGTTAAAATAAATTAAACCTTGCTTACAGGTTCATATGGTTTATCATATGTGACAGCTCGTGGGGGTTGCAAACTGCTGAGTCTCGGTGGTTATACCTACAGTTTAAGGCGCATAACTGGGCCGAGGGTTGTATGGAGGTGCTCTAAATACTACTCCCGTTTATGCAAAGTTACTGTAACCACTGTTGAAGATTCCGTAGTGGCTATCAGCCACTTCCACAACCATGATATTAGATAATAAATGTGTTGAAACTTAAAACATTTTGATTTTCTTCTCTCACCATTTCAGTGTATTTACTTAGATAGATTTTCACATTGCCCAACCTTGGAGATTGATTGATACCCGTATTCAAGAACAATACTATGCTAAGTAAAAGTACCAGGGATTACCTTAAGGTAAAATTAACCAACCGAATATCGTATTCGCATCTCAAAGGGCAGCTTGAGTATTGTTTGTGAAATGACTAGGCTAGCCACCACAATCACTATGAGAGGCTCCTGACCTAGCTCTTGAATGTGGTGTGGGTGACAGTGTCTTAGCTATCACTCTTCAGGTGAGTGAGACATTTTAAGCAACGTTTAACACCATTTGGTTTTCACAGTAGGTACTGTTTTAACAAACCGTGATAGGTTTGACGTCGACCTAGGGCCTAGGATCTAAGACGTCGCGCTTGCCATCATTGCACCAAAGTGGCAAGCCAAATCCTTACTATATATATTATATATATTATATATTTATATATTATATATTTATATATTTTATATATATATATATATATTTATATATAATATTATAAATGCGAAAGTAACTCTGTCTGTCTGTCTGTCTGTCTGTCTGTCTGTTACGCTTTCACGCCAAAACTACTGGACCGATATAAATGAAATTTGGTACAGAGATAAAATAGACACTGAGGAACAACATAGGCTACTTTTTACCCGGGTGCGCTAAGTAGTTCCCTCGGGATGCGGGTGAAACCGCGGGAAACAGCTAGTATATTATATATTTACTTAATTGATAATGTATATTTATGTTTACAGGGGCACCAAGATACCAAATGAACAAGAGAGGAAGACAACAGATGATTCTCGCTGGCTTTACATACAACGTTCACGTGAAGAGGAACATCTTAAATGGAAAGGAAAAAACAAGATGGCGGTGTACAAAACATAAAAAGGGGTGCAATAGCTTTGTTTATTTGCTTGACGGGCAGTTGTGCACCCCACTGCCAGAACACAGCCATGAACCCGATGCCTTGCCGTACACTTACTCAGCATTTGATGATCCCCTTGGGGTTCATGTACAAAAATTTTGAATACAACTTTACTTTTTTGGTTACCACCAAAGTAATAATACATAATAGTAAAATTTAAATAAACTACTGTACTGTACCCTGTTTATGTCCTGAGGAGGGAACACACAGGTCAGCGCTGAAAATCAGCGCTGTAGTCTCGCGCTTTCGAGCGCGAACACAGCATTAATGCTGAGCGCTGACCTTTTCGCGCTAATAATGACGCATTAGTCAGTAGTTTTTATTTTTTATTTTATGTTATTTTCTTTTGTGTATGTTTCTCTTCTGTTTTTTGTGTGAATAAATGTTTTTTCTTTCTTTCATTTAAGTGTACCTATTTATTTAAGGTTTTATTTATAAGTACTATTGAGATATTCATGGCAAATGGTTATTAAAATAATATTTATTGTGTATATGTAAATGCTAATTGTTGTTTTTTTTTTCAGATTGAAATATGCATCCACAATGAAGGATTGAAGAATGGAGTCAATTGAGAGAAAGGTAGATATGAATATAAATTAAAAGTGCAATTTTAGTTTTTTTTTTATACTGAATACTATGAATATCTGCAGCTACAAATAAAATCTATAGCTCAGTAAAGGAGCATTTTTTATACATAGGTAGTATAGTACCTATACTACTTATTATTACAACAAGCTTTCCGCCCGCGGCTTCGCCCGCGTGGTCTATACAAACTTTGCCCCCCTTTTTCACATTCCTTAGAGGTAGAATTTCAGAAAATCTTTTTTTATCGGATGCCTACGTCATACAAAAACACACCCTCCAAATTTCAGGTCTCTAAGATCAGCGGTTTAGGCTGTGCGTTCATCCTTCAATCATTCAGGACAATGCATTTTATAAGTATAGATTACCTACTTTTGAATTTAGGACTGAAACATCAGGTCTTAGACTACTAACTTGAGTTCACCATAATCGGAGTGTATCTTTTTATATTATTTCTCGAAGATTGACTGATTTGGGTTAATATTTTATTCGTTAAGGATGAACTTCCCAAGTGATCCCGATGTCATCAAATCAGAATGGGGAAGGACAGTTTTCTCAAAAAGTGCGTGAATTCTTATGAAATAGCTGGTCATTATATAATTTTGTTAAAATAAAACACGTATGTAATAAGTACTTATTTTCTTTTTGTCCTTCTTTTTCTTTGAGAATAAAAAAAAACAATACATTTGACGTGAGTTTCTTTTGGTAATTCCTTTAGAAAAAACAAAATAATTTTATATTGTAATTTAAAAAGAGGCCAAGCAAAAATAATTAATTAATAATAAATAATTAGTTAATCTAAAACATAATTAGTTAATCTAACACACAAGGCTGAATGTTTTTTTTCAGTAGCGAAGATCGTCACAAATAAGAGCGGCAGACGCTTTCTACATCACAAAGGCTTCAAATACACTTGTCTAAAATTCAATTATGACAAACCAGTTATCCAATGGCGCTGTATGTGTTACCACACTAGAAAATGTGGAGCAACAGTGACAACAAAAGAATCTAAATTAGTTTCTAGCACTGATAATCACAACCATAGTGCTAAATAATCTGTATTTTTTATATGAAAATAAATATTTAGCTTAATATTAAAGGATTTTTTTAATCATATTTACCTAATACTCAGCAAACCTAATTATGGAGCGATGTTAGTTGTGCTATGCTGCTAATGACGAAACTTAAGTAAGCCTTATGAAAATGAGCCGAAAATTCCGGCTGACAACATGGCAGCCTCGCCTAGAAGTATTTTTTTTTACTAAAAAAAACACTTAATTTCTACGATTTTTTGTGATAAAGTTATTTATTTGTGGCCCTTTCGTATTCAGTGTGCGATGTGTATATTATATGTACTAACTGCCAGATTATTAAGCAAGTCGGCTTTGAGTTAATGCAAGCAATAGAAGCGGTGGCGATTTAAGCCATCCTGACTTCCATAAATTAATCATTTATTTGAAAATCTGAGATAGAATTGATTCTTGAGTTCCTCCTCCGTTCTTGAAAATCGCTGTTTTGTGTACTTGGCAAATTAACAATGTCTATAGGATTAATAAAGATAACTTATTTTATAATTATTTTATTTCATTGTTTGTCTATTCATCCATTTATTTCAGGTGTATATTTAATTTATAAATAATCTATATACTCCTTCCAGGACCGATAATCTTCACGACTCCTCGGGGCAAGCGTCAACTATATTACAATGGTTTCAAATATTCTTGCCGTAATCGCTACGAGGGAAAGTCAGATGTCCGTTGGTACTGTTCCTCTCATCACTCCAAAGGATGCAGAGCATCTGTGAGGACAATAGAGTATAAAATAGTTAGCCTCGCCGAAGTTCACAACCACGACCCTACGCTACATTGGAGCGAAAAACTAAATATGTGATGGTATAATTTAAATCAGATTTTGCGGAAAATTGTATGGGCTTTCAAGGGCTTTCCATTAAAGATAGCAATAATTTTTTATAGTCATAATTAGCTACATTAATTATTGTTGTAAAAAGAAAACAATAATTGAAGAAAAAATGCATACTAAACAGGTTATGCGCATTATAATAATTAATGTTTAAGAATCTATATTCCAGCAGCTAAAATTATATATAAAAGAGTCATCTAAATAAATATATCTATTATTAATATATAATTATAAAATAGTATTCATTAGTAACAATGTGTTATGAACACAAACTGTACACTAAGTAATAAATAGTGATTTTTATATCTAGGAACAGAGAGAAATATTATTATGTACTTGATGAATGCCAAGCATTTATTTAGAAGGTTTCATGTGGCTATGACGCCTTTAATTTAAAATAATTAAATTGTTAATTATATAATGTAATTTTTTCTATTTCAAATTAATGTTTTTTTTGATGAAAATCGTTTTACTAGGGTGTTTTTTATTTTTAAATTAAATTTGGCAGAATGCTGTTACGACTGCGAGAACTGTTTTGATAATGAAAGTAATTCACGGTGATACTGTTTCTGTTCATTATAATTTTTAATCTATGTAAGTAGGTAGGTACTTAAATTGCCTTAAACTTTTCACGTCATTATAATGGTTTTTATACGTTTTTTGCGTTTGCTGTCTTTTATTTACTCCATTTCGATAAGAATATACTTGAATAGATAATAAAAATAACATTTAAAAAAAGTATCGGAGCAATATTAAAATCATCCAAATAACACTGTCCATACTTGGAACAGGAACCTGGTAAAACGCTTGCAAATGATCCAGATGGATACAGATAAAAAATCTATTTTAAAACACCTTAATTTAATGAAAAGCTAATTTAAAACCGTAAAATACGTTCATTTATCTCTTTCCAGCACGATTCATCACTTCGCGTCGTGGCAAGCGAATGATAAGACTGAACGGACACAATTTTTACCAAGTTCGTGCTCAAGGCAATAGGATCAGATGGGCATGTTCCACTCACCACAGAAATGGCTGCCGTGCCGCTATAAGGACTATTGATGACGTCATTATAGCTATTAATGAATATCATCAACATGACTTAGTGCGGGTAGGACCAGAAAATTCTATTTAGAAGTTTTTTTTTGTGACTTTTTTATTTAATCAAATATACTATTATTTCTTCTACCTTTTTTTACTTTTTTCTATGTTGGATTGTTTGTCTTTCAGTTCAGATCCAATAATTTACATAAACTGACTACATTTTTTTTCATCGATACTTTTGTTATGCCTTTTGTGAATATGAGCTTAATAAATATATCAAGCGATTTCTGCAATTATCAATTAATAAGTTCTTAGTATTATTGGCCTAATTTATTTTGCTATTGTAACATTTAGCCCATATTATTTATTACAATCGGATTCTGTAATTTACATTAATAGATGAAAATAAACTTACTACTAGACCTACCACTTGGTTATTTAATGAAAATAAAGCAGAAATTATGAGACAATTTTATTACCTGTAAAACCTTCGGTTGTATACTTTTTTGCACTAACTTTTTTATACTTTATTTTCAGTCCAATTTGTACTTTCCCAAAGAGGCAGGCGAATGATTGAGATAAACGGATACAGATACTCTTTACTACCTTCAAAGTCTAGGAAGAAAAGATGGCGGTGTTCCACACATTCGCCAATGGGATGCCACGCTCACGTTTTCACCTTCGACGACATGGTGATCGCTGTGAATGGCGAACATCAGCACCTTGGATCAAATGACAGACTAAGAATAGCTTTGTAATTGGGAGATAGTTGTAAGCATTTTAGCTGACTAACGGTGAAGGAAAACATCGAGAGGAAACCTGGACTTAAGTCTGAAATCGCCAATCCGCCTTGAGCAATCGTGGTGATCAATCTTCTCTGTATGAGAAGAGGCCTGTGCCCAACAGTGGGACAATATATAGGCTGATGATGATGCTGTAAGCATTTTTGCTGGACATTGATTCGCTTTTTTTACTGTAGGTTTCTTTATGTCAGCTGGTTGTAACTAGTTTTTGGATCTGTGATGTTCGTCCCTGTGGTTGTGCCATTACAGGCATTTATTAATATTTTTTTCGGAGGAAGAATCATCAAATGACCCCTTATTTAGCCCTTTGCGTTCCGTTTGAACTAACGTAACTCTTTCGAACATCCCGCAGCTGCCTATACAGGCATGAGGTTATATAATATTGTTATTTTGTTTTTTATAAAATAAGTTAAATAACATTTAATTAAGATATTATGTTTGGTTTGCATAATATATACGTACAATATTCTGTTCTATTCTATTAGTACTACTACTCAACTCCTACGTAGTATCATCACTAAGTTAAATCAGACGTACACAACTCTTTCTCGGTATCATCATTAAGTTATACCTTACGTTGATATTCTTGTCATTGATACCAGGTCAGCTAAACTTATTGGGGTTTCCCAAGTAGAAGTAGTCTATAGCAACCCGCAGCCTGATTTGTACTTGGTACTTTTATTTTGACTTGTGGACACACCTTCTTGGATTTTATTCACTTCATCCTTAAATTATAGATGGTTATTTTTTTTTAACTAACTATCATGTTTAATTATATTACTTTGTGATTATTTACTTATACTTTGAAACCTTAATTTCAAGAGAATAAGGTGGAAAATGGTGCATTTCTTTTCTTTAATATAATTAAGTAAAGCAATGATTGTAATTTATATTTTACTAATTTTATATTAGAATATTTATACTTTCTTTTTTAAGTTTTCCTATTGTAAATAATGTAAATACTTTCTGTAAATAAACTCCTATCACAGCGTTTGGAAACCACAGTAAAGCTATTCAAATTGTTTTTTTTTAAATAAAGAGTGATTTTTTTTGCTTATTTTTGGGGGTTTATTTTTCTGCGAAATCTTTTTGAATTGTTATGATGTTTAAATAAACTAATTACTGAAAGATTATGATCTCAATTATTTATGTTTTGGTGTTATTTTTTGTATTCATAGTATAGTACAATTAAATTACACATAATGTACCTAAATATTTTTTAATGCTTTATTTACCAAATTAATAATTAAGTTTTATTTTGTAATAACTATGCTCAACAATATTGTAAATATTAATAATAATATTGTAAATATTAATTAAAAACGACTTAAATTATTCAGTAAGAGCGACATGTTGTCAGTTTCATTATTTCATAAGCCATTTAATTAATCAAGAACTACATAAACTTAATAAGGACAAAAAAAAATAAAAAAAAATTATATATACCATGAAACACTTTGTTCGTCTGTTTCGTTTTAGCAGTTAAACTGCTGTAATGATGTTGGTCTTTACTCAAAGACCTTTTTTTTTCGGATGGGAAATCATCAAATGACCCCTCCTGCCGTTAGTGTCAGACTCTTACTGACTAAAACCCATCCATGTTCCTTCCTCAGCCCTTTGTATTCCGGGGGCGCGATATCTCTTTCGAACGTCCCGCAGCCCAAGACCTGGAGGCCTAGCACGGGGTTGGATAAACGTGTTATCTCATACCTTAATTTCGGGGTACGCAAAAAAAATGAAATAAAAAGTGAAAGAAACTCGTTTTCCCTACTTTCAAGCTGCTTTCAGACTACGCTATAATATGTAGCATATAGTATATAGCTCATAGCACCACAATATCGCGCACCATAAGGATCATTGCGAAGTAGATATTTAAGAATGTTTTTTTTGAAGTTGTGTAATGCAGACCCTGACAAAAAATTCTAATAATCTACATATATAATAACACTTTCCTTTTTTTTAATGTAAAGATTTTATATCGTTTTGTTTGAACAGTTAATTTAAGTAACAAGTCTAATTATTTTATAAAAAATAAGTTTTAATGAATTAAAAGAAGAAGAAAAAAGCAGTTTTTTTTCTTTATGTGTAGGTACTGAATTTCTGTTCATTGTGTTTTTTTCTATATTTTCGTTCATTGTGTTTTAGTACCTATAGTAAATAGGAATAACATAATCTTACCTACTACATAGGTAATATAATTAGTGTTTAAATGTTTTCGTCATTTTCTAGGACTTATTATTTACAAAAATATTTTATTTCAGCTATTCAACACAGCTTCAAATCTATTGATTTGACAAACAAGGACAATGAACACTCCCGGCTATTTAAAATACTAATGAAGACGTTGTCCAAAGAAAATATTAACTTCTGTAAAGTAGGAAACCGCATAAATATACTTTACGAGACCATTACCAAGAATTAAGTATTTTAGCGCATATTCGTTTATTCGTTTATTAAAAGTGTACACCATAGATATATACATAAATAGATAACGCAAGTTCCGTCATTTGTATGAAAACGAAGCGTGTCACTTTATGACTACTTTTTGTGACGTCACAAGAGCGTTTCACTACGTCATAATGCATTTTCCTAGCTTTGGGTTGACGTCTGGTGCCAATACGGTGGGGCGCGGACTAATTAAGACGATGTCGAGTTAGGTGCACTGCACTCATTTGTCACACGCGAAATACTCAGACTTGCGTTCTCTATTTAGATACATGTCTCTTTTTCGGATGGAAAATGTTCAAATGACCCCTCCCGCCGTGGGGGCGGGTGGGAGTGTCAGACTCTTACTGACTAAAACCCATTCATTTTCCTTCCTCAGCCCTTTGTATTCCGGGGGCGCGGTATCTCTTTCGCACGTCCCGCAGCGTTTATATAGGTACATGTCTGTGGTCTGTCCATACAAGCGATTCCCGTCTCACTGTTCAGGATTGAGAGTGAGACGCAGCTATAGGAGACACATAGTACCATCTCTCTTCAAGTCGTTCTCACAGTCCTTGACATGCTTGGAAAAGTCGTGTGCCCAACAGTGGGCGTGGTTCATTTGATAATTTATGTACTTTTAGTCCATGTATTGCCAAATATATTTAGCATAATATTGGTGTAATTTGTAATCATTAAATATGTATTATAATCTTAACTAAAACTAACTATTATCAATGCGAAATCGAGTTTGTTTGTTTGTTGCGCTTTCACGGTCTACCTCTGAATTGATTTGGACGAAATTTGGTAAGGAGATAGAGGGAGTCGATTATTGGCTTTTTATATCTACTTCACGTGGGTGAAACAGCTAGTGTTTCTATGTAATCCAATAATTATATAAAAAAATATCGACTATTCATGTGTTTTCATTATTTCGGCCAACGATATGCCTTTCACAAAATGTATACAACAAATATTCGTATTATGTTCAGGTAGTTCTGGCTATGGGTTACTTTATCGTATTCATTGTAAAAGAAAAAAAATACTGAGTAATTATTTTATGTTAATGTAGGGCAACTTTATATTAAAAAGTATTCTTAGTTTTTAATTATTAGTATCTTTTCAAGTACACTGGATAACATTAAAATCTAGTCATTTATAACAAAAAAATATATATGTAACTAACTACTATGAGTAGTACCTATTTCATAAAAAACATATTATACTTTAAAATAAATGTTATGCCTGATTGTCTCGTATTCATTGCACTCAATTGTATTTAAAGTGAGGTATGTTTTTAATCCACCAATCGTAACCTTTTTTTTCGGATGGGAAATCATGAAATGACTCCTCCCAACGTGGGTGAAGTGGGAGGGAGTGTCAGACCCTTACTGACTAAAACCATCCATGTTCCTTCCTCAGCCCTTTCTACTCCGGGGGCGCGGTAGCTCTTTCGAGCATCCCGCAGCCCCGGCAGTTTATGCCCTGGGTCTATGGCCCTGGGTCCGTCACACCAATTGTAACCTGAACTTATGATTGCAGCGGAGTTTATAACATCTAAGAAAGGCAACCGTTTAATTCGTCTCGGAGGGTACACATACTATGGAGTTCCCACGAAAACTTGCAAGCAACGATGGCGCTGCTCCACCCACCTACCACAAGGATGCAGGGCGTATATAATTACTGTTAACGAGTCAATTCTGAAGGTACAAGCAGCACATAACCATAGGCCAAATCAACTACTGCTGGGTTCCCTACATTAAAATTTACATCCCGAATTTCGCAGTAGACAACAATTCCAAAATAAAAATAATTTAAAAACTCATATGATTATTTTACGTAAATTTTGAATTTTTATATATCAATTTTTAATGGCTTTAGAATCAAAATAATACGTGCATCGAATTGGAAAATGAGTTGTCTATTGCCATACGAAATCTTCGGGAGAATCGCGCTTTGACTGATGACTTGATTAGCTCATAAAAAGTATAACAATTGATTGGTAATGTCAATTAACCAATTAGTTTTGTCGGTACCAACAGATTTTATGAAAAAATAGCTTTCCGCCCGCAGCTTCGCCCTCGTGGACATTTTTTTTAACACCTTGGGTTACATTATTCAAGTTTTAGTAGGGATCCCTAATTATTTCTGGAAATAAATATAGCCTATGACACTTCGTAAAGATGTAGCTTTCTAACTATGAAAGAATTTTTTAAATCAGTCCCGTAGTTTTTGAGTTACGACCCTACAAACAAACAAATCTGTCCTCTTTATAATACTAGTATAGATGTAAACAAAGTCGAAATGTTACCTTTTTGGGTGTAATTCTGTCACAAAAATTAACAAAATGGCGTAAGAATGGCGCATTTATGTCAATTTCATGCTCCAAACATCATATTTCTTATTATTTATATGACAAAAAAATATTTGTAATTTAGAAATGATTATTATTAGATTATGTTTTAATTTGTATTCTGATCAGTAATATCTATGCACTGCTGACAGTATTGTGTAAATAAATAATAATTGAGGATAAGGTATAGTCGTATTATTTTATTACAATTCAACTCATAAAATGTAACCTATCCTAAATTTGAAGAAGGAAGAATGGCGGGCATTTTGGGGGCTGTCGTTTGTAAAGACGTTCAAAAAAATGTTCGCCCTTGTTTAAAGAAAAGAATTTTGAATTTCCAATAATTTTGTTCACAGATCCTGAGTACATAGTGTCAATGAGAGGGAAAAAGGTGATGAAATATAAAGGACATACATATTATACAAAATTAAACCATTCACATAAACTCTGTTGGAACTGCTCCACACAGAGTGGCTGCAAAGCCATGGTATATACTTTGGGAAATAAAGTATATGGCGGCAAAGGGGAACATACACATGTAGTTTAATAATACGTAGGTACTTAAAGAACAAGGGGTCTACTTTCGTTGTAAGACATGGAAAGCTTCTCTCTTTTCTCTCTAAGACACTAACACCTGCAATACAGTTTTTACTAGTGCAGATGTTTGAGATTGTCTTCTGTATTGTATGTAATGTAATTGTCTGTATTGTAATTGTCTTCTTATCTCAATAAATAATTTATTATTAAATAATTTCTTATCTTGTGATATGTTAGGAAATGTTGTTTATTAAATAACAGGAAGATAGTGTACTCAATACACTAACAGCCGGTTGGCATTTAGTAAGTTCAAGCTATTTGCTTTAGACTCAATTTCACCGACAAGATAACGGTCTGGTTAACTTAAAACAGCTGTTTACCATAAATTCAAACATCTGTCTTATGATGGATACAGGATCATTTGGGTTTTTTATTCCTAAAACGGTCGATTAACAATCCGGGGTTGGACAAGAAGTGGATACGTGAAAATTCCCGCTTCGTGGTTAGAAAACATTTTTATTTAACGGGCCGATTAGGTAATCAGCTGTCGGTGAACTTAGGCCTTAATGTCTAAACGTCTGTAGTATAAGTAATAAGTACTTGTCAATTAAAATATTTTTTTAGTCTTTTAAGAGTTCTAAGAACAATTTGACGTACGTATTTAACTATATTTCTAGAATCATAAGATATTTTTCCATCCAATAAATTTATTATAGATGTAAAATAAAATAATACCTATAGGTATATATGTATAGGGTGGTACATATAAATATTTATGTTTATATAAATAAAACTCTTTTGACAAAAAAAAGTTTATTTTATTGTATGATACGAAAGATATGTATATCGTTTTAAATCAGGATTTTCACCTCGTATGTTTTTTTATTTAGGTAACTGGGCCTAATTCTGAAGTTCACCCAAACGAAATAATGTGCTAGTTATTCAGTCTGTCTGTTACAATTTCTATTAAACTGCTGCATCGATTTTGATGAAATTCGGTATGGAGATAGTTTAAAACCAGGAAAAGGAACATAAGATAATTATTATCTGCTGCATGAAGTCGTTTTTATAGCATACAAGTGAAACCACAGAAGCATACCCATGAATAAAAACCCAGTAACTAACATTAAACAACCTGTTTTTTTTTCAGGTTTACATTACGCATATTCAAAACGAGGTAACCTGCTTCTAGTCTTCAACGAGTATACTTTTTACCGTCAGGAAACTTATAGTAATAAAAAAGAAAGATGGTTGTGCACTTTCCACGGAAGAGGATGTCGGTGTATCGTCCATGTATTCAACCAGCACATAGTTAAAGTGAAAAACGATCATAATCACCAAAAACCACCCGAAAGTAGTCGGTACGATAAAAAACCGTTGGACATACAGTATCTATATGGACCTATAGTCTAAAAGTACCAAATATTAGTTTAATACATTAGGTAAATGTTTTGAAATATAATACAGAGTGGTGACGTCATAATCAGAATATAGTAACAGTTGTTTTCAATAACCTATCTATCCTTAGATTTGCTTACAATAAAGATTCGGATTTTGATATTATTTGTATGGATTATATCTCAAAATTCTATCTCTAACAAGAAAATCTTCGAATATAATAAAATAGATTATTAAAAATGGTGGTAAAACAAATTACCTACTGTCGATCAAAAATAATGAAATAATTGCTTGCATATTATAATTAATATATATAATAGAATTATTTTTTTTAAACATTCATCCTTGCGAAATGGAGGTGTTTCGCTAGTATAAAATAAGAATTTAACCCTATATTTTTAAAAATAACTTGATAATTATCATCAAATGAACTTTTAACCCGATACCCAGACAAGACAAGATTTAAGAATTAGCATTAATTTAAACTTTTGTTATCACTTGTAAAAATTAGTCATAAGTTTGTGGCATTAGCCTTAAGTCTCTCTTTGTTATTTTACCTACCTATTTTATTTTATAATACCAATAAAATGTAATTGGTTTTTACAACATATATATATATATATATATATATATATATATATATATATATATATATACATATTCATATTATTATATAGTTTTTTGTACAAAAAACAATTACATTGTACTTAATTATTTAGATCCATAAACAATTTCCACCCGACCCAAAAGTCGAACCCCGTATTCAGCAGACGCGTTGTGCTACTACTTGAACTACGAGGCAGTCATTGGCTTATTAATGCCAATTGAATGAACCTAAAAACGATACTTATGCTGTAAATTGCTGGTGTCGTCTAATATTATAAAGAGGAAAGATTTGTCAAAAACTGCTGGACCGATTTCATTAGAAAGCTACATCTTTATGAAGTGTCATAGGCTATATTTATTTCCAGAAATAATTAGGGATCGATACTAAAACTTGAATAATGTAACCCAAGGTGTTAAAAAAATGGCCACGCGGGCGAAGCCGCAGGCGGAAAGCTAGTCTTCTTATATCTTATATATATTTCAAATAATTCAATTTAACCTATAAAAATAAAATGGTCCGTTATAAACAATTGTTTTATTTGAATAAACGTACTCCCGCAGCTATAAAAAACCAACCTCCCGGGTATGCGGAACGTTCAAAAGAGATACCGCACCCCCGGAAAAGAAAGGGCTAAGAAAGGAACATGGATGGGTTTTAGTCAGTAAGAGAGACACTACGGCGGGAAAATATATATATATATATAAATGTATATAATTATTTGTGGTACAAATATTTATAGATGACGTAGTATAGATGCTGTATAGTATTTTGTAACAAATTACTGACAAATTATTTTGCCCTCAGATGACGAAACGGGTCCCGTCTTCGTTCTATCAATGAAAGGAAAGAGAATGCTTAAATTCAACCGATACACTTACTACGCTACTTCCGTAGGCCCGAAGATTCGTTGGCGCTGTTCCAGCCAAAATGGATGCAAAGCTACGGCACACACTTATGAAGACCACGTCATTACTGTCAATGAGAACCATACTCATCCTCCTAAATGTATTCGCAAGTCTCGAATGTATCCCCATTTGTATAAGTAATGTTCTTGACGTATTCTTGACACAATCGGGTAAGGATAAAAATTTTGGGAATAATATTTTAATGAAATGTTTATAAAAACATCATGCTGAATAAATTTAATCATGGTATTGCATCGATTAGGACTTCAGAGATTTTTTGGTAGAAATTGCAAAAAAAAAACCAATTAATTAAATATCTAATTACGATGATTTTTTCATTAATTTTTGTCGTTCCCCAAATTTTGACAATTTACCTATATTTAAGTTAAACAGTAAATATTTTTATGCCCTTTGACAATGGTAATCAAATTTTATCTAAGAAATATGTGACTTATTGTTTTTTGTAAGTTCAATTTAAATTGTTATGTATGTAGGTCCCTAACAAATACTGATCAGGACGGTGTCATGTAATTATACTTTTATGGTCTCCTAGAAAACATGTAGCAATATTGTTAATCTTAAATGAATATATTTTTCAAAATTAATTATGTAAATAATAAATTATAAGTGAATATATACAAGTAGAATGCATAAGCGTCATAATATTGGTCGTCTATGCTTTTGTATTCGTTAATTAATTAATTAAGCAAATAAAAATAGTATACGTTATAAAATAATGTTATTGTAGCCATTAAATTGTCTGGTCTAAATCAAATATAGACTTTATAGTATTTTTTTCGGCCAAAGTTATAAATTGCGTGATTATGATTACATTACTTACTCGATGTTATGTTGTTTTATTTATTTTACCCACAGGTCACCCAATTTGCGGTCAGAACCAAGCTATTTATCTTCCTCAACCTTTGCGAGATTCCTTCTCCATAATCATCTGCTTAATTAATATCCCACTGGTGGGCAAATGCATCTTCTCATACAGCGAAGGCATGAGCATTGATCACCACGCTTGCTCAAGGCGGATTTGCGACTTCAGACAATTCCCAACAAGCAAAATCAGTATTTAAAGTGATCTACAAGACTACTTTTATTTTCACTTATAAGAAACTTGTAGCGTGCTACAAAGCTGGATTTGGGCGCAGTTATAGGATCGGTTATTTCTATATCTATCTTATAATCAACTTATAAAATGTTACTAAGTCCTATAACATACTTGACGAAGCGCAATAGCTTCTATAATGATATAACAATACACAATTACAAGTACAAATTGTATTTGCTTTTGTTAATATCTGACATAAGTATTTTACTGAAGTATTTTTTTTTATTTGGTAAATACTTAATATAAACGTAAGTAAAACTACTATTTTGTATTATTGTAAAACATAACTAATAATACATTTAAAATATAGTGTGTCAACCCGTGGGGAAGTCATATTTACTGTAAATGTGTACCGAAATATAGTTAATTTCACAATGCCCTCCAAAAATAACACATTAGTATATTATTGTGAATAAATTATTTCATCAATTTCTTATGAATATTCGCCATGTTTTAAAATTGCTCTTCATAAGTACTTTATAGAACCATTGTAGGTAAATTAGTACTTGTAGCAGTTTCCGTCCAGATAACTCACCTCCATTTTAAAACAAATTAGGGTTCCCTTGAAGTCTGCCGGCTAAAGATTTTTTTTTCTTGTGGAACCCTCATAGTTTCGCCATGTCCGTTTGTCTGTCTGTCAATAGCTTAAAAATGCTTGATACTAGAAAGCTGAAATTTAGTATGGGTATGTACCTATATTGATCACGCCGACAAAGTAGTAAAATAAAATTAAGAAAAAAAATTTTTTTTAGGTAGCTCCCATACAATAAAGTGGCGATAAATATTTTTTTGAGTGTGGTCTTTCAAAAATAAAGCAGGTGTGTGAAGACTATTTTTCGATTTAGGGATCCATTTGCAAAATATCTAGCTTTAAAGTACAATTTTTAGCTCGATACGAGCATCTATAAAGTACCCTTTAACTTTTGAATGGCTGTCCCTAAAGATTAGAGAAAAATTCACAGATGTAGCACATGTAATGAACTAACAAGGAAAACTATCACGGCTAAGTAGGCTTAACCGGTTCCAGAGTTATAGTCGACCAACTAAAACGTACTACGGGACCCTACTGCGCGTGAACCGACACGCACTTGGCCGGTTTTTTTTAAGATTTAATCAACAAGATGGTCGTATGGTATTTCTTGATGTCGACTATTTTTGACAATTTGATCTTATAGCGCTCTTTTTAAGTACTATTAGATTTTAAAGAGTCTCGAGAAAGACTATGACGACACAAACTTGTAATCGTTTCAGCTAAGTATGTTATAATATCATTTTCTCTCACAAAGTGCTACTATAGGATCAAAATATTATTCAGGATTATTTAGTCTTACTGAAAACAATTATAGAACACTTATTCCTAAAAGTGTCCTAAAAGATAATCTTGGAGTTAACTAAAAGACTGAGATATAAAGGCAATTACTCTTGAGGATATGTATGCTTGTGAAATGCTATTACTAGTAAAAAAATCCTATAAATGTTTTAGACGTCACTCTTGTAGCGAACTGTAAGACCGAGATATAAAAACGAATGAACTTAAGTATGTTAAGGCTTGGCAAATGCTATTATAAGTTAAAAGGTCTACCGCAATGCCTTTACAAGAACGTTATTAGTATTGACAGACTTATAATCTTTCTTATAGGATTACTTTGCTTGTTGGGTTTAGTCCAGGTTTCCTCTCGATGTCTTCCTTCACCGTTAGTCAGTGATGTCTTTTTTTCTTCCACCGTGGGTGTCGACTCTTACTAATTAAAACCCATCCATGTTCTTTCCTCAGCCCTTTTTATTCCGGGGGCATGCAAACTCTTTTCAGCATCCTGAAGCCCCGGCAGGCTAATAGCCGTGTGGGGAGGACCCCGTCATAGTTAGTGATGTGTAAGATTCATTAAGTTTTGAGCTTACTAGTAGTTACAAAAGTCACATAGGTTCGTGCTAAGTTTCGAACCCGCATACTCGTACACGAGATGCAGGTGCCGTAGCAATCTTTCCATGCTTATTTAATTTAACGTTATTAAACTTCTTTTGTTTCCAGTCTTAAGAAACTACTATAGTTCAGAACGAGGCATCGAAATCGTTATTGTAGATGGCATCACATATTTCCAACAGAAAAACTGCAAGAATAATAAGATTAGATGGGTGTGCGCGGGTTACTCGAAGGGCTGCCGAGCGTTTGTTTATACATGTGGAAATAAAATAATTAAAATTGGTTCGAAGCATAACCATAATTAATTTGGATGAATTTAATGAATTCTTACTAATATTATAAATGCGAAAGTAACTCTGTCTGTCTGTCGCGCTTTAACGCCAAAACTACTGAACCGATTTAAATGAAATTTGGTACACGTATAGTCTAGAGCCTGAGAAAGGTCATACTTCGTCTTTTTACCCGGGTGCGCGAAATAGTACCCTCGGTATACGATACGATAATTATAAATAGTAGGTATTTATAATTAAACAAGCAAAACAAAACAAACTTATAAAAATGCGAAAGTAAGTTGGTTTGTTTATTATGCTTTCACGGTAAAATGGCTGGACTGATTTGGATGAAATTTTGTACCGAGATAGAGGGGACCCTGGAGACGGTAATAGGCTAACTTATTGTCCGTGTGCGTTAAATACAAGCTTTTTCTTACGGAACTACTTAGAGCATGTTTATAGTTCAAAACGACGGTCCCTTAAGGACATGTCGAAAATGGCAGTTTATGTTTTATTGCACAATTGGCTTTAGATATTCCATATGCATATACCTGCATAAATATTTCAATATTACGTATTTAACGTCATTTACGGATCCTATATAGTATATAGGTACTATTAATGGAGTGTGCTAGTCAACATGTGTAAAAATTTTACCTAATTAAATGTTTTTTTTTTTACAATTATTTAATATTGTATAAAGATGGTTCTTCAAACCTTACAGACAGACATGTGTTGCTGGGGAGTTTGTTGCGCCACTTCTTCTTCCCAGCTAAAACACATAGGAAGTGGTGAAGGGCGGGCATTTTGGGGGCTGTCTTTTGTAAATTTGACGTTCAAAAAGTGCTGATTTTCAGCCTAATTTGAATAAACGATTTTTGAATTTTGAATTTTTATGAGAACAAGTTTTTATTTACAACTAGCTTCTGCCAGCGACTTCGTCCGCGTGAAATAGTGGTGCTCCGCTCCTATTGGTCTCAGCGTGATGATATAGCTTATAGCCTTCCTCGATAAATGGACTATCTAACACTGAAAGAATTATTTAAATCGGACCGCAGCGGTTCCTGAGATTAGCGCGTTTAAACAAAATGACAACATTTCCCTTCACTGCTCTGCTCCTATTGATTGTAGCGTGATGAAAAGTATACTATAACCATCTCAGGAGTATGACAAATAATTGTACCAAGTTTCGTTAAAATCCGTTGAGTAGTTTTTGTTTCTATAGAGTTTATACAGACAGACAGACAGACAGACAGACGGACAGACAGACAGACAGACAAAAATTTTACTGATTGCATTTTTGGCATTAGTATCGATCCCTAATCACCCCCTGATAGTTATTTTGGAAATATATTTCATGTACAGAATTGACCTCTCTACAGATTTATTATAAGTATAGAAGATAGATAGAAGATGAATAAGTGGACAATCTAAAGCCAATTGTGCAATAAAAAACCGGCCAAGTGCGTGTCGGGCCACGCGCAGTAGGGTTCCGTAGTAGGTCTTAGTTAGTCGACTATAACTCTGTAACCGGTTAAGCCTACTTAGCCGTGATAGTTTTCCTTGTAAGTTCATTACATGTGCTACGTCTGTGAATTTTTTCACATTTCTAGGTACAGCCATTCAAAAGTTAAAGGGGGGGGTAACTCGTATCGAACAAAAATTTTCACTTAAAAGCTAGATATTTCGCAAATGGCTCGCTTAACCGAAAAATGGTCTTCACACACCCATAATATTTTTGAAAGACCTATCTAACGATACCCCACACACGGGGTACGCGAGAAAAAAAATATTCATACCTACTTTACATGTTTGGGAGCTACCCTAAAAAAAAATATTTTTCAAAATTTTATTATACCACTTTTTCGGCGTGATCAATATACATATTCATACCAAATTTCAGCTTTCTAATAACAAGAACCACGGAGCTATGCCGCGGACAGACAGACAGACAGACAGACAGACAGACAGACAGACAGACGGACGGACAGAGCGAACCTATAAGGGTTCCTTGTCGAACTACGGAACCCTAAAAACGAACTGCCATTTTCGACATGTCCTTATGTACGTAGGGACCGTCGAAAAGTATCACAGGTTATAAACTATATGTGTAACAAATTTATAACTATGTGTGTAAAACGGCTAAACTGATTTAGATGAAATTTGTTATGAAGATAGACGGGACCTTAAAGACGGTTATAGGTTTTTATATGTATATAGTTACTAGCTGTTTCCCGCGGTTTCACCCGCATCCCGAGGGAACTACTTAGCGCACCCGGGTAAAAAGTAGCCTATGTTGTTCCTCAGGGTCTATTCTATCTCTGTACCAAATTTCATTTATATCGGTCCAGTAGTTTTGGCGTGAAAGCGTAACAGACAGACAGACAGAGTTACTTTCGCATTTATAATATTAGTAAGGATAGTATAGTGACGTATGGTAGTAGTATAGTATAGTAGAAAAAACACTTTTCTAATTCTTCTATCGCAGGACTTCGAGGAGATTTCTATAGGAGTAAGCAGTAACTTTTGTGTTTTTACTACTTTATTATGTCTTGTTGTCTAATATGTATATTGTAATAGTGTATGTTCTGTAAATGTATTACATTACACACAATTATAGGCTTAAATACCAAATGATCTCAAACCTTGTCATTATTAATATTGCTCGAATGTTTAACTTTGTACTTTGCATTTTAAATATACAAAAATAAATATGCATGATTTGTTTTTAATTTATTTGTTTTAAATTGGTCATTTACTTTTTTTACTTGTAATTTAATAGGAATGAGTAAAAATATAATAAATTATTTACTTACATACGTAAACAAACTAAATATTTACACAGACCGCAAAGATTATTCCCAATAAACGGCTTCCAATTTAATTTAAATTACTCTAGATAAATTATTTTAGGTGCAAAAATACTAATAATTAATCATCCCTGTTTTCTTTATAGAATCATTTGCTTTCGTCAAAAGTTCGCGAGGGCACAATATGATTGTGATGTCAGGATACGCCTTCCACCGTCAACTGGAGTTACCAAATCAAAAAGTCAGATGGAACTGCGCCACCCACAGGCGCAAAGGATGCAGGGCTTATCTATACACTTACGGAGATACTTTAATAAAATCAATTAACAATCATACTCATCCCCCTAGAGAATAAATAATATGCATCATCTGCATCTGGCTAGCCTTTTCCCAACTATATCAGCTTCCAGTCTAACCGAATGCAGCTGAGTACCAGTATTTTACGAGGAGCGACTGCCTATCTGACCTCCACAACCCAGTTACCGAGTAACACGACACTCCTTGGTAAGTATGGTTGTCAGATTTTGCTGACTTCGGACTACCCGTAATAACTGTCAAAGATCTACAAATAACAGCCGGGACCAACAGCTTAACGTGTTTTCCGAGGCACAGGGAAGTCTCGTTATGACATAGATGGGACGGACCGACCGCGCCAAGCGCAGCTTAACCTTTGCTAGATGTGTTCAAGAGACGAATTAGGGAATATTTCTTATCAACATAAACTATAGTATGTTTATATGTATTATGTTGTGTGTATTAAGTTTATGTATTGTGTGAAGAAGTTACACATATTTGTTATATTTTTTAAGTAATTGAGTTAAAAAATATAACAAATATGTTTATTGATTAGTTCTTAAACACTCGTTGCGCACAGTTTCACCTGCCCATATGACATTTTCCTATCACTCTAAGGTATGCAGAAAGAGAACCCAATTCTGGGTTAAGCTCCATTACCTTAAGAGCGGGATATACGCCGATGACCTTGCTCGAGTGGGCGTAACCAAGGAAAATACCCCGCGCAGGCTCCACACCTCCCCTGACAAAAATTACGTACGCGCAGCGCATGGCACGGCAAAATAATAATCCAACCATTTGCACAGCACGATAGGGCTGCTGGCTAACAGTATTTCTGCCTACTTGAGTTTCTTTCTATTTTTTTAATGTTAATATATTTTTTATTCAATTTGTGGATAGTGAAATTAATAAGAAGTGTTCAGTTAAAATATTTTTGTGTGCTACCATTTATTACCCTCATAAATACCTACCATTATTACCACATACCAAATACCATCTTCTCATAATCATTTCATTATTTTATTACTAATGCAATTCAATAATATAGTAAGTCGCTAAGTGCCTACCTACATAAATAGATAGCCCAGCCTAGAAAACCTACAAGTTTTTTCACGAGATAACATTTCCGTGCCTATGATGTTACTTTATTAGGTACTAGCTTTTGCCCGCGGTTCCGCACGCTTTCTTCCGGGATAAAAAGTACAGCCTATGTTTGATTCCAAGCTTAGGACTACCTACATGCAAAATTTCAGCCCAATCCGTTCATTAGCGTTCCGTTTTGGCGTGAAGAGGGAACAGACATCCATTCCACGGTAATGTTATCTATTATTAGGGTTCCGTACCAAAAATGGTAAAAAGGAACCCTTATGGTTTCAATTTGTCTGTCTGTCAGTCTGTCACAATGACTTGAAATTTGGAACAGTTATAAAGAACGATTGTTCATGCGTATTGCAAATGAAAAAAAAATAAAAATCATATTGCTTTTATTGGAAAAGTGGGGGAAAGTGGGTGTTTAAAATTTCAAAGTATAGTTACTAGGTCATGTGGGGTATCATATGAAAGGTCTTTATTTGCACATTCTAATATTTTTTTTTTTGTTTTCTTGTATGTCTTTTAATTTTCGAATAATAATGAAATCCGCACAAAAAAATACCGGGGGAACGGTTATTTTTATCTCCGTAATTTGACAAGGGAAAAATCTGAAATAATAATGATTGATAGACATTAACCTAAATATTACAGGGGAAATAAAACTATGAATTTAAGTTTAACAGTTTTTAAGTAATCAGCAATTTTCCCCTACAAATAAACTTAATTATGCGATCGAAAAAAACAAGATAATTAGGTATTTGACCACCAACTAAAATGTACTAAAATTATGTTTCATTAAAAGATTCCATAGAAACAAAACGAAGTGTCGAAAAATAAATTAAATCAATGTTAAAATAAATAACATCCATGCTTTTAAAGTTTTTGGAAGGGGAATTCTCTATCCTTGTCACGCAAAACATAATTTGTTCTAGGAAATGTCGAGTTATACAGCGTTTTGACATAATGACGTCATAATTGCATCGTGCTCTCTTTTTCTAGCAATGACTTTTTAAATGCTTATAACTAAGCCGTTTTATAAGATAATACATTCGTATTTTCACTGTTGTTAATCTTTTTGTTAATTAGTTATGTAATTCTTAAAAAAAAAAATACAGTCAAATAACCAATTGCGCTCTATTGCGTATAATATTCTTTCCAAGTGAAATTTATTATAATTTCAATTTAATATTGGTTTTAAATTTAATTTACTTTTAACTTTGATTTTAATTTTTTATTATGATTGTAATTTTGATTTTAACTTCGTTGTATTGTCATTATCAAAGTATGTGCATAACTGAGTAAGTTAGCTTCACTTTTGGTCTGATATTAATTTAAGCTTGTGGTGTTCACTTATAAGTGATTGTTACACTGTAATATTATCGTTAAGCATGTTTTTTATAATTGAAATGGTGTAAACAATTGTTGGTGAACCTATTATAATAAAAAAAAACCAAATGTCGGAACCTTCGGTGCGCGAGTCCGACTCGCACTTGGCCGGTATTTTTTAACAATAACCGCGCGATTTTTTCACTAAAAATAAGTTCAAGTACTTATTTAATATGTATTGGTTCCTTGAATTCATCAATAACATTTTTAAATTACCTGGATACTCCGTAAGGTATAACTATAATTTTTGGATATGTCTACCAATGACGTAATCTGTTTTTGCTTTTAATAGGCAGATATTTCGATTTTTCCAGTGAGTAAAAAATCCCAGATTAATTAATAAATAAGTAGATAGGGCGTAAAAAGTGCGCTTACGTTAAAAAAAAGTAGTTTCCCACTATAGGCTATTTACTTACTTATGTAATTAGCTATTTATAAACATACATATTATTGAATTAGGCGAAATATCATTTTGAAATGAATATGTGAGTAATAAATGATAGGTACCAACCTAGTAAGATTTACATGTATTTTTATTGAACACTTCCTATTTCATTCACAAAAAAAACATTTTTGAAAATAAAAATATATATTATTTACATTCACAAAATAAGAAAGAAACTCAAGTACGAGTAGGTTGATGAAATTAAAACACTATAGGCAGGCAGCCCTATCGCGTGTGTGAGTACCGCGCGGCTGTAGGTAGTTATATCCCGAACAGGGCCGAGTCACAATACTGTTAGATACCTTTACCGTATCCATACATCCATCCAAACTTTCGCATTCCACAAATAAAATAATAGTGTAGTTTTCGGAGAAAAGTGTCACAGGTCCGTTCAGCACAGCGTCTCGTCCCGCACTGATTCTTAGGACGGCAGAGGGGTGCTCACGCGAATAACGAGTATCGATTACGTAAAAAAATCGTTAAAAATAATTAGGGCATTAATCTGGAAAAATAAGAAGAAGGTTCCCTCGGTATTCTTTTATTAGGGTTCCGTAGCCAAATGGCAAAAACGGAACCCTTATAGATTCGTCATGTCTGTCTGTCTGTCTGTCTGTCTGTCTGTCTGTCTGTCCGTCCGTATGTCACAGCCATTTTTTTCAGAAACTATAAGAACGATTCTGTTGAAATTTGGCACGTAGATGTATTCTGTGAACCGCTTTTAGATTTTGACACAAAAATAGAAAAAAAGCAATAAATTTTGGGGGTCCCCATACTTAGAACTGAAACTCAAAAATTTTTTTTTCGTCAAACCCATACGTGTGGGGTATCTATGGATAGGTCTTCAAAAATGATATTGAGGTTTTTAATATCATTTTTTTCTAAACTGAATAGTTTGCGCGAGAGGCACTTCCAAAGTGGTAAAAATTGTGTCCCCCCCCCTGTAACTTCTAAAATAAGAGAATGATAAAACTAAAAAAAATATATGATGTAGATTACCATGCAAACTTCCATTGAAAATTGGTTTGAACGAGATCTAGCAGGTAGTTTTTAAGTAATCAGCAATTTTCCTCTAAAAACAAACTTAATTATGCGGTCGGAAAAAAACAAGATAATTGCGACTTTATTGCGTATTTTTTCTTTGCAATGGTCGGAACCCTCGGTGCGCGAGTCCGACTCGCACTTGGCCGGTTTTTTTTTAATATGGTGATGACAATAAAATAATCCTGAGATTGATAGTTCACGAGAAAAACCGTAGTAACTAAGAAAACAGATGATACTTTGCTCAATTATTTTTGATATTTAAATTGATTTTTTTTTATTTTTGAAAAGAAGGGGATCTGCCTTGTATGGCATAGATTATTATGTATTTTTTTCGAAGCATTTTCGATAAAAATTACGGAGAAAAAACGTTTTAATGTAACACAAATTACACCCAATTCACATATATCGCCGCCTTAATAAATTGTCTGTATCAACTTTGTAATAAAATGTTTTGTGTGCAATAAAGAATACCTATTAATAATTATAGTTTCCTTTTATACCTAATTAAAATACAAAAATAGGACAATGGAGAAACGACCAGTCACCAGGTATTCAGGTAAGGAACAAAATAAAAACCAGTAAACGATGAAAGTGCTTTTTTAAAGGACCCTCGGAACTTTTTAACAGAACGAACGAACAATTAAAAAAAATCAAATGATGTGAATAAATAAAACTATAATAATATAATTTTTACAGACGAAACCACGTACATCTACTCCAGGCGAGGACGAAAGCTGATCCTCTTAGACGGGTACTCCTTCTATCGTAAAGAAACCTACGACGGTCAGAGAGCAAGATGGATGTGCTCGACACACAGTTCTAAAGGATGCAGAGCTCTCATCCATACCGTTGAAGATGCCATAGTATATAAAAAATTGAACCACAACCATCCACCAAAAATGAACTAGACTCTAGAATATCCTTACTAATATAATAAATGCGAACCTGCGTTCACGGTAAAACGGCTAAAGTAATTTGGATGAAATTTGGTGCGGAGATAAAGGGGACCCTAGAGAGACCCTAGGGAGACCCTAGGCTAATCTTTACCTGGGTACGTTAAGTAGTTCCTTCGGGCCGCACCTGAAAGCACGGGAAACAGCTAGTAATTAATATTAGGTGTTGCCTGCGGTTTTACTTGCGTGCCTTTTAGCCTTAAACCTTCTCCAGAGCCCCTATATCTCCGTACCAAATTTCAGCCAAATTGATCTAGCCGTTCACGCGTGATGCGATGACCAAGGGAAATAGGGATTCATTTTTATATAGATAGATATTTTGAATTCGCTTTTTGTGGTAAACACATTTTGTGCACTTGACACTGATCAAAGGTTACAAATAAAATTAATTCGTTTTATCAGTATTTTTATTTTTGATCTAACCATTCTGTTTATGGGGCAGTTATATTTAGTTTTTAACCGACGAAAAAAAACGGAGGAGGTTTACAAGTCGACGCGTTTATTTTTTTTCTATGTCCACGCATAACTCTTTATAGAGTAGTCCGATTTTGATAATTATTTTTTGTTTAGTAAGTCATACTTCAGAGGTGGTCCCATATAAATGTTATCAACATAGGTTCAGCCGTTTAGTAAATACATTAAAAATAACCGTCTATCTCTATTTAGTAGTTAGGTGTATATACACTTGAGTGATCTACCGAAATAAATTATAAATTGAGCGAAATACCTAAGATTATATTATATCTCTCTATCTAGTATATAGGGATGTACAAAAAATCCTCCTATTGCCTTGATTTTAATTATGTACTTATGTTTTTATTTCTTCACAGATGCACCATCGTATGTCTTTTCAAAACGAGGAAGTAGGCTGATCTTACTTAACGGGTACTCTTTCTACCGTCAAGAAACATATCCCAGTCAGAAAACGAGATGGCTGTGTTCAACCCACTATTCTAGAGGATGTCGGGCTATCATCCATACTTTTAAAGATGCAATAATTTACACGAAATTGGATCACAACCATCCACCAAAGAAGAACTGGACCTCATGAATCATGGATATAAAATTAATGTTTTATGGGGTAAAACGTGCATGTAAAATTAATGTTTTATGGGGTAAAACGTGCATGTAAAATTAATGTTTTATGGGGTAAAATGTATATTTAAAATTAATGGTGTATGGGACGCGTACTAGAAACGTGTATGTAAAATTAATATTTTATGGGATAAAATGTGCATGTAATTTAAAAACACCTTGTTTAAATGGGCCTTAGATTCGCATAAGAGAGATAGATTTTGACATTAGTTGTATAGACCTTATGTCAAAATTCTATGGCCGTAAAAAGTTAAATAGGTTTGCTGCTATGTAAAAAAAAGAATTAATCAAGAAATAAACTTTTGCGTTTTAAAATTATCTGTATGAGTAGTTTTTTTTAGTAACCAAAATATTGTTTTGTACGCAATCGTGCAGTGCACAGAGATATTATTCTTATTAGAAAAATGACCAAGTATTTTTTTAAATTTGACTAATTTTGCATAGTTAAATATAAGTATAATTAAAAAAATATAGTTAAATATCTATGTACCTAACAAAAAAAATACAAAGACTTCAATCAACACATCACCAAATTACACCACAAAAAAACCATCATATTTAAAATTAATAAATAAGTGGTCTCTATCATTTTGAAATTGATGAATAAAAAAACAAATTTAACTGTAAATCCTATTGAAGACATTAGCTGAATAAAAAAAAAACAATAATTATAATCTTTCACAGGCGCACCTTCGTACGTCTACTCCAGGCGAGGACGAAGGCAGATCCTTATAGACGGGTACTCTTTCTACCGTCAAGAAACCTACAACAGTCAGAAAACAAGATGGCTGTGCTCTACACACAATTCTAAAGGATGCAGAGCTCTCATCCATACCCTTGAAGACGTCATAGTATATACAAAATTGGACCACAACCATCCACCAAAAAAGAACTGGATTTAGGAATATCCTAATTCAATAATTGCAAACATGAGTTTGTTACGCTTGCACGGCAAAACGGTAGTAGAAATTTGGATGAAGTTTGGTGCGGAGATAAAGGGAAGCCTAGAGACGGTTATAAGCTACTTTTTATCTGGTTGCGTTAAGTAGTTCCCTAGGGCTGCGGCTAAAACAGCTAGTAATTAATATTTTGAATTTGCTTTCACTGGTAAAAACATGTAATGCACTTGAAACGGATCAACGATTACAAATAAAATAGTGATGCAATTTTATCAATGCTTTCTTTTTATCTTATATTGTCTATTATGCATTGGATTCTGTTCTGATTAGAGGAGCTCGTGGCTAAGTAACAGCCGCACGGTTCGACCGATCAAAGGTTAAGTTGCGCTTGGCGCTGTCGGTCCGTGAATGGGAGACCATCTTTGTTACACTGATACTCAGCTGCATCCGGTTTAGACTGGAAGCCGACTCCAACATAGTTGTGAAAAGGCTAGACAGATGGGAGGCATTATGTTTAATTAATAAAAATAATTAATAGTAGCAACCAAGACAGAAAAAGGTTAGCCCTTTGTGAAATTATACACAAATATCTACCATCTATAAACTAATCATGTACAAAAACATCCCCCCCCGTCACTGAAAATGCCTTGATTTTAGTTATGTTCTTAATAAAATCTAATCTAATCTTCACAGATGCACCATCGTATGTCTTTTCAAAGCGAGGAAGTAGGCTGATCTTACTAAACGGGTACTCTTTCTACTGCCAAGAAACTTATCCCAGTCAGAAAACGAGATGGCTGTGTTCAACCAACTATACTAAAGGATGTCGGGCTATCATCCATACCTATAAAGATGCAATCATTTACACGAAATTGGATCACAACCATCCACCAAGGAAGAACTGGACCTCGTGAATATTGCAAATAAAATTAATGTTTTATGGGATAAAACGTGCATGTAAAATTAATGTTTTACGGGGTAAAATGTATATGTAAAATTATTTTTTATGGGATGAAACGTGCATGTAAAATTAATGTTTTATGGGGTAAAATGTATATGTAAAATTAATGTTTGATGGGATAAAATGTGTATGTAATTTAAAAATATCTCTGACAAATGGTCCTTAGATTTGCATACGAGGTAAAGAGGCTCTGCTATGTGAAAGAAGGATTTAAAATTTTGATATTATTAGTAGAATTTGTTTTCAAGCAACCAAAAGGTTTTTTCTACGCAATAGTGCAGCACGCAGAGGTAATATTAATTCTTATACTTATGTTCAAGTAATTTTTCGATTTCACTACTTTATCTACCAAATGAATGCATTATTGTCATCATTTGGCTAAATTATTTCGCAGACAAGTTTTACTGGAATTTGGTCTAGCGATGGTGCAACTGGCCTTCCATTAGTAAGGGTTTAAATATTGAGTTGTATTAAATTTTCGATAATAGGTACCTCTGAACTACGCTTCAAGTAAACATAGATGGCGCTGCATGAAGTGTGTGAGAAAATATTCTGAATTATAAAAAATATACTTATAAATGATTACAATTTAAAACCAGTTTTTATAATGCAAGCCCGGTAAAGTGGATTAACAGCTTTTGTAGTGAGGCAAGACGGGTAGCCTGCACCCTACTAGTAACAAAAAACTACTGTTAAAATCAGTCGTTAGCGAAATCTTACCGAAGCATGTAGTGTTACTTAATATAAGTGTCTTACTTGCAAAATAGCGTTAGTTTTATTATCTGTAACTTTGTGACAATAAAGTGAACGTAAGGGATGGCGCGTTATTCGCCAACAAGAGGACAGTATGTTGTAGAATATTATTAGTTGATTATGTGTTAGGTTAGTATATTTGTTTTATTTTTATTTTTGGAATTAATTTTCTGCATGACGGTAAATGAGGGATGGGAAATAATCATAACTCCTTCCACTGAGGGCGGAGCTGGAGGAAGTGTCAGACTTTAACTGACTAAAACCCATCCATGGGTCCTTCCTTCGCCCTTTGCATCCCAGGACCGCAGTAACTCTGTCGAACAATTCCGCAGCTCTGGCAGGATCTGCGGGGCGTTCGAAAGAGATACCCCCGAAATAGAAAGGGTTGGGGAAGGAACATGGATGGGTTTTAGTTAGTAACAATCTGACACTAACGGCGGGAGGGGTCATTTGATGATATCCCATCCGAAAAGAAAAATCCTTAGTTCTAATAAAAACAAAAAAAAAACTATTAATTTTTGAATCACTATTGAATAATTCTTATTGTTACTGTAAGCAAGTCAACAGCTGGTTTTAAGAAAAAGCACCCTTGAAAAAGATTTCTCAGTATACAGTAACAATAGGAGCGTAAAGATGTGTAAATTTTAGGGGACAACGCCGGACGGCAACTGCTATCTTATCATGTTTAAAGAACGTATTGTGCATTTTTTTTTGTACTGACATTCCTTAAATAAACATTAATATTATAGTTTTCTTTTAGCTCGTGAATTATTAAAAGTTTTGCGATAATTGAATAAACTATTTGGGGTCAAATTGAATATAAAAGTCAACTGAAATAAATACTCAAATTATATAGGTATTCTTTATAATTTCAGTATTTATTTCAGTTGACAAATTATATATTCTTTCTAATTTGACTATTTCGTGTTTTTCTTAGTAGACACGTACGGACTTACTTCTTGGATAAAATCTACCTAAATGAGCAGGTCCGAAACTTAGATACAGATACTTAGATCCCCTAAACATTGCTTTAAAATTATAACAATGTATTTTTTTAAATAAATAAAAGTTTTAAAGACACAAATGCGGGCGTTTTATTACCTACTTACCCTTTGAGATTCTACATTTCATTTGATAATGTTATTGTAAATAATAGTGAAGATGTTTGAAAAACTTTGTCTCTTTATTAGTGTATTTCGTGAATCATCATTTAAAAAAATGTTTCAAAGATTTTAAGGTTATCAACATACATTAAAATTTGTGCATCTTTACTTGGCTTCATCTATGTTTGTACATTGTTCTATTTAATTGGTTTAACGAACGTTACATACTTACCTACCTACCTAAAAACACAAAAATACTATCGAGCAATAAGGTTATAGCCAAATACTGTTAAAAAAAATAAAAATATGTTCAACAAATGACCTAAATATCTCTTTTTTTAGATACAGATACTGCAAAATACGTTTATTCAACACAAGGAGAGGAATATATTCTGGTGGCTGGTTACTCTTACAATCGCTTGAGGACCTACAGCACCAGAGTGACATCATGGGCCTGTTCCACGCACTACAAGGAAGGCTGCAAGGCAAAGGTCCATACCTCTGAGAATCGCGTAGTCTTTAAGAAGTTCAGCCATCACCATCCACCCATACAAAATTGGACTGATAAGAAACCGAATACGGAGTCTGATAATACAATAATTGTCATAGCGGAAGAGAAGTGAGAGAGAGCTAATATTGATATTTGTGCTACAAAAAATTGGATTCAAAATTATCTCAATAACTTTTCAACCAATTTTTGATCTCTAAACAATATATTATGAATACATTTTCAGTGCCAAGTTATTGAATTTGAGATAAAATCTGAATAAAAAAAATGATTATGAAAGTGACTGGCTTGCACCACTGCCCACTAAATAAAATTACCGATAAATATATTTTAAATAGAATTCTGCCTGTTATAACTTCAATCGATTGAAAACACAGAATAATGTTTTAAATAAATGCATTTTTAAGGTAGATTGCATCTATATATTATGCCTACGTACGATTTTGTCGTCAAATATATGTCAGTCGGTAGGTGAGTATGACATTAAATATGTCATCTATCTATCTTCTATCTATCTATCTATCTATACTTATAATAAATCTGTAGAGAGGTCAATTCTGTACATGAAATATATTTCCAAAATAACTATCAGGGGGTGATTAGGGATCGATACTGATGCCAAAAATGCAATCAGTAAAATTTTTGTCTGTCTGTCTGTCTGTCCGTCTGTCTGTCTGTCTGTCTGTCTGTATAAACTCTATAGAAACAAAAACTACTCGACGGATTTTAACGAAACTTGGTACAATTATTTGTCATACTCCTGAGATGGTTATAGTATACTTTTCATCACGCTACAATCAATAGGAGCAGAGCAGTGAAGGGAAATGTTGTCATTTTGTTTAAACGCGCTAATCTCAGGAACCGCTGGTCCGATTTAAATAATTCTTTCAGTGTTAGATAGTCCATTTATCGAGGAAGGCTATAAGCTATATATCATCACGCTAAGACCAATAGGAGCGGAGCACCACTGTTCCACGCGGACGAAGTCGCTGGCAGAAGCTAGTAAACAATATACTTTCTAAGTTTCTTTTCTCCTTTTTACTTAAGTGCATTGAACAAGGAATAAGAGTACTTAATTAGGCTACATAATATTATGTATATAACAGTTTACTGATTTCTTGAAGTAACATTAGACATTTAAATACTTAAGTGTTTACTACAATCCGCTTATTCGATATTGACTTCTTAAGCGCTCGTAATATGACAAATTATAGGTGAAGTAAAAAAATGATATGGTTATTAAGAAAGTGCTTTTAATTTCGTTCTTAAGACAGTGGGATTGAGGCCAAAATCGATTGAATAAACTTTAAATAGGTTTTGATAAAAATAACTTAGATAATTTAGCTGCTTCAGTAGTATTTTGTAATATGTACAATTTATAGTTGACTTAATGCTTTTTAAAAATAAAAGTTTGTGTGTGACATTTTCGTTTTTTTTGTTTTAATTCCTGTGGGGCTTAATCTTAGTTTATCGTGTATAAAATATTCAATTTTTGACCATAATAAAGAGCTATCAACGAAGGTGGAAAACATAAACCTAAATTGGAAATTCTTTATTACAATAATTACAACTTACCTCTATCAAAATGTCAATGTATTCTATACTTACGCCAAGCGAATCCGCCTTACTAATTTAAAACACCATATTTTGATGCAACCAGCCTTTTGAAATTGTATGTACCGGTCCATTTTCATTTGGGTTCCCATTGGGGGACCATATTTGAATTTTGCGCCTTTGAATGCGTCAGCAATAAAAGTTCTTAAACAATAGTAAATTCAGGCCCTCATTTATAAAAGAAAACAATTTAAATTTGGTCCCTCTGTCGTGGCTGACAGGCATATCTCAAAACCTACCAGAACCACTAATGGAAACGCAAATCTATTTTCTTCCATTTTATCGAAAGACTTCATCATCATCTGCCTAGCCTTATCCAACTATGTTGGGATCGCCTTCCAGTCTAAACCAGATGCAGCTGACTACCAGTGCTTTACATTAAGCGACTGCGTGTCTGACCTCCACAACCCAGTTACCGGGTAACACGATACCCCATGGTAAGACTGGCTGTCAGACTTTCTGGCTTCTTCCCGTAACGACTGTCAAAGATCTACAAGTAACAGCCGGGACCAACAGCTTAACGTGCTTTCCGAGGCACGGAGGAGTTTCTCTATAGATGTGATACATAGATGGTCTCCCATCCACGGACCGAACGCGCCAAGCATAGCTTAACCTTTGATCGAACAATCCGTGCGGCTGTTACTTAGCCACGAGTTTCACTTGTCGAAAGACTTACTTTCAAGTAATAAAGGGGACAGCTTGAAACTATTTCACTATAATTTGGTTTTTTCTTTCTAGGCTTGGCAAGATACGTGTACACGAAGCAAGGCGAAATGGTGATTCTTCTTCGAGGATACTCATATTTCCGTCAATGTTCCAATCAGTCGAGATGGGTGTGTTTCACCCACCATGTCAAAGAATGCTTAGCTACTCTTTACGTTATTGATGATCGTTTAATAAGAAAAAAGGAACACAATCATGGGCCAGGAAATTAGTAATAAAAGAAAACTGTTAGTGTGAGAGGGAGAAGGAGATACAAGATGTATAGGACCTTCTTCGCATAGGAATCTAACGTGTCGAAATACCCCTGATCGTACATGGTTTGAGGGTTTCTATCGCATTTGTAAGATTTCAAGAAGACCCCCTATATCGTCTTTAAAGCGCCTCCACGTTTGTCCAGCGTGGGCGTTTGATGAACGTTGCATTGGTTAATATTACTTTGCATGTTGTTAATTAATTACGTTGCATAGGTATAATAATAGTAAATAAATGCAATAGGTATAATAATATTGATTTACTAGCAAGCAGTGTTCCCGTGTTTAGAAGTTTTTTTCTTACGAACAGGAACGATAGAGTTTCCTACCCGTTCTTCTTTATAGGCAACTACTTTTTGGAGTGGGTCAATTAAATTCTAACCTTCTTAAAGGTATATTTTATTGACTTGACAGTGCATAACAGAAACTATTCAATATAAATTATATTTCAGATCATACTACACTACATAATATAATTGTTAATTTTACAGGCATTGCAAGTTATGGTTACTCAAAGAGAGGGAATAAGTTAATTATGATATCGGGGTACTCTTTTTATCGCCATCGGATAGGAAACAATAAAAAAACAAGATGGCTGTGTTCCACACATCATGGACGAGGGTGCAAGGCTGTGGTCTACACCATAGAAGATATCATAGTATCAGCAAATTTGGACCATAATCATTGTTCCTAAGTCAACTGGTTACATCGGAAACCTTAAAATTGTGAAGAAATTTGGGGTATTAATACCTAATGTGCTCGGGAGGGTACGAAGGAAAGGACTATGATTTAATGTTGTTAAAAATAAATTTATTTATTCCATTAAGGTACTTGATTTTGCTTAATGTATGGTTCGATCTGTAGTCTAAGTTTTATGGTTGAATACAGACTTTTTTAAAATTCGAATATTCAAATATCGGTATAATCCCGTAGTTGCAACATGGAGGTCAAATGCTTATTGCTCCTCTTTTGACAACCAGTGGTATCGAACAGGGATCGTACCACCACGTGTTTTTGCAATCACTATTCGGATGTGAGAGCGAGACACAGCTATTAACATCGTATAGCACCGCCTCTATTTCTCAATTAAACCCATTCCTTTGGCGCGTCGTGGTATGGCCCCTGCGCCCTACCATGACGTTTGAAGTAAGATTGTTCCATTCTTATTCCAGTGTGAGACAGAGACAGAGCTATAAAAGTTGTGTAGCACATTAGAATAAGAATGGAATAATCTTAAAAAACGTCATGGTAGAGCTGCTGGAAGCTTTTTGCTATTCCACCACAGCGTTTCCACACGTCTTTTATAACGCGCACAGTAAAGTAGTGGAACTCTCTACCTGCGTCTGTGTTCCCGAACGCATTCAACCCTAACCCTCTTCAAATTTAGTGTGAACAGGTTATTCTGGATAAGCTCGCTCCTTCGCTTTGTTTCTGTCACCTTAGACTTAGACTAGAGTCAAGGGCAAACCCATAAAAATAGACTGTCCTCAAATGAGTTGTCAGAAAACAAGATTTTCCTAAAATATTGTTCATTATTTTTTCAGGTATTGCAAATTATGTGTACTCAAAGCGCGGTACTAAGCTGATCGTCATATCGGGATACTCTTTCTATCGCCAAAGAACTGCAGGCAATCAAATGTCAAGGTGGCTTTGTTCTACTCATCATAAAAAGGGATGTAGGGCTGCCGTTTACACAGTAGACAATCACATAGTGTACGGACATTTTGAACATAATCATTTGGCAAAGTTAAATCGTTGGAAAGAACAACCTTACTTGGCTCCCAGAGTTTTTGATTATAAGTAAATAATCTCATTTTAATACTTAATTGAATGTTTCAGAGTTTTGACCAAAGAACACGATAGGTAATTAAGTTTATATAAATAAAACTATTTAAGATTATATTTCATTATAATAGCACTGTGCTATTAAAATTATTTATTTATTTCTGTGTGGGCATCGAAACCGCGATACATAGCACATCAGCCAATTGCTCAGCCCCTACCCCAAACATTTCAAGCGTTCAAGTTATTTAGATTAAGGTACGATGGAACTTGCGAATATGTGCATAGGTTCCGTTATAATATGTATAAATAAAATAATTTTGCTTTAAAAAAAATATTTTCATATTTATAAGCAAACCTATTACAGAGAGTACTAAAATAACAATTTAGTATAGTAGTATAGTACACACCTAAAGTTTTATTTACAGGCGTTGCAAATTTTGTGTACTCAAAGAGAGGAAACAAGTTGATCCTCATGGCAGGATACTCTTTCTACCGCCACCGGACTTCCAACAATCAGAAGACAAGGTGGCTGTGCTCCACGCATCAGAACAAAGGATGCAAAGCTGTTATTTACACCATAGATGATTACATAATAACCTGGAACATTAATCATAATCATGAGCCTAAAGTTAATTGGCTGAATGAGAAACCGATAAATTTAGAGCAAAATTTTATTTAGATCATGTTTAGCTGATAGTAGATATTAAATCAAAATATAGTAATAAATAAAAATAGTAATTTTTCTTATGTATTCATTTAATTGTCTATACGCTACCCACAAGTGTCCCTCGGACGTTTTTTTTATAAAGTTGACCAAATTATAAAGAGTACTATCGAATTCTACTACAAGGTCAACTTTAGTAAACTTCGGGAACTGTACCGACAAAAAGTTGTATTATTTCTTAGCACACACATTGAAAAAGAATAATCAAGTATTACATTATTTTACAGGTATTGCAGATTATGTATATTCGAAGCGAGGCAACAAGTTGCTCCTGGTATCCGGGTACACTTACTACCGTAATAAAACATTCAAAAACCATAAAACAAGATGGCTGTGCTCCACACATCACAATAAGGAATGCAAAGCTGTAATTTACACCTTTCATGATTATATAATACGTGGGAACAAGAACCATATACATAAGCCAAGCGACAATTGGTCATATAAGACTCCTTATACTTAAACAACTAGTAGTATTAGTAACAAGTTTTGAGGAGGGTTGAGCAAAACCGTAGAAGCGTATAGAACAAACAGACAGAAGTACTTTGCATTCATTATAATAGTCATTTTCTTACTATCTTGTGGTCTACAAGTTTCACTAATGACCATGGAACGATGATAATATAACAGTATAGATAATGGACTCAACTTTGAAATTAAAACATAACTATGTAGATGCATAAACTCGTAAATAAAATGTTTTAATTACAATTCTTCTTTATCTATATACTAGACTAGCTTCTGCCAGCGACTTCGTCTGCGTGGAATAGTGGTGCTCCGCTCCTATTGGTCTTAGCGTGATGATATATAGCCCATAGCCTTCCTCGATAAATGGACTATCTAACACTGAAAGAATTTTTCAAATCGGACCTGCGGTTCCTGAGATTAGCGCGTTTAAACAAAATGACAACATTTCCCTTCACTGCTCTGCTCCTATTGATTGTAGCGTGATGAAAAGTATACTATAACCAGCTCGGGAGTATGACAAATAATTGTACCAAGTTTCGTTAAAATCCGTCGAGAAGTTTTTGTTTCTATAGAGTTTATACAGACAGACAGACAGACAGACAAAATTTTTACTGATTGAATTTTTGGCATCAGTATCGATCCCTAATCACCCCCTGATAGTTATTTTGGAAATATATTTCATGTACAGAATTGACATCTCTACAGATTTATTATAAGTATAGAAGATATAGATGATATAGATAGAAGATAGATGACCCAGTGTACTTCGTATCATCTACATGTATCTTAACTTTTTTTTACCGTTTAAACCTTCCCTGGACTACGACAAAGATTTCAAAACTAGAATCAGCTGAATCGGCCCAGCCGTTTTTGAGTTCTAGCGAGAGTAACGAATATCAATTCATTTTTATATATAAGATAATATGTTACTAAGTGATTTAAGTTTATGATAATAAACGAATCAAATCTATCTAATCTAGAGTGAATTTGTTAAGTCAGGTATTTTCATTAGGTATTAATAAAGATCCATTTAAATGATGTCAGTGTTTTTTGTCTAATTTTTAAACAACAAATAGGTATAGTCAGCTAAAAGTTTTGCAATAATGTCGCTTCAGCTATTCCAGTATGTATTTAAAATTAATAATTGATATGTGCAAAAAACCTTGCTAAAAGCGAAGTACTTATTAACACGTAAAATGCTATTTATGCATGCATGAATGATTATTAAATATTTTGCGGATGCATATATTCTATAAATAAAATTATATTTAATTGCAATAAATTAACCTTATTTAATTAAATAACTCTTCTTACAGATGTTCCAACCTTCATCTACTCAAAAAAAGGCAACAAGTTGATCTTGCTATCGGGCTATACATACTACCGCCATCAAAAAAATAACTCCCATAAGACAAGGTGGCTTTGTTCCACCCATCACAGGAAGGGGTGTAAGGCTCTGGTCTATACCGTAGAAGACCGCATAGTACAAACAAAACTACCTCACAGTCATTAATTAGTCTACTGGAACTCACGTTTTAGCTAATAATAAAATATACAGTTGATGTTTATTTATTTAGACTGTGTTCAGCATAGACGTAGATAGCCCTAGATAGCACAATTATTTTGATGAATATTTATTTTAACCCCCGACGCAAAAAAGCGGTGTTATAAGTTTTTATTTTTATAAACGCTAAGTATGCACTTTCTAGCTTGAAGCACAGGTTTATACTTAGTTCAGACAAATATGCAACCGTGTTCTATTTTTAAGTATAAGAAATGTATTGTATGTGTGTTTTTTTTCTAAATAAACGATTATTATTATTTATTGTAGTTTGACGTCGATGTCTGTCTGTCTATGTATCTGTCTGTGGCATCGTAGCTCTCAAACGGATGGACCGACTTCGATGCGGTTTTTTAAATTTGCAAACCAGTTTCCTTGCTGTGGTTCTCAACTATGTTTGGTTAATATCGGTCCAGCAGTGTAAGAGTATCAGCTCTTTTCCAAAATGATGTAAGGCATTTTATCGTAGCGGGTTTTTAAAATTTTTAATTTATTTTACCACTGTGATTATTATAGATGAATTATGCTGAAGCCAGAATTTGGTAGTTGAAACCAAAAAAATAAAAGACACAACTTCTTTTAAAAAGCAAAAGTCTCTAAATTATAGCCCTAAATTCCCTGAAAATTATGCTATAAATTGGAGGATTGTTTGCTTAGCTTTGGAATCAATAAATAGTCACTGAATTGAGTTGGAAAATAAATGACGTCACAATTTGCATTGCCTTACAAAGTATATAGAAGAAAAGCGTTTTGACAACTTCTAAAAAGTATGTCAATTGATTGGTGGTGACAACCATCCAATTAGACTAAGAGATTTGCAAGTGTGACTAACATATCAAGTGAAAATGTGTAATTCCGTGTTCACTTGTATCAACTTTTGATATTGTTGTATGCTTGACTCGTATCAAATATAATTAAAAATCTTAAATTGTGCGTTTTTATTTTCAAACAAGACGACCCGGTGTACTTCGTATCACCTACATGTATCTTAATTTTTTCTTATCGTTCAAACCTTTTCTGGGGGGTTAGACAAGTGGCAAAAACGCTATAGAAACGCTATAGAATAGAAAACAAAATGTATGGGAATGACATATAGCTAGTCGTAAACGAATGTCATTCCCATACATTTTGTTTTCTATTCTATAGCGTTTCTATAGCGTTTTTGCCACTTTTCTAGCCCCCCTGGACTACGAAAAACATTCCAAAACTAAAATCAGCTACATCGGCCCAGCCGTTCTCGACTTTTACCGAGACTAACGAACAGCATCTAACTTTTATGGTACTTAAATTATATTATGGGGTAGAATTTCGGAAAATCCTTTGTTATCGGATGCCTACGTCATACAAAGAACACACCCTCCAAGTTTCAGGTCTTTTACGATCAATAGTTTAGGCTGTGCGTTGATCAGTCAGTCATTCAGGACAAAGAATTTTATAAGTATGAATACATAAATTTAAAAACCGTATATTTTTTTATATTATATTATATTATATTATGAACTAGCTTTCCGCCAGCGACTTCGTCCGCGTGGGCTATACGAATTCATAATAAAAAGAACCGCTCAACCGGATTTGTGCAAACTTCACATAAACCACACATAGTAGATGGTTTATGTGATAGTCCGAACAAAGCCTAAACATTTGGTTTGGATAGGTGAGCCCGTTCTTGAGTTATAAAATTCCAACGAAAAGTGGCATTGATTTTTATTATATATATAGATTAAGCAATATTTTTTCCGTTTGCTTGCAGATGACATGGAATTTTCCGATTTCGCAAATACTTGTAATTATACGAGGAAGCAGACCTCGGCCATCTGGCAGACATTTCTGAGAAGTTCAAACAAAGGTTATGCAAAATGTAAAGTATGTCATAAAGTGTTAAAATGTACTTCTAGTTCGACCACAGCATTATGGAACCATTTAAGTGCCAAACATAACCGTGAATTTGAAAAAATAAATCAAGCAATCTAATTTGTATGGTGCGCGATATTGTTGTGCTATGAGCTATATAGCTATACTATATGCTATTATAGTATAGCGTAGACTAAAAGCAGCTTTATATCGTAAATGAAAAAATGTGTCAGTCTGTAACCTCATCACGCTGAAGCCGCTGAACTGATTGAGGTGAAATTTGGTAAGGGAATAGCTTGAGCCCTGGGAAAGGACATAGGGTACCTAGTTTTTATCCGGGTGCGTTAAGTATATCCCTCGGGACGTGGGCAACAGGGGAAACAGTTAGTCACTAACCTTTTTCTAGAAACTAAAAGCCTACGAAATTTATTCCGATGTTTATGTTTTATGTTTGTTTTTTTATAAATTAATAAATAAATTTATACTTTTCATATTTTTTTATTCCATTTTAACACAAATTCTATTATATTTTTAAATATTAATTACAAATAAAAAGTATAAAAATATAAAAAATGGGGATCCACCGATGTCGGGAACAGGGTCCGAGATACCGGTGGTTAAGGCTCCAGAGACGGGAACCTCCTCAAAATACGAGCCGTATCAAGGAGAACTGCCTTCTTTTTATTATTATTACGTTGTAGGTAAAGGATGAAATTTAATATTTCATAACCATACCTTCAATATCCATTGTGATCAAAAAATAAAATTTCAATATGATCAAAATTCTCTATGATTAAAATTCACTAAGATTAATAATAATAATTAGCGACATACGTACCTACTTTTTTTACAGAAATGAAGTATTGGCGCTCACGCGAGAAAAGGAGTATTTTCTTAAGAGCGAAGACAAATCTCGTGCGAAATGCAAATTATGCGCTAAGTTGATAAAACGCGGACAAAGTTCCACTACGGGGATGTGGAGACATCTAAAAGGAAAACACAATAAGTAATTAAGGTAGCCCTACGGGATATATGACGCCTATTTAACAAAACTAACTAATACTATGAATGCGAAAGTGAGTTTGTTTGTTGCGCTTTCACGGTAAAACGGCTGAACTGATTTGGATGAAATTTGGTTTGGAGATAGCAGGGACCTTTAAGGCGTTTATAGGCTACTTTTTATCTGGGTGCGTCAAGTATTTCTGGGTAAAACCGCGGGAAACAACTAGTTACCAATAATTCCAACACACATCTCCTCTAAAAAGAACTTCATTTTAGCTCTGAAAATCAGGCATATTTTTAATTAAAAATCAATGCCACTTTTCGTTGTAATTTTATAACTCAAGAACGGGCTCACCTATCCAAACCAAATGTTTAGGTTTTGTTCGGACTATTTAGTAGATGGTTTATGTGAAGTTTGCACAAAATCGGTCGAGCGGTTCATCTTTAATTTGAATTCATATAGCGCACGCGGGAGAAGCCGCTGGCAGAAAGTTTTTTTTTTAAATTAATAAATAAATTAGCCAACCTTCAACAAATAAGGAACGTCACTTGTTTTGATTGCCATACAAAATCTATGACAGAAATGTGTTTTATTTTGACAGGTCATAAAAATTATGTCAATTGATTAGTTGTGTCATCTACCCAATAAAATTAAAATGTTGTGGAAGGCGAAATAAAGATTTTAAATGTCAGCTGTTGAAGAGCGATAATGGTCAGTTTTTGCGTAAACAGAAATTTAAGTTCGGATGAGGGGATTTTTTTAATCCATTTTGACGGAAACCCTTTATACGATTAAGTAACATCATGCTTTTAATGCACTTTCTGTTTCACGCAAAAACTTACATAAGGTAGTCCTAGCAATTTCAGAATGCAGGCCGATTTATAAATCGATGACTGATATTGAACAGTTTTTTAAATATACATATGTTACATTGAAGTTTTGATCTAAAAGTAGTTTTAAGACTTATTAAAGGTGCATAAAAAATAAATGGAACATTTAATTAAATTCTTAAAAGTAAATAGCTCTTTTTTTCATCATTATATTGCCATAAATTAATAAAACTATTTTTATAGAAATAGTTAAGTATAAAAAGTTGGCGACAGGAAAAAATAATTATTATTTAATAATATATAATAAAAAATAAATAAATTGTAGGTTCTATTATTTTTTTTTCTTGTTCTTAATTTATTATTATGTTGATGTATTATACTTCCTATTGCACGTTTAAGTATGTAACTAATACGCCTTTTTACAGAAATGGAGTTTTCAGACTACACACATACTTTTAAAAGGAAAGTTTCAACGGTCTGGCAGAATTTCCTTAAGAGCGAAGATAAGTGTTTCGCGAAGTGTAAATTATGCTTCAAAGTGTTGAAATGCGAGTTTGGGTCCACCTCAGGATTACGGAAACATTTAGCCAAAAAACACAACATATGCGAGATATCGTCTGCCTAGTCTTATCCCAACTATGGGTCGGCTTCCAGTCTAATCAGATACAGCTGATTTCCAGTATTTTCAAAGGAATATCTGCATAGCTGACATCTAGTCCAGTTACTGGGTAATACCCCGTGGTCAGACTTTCGGTCTTCTGGCTACGTGGAAAGTAGCATAATTATTTATTTAGCTAAGTACAAAAACTACGGAATTAATTATATATATATTTTTTTTATAAATAATTATATTAAAAAAAATACATTTTTTTTAATCTATAAAGTTACAAAAGAACTATGTTATCTCAAAAATTACTTTGTTAATGTTTTATTTCAATAAAAAATATAAATTTTATTACAGATGTTGGTTTTTTATTTTCCTCTTAAATATACATTAAAGTAATGTGTTCTTTTCTAAGTAGGTACAGTCGATAGACAGAGATAAGTATTCAAATAACGAGTACATAAATGAGCTGTCATAATTACTAATTAACACCTTCACACCTCCCGCAACAAAATCGGTACAGTAGTTTAATGCTACAAACATCTACTGCGTAAATCATAACCATTCTTTTTGGCTTTGCGGTAGTCGGATAAAAATAAGATACTTTACCTTACTTACCTATCTCCGTACATTTACACTTTTATTTTCAGATGTGGAGTTTTCAAACATTATTTATATTCGCATAGGAAAAAATAGAAAAATTTCTCCGGTCTGGCAATCATTTCTTAGAAGCAAAGACAGATGTTCTGCTCAATGCAAGTTATGTTTCCAAGTGTTAAGATGTTTTAATGGTTCTACTTCTGGATTAAGGACTCATTTAGCAAGAAAACACAATATTAAACTTCTTCTTCTTCTTCTTGCCCTGTTCCCAATCTATTTGGGGTCGGCGCAATATGTTTTTCGCTTCCATTCTTCTCTGTTATCTGTCATACTATCATTCACTCCATTTATTCATATCCTCTTTCACGCAATCAATTCATCAAACATCAATCAAAAATTTTAAATCGAAGGCCTAAGATAACAGTCCGATCAACTCAAAACAAGGGCCTTCGTCTAACTCAACGAAAACGAAGTTTCGTTTGAAATTCGGAACCTTTCCTTGTTAATTTTAGGAAGGTGAGGTTTAAACAATTGTCATCGGTCGTTCTGAAGTTTCGTTTCGGTGAGTTAGAGTAGGCCCCCTGTTGTTTGCCATAAAAAAACTTCTGTCTTACGATGGATCATTTGGGTTTATATCATTTGGGTTTTTTATTCCTAATATGGTCAATTACCAGTCCGGGGTTGGACAAGAAGTGGATAACACGAAAATTCCCGCTTCGTGGTTAAACAACGTTTTATTTAACGGGCCGATTAGGTAACCGTCTGTCGGTGAACTTGGCTCCTACGTCATAAGAAGAAAGGCCGTAACTATTTTTTTTATATTGAGTTAAATACCTATTCGTAATCAGACTTTTTTCCTGATTCCAAATATGTAATTAATTGAATATCGAAAAAATGGTAGTTACGGCCTTTTTTCTTATGACTGCAGTATACGTAACTTGTATACAAGTATCAAATAATTGTTCACAATTGAAATAAAATTAAATAATAAAAAAATAGCAGTAATATTATTTTATCATTGTACAAAAAACTACCTATATAATTTTTGTTCAAACTAAACGTCAGTTTAGTAACCCACAGTAAAAAACAAGGAATCGTCAATTGTTTCGTCTAGTTCTTGTGTCGAATTTAGGTAATTTATTTTTCTACTTAACACACCAGGGGTACCACCACGTGTTATTGCCATCACTATTTAGGTGTAACAATGAGACACACGTTCTAACGTTGTATAGCACCGTCTCCTTTTCACCACGAAAATATTCCTGCTTTAGCATGCCCAGGACAAAAAGCCTATAACCTTCTCAAGCGGTTCATCTTTCTCCGTATGAAATTCCATCCAAATCAATTAAGCCAAACTCACTTTCGCTTTTAGTATTTGTATTTAGTCGAAATCAATTAAACAAAACCGGTGGAAGAAAAATAAAGGTGTATTATACCTATTGTTTTTATTACAGACTCACTTAATGCATCAGTTTCGTTTCGTATGCGAGCCACATGGTCGGAAAAAAACTTGGCAAAGGCCATGCATGTAGTGCGCAGCGGTAAACTGTCATCAAACAAAGCAGGTTCTGAATACAACATTCCTAAAACCCTTACCCTTAGAAATTACATAATAAGAGAAAAACCCATGAAGGGATAAGGAAGACCAGCAGCATTCACTCCAAATCAAGAGACGGATTTTATCAATCGACTCAAAACATTTTTTTATTAAAACACTTTTTTTTATTTGTCTTTCTCGTCATCCCTAATTCACGATCCTCTGAAATTACAGTTTATATCAAAAATCTGATGAATAAAATGTCGATTGAAGCAAAAAAGTTACACATACACTGAAACAGTTTTTTTCTAACCGAAAAGTTTTATAATCATCACATTACTTCACCTTTCTCGCCTTAAGCTAATTCTATCAAATATTTAGTTCAATAATACCGCTAACTGATTTGAAAATCGAGTTACGTAATGTTTTTGTTTTTTTTTTCTTTTCAGCCAATCAGCCTACATTTATAATGTCAAAGAAAGGCAACGTTATGCTCACATATCGTGGCTACTCTTATCATCTGAAGTATACGAAGAACAAGAAGAAAACATGGAGATGTTCCCGGCACTGCTCGTTTAGATGCCGAGCAACTATTACAACTATAGAAAATCAAATATGTAGGTCGAAGAACGAACACAATCATCCAGGTGCTTATTTTTATTAAAGACTACCAATTTCTAACTATTTTTGTCATAAAAAATTAACAAAGCCTTAATATTATTATGGTAAAAAATAAAGATTATTTTAATATTATGTACTCTAACACTTAAGTAAGGTACATCAGATTTACAATAAAAGATAAATCAATATGCCTTAATTTGGGAAACTTTTAGAATAAAATTCTCAGCCTAACCTAGGACTAAATTTATTGGGTAATTTTGCACAAAAAAAACAATTAAAGAGGCATATGCTAGATCAATGTGTCAAGTTAGGCTACCCATCGAAAGACTGGCCCAGCTTAACATCGCCCATCGAGCATTTCTGTCATTTTGCAGCTCACATACGGGTAACTGACGAGCAAACACTAATTAAAATCTCGGTTTAAAATAATATATTCGGTGTTTTAAATTTTCATTAATTGTTTTAAAATTCATTTATAATTTTATAGTCACATTCCTTAACTCATGTTTTTTTTTAAATAGCTATCGAGAAATTATCGATGATTGTGATAAAAATAAATAAATAAAACTATTTATAACAAAAATCTAATGACAATATATTTTTCTTTTATAGCATGAAAATGTAATAGGTAAATTATTTTTTAATTTCATTGTTAATGTATTAATTAGTACTGCGTTACTTTATCGTTGGGATCTACTTATTTAATATTAGGTATTGCAATTGTTTTCAATTCATAGTTTAATTATTTCTAAATAGAATTATATACCTACATTAAATAACATTAATATTTGTTATACATATTATTTTGTTAGTTAATTATAATGTAACTGCCTATAGTTTTTGAAATAAATTATTTTTACACAATTACTTACTTTTTTAGTTTATGCTATGCTAAACTGCAGTCTCTTCGCCTGAATCGGATCTCAACTGATCCGATTCAGGCGAAGAGACTGCCGTTTTTTAACACGTTCGATGCTAAGCCAGGTCTTTTTGGCCTGGTCCTGGTCTTACCCTCAGTGCGAAGGCTAAAATCTTGTCCTCTCGCTCTGTGCGGGAGCTGTTACTTTGGCTATACTCAAGATACAAAAGAGATAGTTATATATATGAGCTTTACTTTAAAAATAGAATTTAACGGCCTATAAAAAAATGTACCGTGTCTGTTCGACCTGGTTCGCAAGCAACGAATAGGAACATTCTTTTAGTGCGATACCAGGCCTTGATATCAAGGCCTGGTACCTTGATCACTAAAATATTATTTACAGGTAAAAAAGACAGAACTCTTCAAGATATCATGAAACCTCAGTGCGTGATAACATACAATACTAACAAAAAAGGAGTTGATTACGGAGATCAAATGTCTTCCTATTACACGCCATTAAAAAGGGGCCTGAAATGGTTCCGGAAAGTTATTATTGAACTTTTGTTTGGGACAGCAATGGTAAATGCCTGGATTATTTATAACCAGCGACTTCGTCCGCGTGGAATAGTGGTGCTCCGCTCCTATTGGTCTTAGCGTGATGATATATATAGCCTATAGCCTTCCTCAATAAATGGACTATCTAACACTGAAAGAATTTTCCAAATCGGACCAGCGGTTCCTGAGATTAGCGCGTTTAAACAAAATGACAACATTTCCCTTCACTGCTCTGCTCCTATTGATTGTAGCGTGATGAAAAGTATACTATAACCATCTCAGGAGTATGACAAATAATTGTACCAAGTTTCGTTAAAATCCGTCGAGTAGTTTTTGTTTCTATAGAGTTTATACAGACAGACAGACAGACAGACAGACAGACGGACAGACAGACAGACAGACAGACAAAAATTTTACTGATTGCATTTTTGGCATCAGTATCGATCCCTAATCACCCCCTGATAGTTATTTTGGAAATATATTTCATGTACAGAATTGACCTCTCTACAGATTTATTATAAGTATAGAAGAAGATAGATATAGAAGAAGAAGATATGACGCACCACAAATCTCTATCCAAGAAAGAATTCACAGAGGCTGTCATAGAAGCATTAGCGGGTAAAAAAATAAATAAAAAGGGTAAGTAATTATAATTTTCAAATAAGTATTTATGTACCGTTTGTTTAATATCTACAGGACAAAGTGTCATTAGAATAACCTATAAAATATTGTACTTATTATATTTTTTTAATATATCTACTCTCAAAACACCACAGTTATAAGAGACAATATACCTACAATTACATAATTATATTTTTATAATTATAAATGTACTATAAATTATTTTTAATTCAAATTCATGTTATTATACCTACTTCTAATATTCCACAGCTACAATTATCAACTGCAATTATGGAGAACTCTTCGATCTACCAACAGTATGTCGTTTATTGCATGGTTTCCGTTTTAGCTACTGCATTGAGGCTAAAGAATGTTTTAATTTCTGATATTATATTTAAGGAGGAAGAGCGTAAGCAGTAAAAGTGATTTTATTTGAACTTTATTCCAAGATTCACGTTTATCTTAAATTCAAAGTTAATTTTAATAGTTACTACATGTCATATAAGATTGGATAAGTAATCGCTTATGTTGAATAATACCGCTTGTAAAGAATCCATTATAACACTCCATACTCACCAGATAGTAATCTTTACCCGCATTAAATAATACTAGCACGCTCCCTACGGTAGCTTCTCATGACGGTTCATTTTACAGACTAACTACTCTAAATATATTTTCACGAACCTGAACACTACACTGATAAAAACCAAATTAAATTACTTTTTATACAAAACTTTTAAGCTGTCTTCCGAGTTTCGTCCTCTTCATCTCATATTATTCTGAATAAAGCTACTAACACTAGTAACCTAACACTGTGCCAACCTGCACCTGTCCGCTGTGCTTTACGCTGTGAATGAAGAGTCGCATGAATAAGTGGTATTTTGTTCCATATGAACACTGTTTTTTCTTAGGTGGAGAATTTTAATTTTAGTTTTATTTTAATTTACTGTACACACTCAAGGTCTAATCAAGTTATCCACTCCGTGCGCTATAAGTAAAAGAGGTGAAATGGCTTTAAAAAATGAGTAATTTGATTAGACCGTGATCACACGCGCAATATACAAAAATGCTTTTGAAAACCTTATGACTGCAATCCAGGAGTCCAGGAGTACATTTTTTTTCAGTGTTCTACACTTGGGTCATATGCACTGTTTTAAAGCACTGAAAAATCTGTTACCTGTGATTGACTTGTTTGCTCTTATTCCCGCTATTACCTTTAACATAATGTTATATTATTTCAGATATTCAAAACATTAAGGTGAACACCGATCACCAACTCATTAAAATTGATAAAAGAAAAAACTGTGTCAACTGTTACGCAAGGCTGCGACGAACACTTACCAGCAAAGAAGCTGACAAAAAAATTAAAAAAATCAAGTCTCAGTGTAATAAATGCAACAAATCATATTGTTTGCCATGTTTTAATGAACTACATGTTATATAAAAATATTGATACCTTGAATATTTTGTATCCCTACTGAGTAAAACATTTGTAATAAAATGTAGTCGTTCATTTGATTTTCAACAAAGTTTGCTTTTTTGTAATAAACAAATCGATAAAAATATTTGTGTTTGTCTACAACACTGTAACATCACTATTAAGTTATATTTTCAGTGCGTTACCAGGTCGAATAGCCCTGGTATTTTTGTTTTCTGTGCGGTACTAGGCATGAAAGGCCTTGTAATCGTTTTCACCAAAATATAACCTTTATCTTTGTTGGATCCCCAGGCTAAGCCAAAGGTAAGTAGGCACATTCCTTAGCTACAACATAGTGCAAAAAAGACTCTTGTATATTTTAATTTCACAATTTTAATAGAAGTTTAGACAGAACAGTGGTACCAGGTCTAAAGGACCTGGTTCGCACTAGAAAAGAAGCCACTTCCAGGCCGAATCGACCTAGTATCGCATGGTATAAAAGTACCCGAGAATGTGTCACGCAGCTACCGTTAAATTAAGATACATAATTATCTGTGATAAAAAAAATCTTGATACTTTTGCCTGGAATTACTTTGGGATAAACGCAATTACTAAATAACACCGAGACAGGTAAGTAAAGGGGGTAAAAGAACCGCAATTTGAAAAAAAAAAGCTTAATATTTATATAATTTTAAATTTCCGTGCACTACAGTAAAATAATGAATATTTTTCAGGCCATTATCCGCTGATATTTGTGAAATCAAGCAGAGGAAGCAAGATGCTCATGTACCGAGGGTACAAATATCATCTGAAATATGCGATGAAAAATAAGAAATATTGGAGATGCGCTAGACATTGCACGTTTCGATGTCGAGCGACCATGATGACTATGGAGGATAGAATTCATAAAGTAACTAATGAGCATAACCATGCAAGTACATGATTTAAGGGATAGAATAAGATAAGGAATAATCTAACTATTTAATAAAGATATTGCTCGCATAACGCAGATAGTCGTGCCTAAAAGCATAGATGATTAGATTGGAAAATAAAATGGCACCCACCTCGCTAAACGAGATCGTATTTAAGTTTATAACAGTTCAATTTAAATAAAGCGTATCCAAGTACGGGTCCTAACTTATTTTAATAATAAATTAATAATAATTATTCATTATTGACACACATCTAAGAAAATACCTAATGCAACCGACCTTTGGAGTCGAATTAGGTATCTAGTTTTTTTATCAACAAAAAAATAACACTGGATGAAATATAGCCTAGCTTATAGATAGATACCTGATCAAAGCTTAAATTTTAACTCTATACCTTCTATATATTTAGAATACTAGCGTTACTTACTTACTTGGAATAGTAGCGTTGTATTTAAGTAAATTTTGCAGCTTTTGCTGACAAAGGAGCCTTATCTACATAGCCTCGCAGAAGTACAACTTAAGGTGTTTTGTATTGTTTTTATTTTCTGCGGGATGTTCGAAAACGTTACCGCGCCCGGAATACAAAGGGCTGAGGAAGGAATATGGATGGGTTTTATTCAGTAAGAGTCTGACACTCCCTCCCGCCTCATCCACGGCAGGAGGGGTCATTTGATGATTTCCCATCGGAAAAAAAGTGTTTTGTATTTTGTTACTAATAGACTACATAATATTATATCCTCTCCAAAAGAAATGTATGTAATGTGTATTGTAAAAAACGTTTTCTTTTTTTGCATTCTAGAAAAATCATACTTCGCTCAATCAAGCAGAGGCGCCCGAGTCATCAAATTAAATGGTTATAAATACTTGAAACATATGGAGATCGGGCCCAAAGTCAGGTGGTTCTGTTCCCGTCAACGCTTCGGGTGTAAGGCTGCTGTATATACTATAGATGATCAAGTGATTGCCGTGAAGAAAACACATGATCATCCACCCCCCTCAAATTTTTAGGCCAGTTGATGCTCGGCCGGTTTTCTAATTAAGAATTATTTCTAAGTAAATAGGATTCTTTATTTAAATTGAAAAATATTGTCGACCGTTTTTTTTATTAAAATTAACGCAAATAAAATTAATTTCATTAATTATTGTTCTTTTTTATAAAAAAAATATATGCCAGGTTACCTTTGAAAATTAAAAAATATAAAAACTATATTTCACTTCCATTAAATACCTAATAGTAATAGCATCATCATCATCAGCCTATATATATCCCTCTGTCCCACTGCTGGGCACAGACCTCTTCTCATACTACAGAGAAGGCATGAGCATTGATCACCATGCTTTCTCAAGGCGAATTGGCGATTTCAGACTTTTTCCTCTACCCCTCAGTCAGGGGTGTCTAAGATACACTTACAAAGTACACTCTAACCCGAGATGCAGGTGTCTAAACCAGATATAAATCATAAAATATCACAACATTTCATTCCAGAAATTTACAAGCGAAAACAAAAGAAAAAGCTATTAAGTAGAGAAGAAAGATTAGAAAAAAAGCGTCAACAAGAAAGAGAACGTGTTAGAAGAATAAAAAATGATCCAGTTAAATTAGCCGTTTATAGAGAAAAACAACGACAAAAATATTTGAGGGAAAAAGCTGCAGGGGTAAGGAAATTAATCAGCGAAATGACAGACGCCGAAAAACGTAAGCGCAGGAAGAAATGGAGAATTCAGTCTGCTGAATATAGGAAGAAACAAAACATTAAACCACGAAAGAAAAATTCAAAATGATTATGAAGCATTGTTATTACCATTTTTATCTGTATTGAAATTGTCAAGATTGTTGTTAACTAAGCATTTTTTTAATTAAACAAACATGATTGATTCGCTATCTCATTATTTATTTTTGTACCTCGCCTGTACCCTATGTATCTACCCTGGCTATATTATCATTTCCCTGGCATTATAATGCATCGTTAGTATAGTATTATTATTAAGTAGTCTGGGTTTTCATGTGTTATTTTCCAAGGGGCTTTTCTATTAAATTAATACATGAATGACGGAATATGGATGAGGTTTCCTTAAAGGCCTACACCTCTGTTTAACATATTCATATTAAAAAAATCATTATCTTCAATATAGCTACTTTTATATATCGAATTTCAAAATTTTTCACTTGCCTGACTTACAAAAATGGCTTAAAAATTATTTTTGTCTGATTTTCATTTTCAACTGCACTGTAGATTCTAAATCCTATCGTAAAGAAGCCAGTATAAGTAGATCTACCATTATCACCTTATAAACCCACGACTGGTAACACAATTTGATTCCCGAAATAATTCTATGGCTGATTGTTTTCAGTATGAGCTCACTTCAGAGATAGGGAATCCCTTGGTTAACCGTGAGCTTATAATATCATCCCTAAAATAAAGATCTATATATAATTTTCAGAACGATTGATGTACACGCAATCAAGTCGAGGTGCTCAGATTATAAACTTGGATGGGTACAAATTTCTGAAACAAAGGCAGGTTGGAATGAGAATACGGTGGTTTTGTGCAAGACAGCGGTATGGATGTAAAGCAGCAATAAATACATCGTCAGGGGTATTGGTGTCTCTCAATAATTTACACAATCACCCGCCTCCTTGTAATCTTTGAGGAGGTAGACTTACATTTGTATCTTCTTACTATGATATTCAAAGAATACAAACATAAATTACAGACCGTCATCTGGAACTTCAAATTTATTATTTTTGCTAAGTCCGTAGTAATATGTGATCACGTACGTATGAGTAATATGTGATTAAAAGACATCACCAGTAAGTGTTTGTCCTTCTCAAAATTAAATTGAAGATCTTCCGAGCGTTTTGAATAACCTTTATCGTGTACTTTTTTTTTAATATTGTACTTGCCTTAATTCATACTTTCAACATTTACCAGTCTATATATTATGTTTAATTTTTTTTGTTACTACGTCTTTTTAACAATGTAGAAAATAAATCTACCTTGTGAGATATTATAGATAAATTATTCCACATACTTACCTAGTTTTTTGTTTGTTTGCATGCTTTTAAACTAGACTACCTATTTTATTGTCAATATTTATAAATAATTTAAAAACATGTTGAGTGTTACACATATTGCTTTCAGTGCCTAAATTTTCTTTTTAATTTTCAGATTCTCTGTTATATGGGGAGGGGCGATTCCTATCGTTTAGGGGATATAAATTTACTCGTCATAAAGTGAGGGGGCACAAGATCAGATGGCAGTGTTCCAGGCAGAGACACGCGCGTTGCAAAGCTGCTATATACACCATCAATCATATGATCGTGAGAGGAAATACTGACCATAACCACCCTCCTCCTACCAAGTGGTGAAGAATAAGAAAATGAAGAAGAAGAGGAGACGGGAGATAGTATTGTAATAATACTGCTTTAAAGTTTGAACAATTTTTAGTGTATAAGATAAATAAGTGTAATAATAGTAAGTATAAAATTTATAGTTAAAGTGGCGGGCTACAAAAACCTCACGAAGATATTGCTGATTAAGATCAATCATTATTGAACACTGTTGAATTCTGAAACGTTAATAAAAAAGTAAAACTTTACTTTTATTGCAAGAAACGTCTTACGAATTCGTAATAGCATATTTATGATAAAACTGACTGTATAGTGCTTTGTAACACTGTTTAATTTATTTTTAGGATCCTACCTATTCGTAATGACGTTGTTTTCCGTATGTGACGTTGGAATTTAAAATTAGAAGGAAAAAAGACGCCATTTTGTATAGCTGTCACGGCTGTCACTGACAGTTTTTAATGCAAATAATTATTTTAATTTAACATTTTATTTTAAAGTATACATGCCTAGTTTTATAGTATCGAAGCTCATGAACAAATAGATTTAAAATAATATACGTATTGATTTATATTTAGGGTACTTTAATAAGATTTTTTTAGCATTTTAGACAAAATAGTCTTTTATTTGTGGTGAATGTTTTTTTTCTTTCATTGTAGTTTTTACTGATCTTGATATTAAATTTATTTTTATATCAATTTTGTGTATATTTGCTTCGCAACGGTAAACAGGATAAAACTGTGTGATTCCAGACCATAGCCTTTGGACCAGCTTTAGTAAGTACACAAATACCATATAATGTATACTTGGAAGTGTAGCTTTTTTAAATAAATATTCTGTAGCTCTCAGTTTAATAAAGTATTTTATAACATCTGACACCATAAGACATTTTATAGAGAACCAGATTCCAATAAAAGACGGAGCTATACAAAGCATAGCCCCATCTCTCTCCGACACTGAAACCTGGATTTTATTTCATAAGAGTCGCCGCAGACCACAGACTTTCTATCGTCCGATAGTTTGGTTTCTTCATCAGTATGAAGATGTATGCAAGTGCGCAAATTGTAACGGTTCACATCTTCATACTGATTAAGAAACCGACCGAACTATCGGTCGATAGAAAGTCTATGATCTGTGGAGACTCTAATACAGCATCTGGTATAATCATGATTACTTTACAGGGCCAGTGTTCACGATGTCCTCTCGGGGAGGTCGCATACTTCGATTGTCAGGTCACAGGTTCAGCCAGCACTACTCTAAAAGTGGTAAAACAAGATGGCAGTGTTCCACTCACGTAAATAAGGGCTGCAGGGCGATTCTCTTTACTGCCGACGATGATACTATTATAAAATGCAAGAATATGCATAACCATTCTCCCGTGGAACATGTTACCGAAAGTAGATTTATGAGTTATTAATATGGAAGGGGGAATGGACTTATGGTAGGCTTCCGAGGTACCTACTTTGTCGGTGGTTTTCAGTATCACCGAAAAAATTAAGGATACCGCCGTTGAATAGATAAACTTCTGACAAAAGTACATCAGAAACCGGGCATTTATTATCTACATTACACTTAACATTTATCAAGCTTGAAAAGGAGTCCGCGCTTGAAGGAAGCACTTGAGGCGAAAAAACGTGTGTCTAAAAAAAGTATTTTCTTTTATTTATTTTATTTATAAATAATACATTTCTTTTAAACTCAATAAATATTTGAAATTAGATTGACTCTTTATTAGCGTTTCTGTTTTATTCGTTTTCTTTTTTGCCAACGTTAAGCACATTTGATATGCTTACTTGAAGAAGTCCGCTTCCACCAAAGGCTAGCCGAATGTAATCTTGGTTTCGAATGTCGATGTTTTTACTCTTTTTTTTATAGGGCTGTAGATTTCCACTTGATTTTAAAACGCATAGCTCAAGCAAAATTGGTATTTTTTTACGTAGGTACGGTACTATAGATACCTAATATAAATAAATACCTATGATATTGAGACTAGATCGAAAATAAATATAGAACGTTTTGATTCTAAGAAAAAAAAACCTTATTTTAAAGATCTTTGTTGTTATGTAATGTTTTGCAATTTTATTAACAGTATGTACATTCTATTTTTAGCGGTGTTCTATCAAACGGAGAGAGGGGCTCGAGTCATATTAATGGGAGGCTACATGTTCTACCGTCACCGAGATACCGGGAAGAAGACACGATGGTACTGCGGCACGAACTACAAGGTTGGATGTAAAGCAAAGATATACACGGTTGAAAATGAGTTTGTACTGGTCCAGAATGTTCATAATCATATGCCTGTTGTAAAGGAGTGTTCAAGGTCCTAACTAATCATAGAAATATAAATTATATCTATGTAACTAATATTAAAAATGTTAGTTTGTTTGTTTCGCTTTCACTGTCAAAATGCTGAACCGATTGAGATGAAACTTGGTATTAAGATAGACGGAAGCATAGACAGACGGAATATGTAAGTGTTAAAGGCTACTAGCTGTTTCCCGCGGTTACGCCCGCGTCTGATTTCATACAAACTTTCATCTCCTGTTTTAACCCTTTAGACCCTAAGGGATTAAAAACAGGGGCTGAAAGTTTAAACTCATCGCCTAAGGCTTAGGGGATGAGTTTAGAAAATTCCTTTTTTAGTATTTATTTAATTTAAGGAACGTTTGTTCTAGTACCAGTTTTAACAGTTTCAGCTATGCGTTGATCGATCAGTCAGTCAGTCAGTTTTTTTTTTATATATATACTTATAGCTATGGGTACATAAAGTATTGCCCTCACAATACACGGAGAACGGCTAGTAATCATAATTATGTTTTTTTTAGAACAATAAGTAAAAGCTGTGTTATAGTATAAGTTTATATTTTGTCTTAATTTCAAATATACAGGATACCTCGTTAAAGTATATGTTGAGCCTTTTAATTAGTATATGTTTTGTATTAATTTTAGTAACATGAAGATCATTAAAAGATTTTAACAATATAAGATAGTATTCATATACACAGATTCATATTTTAACTAATCGATCGTAAAATTGGTAGGTACCTAATAAATATTATTCGTAAAAAATTACCCGCCTACCCAATTTTTCATTAAAAACTAGTTGATTGTATTATGTAACAATTTGCTCGATTGAATTTAGGCGCGCTTAGCATTCAAGCTCGCGACAAAAGAACTTTAAAGGTGCATTACCGTGCACGGAATATACGTGCATAAATTAAATCCACCTTTGACTGGTAAGGTGCACGAGCACTAATTAAATACGATAAATAAAAAATAAATGGTAATACCTACTACGAGAAAAAAAAGAAAAAAAAATACTGCTGTACATGATACCTCACATGTGTAAAATTATTACGGCCATTTGAAATATAGCGTTATGTTTTACTAAATTATGTGATTACTGTTATTTCAGAAGTTATCCTCACGAGATCTGAGAAAGGTGCTCGTATCCTACTGCTAGCTGGGTACAAATTCCTTCGCCATTACGCTTTGGGAATCAAAACCCGGTGGTACTGCGCTACGCACCACAGCAAAGGCTGCAAAGCTGTTATATTCACCATAGGGGATGATATTATTAAAATTAATAACTGTCATACACATAAGCTATAGTTTTAACCCCTTTTTTCGGATGGGAAATCATTAAATGACCCCTCCAGCCGTGGGTGGGGCGGAAGGGAGTGTCAGACTCTTACTGACTAAAACCCATCCATGTTCCTAACTCAGCCCTTTATATTTCGGGGCGTGGTAACTCTTTCGAACATTCCGCAGCCCCGGCGTAGATTTAACCCTGTAAATACCGAAATGTAGTATTAGACGACACACAATCGAAATTGTCTCATAACCGGAATGATTTTCGCGATCTGACTTGACGTTTATGAGATGTTGTGACTGCCTATCACGTACCCTAAGTAAATAATAAAATAATATTTGATTTAACAACGCACTTTACACAACGCAATTTAGGAAAATCGAAAAATTTTACAGCCTAGGGTTGACCAGGAACAGTCACAATGTCAAATCGTAACATTCTCCTTTAATTCAAGTCTACTACATCGTGTTCTTTGCTATTTGATCTTTTAAATTATGTCGTGGTATTATGTCTTATTTGTGTCTGTGATTGCACCAGCAGCCATTTCTCTGAAACAGCAACACTGCCTGCATATTTCAGAAGTAGCATTTTTATTGATACCAAATAATGTAACTACTTGTATAACCTGTTAATTTTTGAATAAATAAAGCGTTATTTTGATAAAATGTATTTGCGGATAATTTTTGTCGCCCTGTTAATAATTATTAGGTAGTCTCTAGAACCCAGCCCTGAAATTCATGAGGTAATTTTACTAACATACAAAATACTTGTTTTTACAGTGGCCGTGTTCACGCGATCAAAAAGAGGGGCCCGAATCCTAAAGATGGGTGGATTTAATTTCTACCGTCAATGCACCGTTGGAAATCAGATCCGCTGGTTCTGCGCCAGTCACCACAACAAAGGCTGTACGGCAGCAATACACACTGCCGAAGATGTCATTATGAGAGCTAAAAATAGACATAACCATCCTCCTGTCGATGCGTGATAGACGTCATCAGATTTATGACGTGATGATATAGTACCTATTTATGATATGACATAGTATTTATGATATGATGATAAAGTATTTAAAAAAAACTTAACGTTTTATTCGTCTTTCGGCAGTCGGGGAAAATCTGCCAATATTTTTAGTCGCTAACTTTGAATTAAAGATTTTTTGCTTGTTATCTAATTGGCTTTTTATTGTTCCTTGCTACAGAAGTCGTGGTCTTGCCGTCATGTTGTGATGGCCAAATGTACCTGCATCTCGTGTTAGAGTATGCAGGTTCGAAACCTGGCAAGAACTAATGACTTTTCTAAAGTCGTTTGTACTTTCATCGTATGCTCATGTCTTCTCTGTTTGCGAAGAGGCCCCCAAAACTGGGATAGTAAATAGATCGATGATGTATGCATAATATGAAATGAAATGAGCCCAATGTGGGTTGAATGCCTTCAAGTTTTTAATTCTAGGACATACTGGTTTCTTCGTAATGTATCCTTCATTCTCCTCCACTTTGGTGATTATCATACCATACAGTGGTCATCATAATTGTTTAGCTGTTCGAAATATTGACCCACTACACCAACAACAGTGGAAAATGTAAACGAAAGGTTTTGCTAAATATAATTTATTTTCTTTAGGAAATATGGAAAAATCTAGTCAATGCTGGGATGAGAATTTTGAAGAACTATATCGAGCTTATTTACCTTAGGACTTGGTACCTAACACATGGTGAAGAATCATCAGTAAGTTTGTTATTTTTTTGTTTAAAGCCGAATATTAAATCACTATGAAAATCAATTTAAAAAATATTAGCATAATCCTAGTCAGATATTAATTAATACCTAAATATAAAGTAATTTCAGATTTAATATAATGTTACATTTTAAACACATACATTTATGTATTTCATATCTAATTGTTTCAGTGTATGTTTTTAAAAGATATTACAATCGGAGCTTGGGGTTTGTACTACCACAAACCCGTCAACCTCAACCTGGGAGCCGCTGTGTTTGTGCCAGGTACGGTCAAAAAACATCATATTCAAAACCTTCAAGAATGTAGCACTATGATCTTTGATAATGAATATTTTTTTTTAATTAAAAACTCTTCAGACTCAAGATAGAAGAAGTCTGGTAATGTCTAGTCGGTAAATGCTTTACGAAAAATGATTACGTGATAATAATGATAATAATAAGTGAGATTTTTTATTATTTTAGTTAACAAAGTTTTAGTTTCAAAACATTCTGCATTCCTAATAGATTGATAACACGGTTTGATCGATCGTCCTAACCGATCGCTCAATGTCGTCGATCGTTTGATGGTAAAGACACTTAAGGTTGTCAATTTGATTTGTAGTACCTATTTGTAACATTTCAGACTGAATTGAAATAAATAAAAAAAATAGAAAGAAAACAAATTAATTTAAAACAAAGTTTTGTATCATTATTCAGATTATTATTGAATATAATTTCTCAGATTACTCTGTCAATCTATTGATGATGAAAAAGTTTGTATGTTTGTATTAGACTATCTGAGTAATTTTTTTACCTGTATTTTGAAAGTTTCTGTATGTGTCACGATATTTTAAAAATTGAGTAAGTGCGCTACAATGTCAATTTAAGTTATATGTCTTGCCTAAAAAAGACACAGAATTTTCTACGAGTATTTGTAGATTTCTGTCTCATTCAGAGCTGGAATAATCTAAGTATAGTAATTGTTTTATTATGAATAAGATTAAAATTAAAGAATGTATACTAAACTTTATACTTATCCATGTTTTGCAACCTGTATGCGTCTTTACGACGTATATTTTATATCTAGTGGTCGTATCGTGACCAAGTAAGCAAATAAGAATTCTTATATTATTTATTACCTGTTCAATTTATTCCTAATGCGTCAGATAAATATATTTATATGTGTAATATAGTACGTCTGCATGACGTATTAAATATAGAGTGTAGTTATTACCGTCATTTAATGACGATTAATGCGATGTCCATGATATTTATAGACTTTTAAGTCTATGTATAGTTATTGGAAAAAAATATAGGCTTAGGATTTTGCCGAATTAATTTTTTTGTTAAAACTTATATTACCTTTTATACGTCTTTAGGACGTATTTACATTTTTTACATTTAGTATCTAAGTGGTATCTATGCTACTTATTTAAGCTAGGTTTGGGGTCCAATCTGTGACCAACTTAGCTCTTAAGATTAATGGAGAAAATGAATGTTGTATTATGGAAACGATCTCATTATGTTACATAATTTAAATTATAAATTAAAATTATATTTGTGTGATGTTTGTTATTTTTCATAAATATATACCTATTATTATATTATATTCTATATAGTTTTTTTATAACTTATTCAATTTTTTATATGTCTGATAAATATATTTATTGGTTTATCAATCAACAGATTTGAGGTTTAATACTTAATTAAATAGAATTGAGAATCGGTTTGGTTTTAAAGCTTTTTAACCTGTCCAAGTTCTTATAGTCAAATCAGAGTTTAATTGTGCATGTCTTAAAATTTGTTATTATTTTATTGATTCAGTGGGCAGCCCCAATTTCCCTGTTTCTATTCGTCATAAGAAAAACTAGTCACAGGATAACTTTCAAAGTCAAATCGACATGAAAATATAAATTCCCAAAATGCAGTTTTAATCTTGTGTAATAAATATGACAATTCAAACATCAGTCATGCGACTGAAAAAAACACATATTTTAATATAACATATAATGTTTTAATATAACTTAAGAAGTCGTGGTGGCCCAGTGGTCATAGCACTTGCCTCTGGTGTACGAGAGTCGGGTTTGAAACCTGGCAAGTACCAATGTGACTTCTGTAGTCATATGTACTTTCTAAGTATATCTTAGACGACGTCACTGACTAACGGTAAAGGAAAACATCGTGAGGAAACCTGGACTAAAAAGTCCGAAATGGCCAATCCACATTGAGCAAGCGTGGTGATCAATGCTTACGCCTTCTCTGTGTGAGAAGAGGCGTGTGCTCAGCAATGGGACAGTAATATAGGCTGTTGATTATGATGATGATGGTGACATATTTATTTAATTGTTGACAAAAAATAAATAAAATATAATACTTTCTTAACTATTACAGGGAGAGCAGTATACACCACATCTCAAAAGGGAGGGCGTATGATCTTGATGGACGGTTACAGATTATGTCACCACTCCACGTCAGGCGTGAAGACTCGATGGTTCTGTGCCACTAACCACGGAAAAGGCTGTCGAGCTACAATCATCACCATCAATGATATACTTGTCAGGATAAATAATGTACATAACCATTCCAGGAATTGATATTTAACAGTATTTTTCATCTTATCATGTAGGCTGCAGGTATTCTAATCTTACAAGCCCTATCGTCTAAAGTATTTTTTCAAGTCCATATGTTTAACACTGGTAACTATCCGAGTCGGAGCTGCTCTGTAAAAAAAAAAAGAATTGGCTCTCCTCGGCCCTAATCGATCACGAGACCTCAATCGCGGCAGTCGCGTTTTTAACAACTAGAGAAAAGAGGCATACAATATTTATAGTTAGAACTTATTCCTATGGCCTTATTATCATGATACATGATACGTCTTCTTCTTTTCGTGTGGACTGCAGATTTACTAACCTAAGAAGCAGAAGAGAGTTTTCTCAAATCTGACTTACAGCCTCTGACATGGATTTTCATGAGTGAAAATAAGACACGTTGTAGTAATCGACAAAGAGGACCTCGTGGCTTATTAGCAGCCCCGAGGGGTTTCTTAATAGAGGGTAAGCGAGGCTGGCCACGGTCGGTCAGTAGATGGGTTACCATCCGGTTTATTTCGAGTCTCTCCGTGCTTTGGGAAGCATTTTAAGCCATTAGTCCCGGCTCTTATTTGAAATTCTTTCCAAAACGTAGGTACAGTCAGAAAAAGGTATAATCGCCAAGATTGTAATTAAAATTAGTAATGGTAATTGAACATTAATGTTCAAACGTATGTATTAATGTACATTAATTTAATAAGTTAAATGATAATAATATCAATTGCTGTGTGTGCTAGTTATAATTCAAAAAGCGGATTGGTATAGTTTTCTTGTTTTATACAGATAAATGTCCTACAAAGGGCAGTGGAATTCGATCAAAAATCACGTACAATATTTATTATTATGTATATTTTATGTTTTTTTAATAAAAAGTACTAAATAAATAAAGCATTTTTTTGTCATTTTCATACGCGCGGCTCGCGATACCTCCTATCCGCGTCTTTATTTTCAAATGCGCGCTTCAGTTCTCTTTCAATATGAAGAAATTGCTTCGGCTCTTAGGGCCAAGTTCACCAATAGATGTTTACGTAATCGATCCGTTAAACGAAAAGGTTTTCTAACCACGAAGCTGGAATTTTCGTGTTACCTATTCCTAGTTCAACCCTGGTTTGGTAATCGACCGTTTCAGGAATAAAAATCTCAAATAATACGCTACCCATCGAAAAGTTGAATGCATGGTAAACAGCTGTTTTAAGTTAATCGGGCTGTTATCTTGTCGGTGAACTTGGTCCTTAATGTGTTATACATCTCATTGGAGGAACTCTGCATGCGGCGCGTAATTGTCCGTGATCGTCAACCCAGCGTGATAATCAGCAGAATCATGGAAGCTAGCTACAGATGTCCAAAAATTCATATACAAAAATTGTAATTACAGAAGCGGTATATACAAGATCTAAGAGAGGAGCTCGAGTTATTAACCTAGGAGGATACAATTTCTCGCGGCATTTCTCTCGAGGTATCAAGACTCGGTGGTTCTGCTCCACCCATCACGGAAAAGGCTGTAAAGCAGTCGTATTTACAATAGATAATGTGATTGTCAGTATTAATAATATTCATAACCATTAGGGTTATTCTAGAACAATAGTGAAGCATAAATCTTGTGTCGAGGTATTCCTCGAAGCGCCACCATTTTGAGGCGCACCTTTATTATTCCTCGGAGCTCACCTTTTAGTAGCGCTCCCGATAACAATTAAAAATATTAAAATTTTATTCCTTGAAGCGCACCCTTGTTTAAAAATAGGGAAGAGAATGAAGTAAACGTAATAAATTATATTGATGATTTTTTAAACATGGGTGCGCTTCAAGGAATAAAATTTTAATTGTTATCGGGAGCGCTACTAAAAGGTGCGCTCCGAGGAATAATAAAGGTGCGCTTCATTAGGTGCGCCTCAAAATGGTGGCGCTTCGAGGAATACCTCCTTGTGTCGAGCAAGAGGCATTTGAATAGTTGAATCATGTTCTCAGTTTATCGGACACTTTTGTTCTGTGAGGTTCATATTCAAGTCAAGTTCTGTGATAAAGATCTTGGCCAGTTTTATATGGTGTATGAGATATGAATGACGACTAGTGCTGCTATTTTTTTAGGTTTACGTTCTTAGTATTCCCAGTTTTACTTTAAGAATAAAACAGCTCATAATGTTCAAAACTTGGTAATTATAAGCCTGTTGTTTATATACACGATATTATGTAAACAGTATAGAAAATAAAATGTAGTATCCCTTCTACCCGGTATAGCTTTCCCTAAAGCGTGTTAGGGCATTTTTTTGTAATTTTGAATATAGTTTGGGAATAAGAGCATTGTTTATTAGTCATATATCACACTAGAATGCATCTCGCTTCATTCTTTCCGCATCAGGGAACTTCATGCTTTATTGAACGGAGAAGAAAACCATCGTGAGGAAACCTGGATTATTAAAAGAACGACGTCACCACGGGGCACTCAGGAGAGACATCAAAATACACTAGCTACACACACTCACACAAAAAAGTAACTAAAAGTATATGCGACACGCATATTACAATAAGAAGTAGAGAACTACTCTCTACTTCTTATTGTAATATGCGTGTGTAGTGTGTGTGTAGGAGAGGGGGCGTGACTTAAGCGTCATGCCGTTTACCGTCACGGCATACGAGTCGGTCTTACCCCCAAGGTGTGCCCCAATATATGTATCACATCCAAATAAAAAGCCATCGTGGTTTAAAAGCGACTTGACTTTCTTTCTCTGGTGTGTAAATATTTATAAGTTGAAATTAACTATGTTTATAAATTATAGTGTTTATCAATTACTTTCCTCCCAGGTCCTGTATTCACTCAGTCAAGATTGGGGAAGCGTATGATTGAGGTGGGTGGCTACCGGTTTTGTCGACACCGCGACACCGGCATCAAGACTCGATGGTACTGCCCGAACCACCATAAAGGCTGCAAAGCGAGCTTATTCACTATCCACGATATAATTGTCAAAATCAATAATAATCATAACCATTGACGAAGTTAATTTTATTTAATTACAATTCAGTTATGAAAACAAAAGAAAATAATGCTTTAAAATTACTTGTTTTAGTACCTATAATATATATTCTGTCGACCAAAGAGTTTTCAGTGTTTTTTATTCATAGACGCAAAGCAGTCCGCCCACTACACCGTTTGATACTATGACCGTGCTAGGAACATGTCACATAAACAATATTCTTTTCTATTATCCGTTCCGTCAACGACCAACATGGGAGCGTGCCAATATCGGACTTTGCCATGACCGCACCGCCTCAATTTGTCGGAGAAAATAAATATCTTACATAGATACTTTCTAGAAAATACTTTCTAGTAGGCATAGCAGACCTTGTCGTGTTCTTTTGGCGTTCAAAGAGTGCTGATTCTTGAACGTCAAACGTTCAAAGCCAAGCTTGATAGAATGAATAATTTTTGAAAAAAAAAAATTGAGCTTGATACGTTCACAGCACGGTTCTTGTTTGGTAAGGTGTTGTGGGCAGACACCTTTAACCACTAGTTGTACCTTCTATGATTGTGAGCAATAAAATTTTCTTTTTTCTTCTAGAAGTAATATTCACTCGATCAAAAAGAGGGAGCCGTTTGATAATAGTGGATGGGTACAGATTTTCTCGGCACCGCGACACAGGGTACAAGACTCGCTGGTACTGCACCACCAACCACAACAAGGGATGCAGAGCCGTCCTGTTCACTATAGAGGATAAGATTGTCAGCATAAATAACCAACACAATCATAATGCATTTGTTGAGTTCAATCCGTATCCAATAAAACATGTACCTTTTTATTTTATTTTTTTATGAGCACATCCACCACATCTTACACACGTGATCATTTGGTTAGAAATAATGTCAGAGAAAAAGAAATATATTATATTGCAACAACAAATAAAAATCTATTGCTGAGTCCTCTACTATCTTCTATCTATCTATACTTATAATAAATCTGTAGAGAGGTCAATTCTGTACATGAAATATATTTCCAAAATAACTATCAGGGGGTGATTAGATCGGGATCAGGGATCGATACTGATGCCAAAAATGCAATCAGTAAAATGTTTGTCTGTCTGTCCGTCTGTCTGTCTGTCTGTATAAACTCTATAGAAACAAAAACTACTCGACGGATTTTAACGAAACTTCGTACAATTATTTGTCATACCCCTGAGCTGGTTATAGTATACTTTTCATCACGCTACAATCAATAGGAGCAGAGCAGTGAAGGGAAATGTTGGGAAAACGGGAGAAGTTACTCCATTTTTAAGCTTCCGTCGCGTGTGCAACCGTTAATGGTTAAAGCTACACAGAAATCATGTATGACGGAAATGTTTACCTTAAAATTATATAAAAAATATCCCACGATCATGTCTATCTTTTATGGTTGACCCACAATAAGAGTTTGTTTGTTTAAACGCGCTAATCTCAGGAACCACTGATCCGATTTGAAAAATTCTTTCAGTGTTAGATAGTCCATTCATCGAGGAAGGCTATAGGCTATATATCATCACGCTAAGACCAATAGGAGCGGAGCACCACTATTCCACGCGGACGAAGTCGCGGGCAGAAGCTAGTTACAACTAAATGCGATTTTTTTGTTCGATATGGATGAAATTTGGTACATACACACATAGTTTATAACATGGGTTAACACATAGGATAGATTTTATCCAGCTATCTTGACCCCATTCTAAGTCTACGTAAATTAAGTCCCTGGAAAAAACTAGTCGTATATAAAAACATCCTTACTCGAAAAAGGCTTAACCGATTATTCCCTTTTTTAACCCCGACAAAAAATAAGGAGGGGTTTTAAGTTTAACGTGAGGATCTGTACCTTTGTGTGTCTATCTGGTAGCATTGTAGCTCCGAAACAGATGAATCGATTCGAATGAGTTTTTTTTTTGTTCATAATTGTCAAAACAAGGTTTGTACATTTTTATTAATCCATCGAAAACGTTTGCACCCTGCTTATGCTGTCTTTTGTTTGTATATAGAAGGCATGTGCCATATTATTTTTGTCACTGTTACGTTTTACATATAAGTATATTTTTTACTTGTTTCAGAGGTGATGTTTACGCTGTCTAAAAGAGGCGCTCGCATCATCGTGGTGGGGAGATATAAGTTCTACCGCCACTGTGAATATGGCATTAAAACGCGCTGGTACTGCGCCACTCACTATGCCAAAGGTTGCAAAGCTAGTATCTTCACGGTCAATTATACTATTATAAAAATTAACAATTTTCATAACCATTGATTATGTTATGTATAAATGTATCTCTTATAGACAGCTGCAGGTTTAGTAACCTAACTAGACTGTGTCAAAGTTTTCTCAAATCCGCCTATTGGCCCTTTGGCGTCTTACTTATAAAGTCCGTTTTTTTTTAATCTGCTGTTTAGCAATGGATAAGCACTAGCATAAATGCTGTTTAGCGTAAATCCGAACTTAAGTAAGTAGCCTAATCCTGGATTACGACGTTAAGTAAGAATTAAGTGAGAAATGGTGTAACTTCAGATTACAGGATTTTGTAAGTGAGACGGTTAATGTTAATTTTATGGTGACGTCGGTCGTTTGCAGAACGTTATGTCTGGGAGTGTTCGCGAAGTTGTCATAGCGTTATTAGAGGCGCATTAGGATATCCTAACTATACTAATCCTTAACATCCGAACTAATATTAGAATTGCGAAAGAGAATTTGTTTGTTGTGGCTTTTTTATTCCCCTAACTAATGCACCCCGGATACGCCCGAGGTGCATTAGTTAGGGGAATAAAAGGAGGTCCGACGCGGGAAACAGCAAGTACATATTATATATTGACACCGGCTTATATATGCGACAGCATTAAGTGGCAAAAAAATCCCCATTAGCAACATAGCTCTGTTATCAGTATTATAGAACAATAATAATAATAATTTAGAGATTAGAAAGTATTATTAATTATCATAATGCTTGCGTTCGATTAATGCCTCGAAGTACAGTAATATTTATTTTTTATTCAATAAAATAATGTTCTTTTAAGAATTTTGTTTTCCTATTGCTCCATATTAAATCATTATCCTCCTACTGGGATGTCCCAGGGAATACAGTACCTAGAAGTTTTTTGTACACATGAAAATGTACGGGACCCCCCAGTACAATTGGTTCAAGTAATTCAAGTGAAGAAGACAGGCAAGTTACAATGCAATATTCTATTGAGCAATCATTTCATAATTCAAGATGAATCTTGATAGGTACTTGAAGTTGTTTGGTACAAGAAATCTCGTATTCAAAGTATATATAGGCTCAGACGACCCTTTTATGTCGAAGAAACCTAGGGGAAACCTAGGAGAAACCTAGGAGAAACCTAAGATAAACGTAGGAAAAACGTAGGAAACGCCTATAACTCACTCTCTCTCTCTCTCTCTGTTTCAACTAATTAAATATATTTTTTTTAAATCTTACAATGACTGATTGTTTACAGAAGCATTTTATACGTATTCATCAAGGGGAAAACGTATGATCACAATGGCGGGGTATTGGTATTGCTACAACCGCCAGTTTGGAGGCAGGACTCGTTGGATCTGCTCCACGCATCACACGAAAGGGTGCCGGGCAGTAGTATATACTATTGATGACGTCATCTTTAAAATTCGTAACAAACACAACCATTCCGCAGGAAAAATAGAAAAAACTTTTGAACCTATTAAAATTTGTTTATAGGTAGTATTTTTTTGTTGTTTGTTTTTTAGTGTAAACTTATTAATTAAGCGAACGCTCGTACCGCTACTCATTAGATAGTTACAATCGCTACTAAATTCTTTAAAAAAACATAATACTCCTTTTTGTGAGTAGTCGCGCAAACACTCAATTCTGTCGTTGCATTATCTAAAGTTCAATTTCATACATATAAATTTACATTACCTACATGTTTTGTTTTGTTTTTAATTTCTTGAACAAAATTTATTTTTATTTGTTTCTTTTCATATATACACAGATTTATATGCTAAAGGGAAATATGGCAAGGGGGCGTGGCGCGTGCGCCGTTGATTAGTTATGAACGCAGTTTAATGTAGTTGTGTGTCTCTACGTTGCGATCTGTGTTTCGCGATTGGCTCGCGTTGAGTGTGGTGACTGTTATAGTGTGAGTGAGCGCTTGTTCATATTGTATTGCAGATGTAGTTGTAGGCGACAGCCGGACTCGAACAATTGGGCAGCCACACCATATCTCCCTTTAGTTTATAAATCTATGTATATAGCATATATTACATTACTAGCTTCTGCCAGCGACTTCGTCCGCGTGGAATAGTGGTGCTCCGCTCCTATTGGTCTTAGCGTGATGATATATAGCTTATAGCCTTCCTCGATAAATGGATTATCTAACACTGAAAGAATTATTTAAATCGGACCAGCGGTTCCTGAGATTAGCGCGTTAAAACAAAATGACAACATTTCCCTTCACTGCTCTGCTCCTATTGATTGTAGCGTGATGAAAAGTATACTATAACCATCTCAGGAGTATGACAAATAATTGTACCAAGTTTCGTTAAAATCCGTTGAGTAGTTTTTGTTTCTATAGAGTTTATACAGACAGACAGACAAAAATTTTACTGATTGCATTTTTGGCATCAGTATCGATCCCTAATCACCCCCTGATAGTTATTTTGGAAATATATTTCATATACAGAATTGACCTCTCTACAGATTTATTATAAGTATAGATATATTAAATTAAATATATATATAAAAATAAATCCCTATTTCCCTTGGTCACGGCATCACGTGTGAATGGTTGGACCGATTTGGATGAAATTCGGTACGGAGATAGAGGAAATCCTGGAAAAGGTTCTTCGCTACTTTTTATCCGGGTGCGTAAAGTAGTTCCCTAAAAACGCGGGTGAAACCGCGGGAATTAGCTAGTAGCATATAAAATACATATCGTCGGTGAAGTTCTAACAGTGAGTTAGTCATTTTAAGTTTTGTTCCCATTTCCCCAATCCACCAAAATGACTTACTTACTTACTTCACCGACGATATCCACCTAGCCAAGGTTCTTGTAATTTCTTTGACCTATTTTTTTCAATTTCCAGTTGGTTTCATAGTATCTCGACAAGGGAACCGCCTGCTCACGTACGCTGGTTATCGATACCGGCGTCAGTACGAGGTGACTTCTAAATGTCGTTGGTTGTGCACCAGATGCAAAGGCGCCCTTTTTACCGTCAATGATGAGCTGGTCAGGATTGTGAGTGGACATGATCATCCGCCTACTGAAATATAATGTAACGTGGTAATATGTATAATGTATGGACATCTGAAGAGACTCTCGTTAGATGGTTGGATCAATAGGCCAGTGCTTTTAAAAACGGTAAAAAGTGAATAAAATAATAGTAGAATGAAACCCATTGGAAAAGGAGGAGAATATAATAAAAATGATAGGAAAAATAAATTACGGGCGATCTGAGGTCGGGAAGTGGAACCGTTTATCTCAATTTCCGGCAAAACGACAAGTCCTATAAAAAAAGTTTAATGGCAAAGTTGTAGGTAATAAAAAGATCTACAACTTTTGTATTAACACTTTTTTCACATAACCTCAAAATTTACGTGAAAAATTCAAAAAACCAAGTATTTGGTTTTTTATTTTTATCTTTTACAGTATTTTTTTCCACGAAATTTGGTGAAAACTTACCTTTTTATGTCCCAAACACACTGTAGTTTATTTGATTTAAAAGAATTATTTTTTCACCCTTATTTTGACTTAATATCGATAAAACACCCTAATTTTCAATCGAAAATTCTCGCGTCAAAATATCACTTTTTTTTAAAAAGTCGGTGGTCTTTTTGTTCGTTGTAATCTCTACATTCTGAGGGTATAAAAAAATATTTACATTACTATGGTAAATGTTCTCAGAAAATATAAAGAAACGCTACGAAATAACAGGTAGTAAGGCCTAGACCGGCATAAATTATTTGCGTTGATGCCTATTTATTGCTATTTTATGATAACTTATGTTTGTGAGTGACCTACGGAACCTCGGACCTGTCTATGAAATACCTTTTAGCTCATCAAAAGGTATTTCATAGAGAAGTGGGAAGGGGCTAGAAGGGTCTAGGCCTAACTACCTGTTATTTCGTAGCTTGTAGCTATTTGGTAGCTCGGACCATGTTCCCGATGCCGGTGGACTACTATTTTTAGTTTTTTTTTTATTAATGAATAAAGAGTTTTTTTGTAAGTTTGTATGTAGTAGATATGCAGTTATAGATAAAGTTTTACCAGAATAAATATGTCTATTAAATGTTACAAATTTATCCATACTTTTTTATTTCTATTTTTAGGGTTCCGTTGTTAACAATGAACCCTTATAGTTTTGCCATGTCCTCTTGTCTTTCCGCATAACTCAAAAACTCCCATAACTAGAAAACTGTACTTTGATATGGATCACACCGACAAAGTGGTGGTAGAATACAATTTTGAATAATATTTTATTTGGGTTCGTACCTCCCATACAAGTAAAGTGGAGATAATATGATGATATTTTTTTCTAGTGTATTCTGTGTATCGTAATATAAAGACCTATTTAAGGTATTTCAAAAATAAAGCAAATGTGTTAACATTTTCCATATTAGGAAGCGATTTGCGAAATATTTGCATCAGGTAATTCCTGAATGGCTGCTCCTAGATTTTTGAAAAAAATACAATCGTAGCAAATACGAACTTAAATGGCTAAATAGGCTTTACCAGTTACAGAGTTATAATCGACCGACTAAAACCTATTACGGAACCCTACAGCGCGTGGCGCGACACGCACTTGTACAGTTTTTGTAAACAAATTGACAAAATGTAAGTCTATGTATATTATCAAGAAGTGTAATTTTTCAAGCTGTTTCCCGCGGTTTCGCCCGCATCCCGATGAAACTACTTGACACACCCGGAGAAGAAGTAGCCTAAAACCTTCACCAGGGCCCCTCTATCTCCGTACCCAATTTCATCCAAATCGGTCCAGCCGTTTACGCGTGATGCCGTGACCAAGGGAAATAGGGATTCATTTTTCTATATGTATATAGAGTCTATATCATTTTATTGGTGTTTTCAACACCTAACTAAACTTGCAACCCCGTTTTGGTACGCACTTTATTCCGATAAAACTAAAGTTTGAGTCTTATTTGGCACTTAAAATATTCAAATTTTTGCAGCGTGTAAATCCGATTTTTTTTTCAGGATTTGAATACATTACTTCGAAAAGTGGTAGAACAATGATACTACGAAATGGCTTCAAATATAGTTTGCAAACTAAAAGACACGACAAACACCGTTGGTACTGTTCGACCCATCACAATAGGGGCTGCAAAGCCAACATCCATACTATCTATGATCAAGTTGTTAAGATAAATGAGGTTCATAGTCATTTTGATAGGTGTTAATGTTATTAGTATAATTTATTATTCTTATGTTTTTTTATTGTAAATAAAAGTAAAAATATATATAAGTAGGTGGTGCCCCTGGGAAACTTCTTAACGCACCCGGATAAAAAGTAGCATAAAACCTTCTCTAGGGCTCCTTCTATCTCTGTACAAAATTTCATACAAATCGATCCAGCCGTTCACCCGCGATGCCAAGGGAATGACCAAGGGAAATAGGGATTAATTTTTATTTATATAGATATTATATAGATAAGAAGATATTGTAAATAAAAGCAAAAAATAATATAAATTATTTTTTTATTAGAATGTGTGGTAAACGAACATTTGAGTAAAGACTTTGATAAGCTATTATGTATATATTATGTAATTAACTTTTCCCCGTGGTTATACGCGCATACTACGGTATTTACTAAATGTTTACTGAACAGCTATCCTTGGCCTATCGGTGACCCGACCCATAATGTACTAATAATAAGTATGACCCAATAAAGTATTCTTTCCTAAACAGTTCGTTTATTATTAACCGACTTCAAAAAATGAGATTCCATATTTACCATTATACGCCTACTCTTTCCCACGATGTTAATCTCTTTTTATATATACTTACTGCAAATCCCTCCAACAATATGTAAGAATTAAACCTAATATTACAGCAAAAAAACTTAAGACGGAATGATAATTTGGTTGTTAGATAGGCATTGAGGGAATATGGTAGATTTTTTACATACGGGATTAAATAGGGGATAAGCTTGCACATAAGTTCAAAATTAGAGCATCCAACACGCACATGAATTTCTCTTAATTTTTAAAAAGAAATTTGACACTTTTTGGTTATTTTAATAAATTATAATTTCATATATGTCATTAATAAATAAATAAATACCATTACTAGCTATTTCATGTGGTTTTACTTGAGTCCTGAGGTACGCGATCGTATGTATTTCACACACTGTAATAAATTGTAACCTGTATCCATCTCTAGGGTCATACCAAATTACATCTAAATCGATTCAGCCGTTCTACTAACGTAAGCGTATAATACCATACGCTTTTTCATTTCTGTATTTTTTTTCATTGTACAACAAAGATTTTGCTTTTCAGGTTTCGAGTACACTATATCGAATCAAGGCAGAAGAATGATATCCCGTGGGGGGTATAAATACTGCCTGCAACTTAAAAGGGGGGAGAAATGCCGCTGGTACTGCTCCACTCATCACAACAAAGGTTGCAGAGCAAACATTCATACAGACTGTAACGTTATCATAAGGATCAATGAAACTCATAACCATGAACCTAAAGATGCTCATGGAATCTTCGGGAGAATCAATCAATTTTATTGAATAGTACCTCATATAGTAAAAAAAATTTCCGGATGGAAAATCATCAAATGACCCCCCCTCCCGCCGTGGGTGGGGCGGATGAGAGTGTCAGACTCTTACTGACTAAAACCCATCCATGTTCCCTCCTCAGCCCTTTGTATTCCGGGAGCGCGGTATCTCTTTCGAACGTCCCGCAGCCCCGGCAGGACCTCATATAGTACATGCGTTAGTACCTTATATGGTACATACATATATGTATTAATGAATTGAAACTAGTGAAATATGGATACATAAGAGAGAGAGTTTGAAAAAGATGATCAGTGACTGTAAAAGTAGGAGCCCATTGTTTGTCATGGTATGTTTAATATACATATTATATATGATAGCGGTCTAGTGGGACATGTGACTCGGTTCATCTGTTGTCGTCCGATCGTATTGGTCAGATCATGACACTCCTCGGCATATTATGAAACGACGTCATTTCATGATTTATCTTGAATTTTTCATGATCTGGCCAATAATAGGTACGATCGGATTACGACATATAAATATGGATGGATGCCGAGGGAGGTGTAGCATAAAAAATATGGATTGATTAAGATAATAGAAAGGGTGATCATATGACGCCTAACAAAGAACAGAACAGAAGAGAAACTAATATTGCGACGACCTTAAATAAAGTTGTGAAAAGGACAGGAAGAAGAAGAAGGTCCATAAATTTATCTTAAAGAACATAAGAGTGATGAATTCAGAACGTAGAAATACCAAAGAATAAAGCAATTATTGTTGATGATGATGATGATATAAACATTAAAGTTCCTATTATTAGAGTGTAGAATTTTGAAACTTCATGTGAATCGCTTTTTCCGTTTGGCAGGTTAAAACAATTATAATCTGGCTTTAAATGTAGTTTAAAGTAATTAAAGATTTAAATAACAAACAGTACGCTAAGATTTTTTTTTTTTTTTCAAAAATAAGTTAGTGATTTCACGTAGGTATTGACGTGAATGTCACTTAATTCTGGCAAACAATAAGAAACCTTAAACTATGCCCAAGATAGTCTACTTCAGATAATATAGGATCAAATGTGTCATTAGGCTTCGTAAATCACGCGTAAATATACAAATTAGGGCCGATTTTTCAATAGTCGGATAACTTTTATCTAAAGAATAAATATGATAGTTTGTCATAATTTCTTTACAAAATCTGTCAAACCGACATCTTTATTCTTCAGATAAAATTATCTGGCTATTCAAATGTCGGGCTATAGGTAATTACGATTACACACTGATTATGTTGACGTTGACTAGGCTAGGCTTCATTATTGTTTTTTGGATTTCACTATGACCTATCCCTAATGGAAAGAGGTATTCGTCATAACGCATTCAATTAGACAGCTGTACTACATATTTGTAACTGCATTCGATATTTGATATAGTGTATAAAACTATGTCATAATAATTTACTGCACATCTTTCGGTTTTCAGAAAGTAAATTATTTATTATTCGGCAGCAATCATTAATTATTAAGTATGTTCATATTATTAGTACGTATTTAAAAAAGTATTATAATGTAAATTAATTTTAATTTCGGTGTGTTCTTTTAATAAACATGTTATCGTGCGAAGATATATGTTGATAATTAATTTGTTAAGTGCTTGCTTGAATTATTAAGCAAATGAGTACCTATTAAATAAATTTATACCAGTTGTGTTTGTCTCTATGATTATAGGGCAAGACTCCGACCTGCTACTAAAATATCCTTCGGAAAATAAAACTTTGTAAGCCCGAGTAAAATCCAATTTCATTTTATCCTTTATTAATTTACACTCAATTTATTATTATTATTATCTTGTATGTCTATATCATGCATGGGACTACAGAATCCCGGACCTTTGGGAGGCAAAAATGGGGCTGAAGCCAGCACGCAGAAGCCCTTTGAGACAAGAGTACCGTCTAAGTTGTCGGGGAAGGGTATTTGGCTTATTTCATTGTAAAGTTAATTTTCTTTCCAGATTTTTCAGACGTCAAACTGAAAATCATGAAAAACAGAAAAGGGGGTGACGTGCTTTTCTACAACGGTTACCGATATACCGTGAGGAGGAGGAATAGAACTGGCGCTGTAGTGTGGAGGTGTAAGGATAGGCTATGCCCGGGCAGTATGCAGACCTTGGACAATGACATTTTAAAGGCAAATGATTGCCACATCTGTGGGCCAAGAGCAGTCATCCTCTTTGAAAATTAAAAATATTATTTAAAAAATGTGAATTACTTTTGGTTTTTTTTATGCCGCGATGTAAGTTAATGTGTTGTAAAACGAACGCTTTCTTAATAATCTTAGACGTCACTGACTAACGGCGAAGGAAAACATCATGAGGAAACCTTGACTTATAAAGTCGCCTATCTGCCTTGAGCAAGCGTGGTGATCAATGCTCATACCTTCTCTGTATGAGAAGAGGCCTGTGCCCAGCAGTGGGACAATATATAGGTTGATGATGACGATGAAAACGAACGCAAATGAGTTTCGAAGAAAAGTTTTATCATCGATTTTAAAACGTTATGTACTTCTAATTTGAGAGACTATCGGTATATTATAGTCTATAAATTTAAACACTTTTACACAATGGGTATTCAATATAAATAACATTTATCTTCACATTATTAATTTCACTGTATGCCTAACCGGTATTAGGTATCGTCATACCGCGTACCATCGTCTGTTATCGTCAAATATGGCCATTTTTTCGCAGTGACTCATTCATACCGACTTACACTTTGTTTTTATTTTTCCTACTTACAATTGATTACCTGCTATTGCAAACTGAAAATGAAACTGAAATACTGCCATCTACGACCTTTTGTAGTAATCTTTCTATGGGACTATTTCACACTCGTGCCTTCTCCTTTTTGTTTAAAGTACCACACACCATCAATAGATGGCGCTCTTCAGAGATATAATAAAATAACATACAGAAACCTGACTTCAACTATATCCATATTCGAGTAGGTATACATTCCACTATAAGCGGGTATCTTGCACTGTATTGACATGCAAGATATACATTATGCTTGCTTTACTTGCATGCATGGCAATTTCATAACAGGAATTTTCGTACTTGCTCAACTTGTCTTTTGTAATTTTAACGTTCAAAAAGTATTATTCGGATTTCGAAAAACTATTTTTGTTTTGTGCCTGATTTTTGACTCCTGAGCATGAAGTGCTGAGTTTTATTTTGGGGTCGGGCAAAATTTAAAATTTCTCAGTGACAGGGCTGAATCTGGATTTGTGCCCAGTTGATGGGAAAGGGCTCGCCCACTACTTAAATATAACTGACGGAAGATCACAGTTGTGATGTTATTAGGATACACCTTTGATTATTGCAATCACGAACTTTTAAATGACAATGAATTGGAACTGTGTAATTTTGTTTTAGTTTGTCCTTTCACGAGAGCATTAAGAAGCTAATTAATAATAAAAATGCGTAACTTTGCGAGGATTTACATTATGTATGTATGTTTGCTACTCTTTCACGCAAAAACTATTGAATGGATTTGAATGAAATTTGGTAAACACATAGTTTATAACCTGGATAACAACTTGGGATACTTTTTATCCGGTTGCGCGGAGCAGTTCCCTCAGGATGCGGGTGAAACCGCGGGAAATACCTGTTTCCAATCAAAAATATTGACTTGTCTTCCAAAAACTCACCAGGTACATACTTACACAAGTATTTGTTACAGATGCAATCATCGCCACATCCAGCAGAGGCTCCAAGATTGTGTTGATGGACGGCCACAAGTTTACCAAACACATAACTCAGGGCCCGAAAGTCAGATGGCGCTGCAGTCGACATTATTCTGACAATTGTCCCGCGACTGTGCACACTTATTTAGATCGAGTGTACAAATGCAATAGTGAACATACTCATTATTGATGAAAATTTTGTAAAGTGGGATTGCAAGACAGCTTTAATAGCAAATTTTTTGAGCAATGCTCGTGCCTTCTTGCATGATGAAAGGCCTTTACCTATGCCGCCGTCATAAGAAAAAAGGCCGTAACTACAACTTTTTTTTTATTGAGTTAAGTACATATTTGTAGTCAGAATCTTTTCCTGATTCCTTTTACCACTTAACTCAATATCGAAAAAAAATATCTTTGTATACCGTATAATAAATTCATTCGCATAATAAGCTTATTTTAGCTGTTTTATCTCTCTCTGACAAACTTCATTTTAACTTGAGAGAAAGGGATAAAATAGTTCTAAAGCTAAAATAAGTTTGGAATGGAGTTTTTTTAATAAAACGAATAGACTATAGTGGGAACGTAAAAGTCTGCTATTATTTTAAATGCAATGTAATAAGGTGCATATACAAAAAAATATGTACCGAAAATATTTTTAGCTGATATTCTACGTATATTTTAAATTAAGTTGTGATATAAATATACGTAAATTAGTTGTAAGTTATTTTAGCTTAACATTTTTTTACATTATATGTACAACACTCGACTGTATTTTTAAGTGCTCTCTTATTTTATCTGTAATGGCACCATGGTATTATAATATTTATGTTGACTTTATAGTACTTTGAATGACGCGATCCGTCGATTCTTTGATCAGCAGTAAAAAAAACAATAAAAGAGGTTTATTATTTTCCAGGTACTACCACGAGGCAACATTTTCTTATCGGTTTGACTAGTAATCTGTTTTAAAATTAATATTACTTTTCTTTTTAATGTTGAAAGTGCGTTAATGATAATTATGTATATTTTAATAATGCACTTCTCATCATCCAATCGTTTTGCCAAGCCCCAGGCCAAGCCGCATTTTTACGGTCACTTTTAATCATTATTTCAACGAAAAGGCAAACGATTCAGCATGTTTAGCAATAAATAAATATTGTTACGATGGCTACAACTGATAGAGAAATTGATAAATAAAACAACTAAAACAATTCAAACTACTTTTATTTAAATTATCAAATACTATACAGACATGGAATAATTAGTTATTATTATTTATTTCCAACCACAGTCTCTCTTCTAGCGAAATTTCAATATGCTAGTTACAACACGCAAGAATGACGCAATTTGCGTAAATTTTCATTGCGCAAGATATGCATGCGCGCGTCTTGCATGTTAACAAAAGGGTCACAATTCAACAGTCATAAACAGTGTTGTTATTTTGTAGAATGCCAGTTTATCACAACGATGCGGGGAGCTAGGATGATCATCGTGGATGGCTACAGGTTCCTCCGCCATCGAACTACAGGCCTTAAAGTACGATGGTACTGTGGAACCCATGGGAATAAAGGCTGCAGAGCCTTCATGTACACCATAAGTGGGACAAATGAGGTGATTAGCTGCTTTAACGAGCATTCGCATCCGACGCCACTCAATACGAATTTATTACAAAAAAGTTAGTGCAAGATATATAAATCATGTCAGCAGTTTTCACAACCGTGTGGACTTAAAATCTCAGAATTTTATTTTAATTATTTATAAGGCTTTTAACATTTTTTTTCTACAAATAACATTTTCAACTAAAGAGGGTTTCTTCATAAACATATAGATAAAGTTTTATCAGTATCTTCAAAAAAAATTTATATATAGGTATCTAGATCTTAAACTTTTCATCAGTTCTTATGCGCAGGTAAGTATTCTAGTAAGCAACCATCATTCCATGTTCGTTTTAAATTGTTGCACAATGTCTTTATTAAATTGTATTGTATTCAATAATCGTTTGTAATTTTGACTGTTATTATAAGAAATATATTATTTAATTACTATTTTAAAGTTTTTTTTTCAAATTATGAAATATTAATTATAAAAACTGTTTATGGTGCACCATAAGATAACATGATACTCTCAAAGATACCTTCAACATGCAAGAAACGGGTTTTGCAATTTGAAAAATTGATACGATCCTATCGTTTTACTTTACAGCTGCAGTATTCCATACGACTTCAAGAGGTGCTAGGATCCTTATCTTATCAGGATACAAGTTCTACCGTCATCGCTACTCTGGCCTGAAGACCCGGTGGTTTTGTGCCAGCGATAACAGATGCAAGGCTGTGGTTTATACTGTTAACGAAAATGTTATAATTAAATACAATAATAACCATTGCCATGCACCACCTGATGGTGATGCATTTATGTAGGTAATAAATCATGCTTTTTATGTCCTACAGACAGTCTTTCGTAGGTCTTTGACAGACATTACGGATAGTCAGAAGCCAGAAAGTCTAACGACCAGTCTTACCAAAATATACAAGTTAGGTCTGTAAAATCTAAATAAGAAATTAGTTATTTTGTATTTTTTTCTCTTACGCCGTTTAGCGTTGAGCGTGAGTGAAAATATGAGTAAAAATATTTAAACACTACACGATTTTCACTATCTTTATTGACTCTTCTAGTTCAAGTGTACAGTGTGTCAGAAGAAAAACTAATTGAAATCGCTTGTTTTTATTCGATCCTACCTGCCATTTCATATTTCATGAACTATACTAACCCAAACCAGATATGTATGTTCTAAAGGGAAAAGAGATCAACATGTATATGGTGAGCACATTAACGTCCCATCTACTGGGAATAACTGCTTCAGGATGCTACAGATAACATTCCCATGGGAAAACCAAATAACACTTTCGCTCTACCCAGGGACTAAACCAAAGAGTTAGTATAATGAGTTCAATTATTTTTTCCAGATATATTCTTCACAACGTCACCAAAAGGACATCGCATGATAATCATGAGCGGTTACAAATTTTTAAAACACAGCCTAGTGGGGAAAAAGACTCGCTGGTTTTGTGAGAGCCATCGAAAATATGGCTGTAATGCTGTGGTGTACACTTACTTAGACGAGATAACGATGGCCAAAAACAATCATGATCATGATCCTCCATTTTTGAATGGGGAAATACAATATGCGGTGGAGTAATGCCTTAAATCATGGGGCATTCATTTATCCCAATTTTAATGGGGTTATGGGTGACCCCGCTAAACGACCGTACAATACGTTTTTTTTTTCATTATTATAAGTAATTATGGATAAATAAATATTTTTACATATTTGAACGTAGTTTGACTACATAACAAAGTTATACCGTAAAAATACACTGTCATCTAACCCAGACTTAATTTTCACCTTTCTAAGTAAAACAAAATAAAGTCATTAATTAGTAGGTGCCTACACGTGTCATGTCAATCAATAGTCATTGTGTTGATAGCTATTACAGTCAAAATGGCCTATTAGTAAATGTTTATGAAGTTGAAAAATGCTTAGTTCAAGAAGGCTTGTCTTAGATACAGTGAAGTGTGAGTATTTTAGAACGTTTCTGTTTTTGAATGTTTGACAATTGGCAGCTTAGACCTTATTCTTGAAGTCCTTTTCTTTTATCATCATCATTTATTTCGTCTATGCGGGCGGTTGGATGAAACGATATGTTTCATATACTATGTATAAATTCTGTTATTATTTCAGTGCCAATATTCACAAAATCGCCTCGAGGGGCCCCAGCAATATCTGTCGACGGTTACACATTCCTCAAACATCGGACGATTGGTGTTAAAACTCGCTGGTGGTGCCAGAAAGTGAACAGAGGCTGCGCCGCGGTCATCTTCACCATCGAGGATGTGATTGTCAAGTGTAATAACGAACATAATCATCCACGACCTGGTGCTAAGTGAGAGAATAGAGCTGATTGATCTTTACTCCGATAATATTAATCAGAAAGTACCTCTGTCTGTATATAAACTCTGGCTTCAAGACAAAATGGCTAAACCGATTTAGGGTCAAGTTCACCAAGGGATGGTTACCTAATCGGCCTGTTAAATAAAAACGTTTTTTAACCACGAAGCGGAAATTTTCGTGTTATCTACTTTTTGACCAACCCCGGATAGGTAATCGACTGTTTTAGGAATAAAAAACCCAAATGATAGGTTATCCATCGTAAGAAAAAAGTTTGAATTTATGGTAAACAGCTGTTTTGAGTTGATCGGACCGTTATCTTGTCGGTGAACTTGGGCCTAATGATTGTTTTTAAACGGCTGCGGGAAATAGTTCCTTGAAGGTTAAGGGATTAGTTAGGAGTGAAACTGAGTGCAACTGGGTGTATATCCATATAATATACGTCTAGTTGTACCCAGTTGCACCAAAAAATATTAGGTTCCATATACGTTAAACGGAAGAACTGTCATTGAGATTGTCACAAGATCTTTCAAAATGGAGAATAAAAATAGAATTAATTTGCTCTGTTATATTGATGTTTTTCGTCTTAATATTTTTTATATTTGTTTAGGTACTTAATTATAATGTCTAAATATTGATAACATAAAATAATATGAAAGAAGAAGAAAGAAAGTTAAGTTAATAGTGGAACCGGCCAATAATAATTATTATTATGGCATATTTTATCAGCATGTCTATCGTAGAGCATTTTTTATTTTAATAATGATGTACCTAGGTAATAGAATTTTATGTTAGTATACTTAAGTAATGTTGTTTCTGAAATAAAGAATATAAAAAAACATGAAAACGTATGGTCATTACAGATGCCTAAGCAGACTTATATATGATAGCAGGAAGATTTATTGTAGAGTGAGATCAAATTGCTAACAGCTGACCAATTCAGTATATTTTACCATTAGGTGATATTTAAAATAAGTTAATTTGACCTATCTAAATACAATGGAACAATGTATGAAGTCTATTCTTCATGGGGAAAATAATCGAACTTAAAAATATCTAGGCTTTACCGAAAAATAATGATATATTTGTATTGATTTTTTAAATTATTTGTATTATAGGTAATATTTTGTATTGGTGTTATAATTAGGTATGTATTTAACACGGCGACAAAATAATGTGATTTAGGGTTTTAAAATAATAAAATGGGTAGCAAAAATAATAGGTTGGCAGGTTGGTTACAGTGAAGTAGCATTTTAAGTATAAAGAAGTACTTTATATTGAGTTGTAAGCCTCGTTTAAATTTAACGTGTGGCAACTGAATTTATTGTTAGGCGACAACTTGACGGCGGATAAAAAATCTAACCTAACCTAACCTCATTATTTTTAATACCTCACCTATTATTTCATTGGCCATGTTTAATATATTTACTTTTTAATAGTAGCAGCCATCTTTTAGTTTTTATAGATCCTTGCCTTTTGTAGCTCATATAATATAATTGTGCTAATAAAAATAGTTCATCAGTACCATGTTATTTCTTTTGTAACCAAGTAGTTAGTTGCCTAATAAGTAGTTAGTCGCATCAAAAATTTTTAGCCTTTATAATTAATGTTATTGTTTTATTTACAGAACCAATATTCACAACTTCATCTAGGGGAGCTCAAATGCTATTCATTGGTGGTCATAAATTGCTCAAACAAATGACGAATGGTGCGAAAACCCGATGGCGATGCAGGAAACCTGGTTGTACCGCCTTTGCCTTCAGCATTGATGGAGTTATCGTGAGGTGCAATAACGTGCATAACCATAAACCGCCGCACATACTTTAAAATAGCCTAAAACACATAGCTTTCTGATGAGGCAAAAAAAAACTAAAATAAAAAAAATCTTCTCAGGCCGATTTCGGTCACGGCGGTCAATCTCAATGAAGACCAGGCAGGTACGCAGGAGATATTATAGTTCGCAAGCGCTTGCACAGACACAGGTGCACTCTCTATTTTTTTTTAAATAACAATGAATGTTTAAGTAAAATGTGGATTTAAAAAAAAAACATTAAAATGTTTTTACAATTTCTGTGAAATGATAAATAATTTTGTACTGTAGATAAGCATAGTTTTTTTTGTTAAATATTATATGAATCTTATAATTATTTAAGTAAATTTGAATAATTTAATATTAGATTTTACTTTCTTTTATCACAGTATTTTTATATCTGTTTTTATTCTAACTCTCCTATCGCAGGTCTGCTGGAAGAAATTTCTTTAGAAATAAGCAGTCCCTTTGTACTAAACACCTTTTGTTTTTTTTCTGTATGAATAAATAAATGTATTCAATCGTTAAATAAATAAATAAATGTGAATATATGACGTATGTTTTTTTTAACCAATACACTATAAGATACTGTTTTTTTTTCTTGAGTATATAAGTGATACATATTTTGCCTTTGGATTACCAAATTAACCTTACCAAAACTACTATGAGCTTTCAAATTTACTCTTATAATCTTCCTTTACATTACAGAAAACATTTCAACGAAAAAAATAATGTTTTAATGTGTTTATTTTTATTTCAGAGCCAGTATTCGCAACTTCATCTAGAGGTCGTCCGGTTTTAGCTATAGGAGGTTATATATTTTATAAACATACAACTAATAACGGTAAATTGAGGTGGCGATGTCAGAAAGCGAATTACGGTTGTACCGCTGTAGTTTTTACTTATAAAGACATTATTATTAAATGCGATAATAATCATAATCATGAACCTACCAGACCATGATATGACTGATAAAAAAAACAGGTGAAATGAAAATTAAATAATTTTGCTTACTTATGTTTTTCGTCTAAATATTTATGATATAGGTTGGTTTACTCAATTATTATATCAATGTATCGATAACATAAAAAAATATTAAAAGTATGCTAATTATTGAAATCATGTTTTGTGATATTCTTATAAGTATAAATGATTAAAAATTTCGTGCAACATATGTATTGCAAAATGAATAGGAAATTCTTAAAAGCAACATGGATTTAGAAGAAAAGTTTCAACAGTATATATTATATATATACAATATAGTTTCAAGACAAAAAAAGAAAAAAGTTATATAATAAGACAAAAGTTATATATACAATAAAGTTTCAAGAGTATATATTGAGTTCGACTCAAGAGATTGAAAAACAATCGACAAGTTCCGAAAATCAGACAAGCAGAAGTGTGTCACCAAGAAAGTTGTTGAAAGCTTTATTGACACGTAATTCTACAATATAGTGTATATATACAGCTTGACACAAGGTAATGTATTAACAATGGTACTGCTACTGATTCCCAAACTAAGCTTTCGCTTGTATTTTGCGAGACAGCGTTCAGTCGTGGTAAATGGCGCGAAATTACATTTGACTACCATGAGACTAAGGCTACATTGAAATAAAGAAAAGAAAAAAAAACTCTGTACAAATGAATCATGAGTATGTGAAATTTACTACTATTAATTCTAATAGTGATTATAATACCGAAACGGATCATATTTCTGATAAAAATTATGATTTATTTATTTTTATTTATTTATTTATTTAAGTTCAAATTGGAACGGCCTAGACCAATTACACCAACTGAATCAATTATCCAGGATCAATTTCGGCACATATGTTCCCCCCGTGGTCCCGGAGCAGCAAAACCCGCTGGAACAGCATTGGATCCATGGTCCACTTCTCAATTGTCGAGTCTCCGTATTCTTGGGCTAACACTTTAGGACTATAACATTACGATGATGAATATAGAGCTCAGTGAAAGGCGCTTAACCTGTCGTAGAAATAAGAGAATTGGCTATAGAAATATTGCTCTAGAAGAATTGGCAGAAATTATTAACCGACTGGTCTCACAAACTTTGCAGACGATCACATTTAAGAAATCCTATGAAAAAAATATATGTTTCATTCATCTAAAAATCTAGTTTTTCAATTTACCTTAATACTCGGTCTGCCACAAGTAGGTAGTAGGTACATTAACAATCGAACCAGAAAAAAGGGAACTAAAATCGGTATTTTTTGTTGTTTAAATTACTTATCCGAAACAATTGATTACTAAAATCGATTTTAAATCAATAATTTTTGAAGACTTTCTAATTTCGTTTTTTTTACAGTGCCGATTTTTACCAAAGCATCTCGGAGAGCTCATGCAGTATTCATAGATGGTTACATGTTGAATAAGCAGATGACTATTTATGGTAAAACAAGATGGCGGTGTCGGAAGCCAAAGTGCAACGCTGCCATCTTCACCATCGATGAGGTTATCGTCAAAAACAACAACCGACATAATCATCCTCCCGGTATCTAATTTTATAGCAACAAAGGACTTGACTTATTATTTCTAATTAAAATACAATAAAAGGTAACTTTTCTAAAAAAATAATTGTGTCATTCATCTAAATATCTAGTTTTAAGGTTTAACATAGGTACGACATTATATAAATTGCAACTACAAAAAATATTAGGTAAGTACAGTGAAACTTGGTTAAGTGGGACCTGGATAAGTGAGAAACCTCCATAACTGGAACTTATGCTGATGTTCCAACACTTTGGCACTGAATTACCCCTGTTAGTGGGACGAAGCAAACCTCTATATCTGGTATTCGTTCTTTCTATTTATCATCACAGTTACCTATATAACTGAGACAGCAAGTGAATTTTATATACATAAACCTCTGTAACTGAGAATACTAAGTAAACTGTGTATTTACTTACTTATTCTTATTCTACCCGCATATTGCGCACTTAACTACGTTAGTAATTTTGAGCCTCAATGACCTCCAGTTTTAGTTTCACTTTACTATCATAGGGATGTTTATTTGAAAAATGTCAAAACGAAAGCTACAATCTTTATCAGTACGTGAAAAACTGAAGTTAATATCCGTTTATGAAAGTGGGAAGACACGCAATGAAGTTTGTGTCGAATATTTTTGTTTATTACATTATTTATATGATTACCTTTATTATTTTTATTTTTTTATTAAAACTCACTTATAATGTTTACATAACACTTTATTTTATTTAGTAATCGCACCCTCTATAAATGAGACAGATATTTATTTATACCTGGATATCTGAGACACTGGGTAAGTGGAATACCTCTATAAATGAAACAACATTGCAGGTCCCTTGATGTCTCACTTAACCAGGTTTCACTGTACATTGACAATCTTACTCAAAAAAATAGGTAGCAAAAATATATATTTTTGGTTATTTTTTTTAACTGAAACCATTGATTACTAAATTCTTTTAAATTAATCTTTTTAAGTGGACTTCTTAATTTTGTTATGTTTTTACAGAGCCATTTTTTACCAAAACATCTCGGGGAACTCCAGCATTATTCATAGGTGGTTACATGTTGAATAAGCAAAGGACTGTTTATGGTAAAACAAGATGGCGGTGTCGGAAGCCAGGGTGCAACGCTGCTATCTACACCATCGATGATGTTATCGCCAAAAACAACAACCAACATAATCATCCTCCGTCTATCTAATTTTATAGCAACAAAGGACTTGACTTATTATTTCTAATTAAAATACAATTAAAGGTATTTTTTCTAAAAAAAAATTTGTATCATTCATCTAAAAATCTAGTTTTTGCATTCACTTTGCCACATGGTCTGCCTTAAGGTTTGACATATGTAGGTACGAAATTACATAAATTGCAACTACAAAAAATATTAGGTAAGTACATTGACAATCTAACCGGAAAAAAATAGGTAACAAAAATATATATTTTTGTTTGTATTTTAGTTGATTACTTAAAATCGATTTTAATTTAATCATTTTTGTAGACTTTTTAATTTTGTTATGTTTTTACAGAGCCATTTTTTACCAAAACATCTCGGGGAACGCCAGCATTAATCATAGGTGGTTATATGTTGAATAAGCAGAGGACCTGTAATAGTAAAACAAGATGGTGGTGTCGGAAGCCAAGGTGCACCGCCGCCACCTTCACCATCGACGATGTCATCATCAAAAGCAACAACCAACATAACCATCCGCCTCTCACTAATTTTATAGGAAGAATGACTTGACTTCAGTTATAATTGTTCTAATTAAAATGAAATTAAAGTTTTGACATGAATTTCTTTGCGAAACAATTGATTACTAAAATCGATTTTAAATTGATCGCTTATGTAGATTTTCTATTTTGTTATTTTTTTACAGCGCCGGTTTTCACCATAAGCTCTCGGGGAATTCCAGCATTATGCATTGATGGTTACAAACTGAACAAGGATAGGACTGGACTGGATTTTAAAACAAGATGGCGGTGTCGGAAGCCAGGGTGCACCGCCGTCATCTATACCATCAATAATGTTATTGTCAAGAACAATAATCAACATAGCCATCCTCCGTTTTAAATATTTTAAGGAAAGAATGGCTTTGTTTCAAATTTTTTTGTATAGCTATATAAAAAACGAAGTCGGGTTGGTTCGAACACTTATAACTCGAGAACGACTGGACCGATTTTCATGGCTTTTGATTTGTTGTATTGGTCTCCGTAGCCAGAATCCGGATTCCATAAATATTCCATAAATCCAGATTTCCGAATCTCGAATCCAGAATCCAAAATCCTAATCCTAATTTTATAAATTGCGAAAGTGAGTTAATACGGCTAAACTGATTTGGATGAAATTTGTTATGAAGGTAGTGGGACCCGAGACATTTATACCTAATTTTTATCCGGGTGCTTCAGTGGTTCCCTCGGGGCGCGGGTGAAACTGCGGGAAAAGCTAGTATAGTATAAATGAAGCATACAAAGAGATTTAAGTCATTGTTTTATCTACTTGGCTGTCGTTTGAGTGCGTCAACTTTTATTGGATTGATATTCTAGCAAAGTGGATATCAATCTAATATTTTTTTCTTTTTATCTTTACTCCCTTGTAGAACTATAATATGTTTTGAGTTTTTTTGGAACTGAAATAAAACACAATGTTTCATAAAATATTATTTTATTTTTAACTAGCTTCTGCCAGCGACTTCGTCCGCGTGGAATAGTGGTGCTCCGCTCCTTTTGGTCTTAGCGTGATGATATATAGCCTATAGCCTTCCTCGATAAATGGACTATCTAACACTGAAGGAATTATTTAAATCGGACCAGCGGTTCCTGAGATTAGCGCGTTTAAACAAAATGACAAAATTTCCCTTCACTGCTCTGCTCCTATTGATTGTAGCGTGATGAAAAGTATACTATAACCATCTCAGGAGTATGACAAATAATTGTACCAAGTTTCGTTAAAATCCGTCGAGTAGTTTTTGTTTCTATAGAGTTTATACAGACAGACAGACAGACAGACAGACAGACAGACGGACAGACAGACAGACAGACAGACAGACAGACAAAAATTTTACTGATTGCATTTTTGGCATCAGTATCGATCCCTAATCACCCCCTGATAGTTATTTTGGAAATATATTCGATGTACAGAATTGACCTCTCTACAGATTTATTATAAGTATAGATATAGATAGATAGATAGATATAGAAGATAGATGTGGTACCATGGTTATGTTTTTAGGTTATTTAATTTAGAACTACATATTTCTTACACATTAAGTACCTATACCTACCGATCAAAATGGCGTAATTTATATACATTAATAATATTTTCATAAATAACAGACGGAACTTGTCTAGAATAGATCACAGATATTAAAAACAATATTTTTCAGACCGCCCTATTTTCTACACATCGGAGATTGGCGCGAAAATTATGAAGATTCGGGGGTACAGATATACTCGGCACTCAGTGTGCTCGTCTCGAGTGAAATGGTTATGTGCGGATAGCAAGTCACGGAATTGCCACGCCATTGTCGTCACCATAGGACATACCATGGTGGATAAACAGAATAAGCATACACATCCCCCGATATAAATTGTTCCTATCAAAACTTTTATTTAAGTTTTATAAAGTGTAAACAATTTTTGTTCTTATAAACGGTTTAAAGATAAACCAAAAAATAATTCAAACAGACAGATAAATAAATATACAGAATACATACACTTAATGCTTAATTTACATATTAAATACTAACAATGAAAATACTTTTATTCAACCTACAAGATATTTTTCACATACAACATAACGTAACGGATTTATTAAAATATATATATTAACAATAATTACTACATAGCAATCTCGTATTGCGTCATTTTCATTAAATTCGTTAGATTTTTAGTGCTATTTTCGTATTATTCTTGTGCCAAAATTGTTTACATTTTAGTACAGTTAAGGTAAAACCGAGTAACTTATTCTGAGAATGAGAGATCATGCATTTAGCAAGGAACTATTGATAAAAATATTCTTACAGTACGGCCGACGAGTCATAGCCGCTCTGAAATTAACTTTTTGGCTGCGCAATGGCGTTTTTTTTTTTATTTTAAAACTAGCTTCCCGCCAGCAGCTTCGCCCGCGATATTTTACCTAATGGATACAAAAACTTGACAAACTATATACTAAAACCTTCCTCATTAATCACTCTATCTATTAAAAAAAACCGCATCAAAATCCGTTGCGTAGTTTTAAAGATTTAAGCATACATAGGGATATAGGGACAGAGAAAGCGACTTTGTTTTTTACTATGTAGTAATGACTTCTGCGCAGCCAAATGGCTTTTCAGAATGGCCGTATAGACCAGTGCCAATAACTTTTGAAAACAAAAAAAATAATAGTAGGATGAAACCCATTGGAAAAGGAGGAGAATACAATAAAAATGATAGGAAAAATAAATTACGGGCGATCTGAGGTCGGGAAGTGGGGGGAGGGGGGGTTAAAGTAAAAAAAACGGTTTATCTCAATTTCCGGCAAAACTACAAGTCCTAAGAAAAAAAGTTAAATGGCAAAGTTGTAGGTAATAAAAAGATCTACAACTTTTGGATTGACACTTTTTTCACATAACCTCAAAATTTATGTGAAAAATTCAAGAAACCAAGCTTTTGGTTTTTTATTTTTATCTTTTACAATAATTAATTTTTTATCACGAAATTTGGTGAAAACTTACCTTTTTATGTCCCAAACACACTGTAATTTATTTGATTTAAAATAATTATTTTTTCACCCTTATTTTGACTTAATATCGAAAAAACACCCTAATTTTCAATCGAAAATTCTCGTGTCAAAATATCACTTTTTTTTTAAAAGTCGGTAGTCTTTTTGTTCTTTGAAATCTCTACTTTCAGAGGGTATAAAAAAATATTTACATTGCTATGGTAAATGTTCTCAGAAAATATAAAGAAACGCTACGAAATAACAGGTAGTAAGGCCTAGACCGGCTTAAATTTTTTGCGTAGATGCCTATTTATTGCTATTTTAAGATAACTTATGTATCTGAGTGACCTACGGAACCTCGGACCTCTCTATGAAATACCTTTTAGCGGATCAAAAGGTATTTCATAGAGAAGTGGGGAGTTGCTAGAAGGATCTTGGCCTTGCTAACTGTTATTTCGTAGCGTTTCTTTATATTTTCTGAGAACATTTACCATAGCAATGTAAATATTTTTTATACCATCTGAAAGTAGAGATTTCAAAGAACAAAAAGACTACCGACTTTTAAAAAAAAGTGATATTTTGACACGAGAATTTTCGATTGAAAATTAGGGTGTTTTTTCGATATTAAGTCAAAATAAGGGTGAAAAAATAATTATTTTAAATCAAATAAATTACAGTGTGTTTGGGACATAAAAAGGTAAGTTTTCACCAAATTTCGTGATAAAAAATTAATTATTGTAAAAGATAAAAATAAAAAACCAAAAACTTGGTTTTTTTAATTTTTCACATAAATTTTGAGGTTATGTGAAAAAAGTGTCAATCCAAAAGTTCGAAAGATCTTTTTATTACCTACAACTTTGCCATTTAACTTTTTTTCATAGGACTTGTAGTTTTGCCGGAAATTTAGATAAACCGTTTTTTTAACTTTAACCCCCTCTCCCCCCCACTTCCCGACCTCAGATCGCCCGTAATTTATTTTTCCTATAATTTTTATTGTATTCTCCTCCTTTTCCAATGGGTTTCATCCTACTATTATTTAATTAACTTTTTACCGTTTTTAGACGCTAAAAGCACTGGCCTAGTACTGTATGAATTAAGTTTACATTCCCTGAAGTACATTCATTTTAATATTTTTTAATTATATGACACATAAAATTAATATTCAAAAAATAAACGTGACGGGTATACTTATTATTCATCCATGATGTTCCTTGCATTGTATTCAATATTTGATGTCTATTTATAATTAAAGAAAAGTTTACTTTTTTTATTTAACCAATTTTATAGCTCAGATTTTAGAAATAATAATACCCACCTAAATTAAAGTGCCAATTTGCCTTATAATCACTCATCTGATTAATTTTGACGAAAAACAGTATGATAATTCATCATCTGCCTAGCCTTTTCCCAACCATGTTGGGGCCGGCTTCCAGTCTAAACCGGATGCAGCTGAGTACCAGTATTTTACATGAAGCGACTGCCTATCTCACCTCCACAACCCAGTTACCGGGTAACACGATAACCCTTGGTAAGACTGGTTGTCAGACTTTCTGGCTTCTGACTAGCTTGGTTTATCAGCCAAAGACAAAAAATGTGTTCTAAGCACTTGAAGCAATGGTCGTGGCAAATTGGCCCTGAAACATTATTAATTTCTAAAATCTGAGATGCATTTATTTTCCATTTACGAGTATGTTGTATAATATTTCGTTCAATTATTATAAGTACCTATGTTCCTACGGTATGTAATCTCAGTTTTAGTAATAAGAAGATGAATCGATGTTAAATAAATCATAATCATAAATATATTATGTAGCCATATCTGGACTGTTGGTTTGTCACAAATGGCATCCATGTATCAATATTACTATTAATTGTTGTGAAATTAACTGGTTGTAATGTAAAGTATTTCAATAAATATAATTGTTTGTACTTCAAATTAATGTAATGTTCAATTTGGATTCAGGGCCAGTTCAGCGCTGGCCCTAGACCTTGATCCAAGGTAGAACGAGATTGTCTTTCGGCGCTCATTTCTCGCCTTTGGTTACTAAAAGAAAAGATTTATCCAGGGACAATCTACTAATTTTTCAGCGTCACCTTAAGGATTCTTAAAAATCTGGTCATGAAACATTGCTCTCGCGCCGCGCCTTTCAAAAGGCGCCCATCTATTTTTTATTTTGCGCTGAAAATATTTTTTTTCGCATTTGGCTTTTTGGCGCCCCTCGCCAGCGACCGTTCCTTTCACTCTATCCCAGGGCCAGTGCTGGGTTGGTTACTCATCTTTTTGATAACATGTAAATAGGTATGTGTACATACCTATTTATAAGGTCATCAAGGAAAATATAATGAGTTCTTAGAGCGGATTCAATCACTGAAGTCTAATACGAGTATCGTCACATATTGCCACTGGTGTGAATTTGTAACTGGTGTGAGTTCATTAAAAGACATTTATACTGACATCTATATCGTACTGACTTACGATGACTGACGATTTGGAACAGGGATTTTTAACGATCGAGAACTTTTTTTGGAAGTCGCAAAAATACACACCAGTAATATGGTAATATGTGACGATGTTTCAACAACGCTCTTTGAAATTAAATTGCGGTGTTATATATTCCTCGGAGATTTAATTTAATAATACTAAAATCGAACTATCTGTCCAATGCTCTTAGTTCAATAGACCTCCCCAATAAGCCGTGGAAAATTAATAATTTTATCATTCCATTTTCGTGCAAAACGAATCATTCCTTATTAGTACTAAATATCTAGCGCAGCTCGACCACGTAACATAACTCATTTCCATGTCAATTGCGATACCTGGTCTTAAATAAATAATTTGTTGAATCAAAGAATTCTTAAAATTAATAATTATTATTTGCCAGGTTTTTTTAATGACGATTAATCCCCGTTATTTATTTTTAGCCTATAGTATCCCACTACAGGACAAAGGCCTCCCTTCTACCTACTTAGTTCTGTCTAGTGCTACCTGAGGCCATCCCTTTAATCCCCATAACTACATTAAATCTACATTTGGGTTGCATATTGGTTTGCGTTTACTTGCTACATGGGTAGGTCTATTAACCTAAACTTAAATAATATTATAAATGTTATAAATAAATGTATAAAACGTATACTAGGTTGAGGTACAGAGTGTATATTTTACGCAACTTAACTAATATCATAAATGCGAATTTGTTTGTTACGCTTTCCTGGTAAACAGATTTAAATGAAATTTGGTATGTAGATAGATGAGACTCTGAAGACTATCTGGAGGCTTGATTTACTCTCAAAGTGCCGGTTTCAATTTAAAGCATTGATTTAGGACATGATTACCTTATCGACATCTAAAGTTTGATGTAGCTTCCACCTTGAGTTCTAAATAAGGCTGGTGGTTCGTGATTATGTTACAATTTTCCAGTGCCAATTAAGGTTCCAGACTTCTCAAACCTTATAGTCCTGATCAGGAAATATACTCTAATTAGTCATCATTATCAGCCTATTTATTGTCCCACTGCTGGATACAGGCCTCTTCTCGTACAGAGATAAATAATTAAGGAAACTATAAATTTCAAGCTACCTTTTTTTTAATATACTCTGTACAAAGTGTAGTAGTTTAATGGTTGTGGAAATTCAGGTCCAATATGTTATTTTATCCTGACTGTGTAACGTTAAATATTTGGCTAGTGAGGAAATGTTTAACTGTTAAGATCTCACTGTAATGTTAACTTGTATGTAAATTATTGTAAATGCTTTTAAAATCCAATAAAGTCCATTTAGTTTTATTTGGGTTGAATTATGCGTTTTTTTTAATTTCAAATTATTAAAAATCATTATAAATTGAAAATGATTTTAATCTTAATTTATTTAAAATGGATATCCTTAGTTCTTTCTTACATTTTTTTTCTGGTGGGAAATCACCAAATGACTATTACCACCCCATCCACGGCGGGAGGAAACTGACTAAAACTCATACATGTTCCTTCTAACTCTCTGACTCTAACTGACTAAAACTCATACATGTTCCTTCCTCAGACCTTTGCATTCTGTGGGCGCGGTAACTCTTTAGAACATCCTACAGTCCCGGCAGGCTATCTGTTTTGGCAAGGATCCGTCATCTATAAACATCACTTTTTGGCGCGTGTGGAACATGAACGCGCGGTCAACACGGGAAATCAGCTGGCCTGGAATATCATTTTTAGTAGCTTCCTCATTTTTCATCCTTGAGCTTATAATTTTAGGATTTGCAGTAACTTTCAATAGCTTATCTAATATTACTAACAAAATGTCGCTTATCTTACAGACGGACCTATTTTCTTCAAGACAAGGAAAGGGAATTATAACATGATTTTTGACGGACACAAGTACATACGTGTCTGTATGACAGGTGGCAAGATACGATGGAGATGTTCCAAGCAAAGTTATAGGCGTTGTAATGCGACTGCTTTTACCTTAGGAGACCAGGTAGTTGGATTTAAAAATGAACATAATCATCTTGCCATAAATGGTGAAAAAATGTAATAATATATTAATCAAAGAAAAAGGCGCAGCTCGCGTGAAGCGGAGAATCGCGGGCATTTTCAGTGGGCCTTAATGTTAAACACGTTAAGTTCCTTACGCGTAGTCGCGTAGATGTGTCTAAGAACTATACAATTATATACTTACTTTTGTACCATATCCTTAGCGAATAAATATCTTAATCTTTAATGGTAAACCCTCTTAATATTAGCTTACAGGATACAGGCTTGCCCAGTTTGAGGCTTATGTTAAAACATAATTTGTTTATTTTTGGAAAATAAAATTCTTATTCTTATCACATCTTTGGCGCAAATAAACGTACCTTTTTTCTTTCTTTATATACTAAATACAGATTATACATTCTAGAGCAACCGAAGATCCTTCAATCCGAAAAAGGACATTGGAATTTGATTTGCGGAGGTCACAAGTACACTCTACTCCACAGCTTAGGTCCCAACAAGAAGTGGAGATGCACTAAAAGAGCTTACAGAGGCTGTAAGGTGACGATAGAAACAAAAAACAATGACATTATTGCCGTTAAATATTTTCACAATCACCCTCCTTATTTAAGATCTACTTTATTTAAAGATACTAGTGGAAATGGTAACCTGTTATAAAATATAAATATGAGCAAATTTTATATATGAAGCTTTGTATAATATATATTTTTTTATTTTATTTTTTTTTTTACTTTTACGTATATACGATTTATCGTAAATGTGAATTTGTTTGGTAAAGCAATAGGTTTAGCTTTAGAAATAATGTTATTAAATTTTAATAAAGATGAACTTATTTATTTTAACAGATTTTAAAAATGTTAATTTGTTACCTATCAGATAATGGTAAAATATTAAACGTTTTCATTGTGATTGTTTAATTTAGTTCCTCATTTTTACAATAAAATATCTCAAGTACCTACAACATGATTATTAAATTTACCATAATCCTATGTCTAAGGGGGTAATGGTAAATTAATAACAAATAGCTTGTAAGTATTTCTTAAGCAGGTTAATTTAAAAAAGAAATTTATTACCACGGACTTTGGCTTAGCTGTTCCTGTCACTATCTAGCAACTGTCAAATGACACTTGTAAGACAAAGACTGAGACACCTTAGCCAAGGCGCGTTCTAAGTAGCTTTTCTATTAACCTTAGCATTTAATGTAGATATAAGTAAAAACTTAGGTTTTGTGCTTGAACAATTATTATATGTTTTAATATTTTCAGTTGCACCAGATGAGGACAGTCAATCATCAACCTCATCATCTTCGTCAAGCTCATCATCATCATCTTCTTCGAGCTCATCATCTTCTTCAAGTGATTCCTCATCCGACATCAAATTGAATTTACTTGCAAAAGAAAAGGGTAAAGGTGAAGAAAAATCTGATCCAAAAGAAGCTGAAACTGTACCACTAACTGAAGAAGAACGCGCAGCTCAAATTGAAGGGCAAAATGCTGCTAAAATCTTGGAATCTCAAGACAATGACTCACAAGAACCATCAACTTCTAATGAAAAACCGAAGAAGCACAATCCAATCTATTGGAAAAAGAATTTAAGCAAATATCTCAGGAACACGGGACAAGCTTACGAAAGCAAAGGTAAAATGGTTGAAGCGAAACGTTTGAAGGCTCCCTGCAATGATCAGTGTCGCCTCAAATGTCTAGAAAAAATCCCTGAACCTCAAAGAATGGAAATATTCAAAGAATATTGGGGACTTGGCGATTTGCATCTGCAGTGGACTTACATAAAGGAACGAATTGATCCAATTCAAGCAGTATTTGTGAACATAACACGAAAGACAAGAAGGCAGTTGAATCATGCCTTCCATATGGTCGTGAAAGGTGAGAAAATAAGAGTGTGCAAAACATTCTTCTTGAACACTTTGGACATCACTCCATGGGTTATCAGAAGCGTTGTCGCTAAGAAGACCCCCACAGGGGAAATTAAAAAAGACATGAGGGGTAAGCACACTAATAGGGTCATTCCACCTGAGATTAAAGTTGCTATCCGTGAACATATTAAGTCCCTGCCTCGAGAGACAGACGAAGAAGGGAGAGAGCATATTGCTAGCTGGAAATCCAAAGCCGATATTTACATAGACTACAAACAGACATGCATCAAAGACCAAAAAGCATACGGAAACTATCACACTTATGTTGATATTATCAAAACTGAATTTAGTAGTTTGCACTTCGATAATGGCGACCCTAAACGTAAACGCAAAACAAAAACCAAAGCTTAAAAGCCTACAGCCACTTTTTTATTTTATATTTAAATACTCATCTGCCTAACATCCACCTATTTTCCCTGAAAGGTAAGACGGAGTAGCTCTCCCACCCACATATTGACTATTTAAGTCACATCTAATATAGGAGGATAATTTACCATCAACAGGGCCGAAAATCTAAGTCAGAACTGCTAAGAATAAATTCCTGTGAAAACCCTATAACACTAACCCAAACTTGAGAATGAAACCAAGAGGAAACCACAGAGCAGTCCAAGCCAGTTTCTACTTTCATCATCATCATCATCATCATCAGCCTATTGAACATTGCCTCCCGTTAAGTGTGCCATATTGTCTGCAGCTTGACGCATGCGACTTCTGATTGCAACCATTCACAGATGGTTACTCCATCTTGCCAGAGGGTATCCTAAATTACATTTGTCTAGTCGTGGACTCCACTCGTGAATCTCCTACGGTGGAGCTTCTTTTTTATTCTAGTCAAAATTTATCTAAGCTATAGCTTTATTTAAATTATTATTTTTACCTTATAATATAGGTTTCAAAATTTTACGATATTTTTTACATATTTTATATACTTGTGATATATTTTACATTTTTATATAATGATATCGTATTCTTGTCATTATGTTCGGTAGATTTTATAACATTTACATGTTAATATTTTTTTTAAACATTTACAATTTTACTACTTATTTTTTTTAGATATTGTACCTCTCATGTTAAAGACATAATTAAAATAGGGAAATAGTATTAAAGATGTCTAACTCTTCTAAGTCTCTGTGTATTTGCATAAATAAATGAAAAATTACATGTCTATGTAGATTCATAATTAATCAGTAAATGGTCATTAAATGTTGTCAGTATGTTCATCAATAACCAATATAATATTCATAATTAATGTCATCGTTTAATAAAATAGTCATTAAATGTCATTGTGTAGTTGTGCCACTATATGAATACTCAACAAAATAATAATTAATTGTCATTAAATAGATATCTGTATGAATTATCAGCGAAATATTAATTAATTCCATTTGCATTGATCTAGTCTATCATCTAGTCATTAAATTCCATTACGTAGAACTGTCAGTATTAACCAATATATGTATTATGTATACCTATTTATTCTATAGATAAATACTTAGTGTAACTTTTGAATGGATATAATCTAATCAATAAATATAAAAGTTTAGTTATAATCTAGGTTAATATCACTATGATGCCAAAAATTATTGATCTCAACTGTAACAAACCAAAATATGTACTCTTAGTAAAATAAAGATAAAATGAATGTCTGCAAATAGTTTGTTTTCATTTCCTATAAAACAGGATTAGTCCTTTCCTGTAACCCTATACAAGTGATTTTTCTATTATCTTGAACACTATAGCATTACAATGATTAATTTGTGATATTTTATCACAAATTATATGGCATTTCAGTTGTCGCCACATTTCAACTAACTTGAAATAGGTATCTAAAATGTAAATTTTACCAAATAGTCTTTGAAATTATGCATTTTTTACAATCGTTTTTGCGATATGTCTGTGAATTTACTAAGCGGAATTCTGGCGTTAAAAATAGGTCGTTAAGCGAGATCACGTGACATTCCATTAGCTATATTTAATCTCATGCATAAGTTGATAATTTTTCATGAAATATAAAATTCATACAATGATAAATAATGATTTTTTTATGTTTTGTTTATACAGCAGAGTAACTTCACTTTTCTTTTTGACTTGGACGTTACTTAAACCTATTCTTTGCTAATTATATGTTCCTAAACTCTGTGGAAGTCTGGCCCCAACTATAAAGGTCTGCCCACTACACCGTACCATGCATGACCGTGCTATAAACATGTCAGGCACGCAAAGAACCATGAAACGGACTACGATGCCCACCAAAACGTATCATACCCATGCAAGATATTCTAGTCGACAAATTGTTGTCGGCATACTCCGGTGTCGTTCGACGTTCGGCGACTGAACGGTCTAGTGGAAATAGTCTCACACTTCTTAATACATTTTTTTTTGCCTCTTGCGTTCCTAGCAAGCTTGGTATGATACAGTATAGTTGGTCGACTCCTTAAGTCGTTATTCGGGTGAAATATCGTGTCCCAAATTAACTTAATGTTATCTCTCTTTCATTTGTAGCTTATGTGACAAAGTCAGGAATACGGCAGATCCTTATGGACGGACAGAAGTACAGTCTTCATCGGGAGACCGGACTGCGTGGTCGATGGCGATGCGTCAAACAAAGAGCGGGTTGCAGAGCCATACTAATCACTTATGATGGAGTAATAATACATATTAAGGATAATCACAACCATTGAATAATTGTTTTTTTTTTTGTACATAAAATCGACACTGTCGTAGAACAAAGTCAGATGTGATAATACAGTGAAATTGTGATTTTTTCAAAATCAGCTTTAACTAAACATGATTATGTACTTTCCGAGATATTAAAACGAACAAAGTTGTATAAATTTCCAATACGTTCCAAACTAAATCAAAACTTTAAAATGCTCTCCTGTAAAGTAGCTATTTTGTAGATCCGACTTTGTTCTACGACAGTGTCGAAATTATGTATTTATTTTTATTATCACAGTATTAAACACTGTGATATTATGCTGAACGTAATTTTCGTATTAATTGTTGATAGTTAGCCTATTGTATACAATTTTGTAGACGCTAATTAAACCTCATTTCGTCAACAGTTAAGTTACAGAATATTCGCATTTTTTTTCTCACAAATGTAAATGAAATCATGTGTTCGAAATACTGGTCAGTAAGTTATAATAAGTCAGTATTTTAAGTTATTTTTGTGTCGCTGCAAAATACCAACAATCTAAAACGGAGTCTACCCATTTCCTAGTAGTAGCTTATCATTTATATCAGGCTGCTTTAACAAATCATTTTATCAGCACAAAATATTGCTCTCATCTAGTCTTCCCTTCCCTTCCCTATTTTTTTCTTTTTATACCGACGGTATGGCGGTAGATAAAGAAGAAAAGCGACTGAAGATACTAATTGATTTTAAGAAAAATGAAAACAAAGTCATAACCTATTTTGTTCTAATTTTCCCACTCAAATAAAACGGCATTAAATGATGTTTAGAGCATGAAATTGACATACATGCGCCATCCTTACGCCATTTTGTTAATTTCTGTGGCAAAATTAGAACTTTGTTACATCTTTGTTTACATTTTTCGTAAAATCAATTGGTACAGTCTATAGAATATTCACTCCCTTTTCTCACACATCCCTGACAAGCATCCATCTATTATTTTTCCTCCCTCTCTTTCTATTCATCTACATTTATATCATCACATCTTTAAACACCAACAACCCAGTTATCCCAAAAAATAACACAAATTTAATTTTTAAGATTTTATTAAAAAAAATAATGTTTTCACAATTTCAAACACTTGAAAAAAAGTCGTGTTGATGCGATCGTGTCGTTATGAGTGACCTATTTATAATATAATATTTATGTATAACACGATTAACAGAATAGAGTTATTAAATAGCGACTACTATAGGTATTCATGATTTTAATAGCAGATTTTACAAGATATTAAATTAAAAAACCAGCATTTGTTTGTTGAACCTCACTTAGGTACATCTGTTATTTTTATGTAGGTAATAAGTGAAGGCTATCGTCATACATATAATAAATTATCTACATCATACACCAACAACAGTATATCACTGATCATTTAACAAGCAGGACTGATTTAAACAAAGGGTTTCAATATCATACATACAAATTATGCAACTAAAACAATGTGTCCATAAAATCACATACAATAAACTGAAATTGGAAATAAGTAGATTTTCAATAACCTGTCCAAAGATTTTCATAGAGATAGAATTTTGACATAAGGTCCATACAACTAATGTCAAAGACCTATCTCTAGTAAGCAAATCTAGGGGAGCCATGTCGGACTATAGTCCGACATGGCTATTTATGAACGCGGCTGACAGGTGAACTAACGCTAACCACCATCTTGAAATGTCATTTTGGTGATACCGGCCAAGGGAAAATTCTTACCCAACTATAGGTAAAAATAGAGCGCTATTCAATAAGACTAGATTTTGTCCTTGAAATAGTTTAGAAAGGGCAATGATGCCTCTGGTGTTGTAGATATCCATCGGCCGCGGTGACTACTTAATAATCATGAGGGTTTCGGCTTTTGAGCCACCTACTAACATCCAAATGTGTGTTAAATGTTTAAATGTTGCATTTTATTGTTTCCAATTTAGGATTATTATTATTATAACGTAAATGATGAATTAATAAATTGCTATGTATCATGTCATGATTTACTAAAAAAAATGGAAATTTCCATTAATTGGTATCATTATCACTAAAAATGACATTTCAAGATGGTGGATAGCGTTAGTTCATCTGTCAGCCACATTCATAAATAGCCATGTCGGACTATACTACTGAGTATAGTCGCCAGCAAATAACTTGGCAAGTAGGGTAAACAAGTTTGCGCATGTACACCCAGTGCAATCCAAAAGTAACACTTTCAATGCTTGTCATTACACTATCGTCTTGCATGAATTTAATTTTAAACATTTATAAGTAGTAGATAGTTAGAAATTTCTAACGATTCTTGCCAAGTTACGTGCAAACTTCTGTACACCAACGAAATTGGAGTTAAATAAATAATTTACAACTAAAATAACTATTATTGACTTATTAATGTCACCAGGTAACAATTCGGAATGTCTGTGTGATAAGGAGGTATGTTATAATAGGTATATCTAAGAAAATTTAAGAAAAAGCACAAAATAAAAAATAATAAAAAATTGTTTGGTTTTAAAACTATATGTATATCCACAGAGGTTTCTGTTTTGTTATAAAATTATGTTCAGAATTATTAACTGACTTTTGGAAGCTTTATGTACAATAGGTGACAAACTAGGCACTAGAGTTCACAATCAGGCTAAATATTAAACTCGTAGTGATTATTATCTTAAATATCAACATTGAGAAGTATATTGTAATTTATACAATAAATTTATCTGAATCTGTAATCTAAAATTCACGCATTGCTTATAAGTGTACTATATATTTGGTCTTTACTAAAATCTATTTAAACAATGTAAACGGGATGATTCGCTATCAAATAAATTAACATTGTCTTCAAAATCTTATAAAATAATCTTTGAATCTAAAAATTTAGATTTATGATATTTATCTTAATTAATTATTAAATCATGCAAAAACTAAACATTGAGTTGGATAGGTAACAATCAACTATCAATAAATCTATTTATATAAAACAAAGTCGTGATAGCTACACCACTTATAACTCCAGAACGGCTGGACCCATTTTGTATGATTTTTGTTTTTGGATTATTATGTCTCCGTCCGGAATAGGATAATAAGTAGGTATTAAAACATCGGGGAAAAAATGATGGGGCGGTACGAAGTTCGGCGGGCCGGCTAATTCTTAATAAATACTTTCTTTGAAAATTTACAGATTATATTAAGGCGTTATTTTAAGGCTCTGGGAAAATGAAGATTCAATTTAATTCTTAACTTTTTCTAGTTATAAGTTTTTACAAAACTTCACAAAGCAAATAACATGAGCTGAAAGATGAAATAAAGTTACGAAGTAAAATTCGCTAGCAATCTCTACATAGTATTTAATTATTTTTTCATGCACAGACCTGTTAACATATAGAAGGTACATTTTATTTAAGTTTCTTCAACAAATTAAAGTTGTGCTACAAACTAAAATTAAAGCAAAATATCATTTAGTTTTTCTTAAGCCTCTATGGTCGTGGATATTGTACATTTTAATAATAGCATCTTTTAATGTTGTGAGTTTAGCCTTGCAGCCCTTATCGCACTTGTTGCAGACCCAATGCGTCTCGTGCTTCTGGTTTATATGTTTAGATCGCTTCTTAAATCTATGCTCTCCTAGTATTATGATCGCGTTGCCTTGCCTTGACCAGCTGTATCGGGGTGTTATGCTTTCTGGAAACAAGATTAATAGTAATTAGAACATTTATAGTCAGTCACATAAAAGTACCGGTTGAATTTATTGTACGTAACTTTGAGACGTTCCCATTGTGAATTAATCTGGTTATTCCGTATTTGACACAGGTATAAATAAGTACATGGATCGATAAGTTTGTTAGTACCTATTTAAATAGGTAAGTAAAGTAAACAAAAAAATATTAATTAGTATTTCTTTTATAAAAAAAGCCGAATAACAATTGCCCAGTAATACTTAGCAACACTCAGAATATTAAAATAACATAATAGAGTTAAAATGCACATCGTTTAACCACTTCCTTTGTGATATTGCTGGGAAGCAACAAACATGGATAAAACTTTATTTAAATGAAGATATTACATTATATATGCATTCTAACAATCACTTTCGTAGTTGCAATGGGATGTAGGTATTGTAAACTTCAAGTTATAGTTTATATATTATATACATACATTAAAAGGTATTATTTTTTTGACCAAAGTTATTTTTTTCCAAGGATTATTTTTATTTACAAATAAAACTATTATTGTACTGTACAAAACTTTAATGTTAAATCGAAACATTATTGGTACAGATAATTATAATTTGTAAACAAAATTGTGAAATATGTAAATTTTAAACTATTGCACTCAGTTAATTGCGCTTAGGCACGCCTTAAATTAGAGCTACCACCAAAATAAAGAAATATAAATCAAAAGATACAAGAATTATACAATATTAATTATTATTAATTAAAAAGACGACCTTATAATTTATGTTTTAGACTATTTTATATTGTTCGCAGAACAAACACCCTTAACTAATCTCTAACATAAAAAAATAGCAATTAATAAAAAAAATTACAATATTATTTATTTGATTATATTTTTTGTTTGATTGGCATACGCAAATGAAAATTAAAGACATTTTTGATTTTAGTTATGATTTCATATAAACTTAACAATTTTAATTTATTTATTTATTACATTTGATCACAATATAAATGTATTAAACATTGCACATAATCATATAATTAAATATTTCTGTAACATTATTTCCTAGTACTTTTTCTATACTGGCGTCATATATTCATTTAAGTTTTTAAACCAGTGCAAAACTCGTAATTCTTGGTATTTTTTTAATAATTTTAGATTATTCTCAAATCTCGCGACAAAAAATCGAATGCCGTGACAAAAATCGTTATACGTACGACGTTCTGAAGACGTCAAATCACCAAAGACAAGCTCTTTGAAATAAAGGCTATTTTTATCTATCAACTTCACGGAATTCTGGCAACAACATAAGATCAAGTTTATTGGTCTAATTAAAATATATTTTGACATCATTGGGATTAAAAGTCTCTACCAGAATATTTAACACGAAAATATAGTGGCGAACAATTAAAAAAAACTGTTGACAACAACGCTACATTCGATTCAACCTTGCAAGATAATTCTTTTTTTTATGAACCATCCTGATTTTCATACCGGAACTAACACATTTATTGAATCTACAATGCTTGCACCAGGCCCTGGTCTGCACGTTCACTTCACAGTCCATATCCCCGGTACACGTGTACGCGTTCTCCCGGTCCAGCTGAACGGTCCTCTTGAAGAAGAGTTTGCAGGATTCACAGCTTTTGACCCCGTAATGCAGGCCCGACGTCACATCGCCACAAACAGGACATAAGTTTTGGTAAGCTAGAAATTTAAAATAGTGTTATTTTACTTATTCGTGAATTGAAAACAGATGGAGGATAAATAAAAATACAACAATAATGGGCGTCGAATAAACATTGATGATGATATCGCCAGAAAAGTGATTATAAAGATGCCGATTGAAAAATACGTTCATCTGAATATACAATTTGTTTAAATAGTCTTATAGCTTGTACTGGTGATCCAAGAGCTTAATACTCCAGCTATTGTTAAGTCCAAGGCAGCTAAAAGCAAACAAGCGTTTGCAAAAATGCTATTCTGAAGAGTCCCTTCGCTTATCGTAGCAGCTTAATTATTTTCAAATTAATACTCAATTTTTAGATAGTCAGTTTTAAATATGTAGATATTTAATTAGATATTTATTACATATTTTACATATACATTTAATTAATTATATTATTTATTTGAATTTGTTCTAGGATGTTTAAAATCAGGAATCAAGGTGTTAATTTTAATTTATTTTTATCATTTAACTGAATCAGTTTGAAGTTATTTGAGAAAAATAAAACTGCATTTTTTTATATAAAATAACAGATAATTTATTTAAAATTTAAAAGCAACAATTTATTTAATTAACAATATATCAAGTATAATTACTTGTAAGAATAATTCACATAAAACTTTCTATACACACTATACATTCAATATTTTATGAACACTTTGTAACAACCTAGGTAATATAATTACACCCGAATACTCAAAACGCCATTGAAATTCATTCGTCCCCCAAATAATAGTTCAAATTGTCAAAAGTCTAAGCTAGAAACACACTCTTTCTAACCATACGCAATGGATGACACCGATTATGCTACTGGCCCAAGACGGCACATTACGAAAAAAAAATTATCTCGGTATAGTGTGTTTCTGGCTTTAGAGTCCCCGCAGAGCACAGACTTTCTATCGGTAAATATCGGCCGATAGAAAGTCTGTGGTCTACAGGGACTCTTAGGCCCAAGTTGTCACTTAAGTTGGTCGCCCGGTTGATATTAGACGTAAAGGTCCCTAATTTTCGAGTAAAGATCGTTTAATTAGGAGTATTGAGGCATTGGATGTTTTGAGCTGCATATTAATGTTTATAATATTTTGTCATACAACAGAACACGTGTAATTGCATTATCGAAACTCTAGCAAAGGATTTTTTTGTTTAAATTGGCCATTTACACTATAACTATAAATAAAACAAGTCAAAACCCCATAATTAATCCTAATTGTATGAACACCGTGGGTATTATAGACAACATAATATTATGTTATTTTTTTATATATTGTATCTACGTATACTCTTAGTTAAAACTTAATTTATCTAATAAATTGTATAATTGGCGAAAAATGCAAAAAAAACTTATATTAATAAGGGTTTCATAGTTAGCTACCTAAAGTAGATACACAGAAATTATGCAATACCCAAAATTATTAAATTTATAAGTCATGTTAAGAAATATCGTGTTTTAATAAATTTGGTAATAGAAAACTTTAATAATAAAAAACGAATCTACGCCTTCTACGGCTGCCCATCACTTGATTTCCGAGATCCTCTAAACATACTTATGGATTATGGACATTGTATAAAAAAGAAAACACTGGTATGAAAAAAACAGATCTCATACATTTAACGATTTTTTTCTCCGAATAATATGTCAAAGATTAAAGATATTATATGGCCAAAATCACTACTTCTGGAAGTTCCTGTTAAAATTATTTACCAGACAATTACCTAGATAAGAATGACATTCCAATTATGAATTATTCTGGTAGACAATTCCTACGTTCAGACTATTTAATATAACAAAAAATGTAGCTAACTGTCTTCGTACTTTTTTGCTGCCTGAACGAATCGAAGTTAAAACTTATTGTTGTTATAAAAAAAATGTTAAAACTTATTTAAAAAGAGTAACCATGGAGTTTCTTGTCTATTCTTCTCCATAGGAAACTACTTTTTGGAATGGGAAACAATTATTTTTTTGTTGACTTTCAAAATTGCTTGTTATTAGGCCTAATTGAAATAAATGATTTGTTAATATATTTAAGTTTCTAGAAACACATCCAACATCTAACCGTAAAGGCACTTTCACACAAGTTCTTGTTCTGGCACTTCCTTAGTCTCACGATTTTTTAACAACGCTGAGTCAAGACCGTTTTATCCTCTTAGTCCTTATATAATAATATACCTATCGTTTTTGCCAAAATGAGTAGTCAGTTATGTTGCCAAATTGTTTATAATTTACTTACAAAAAGCTTTTCCTAAATTATCGTAAAAACCTTATCCTTTTTATCATTTTGTCAACAACAATTAGATATTTTTAACTTACATAACTACTGGCAGTGAAGTTTAAAAATAGACTAACAATTACTATGTAAAAGCTCAAACTGGATTATATACAGTTAATATATAGAGATATTTTATTTTAACATGTAATATATATTTTCTTATAACTAAAAAAATGTGTTTGTTCAAGAAAAATATAAAATTCACTTTTATTAATTGTGATACAATTGAATAAAACATTATTTATTATCTACATCAAAATAAAAACATATTATGACATGTGATCAACACTACTATCATTTTCCATAATATAAATATACATTTTTACAATATATTTATTTGACCAACAATGAAAAAAACAGTGTGCCAATAAAATTTATTAATGCAACAATATTTATTTCAGTATTTTTAATTTTAGACACGATAATTTGTGTAATTTTTTTATTACAATACTAATACTTCGCTTTCAAATAGATCGGAGCTCTCCCCCCACGTTCCTTCTTCAGCCTTACCAAATTTGGCAGCATACCAGCTTTGATACACTTATGGTATCTGCAATACTTGCATGATCTTCTGACAGGAGACAACCTGCATTTGCCGTGTCTTGACACACATTTAAACGTCATAGACTTGTCAAAAGTGATGGCTCGCTTGAAGAATGATTTGCAGGATTCGCAGGTATGGACGCCGTAGTGTATACCGCTGGTGTGGTCACCACAAATGGGACACAGAAGTGTAGGTTTTTCTGTTGATAAATATAAAGAAGAACAGATTAATATCTACCTTCGAAACAATGTGGACATACATATATGTGTTTAACCACATAACATATAAATTAGTCTGTATGATGATAATTTTAGTTACGTTATGCAAAAGAATTGTGTTAATAAATCCTTCAATTATAGAAAAATAATTGAATCTATTCATAATTTACCTGGTTATGTTTTACGCGGAGTCCCGGATATATGTATTAGGAAAACAAAACAAGTTTTATTTCATGATATTAATTTTAATATATTTTATTGCAACCTTAATTAAAGTATGTTGGTGTGAAAGTAAAATGTGATGCCAAAAATTAAATTTAATATAAAATGAAACTCGTCGACAAATTATACAAAAATGAAAAAGATTTTTAGGTACGTAAGTATATATAGACACCGAATAGATTATATAATTAAGTTGCAAAATGATTCGATAAAAAGCCGATTGCAAAATAATATATAAAAATATAAAAAGCTCTATTTTCCGCTTAAGAAAATAATGACGTCAGTGGGATTCACTACCAATTTAGCGTTTGGCTATGAGATAACCATGCACTCTTCATATGACATCAGTTGCAAACGTGTATGGGTACTGAATTCCATAAAATGGCTGTAAACAAACTATAGTTTGAACCAATTGACTTTACAAAAAAAGTAAACAAAAACATAAACTATTTTGTTCTAATTTTCCCACATAGATAAATGAAATGGCATTAAACGATGAATGAGGATGTTTAGAGTATAGAATTGGCAAAAATGCGACATCCTAACGCCATTTTGTTAGTTTCTGTGGCAGAATTAGAACAAAATAGGTTACGACTTTACGTTTTTCGTAAAATCAATTGGTAGAGACTATAACTCACATTCGTATTTATAATATTGAGTTAGGATGCCTTTAACTAGACAATAGAGTTAGTGGAAATAACATGAATTTTGTTTATTTTTCATTTCAAGAAAGTTCTCTTTGAAATAAAGGGCACTTTATCCACTGTACTAGCCAGAATTTCGGCGCCAATTTTAATTAATACTATAATCACTACATAATTTCATCATGGCAAAAAGCAGGCCTGTTTTAATGATCAGATGATCACGGCTCATGATTATGCATAGTATTATGGTAAGTGACTACTCCTTCGACCTTGTGTAAGACAGCTTTGCATCCGAAGTAACTTCTTCTGCTGCATTGCCAACGCTCCTTGGAGTTTCTCGAGTAATGCAACGAAAACTTGTAACCGTTTACCACCATTACCATTCTATTGTTTTTTGACAATTCATAAGTAACTGTAAAAAATTGGACTTGATATAAATTTTATTTTAAGACATTTGCTTTAAACGTCGCTTACTTAAGACTATAAAACAAGTTTACCTGACTAGCTGCGTCTGATTTAATAATTAAACATGTATTAAACACATTTTTATTTTAGAAAATCATACGACATTTTCTAATTATTTTTCATTACAAAACTAGCAGAGATTTACAGCTACCTTCAAATTGGGTAACGGTATACATTTTAAAACAGCGTTATTAATTACATAGGAGTATGTAATTAATAACAAACGGCTTTTAGAAAAGCCTTTATAATAACAGTTGAGTAGATTTGGGATATATCATAATTATGAAACTAATAGATATAAAAGTACATAAAAAAGGAACGAAAAAAAAACGGTCTGGTGACATTTCACTAAAATTGTATTCAATAATAATCAATCTATTGAAACATTCACAAAAATAAAAATTCAAAAGTATATATACCGACAAAAATATGTCATAAATGTTAACTTCGTATTTCTAGATTAAACTTAAGGTTAAGTTTAATCTAGAAATTGTGTTACAATTTCGGGATGTTTCAATATATCTCGAAAATATTCCATCCCGCCCTTTAACGAGTTTCAGTTACCCCACAAAGTACTTCAATACTTAAAAGTAAATACAAATTATAAATAATTATTTGTTTTTGCACATCTGTTTGTAATTTATAAATTCTTATTCGTTATTATTATCTCACTAGTTCTACGGAACGGAGGACTGACTCTCGAAGTATTTTTACAGTTCACTGATGTTGTATTTTCATTGAGTAAAAAAAATATCCGACGAATTACAAATCGTCGGCGATAAAAATAAAGACTCAAATTTGAAGATGTAAATATCTCCATAAAAGCTCTAAGTTAAGTCGAAAGTCACACTTGCCTAGTCTCAGTAAGCATCGACGACCACACAAAATTACAACTAACGCTTTTCTAATAAATAGTATTTAAACACTACTTTCTACATTGAAGAGATCCAATTCACAAAATAAAATATCACAACCAAAAATCATAAGTTTTAAAAATTTCTACATTTAAGTTTTCAGTAGACTACTGGAAAACATCGATTGCATTTTTCCATGCGCTCTAAAAATACACTCTCAATCCTGGCTGTCGATAATTTTTGAAGGTATTGAAAGATATAGGAACAACACTTTTGGAGCGCAAAGGAATAATCCCATCTGTCTCTACCTATTTAAAATAAGTTTATATCTTAATTGACTAGTGATACAAAATCTTTTAAATAAGATTCCAATTTCAAACAGTTAAAACTTTTTCATACCTATATTATTTTTTAACCTTTTGAACGCTAAACATAAACGCACGCGTGTGCTTTCCACGCCAGCGTACAATTTCATTTATTTATTTTTAAATATTTCTACAAAAATAAGACGTTTAAAAATATAACTAGAAGTCGGTGTCTTGTAAGTTACTATTGTTAGTATTTCGCCACCGACTTCGAAAGCGATGTTTTGGTCGTAAAGCGTTTAAATAAAATTATTTTTTACTTTTCAGTTTTTTTTGGAAGTCGGTTTTATTTTTTTGTAAAAAGTTTTTTATTTTTTCGCTTTTCAGTGTCTCGGTCTTGCTATCTTAACAAAATAAACACACCACTTTTTTTTTAGGTTGTAATAAGCGTAAACAACCAAATCATCTAAGTATTTGGCATATCAGCAGGTAGAGATAAATCGTTATTTTTGATATATTTATAAAACGGCTGAACCGGTAGTGATAAAATTTATATGGGACCACCTGGAAAGTATACCCTACCAAATAAAAAAACAATTTTGCAAATCGGTCCAGGCGTCTTCGAGTAATCGGTGAACATACATAAAAAATAAAAAAAAAAAAGATCCCGACGAATTGAGAACCTCCTCCTTTTTTTTGAAGTCGGTTAAAAAAAGAAAGTAATTATATATATTAATTTGTCATATACATATTTGTGTCGTTCAAAAGGTTTACTCCTACTAAAATATAAGCTTACTTAAAAACGAGAAAAGGATCAATTTGTGGAACCACAAAGACATTTAGTTGATGATCCGTCATTAGTTAAAGTAACTTGACGTATCAGACTTTAATTACAAAATTCTCTATTAAATAATGACTACTTTAGCGTACTTTTTAAGATTTTATCCTCCACGGAATTTTGACGTCAACTTTAACTTCTAAATCTACTCCAAAAACAAGCGTTCAAAACTGGCTTATTTTCAAACACTCCAAAGAGTTAGGAAATTAATCTACGATCGCCAATCCCCATCCATAGTACGGTTTACATCGATTAATCTGTAGGTTCGCTGCATCATGGTTGTGGTAGCCTTTCACTTCAATAATGCGTTTACCCTTCGTCTTGACGACAGCCTTGCAGCTTTTGTAAGAGTGCGTTGAACAAGTCCATCTGACCACGCCGTTACGAAAAGAATGGCGACAATACGTATAGTTTTTATACGCTATAAGAGGTTTCCCTCTAAGCGACGAAATTATGAAAGCTTCTTCGTCACGAAAATGGATGACCTCTGTAATTTCATAAAAGAGTATTAGCAAAAATCTGATGATGTGTTTAAGTGAGTAGGAAATAAACGTTGTGGTTGATATTTCTAAGCTATTTTAATGGGTAAATGCTGGATACTTACTTACCCATTATAAGATTCTTTCAGCAGTAACAAAGCAAAAAAACATAATTTACCACAATGTCAACCAAAATTTAATGTATTTCAAAATAATATGACCGGCAGTTTTAGGTAGTTATTCAAAAACGATAATAAAAATTAAAAACATAGATCTTGTCAGAGACTGCGAGATTGTTTAAACGAGTTACAACGGCCCCGGAAAGCAAAGGGTGAAGGAAGGAACATGGATGGGTTTTATTCCGTAAAAGACTGACACTGAGGTAATGATTTCCCATCTCTAGAAAAGAAAGGATAGATCTTGTCATAGACATAGATTCGAAACCATTTCATTGGTTGAATAGAATTCTTATGTTGTCATCCATGCTTGAGAACCAATATCGAAAATTATAAGTTGCCGAATCTGCTGGAAACGTCAAATAGATAATAGGTAACTGCACTTATAATGAAAAATAAAGCTCATGTATACTTTTTAAATATATATTCTGATACAAAAATAGAGAGCAATGGAACACAAGTGCACTAATACTGAAAATACATCGAATAATCCACCTCATTTTGTACTACAGCATCTAGTGAAAAAATAGGCAAGAATTTACAAAAATACACAGAGATCACAAAGTTTAGTTTAAAATATCACAAATTAGCACCTTATTTAGTACGAAGATATTAAGTTAAACATATTAATTAAATAAACGAACTGTGATTTGTTGATAATACACTTAAATACATAAAAATAATATATATACAGGGACATTTCAATTATATAGACTTTATTATATATTACTAGCTGCGCCCGGCATGCCACTTTTTATTTGGGGTGAACCACCCTTATCACTTAGGGGTACGAAAAATAATTTACGTCCTATTCTCAGACCTACTAAATATACACATAAAATTTCATAAGAATCGGTCAATTCGTTTCGGAGGAGTTTTGTTACAAACACTGTGACTCGAGAATTTTATTTATAAGATGTAGACTAAATTTTCGGAACAAAATAGACTAGCTATTCTAAATATCAGTGATTTTGGTCCAAGTTCACCGACAAGATAACGGTCCGATTAACTTAAAACAGCTGGTTACCTTAAATTCAAACTTCCAACTTTCGATGGGTAAAGTATTATTTGAGATTTTTATTCCTGAAACGGCCGATTACCAAACCAGGGTTGAAATAGAAGCGGGTAACACGAAAATTCCAGTTTCCTGGTTAAAAAACGTTTTTGTTTAACGGGCCAATTACGTAACCATCTGTCGATGAACATAGCCCTAAGTCACTTTTGATGCAGGAGCCGAATCACGACACGCTAACGAGCTATTAGAGTTAGATATATCACACATACAGGACGAATAACACCATCGTTATTTTACGAATTTGAATCTCGAGCACTATAACGTCTCATAATGCGGCCCCTGAAAGTCGCCAAAACGAGATGCAGCATCGATGCAATGCTGTGAAAACTAGAATAAATTGTATATTTCCAAACGTGGCGCTACGCTGGTCAATACTCCCGCGAAACGATTCTGCAAACGATTATTAAGCAAAAATTCGTGATGGCCTATAATTTTTTTATTGATATAATCGCTAACGATCAATTATATGGTTAACTAGCTTCTGCCCGCGACTTCGTCCGCGGGGAATAGTGGTGCTCCGCTCCTATTGGTTTTAGCGTGATGATATAGCCCTCCTCAATAAATGGGCTATCTAACACTGAAAGAATTGAAACAAACAAACAAACTCGTCAGCTTTATTATATTAGTATAGATAAGGATCCGTCTGCATCTTTGGAACACGGTAATATGTCGATGAAGAATAAAAATATACATGACAATAGAAATATAAGGAAGACAGTGCAGTGCTACCAAGTTGAATGACCCTGTTTTTAAGTTACCAAATATCTGCCTTTACATGACACATTCTTTCACTTGCGATTCAGAGAGAAAAACTTGCTATGTGTAAATTAATCTCGCATTTTGAAGTGTATTAAAATCTGGCTTTTGGTACGCGAGAGCGGCTGCGCGGACGTGTAAGTATTCTCTTTCTTGTTGTCTATTTTTATATTCGCGTTTTATATCTCGCGTGAAAAACGATTCTTGCGTGAAAGCCGATTCTCACGTAAAAGCCGAATCTTGCGTGAATAAACGTATATGTATAGACAGCTATTTACAACAAAACAGCTTCATGACCAAAAAAGATGGCAGCACCGTACATTTTATTATGCTGATCCTAAATTACAGACTACGTCAAACAAAAAACTCCGTAGGTGGATGATTATGTAGATTTTTCGCATACATCAGTCTATTTCGTTCTGTATACACTTTAGCGGGACAACCGTGGGTATTGTGGGTGTAACAAGACCAGTAGCAGTGATCTCCTTGGTACTGCACCCTGGTGAATGTGAAATCTCCCAGCTTCATCAGTCGGTCGCCTCCTCTTGAGATCATAAACTTTACTGGAAAACAAATGTAGTATGAGGATATTTTTAATCTATCTGTCAGTTTGCTTAAACAGCAGTCAATTGATTGTAGAAACCATGATTTTTGTAGCTGACGAAACCAAATTTTATCAAGAAGAATATCTGTGCTTTCTTTTCATATGATTTTCCAGTAGGTACCTTCTCACAAAGTACTTCCTGGTACATTTTAAATGTCAAATACTTACCTACTAATTACTTTTATTAGACTTAACTATCACTTGCTGAGATAAGATAAACGCCATCTTTTGTTTTAATGCTCGTGCTTAGCCGGATTTACCTTCGATGTGATCAAGTTTTTGAGGTGAAATTTGATCAGAGTCAGAAGATTGCAATCCACATTCAAGAACAGAAGAGTAGCATCCAATACCATATTCATTAAGAACATTACCATAGAAATGAAATGATTTATTTGTTACTAGGATATTTAAATTACTTTTACATGTCAATAGTTTTGTTATTATGAGAACGCTGGCGCCGGCATTTCCTGACTACCTCTGAGAAGAAATGCCGAAACAAACTCAGAAGTCATAGATCACGCAATCATTTGTATAGTCACGCAATCGAACCTACGATACTGTAACACTCAGCCACTGCGCCAAGCGTGCTGTTACGTTATGTTCTTATTAAAAGTCTAACAACTTCCATCATCAGCCTATATATTGTCCCACTGCTGGGCACAGGCCTCTTCTCATATAGAGAAGGCATGACCATTTATCACCACCCTTGCTCAAGGCGGATTGGCGATTTCAGACTTAAGTACAGGTTTCCTCACGATGTTTTCCTTCACCGTTAGTCAGTGGTGTCTAAGATATACTTAGAAAGTACATATTACTTTAGAAAAGTCACATTGGTACTAGCCAGGTTTCGAACCCGCACACTCGTACACGAGAGGCAGGTGCCTTAACCACTAGGCCACCACGACTTCACAACTCTAACAACTTAAATTTTACAAGAAATACATGGAATAATTATAATAAAAAACATTTTTCCCGCAAAGTAAAAATTTATTACATTAAATTGAAAGAGTATTCCCTAATTATGTTTCGCTAATTTTAAATTTAATTAAAAAGAACTAAATTTTGTGATTCATTCATTCAAATATTTAATTTCCTCTCCTTACAAATTTTACAACAACTTAAATATAATTTGATAACTTCTTTGGAAACATTGCAATATTTAGTTTTCAATTCATAATCCATTACATCTAAATTTGCATGTTTGAACAATATATGCATGGTGTGTAATACACCAAATAACTCTTCCATAGAAATATAGAATTTAATATTTGTATTAACTTCATTCCTTGGTTGTATCAAGCGCTCTTTATCACTAACTTTTAAAATATCATAGTTAGCAAGCATTTTATAGTCTTCAAAGTTTTTATTCCATTTGTTTTTTATTTCCTTCACTTCATTTATGAAGTCCTGGTACCGTGATGAGTTGATGAGGTAGACACTGTTGCTTTTCTTGCGGCTAACCAGTTTATTCAGTTTTTCATTGAAATCTGCTTTCATCGGTGTAACATAGTTTACGGACCATTGCTCCAAAACTGTTAATTAAAATTAATTATTTTTTATCTCTAGCTCGCTAATTATAAAAGTAATGAGGAAAAACATTAGAATACTAAAAATAAAACTATGAAATTCCATTGAATATATTTTATTATAACAACACACTTTAATATCTTGTAAATAATTATTCAAAGAATTCAAAAGCTATATAGAGTCTGCATAATAAATAGTGACATGTTTTTTTTACTAATTAACAAAAATTCCAATGTCCTAAAAGTTAGTATGTACCTAAATATAATTTAGAATTTCGAAGTACTATACTAAAAATAAAACATATACATTTAGAAGGCACATACAAAGTATTTAGTTCTAACATTTAACATTTTCCATCTAACCATAAACAATCATTGATGAAACAAATAGTCCGCAATACAGATCACATAGTACATATTTCTTTACTATTAAATATTATTAAACAAGATAGTACACATAATTAATAAATAAAAATTTCACTATCGTGCTTATGCATAATTTACAACAGAACAATAAAAAACAAAAAGTATTCACCAGTTACATAAAAAGTAGGTCATCACTAATTTATTAACCCTTTCCCCAATATAAAACAGTAAATAATAGTTCAAAAAATTTACGAAAAAAAGACACAACGATCGAACAGGTCACGACAAATAAAATGAACCCGTAGATATCAAAAATAATTAACAAAATAATACAAAATAACTAAATACTAGTCCACTCACCATAACATGATGACACAGCTAAATTCCGGCAAAACAAACTCAAATTATGTGAAGAGAATTTAGTAACACACTCAATAAATAGCAATTCATAGTATTCTTGATAAATAGCTGTCTTTTACACTTACAAAACAAAAAGTTTTTGAAACTCCGCGCACAATTTTAGGTTATGTTGTATGAACTGACACTTATATTGTTCTTGTTCCAACTTACTGGAGTTTTCACAGATTTTACATAAAAACACTAGGATAAAGTCGTTGTCTTTATAAAATAATAAATTAATTAATGAAACCAAAGTGTTTATTTTTGTTGTTCTTTACCCGTCATCCGTCAAATTGACACGACTCTGTCATTGCGTTGCGTTTCGATTCACGCGGAGCTAGGAATTAGGATTTCGACAGTGGCTCCACGCCGAATGTTATGTTTGACCATTGTTGTAAAATACGGTTTTTAGGGTTCCGTAGTCCGACAAGGAACCCTTATAGTTTCGCTCTGTCCGTCTGTCTGTCTGTCTGTCTGTCTGTCTGTCTGTCTGTCTGTCTGTCTGTCCGCGGCATAGCTCCGTGGTTTTTGTTATTAGAAAGCTGAAATTTGGTATGAATATGTATATTGATCACGCCGAGAAAGTGGTAAAATAAAATTTTGAAAAATATTTTTTTTTTAGGGTAGCTCCCAAACATGTAAAGTAGGGATGAATATTTTTTTTCTCGCGTACCCCTTCGTGTGGGGTATCGTTAGATAGGTCTTTCAAAAATATTATGGATGTGTGAAGATCATTTTTCAGTTAAGCGAGCCATTTGCGAAATATCTAGATTTTAAGTGAATTTTTTTGTTCGATACGAGTTACCCCCCCCTCTAACTTTTGAATGGCTGTACCTAGAAATGTGAAAAAAATCACAGACGTGGTACATGTAATGAAATTACAAGGAAAACTATCACGGCTAAGTAGGCTTAACCGGTTACAGAGTTATAGGTTACTAACTAACTCCTACTACGGAACCCTACTGCGCGTGGCCCGACACGCACTTGGCCGGTTTTTTTACTAACTACTACAATGTCATGTTTGATGAATTAACAAAACTTGAATGTAGTTTACGGTAGTATCATTGTCATTGAGTATTATTGAGTAATAACCATAAGAATCATTTTAACTAATTTAAATGTAAAATTCATAACTTAAATAGATCTACACTTTATTGTAGATAGTTATTTTGTAGTAGATAATGTACTACGATCTTTTACACATTATAATACATTAAATTACTTAATGTTATATAGCACCTAATACACGTCACACGTCGTTAATTTTATAAGAAAGATTTATTTTAATAAACAGTTCCCAGATTTTCAATACTTTGTTGGAAAGCGTTAGCCCAGTTTTATTTCTATGTAATTATTCAGAATCATGTTTCCTGGTACCTAATGTTATGTCATAATTTCAGGTATTTTTATTAACAGGTATGTATTAACACTAAAAATAGGGAATCGACATCATTTGCCGTAATATAAAAATAGAATCTAGGTTTTTCTTTTATTCTTTTTAGAACAAAATATAAGTACCTACAAAGTATGTAACCTACGTAAATAAAATATAAGGCATTGAACATTGTTATTTATAACAGAACCCAAAAAATAACACAACAAAATCGAAGCCTAAAAGTGTTTGTTCCTTAATGATTATGATCAATATTATATTTTATAATATTGCCGTAAATGTCCATGATGACTCTTGCAGGACACTTGCGGGTCTTCCGTTTGGAGCAGTACCAGCACCTGGACTTCCAACTATTTGAGAAGGTGTAATCTTGGAACACCATAACCGTCCTCCCGCCGGGAGTTTGCAATATCTCATAATGTAATCCTGGAAAAAAACGAATACAAGTATTAAACTTTAGGTAGGTATATAATTATTAAATTAGGTAAAAAAAATATATTTATTAAAGTATCTACAGGTAGGTATTATTTAAACAAATTATTATGAAGTTTTTATAGAAATAAGTTAGTAACCTTAGGTATCTAATAATAAGGGACTTGTTTTAGTTTCTTTCGTACTAGTATTAAAAATAACACAAATATTATTAAAACTTCTCAATTTAAATTAACGATATTAAAACCATTACTTACGAAAGAGAATCATTTGTAAAGATATTTCAACCTGAGTAAAATATATCTGATAAATGTTTTAACGGTATTTTTTATCGGATAAACCGATAAAAAATACCGTTATGAAAACAATACGGGTCTTAAAAGTTATACCTTCTTTTTACCGGAAAAACTTGGGGTAATACAAGAGGTGTATCTAACATCTCATCATCTGCCTAGCCTTATCCCAACTATATTGGGTTCGGCTTCTAGTCTTAACCGCTGAGTACCTATCAGTGTTTTACATGGAGCGACTGCCTATCTGACCACCACAACCCAGTTAACACGATACCCCATGGTAAGACTTGTTGTCAGACTTCCTGGCTGTCTACGCGTAACGACTGTCAAAGATTTACAAATTACACGGGACCAACAGCTTGACGTGGTTTCCGAAGCACGGGGAGTTCGCTTATTCGCTATGACACGTCATAGATGATCACCCATACACGGACCGACCGCGCTAAGCGTAGCTTTACCTTTGATCGATCGACTTGTGCGGCTGTAACTTAGCCACGAGCTCCTCCTACTTAAACCTAATAGAATTAAAAAACTTCCAATTACTCAACACATTTATTGTAAGATAATAATACTTTATGTTTTAACAAAACATATACTTATCGAAGTCCAAGAAACATACAAAAGGCTTTATGATTTAACAAGAACAATAACCCTATCTATTGTAAATAAATCTAAATATAATTTCAATCTCACACGGGCTCCACAAAACCGGAGCTAGTGTTAAGTCCCAAATTGACTATACACGAAACAAACTTGCTGCTTTACACACACACACATAGTCAATTTTACGTGTATTTTTTTTTTCTATGTATTATGTCTACATATGAATATTATTGCAATACTGATTAGTTATTAACTAGTTACTTACTAGTGTCTACTTATTTCGAATAAAGATTTTCAATTTCTACGTTCAATAATTGCTCAGATCATTATTACATTCTAATAATAGTTTATAGCATTGCATTGTTCATCGTAAAATTATACTAGTAAGTCCAAAACTTATTATTATTTGATAATTTGTATACAGAAGCTATTTTATAAATATAATACCTTTTTTAATAAATAAAAATACTTAAGTCTAAAAAATATTCAAATGCAGAATATATAACTATGAAATTGATACCCTACCATTATATATCATTGACGCAAAAATATATTTGATCGGGATTTGGCTTTTAATAAAAACTGATAATATATCTACCTACATAGTTACAAGATAAAACGCATTTTTTTTCAAAGGGGATATTTGGAAAAGTTGGCCGATTCCGATTAATTAAATTAATTTTTTCTTCCTTCATAAATTTGCCACTAACCAGGTAAAAGAATTTGGCACTGAACTCTGACTTGGGACTCAATGACAAACCTCGACCTTTGGATAGAACCTTCTTCTCTGTATGAGAACAGGCCTTTGCTCGGGAGGAGTCATTTGATGATTCCCATCCGAAAAAGGGGGTGGGGCAGCAAATATGCTGATAAATGAGATAGGACTTGGAATCAGCACTTCTATGAATCATTAGAACATAACGCTAAAATCCTTAGCTCATATTTTTGAAGCCAGAAGCCGACTAAACTTATATGAAGGGAGTACACGTACAAACAGGCCTTAAACCTAAAAAAATCTTAAGCATTGATTACGAAATTACAAACTTATCTTCTAAAGTTTGATGTAGCTTCCATCTTTAGTCCTAAATAATGCTGGTGGTTCATGATTATGTTCCAATTCTTGGTAAATCAGCTCCCCCAGATCGTTGAACCGGAGTCTAGCTGGACACTTAGCTGAATACTTTTTGCTGCAGTTCCAATATCTATGGTCACTTGTGGTTTGAGCGAAAGTCTGGTTTTGGATCATCAGTAAGGTTTTCTTTCGCTTACCCACTTGGATTTTTTGGATATGTATCCCTGGAAATAGACAGTTTATTATGTTAACACTACGAAGACTAAGGCCTCTTCTACATAAAAGTAATTACATGGCAAACAAGCAGATGACTCACGTCATGGTAAGTGGAAACCATCGGCCATGACCATCCGCATTAATAAAGATATAAGAGAGTGTTGCCATTCCAGAGACAAATCTGAATTGATTATTAATTGAAAAGGCGGTTGACTTTTCAAATTGAATATTACTATTTGAAATAGGAAGTATACTCAAAGGCAGGAAATAAATGTACCTATAGGTTAGGTTACTGTTTATAAGGATTTATGAATTATAGAAAGAGAGAAGTTGGTATACAAAACAAAAAATAAATTTTGAAGATTTTACTTAAATCGCAATTTTATACGAACAATATTAGTTCCGCCATAATACTGGGGCCACGATTGGGAACATTGATGGTCGAGGCGGGTCATGATTGTGTTCCAGACTGTGTACAGTTAATGTTTTGTCTCGTCTATATGTAACTTTAGCTTCACATCTCATTGACAATCTGCTGGAACAATACCATACGTACGAAGACTTATTGGATCTTGAAAAAGTATATTTATCTATCATCATCAGCTGAGCTCCTCGCACAGACTTTATAATTTTTATTTCTGGAAGAAACAGACAGTAAGTATAAAATTATTGTAAGTTAAATGAAAATTATATCCATCGTTCCCCAATGATATTAAAGTATATGAATAGAGGTTCCCTGTCTGTTTTTCTTGTCATTATATAATATTATGCTTAATTTCTTCCTAGTACAGCCCTTGACAGGGCCCTTCCCACAGGGCCATAGCCTGACGAGGCTGCGGGATGTTCTAAAAGACTTACCGCGTCCCAGGAAGGCAAAAGGCTAAAGAAGGAACATGGATGGGTTTAGTCAGTCAGAGTCTGACACTCCCTCCCACCCCTCCCACGGCAGGAGAGAGGGTGAAAAAAAAGGTAGTTAAGGAAGTTTGGATGGGAAAAAAGGTCATGAATAAACATACAAATCTAAATTTCAGTTTATATTTATAAAAATAACTAACAAATATTAAGTATAACATAATTAACAAATCTCTGCATATTTCCTAGGCAAACTGTCCGTTATATAATTATGATACTAATATTATGGGTAAATAAGTCATAATGATAAATCGAGGGAGATAAATACGCGGTTCATTTAGCACCGTCCCTTTTCGCACGAAATTCTCGATCACTTTAAAAAGTCATAATACGATTTCCGTAAACAATATTTCCTATACCTTAAACTCCATAGTAGCCATGCCGTTTGGTGAGCACCGTGCCATGGTAACAACATTTATCAGTTAATTCAATCGTTATCCCTTGGAACATAACCACGTTTGCCTCTTTTAAAATTCGGTGGTGGATGCGTATGATTTAAATCAAATGCGTATACTGTATTTGATTCCATTAATTTTACTTTAGCTTGGCATTGTTTCGAAACTTTGCTTGAGCAATACCAAATGTTGCAACGTCTATTTGATTTCGAAAAGCTATAGTTATTTAATAGTAGTAGGTGACCCCTGCCACAGGTGATAAAATCGATGTCGTATTCTGCAAATATTAAAGGTTTATTATTAAGGGTCGCATTTGGCCTACGCGTGTAAAAGTATTAGCAATTGGTGTTATTTACCCAATTGTAACGTAATTGGAGTATATCTATTATTATATTTATAATAATGCTCGCAACATGTTACACAAACGGCTCGGACGGGTCACAGTTTTTAACTTTCAAACTTTTTACGATGCCTGTGACTATACAGTGCATACGTATATATTTAAAATGACAAGAGATTTCTTTAAAGTCATCGACACATTTAATTTATTACAATACTTATATATTACTAATATTTTAAAATCACAATTAGGGAACTTTTTAATGGGTCAGTAGATACTGATTTAGTTCGTATTTAGAGACTATTTTAAAGTAGTTTAATGTAATATAACATCACTTATTAAATTCGTCGTCTGTACAAATTGTACCTAAGTCAGAAGAAAAATTTAAGTAATATTTGGATTATTGACTAGTTTTGAAATTTCTTAGAAACTATACATACTATTAAAGTCTGATTTACCATTTATATTATTAACAAGTATAAGAAGAAGGTAACAGCCGGTTGCATATTTTTTTAATGATACAGTTGTGAGTTGTTTATTCGTAAAAAAAAACAAAGTTGTCTTTTGAATTCCTCGAAAATATTTGACAGATATATTGCAAAAAAATATGAAATTCTTTACTGCAAAGAGGCGTTTGGTAAACATCAATTACTTCAGGTTATTTGGCGTGAACTATAAGTATAAGAATTTAACATAGATAGGTTACATGCAACGCATAAAAAATACATACATTTCGATGCAACCGGCTCTATAATTCTTCAGCCTTACATAGAGGCGTATAATTTTATGGGCCTTAGTTGCCTGAAATAAAGGAATAAATAAATTAAAAAAAATATATATATATTAATACAATTCGAACAGGAGTTTCTCCAAGTATATTAAAATTAAGTATATAATTAATCTTAAAACATAACAATAATTTCATTTATTTATTTACACACATATTAATTGCATTTTTAAATATTAAACTATATATAAAAAAGAAAAACATTTAAAAATATAAAAAATAGTATCCCACCGGTAACGAGACAGGGTCCAAGCTACCGGCGGTCAGGGCTCTAGAGAAAGGAACCTCCTGACGATACGCGCAGTGTCTAGGAGTACTGCTTTCTATATCAAGCCCTTGATCCAGCTGCCTAACGAGAGCCTCTTTAGATGTTGGTCGAGGCTCTTGGCTAGTAGTCCATTGGCCGAAACGACTATCGGCACAATGACTGCTGAATCCACATGCCACATATCGACAACCTCGTGTGCCAAATCAAGATACTTGAGTTGTTTATCTTTTTCAGCCTTCACGAGGTTCTCGTCATGTGGCACAGTGATATCAATAATCATTGTGCGGCGCTCTAATCGATCTATCACCACTATGTCAGGTTTATTAGCTATAATAGTCCTGTCAGTGATGATAGATCGATCCCAGTATAGTGTGACATGGTCATTCTCGAGAACTGAGTCGGGCACATACCTGTAATATGGTACCTCATAGTCTACAAGGCAGTATCGCAAAGCAAGTTGCTGGTGGATAATCCTGGCCACTTGGTTATGTCTGTGCAAGTACTCGCCATTGGCTAGACTGGAACAACCGGAGATTATGTGTCGGATCGACTCTCCCGGACGGTGGCATGCCCGGCAGATGTCAACCGTGCCATCCTTCACAATATGCCTTCGGTAGTTCCTTGTCATCATGACTTCATCCATAATTGCACAAACAAACCCTTCGGTTTCTCCGAAGAGATTCCCGAAGCGTACCCAGAATTGGACGCTAAAAAGTCAACATCAGGCCCATGAAGGGCCCGGAAGTAGCGTCCGTGTAGCTCCTTACTCTGCCATACCTCCATGCGGTCCTTAGTATCCAGAATTACAGGCTTGCGCCAATTCTCGTTAGCCAAGGCGAGCGGGGTGAGTCCCTTGTCCACCATGACTACATCCTTATGCATCCCCATTTCAGCCTTCAGGAAATATTCCCTGAGACTAAAAAAAAATCCACGCCCTCCTAACTTCCGCGGGATATACAGCCTCATCACCGAAGACCGCGGGTGATGCATCCGGTATGCTGTCAAAAGTGAACGTACTCGTCTATCCAGGGCGTCTAATTCCGTTTGAGTCCATTTGAGTATGCCAAAAGAGTACATCAAGACCGGCATGACCCAACCATTAAAGGCGCGCACCTTATTCCCGCCCGACAAAACGCTATTAAAAACTTTTTTCAAGCGGCCAAAGAAGCGCTCCTTCAATGATTGCTTCATGTCAGTCACATTAATGCCTAACGCTTCTGACATACCCAAATACTTGTAAGTTTCAGTTGAGGAGAGGGATTATGGAGTTCGAGAGCTGTGTTCCCACGGACTCCACAATCTCACCTCGCTTCACATGCATGAAATTAATAAATATTAATTAATTTCATTTATTATTAATTACTATTTGTACGCAAATTAAGTACAAAAGCTACATATAAAGTATTTAAATGGACAAGAATATACACCACAGGTATCAAAAACCTGGTAGAATATAATCTTTATTTATTTTTTGTGATAACAATTGATTGGTCGAAACAACTTTTCATCTTATTGGCCATTTTGGTTATATATACTTTTTGGCCGCCACAAACTCAGTGCTTAGCCACTTTAAACTAATTTTTAGCCACCACCAATTCATTTTTGGCCACCATAAATTGACATTTGTTATCTGCCTTAATTTACATACTCTATCATTCATAGTGCTTCATACTCTATCATGCATAGCTTTAAAACTTCCACTCATAGATAGATAGATAAAAACGGGTTTTTTTTTCAGACTTTTAGATAGGCCTAAAATTCATTATCACCGTTTACGCTTTATTAAAATTTTGTTTGACAATAATTCCTTAAACACTATGTATATGTCATGTATGAGTATATTGTCAAATATAAATACCCGAAGTGGGGACCAACTTTTCAAAGATTAGAAAATACCTTTTTTTTAATAATTAGTAATAATTACGTAGCACAATAATTTTTTTAAGTACTTAATAATATTAATGTTAATTTATTAAAATATTTAAAACCACATACGGTAATTAAATTATGGCACCATGCCAAAAAATCGTATACTCATTTATATAAATAAGAAGTTTAAAACTAAATAAGTAAAGCTATATAGTAACCGTGTTTTAGGTATTTTTACAACTACAGGGATAGTTTTTTAAATATGAATACATGATTTTATAGCGATATCGTATCATATACGAAATATCTTGAAATACTTTTTCTCTACTTGTAGGAACTCAAAAACTTAAAAAATTAAGAGAGATGTAAATTATACGTCTTCCTAACTTAAAAAAACTTAGTTTTTTTCATTACATATATTTTCAATACTCAGTAAAATCAATATTGTATTCATAATGAGAATGACAAACGACAGATTTAGCATTTGCTCCGAATCACAGTTAGGCTTTTCAAGTGTATACACTTACCTAATAACTTTTTTATTTAAATATCTATACAGTACAAAAACAATTAATTATGTTACGTTAAATACAACTACTTAAAGCCAAAATTAATTAATGATTTTTTTCTTTTGTTTTTGTAATTTCGTTATTTTTATATCCTCAAGGGGGAATTATGCAAATGTAATAATAATAATTAAAGCTGATTATTTTCACAAATATTTAACATTTCTTGACATTGTCACTTATTTTTAATCACATCACATATTATATTTTTCATTGGATTTGTAAAAATCATGATGAAAAAAAGTTCAGTATATACCAACCATATAGGTATATCTTGTATACTCTGATGATGTATATCAAATCCACGGAGTATACGCATGTGGCGTGTTTAATGGAATAGTTTATAAGGACTAGAAAGCGAAGCCGCTAGAAGACTAGTACTATTAGTCTTCAATATTTTCCTCGAATCCAACGCATGCATGTGTGGTGGGGGGTGATTGTGAGTGAGGTCTACTGAGACGATCATATGCTGTTTGTTCAAACAGAGGTTTGCCTTGCATCTCGACCTGGTCTTTCCGGAGCAATAGTATGTTGAACGGTGCCCTGGTTTCACTGCGAACGTATATCCGTCTACTAGTATTAATTCTTTTCTCTCCATTGACAGCGGTTTCAAATTCGGCAAGGGCACCAGAGTGTAGGGCCGCTTACCTTAAATTAGAACGAAATTTCGAATATGAAATACCAAAAAAAGGGGGTGAATAGGGGGTGAATATATTAGAGATATGTATGGAACAAAAAGGTAGGTTGCACCAAACCCGTATTAATAAGGAAGAGACTGATGATTAAAATATATAGGCGATAAGGGTTATAGTTTATTTTTAGGATTGGAAATTATAAACTTATTTGTAATTTCATCAATGTAATTTAAAAAAAAAACACAAACACTGACTTGAAGAAAAAAAGAACTAAACAATATTAGCAAAAACAAGCTATAGGCTATTTTATAAATTTAGATAATTATGTATCTGAAAAATATGTATTTAATTGTGAAAGGGATCAAAACTGTTTACGCAAAGATTGACGTTACACTTTTTGCATTTCCATTGAGTCCTACGTATTAGCAGAGACTAGTAAGTCTCTGGTATTAGTTTTTTCGCAGTGCACATCTTGCAGTATATTGGAACCCAGTTCTAACTAGACTGGAAATTTCAGCTTGTTTTGTCATCCCAGAAAGCAACAGACGTGACTCAGTTTTTAAGTTTATATCTCTATATTTCATCTTCTTTTGTATTGAAAGGAAGGTAGATTTAAATCCATAGATCCACTTTATGAATTAGTAATTAGCACCCTCTGAGTTAGTAATAATCTATATCTATATAATACTAGCGCGGTCCCTTCTATCTTTCTACCAAATTTTATCCAAATCGGTTCAGCTGCTCTCGAGATTTGCGCTTAGCAACACATTCAGCGATTCATATATATATATATTATATTATTATATCTATTTACATAAAAATGGATCCTTATTTCCCTTGGTCACGGCATCACGCTTGAATGGCTGGACCGATTTGAATGAAAGTTGGTACAGAGATAGAAGGGACCCTGGAAAAGGTTTAAGGCTAAGGCTTTTTATCCGAGTGTGTTAAGTAGTTTCTTCAGGACGCGGATGAAACCGCGGCAAACAGCTAGTTCTTATATAGATAATAAATAAATAAAATTTTGAACGTCTAAATAAAACTAAACAGAATCTACACTCTATAGTATTCCCCATCAATACCCCGATATATTTTCGGCGGTGGATGTGTGTGTTCGTTGAATACTTGTGCAATAGTCCCATCCCTTCGTAATTTAAGCTTAGCCTTGCAACTCCTGCTCAACTTTTGTGAGCAGTACTGGTTGCAGTACGACCCGCCTTGCTGAGAGAAAGTGAAGTTTTCATATAAAACCATCCTTTTGCCATTAATTTTTATGGGACACCATTCTGAAAGAAAAAACTACTTATTAACATTTTTGCATAGTCGCCTGGAAATTATTTAAGTGGTCATTCTTTTTTTAACCTACATATTGTTACAATTTTTACTTAAATTTCATTTTTTTTTTAATTATAACGCTCTCTAGTCAAATCTTATATGGTTTGTGGTTGCTGAATGTCTATTATATCTGAAAAAACTGGTTGTTTGTTGGCCGCGAAGTTAACAAGATTTTTCTAAGATTTTCAAGGCCTTAAAGATGGATTGGGCTTATAATAGTACACCTCCGTCACAATATATTTTATTGTTATAACTTGCAAATTATTTGTTACAATAATAATCAAATTGTCTTTTTAGAAAACTTACAAAGCAATACTTCTGTATATCATAGTAAATATTTTTTTTATTCATATACCACTCTGTCACAATTGCAGCTAGTTTGAAGTATATTTTTGCTTTAATTCCATTTTAACAACTTCTAGCACAGAAATATTAATGTCGTAGACTATATTTTAGTTAACAATTTTTAATATGGGTTTTACCGAATTTTAATATTCATAACATAATTAAAAATGACTATATAAATTTTAAAACTAGGAAACATTGTCGTGACAGATTGGTAGAGTATGTGACAGAGTTGTTATTCTTTAAAATATCAGTTTGTATTTGGAATAAAACCTGTTTTAAATGCACTTATTTAAAATCATAATTTCTGATACAAATAGTCAATTCATTTATTTCAATTAAGCCTAATACTAAATACTTTTAAAAGTCGTAAAAAAGAATTTCAGTTGATCATTCCTAAAAGTAGTTTCTTATGGAGAAGAACGGCCAAGAAACACTATGTATTTTTTTATAATAAATGGCATCGAAATTTCCTAAGTGAAGGCCGTCAGGCGGATTTAAGAAAACTCTGACTCTGCAAAACTAAGAAGAATTACAAACTACTATAAGAAGAAGATTCACAAAGACAAGTTCTCGAGTTTTTGCCAACTATAGTTAGTTGACTATACTTTGAAGTATCGCCCATCAGATGTTTGTACGATCTTCGGCGGCGGATGGCTGTGAGGAGACGAAGGAACTGCGATGGTCCCATCATTGTTCAGAATAAGTTTGGCTCCACATTTCTGACTCACCCTCTGTGAGCAGTATCTGTGACGAGCTGCTGAGCTGTGCTTCGAAAATGTATAGTTTTGGTAAAGGAACAATGTTTTACCATTAATTTCTATGCTTCGACCTGAAAAAGCTTAAGCAATAAGTGAAATGGTTTAAGTAAGTAATAACTTAGATGTTACAGACTAGATTTGAGGCATACCATGATCGCTCTCATCTTTATCTTGCTTGCGATAATTAATCTGCAATATATTCCTGTCCTGATGTCACTGGCTAACAGTGCAGGAAAAACATCGTGAGGAAACCTGGACTTAAAAAGTCTGAAATCGCCAATCCGCCTTTAGCAAGCGTGGCTACCAATACTCAAGCCTTCTCTGTATGAGAACCGGCCTGTGCCCAGCAGTGGGACAATACATAGGCTGTTGATAATGATGATTTCCTGTCACGAATACTTGGTCTTATATCTAACGCCATCAGGCGAAGTAACTTTATGATTTTGAAAGTCTCTTTGAGATAAATGTTACTGTAGCGAATATAATTTTTGCGATTGATCTATCGGAAGTCTGTTCGAGAATATCTAGTTTCGACTCCTAACATAATTCTTTAACAGTGAATGCTCTATAAAAAGAAATAGATCATTAAGCAATATACTGACATTCTGTCTATCAAAAAAATTGATAAAATATTCATAATAAGAAATACCTAGTAGAATATAGCTTCATTAAATCTTTCTTGATATTAAATTATAAGTAAAACGCGACTAATATTTAAAATATAAATGTAATAGCAAATAAAACTGGTTATCCTAATCATTTCATCCTATAGTAAATTCCATCAGCAGTCTTGAATAAATTAGGCGGTGGGTGATCATGATGGGTGAAAGCGTGCACCAGATTGCCGTCCTTGTCTAACTTCAGTTTAGCTTTGCAATCCTTGCGGGATTTTTGTGAACAATACTGATTCTGCCACGACCGGCCTTGTTGCGAAAACGTGTAGTTTTTGTAAAATAACACCTTTTTCCCGTCTACTTTAATTACTTTGTAATGATCTGAAAATAAATAAATATTAGTCATCTACTATATAAAAATAAGTCGGGTTTTCCTTCCTGACGCTATAACTCCAGAACGCACGAACCGATTTCCACGGTTTTGCATTCGTTGGAAAGGTCTCGGGCTCCGTGAGGTTTATAGCAAAGAAAATTCAGAGTTGGGTAGGAGTTGGGTAGAGGTTGCATACCACGCGAACGAAGTCGCGCGGCAGCTAGTTTATTATAAAGAGGAAATTAATCTGACATACCTAAATCTTGCCGCGGTCTAATCTCAATATCACTTTATGTCAACTTTCGATTTCATTACATTATGTATGCCTGCCGGGGCTGCGGGACGTTCAAAAGAGATACCGCACTCCCGGAATACAAAGGGCTGAGGAAGGAACATGGATGGGTTTTAGTCCGTAAGAGACTGATACTACGGCGGGATTCATCATTCATTTGATGATTTCCAATCCGAAATAAAACAACATATGTATAAGTTTGACGTAACCATTTATGATATTGAAACTACATCGGAATCATATCCCTATCCGTGATTCCACTGGCCTTCTGAATAGAAAGAAGTTTCTTAAGCTCTTTTTGATGGTGGAAGTAGAAGTAACTTTCTTCGATAGTGACAGAGGTTATGACCTAATAATAACATAAAAAAATAGGTATGTCTTTTTTGTAAAGATCAAATAACAACAGACTAAATAATTACCTCGTTGGTGTAGTTGTCGGAAAGACTGCCTCGTGGTCGCATATGCGACTGACATGAACGGTGTTGGACCGAAAAAGGTTTGTAGGTTTAAAAAAAAATACAAAGCTGCCCGAGTGTTGAGCCAAGAAGTTGGCGTTATTTGCTCCCCGAGCCTGGGAGCACGTTAAGCCATCGTCCTCGGCTGCTACCGTGATAGCAGTGGTTGTTATAACTCCATATCGGAGGCCATCGTTTGAGAAAATTTACACTAGGACTTGTCAGGTTAGTCAGCCCACACGATAAGAAGAAGAAGAAGAAGATATCTATACTTATAATAAATCTGTAGAGAGGTCAATTCTGTACATGAAATATATTTCCAAAATAACTATCAGGGGGTGATTAGGGATCGATACTGATGCCAAAAATGCAATCAGTAAAATTTTTGTCTGTCTGTCTGTCTGTCTGTATAAACTCTATAGAAACAAAAACTACTCGACGGATTTTAACGAAACTTGGTACAATTATTTGTCATACTCCTGAGATGGTTATAGTATACTTTTCATCACGCTACGATCAATAGGAGCAGAGCAGTGAAGGGAAATGTTGTCATTTTGTTTAAACGCGCTAATCTCAGGAACCGCTGGTCCGATTTAAATAATTCTTTCAGTGTTAGATAGTCCATTTATCGAGGCAGGCTATAGGCTATATATCATCACGCTAAGACCAATAGGAGCGGAGCACCACTATTGCACGCGGACGAAGTCGCTGGCAGAAGCTAGTAAATAAATAAACCAATACGTAATACAATTAAAACAGTACAAGGATGAATAATATATGCAACTATGTTTTATTTATTTCGGTACCAAACTAATACAAAATTTAAAAAATATATAAGCAGTGCATATTTATCTAGCCTACAAAAAATTCAAATAAAATCTTTTTTCGCTGTTTTGACAACATTCACCGGAGTTTAAGTATTACTTTGTAAACATTTCTAGCCAGTTTTTTCACAATCTGTAAAACACTCCATCTGATCCTTTCCGTATAGTTGGCGGTGGGTGGTTGTGATCCAAAACAGCGCGTACAATGTTCCCGTCTTCGTCTAGCGTGAGCTTGGCTTTGCAATCAAAAGAGGTCTTTTTAGAACAGTATCGGTTTTTATTATTCGCACCCAGTTTAGAATATGTGTAGTTACGGTAAAGCAGTACGAACTTGGTGCCTATTTGAATTATTTCTGGAGTGTCTGGAAACAAAACAAGCATTTGATAATAGTAGAAAAATATTTGAAAATTGTTTGCACGTTAGACAGTTATAACAAATTAAGTAAATATCGATTGTTAGTTAAAATATAATACCTGGTAAACTCTTCATATTACAATTTATTTTAAAGACTTAATTTTCAATAAATTCACACCAAAACTTAAATACTTTTATAAATGTTTTTTTTAAACTAGTGTCAACTTTTTTTGATACCATTTATTGTTTCAATATTAATTTATCAACCATTACATATTAATAATGGTGAAATACAATACAATGAAACCAATTACAAAATACAGTACAAAGTTTTGGTATCTGTGTATTCCAAAAAATATATTTTGAGCAACAGACCAGTAAAGATTAAACGATTTATTCTTTTAATCATTTTAATAAGATACAAATGTATTTTTTCTATTATACCTTGCAGTAATTGCCATCATTTGTACGAATAAGCTTCGGAGGAGGGTGATTATGATCCGTCCTCGCATACTCTATGTCTCCATTAGCGTCAAGAGTGACCTTAGCCTGGCAATTATTACTTACTTTCTTAGAACAATAGTGGTGACGAGATACTCGTCCGCGTTTTGAAAACGTGTAGTTTTGGTAAAAAAGAACGGTCCTGCTGTTAAGGACTATCATCAAATATGGTTTCTCTGCAAATGTAATAAAGACTTTGTTGTTATTTAAAATTATTGACACATAATTAATATGTAAACCTACTTTTTTAGGGTTCCTACCAAAGATACGTAGGTAAACGGTGGTTTTGTTAAGTTCATCATTAAAAAAATTATATATTTGTAAACCTAGTTTATTTAAAAAAGCGTTGTTCTAAATAACTAAATATTAATTGAGTTTAAAATCACTTCAATTCATCCTCACAAAATGTAAAGACAGTGATATTTTTTTATAGTATCATACAGACATTTAGATCGGTCTACGTGGTCAGATAATAATTCATTACGCCTGTTCACGTCGAAGGGTAAGGCAGAAAACTACATTAAATAACTACCTAAATTTCGCTACTTATTATTTAGTCGCATTGCCATTAACCAGGCAGCAATACAGTCCGGGCTACTGCCCGAAACAAACAGCAATCGCGCTAGCAAGGGGTTCCCAACTTTTTCAGTTCATGGCGCACTTACATGTTTAGCATTTTATCTCTGCACTCTAGCTTGTTAGAATAGGCAAAGTTTATATATTATATATATTAACTAAAATATCCCTGTATAATAATAACAGGCCCCTGTTTGGTCTCTACGACACACCAGGGCGATGCGGCTCACAGTTTGGGAACCCCTGCACTAGACCAATAATGCAAGTCAAAAACAGTTTATTTTTAGATAATTTTTAGGTGACTTAATTTATTAGAACATGATTTAAATTATTGAAATATTGATGAATTATACATGTTTTTTTAAATTTTTCTGTATTTCTTCAGTTTTGATGCTGCACATGTTGATTTTGTAACTGCATCTGTGTCGTTACTCCCCAGTGTATTGATGAAGAATAACAAGGTATATTTTACACCTTGAAACATCGTCCATCTTTAGTACGAATGATGTTCGGAGGTGGGTGATTATGCTCCGTGAAGGCACTCTTCAATGTTCCATCTGCATTCAAAGTGAGTTTGGCCCGACAATTTTTGCCTTTCTTCGAACAAGCCTGGTAACGAAATGACGGTCCTTGTTTCGAAAACGTATAATTCTGGTACAGAACCATTTTTTTCCCGTTCAAGATAATAATTTCGTATGGTTCATCTGTAAAATTATTTTTTTGTCAATATACGGAAATTAAATAAAGTTAATTACGTGCTTGGGTAGTTTAGATTATTGGAACCAATATCTCGAAGACAAATTTAATAAATAATAAAAAAAATATTGAGGCCCTGATAAAATCATTTTGTTGCTTTGAAATCAATAAACAGTGAAAATGAGGTCGAAAATTAGGGATATCATGGCCAAACAAAATCGAATCATGTTTCAAAGCTGATAAATAGAATGACAATTAATTGGCGGTGGCCACTAGGCTCGTACTCATTTTTTAATCAGAAAAAAATAAATAAAAAAAACACGATGGAAAAATGTCCTACAATTACCAATGTCACAAATGATTTTGAATGCAAAAAATACAATTGCTTGCTAATAGTGGGCGAAGTGGGTTTTCGAATTTAAGGATTAATTGGCGAATAAATGAACGAAACTAACAATAATCACATTTCAAATCATATTTTTATCTTCTTTTATGGCGTATCACATTCGGCTTTTTCATTCTATGCGATTGGATCTTAACAATTTATTTGCGAGTGACGGAGTGTTAACAACAAAGTCCTAAAAATAAACAAAAATAAGAAAAAAAAAAAAAAAAACTTTTATAATTTCTAAAAAATAAATAATATCATCATCATCTGCCTAGCCTTTCCCCACAGTTGGGGTCGGCTTCCAGTCTAAACCGGATGCAGCTTAATACCTGAGTACCAGTGTTTTACATGGAGCGACTACCTATCTGACCTCCACAACCCAGTTACCGAGTAACACGATACTCCTTGGTAAGACTAGTTGTCAGACTTTGAGGCTTCTGACTACCCGTAACGACTGTCAAAGATCTACAAATGACAACCGGGACCAACAGCTTAACGCGCTTTCCGAGGCACGGAGGAGTCTCGCTATGACATAGATGGACACCCATCCACGGTCCGACCGCTCCAAGCGCAGCTTAACCTTTGATCGGTCGACCCGTGCGGCTATTACTTAGCCACGAGCTCCTCTAGAACTTCACTGACGATATTAGTTTTAATAAGTTGTATCCCCATAGCAATAAACGCCATCAGCCACGCAAATTAAATTAGGTGGTGGATGGTTGTGTTCTGTCCTCGCAATAGTCACAGCTCCTTCTTCATCCAGCTTCAACCTAGCTGGACATTTCAAACTAGTTTTCTTGGAACAGTATTGGTAACGAAAAGAATAACCGTGTCGGGAATACGTGTAGTTTTTGTATAGCAACACGTTTCGCCCGTTAATATTTATCAACTTGTATGAGTGGGCTGGAAAAAATAAAGACATTAGGACGTACTATTTAAAAGATAGTAATAGAAATCTTTTTAATTCATAGTCAACATTAATTTTTATATAACCTGAAACTACATCAACTAAGATTGTGAAAAACGGGGATATATATCAATGGTGAATTAATTAATAAACCAAGCAAGAAAGTCGTTCCTAATTGAAGTAAACTAAAGTAAAATTCTTATTTTCACATTCATTTCATTGGTTTACTATGTTTACAATTACAATTTTTAAATTACAATTTTTTTACGTTTTTGAAAAATCTAAGGATCTTTTTTGGAAATAATTAAATGATTAACAGATGTGGCACTCGTAATATATATATTATATTTAGATATCGAATGTTTTACATACTTCTTAGACTAACCTAACAATGGATAATAATTGTTGCATCTCAACTAGGTGGCTAGCGCATAATTGCTAGTTTGGTTTGTAGTAATCACATCGTAACTACACTACAAATAAACTCCAAAGGCGTAAAATATAATACAGTATCATAAACAAGAACGTTTTTTCTATCAAATAAAAAAAACATTTGGTAAAGTTATGCCCAAACACTTTAAAATATTTACGTTAGTTAGAAATTTGCCAGTTCCTGGAGAATTCATTTTAATACAACATGTACCTACTTATAAAATAATACGTAATTCAAATATCAACAAGAAGTTATTTTTTCATATCACCTTAAATACACTATCAAATTGTCTAGATTCTTCGCTAAATAACTATTAAGAGATATTATTGCTAATACAAAAATTAATATTAATTATCTAATCAATTCTTAAAAATACTTTCGATTAACAGCGTCAAAAAGTTAATTTCACAAAATTCTGAGAAGATGAATTTTGTGTACTTATGTATAATTAATTTATCATTCAAATTTGTCCTTCGAAAGACATATCTCTAATTATTTACATGAGAATAGACATACGTAGTTATTTTTTTCTTCTGAATACGGAGACGTATGTATTCAAGATTTCTTCACAAAAAAGATCTCCTTAGAGTTCATAACTATATCTACTAGTATTAGTACTTTCTTAGATAATTAATATTTTAAATTAAAAGACATATCAATTAAACAGTTACAATATTATACAATTAAAATTCAGTACCTAGCTATTACATTATTTAACTACTTAATTTAGTTAAGAACTCCACGTTACTAGGGTACATTAAAAGGACAGACACAGACATAGGACAAATATCTTAACATTTTACAAATATCAGCATGAGGCGGGAATCCAACCCGCGACACGCTGCGGAACAGCATTTTTTTAATAGGTTCAGTAGTTTCAGATACTAGGTACCCATAACATAAACAAACGAACTAAACCTCTTTATAAATATTAGTGTAGATTAAAGGATTCGCTAGATATAGGTTTTCTTTTAGAACAATCCATAAATCTTCCTCATCTTCGTGAATTTGTATGTCCCATCTCTAGTTTTCTCGCACCTCGGAGGTAGATGGGTATGATTCGTCACAGCCGTCACAATGTTCCCACATTTGCCAAGTTTTATAAACGCTCGGCATTTTTCGCTCATCTTCTGTGAACATCGGAGAAGGGACTTGCCTTTCACGTGGTAAGAATACGTGTAGTTGTTGTATAGTATCACTGTTTTGCCTTTAGCTAGTGGAATTACGTGGTAATTAGCTAGAAGAAAAAGAAAAAAAATTACAACCTGATTGCCTGTATCATTAGAAAATGTTATTCTAGGAAAGATTTTCAGATTTGACTTGTTCATGAACGCATAATAAAGCTAATTAAAAGCTTCCATACTTAAAAACATTTTAAAAGTCTTTGCCACAGTTAGGTAAAAATAGGTTTTACGACGGAGGAAAAGTACAAAAAAAATAATACTTGTATTTTGCATCATGGACGGTTTTTATCTATTCTAGAAGTTTAAGCCTTCCAAATATCTTCTTAATGCTAAATGTAGGATTGCGTTAAAACTACAGTCCTATAAAATATTAAAGTATTTTTCTTCTGCGTACTATAGCCGCCCTGTATAAAACTCGCTAAGATCAAACATCATGAGCAAAACTCAATATTTATTACCTATAGGTGCACGGTCCCATAGGTTCATAAGAAATAGACGAACGATTTCATTGTAAATGTCCATTTTAATATTCCATAAATTGACATAGACAAAACATCACATCGAACAAAAAATTTGTTTCGTCAAGAAAATTTTAGTTAAGTACTTTTTGAATCTTTAAGTTAAGGAACACAAAAATATAATAACTTAAATTTTATTGAAATATCTCAATTAATAATCGCAAACATCGGTTATTTCCTACCTAAGGAGTAGACGTCCAAATATTAATTTTTTTCTAACTAATAAAAAATAAAATACGACTATTCCAATACCTAAAAAAAATATCACAAATACTAATCCAGACCTATATTCAAACTTTCCAGAAATTACATTGCTTTATAATCTTTAAAGATCCTCATAAACCGGCTTCCAAAAAAGGAGGTGGTTGTCAACTCATTTTTTTTTAATGTTCATCATTTAACTATCACTATGGAAGGTTTTAAAAAATATTTAAGGTTTGTGAAAAATAGCATAGATATGTAAAGAAGTTGTCTGAAGTCGTTACCAAGTTAGCCATTACTATAATGCTGTGCTTTAGTGACAACGTAGAACCCTCGAGGACTCAACAGACAGGTCGGAGGGTAATGATTATGAACTGCATTATAGTAAATAATGTTGCCAGCTTTATCCATTTTCAAAAACGCTTTGCATTTTTCGCTAAGCTTCTGAGAGCATTGTAGACGGGGTTTGCCTCTCACATGATATGAAAAAGTGTAATTTTGAAAAAGAATTACCGACTTCCCGGCCGCTAGAGGTAGTATTTGGTAATTGCAGTCTGTAAAAAAATAATTTCATGAGTTACGATATTTTTGGTCAACATTAAACAGGGTTAAAAAAATTATTTTTAAGGGTAAAAAAAACGGTAGGATTTGATTGAACATTTTGGTATATTTTCACCATTTTAATATACAAACAAAACGAAGGTTAACAAACTATTAATAGGTACTAAACACAATTGTATAAACTTTAGAATAAGTTGGTATCTTTCTCCAAAGAAAAAAAATACAGCAATTAAACAAGAATAGAGTTTTCAATAACAGTCACAAACTTTAAAACCAACAGCATTACCCACTTATTACTATGTATATAATAACTTCAAACATCTGCTGATAAGTACAAAAATATTTTTATTTCTTGATTATAATTATTTTATTTGGATTCATGCTTAGGTTTTGAATATCTCACACACATCATTAATATAGGACCTATATTAATGACCGTACACAACTAATATGCTACACGGTTTCGGTCAAAAATTAATTAATCAAACAAATGATCTAGCAGCTTTGTAGCTGTGTGGTATATTCGTCTAATTTACTGGCATGCTTTTAGTCAGGGATGCTACTTTAAAACAATTGGTGACAAAAAAATAGTTTTTGAAAACGAAATCTAGTCTATTTTTAAGCATTTTGTACATTGAGCACCCAAGACGAATTTGTGCGCAAAAACTTGATATTCAAATAAGTACACCCACTTCGTATTTTTGATTCGTGATATACTTACGGATTTTGATTTTATAATATCTAAATTATTCAATAGAGCTATTTATTCTTTAGTTTTCGTTTATTCTTCAATCCTTTAAGTCTATCAAACAATGTACTCTTTGGTATATCGTATAAAACAGAAGCTTGTCTCAAACTGATCTCCTTGTAGAATATTTTCTCTACAGCAACTTTCAAATTTTCTTTATACCAAGCTGTTTTCCTGCGTTCTTTTCCGTGAACCAAGTTTAAATATTCTGTGGGCCATCAAAAAGGCGTCATTATTATTTTTTCTTTTCACAAATATAGAGATGATAAGGTTAGCAAAATATATATCAAATTTTAGTCAATACAGTTATGAAATAATGAAAATAAAACATAATTATTTCAAAAGCTGACAATATGTTGTTTTTGCTTCTTCTTATTCTTTTTAAATAAATAACTCGACACTGAAGTCAAGTAAATGATTATAATTATGTACGGATTACGTTTTTTTTTTCTAATCAAATTATTTTAAAGTCACACGAAACGGAAGGTCATTCTTATGTCTGTTCTTTTACTTATTTTGTATTCTTAGTGTTATGCTATTTTTACAGCTTTCTTTTCAATTGTCATTTTAGTTCTGAAACCTCTTTTTATTGTCCTGGATTTTTGAGTCATAAATATTTTATTAATAAGAGATAAATCCATAGATAATAAAATGATATACTCGTATTAATTAAATAAATAATTATTACTGACTTTTTCATTATACTAATGAATATTATGCAATCTTTTAGTGACTTTGTCTGAAAAGGATTAAAATAAAATAAAACATATATATATATACTTTCTGAGTTTTAATAACAACACTAAATTTAGTAATATCTATTTGAAGAGAGAAACATCATCGTCAATCTTAACAAATTCAGTAGATTAAGTCAAAGTACTTAATTTAATTTTTCATTGAATTACGACTAACAACTATCTAAGAAATGACAAAATATAGAACAAAATAGTCATGTTTTATGAACTGAGTAACAGTAGACGTAAGGTCAGCAAGTTTTTATTTCTCAAAAGCAAAGAAAATATTTTTTTCTAGACACTGGGCTGCTACTGAGAAAACCCACATGGAAAAAAATAACAAAGCCTACATGGGGCTCCTCCAGAATTAATATTAAATCCAAAAAAAAAACAATAGTTAAAAACATTTTATCCTTACTTTTTCTATACAAAATTTTCGATACCTATGTGAAAGAAGAAGAAAAAGGCTTTTCTACTACTATCTTCCGCCCGCGATTATCTGTGTGGATTAAGAATTGGTAGTCCAGATATCTGGATAACCAGATGAAGTTTTAATCCAGGTTATAGCTTGCTAGGCTACATATGTCTGTACTAAATTTCATTTAAATCCCTTCAGTATTTTTTGTGTAAAAGAGTAACAAAGCTCATTTCAATTCATTTTTTTTTAATGTTGCCCCACACTAGGATTTACTCCTGTGTCGTGGGTGCGTTTACAAACATTCATTACACATGCACAAACACCCAGACCCGGAACAATTTTAGTTGTCCCGTGCGGTAATCGAACCCGCGACACGCAGCGCAGCAGGCAATTGCTCAGCCACTACGCCAAACGTGCCGTCAAAACGCGAAAGTGTGTGGATTTCGATTAAACTTGGTACACACACTTGTGTGTGTGGTTGGTTTCTAACCTAGATTACCTACCATATATGATATTTTTATCTGGGTGCCTGAAGTAATTCCCTTAGGAAACGGGTAAAGCCGCGTGAAACAGCTAGTCTCTATAATAATATTACTTTGATTTCGTTTAATGCTTTTTTTATACTAGATCCTAATGTATTCGCCAGAAGCAGTTTTATGGAACATAGGTGGAGGGTGGTTGTGATTTGTATCAGCGTACAACACGTTTCCATCATCATCCACCTTGAGTCGAGCATTACATTTGCCTCTGCGTTTCTTGGAACAGGCGAGGTTCCCCTTCCCCGGTACTGCAGAGTATGTATAGCTTTGGTACATCATAACTGTTCTGGAGTGCGTGAGTGGGATTATTTCGAGACGGCCTGCAAACAAAAAAACAAGGTGTTTTATTTTGTGATTCTTTTTCAACTGTCTGTAATAGTACAGGCATCACTACTTAATAATAAAAAATAGGTTTGTTTGTTTTTAATTTATCTACATTTTTCCCATCAGTCAATTGAGGAAATACCAGTAAGTTAAAAATATACTTGAATTGGGGCTAACTCGCTACTTCCTTTATTTACAATGTTGAGAAGAAATAAGTACTAAGTTTATACAAAGAGAAAATAAAATACAATATTAAATTAAAATAGTATGCTTAAATGGACAGTTACAAGTGTGAATGAATGTGTATTTTGTGGGGGTGCGTTGTGTGAGTGTGTGTTAAGACCAAAAGGTATCATGAATTTCATAATTTTGAATATTCATTTGAATACAAAAATAAATTCACACTTCTGTGGTGTTACTTATGTAGATGGTCATACTAGCTGACCCGGAAAACTTCGTTCCGCCATATTTTTTTTCTATTCATTTTTCTTTTATACAAACCTTTTTCAGACAATAACGAACACAAAAAAGAAAAATCATCCAATTTTGCGCAGTCGTACGTACATACATTTTGGCAATTAATTTTATTTTAATTTTAGACTTTGGTTTTATACACATCGATAATAAATAATTGTACAATACAAAGACATCATACTCTTTTTTACTCAGAATTCTATAGGTTGGTTATTAAATTCCCTGGCTTATTTTAGGACGCATTTCCTTGATACTTATTTATTTCTACTAACACAAAGTACCTACTTATATATCACGACTATTCCTAAGCCTGTTGACAAACAACAAACAAACAACCTTTAATTACATAACTATTCTACCTACAAATGCTGTAACACTGTAATCATCAGATTCGTATGTAAAATCCGTTGGGTGCTTTGTAATACTTCGGAGGCGGATGGTTATGAATAGTATCAGCTACTACCACCTCCCCTTCTTCATTCAATTGGATCTTCGCTTCGCACTTACCCCGGCATCGCTTGGAACAACGCAAGTACTTCTTACTTTTGTCGGAGAATGAAAACGTATAATTTTGATACATCATTAATCCAGTACTTTGGGATGTTGGCATGTAAGTCAGCATGTTGTCTGTAAATACCACCATATTTATTTACACACCAGAAAGTATGGATCAATTGTAGAAACCACTTTTTCTTTTTTAAATTATTATAAAAAAAAACTGACGTACAAATGCTTAATTAGTGGAGACACTTTATAATTCTTAAAGTACATATTTAAAACTATTTGAAAACAAAATTACACAGGCATAGATTCAGTGTGAATGTGTTAATTTTGGCCCCACGTACGCCTCCCAAATTCCGGGACTCTGTAGTCCCGCGCACAGTAGAGACATACATTAAGGGTAAATGAAACAAATAAGATGAAATTGAAATCAGCCCTAAGAACCATTGCTACACATTTTTTCTTGTTGTAAGAAAGTACGGTTAATTCGCCGTGTGTTCCTCCTATACACCGTTAGCGGTGTATAGGAGCTCACTATGGGAGCTTGTTCCCACACTGCGAAACTACGACACGGCGCCGCCTTACGGCATCATAGACATCTCTTACCAAGAATCCGCCTTAAAACTCTTACAAAACATACATAGATTTTCATTGAATCTTTACAAAAGTTCCATCATTCAATCTCGTATATTTCGGTGGGGGGTGATTATGCTGCGTGAACGCATTCACGATATTCCCATATTTGTCCAGTTTCAACCTAGCAGTGCATTTCGTTGTTCTTCTCCTCGAGCAATAAGGGTAAAGCTTGACATTCTTCGGACCGTGGTATGAGAAGGTGTAGTTCTGATACATGATGAGAGACTTTCCATTTATCAGATGTATTGTTTCGTACTCGTAATTGGCTTCTGAAATAGTAAAAATTATTCACCTTACATGTTTTATAGATAAGTTTTAGAATCGTCAAGAATGAATTTCATGACATATACATTAATAATGTATATTATCAGTGGGTTAAAGTTTTATTTTTAAATGAAATGTGTACAAGAACAGTGGGCCCAGTACGAACGCATTAATGTAAATGTAACGTTAATGTAAACGGTTTTTTTAATGAAAGATACTCGTTTGTCACGTTCTAGTATAAAATTAAAGACTTAATTCATATCTATGGATGCTAAGCATTATTCTTTTCATATTTTGAACAGCTCTTTTGCTTAACGATATATGTATTTTTATTCTCCTTAAAATCGCTAACGTTAACGTGACGATCACATTAGTACTTTTCTACTCCCACTATTCTTGTGATTCCTTTACACATTTAATTGAAAAAAAATATTTTTTAATGTTTTTGTGCTGCATTCCCCATTTAAGAAACTTTACGCAGGAAAAATAAATATGCTATAAAAAGGTTTGTTACAATCTAATTTAATTCGAAAATTTACAAGTGCACTATACAAAAATTATATCAGCATAAAAGTCGAGTGAAATTTCACAAAGGAGATAATCACTTAAGCTGTTGATACAAAAAATACCATATCATACTTTTAAAATGAAACACAGATATAAAATTCCCATAAAACAATAATCAATTACATTCCTAAGCACAAACACAGTTAACAATTAGACTCCCCGCGGACCACAGACTTTCTATCTGCCGATAGTCTGGTCGGTTTCTTAATCAGTATGAAGATGTATGCAAGTGCGCAAATTGTAACGATACACATATTCAAACCGACCAAATTATCGGCCGATAGAAAGTCTGTAGTCTGCGGGGAAGGTTACGATACCGAATTGACCCAAAATAATCATATTATATAATAAGTAAAAAAAAGCAAACTTAAACAAAAAAAAAAAACAGAAAATGGTTGTATATTATATTTTTCATCATATTAATGGAATACAACCAGTTTCCGGACAATACGATTTTCAATCATATCCCCTAAATTGGTAAGTCTTACCAAGGAGTACCGTGTTACCCGGTCACTGGGTTGTGGAAGTCAGATAGGCAGTCGCTCCATGTAAAACACCGGTACTCAGCTGCATCCGGTTTAGACTGGAAGCCGACCCCAATATAGTTGGAAAAAGGTTAGGCAGATGATGATCCCCTAGATTGGTAGAGGAGGAGATGAAACACATCATCATTACACTACCAAGTATAGTGTAAACTCAGCGAATAGGTGTAAACTACAGAAATGTATAAACTAAGCTTTTACAAAAAACATCTAAGTTTGTTCAAAAATGTTTTTTTTGTCAATTTAGGTATTCGAATCAACTTCACTCTTTATCAAGGTTTAAATCTTCCAAGTTGTCAAACAAAGTTTAAAATATGGATTGTATAGGATAGGATTTCAAAATACCCATCCACGTTGGATTAGTAGTTTGCGAGTGAGAAAATTGCGGACACACAAATGCTGGTCGAATACATATACGGGTCGAATACAAAAGTTAGATACTTTTTAAGTCTAACAAAAATTATAGCTAAGGCGAAAAATAGTATAACACCAATTTAATGCTTAAATTAACTTTTTAGGTGAAAAATAACAATACAAAAAAATATATACTTTAACTAGAAAAACATTAAACTACCCACAGTACCGAATTGAAAAAAAATAATAGAAGACTGAAAAGTTTTTCCTATCGTAACTTAGCCAGGTTTTGCAAAACACTTTCATTGCTTTTCCTTAAACTATCCTATTGCCATAAACTACTTAGTTAAAGAAAGAAAAAAAAACTAACGACTTTGGTCAAATTACATACCGGTTATTTTGCCACAATAAAAAAATCTCTTTAGTTATTCAGGAAAATATACTGTCCACTATTCGTCACATAATATTTAGGTGGAGGATGGTTATGTTTAGTCATAGATGACACAATATTGTCTTTCTCATCCACCTTCAGTTTAGCCGGACATTTCCCACGGGTCTGCTTCGAACAGTACAGATAAGTCTTACCATTCTTAAATGAGTATGTATACTTTTTGTACATAACAACTCGACCGCGATAAGTTTTTACATGTTTGATGCAATCTGTGAAAGAAAAAAATACTTTATTAGTGATATTTTTATTAGAGGGCTGCGAGATTGTCAAAGGCTCTAGAACGTAAAGTGCGAAGGAATGAACATGGATGGGTTTTAGTCAAGAGTCTGATACCTCCTCCCGGTCCGCACACAGCGGGAGGAGCGATTTGATGATTTCCCGTCCCTAAAATATATAAAAAATGTGTACTAAAAAAGGGGTATAACCCAACAACTGGATTGTGGAGATCAGAAAGGCATGCACCTCATTTAATACTGGGAGTACGACAGTGTTTAAGATGAAGGAAAAATAAAACTCTAAAAAATGTTTGTTTCAAAATACACTAGGTATTCATGAAACCACCGAAGTATCAGTGTGTTGTTTATTATGCAAAAAAAAATATACATTTTTGACACAAATGCTGAAAAACAAACAAAATGTAATAAAATAGTACTATAGAAAAGTGTTCTTTACGGCGTATACAAGGGGGTTAAAAAGAGGGCAAAGTTTGTATGAAACTCTGTCATTATCCCACGCGGGAGAAGCCACTGGCGGAAAGCTAGTCTCTATATACAATTACATATTAAACATAGGTATTGCATCTTCTCTGTTACAGATCACAAAACTCTTTAATAATAAGATCAACAATTATTATCAATCTTCAAAAACAGTCCGTTACTCAATCTCGTATATTTCGGTGGCGGGTGATTATGCTGCGTATACGCATTCACGATATTACCAAATTTATCCAGTTTCAACCTAGCAGTGCATTTCATTGTGATTCTTTTTGAGCAGTAAGGGTATAGCTTCACGTTCTTCGGACCTTGGTATGAGAAGGTGTAGTCTTGGTACATGATGAGGGATTTGCCGTTCGTCAGCTGGATTATTTCATACTCGTTGTCGAGCTCTGAAAGTAATTTTAATTATTTATCGTACAATATGCCTTAATATATATATGGATAATAATTTAAAAATTAAGACAGTATACACTACCTACCTATTCTGGATGCAATCGAGTTTGCTTTGTATCACGATGATACGGTAATCAACGTAGTAATGATTGAGCTATTAGGATAATAACTTAAAAGCCATTGTTGAAAACCTGGATAAAATATATAGCAAAATGCAACATGGCGCGCATTACTAGATCTGTCCAAAAAGGAAAACTATGATTTGGTAAGCCGCGTTCTCCAAACTAGTTTTAGTATCGTTTTCAAACACTTGTATGTTCAATCTCTCGGTAGGTACTTCGGCAAATAAGAATAAAATAGTAATTATAGCAAATTTAATAAACATATTTTTTAAAGCACGTATTTAAACATTGAAATATTTATTTACTGTTATGATTACAATGCAGATACAGTATTATTGGCTGTAAGAAGAACTGGATACATGAACTTTTTATTGTAGTTTTTTATTAATAATTGAATTAAGAATATCGCTGACTCTGCCAGCCGGATTTCTGGATGTTTCAGGCGGTTCTTGCTTTATCTGGAACCGATCAGGATTCGCGTGTCTGTATTGTCGGTAATAACGAAGAAATTCCGGAATATCGTCTAAAACATAATAAATTATAACCACATACAAAATAGAAATACATATTTTTAGAATTGAACTTATGTATTAGAATTATTTTGGTTTCTAAAGCAGGTATTTCTAATGCAGGCCTATTTTACATAAACATATAAAACATTAATTTATTAGTATTGTATCAAATAACAAAATCAAAATGGATTTTATAATTGAATATATTGAAAATTATATACGTTATAATACTTTACATGTGAAATGATATCTAGAAAACCTTGCACTAAATAAAACTCTACGTTAAAATTAAATAATATTATAAATAAGAGAGCCATAGACAAAGGTACTGCGGGATGCTGGAAAGAGTTAACTCGCCTCCGGAATAGAAAGGGCTGAGGAAGGAACATGGATAGGTTTTAGTCAATAACAGTCTGACACTAACAGCGGGACATTTGATGATTTCCCACCCGACAAAAAGGAGGAAAACAGGTGGCACTATTTGCCTTATACAATACTTTACTCTCACATTAGAAGTGATAGCAAAAACCAAACCAAACTATAAAGTAATGTGAAACTAGCTTTCCAACACTTTATTCTATTTATGATTTATGAAGCTATTCACATAATCAATAACAGAAATTGGTCCATGGCCTTTCACAGGTGCATGGTTGTGTTCACCAATGACGCCGACGAATTCTCTCTCCTCAGTGAGGAGGACTTGAAACTTGCATCCATTGGCCTTCTTGGAGCAGTACCACCTGGTCTTACTGGTCATCTGAACGAAGGTATTGTCTTCATAGATGAGTATTGTGCCCCCACGGTTGCTGGGCACGAACCGAAGTAACGGTACTTAAAAATAAAAAGTTCAGTAAGTATATAAATTCTATTTTTTTTTTCTAATGAAATATTGATTGTTAATTCTTCAAAGATGGTGTGGTGGTATACAGAAAAAATCACGCATTTATTTAAAATATTTTTATTACAATATTTTTTAGAAGAAATAAAACTCTTTGACATTTTAAACTATAAAACAAAGAAAAATACAAGAAGTAAGCTTGAAATTAGAAAATGAAACTCATACTAATTACTGTTTAAAACGAATTTTCTATGTCATCTTATAAAAAAACCATTCCCTAAGCAAAAAATTTAATTAAAGTTCAATTTAGCATCACATCATGCCAATTATGAAGGCTTAGGCGAAGGTGTACCGTACCTATAGTACACATATATTTCGATAGCTTTAAAGCAAGCCTATTACAGGGCCGCTATGCGAAATTCTACTTGGAAAACCCAATATTTTCTACCTAAAACTTCGACCTGGAGATTCAACCCAGGACACCTTGCTGCCACCTATCGCCCTTGGAAGCCCTTAGAGATACTAACTAATAAGACTATATTCCTTACAAATTCATAAATCGACGGTCCTTTTTTTTTTTTTTTTTCTTTTTCTACATGACCTCTTGCAGGGTGCTTCTAACAGCATTCGACCTGCTTAACCGGACAATGTGGCGAGGTCCTAATTTAATTAATTAAATTAAGGCCTCCAGCCAAGGCTTAAAACTAAATTAAAAAACTAAGTGACAGCGCGCTAAGGGCTCCCCCTAGTGGGGAACGAACCTCGGCTTAGGGCGTCACTGGGGAGGACAACTAGGGACTAGCTGGATCATAACAATATTATTATTAGGGGATTTTTTATGCTACTGGCTCAGCGCGCGGGCTGGCTCATCGAGCAAGGGTCGGGGAGAGCATGGACGGGGACGTCGCGACGGGCCTCGGCGGCGAGGACGGTATGACGGCGGTCTGTTTCTGTAAACTGTACTGGTTTCCCTATTACTCTCTTGGAGGAGGGTGATATCGTCGTCGGGGAACGTGAGAGTATGCCGCGGACGGCGAATCGAGCTAATCTGGGAGGGAGTGTAATGGGCAGCCGATACGATCAGGGGGTTGGTGTGCTTTTCGGCAGAGTCGAAGTAGCGCTTTGAAGCGCGTTTCATAAACTGCTTTATGGTAGGGAGTTTGAGGTCAAGGTGGAGATTTTCGTTTCTAAGATACCACGGGGCTCCTGTGGCCCTACGCATGAAACGATTCTGAAGGGTTTGCATCCTATGGAGGCGGTAAGATTTTGCGTGTGCGAACACTACGCTAGCATAAGTCATGATGGGGCGGATGCACGCTGTATAGATGCGCAATTTGCACTTGAGAGGCAATTTGCTGCGCGAATTCAGAATGGGATGGAGGCGTCCAAGAACGAAGGCGGCGCGCGAACGCACCGTCCTTATGTGTTCACCGAACGTGAGATTCTTATCGAGGATTACGCCCAGGTATTTGGCCTTGTCGCCCCAAGGGATGGGAATCGACGGTCCGTACGTACAAAAGGACATGTCGAAAATGGCAGTTTATTTTTTATTGCACAATTGGCTTTAGATTGCCCATATGCATATACCTGTATATATTTTTTTAATATTACGTATTTAACGTCATTTATAAATCGTATACGAGAACAAGTTTTATACTTACAATGAATAAGTGGACAGTCTTTAAAGCCAATTGTACAATAAAAAAAGAACTGCCATTTTCGACATGTCCTTCTGTACGTAGGGACCGTCGAAATAATTATCATATAACTAAGGACTTAAAGAATATTCTCTAATACGTATATTACAAGTTTGCCTGACTTTCTCAGGCGGATGGTTATGGACACCAACTTCTGCGACAAACTTTCTTTCTTCTGTAACAATAACTCGAGCCTTGCAACCACGGAACTTCTTGGAGCAATACCATCGCTTCATGCTGGTCATATGGACATATCTGTTATCTTTGTAGATAAGGGCGATCCCGCCTCGGGTACTGGGCACGAATTGGAGGATCGCTTGAAATATAAGGTGAAGTCAATGATTTCGTAAAGCTAAGATTAGACTACGGGAGAAATTGCGCGAAAAATGTTAGACATAAATGTCTATGTTGTCCACACTGTAACACTTTTCTCATGTCATAATAAATGTCTCAGACCTTATATAAACGCAGATACTTGATGTATACTCTGAGTGTACAGTGTATGGTGTCATAGTGGTGTAAATCTAGCACAATGTACAAATTACACTACACCATAAATTGCAATTGTCAAAATATTTTTTTATATTGATTACACTTCAACAGTTTGTGACGACACTTTTCTACACAAACTCAAACCTATTACCTATTGTGACACGATGAAAGTGAAGTACAGATGTGGCCAGGATAGTAGAGAAGTTTGGAAGAAGGAAAAAAAGGAGATAAGAAAGGTAAGTAGCCCAGCAGTGGGACACTAATATAGGCTGAGAAAAAGATCTAGGTATCTGTTTTTGCATTTGCATTTTTTCTTTAACTGCGTAAGTAATTTACTGCTTATTATACTTACTGTTATATGTTTTTGGTAACCGATTTCATCAGTCCAAAATCAGACTCAATTAGAATAAAGCATCTGAATTATCCATTTGCTTTTGTAAACTGATACATAAAAAAATTGTAAATTAGGTACACTGTATACTGAATCAAAGTCATTATTTTTGAAGTTGTAAATAAATTTATGTAAATCCCAAAGAAGAATAATAATTTAATTCGATTTTTAAAGAGACACATTTGATGCACATTTTGGTTTAACCCTACAATATATTATACATTATTTTAATTCTAGTTAGTCGATTACACATCAAAGTTAGGATTAAAATTTTCAAAATATGATGATGAGCTGATAAACAGACAGACGCTGGGTTACCAGCTTATAATATTCTATTTAAATATTGAAGAACTTAACTATTATAAACTAGATTTGACTATGTACTGTTAACAGACATCCATTTGCTTAGTAAAAGTTTATGTAATCTTCAAAAATTTTAAGTGAATAATCTAAGATCCTGTTGAATTATAATTTATTATTTTTACTTAAGTAAAATGTACTGACATTGACTTGGTAACATTTAATGTAACATCGAATTAAGATAAATATTTTTATTTAATGCCAATTCTCATACGTCACTTAATTTTGAAAGGCAATTAAATCTCTCGCTTTCTCACTGTCCTTTTCTGAATTCAGAATCAACGCTAATTGTAAATAATTAAGCGTTCTATTTTTAAAATGATAAAAGTTATTGCGAATACACTATCTTAAGTAGGTATCTACCTACTTATCATTGGATTGCAATTTAGAAGCCGGCTGATAAAATTTGACATTTCAAAAATACAATGCGTAAGTCTTTACATAGCGTTAAGTCTTAATTTAGAATGCGAACGAGAGACCTTAATCCTCCGATTTAAAGTTAAGTGACGTTTGAATATTAAGAATTATTTTATTATTACTATTTTAAGTCCTAAAACGATAAATAGTTCCTTCAGCAGATCTATACAAACGTGGCGGATCGTGGTTGTGGTGTCCCATTTCTCTGACTAGCTCTCCTAAGTTATTGGTGATTACTCGAGCATCACAGCCTGACAATTTCTTGGAGCAGTACCATCTGGTCTTCGTATGCATGTGGAAATAGGTGAACTTCTTGTAAATAAGTATGAAGCCTCTACCACGACTGCTTGGCAAGTATTCTAGCGTACTATCTGTGTAGGAAAAGATTAAAAATTAATAACATTAAAAACGTTTTTCAAATAAAAGAAAAAACTTATTTTTAGAATTATTCTGTTTACTTAAAAATAACACTAACCTGAAAATATTTACTGCTCTTAAAAACATTATTGTGTGTGGAACCAAAGCACCTGTATTATTAATCATAATCATAAATGCATGTTATATTCAGCAAAAAAAAATAACAAAGATTTCGATAATTAAAGATTTACTTATATTTATTTATTCTTATCTAAATTATTCCCTTTATTAATTTACAACATATATTGATTACACTTTTAAATATAAAATAAAAACATTTAAAATATAAAAAAAACTTATATTAGGTACATTACCCAAAAAAATTATATAAAAACATGATTATAATCTTAATTTGTCTACGACGAGGTTTAACAGTTTCTTATGCTATGAGTACTTTGATTAATTAACTAGCTTCTGCCAGCGACTTCGTCCGCATGGAATAGTGGTGCTAGCTATCGGGAGTTACACGTGTTATTGTGAGTCAACCATAAAAGATAGACATAAATATGCTGTCGTGTTATACAGACAGACAGACAAAAATTGTATTGATTGCATTTTTGGCATCAGTATCGATCCCAAATCACCCCCTGATTATTTTGGAAATATATTTCATGTACAGAATTGACCTCTCTACAACTGACCTTTCTACAATTCTGTAAAAAATGCAATCAGTAAAATTTTTGTCTGTCTGTCTGTCTGTATAACCGTTATAGAAACAAAAACTACTCGACGGATTTTAACGAAACTTGGTACAATTATTTTTCATACTCCTGAGCTGGTTATAGTATACTTTTCTTTTCATCACGCTAAAATCAATAGGAGTAGAGCAATGAAGGGAAATGTTGGGAAAACGGGAGAAGTTACTCCATTTTGTTTAAACGCGCTAATCACAGGGACCGCTGGTCCTATTTGAAAAATTCTTTCAGTGTTAGATAGTCCATTTATCGAGGAAGGCTATAGGCTATATATCATCACGCTAAGACCAATAGGAGCGGAGCACCACTATTCTAGGCGGACAAAGTCGCTGGCAGAAGCTAGTAAATTAATATTCTTATTTCCCTAATAAATATTTTTATAATATACCCTTATAATTTGCAAAATGCATGTACTTAAAGATAATTGATATTTCCAAAAACGACTCTAAAATAATAAGTTTTTGAACTTTCCATCCATTTATATAAAAAAAATAGAAAATCTACAGGATTGTTTTTCGGTTTACATGATAATATCTTTAAACTATCTAAAACAGTTTTTCCTATATATAGAGAATCAACTATAAATGTTTTTTTTTTAATCTTTGCCCCGCACTAGGAATTTCTCCTGTATAGTTAGTGCGTTTAGAAACATATTACACATACACCCAAACCCGGAACAATTTTAGCTGTCCCGTGCGGGAATCGAACCCGCGCCACGCAGCGAAGCAGCCCATTGCTCAGCTACTACGTCAATTGTACCGTATTGAATGTATATTATTCTATTTGCCTAGTTTATAACATTACAATGTATATGTCTATCATAACTATGTAAATCAGATAAACTATTCGATTTGTTAACTGACATTGTATATGGAAGTATTTGTTTAATAATGTGTATGTATAAAAAAACTACCAGTATCAATAAAAGAATAGCAAAAATGCAAAAAAATAAAATAGCTGCAATAACGAACAGAGCTAAGTATCCTCCTACGCTTGTTTCCAGAAACCCCCAAAGTTTTTTCAAAATATTATGCGAGAAACTAATTTATTTGACTTTAATCTGATATGTCAAATATTTGAGTGTCCGGCTACTTAGATTGTTACGTGAAAAGATAAAATTAAAAATGAGCATGTAAGAGAAACTGAAAGTGGCGCCACAGAGAAGTTATGAGCGAAATGTTTGTTTGTCTGTATCGTAGTCATAGTCCTAGTCATTTATTCATGAATAATAATGTTTATTTAAAATAACATATATCTATCTATCTATATATATAAAACAAAGTCGGGTTTGCTCTAACACTTACCTATAACTTGAGGACGACTGGACCGATGACTACCCGTAACAACTGTCAAAAATCTACAAATGACAACCGGGACCAACAGATTGCTGACAAAGACGTAAGGAAGAAGGGTAGGGGGATGCCCCTACCCTTACCCGTAATGATGATGATGTACGGCTACTTAGCTCCGTCGTTAGTCTTGTATAAATCAATGAAAACATCAAATGAGTATTAATGACGTCGCAACATATCCTATAACTTCTACCAAGACAAGCCATTATGCTTTTAGCATAGCTTCATATATTGACCACTCGAATGCTTATAATACATCGGAGGAGCGTGGTTGTGTTCCGTATTGACCCAGGTAATAAACCCTTGCTTATCCAACTTGATTTTCGCCGGGCACTTCAACTTGACATACTTGGAACAGTATGCGTTGGTCTTCGTCATTCCTTTGAACGAAAATGTGTAGTCCTTATACATAATCACATTCTTACCAGTTGAAAGTGTGATTATCTCGTAAGCTGTAATAGGAAAACGTAATCGTTAATCATGGTGAAAAGTAAAACATTATCATTAAGCTTCCGTTGTATTTAAATATATTAATTTCGTAAATCACAGTCTCAACTTAAACTAATTCACGTTCATTAAAGTTGATGAAGTAGTTTCAGAGGTACCTTCATTATGTAGAAAAACGCAATTAAATAATATAGAAACGACCCAATATTCAATACTTTATTGAAATCCATAAAAATATCATTTTAAGTAAGGCAGTGATTTACCCACGGTGAAACAAAAAAAGAAAAACGTTTATTTCTGGACACGTACAGGTAATAGACAATACTGCCGTCTTAATAAGAAGAGCCGTAGATAACACTTTTATGACATTAAGTATATAATTGGAATTTTATGCTTAACTCAATATCGATAAAAATTTAGTTACGGCTTTTCTTCCTATGGTAAAATAGTTCACAAGAATGAAAAACTTGTTACGATGAGTTACGATGAGGTCACATTTTATAAGTTATGATAAATTACTGATCATTTCCACAGTGAAAATAACAATAACCGGTAACTGAACTAAAGAGCACTCAACAATTGCGCTTGCGACTACTAGACTCCCAAGGTAACCTAAGATATTGCCCCATATCATTCTGATAGAACACAGGTTGGGGATGATTATGCTCATTGAGAGCTGCTAGAATATTGCCCTCCGAATCGAATTTAATACGCGCAGGACATCTGCCTTGAGCATATCTGGAACAATATGCCATGGTCCTCTTGCAACTCCTGAAGGAATATGTGTTATTCTGGTACATAACCACTTGCCTGCCCGTAGAGAGGGTAACAATCTGATATTCTGAAAGTATTAACAAGCTTTCAAGTCAGTATCAGTCAGTAGTTTAAGGAGTTATCTCAATTTATTTAGGGTCAACGCAGCATGTCATCTTATAAGACTGAGAATGAATCCAAAAAGAAATAACAATGAATCAAAATTAAAAACGCGATTGACAGTGACACTAAAATATATTATACCTATGGTATAAAAAAAATAGAATTACAACTGATTTCAGAATACACGATAGATATCAATAGAATCTAATTTAATAAAAGTACAGTAATTAATTAATTTTCATATAAATCCCGCTAGAATTTTTATAGAAAGTAGAGGGTGGATGGTTATGTTCTGTAACGGCAGCCACAAGAGCACCACTTCGATCAAACCGGAGTTTCGCCGGACATTTCTTCAGAATGTACTTGGAACAATATGCGAGATTCTTCTTAGTGCCTCGAAATGAGAACGTATGATCATTGTACATGATCACTTGTTTTCCTGTAGAAATTGTGATCAGCTCGTATTCTGTAAGTAAAAAAAATACATTATCTGTTGACTGACTTGAAATTGTATGGAACTAATTAATTGATTTCAAAAATCTGTGTTATTGTTAACTTTGATGTTAATGCCCAACTGAAAATAAATAGATTTATATTTCTTAAAAAGGCATATTTATAAATTTGAAGTGGGAATGTCTGGGACTATTGACACTACTGAATCAATCATCCCCGATCGCATTTAATGAGAATTTAAATGTGATCGACGCAGCATGAAGCGGCTAGTCTATTAATAACATCGCATAAACGGACATGTCTTTTTGTGGGCGTATAAAACATAACATATTTATGCAATTTCATGAGTAATTACAGTAGTAAATACAGATATAAACTATCTTAACTAAACTAAAACAAAAACTAAGATTATATAAAGTATGTTTATATAATCTTCTAATCGATAATATTAACATACGTCATAATATATTTCTCGCTAAATATAATAACTATTTTACTGTCGTACTATTTACACACAATTTATGATATACATAAATTAATATTTAATAGGTACTGGTTATGTCTACACATACTTTTTGGAATAATGCTATAGTTTTTTTTAATAGCTCCTAAGTACTTCCGCTGAACTAACATAATAAAACAAAATATAAAAATAATATTTTTCAGCAAAAAAACTTTTGACGTCAATTAAAGGCTATTTTAAACCAGTGAAAATCTTACTTTTAGTACATATTAACGTAATTAACATGTACACGTAAGTACACACTTGGCAAGAAACTTTTTTTATAGACCGTACAAATATTTGTTTCGTAATCAACCTTTGACCGGCAGAACAATTAAAAACTTCTTGTTCAACCTGCGCAAGTCATGACGTCACTATTTTTTTAATGTACTTTTGTATTAATTCATTTAGGTACAATTATCATTATATCATTGACGGTTGAAATATATATAATAATAAAAAAATAATTATAAATAGGTATATATACACATCTATTTACAAGTAGTGAATACATCACGCTTGATTTCCCAGAATGTTCTGCTTAACACTGCCCGACCCGGCAATCAAACCGATGATATTCAGCAGTCGCACTTGCAACTACTAGGCCAACGAAGCATTTTTTCTAAGATTTTTTAAATAATTGAATATACATTCCGTTAAGCATTTGCTTATACACCGGCGGAGGATGATTATGATCGGGTGTTATTTCCATGACGTCACCATTATTGTCGATCATAAGTTTCGCTTCGCACTTGCCCCTATATCTTCGTGAACACCTTAGGCTGCGTCCGTTCAGTTTCACGAAAGAGAACGTGTATTCCTTGTACATCACCAATGTTTTTCCTTGATCAGTTGTGAAATAAAAAGGCTTATCTATAAGAAGAAATAAATAAATAATATTAAAATCCATCCCATTTCAATATCTCCAGCAATTTGGATTGATAAGAAGTCATGAAGGTATCGTTGTATAATAGAAATTAATATAAAACAGAGAGTTATTAATATTGTTCAAAAATTCTACGGTTTCAATGTGGAAAAAGAAGTAACTGAAAACTTTAAACAGTTTTGCCTAGTGACCAATGTTATTAATGTCATATGGCGTGTTTTGAAGACATTTTAGAAGAGATATAGAAAATAAAATCATAATTTTAATCGTATTAATAATATTTATAACTTAATACGCATAATTGAAAAGTATATCACGAACAAAAAATAAAAATCAAGGATGCTTTTAAGCTAATAAAATATACCTAGGTTTTCAAAAAATGAGAAGAAAAATTAACTCTTAACACATAATCTTAAATTAACATTTTCGCGATACATAATTAATTCAAAATTGAAAAATTACTTACATGTCTTGGAACATTACTCGAATTGTAGTATAATTTATTATTGACATACACTGACTTGTAATTTTACTTTTAATTTTACAACAAACAAACTAACAAAGTGTCCTATTCTACGTCGGTAATGGGTAAGACCATTATATACAAATAATGATATAATAATAAAAATATGAGCAGGAACTTATAGAATTACATCTATATATTACGGTGGGGTTGTATGGCCAATACATGCCACTATAATCTGTTCTAATTGATTCTACGAAAAATATAAACTAAATAATAACCTATTTTGTTCTAATTTTCCCACATTTCCCACATAGATCAATAAAATGCCATTCAATGATGGATGTTTAGAGCATAAACTTGATATAACTGCGCCTATACCATTTTGTTAATTTCTGTGGCAGAATTAGAACACAATAGGTTACGACTTTGTTTACATTTTTTCTAATATCATTTGGTACAGACTATAGTTATATTAATTGTATCGAGAATTGGCTCTCATAAAAACATACTTCCCAGTATCAGTAATCCAATATCTAGGTGGTTCGTGATTGTGGACAGAAGAAATAGCTATCACTTGACTATCTTTATCGATACTCACTTTGGCGGTACAACCCTTGTTTCTTTGATTACAGAACCAACGAAAACTGTTGGACGGATAAAATGCATAGTTTTTATATAAAAGCAATCTCTTGTTCATTCCTGTGTCCACCAGTTTGTAGTCTGCAATAAAATTTAATATATTTTTAGTATTTTTTTTTCGTTACCTTAAGTAGGTACTAAATAAGTGGTGATCAATAAGGGTGGTACCCAACCCAATAAGCAAAAAACCAATGACCAAACATGAAGTTTAAATTTTATTATTACGGTTGTTAAAAGTGGTATTTCTTAATACACGACGTGAATGAAATACACTTCTCATCAAAAAAATCGAAACACTTTCGTTTTTATTGTTTTTGTCCTAATTTTTTACAAAAGAGAATTAATTCCATGAAAAAAAAAACATTATTGTGTAGCTGGCAGTTTGGTCATTACAGTAAGAAGAAAAAAATCAAAATTCGAAATTAGAATTTCATTTGTTTATCCTATAAATGAAATTAATCACTGTTTTGAGACAAATGTGTATTTAGGGTTGGAGTACGTTTCTCGTTTAAAAACTAAAAATTAGCGCTTGTCCTTAAACTTTTTGTTTCTTATTTCATTTACTGTGACTTTGGGACGTCTGAAAAAACTTTTTTTTCTAAAACATATGGATACTTCGCCCGCAGAAGCCGCCCAAGTGGTGGCATTGCTGGATTCTGGACTTAGTCAGCGTGTTGTGGCTGCAAGATTGCATCTAAGCTTATCATCTGTTCATAGAGTCTACAAACGCTATCGGGAGACTGGTTCGTTCACGCGCCGTTCAGGATCTGGCAGGAATCGGGTCACTTCTGAGCGAGATGATCGATTTATTGTAACAACTTCTTTACGAAATCGACGCCTTAACGCTTTTCAACTGCAGCAGCAGCTTCGCGTTGTACGAAGAGTAGCTGTAAGTGACTCTACAATAAGAAGAAGGTTGAAGGAACGCGGATTGGCACCGCATAAGCCAGCGAATGGGCCGAAATTAACTGCAGACCATCGAAGAGCGCGCCTTAACTTTGCACGCGAGCACCTAACTTGGTCATACCTTCAGTGGAGCAAAGTACTGTTTTCTGATGAGTGTAAAATTATGCTGTATGGTAACGACGGAAGGAACAAGGTCTACAGAAGAGATGGAGAACGCTTTGCACAATGCTGCATTGAAGAAAAGGTCAGCTATGGTGGCGGTTCGTGGACGGTTTGGGGAGGAATCAGCGCCGACGGTAAGACAGAACTTGCCTTTGTGTCTGGGCCACGGCTGCCTGCACTAAACTCTCATCGGTACATCGAACAGTGTCTTGAACCTCATGTGATGCCCTATGCACATTTTATTGGCAACGACTTCATATTCATGCACGGCAATGCTAGAGCTCACACCGCGGGCGTCGTACGAGATTATCTTACCGAAGTCGGTATCTCCATTATGGTATGGCCAGCAAGAAGCCCGGACATGAATCCCATTGAACATCTATGGGATGAATTAAAGAGACGAATTCGAGCAAGAGATCCAGCCCCAGAAACACTTAGCCAGCTGCAAAATGCAATCCAAGAGGAATGGGATAATATACCACAACATGTGATCGTGACTCTCATCCGATCGATGAAGAACCGTATGGAAGCAGTAATAAGAGCTCGCGGAGGGAATACAAGTTATTAAATAAACGTTTCTTAATTTTTTTTTTCATTTACGCGTGTTGTTTTACCCATTTCCTTCATATTCCATACAGGGTAAAAATTACTCATTATACAAAATACGAAATCTATGAAGACTTAATTTGAATTTAGAACAATAACATTAGGATTTAAAAACCTCATACTACTCACTATTAAATGACATTTTACATTTATTCCTAAATATACACATTTTTCTGATAATCCTTATCAAATCATAAACTGCGAGGTGTTTCGATTTTTTTGATGAGAAGTGTAGTTATTATAATAACATACAGTCTATGTTTAAACTACTATCTTCTTTGATTTGTCAAGACACGCCCTAGCTGTACATTGTTGTAACAACGAATTCTGATATTCGTTGGGACGAAACGAAGTACACAAAACGTTTCAAATGATGCGATTAGACATTATTACTATGACCAATGAGTTTTCTTTCTTTTTTTTTCAAACTATAAGGAAAGTTACCAGATATAGCGTCTACTAGACATTATACACGGTGTTTAAATAACACCGTGTGTGTACTGTGTGTGTCACTGTTTCCCAAAAAAAAGTACTCAGTTTTTAATGAATATTTCTACATGATAAATTACCAAAAATAAATTAGAAAATAATATGTATTAATAAATAGGCATTATTAATTTTATCGTAAGATTGTCTCGGTACCGAATAAACACGACATTTAAGGAGTTGTCCGGGTTTGCTAATTATAATTATTAATTTTATTTTTATTTTTATGAATAAATACTCAAGAAAAGATTGAGTATACACCTTTCGGGAAAACAGTGAATTAAATAACACTGTGTAAGTGAATTCAATAACACTGTGTATAGAGCTTAGGTTTTTTTTGTGATACATCAAAAGAGGTCCCTAGTTGTCGTTACTCATCGAGCACTGGGTCGCATATGAATGTACTTGCCAGAACTAGTGACCCAGTACTGCGGAGGTTCATGAAAATGCACCACTTCAGTCGGTATGATGCGCCGATGGACATCCAAATTGATTTTAGCTTTACATCCTTTACTTCTTTGCGAGCAGTACCATCGAAATGGATTATTCATTTTATAAAACGTATAACTTTGATACATGAGCAAATTATTTTTTAGTCCCGACGGTATGAATTTGTAATCTGAAAAAAAAAAGATTGATTTAGATGTAGTATCCCCCTAGGTGATGTCAGATTTTTTTTATTTCACAGATAATTCATAAAAAGTAGGCGAAGGCAGCATTTATTTTAGAACTTTGCAAAACGACACGCAGGTACTATTTAAAGTTTGATATAACCAACTTTATCGAGCTTGTAGTACCTAGGAGCCGGATGATCGTGATCCGTCTCATCTAATGCCAGGATGGTGCTCTTACTCAACCTTAGGTAATGTAAAGCTTACCCAAGTAACTCCTAAAGCATCTTAAATACCGTCTCGATCTATTCTTGAACGAAAACGTATAGTTTGGTACATAGCCACCGTCTTGTTACCAGACAATTTAATTATTTGTAGTTCTAGAAAACAAAAGATTTTTTTGGATAAGAATAATAGACCACATAGGATCTCTGTCTACACTATACTAATATGGATTATTTAACCTTTTGACCGCCACGTCATAGAAAGTTTGCCGTGTCCTATACTACAGACCAATAAATTGGCAAACTCGGTAAAAAAAGGAAAAATTGGTAAAATTAGAGCGCAATATCGCTCTTCACTAATAGACTTTGGCGTCTAAACGGTTAAATAAGCATAAAACTATATAAATTGTACAAAAAAATACTTAATCGATGTACGTGAAGATTTCGAAATAAATTCTGACAACAACATTGAAGGATATTTTTTTATTTAGGAAATAAAAGCAAATAAGAATAAAACGAATATAATTACCAAGACTTCATTTATTTAAAGTAAGCATGGTCAGAAATTGCGCTGCATATCTTTCAAAATAGCTGAATTTTCTTCTGTTATGAAAAAGGAGACACTCATCTCTGCACTTCGAGCGTTCAACAAAGCCAAGGACAAGGAAAATAAATTAAATACTAGTCTCATTGGTATTCCAGGAACTAGTCAGCCGGTTTATGTCACAGAACAGCTCCCGGGTAACACCAAAAAGCTGTTCTACCAAACAAGAGAGTTTGCGAAAAACCATAAGTTCAAATTCTGCTGGGTCTCAAACGGGAACATATTTTTGCGCAAAAAAGAAGGAGACAAACAACTTCTAATCAACTCTGAAAAATGTCTTGAGGATTTAGATCACACTGGCTTGTGACTCATAATCTGTATCTTTATATTAGCTTACATATATTTACTACTGTTGTTTCCTGATAACATATTTACTATTAAATCTAATACGCTATACAATATGCTTAACACTCACATAACCACACAAATAAAAACTCATCATGACATATGCACTCCATCCAAAACTACACTCAAAACCCACTCCCACAAAAACACATGGTACAAAATCTACTTTTACCCTAAAAAGCAAATAATAAAAGACATATTACATACTAAACAAACCCTACAAATACTACAAGTCGTACACTTGAGTCACTCCACGTTATTCCTAGGCTCTTCTAATGGCTAGCTTAAATACTATATGCAGTGAGTTGGACTCGCCAACAGTAGGTATCTCGTTTAATTGTGCCCCAGAGAAATGCACTGACTACGTCTACACAACTAATTCTAGCATAAAAATATTACACCTAAACATCCGTAGCTTAAATAAAAACTTTGATCAGCTCCAGGTACTAATGCACTCAATAAAACTTGATTTAGACGTTGTAATTCTAACTTAATGTTGGCTCAGTAAAGTTAGTAACATGCCTGTTTTAACTGGATATGATTCCTTTTGTACTGAAATAAATAGTAACCAAAATTATTGAATTGTTATCTTCACAAAACAAGCTCTCCGAACCTCTGCGTGGGAACCTCAGTTTGCGGGTGGAAACTGTTTGGTATGTCATATTGTCAAACAAAATATTGCTATTGTGGCAGTGTACAGATCCCCGTCATACAATTCTAAAGAAAACACCGAAAGTTTTTTAGATAGTTTAAATAGTGTCTATGTAACCCTCTCGGCCTACAAAAATATAGCCCTCTTAGGTGATCTTAACATAGATCTTAAGCCTTGTAGTACAGATGACCGTAGTTTCAACTATCTCATTCTCAACGCCTCCCATGGTCTTCTCCCAACGCACAGGCTCAACACACGACTAGAAAACTGTCTAGATCATGCACTTGTTAAAACTACCCTTCCTGTTACTACCCTTATACTGGACTCACACATAACGGATCACAAACCAGTGCTACTTAATATTTCTAACACAAATCCAGATAACAAACCGCCCCACATAGCTACCCGCATAGACTACAATGCAGTTAAGTTGGATATAGAAAATTCAGATTTTACCCCATTATACAAAATTATTGACCCCAATATATGCATGAATATGTTTATAAATATTATCTCCTCAGTAATTGACAAAAACACTAAACAAATAAAAATCCCAAGGAAAAAACGAATTATCAAACCATGGATAACCAACGGCCTATTAAAGTGTATACAAAATCGTGACCGGTTGCATAATAAGTCAAGAAAAGACCCCAATAATCTCATCATGAAAATGACCTATACTCGGTACCGGATTTTTTGTAACGGCCTGCTCCGGCTTTCGTACAGGGATCTCTACTGAAGATGCAGTTCTTGAGCTGACACAATTGGTTGCTAGGAATCTTGACAGTGGTACTAAAAGTCTAGGGATCTTCCTCGACCTATCTAAGGCATTTGACACAGTCTCTGTTCCCAAACTTATCTCAAAATTGGAACTCCTAGGGGTACGAGGAAATACCCTCGAAATATTCAAATACTACCTTAATAACCGAACCCAACTAGTAAAACTTGGAGAGTATATAAGTGACGAAGCATCAACCACTTACGGTGTGCCGCAGGGAAGCATTTTAGGCCCCACCCTCTTTCTAGTATACGTCAATGATTTGTGCAAAATGACCATCCCCAACTCCAAGATCATTGCGTATGCAGACGACACCGCGGTCATAGTGAGCGGACCTACTTGGGGTAGCGTTAAGCGCTATGCAGAAGTTGCTATGTCAATTATAATGAAATGGCTTAACCTAAACTTGTTAACCCTAAACTGCGACAAAACACTGTTCATTCCCTTTGCTATATATACGACGTAACAACTTGCCCGACAAAACCTTCTCCATAACAGCGCACACCTGCTCCGTACAATCTAAACAATGCCTATGTCCGACGCTTGTAAGAACCGACAGTGTGAAATATCTGGGTGTCCAAATAGACCGAGGGTTACGATGGGACAAACAGGTCGACGTCACCACCACTAGATGTTTGAGACTTTTGCATATCTTCAAATCGCTTAGGGACTCGGCTACACCTAAGACCTTGAAGATGGTGTACTATGCATTATGCCAATCCATCATTGGGTATTGCATTACAGTATGGGGTGGTGCAACCAAAACCAGTCTCCTGAAGACTGAAAGAGCGCAGAGAGCCGTACTGAAGGTGATGTCGCGCAAACCCTACCGCTATCCCACTACACAATTATACGTTGATTCTAAGGTACTCTCAGTGCGCCAACTTTTTATACTACAGTCTACGGTTAGAAAACATGCTAGCGTTCCTCCACATGACCCTAAAAAAAGGAAGAAATTACCTTTGAGCACCCCTCATAAAACCGCTTTCGCTAAACATCAATTCTACACATTAAGTACATACATATATAAACAAGTCCACAAAAATCTCAACATTGTTAATCTAAATAAATATGAAATTAAATCAAAATTAACGGAATGGCTACTGAAGCAGGACTACTTACAAACTGAAGCCTTCGTCAAGTACGTCTCCTAAGTACCAACATATTATTATCCCAAATTATGCACAACCTACACATACACACACACACACACTCATACACACACACTCACACACACGCACACATTATTGTCACACAGTCCGAGTGTTAAAACATTTGCTTTCACCAATATTAGCCTCATTTTCATAGTCACTCAGGTAGATCGACACAGTCTACTAATAAACTATTAATGCATCATTCTTTAAGCAGAATCACTGTCTCTCAAGATACAGGTGTCCTAGTTTGAGAGGCAGGGCTTCCCGTTTTGTATACAGATCCAGGTCTTGGTTTATATAGCATTGTGTTACTACCAAAGCCTATTTAACTCTGTTCATATAAAAAAACATGTACAATCTGTATTTTTGTGAAATAAAGTTATTATTGTTATTATTATTGTTAAAATTTGAAATCCGCCGAAACATAACTCACCACTTAATAAATAACTTGGGAATGATATGCATAGTGGCATAAGTATATAGCATAGTGGTGTATCTTCGGAGACCACAACTTCTGCATGTGCCTCGGGCGAGAACAACATACAGACAAAACTCGTACGTTATGAGAGCATGTCGTACCTTCAATGTGGTGTGTCGGGATGTTGACCTGGACTTGTTCGAAACTAGTATCCAAAAATTAAAAAAGAAAATGTGCAACTATTTCTTTGACGCGACTGTATCGTAGAGTAATTGTACCGGGAATGCGCTTGGTTATTCCATGGATTGGCTTTTCTTTTTTGTGTTAGATCGTCATTCTGTCTACACGGATCTTGTAATATTTTCAACGTTTATAAGTGGAAACTTGTAATTGGCCTTTTTTTACATAATGTCTTGCTTACTCATATGTACTAGCTGTAAGTTTTCCTACTAGTAATAAAATAAAATAAAATAAACAATCAAAATATTATCTCAGAAATTACCTAACAATACTTTCAATATCCATAATCCAACATCCAATTAGGAAACATTTGGACTTATTACGATAAAGGTTCATGTTTGTCTGTTGAATCTGCTGGTAACTTTTGTATATTTTCGATACCAATCTATTTTTAAGAAGGGTAAAAACAAAAATTTAAAAACTTTTCCAAAAATACAACCTACTTCCAAAAACACTGTGAAGAGAAAAAATATTTACTTTCATCTGATACGCTTATAGGCTAATACATCGCTTTAGAAGTTGGTTTTTTAAGTTACACACAAAACTTTTGTAGTTTTCCTCATAAATTATCAAATCATCTAAGTATGTGCAGAAACAGTTATTATAATATATTTACAAAACTACTGAACCAATGATGATAAAAATTATATTATCTCTGAAGAAACAAAAAAGAGTCATCAAAATCAATTCATAATTAGTGGACTCATTGCGCAACAAACGTAAAATCGAATTGAGGGCCTATTTCTCATTAAGTCGGTTAAAAATAGTTCAGCACCTTTGTCTATATTTGTAATTAAGCCGTTTTTTCTTATTGATTTGCCTATTACCTACTGTGTATTTTTTTGGAAATATATTGAATGCTTTATGTTACTGAAAAGTGCAAATTTCGATCACGTTTCTATATAATATAAGGAGGATCCTTTTTTTTCTAGGTGTTTCGCGTCTATCCAAACGTTTCTTCATCCCCCTGTTTAGAACTCTTATTAGGTTGTCGTGTCTTAACGAAAATATACTCCCCACTCTTCGTCACATGATATTCTGGAGGATCATGACAATGCACGTTAACTGCTTCAACTATTGTTTTTTCATCGACATCCATTTTGACTTTCGCTCGGCATCCAATTTTCTTTCTAGAACAGTACCAATGCCGTTTACTGCGAGACTGTGCAAAAGTGTAACCTCCAAGCATCAGGATACTGTTAATTTGACGACCTGGTATGAGGACATAATCTGGAAGATAAATATGTGACTTTTATTAGAATTGTTTTCAATTTAGGAAGCTTCTACTTCAAGTTTTTTTTACTATTACCGCTGACATGAAAGTACGAATGTTCAAATATAAGTGTTTTTTGGAATAAAAATATAACTAACATAAAGAATGTTGGACAATATCTTCTTTTGTCTCAACATGCTGGGGCTTGATGGTTATGTTTATGTAGGTAGTCAACACAATTATTTCTTGTTGTTTTATTTGAAAAAAAAACAAAAGTAGCAAGTAAACTAAAAACCAATGATAAAAACACATTAATCAAACATCATTCAATTGAATTCTTAATTTAATAAAATTAACTAAATGTAAGCATTTGTATACTCCTAATTAATACTCAATCATTTAAAAAAATAATATGTAATTTCAAAATGAAAATTTGATGGGACCGCAATTTTTCAAAAACGCCAAATTACTGTGCTTATATTTGATGCCAACGTTTCATACATCTAATATTTCTTTGGACCCTTATTTTGCGCTGTTTGTCGAGTTCTAAGGAAAATATACTCCCCACTTTCCGACACATAATATTGTGGGGGATCATGATTATGTTCGTTTGCCGCGTATTCTATTGTAACTTCATCGGCGGCCATTTTGATTTTGGCTTTACAGCCATTCTTTTTTCTGGAACAGTACCAACGCCTGTTGTGCACTTTCGCGAATGTGTACCCTCCAAGCATAATCAGCTTATTTTTAAGTCCAGATGGAATAAGGATGTAATCTGAAAAAAAATACATCACATAACATCAAAGAAGACAGTTGAAAAGGAATTTATTTTAAAATAATTTCTTGGGTGGACACAATATAAATAAGGTAGTATTTATGTTCTTTTGGTTAATAAGCCATGCTAGGAGGATGATAATGTTCATCTAGCCATACAAAGCACATGCGTATGGGAATAATATTTGGGTAAAACAAAATCAGATTTCAAGACAAACATTATTTAATTCAACTTCATAAAAAACAACACTTTTTTTGTACATTAACTACTTATTATACGTATACATATTATGTATAATTCGAGGAACTAACATTACCCTTATAAAAAATATTTTCTTTACTTGGTAAAAATTACACATTATTTGGTAAAAAATATGTGACTTTGTATTGCTAATACAATATTTATAAAAAAAGGTATTTAAATAATACACTGAATATTATCGGCCTATCTGTCCCTCTGTCATACATCAACGCCTAAAAGTTCCACGCGACCTTTCCACCGTCATAAATAGGCGGCCATGAAATGGCGTCCAAAATGCTTACCATTACGTTTACCAGTAAATTCAAAAAACACACATTAGTATTTGCAATATTAGCTACTTGTTTGGCGTCGGATCCGCATACTAAGTGCTTGAAAAGGGGGGCACCTTACCCTCCGAGTCATAATGACGTAGTTAAAGGTTAACCTTACACCTGCTCAAGTGCTCAAATAAGATGCAAAACGGCACAGAACTTTGCACAACAAACCCTTCGTTGTACAGTACTGCACTCAAAACCAACCCCTCATGTTCTTCATCAAATTAAGCAACATTTCAACACAATTACATCATTGATAGATTGGTGATACTTTTTGTTCGTGTATTCTTTCTAATCAACACATACTCGCCAGAAGGGCCTACGTAATATTCTGGAGGTTCATGATTATGTATCCTAAGTGATTCAATTATTGTCACAAGATCTGTATCCATTTTGATCTTAGCTTTGCAACCAGCTTTTTTCCTTGAGCAGTACCAATGACGTTTGCTATGCATTTGAGCGTATGTAAACCCATCAAGCATCAACAGATGGTTCTTTAGTCCAGATGGAATGAGGATATAATCTGAAAAGTAAAGCGGTGTAACATAGATTTTTAAGGGCAGATTTTTTATTCGACAATAATGGGTTACAATAATACAAGCAAATATAGTAATATTTTATTTAGATAATTAATTTGATGTATTAATTAGCCGCCAACATTGCCGAAATAGCCAAGTGACTTCAGACAGCGACCTTATTTTTTTAGATGGCATCGTCGTCTACCAGCCCTGTTTCAATTTATTTGGAATTGGTGCAAAATGTTGTTTCCTGTTATTCGTTCTTTTTACAAGTCCTTTTAGCATTCACTGCCTTCGCATACATATTCTACTTTAGGCAATCAATCTGTCTTTGAAATGTTACCATTTTATTTAAAACTTACGATATCTCAATTGGGTCTCCAAATTAAATCCGAATGAATTAGCCTATATTTATAACATTAATGTTACAGGAACATATCAAAATTAAAGTCATTTCAAAATCTTTTTAACGGCAAATAAACGTCAAGTTAAGGCGCCAAATGCTTGTGTCAATTCATAAAAAAAAAACAATATCTTCGCAGTCACTAACCAGATATTTTTATATAATAACCGGTTTTAAATTTCCTGTATACAGGTGGGTCGTGGTCGTGATCGTTGTTATAAAACACCACTTCTGTCTCATCTCGGTTCAAGAAGATCCTCGCTTTGCATCCCTTGCTTTTCTTAGAGCAGTACCAATGTCTAGGTGTAGTTTGTGCGAAAGTAAAATTATTTGCCATCAACAGCCTTTTGTTTTCTGATAGATTTATGAACTTCACTTTACCTGCGGATAGAATAGTATATTATTATATCATTAGACAAATGGAATAGGTACAGTGTCATCCCGTTTTTGATAGGTGCATTGACCTAATAATAAGTGATAATTAAACTTGTATTATTCTTCCCACTGATAAATATTTTTTGTTACAAAATTGTTTTTATCAGTTAAACTATTGACTAATGTCAGCCTATTAAAGTACCTAAACATAAAATGTAGAAATTAAAGTTTTCAAACAAGTCAAGAAGAAATTATTTATTTTTATGTAGGTATATCTGAAATTTACAAAATTCAAGAGTTTATACTCTATCAGAGGGGAGGAACAGGCCGGTTTACCTTGGGTAAAAAGATTTAAGTGACTATAATTTAACAGTTAACAACGGAAAGCAAATCATTTTTTAGACGGCTGTGTAAGAAGGTATGAAATAACCAGTTAAAAATATATTTTAATGGTAAACAAAATGTATTTCAGGCAATCAAAACCACACAATACGAATAGTGACATGATACTAATTAGCGTTTCCATTACTAAAAGCGAAATTCTACCTTATTATCTATTTACTACGTCTTGCTATGCTGGCACTACACTTGGCGTATTTATCCAAATATTTGCGTTATTTTATAAACACAAAGTGGACCCTATTAGTAGTTGCATAATGTTCACTTTATTATACGGAAAAGGCACAAATATTTGGACAAATACGCCAAGTGTAGTGCCAGCATCAAAGAGCAAGGTAGGTAGTGATACAGGGTTGCGGGAACACTCAAAAGAGTATTCGCGACTCTGATACATGAAAAAGAATTTGTCACCTATAGCTTCATCCACGGCGAGGTCATTTGATGATTTCGCGTCCATAGATACTTCCTTTGCCTACATGTTTAAGACACAACACACCGAGTAACATATAAATGGCAATTTAATACGATACCTATGTATGATGAATGTATTGAATACATAATACTGTTGGGTATCTCGTTGTATAGCGTTTGTGGCACCTGCATCTCGTGAACCATGATTTCTAAAGTCATATGTAATTTCAAAATTATTAGACTGACTGACTAAAGGTGAAGCGCAACATCGTGAGTAAACCTAGACTTAACTTTAACCGCTAATCCGCCTTGAGCAAGCGTGGCAATCAATGCTCATGCCTTCTCTGCATAGGCCGATGATTATGATCTTTTTATATATTAACGATACCATAAATATTACGCTATTTCTTTAACAATATTCAGGATCTCCTGAATTTATATTTTGAAATAACACCCAGACTCCGTTTGTTTATAAATTGGCGGTTCATGATCATGACTGTTGTACATCGACATAATCTGAGATAGATCCGGACTGAGCACGACTCGCGCTTGGCATCCTTTATTTTTTTTAGAACAGTAGTAATACCGCGGTTTATACTGAGAAAATGTGTAATTGTCCACCATCAACAACGTTTTATTGTTCAATAAAGTAATGAATCTGGCGTGACCTGTAATTAAAAATATATGTTACACCAATACTTAATAAATCTCAAATTTAATTAGTATTAGTGATCCCATAATGGCATACCAATTAATATTAGGCTGCATCAAAGTGTTTCCATCTACAAGACACGTTAAAGCAAAAATTTTAATATAAAAACTAGCCACGCGCGCCTAATGAAACTTTGTGAATGGAAGTTTGTAGTCAGAATCAGAAAAAAAGCGTATCAAAAAGGTCTTAATTCTTAATAAAGTTATATTTATTTAAATAAATTAAAGTACATTTTATTAATACATAAATATTTAAAAGTCCGCCTTTCAGGGGCTGTACTACCACGTGTTTTTGCAATCATTATTCAAGTTTGCGAACGTGACACAGCTACTAACGTCGTATAGCTCCATCTCTTTTTCATAACGAAAATAATCTTGTTTTGGCACGTCATGGTAAGGCCCCAGAATGCTGACTAACAAAATAAGGCTTTCGTAATCGGGTTTATGGGGGACTTAAACTCATCATCTGCCTAGCCTTTTCCCAAGTATGTTGGGGTCGGCTTCCAGTCTAAACCGGATGCAGCTGAGTACCAGTGTTTTTACATGGAGCGACTGCCTATCTGACCTCCACAACCCAATTACCAGGTAACACGGTACCCCTTGGTAAGACTGGTTGTCAGACTTTCTGGCTTCTGACTACCAGTAACGACTGTCAAAGATGTACAAATGACAACCGGGACCAACAGCTTAACGTGCTTTCCGAGGCACGGAGGAGTCTCGCTATGACATAGATGGTCACCCATCCACGGACCGACCGCGCCAAGCGCAGCTTAACCTTTGATCGGTCGAACCGCGCGGCTGTTACTTAGCCACGAGCCCCTCTGGGGGACCTAAACTGTCACTTCTTATTCTGAGGGCAAAATAAATTAAATGGAACTAAAATATATTTTGAATCGGATTTCATTACACATTTATGTCGGACTTAGGACGTTGCAAACTACTGTCTACCATCTACCATCAAATCCTCAAATTCCAATCAAAGTTTAACTAACAGCAGTCAATCTTAGTTTCCCTTTTTGAGATTCAACTATCAAATCAAATTGTTAACTCTAACTCAATAAAATAAAGTTAGGTCATATATACAATTTATGGAATTAAGTAATTATTCTGAAATAAATTATTTAATAATAATAATAAACGTATTGAATGTAGTTTTTTACCACTATATACTTAAAAACCCATAGCAGATCAAGGGCCCCTCGATCAAATTTGCTACGGGCCCCGCGCTTGCTTAATCCAGCACTGATGGCTATACCAAAAGCTCTTGATTTAAACTTAATTCTACGGTATACCTACTCACAATAAAGATAACATTAAAATTAAAATAATCTTTTTTAATCGATGACATTATTAAAGATTAAATAAAATACGCAACTTTTTTATGTCTGGGGCCTTAATATAACGTGCCGAAGCAGGAATAGTTTTGTTGTGAAAGGAGACAGTGCTATACGAAGTTAATAACTGTGTCTCGCTCTCGCGCCTGAATAATGATTGAAAAACACATGGTAGTACGGCACCTGTATCTCTGTTTTATTTACGTGTATGCGACTTTATTTCGTTGTTGTCTTTTGAATTTTGACTTCTAAATAATAACTGACCGCGGAAGGCCAACGTACGTATCTTTATCATGTTTCGATCAATATATTTTGATATAATATCCGTTAATTTTCTTATACATTGGTGGATCATGGTTATGTTCATTGTCTATAAACAGCACTTGAGACGTATCAGGGGTCAAGTAAACTCTTGCTTTGCAGCCTTTCACTTTCTTCGAACAATACCAATGTTTAGGATTGGCTTGAGAGAAGGTGAACCTTCCAGCCATCAATAATCTCTTCTTCTCACTCAAATGAATAAACTTCACATCGCCTGTAAATAAAATAAAGAAAGTTTAACATAAAAGTTTTTATTTTTTTAAGTTGCGCTAGAACAACCTTAAATGTATTATGAATGTATGCAATCGCAGAAATACCGTTATGAAAAAGAGTCATTTATAGTACCTTTCCACTGTCATGTTGGGACAGTAATAACTGAAACCCCTCAATGGCTCTACCATATATTTTTTTATGGCATTTCGCAGGTCAACCTAGAAGGTTGTCGACTGCTTAATCGGGCTTGATGGCTGTACCATTACCATCCTAGGTAAATAGGTCAGATAGATATGAAGGCATTAGAAAATAATACGATACCTTTTAGACATTATAATTTGTTACAATAAACAAACTGGTACATAATAATTTAAATACTATTTTATATTAATTTACATGTGTAGTTAATTACAAGAACAATACTATGCTAAGTAAGGAAATTATCAAATACAAATGATGTTGGTCAATGATCACAGTCAATTATTATTATAGATCTGAATTCAGCGCTGTGCGTCCGCATAACAAAAGCTCACCTTTGCTATGAGTATTATTTGTTAATTAGAGGCTGGCCACTACGCACACTATGAGAAATTCGTTACTTAGCATAGTATTATTCTTGAACACGAGTGTTAATCTTTCATATACAATATATGTAAGCAAAAAAATATTTAAAGAATTCTTATGTACTCATCATTAACTTTCATATATTTTCCTGGTGGGTGGGTGTGTTCGTTAATCTTATCAGTTATCTTTCCAAATTTGTCCATTCTAATCTTTGCTTTACAACCCCTTTTAGTGGAGCACACCCATGAAACATCACTGCCTGTTACCTTGGTGTACGTATAATTGTCCATAAGTATAAGATCTCTGCCTCTTTGAGATTTTGTTACCACATAGGCATACCGATCGCCTGGTTCTGTGAAAATAAAACGTATTTATATTTATATATATCGGATCCATGGAGTTGCAGACGTAAACATTGAAACACTAGTGCCTTTTTTTGGTGCGGTGCGGAGACTAGGGGCATGCGTCGATAAGCAGGGACAGTTGTCCTAGAGACGCGGTCGTGACACCATACTAGCCTAGGAATCGCTCTGCGTTTCCGTATTACTCTAGTATTCTAGTATTAGTGCTTGTAGCAGTACTAACGATCATGGCTGATTGATTGTAAAAGGAGTTATTTCTCATATTCCCCGTATCCCAATTCTACGCCCACAACTAGGTGATTCTGACGTCTGATTAAGATCCTATACAGTAGGATCCGACATATATGGGTGAAATGCAGAATAGATGTACCGTAACGAAATCGTTATTAAACTGAGATTGTAACGAAACTGATAAATTGTTACGAAACTGATAAGGTAAGGGTGAGATCAAATAAGCATTAAAATAAATAAAATATTTATGGCATAAATCAACTTTATTAATTAACTTACATCTATATTTTTGTACTAATTGCAAAAACCTTGTCAAAATCCATCTTATCTACAAACAAACATGCCGCCAGCAAGAGAGACGACACCGCTCCAGCCAGGGAGAAGATGCTGCCAGCCAGGGAGAAGACGCCGCCAGCCAGAAAGATGACGCCGTGAGCCAGAAAGACGACGCCGCCAGCCAGGGAGAGGACGCCGCTAGCCAGAGAGACAACACTACGCCAGCTAGGGAGAGGACGCTGCCAGCCAGGGAGACGACACCGCGCCAGCCAGGGAAAAGATGCTGCCAGCCAGGGAGACGATGCTGCCAGCCAGGGAGAGAACGCCGCCAGCAAGAGAGACGACACCACTCCAGCCAGGGAGAGGACGCCATGACCGAATTATTGACAACATGACCGAATGTTTATCCAATAAAAAGACAGTTTCTTGTTTATATCTCTTTATTCTATACATTTTTACCCAAATTAAAAGTAACACAAAAGTTCTGGTTTATTATGAAAATTGTTCAGTCACATTATACGACAGACAAAATAACAAAAATAATGTCTTCGGGACAAATTGTTTATGTTTGCACATGTCTGTGAGTAAACAACACGTATCATCATTTGGCTGTATGTTTTCCGCTTTTTTCTTCAGTCTCAATATTTGTTTCTGTAGGCATCTGTTTTTCTTTATTTGAATTTGTAACTTATTAGTCAATTCTAAATATTTCTTTTTTAAATTGCCGTGTATTTTGTGTCTATTTCTTTTGCTTCTTTTTAATTTTTTTATCCTCTTCATTTATTTCCTCTTTTTTTGTATTTTTTTTTTGTTTTTCGTAAAATTTAGCAGAATATTCCCTCCACTTTCTTCTTCTCTTTTCTTTTTCGCTATCAGTTAGTTCTGACACCTTTCTTTTATTCTCTTTTACTTTTTCTAAATGAGCTATTCTTTTTTCATTATATTTTTCCGGATTATTTTCTTTTAATTTTTGTCTATACTTTTTTTGCCTCTCTGCATTAGTCATCGGTGCCATACCTGAAATTATTATATATTATATATATATATATATATATATATATATATATATATATATATATATTGCAATGCTTTAATAGTTTATTTAGTTTATGTTATGTTTAATAATCTCATTATATTTTATGAAATTATTTTCATAGAACATTAAAATATATTTTTTAGTTTATAGTATTAAATTAATTTATACATATTATTTACTATTTGGGATATTACTTGATTTCTAATTAAAAAAAAACAGTATTATGTCATAAACCCATATGAACGAGACCTTAGTGTAACGAAACTCAGTTTCGTTGCGTAACGAAACGTTACGAAACGTTACGAAACTGATAAAATAAACTGATAAATCCTAACCTCAAAAATATTTGCTACCAAAATCGCTATTGGTTTGATAATAACTTATATCTCAGCGGTAATTATATCTCTTACGCAAGAAAAATCAGCAAATAACTGACAAATTACACTTACCGGAAATAGGAAAATCGCGTTATTAACCCTGATATTGATATTTAACAAAATGCGTGTCATACACCAACCTCGAACTGCGAAGCAAAATACGGCCATCTACGTAATGTCAATATTTTGACATAACTTGAGAAAATGTTGCCATTTTATAAAAATACAATCGAATGGTAGAATTGTTATTGTGATTGTGCCCAAAATGTCGTTACTAACCCTGAGTTACGAAATTAACAAAAATGGAGACAAACATTTAATACGCTAATCTTATAACTAAATCGTTTCCTTTTAATTCCAGCCTATTTCAATCTGACAATTTAGATAATAAGTGGTCATTTTAACCAAAAAAAAAGTTAAATTAAACTAAGAAAAATTGATTTCCTAATATACAAAATTGACAAGGTGGTGGAGAGACATATAAAATTTGTATGATATAGTATAAAATTTTTAAAATGTAATAATTCGTGCCTCATTGCGTGCATCAAAAAAATAAATAATGGGCTTAATTGGGAAATAAATACACTACTCAGAATTATAGAAATAATTTTAATTAAGGAAAGAGAAAAGACGGTATCTTGTTTTAAACTTACGGGACAACTTAAATTGTATCTATGTATATCCGTTCTGCATTTCACCCATATATGTATATATAAAATGCTTTGTCCAAATGACTGACGGATCAACGCACAGCCTAAACCACTGTTCGTAGAGACCTGAAACTTGGAGGGTGTATTGGGTCTCGTGAGGTTCTTTGTATGACGTAGGCATCCGATAAGAAAGAATTATCCGAAATTCTACTCCTAAGGGGGTGAAAAAGGGTGACAAAGTTTGTATGAAACTCTCATTTTTTATTTGAATTCGTATAGCTCACGTGGGCGGAAAGCAAGTATACATACTTATATGTGATTTTTAAATCATTCAGGTTAAATGGCCTATGAACAGGATACCTATATTTAACACTGAACGTTACGCCGCAGATACAACCAAACTATTGTGCCATTGAGACTAAGTTCTGTATTAAAAACTCAGACTTAAGACTCGAACACTACTACGGGATTACGGAGTAAGTTAAGTGGTCCAGGTTCATGAATGGCAAAGGGAGGATAGGTTTTAGTCAGTAAGAGTCTAGCACCCAACCCAACGACAATTTCCCAATCCTAAAAAAAATCTTTATCTCCATGAAATTTCAACCAATCCAAATGCTTGAAATGTAATATGGATCTTAAATCACCCTTGTACATACATACATTATGCCCGTTCGCTCAATTTATTGTATGTCTGAAGAAATAATTTAGCAAACAAACTATACATTAACAATTGGAACTCTTTAATTAAAAAATCTGGACCTAGTTACTATAAAACATAAGTCAAAGAAAATCCAAAGACGGTTATAGTCGATATTTATTTAAAATAATAGTTTGGGTACAATTAAACACAATTTAGTACATCATAAATACGAGAAGAGTTTTTTACGAAAATACTAGAAAAAACTACACACTATATTTTTTTAATTAAACAAATGTTGGACTATAAAATTCAATAAGACATCGGATCACAAAAAAATACGTATCTGTTTATAAAACAGCTTAATACAACTGATACAGTAAATAAACAAATGAAACACTTCCATATTACAAAAAGAGGCTCTTAAGACCACTGTCAAACCTTCGTTCATATTTTCGTATTTCGAAATTTAGTTGGTAATTAAATAAAAAAAACACTTTAGAACCATCACGTTGTCAGTTCTATGTTCGTGTTATTTTTCTTTGATACAATTAATAATGTTCAAAATAAAAAAAATACTGATTGCAACTATATGTGTATGTGGATAGCTTCATATTTAAATTTTAATATAATCTCCATCTTTTATTTTACCATATCTGCTTGGCGGATGTGAATGTTCATTAAGAATATATGTGATCTCACCATCTTTGTTCAATCTCAGTTTCGCTTTGCATCGCTGTCCCTTTTTCGAACAAACCCATACGTTCTCGCGGTTCGTCTTCTTCGTAAACGTGTATTGATCAACTAATATGAGATTATTCCCTCTTTGAGATCTCACAGTCACATAAGGAATACTCCACCTTCTGGGGATATCTGTAGAAATATAACAAACTGTTTTAGTATTTTCATAAAATGGTAACCTTATTTAAAAACTTGATAGAATAGAATTTTATCTTGCAACTATGGGTAATATACAATAGATCTTAAGATACCATAGAAGTCGGCCACATTTTACCATTTGGCATGCAAACATTATCATTATTTAAAATAAAAATATGTACTGATATTACACATATTTAAAATAAAACATAAATTATAACACCACGTTTTAGTGGATCCAAGTTCAAACATCAGCAAATCTGTAGTCAACACTATGCAGCATCTTTACATCACGGTTAGTTACTTCTTAACCTGGCACTGTTATGGGAGTAACCCTGAGGACTGGAGACACTCCACAAAAAGTAAGTAGCCGTGATACCACTCACTGGGGGCATGGCTGAGGGATTATCACAGTTCAAAACTATTTGTGCTGGATATAGCTGTATTGTTGCATGCAGCTCAACCTGCCTATAATATAGGAAAAAGGATGTTTGGGATTGGTAGCTTAATCAATTGTAGTGCTTTATTGTAATTTCTAAGCGTACAAATGATTAAGTGTAAAATAATGGATGCATAAGCAATTTTAGATTCATAGGCATTATTTATTATTCTCTGATCAGTCGTCTTGAATATAATTCTATCTCATTTCTCTGCTGATGTTTTTCTTCTTGTTAAATAAACAAACGAACTAAAGGCCCAATCTTCTCTCAATTGACACCATGTGTTGCGTATAGCAAATAATAAATAATTGTCTCGCTGCTGCCTAAAAGCCTACTGTTATCCAGACAAGGCACAACCATTGATCACCATGCAAGTTCAAGACCTATTTGCGATAATATTTCTTTTCCTTCACTTTAGTCAGTGGCGCCTAAGATAGGCTAAGAAAGTACATTAACTAATAAAGTCACATTGGTACTTTCTAGGTTTTGATTACCCTTGCTCGAAAAAGCTGGTTTTAATACCTCCTGTAAACCAAGACTATAAAATACCATGCATAAAGCTAGTTTAAGCCACGCATAAAGAAAAACTACTAAAAGTTCTATTTTAAAAATATATTTAAAAAAAAACTGAAGACAACTTTAATAAAAGTTGGTCTTTGCTTATTATGGAATACTGTTTGTGATCAGTGACCATTAGACATGAGATAAGACTTGTTAAATTTCAATCGTGGAATAAATCAATCATGTAGAAATAAATTGACATAAAAATAGCGAATTTAGATACGTCTTGGATGTCATTAATCACATTCTTAAAAAAAGAATCTTAATTGATTAGGAAAAAATAAAATATTCTAATACTTCCAACACCAAACAAATGCATTTTTCGAAAACTACAAAAAATGTGGAACATGCATCCTTTGGTGACTCATGATCCCCTTCATCGATGGTTTTCGTTTGGTTCACATAAAATCCGATACCATGTATGTAGTTACTGTATGTGGATACTGTATCATTTATTTTGCATCTGCATCATTTTTATTATTTATTCATCATTATCTATTAAAAAAATCGTTCGCTGTTGGATATAAGCCTTCCCTAAAATGTGAGATGCATTATCTATATACTTTCGTATATAAAAATGAATCCCTATTTCCCTTAGTCACGGCATAACGGGTGAACGGCTGGACCGATTTGTATGAAATTTGGTACGGAAATAGAGATGACCTTGGAGAAGGTTTTTTTTCCGGTGTGTTAAGTAGTTCCCCCGGGACGCGGGTGAAACCGCGGCAACAGCTAGTGTGTTTATAAATACTGCCTATGTTCCATTTGCGGTACTCGGATACATTTTTCATTATCTATTCGAACATATATATTCTCTCGGCGGATGACTGTGAACATTGTAAATGTCAATGAATTCTCCTTCGGAATTCCTGCGGAGTTTCGCCTTGCAGCCATGAGCTCTGGTCGAGCATACCCAGTACTTCGGCCTTAGTTGATTGAATGTGTAGCCGTCTAGTAAAATCAGTTCCTTCCCTCTTTGAGATGTTGTCATTTCGTAGCGAATTCCTGTAAACGATTTTTTGGTTTGCATTAAATTATTAGATCATTGGATATTACCCCCCCATTTCATTTGCAGTAGTCGATTGAATAAAAAGTTGGAGCGTTTTGAACTTATATTGGGCGCAATTTTTAATAAAAAGAAGGTGGTTTCTTGTCCACGAAATTTTTGAAACTTTTGAATTTGACTCGTACATACTCGTACAATTATTTTAATAATATACAGCTACAATTACCCTAGGTGCTATAGCAATATGTAACATTTTATATGCATGAGATGCACGACAGTATGCTGAAGTTGTGTATATGTAAATAAAATATAAGATTAGAAAAACACGATTTACAAAAAAAAACTTAGTTCTTTAATATTATCTTTCTTTATCAATGGGACATTAAAGGTAACGTAGAATAGACTTTTACTTTACGGACGGACAAAAAGGAGACATTGAGACTTTCAGATGAAAAAGAGAAACATGAAACGAAGAAATGGAGGCTAGTGTTAGTAATAAAAAAATATCAGAAAATATTTATAATACCTCGAGGAAAGTTTTTGTGAGATTTTTAATTGGGTAATTATGAAGATATTTATGGAATTAGTTCAAAAATATAGCAAATAAAATGTATACCATTGCATACCATGTATATCATTTGGAGTTAATACCATGCTTAAATGGTTATACAAAATAATATTAAAATAGATGTATAAATGAACATGAAAATACTTTAAAGTGTTTTACTTTATGATCATTATCACATACCATCATCAACGCTTACGTTTCAACATTACAAATTTAATCCGGCCATCTTTAAAATTAATTAGACTTTTCTTGCGTTCAGGCCTTGTAGACATTAAAATTGTTGCGCATAAAATACCAATATTTAATGTCTCATACAATATCGAAGCTATTTTTTACAGTTTTGTACACTGGTTTTAGGTTAAGCTAGTTAAACAGCCTCCTTGGTGGGTGGCAGTGATCGTTGAAAACGTACGCGGTATTTACGCGTGCGCTCTTGTCTATTCTGACCTGAGCCTTACACCGAGGTTTGTGAGTAGAGCACCACCAGCCGTGATTACTGACGCGACCGTATGTGTACCCGTCAATCAGAATTAGATCTTTCCCTCTTTGCGACTTAACTATACCATAATGTACTCCTGAAACTGGACCTGAATTAGCTGATATTTTTTCAATAGGCACAATAAATTTTATGCCGACCAAGATTGTTAAGGTATCCTAAAAAATAAACATGATAAAAAATACTTACTTTTCAAAAAATATTCTTTTTTTTTATGTGTACCTATTTTCATTGAAATGTTAATGTTTTTTCGTAATTTACGAGTTCTGATGCGATTTTGTTTTGTTGATGTGACGACACTGGCGCAGAAATTCATTATCAGTCTTATACGCATTTTGAGTACCTATTTAAATCTCACAATGTAAGAAAGACGAAACCTGATCAAATAAAAATGGGATTATCGCAGAAGAACTATGGCAAGAAGACTTAAGTAGAATTCGAGGGTTCATTTCTCGAAAATAAAATAACTCTGCGTTCACATTTAAAAGATTTATTTATTACTTTTTGAGACTAGATCTAATAATTATGATAACATTAAATATTAAGTTATATAATAATAAGTTCTCTCTTTACTTTTCCTTGTCACATTTAATAAATTACAGCCAAAGCGTGTCGAAAATTGAATTAATATTTTAATAGTGTGTAATTTACGATCAAAATATATTACATACACATTTAGATGAAAAACGTTTATTAACTAATTTTCGGGGGCTACCACGAAAGTAATAAGTACTTAAACTTATTGTTAATATGCATGGTTTTTTAATTGAAAATGCTCTTAAATTGTACGATACGAATTGTTCCAGTCCTTATTTTCAACAACAGTTTTGTATTTTCGACATGTAACGATACGTTTAAGTAATTATTTGACGACAGAATTTGACCAAATAAGTTTAACGTTTTAAGACGTCACATTACAAACTTTTCTTTGAAATAAAGGCAACTATGTACACTAATTTTGCGATATTTTTGATGATTTACAGTGCATAATTTAAATTTTCTGGCATCAAATTTAGTCTACCTTCGTGCTAGGCCCACTATTCATACGTTTAAATACAAAATTTTAAAGTTAAATGTATGCTTCTATCGTATATTTTTTTTGTTTACTTTTCTTCTTTAAATTAGTAAATATACTGCCATAATTTATTTGATACATTGAGATAAATGAAGGTAACATTATACCACTATCTAAATATTAAAATGTAATTACACTAATCCTTAATTATAAAGCATTTACACAGTTACAGTGACTAAGTTTTCATATCACAAATGATCCAATATATGTATTTGGCAAAATGGCTATGTATGATATCTTAAGCGACGCATTATTATAAATAAGGGTTGCTTTTAACCAACCTAAAAAGACTATTTTATATTAATCTGGCTAAAACATTGTCCCTTTGTATTTGATATACAACTATAAATAATTTATCGAGTCTACTTGTTTTTAAGCGTATTATTTTTAGTATTTATTTCTGTGCCTATATTTTTTGAGTATGAAGAATTCTATATCATTTTCTAGCTATTATAAAATATATTGCTATTATTTAAAAACTATTCTATGCACTAATATGAAACTGGTGCCTATGTTGATATAAGAAAAATGTGCTTTGTAAAACATTCAATGAGGATAAAGCCTTTCTAAACTATTAAGTATAAATAAGTATATAAAGTTTCACAGCATAAAATATCTACTACTATAAGAGGTACTATTTTGTTATTCACTAGCATATATATTAATCTAGATATATATTTAATTATAATATAAGCGTATCAATCTGCGAGGTTGAGACGCACTTGGAGTGGTCAATCTTTGGTTGGGTAACACTATTCTTGACTCAATAAGACCACTCGGCGTTCAAACAACCACGTTGGTACCGTCTATTTCAAAGCCGTGTCTATAATATCGAAAGTCTATGGTAGACTACAGATACTCATTACACATGAAATTCTAACAATTTCGACTGTATTGTTAGATAACACAGTAGAAGACAAGTTACAGTGATCCGTATTGGTAATATGGAAAAGTGACAGTGAAAATGAAAGGATAATAGTATCCTATATAGCTCCATCTCTCTCGCACTCATAGAGTTACAATACGATGGACGTCCAATTGTGTAAAAATTAGACAGGAATTTAATTTGAGGATATCGGGTAACAATTACTTTATGATTCCACCGCGCCATATTGATAGTAATTTTCATCTTTAGACTGAGATTCAACCTGAATAGTGTGTGAAGTGAAGAATTGACTATGATATGTGCTTACTTCTCTTTTTCAGAACAATATTACCATTGCTTTTAAAAAACTGTCTGGGTGGATGACAATGTTCTTTGTTTATGTATACGAGGACACCTTCGGGGTTCCTCTTGATTTTAGCTCTGCAAAGAGATTTGTTTGACGAACATCCCCAGTAGTTCAAACTCATGCGTCCAAACGTGTAGCCGTCGACTAAAAGCAAATCCTTTCCTCTTTGGGATTTCGTTATTTCATACTTTATACCTGAAAATAAAGTTTCAGTATTAATTATAATTTCTTTAGGAATATTTATGACAAACTACGTGTACAATATAACAGTTAAGTTTTCCAGTCCCCGTAATCTTTCGGTTATTAGAGTGAGAGGGATTTATAAGTAATAATACCAGCTCAAAATTCCCGAGTAAGTAAAAAAAGCTCTTTATATAGTGTTAGTCTTTATTAGTGTTATTTATATACTACATATATAAGAATATTCAAGTTTATTTTATTGTATGAAGAGAATCTCAGAAATTACTGGTTAAATTTTCACCGTTATTAAACTATAGGCTGCATTATTCTCCACACACAAAGAAGGCATACATATATACACAAATAAAATTTAATTACTTGCTAATAATATATTAATGTTTTTTTTTTCTTCTTTTCCTTCTCACTTATGCTACAATTAATATAATGTCTACGTATAAACGAAGGGTTTGTCGCTGATAGCCGTAATACAGGCTTAGACTAATTCGGCTACAGAGACTTAAGCCATATTATACAACATCCACATCCAAATAATTGTAAAAACTTGTATATGAAGAAAAATATTTTTATCAATAAATATTATAATTACAATTATAATCCCCGATTCCTATAAGCTACGTGTAATTTGCGTAAAATACAAGCGAAGCCGTATGCAGAAGCTAGTTAATTTACTAATTATATAATAACGTATTGCCCGTCCGGTGCTTTTATGTACCTCCTAGGCGGATGACTATGGATATTGTTTATCTCCGTGATCTTGCCGTCTGGGCTCAGTTTAAGCTTAGCTTTGCAATTAGTATTTCTAGTCGAGCATATCCAGCTGTTTGATTTAGCTTTACTAAACGTATGTCCCGCGACCAGCATTAAATCCCTCTTTTTCCGCGACATAACCCAATCGTAGTGAATTTCTGGAAGAAATCACATATTCATTACTTTACGAACAAACCAAAATATGGTCGTTTTGGTTTGGCAACATCGAACATTCAGAACAACATAGCTATTGTAAACATGTTTAAAAGAGTAGGTAACCATGGAGTTTCTTGCCCGTTCTTCTCCATAGGAATCTACGCTTTGGAACGGGCAAATAGCTTCAATTAATATTCCATTACGACTAACTGACAGACTCATTATTCTTTGACAATTCAAAAGTGCCTGTAAATGGTCTAATTGAAATAAATGATTTGAATTTTGAAACATCGAAAATTAAAAGCAGATGGCAGCTGAAAAGTGGATAATATAAAAGTGTACACATTCATATTGTAAATTCGGTGTATTATAATTAATATTCTAAAATAAATATGACATAATATATAAAGTTGAACTGTAATAGACAGCTGTGTTGCTAGGAAGTTTGTTCTTCTTCTTTCCAGCCACAACACTAGGAAGCAGCTAGGGCGTTTTGGGGTGCTTTCATAATGCATTTTGACGTGAAAAAGTGCTAATTGAATTAGCCTAATTCCAATAAACGTTTTTTGTGTTTTGAACTTCATTAAAAGTGCATCTTAAATAGTTGTTCCTGCTATCCTCTTTTGTAACGATAGTACTTTTTGACCGAGTGGTCAAACTAACTGCAGTGTCAGCATTTACCGGGTTTTGCAAGTGGACACTTGGGACAAACCAGCAAACGGGACATGGTCTTGTGAAGAGAACATTCATACTAAGGGTTATATGAATAAGTCTTCCACTTCTCCAGGTTGTGATTGCAATGTAGGGTTTTTGTTGATCATAAATATCTATGATGAAAATCGTCATCGTCGAGATAGGAAATAATACAACACAAAACATGGTTCTATAAAGATCGTGTAATAAAATTTTGACTACAATATAATTCAACTAGACTACAATGATGCGAAAACCCTTTTATATGCTACCATCATCATCATCATCATCAGTCTATATATTGATCCACTGCTGGGCACAGGCCTCTTCTCATCAGAGAATGCATGAGCAAAGATCACCACGCTTGCTAAAGGTGGATTGGCGATTTCAGACTTTTTAAGTCAGTTTTATATATGCTTCAAAAAAATAAGTTTGTCAGATTGGTTAATTAACAAGTTTTCTGTTCGTCGTTCGACAAAAGACATATTTTGCTAAAAGTTGCCAAGGGTTGAATACCAAACGACGGTCAGCCTTTTTTTATTAAAACCTGTGTGACATTTTTTAAATTAAAACGTCAACTACTAATTTGAAAGGTAGTAGTTAATTACTTTTCAGGCTCATCAATTTAGCAGTTTATAGCCTAGTCCCAGAATATTGATGGAATCCCAAAAATGTATCAAATAATTTTATACTTTTTTATCTAATATGCTTAAAGCATTCTTACAAGTGTGATGAGACGAAACACGGCAGGGACGGGTACCCGGAAATGTGTGGATAGCGCCTTAGAATTAAAGACATTAATTAATTTGCCACTAAAGGGAACAGGGTGACTTTTTGAGGGGTAGAAACGGGAGTTACCTTAACTGTTGTGCATGCAGAAAAAAAATAGACCAACTGAAAACCTCCTCCGTCTTGAAGTCGGTTAAACAGTTCTTAGGATTGTCTTTAACTTTTTAATAAGAAATCATAATCAAATACCATCGGTCCAGCTGAGGATGCTCTATTTCTTTTTCTTCTCGAGATGGAAGTCTCATTCAATTTATTGTGACTTTTTTAAATGGGTAAAATTTCCAAAAATCTTCATTTTATGTTGAAAACATTTACTAATGTTTTCAACATAAAAACTACCCAACTTATCTCTGTATTGATGAATTAGTACGTGAGGAAAATCTTAATAATATGTAAAGATAAAATTCGTCACTTACATCATCACCCTCCTTCATGGAATTTATCCATACCGTGGTCATCAAGAGACATAACCAAGTTATTTAAACATGTATTTATTAAAAAAATAGTTTTGCGTATAACTATACCATAGATATCTAAGTCATTCTTCACAAGTGTGAGCGTCTTCTCGTTCAATTTGATTGTTACAGATAACTAAATTCGCAGAACAGATTCTTCTCCGAGCACAAATCCATACTGTTGTCCCATTTTTATTTCTTCTTTTCTCATTATATTTGTAGCCTGCTCGAAGCATAACATATTTACCTCTTTGGGATGGTTCGAACTGGTATTCAAAAGATTCCGGATTTGATATTTCACCACCTATAAAATTTTGTAAGTTCAATGTAAGAATCGCAACGCCTTTTGTATATAAGTACAGCAAAATTTTAGTTAAAATAAAAAACAAATATATAACAGAAAAAAATATTTTATTCAAATGGAATGAGCACATAAATATTAAACTTATTAAGATTTTTTTTATCTTGTACTCATATCTATACACTAGTGCATGAAAAATATAATTACAATAAAATTTACACCATGTGTGTTGGTATTTTCTAATCAACTCAGCCTATCGCAGTCCACAGCTGAACATTAGCCTCTCTCAAGGTGCGCCGCAACACTTGGTCGTACGCCTTCCATTTCTAGTGCATAGTCAATACTAGCATTTTATAAATTTTATATAATACGCATATATCCTTAAGAATTATTATTTCGAACAAAACAACACATTCCAGATTTAAATTTGATATACTCTCGAGGTAAATGGCAATGGGTATTGTTAATTTTTTCAATGACCCCGTCTGAATTTAGTTTTAATTTCGCTTTGCATAAACGATTTCTAGACGAACAGCTCCAGGCATTAATACTGTTCTTTGCGAACGTGTAACCGTCTACTAGAATTAGATCCTTCCCTTTTTGAGATTTCACCCATTCGTACTTAACAACTGCAAGAAAAATATCATGATTTGTTAAAAAAAATGTGTTATGCCATAAACCGTCTTTAATTTAAATCCGGGGGGCATTGCACGTCTGAACAACAAGTCCTTTCAAAATATTGTTATATATTTTTTTTATTAGAATTACTATGTAAATTATAAAGAATACCTAAAGTATAAAAGTGATTATAATATTATGGCTACAAGTTGTGTGTAAAATTATAAAAAAAAACTAATATTGCTAATATTATAATTTACCGTATTCTTTATTAAAAAGAACGTAATCATTATATTATTTTAAAAATCCTTATTTTTTTAAGTTATGTAGCTTAAATTGTCCCGGAGATGACAAATAGCCGCGGTGACTTTGTACATAATTATTTTAGTATAAAACCTTTTTAACTTAAAACTATAATGACTGCGAAAAGAGTTTAAATGTGATAAAAAATGTTAAAAACATTAGTGGTATTTTTTACGAGTCTGTACTAAAGAAAACAAATATTACCAAAATAGTGCTGAAGAAAAGAGAAGAAGACTTGTCTATAACAAGAGAATATGGATAGATTACACTAAGTTTAAGGCGCTCCTTTGCGAATTGTGCTATAAAATAGGCAATTTTTCGTCGCCTAGATTGAGACGTTGGTACAAGTTACAAGCCAGAAAAAAATACCACGTATAGTTAAGTATATGATGCAGGTACAACCCTAAAAAAATCTTAAAGAAATGGTCTAGAACATTGAAAAAAAAATTCCTAAAGTAACCTCTCGATAAAATTTTTCGTCGCGTAGTTCTCAAAATTTTCAATGATTACCATCACATTTTTTATAACCAAAAGAAAGGGAATTCCGTGAACAAGGTACAACTGCAACATTATATAAATATATGGTGTATTTATCGAGCAAATTGAAAAAAACCTTGTAAAAATTGCCGTCGATTTACATTTCAAAAATTCTTCGTATTGCATCTCTTTTCTGAATGAACTATTTGCATAAATCTGTTTCATCGACCAGACGGCGTGAGACGGCGCTCCGCCGTAGAGACGGGTGGTCTATGTCACTCTGTCATCCGATGACAGTTGGTCTTTCGCATTCAGAAAATAAATATAAAATTGATTTATAAAAATTAAACCTACGTAATTAAAATTTCATATGTAAAAGTGAATCTATTTTAATGTCTATAATGTAACTAACTGTTGTGAAGGGGTGTAAATAGCAGGTGAATGGTAAACATGATGATGATAGCTGTTGTCGATATTGTGCTTTGAAACCCCTGTTTTAGAGTAAAACGAGGCCGTAACCAAGACTTAAAAATAGGAAAATAAATACAATGGCCGCATACTTCAGGTATATGTGTGCTTTCATTTATAAAATACATTTATTTTCATAATTTATTTTTGTATTTCATTGTGTTTCGCTGTCATACACGACAACCTGGTAGCTTGGTATAAATATATATTACTAGCCTTCCGCCCGCGGCTTCGCTCGCGTGGACACCATAATTTTGGCTGTTTAGTTATTTCCAATTCTGGCGGCATGTTTGCTTGCATACACCACACTTTTTACGCTAAGGAGTGAAACAAAAAAAATAATTAAATATTGTTTTTACTTTATACTTAGAGGCTAATTACCACATTTCTTTTAAATAAAAAATGACTGAGCTCCATACAAAATTTTCATCCCTTATTTTCCCCTCTAGTGGATGAATTTCGAAAAAGCCTTTCTCAAAACTCAAACTTAAAAAAAACGTTTATTGAAATTAGGCTAATTCAATTAGCACTTTTTCACGTCAAAATACATTATGACAGCACCCTAAAACGCCCTCCCTTCACTGCTTCCTAGTGTTATGGCCGCAAAGAAGAAGCAGTGATGAACAAAATTCCCAGCAACACAGCTGTCTATTACAGTTTAACTTTATATATTATGTCATATTTATTATACAATGTAATACACCGAATTTACAATACAAATGTGTTCACTTTTATATTATCCACTTAACAGCTTCCATCTGTTGTTATCGAAATAGTCGTTTAAATTATACTGGGCTTTTTTGATTTTGTCAGGTGGTTCTATAAAATTGATCATGAACTTCGGAGATATAAAACTGAAATCCATAGAATTATAGCAGAACTGTGCTTTCGTTATACATTTGTTACAGTCGCTATAGGAAGTCAGAAGCCAGAAAGCCTGACAATCAGTCGTTCTAAGAATAATACATGTGTTACCCGGTAACTGGGTTGTGGAAGTCATATAGGAAGTCGCTCCATATAAAACATTGGTATTAAGCTAACTAACTACAAGGTAACAAAACACACCTTTCGCGCTAATTGTGGATACCTGATGTTAAGACATTTTTAAACAAATGTAACCATCAATAGTTGTTTTGTTTTCTAATTATTTATTTTGAATTTTATTTTCTTACCATGTAACGTAGGTATATTAGTATTGTTAATAAAAAATTTAAACATTCATTATGAAATTTGACCTCAAATAATTATTATTTTCCTTTAATTGACTCCAGTGTTAGTTGTTCCCATCGTTTGTTTGCTATTGGACACAGAATGACCTGATGTAAACCGACTAATCAGGGATGGTTTACAGATTTACGGGTGATAAGTACATGTTTGTTCACAATTTTACGGTTTGACACGGAGCGACTATGAACCATCGAAAATGAATACATAATATTCTAAAAACTTGGTACAGTTCACAAATTGTCGTCAGCAAACACTATTCATAGTCTTATGCTGACATATATCTATAGACACATTATGGCAGGAATGAAAAATCATTTCCATTACAGCTTTTTTGTTTCGAAACCAATGTAATATTTTTACAGAGACTCAAAACTTGAACTTTAAAGCGAAAACAACGAAAACCTTTAAGGCAGTGTTGACTTCGATAGGTCTTTAGGATAGGAAAGAATTAAGTTTGATAAAAAAGGAAAACGAAAACGTGTTTAATTTCTGTAATTGGTATAGTAAGCAAAGACAGATATGATTTTTTTGAATTTTAGATGGTGTATATACATGAAAGTATTGTTTCTGACTAAAAACTTATCAAAATGTCATGCACTGGCCAGTTTTTTGGAAAAAGTTGATTTGTCGAGTTGTATGTTACTTACAGATCTTCAATGCAAAGTGAAGTGAATCGGCTTAACTGATTTCGATGGGACTTTCACTGGAAGATAGCTGTTAGCGTAAGGAATTACTTAAGCTTCGTTAATTTTCAAAAAAATAAATAGAAATCTCTTAAATTAGAAGACGTGGGTGGCGCCGTTGGTGTCAGCTAGTTTCTCTAGATATAAATTAATAAAGGCTAATATTTAAGCCTGAATGGGATCGAGAAGTAAAAACAAGGTCGTTTTGATCATTTCCTGTCAGAAATAATTTATAAATAATAACTTTTTACATGTAAATGTGGTAGTAACAGTATTATCGAAATTAATCGATTTGTTTTATATAACAATCCTTTGAATTGGTTAGGTTTAAAAATTAGGTACTACCTAATACTTACCTCTATAAATAAAATTACTATGCATGAACACGATGTTTATGGTTATTTATTATACATGATTCTTACATGTTTTAAAATTGAAAATCTTGAGTTACTTATTCCTAGCAGTGACTACAGTAGAGGCCCCGCGATACGACGACTGCAAGAGGGGCGCCCCGCAGTGGGCGGAGCTACTTCCCCTGCTTCACCCCCTCAATTTGTTAAAACTGGCCTACTACCCAGCCTTAATATGATGTCTCTTAATAAAGAATGAAGTGTTGTTAGAGCAGAAGCATAACGTTAGGCCTAAGTAGAGCCTAGGACCAGAGGCCATTAGGGACTATTATCTATCTAAACCACTCGAACATATTATAACACCAACCCAGGGAAAAAGGAGAAGAATGCAAGATATTTTTTATTTTTAAAATAACTAGAATTGCGACCTCGTACAGGTAGACTAACCTATCACTCTTTGATTTTTACTCATTGTTTCATTCCTGTGTGTGTCTTGAAATAAATGTTTCTTTCTTTCTTTCTTTCTAAAACTAGCTTGATTCAAACACGAATATAACCGTGAGAAGTCATAACAATTCTTCTAGCGGGATGAGTGTGGACATTGTGTACTTCTGTTATACATCCTTTAGCGTTCACTTTTAACTTAGCCTTGCAGTCAGTGGACCTAGTAGAGCATAACCAAGTTGATTTATTCGATTTCGCAAACGTAAATCCACCTAATAGTATCAGGTCCTTCCCTCTCTGGGATTTCACTATTTCATACGGGATCTCTGAAATAATCAACATAAAACATGATAAGCTTCACTTACTACTGCTTGTAATTGAGTGATTTTTGGAATAGATACCATTACAAAAATAAATATTCAGGATGTTTGTAATTTTACACCATTAAAATGTGTAAATTTTATTGAAAAATAACGGAACCAAAACATTAAATAATACAATAATATGAAGTCCATTTTAAGGATAGCTTAACCTTTGATGTTTGTCGATGATTGATAAACAACCCTAACTAGCTAGCTAAGCTTACTAACTACATATGTACAAAACACAATTTATAAAAAACAATTGTAGGAATTAATGAAAATTATATAAATGCTAACGTTTACTCAAATTAAAACAAGATATTTTATAACTTTAGTTAATTTAATAACTTTAGTTAAGCTACCTATTGAAAATATGACTAGAAGAGAAAACAGGGAAAGGCTGCCTTTAGTAAAAAATATACTTCATATTTCAAAATAAAAGCTATATTCTCGGTTGGTTTTAACTCTGAAATATGATTCAATTCACAACAGTATAGTCCAAACTTAAAATTACAAAAAAGGTATTTAAGAGCTTTTAAGAGAGGTCAGTTTTTCGGTGTCATTACAAGTTGTGGGTTATATGGAGAAGAACCGGCAAGAAACTCATGAAGATACTATAGTATAATACACATCTAATTAATAAATATTATAAATGCAAAAGTTAGTGAGGCTGTATGTAAAGAGTAACATCTTTCACGCAAAAAGATTTGAATTGATTTGAAAATGTATTTGTCCATTTTATGCTTGAACTAATTCAGTGTAACAGGAAGTACCGAATAATTTATCACATGAACAAACACTCATCACAACAACACACTCTTTCACTTGATATGTCACTTACAATTTTAAAACCTTTTTTAACCTTTTAAACTTCCCAAAGACTCATAAGCTAACCAAAAGACACACTGATCTGCGGATTCGGAGCAAATTGACTATGTCAGACGCATAGATTTCCAAGCCCTGGCTGGAGGCCCTAAATTCATTAAAAGCACTTCACAGGCAAGCCCGGTTAAGCTGTCGACAACCTTCTAGGTGGACCTGCGAGACGCCATACAAAAAAAGCATAGATTTCCCTTTATTTAAATCTAACGTATTGTCCTTGACTTGTTATCACATATTTTCTAACTGGATGTGAATGATCAGTGACGTCACGAATTGATCCTTCTTTGTTTAGTTTCAAAATTGCCTTGCAATCAGGATAATGTGTTGAACAGGTCCATCTTAAAGGAGTCGCTCGGGCAAATGTGTATCCCTTATAAAGTATTAAGTCTTTCCCTCGCTGAGATTTCACTATTTGATAGTCTGCAAAAAAGAAAACAATTATACCATAACATTTTTTATTACTGTTTAATTATCTGTAGAGGAATTTGTATACGCCTTGTTTGCTACTGGTGGTATGGTTAAGTATGAATGTGCAGAGAAGTGATTTTCTGCCAAAACATCCGATAAATTTTGAAAAAAAAAAACAATGTGTTATACATACTTGTTCTCTCATTCCAATCTAGACCCCAAACCAGCATATGCGACGGTCAAATTAACAAAAAAATACAAGACATTATATTACTATTGGTAAAAAAAAGATATATAATATGTACGTGAGAAGCAAAAGTCATTTATTTTTAAAATGTGACAAAATATATACTACTAATACTTAATTAAAACTATTCTTAATAATTAACGTGACATAACACTTCTTATGTACAAATAAGTAATTAATAAACATCTTAAAACATTACAACAAAAGATATACCTAAATAAATCTGCATAACACGACATCATCATCTGTCTAGCCTTTTCCCAACTAAGTTGTCGGCTTCCAATCTAACCGGTTGCTGAATTCCAGTGTTTCATGGAGCGACTGCCTATCTGACCTCCGCAACCCAGTTACGGAATAACAAATTACCCCAAGGTATGAGTTTTTGACTTCTGTCTTTTCTATTTAACGACAGTCAAAGATCTACAAATGACAGCCGGGACCAACGTGCTTTCCGAGGTACGGAGGAGTCTCGGTATGAAATTTCTGGTCACCAATCCACGGACCGACTGCGGTAAGACGAACTTACCTTGACCGATCGACCAGAGCAGTTATTACTTACTTATCACGAAATATAATTTTAGTGGAATTAACTTTATATTGATATTTATGTGTCGATTGAGAATATAGAGATTAGCAAAGATACAGAATGAACAAATATGTTATTTTATATAACGTACTGCACATTGCTAAAGAAAAAAACAAGTACCTAAGTATTTTATATTTAAGAAAGTAAAAATAAAGTGACATTTTACAGTTTACAAACGGACATACCTCCCGTTAATTAAACTATACCTCCGTGGATGAGGATGTTCATTAAAAAGCTCGCTTATTTTCTCATTTTTGTCCAACTTAAGTTTCGCCTTGCATCTCGGGTTCTTCGTGGAGCAAACCCAGCAGCGTCCATAAGCCTTGGAGAAGGTGTATCCTCCGATAAGAATCAACTGCTTACCCATTTGTGATTTGACGTAATTATATTCGTAATCTGTGCAAATAAAACGAAGTCTGTGTCACCTTTCAAAAATGACCCTCCAATTTTTTTAAGAATAATTTTCATTTAAATAACAACCTAAGTAAATCTTAATTTTTAATGAATTCTTAATTAACTTATTTAATAAAAATAAAGAAAGAAAAAAACGTTCATTTCATTTCACACGCACTGGAAATAGACAACAGTTCACAAGAAAGAAAGACAGTTACATTATACCTGTACGAGGCCAGAAAAAGCTAATGTCTCAGCATAATGCTGCTACAAACTAAAAATACAATATTTGATTGTACTTAAAATGTACCTAAAGAACGAATTAAAACAGTATTTTCAAGGCATAAAAATAATGTGGTCTAGTGGTACTTGAATTGAGATAATTAACTCTAAGTAAATGCACTCTGTTTTTATACTTTTAGGAATTTACTATAATTTAGTGTTAATTCTCAATTCAGATATCGGCCAGTAAATATTTGCTATTTAAGAAAAATGCTTATTATTTTCTGAACTTTAATACACATACTGACGTACTGACCATTGAATGAGTGCCTTCGTCATTGCTCAACTTGAAAAAAGAAAACATTTAAGAATAAGAAAGAATAAAAAATTACACTCGAATATATTGCCCATTATGAAACAAATATTTTCTTGGTGGGTGAGGATGTTCATTGTGAAGGCTGATAATTTTTTTATTTTCATCCAACTTGAGTTTTGCTTTGCAGGCGGGATTTCTCGTAGAACAGACCCATACACCTTTGGCAGCTTTTGAGAAGGTAAAACCTCCGATAAGAATTAACTGCTTACCCATTTGGGATTGTACATAATCGTATTTGTAATCTGTGGGAATTAATAAGTTTCTGAGTATATGACACGAAAGATAAATAAATAAATAAATAAATAAATGTTTATTTCAATAACTTACAGGTTAATAACATCATTTCTTATGGAATAACCTTTTAAGTAAGAGATATACTTGTGTTAGGAGATTCCTTAGTGATTAGAAAGAGGCATGACATTTTTATTATCTTTATATATTATAACTAATAAGACCTATACCGAGAGAAGCAGACAGTTTATAGCATCTGTCTTGTTAATACCCGAATACAACCGGATTATTTTTTTATTATATAATACAAGAATAACAAAGCAGAAGTCATTATTATTATTGTCAACATTTCTTTTTATTTTCAAAAACCACAATTGATTTCACTCTATAGTTAGGTCGAATAAAGCTGTTCAATCTTACAACACTAGTTTAAAATAAAACAGTTGTGTTTATTAAAATTATAGTATTCATAAAAAAAACATACAAACCTAATTAACAAATACTAACTTATTTTAAGGCAACTTTCCTTATGGCGATCGTATGATAGAATATTGATCCAGAATGCGTTCATAAATACTTTTTTCTATGTAAATGTTCATTGTTCAACTCCCTAATTTCTTTATAACTGTTAATTTTCAAGTACGCTTTGCAGTTATTAGTCCTCGACGAACACACAAAAAAACCTTTGTGTTTCAGAGAAAACGTGTAATTTTCCACCATTAGTAGTTCTTTCCCTTTTTGAGATATCACTACTGTGTAAGGGATTTCTGTAAGGTACAAAATTTAATAAAAATATAACTATTAATAAATAATTTAAATTTCGTTGCCACCACATCGAGTTACGTTTTATAAGACTAACTTTAGAAAAAACCCTGTAAATAAATAAAGAAAAAAAAAGACTAATTTGGGCAAAGAAATCTTAAAAGCACTGATTGCAGACTTCAATGAACAAATAACCTAGAAACTGAAAACCGGCTATTTCAGAACATCGTGTATTCTACCGAAGGATTTTAACAGCTTTATTTATATTGCGAATTCATTAAAAAAACTATTCAATCCGCTAAATTAAATAAATCTATCTCACTTAAACAATTTACCAAAATTTTCTAAGTGCTTTTGGAAACATAAATAAATAACGAGTAATTCAAATCATTTTATTTTCAATTCAAAATATAACACTCATTAGCATTATTTACATAGGTATCAATAGCATATTATGTTGATCTACTGTATTTTAAATAAAATAAAATAGTTTTTGAGTGACTACAAATACTGAAATAAGCTGCACTCTTATTAATTAACGGACAAATTAAAGACAAAACCTTGTTTAATAGCAAAAATAATTATTTGCCATGCAAGCTGCTACCACTCACGTAGTTAAGACGAATTTAAATTTAATACTAATTTATTATCGGCTTGCCGTCAAAATGGGTAATAAAAATAACTCTTTTTATTACTCATTTTGACTGTTAAAATAACTCTTTTTATTAAAATTATTTTTGATTTACAAAATAAATATAATATAACTATAAAATGCCTAGAGAAGGGTGAATATTTTGGCTTTTTTAAATATTAAAAATACATAAAAATAATAGGATCATATTTAGGATAATTTGATATAATCTCCTTTTGGCATCACCATGTACTTCGGAGGTGGATGAAAATGGATGGGATGAGAGACAGGCATTATCCTCCCGGCCCTATCCAGCTTGATTCGAGCCTTGCATCCAGCATCTTTCTTAGAACAATAGTAGTTTAATGTTTGATGCTGTTGAGAGAACGTATATCCTCGAAACATCAGCAAATGCTTTCCTCTCTTTGTCGGTATCAGTTTGTATGAAAGGAGATTGCCTGGAATCCGAATTTCAGGGTTACACATTATTTTAACCACATATTATACATTTATTATATAATAAATAGCCAGTCTTGGTCTATGTCACCTCTGACCTAGACTAGAGTTAAGAACAAACCTATATCAATAAAAAAAATACAGGAAAAATAAAATAAAAATTAATAGATGCAAAATACTTTATATTACAATTTAAATAAAAAGATCCTTTGGCTTAGATCCCTAATTAGTCTTAATTTATAATTACCAAAAAAATAAGTTATTCAATCACGAAGAAACTTTGATGTAGTCCCCGGACTTCGTCAATACATACTGTGGTGGCGGATGTTCATGTTTTATCTCTGCTAAATTAACTACCCGACCTTTTTTATCAATTTTCACTTTCGCTTTACAGCCCTTGTCTTTTTTAGAACAATAATAATAATATGGCGACTGCTTGGAATACGTGTAACCATTTAGCATCATCAAAACATGACCGTGCTGTGTTTTAATGAAGGTATATTCTGAAAAAAAAACAATTAAATATTAATGAATATTTCATTTAGTAGTTACATGTTTACTACATTATCTAAATATTACCCTTATATGAAAAATAGCTGCTTTCGTATCAGCAGATAATAATAAGAACAACGGTTTTTGCATTGACCCACTGCTGAGCGAAAGCATCTTCTCAGAGAACCAGAAACAGAAAACGTACGAGCCTCGAACCTCACTCTTGCCAAAATCGAGAACTTAAGCATAAGTCCACGTTTACAATGTGAATGAACTAAGAGAGTATAAATATTTTTATTATTTTGTTGAATAACTCACATCAGTACTTGGCTGGTTACGAACCTGAACTCTCGTGGTTGATAAGCTGGCTCTTTAAGCTCCGAGCCACCACAACCTTATCAGCTAGAACGACTTTATCGGGACAGAATTGAAATAAAAACATAGACTATTATAACATTTATAATTTTTTTATACATAATATTAAATTTTAATATATTCTCCGTGTGGCAACCTCATATATCTCGGTGGCTCATGATTATGTATTGTCATCGACGATGGTTTTATCTTCCCATTTTCATCCAGATTCACTTTAGCCTTACAAGAGGAACTAGCCGTTTGCGAACAATAATAATTTCTAGTCTCATTCCTCTGCGAGTAAGTGTATTTATAGTACATCAGCAGCTTCTTGCCCCTCCTTGTTGGTATCATTGAGTATTCTGCAATTTAGCACATAAAAATTAAACGTCTTGGGGCCGATTTTTCAATAGACAGACAATTTTTACTGACGGATAAATATGTCAGTTTAGACGGATATTGTGAAGAAAATATGTCAAACTATCATATTTATTCTTGGGATAAAAGTTATCTAACTCTCATAATAAAGCTATTCACATAATAAACATGCTTTACTAAAAAACTGTTTTGTCCTTATCTGTCAAGTTAAAATGAAGTTCAGCTGTTATAGCATGAAAGCGTGACAAACAAAGAAAATCACATTCCCATTTAGAATATTAGTAAGGGCAAGCTTATTTATCATCTACTAGAAGTTTAATAAATAGGTACATATACTAAATCACTAAAATAATATAATTGAAAAACGAATGATAATATTAATAACCAGTATATTTGAAATTAACATTCGAACAGCTGCAAAATGCTTTTAGCTACAGAAGTTAACTTAAGTATATGTTAGGCATATTATATGAAATACTACTAAACCTATGTATTGGTCTCTTACGAGAGATGAGATTTGTAGCATCTTGAAGAAAAGCTGCTAATCTCCACTCACACATATACATACAGCTAATTATATTGTAAAGACATTTCGGAGAGATTCACAAGAACGCCTAAATTGAGCGTGAAAGATTAAATTCTATATTAAGAAAAATATTAAAAATTTAGATGCTGTAGTTCTAGCGTTTGTTTTGGTATTATATATTTTTTTTTCAAACTTTAAATAAAAAATACATAGAAAGAAGGTCATAATATTTATACTCTGCTAATCAATAATTTTCTTTAATCCTGGACTAAACTGCAGGCAAAAAATACACATCAGAAGAATACAAATATTTTTTTGTTGTAATATACATAGTAGATTTTTATATAGGCAAAACAATACACTAATGATACATAAATAGGTAGGTAGATAGGTAGGGGGTTTGATTGAAATCTACAGTTGTCTACAGAATAAAACAAAGTACATATCTAGTACGTTACATTAGAAACTTCTCTTTGAAATAAAGGCCAAATTAGATTATTTTTTGCGATTAATTTGTCAATTACTTTACGAATTTCTCACATTAAACTTTTTACTTAAGAACATAATTAAAAACATTAACCGGCGTATTCATAATAAAGCCATTCGCATTAAAAACATATTCCATCTATCAAACTGTTTTGTCTTTATCTGTCAAGTAAAAATGAAAATTGACAGAAAGGGATAAAACAGTTCAAAAGCTAAAAGAGGCTTATATTAGACGAATGGTTTTATTATGAATAATAGGGTAATTATATAACTTGTTTTGTACATGAGTGTACCTAGTATAAATGCTAAATTCAACTTACATAATGCATTAATTAAATGCAACATTAATTTATAATTATTAATTAATAATAGATTTCTTAACCTTCTTTATAATATATATATATATAACTATAGAAATCCTAACACCAAGCGCACGATACAATAATATTTTTTACAAAAATTAAACATTATTTATTATTACTTAATTATACGTAGAATATATTGCCTTCAACATTCCTTTATTTAAATAAAAGTAATCTACAATCATTAACGATACTATATTATTACCGAAAAAGGATTTAACTTTCATTATCTTAATAGTTTAATCATTAGTACTTATGTAATTGCTATTTTACAATAATATAGACCAACCGCCTATTTCCGTCGTCAGACTGTTCTGTCCTTATCTGTCAAATCAAAATTAAGTTTGACAGAAAGGGACAAAACACTTCGAAAGATTAAAGAGGTGCATTATGAATAAGAAGGCTTATTAAGACGAATGGCTTTATAATTATGAATAAGATGGTAAGGTGGTAGTATTTTTTATATTTTACAGAGTAAAATGAAATGAAACCGTCTGTTAGATTCAATATCCCACTAATTAATTATGGAATTACTTACTTAATTAAAATGATTATCGATCGAATTATCGACTTAATAACATAATAAAACGTATTCAAAACATCGTACTTTCAGATCCGTAGTGCGAATCTATTGAAACAACTAACGCCTCTGCACCGGAGGTCTAATATCACCAAATGCTGCTGCATACAGCGCAGGATTCTGGTCACTACTGCATTTAATATAAAGTCCATTATTGGTCGTGCGGTAGATAGGCGGGGAATGGTTGTGGTCGAGTCGAACACCTGTAATTCTGCCATTGTCATCAAATTTCACGCTGGACTTGCAGCTTTTGTACTTCCTCGAGCAGTAGAAGGTGTTCTTTGCTCTGTTGTTCTCCGTGTAAGTGTAGCCGTTGACCATTAGCAAGGTTTTGCCGCGAATCGTTTGAATAAACTTGAAGTTGGTGATATCTAAAAGGAATGACACATTAACTTATGTTGCATAAGAATTAATTTCTGTGCAAATTTTGAACTAGGTATAAAAAAAACATTAATAACTATTAATGGCAAGTATTCACTAGGAGATTCAGGAAGAAGAATACATTTTACTAATTATACAGTTAATGATAACCTCAACAGACACTACAAAGTAGTCACCAAACGCACAGTTGCCAGAAGAGAAAAAAAACATTAATAAAAAATCCCTTTATTGAACATCTTCCTAAAGTTTATATTCTAGAAATATGCACAGGGGTAACAATCAATTGTTCTTGTACTATATAGAATAATTTTATTAACATTCACATGCAAGAAAAACGCAAATAACTAGTTAGTTTATTCGAAATGCCATTTCTTTTTCATTACCATTTTAACCAAATCTCTGATCTACGAAAAGATTTTCTTATATATCCAAAAGTGAAGATAAAACAATACAATTTTATAGTATTAAGATTGTTTGATATATACATACCGAGTGGAATGGACAGCGTAACAACTGCTATTTTTATGGATACATCATACATTAGATGATTCTAGAATACCACATAGGAGGTGGTGAAGGGCGGGCATTTTGAGGGCTGTCTGTCTTACTTTTAAATTTTTACGTTTAAATGTTCTCCTCGGTTTTTTCCCTTCCACCCGATTTTGTAGGCTTTTTAATTGTTAGTTTGCTCTAATGATAAATGTTATTTATTTTTTGTAAATAGGTTATAAAATAACAAATAATAGATTCATAACTTGCAAGCATTAATTATAACAAAAAGTTCGACAACAATTAGGTTAGTAAGTAATCATTGTATGATCATTAGTTAACGTACATAACGTCGGCGTCAGTGCAGGACCTTCTAAATGCAAAAAAAAACATGTTTTACAGTAGACAATAAAAACTTTTCTAAAAGCGATGTGATCAAATTAAAACAACTTTTTTCAAAAACATTTTTTTTTGCATTTAGAAGGTCCTGCACTGACGCCGACGATATATCAAATCTTATCCAATAAACGTAAATCAAATTCAATCATAAGAGATACAAAATTGTAAAAACAAGAGATCAAGTGTACTATCTATGACTACTCATTACTCTTCTCATTCACGCTTATATGTTCTATCTTAACCCACGTTCGTTTCATTCTTCTTCTTTTTTTCGCTTCTCTCCACTTTTCTCTTTGTATAGCCTTTTCTATTGCACTCATTTCGCCTATTTTTCTTTTTTTACCCTTCATTCTTTCTAAATTGCGTCGTGCCTGTGCTAGGTATTCTTCGGGCCTCTCTTTTTTTAACCTTTTTCTATAGTTTCTTGATCTTTCAGCAGTTAAAAGACGCCTTCTGACGGCTGAAAAAATACAATAGCAGCTATTGAGCGTGGATTTCTGATTGCGGTAAGTAAAAACATGATAGGTACGAGGGCGGATTCAGGAGGGGATATGGGGTCATGACCACCCGCCCCTCTGGGTTGGATATTGGTAATAGTATAATAGGTAATAATAGAGATAATTTGTAAATGTATACATTTGGATATTATTATCCATTTAGATACCTTTCAGTTAAAACAATATTTATGCATTCTTGCTACACAACAGTTAACGACGACGGCAGGAGGCTCAAAACTTGGCTTAGAGCTTTGATAGCAGAAGATAAAAGATATAGAGCTAGAAGAGATCATGGCTATAATTTCCTCCCTCCCCCCGCTTGAAAGATGGATCCGCTCCAAATAGTGTGACAAAAATATTTTTTCCAAAAGCTGTTCTATATAAGGGGAATATATTACTTTACAATTTAATTTTACAGCATTATTAACCAATACAATAAATTACATGTCAGTTTGAGATATTCTTGGCCACGACCATACAGTAGATATCTAATTCAGAGTAGGTAATAATGGTACATGAACAAGGTTTATATTGTTTAATTCCTTAATTTCTATCATTACATCTATGACGTCTATCAAAGCAGCCTAAACACATTGCAGGTGAACCCGGGCATTCTATACATGTGTAAATAGTATCAGCTGGTTTCTTAGAAAATTGTTTGCAAACTTGGCACGGTTTGCTTGTAGCACGTCCAAAGTTTGATAGTATTCGAGGCAAATGAATCTTACTCCTCACTACGTGATCATGTATTTGAGGAACATTGTTCCTTTTTATTTGTCTGGCTGTAGGACTCGTCTGCTTTTGGTTGTCGTTACACGAGATCGGCCTTACTTCCATTATTTCCACATCATCTAAAATAACTTGTAATTTATTTATCATATATTAATAATTTTAGACGCGTTTTTTTTGAATACGGTACATCATAGATACTTTGAATTAAAATAAATTATTTGTCGATATTAGCTGACAACACTGTTTTATTACACGTAAAATCTCCGACTTGCTCTAACTACAACAAACAGGCTTATAAATAGTTTCAATTTATAGACTTTAAGACAATAATTTACACCCATATTTAAGAAATGTACAATTTAATTATGATTTAAACATTTTTTATTTGCATGTACACATGTAATTCTTTATAGGAATCGGATGTAGGTTTAGGGACACATAAAACAAAAAGACATCCAAACATTTAATTTTTATTTATATACATAGATAGATAATTTCCTTTATCTTTTAATTTTAACATATCTTCCGTCAGCCAATCTCTTAAGTATGGGTGGTAGATGGTTATGTTCCTCTCTTAAAGTAATAATAGCTCCATCACTATTCAGACGGACGCGACTCTTACAACTATTATAAGACTTCCTAGAGCAATAAAAAATATTTTTGGATCTGTTATTTTGCCAAAATGTGAACCCATTGACCATCAATAGCCTACTCCCTTTGTCTGTTTTTATAAACTGCATACGCACTGGAAAGCAAAAAGGTTGTTAGTTCTATTGTTTGTGTTTTAGTCGGTACCGATAGATTTAATGAAAAATGTATAACGGTCGTAACCTATTTTGTTGTAATTCTGCCACAGAAATTAACAAAATGGCGTAAGGATGGCCCATTTACCTATGTCAATTTCATGCTCTAAACATCATCATCGTTCATCATTTGATGCCATTTTATTTATCTATCTGGGAGAACTAGAAGGAATTGGGATTTAGTTTATATTTTTCGTAAAACCAATTGGTTTAGACTATAGGTGTGTTATTTTTTCCTTTTATTTAAATTCAAAGCTAAAAAAAACAAATCATTGTTTCAGTTAGAATTAGACTCTATAACGCACTCATTAATTTGCCCCATACAGGGAAATTAGAAAACTATATATTGGTTCGAGTCAAGGAATAATAAAACAGGCAGTATGATTATAAAAAAAGTTGTTTAATTATTTCATCACATGAGAGAGCACATTTGTTACTATTTCGAAAGCTTAAAATATAGTCCTCCTTCGACTTGTTGGTAGACAGGAGGCAGATGATTGTGTTCATTAATTAAATATTCTACAAATCCATTGTTTATACGAACCCTACTTTGACAACCGCTAGATTTTTTGGAGCAATAGTAACATCCTTTTAGTCGATTTTTCCTCGAATATGTGTATCCGTTAACCATAAGTAGCTTAGGCCCGTGTAACGTTTCTATAAATTTTGCGGAAACTGAAAAGATAAGGAAATAAGTTATTATAATTGGTTTTTGATAGAAGTCAAGTCATAATTATCGGACGCAGTTTTTGGGTAATACTGTTGTGTTATCTCTACCATGCTACCCAAGCGTGAAAATTAGTTTTTCTGTCACGGTCACAAATTAATGTTACCTAATTGTTCGTGCACACTGAATCATCGAAATTATCATTTTATATATTTTATTTTTCTATTCGAAAACGAATGCCAGGTATTTAATACCCCCCTAAATATTGATAGAATTAAATAATAATGACAAGTTGAAAATTAGTCGAATACTATCGTAGTCAATAAAACAAGTTTTATTTTATTTTTCTTTTATTGAGATGAAACAAAAAAACAATTAGGTACATTATAAAATTTTGTGCACACAGGTAGAAACTAAAAAATATGCAATAATGCAGCACACAACGCTAAAAGTAAAAGTACTGTTCAAAGTATTACGGGATTTATGGGGAAAATACAATAAGTTAACGACAGGTGTCTTGTGAACCAAACCGTAAACTAGCTCATGGAACAAGCGAAGATGAGGATATGTTCAAAGGTTTTTATTATAAGTATCAACCATACAATTGTTTGTTCGGGAGTGACCCACTACAAAAAGTTTGCCGGCACACACTCGCTATTTTAATTTATACAATTCAATTAATTTGTCAAAATGATAATTTCAAAACAACATTCAAATGATAATACTTAAACAGACTTAATTACAGTTTTTTATTGTAAAAATAAATTATACAATAATAATTATATCTAGTTAAATAAGAAAGATAATTAAATCTATCAGTCTCGTTGAAATAAGAGACAATCGTCCAATGTCTTTAATGGATTTAAAAACATTGAGATCATCTGCGTATTAAAAGTATCTGGTATTTCGAAAGCTTTTGCTAATGTAAATTATATATATAAATATTAAAAAAGAGGAGGCCCAAGAATTGAGCCTTGTGGAACTCCAAAGTAACCTGGGAGTTAATAACTAATTTTTGGTTACGATTTGTGATGTAGGAGACAAACTATAGTAATAAGATTCCATGGATTCTATACAAAAAAAAACAAGTATTTAATAGCAGTTCATGATCGACCTTATCTTTACAAGAGTAAAATATAAGATTAGTTTATTTTTTTATTAACACATAATTTACACTGATATCACATTGTTCTCAAACACATTTGAGTAGTTTTGACAAAACAAATTATCTCAATTTTTCACAAAAAAAAATTGACACACTGTCATGAACTGTCAACCTAATTTTAAGTCACTCTTAATTACATGAAAATAAAAATGTCTTCGAGTTGTTTGTGTCAAATATCGAAGATATGTATATATTGTACAAAAACTATTTTGACACTTTAAAATATCGTCCGCCCTCAACCTCTCGATACACAGGCGGGGGATGATTATGTTCCTCAGTCATGGAAGCTATGGCTCCTTCCTTGCTTAACCTTACCCGACTTTTACAATTCCGCGCCTTTTTGGAACAATAGTAACATCTTTTCATACGATTTTTACGTGAATACGTGTACCCATTTATCATTAGCAGCTTAGTCCCTCGCAAAGTTTCTATGAATTTCATATTATCTGAAACGTAAGAAAACCACATACAAAAATTACTGAAAGAAAACTTTGTAAAAACGGGACAAGAGAAAAGACAAATAAAAAAAAGGTTGTATTAAAAATTCTATTTATTGCATATTTTAGTCGTATTAAGAAATGTGAACTATTAATTTATTACTTTCCAGTAATTTTACGGTACTTAGTAAATGACAAGAATTCGTTTTTTTAAATAACCTTATTTACAATCATGCTTATTCAATAACATTACTAAAACATATTATATTTTATAAAAAGGTCACGGACCTTCCAAATTTTCCCGAAGAAACTGTATCATACTTAATTCGTCATTGTAGGCTCAACAGAATTCACAATGATTGTAATATTAAATGATTGATTGCTATCACACCTGCGAGCGAAAATACGAGACAGAGGTAGTTTAAAGAGAAATCAGTCAAGAAATTATCATAAATACTTAATTTAAATACCTATAACTAAATACACTATCTAATTCTTAAGCGATATAACCTTAAGTTTGTTCTGTCCTGACGAGGGTCTAATAACTCGTAATGATTTCGTGAAAATGTTTGCTTAGAAGTATATTCAATGTTTAACCAAAAACCCTAGGTACTAGGACTAACACGATATCCCTTGTCAAGACTGGATGTCAGACTTTTTAGTTACTGACCATCCGTAACGACTGACAAAAATCTGAGAATGACAGCCGGGATCAACAGCCTTCCGAAGCACGGAGAAGTCTCGGTATGACATATATATATATATCGTACATGGACCGCGCCAAGCGCAGCTTAACCTTTGATAGGTCCTGTGCAGCTTTTACTTAGCTCCTCCTGTGCCAGTTATCAATAATTAAAAGTTCAGAATACATTGTTCGTATTTCATAAAGATTTTATTCATAATTTCGTGCCCGTGGCACACCTGCCTAGAATAGAGCGCCTTTCCTTCTACCACCTTAAACTTTAACATACTCTCCGGTAATTGTACGCATATAGTGCGGTGGGTTATGTATGTGGTAAGTATTGGCTGCTCTTATGTTACCCATTTTGTCCAACTTGACGGTAGCTCTGCACCCCATGCTTTTCTTGGAACAGTAGAAGTTGTTACTGTGGTGATCCTGTGAGTAAGTGTATCTATTCAACATTAATAAAAATTTGCCCTTTTGAGTGGGTATTAACTCATATTGAAGACCTGAAATGTGAGAAACATTAAGGATTATTGTGTCATGCTATAGGATCGAAGGCTTGGTAAATGATATCCATACAATTCATGCCCACTTAATTACTCAAAAGTACACTTAAGTATCACACAACATAAAAGCACACTACACTACACCAGGCCAAAGATTACCACAATTGGAGGGAGAATGTTAAGAGGTTTAGTCGTCGACATCACACCGCTCAACAGTGAGCAATCGACTGAATGAGAAGGAGGACACTTATGAAGTCGTACTTGAAAGAATTTTAGTCATGCTAGTTAAAATGAGACAGACAGCATGAGATTTAGGTGCGTATTATAAGATGATACTAAAGCTTAGATCTTGTTGCGGGATTATTGCGAAGCATTAACGTAGCCCTCGAACGCAAATGACGACGCAAGAAACATGTATGGGTTTTAGTAAATAAGAGACTGACACTTCCTCCCGCTCTGCCCACAGCTGGAGGAGTCATTTAGTGATCTTTGAACATAGATTTCGAGCTGTATAGTTGAATCCTATGTATAGTGTTTTGACTCTCGAGTCAGCTTCTGTAATACGGACTTCAAGCTCCGCTATTGAGTGGATGATTGAGTATTCGAGCATTATAATTTGAAGACTTCTTTTCTGAGTGCATTTACGGCTTGAGCATATATATACTCGAGCATTCAGCTTACTTTCTTCTGGCTACTATGTCATAGGCCGTTGTTAATAAATAAATATATAGAGAGTGCCTTTACGTTCACCAAGTGACAAATGTCATAGCGTAGTGTTAAGTAGCCTTGTAATTTGACGTCACAAAATAAAACAAAAACATAAAATTACAAATATTTATTGAAAAATTAAGATATCTACAAACAATCTTTAAGTATTTTATGTACTATCTTTTTAATTTAGGACTAACCCATAACATCTAGTAGAAAACCAAACCTACTATGTATACTTAAATTATAAAGAGGAAAGATTTGTTTGTTTGTAGCGATTTAACTCAAAAACTACTGGACGGATTTTAAAAAATATTTCACCGTTAAAAAGCTACATCTTTATGAAGTGTCATAGGCTATATTTATTTCCAGAAATATTTAAGGATCCCTACTAATACTTGAATAATGTAATCCTAGTCCCTAGATATTATGTCTTCAATCGCTTACGCTGCGAAAAATTTTGATGGTAGAACAAAACAATGTACTACAATATTAAAGAACATATCTTCAGAAAAGTCCGCGATAGCATATGCCTATCTCCGACGGATAACTCACAATGGCAGCCATTGGGTACGGGCGGCCGTCGCGTCGCAATTTAGGTAGGCACGCGGGGATTCTGGCCTCCGGGAAATTCAAATTCAAAATATTTATTGCACCTTATTGTTTACAAGTACAAGGTCTTATTTATCTTTACCTAGAGTAATTCTTACTTTAATATAATCTAAACTAAACTAATAATCTATACTAATATTATAAAGAGGTAAAGTTTGTGAGCTTGTAAGGTTGTAGGGGGTAATTTCTTGATCTACTGAACCAATTTAGATAAAATTGGTACGGACGTAGAGGGGACCTTAAAGAAGGTCATCTAGGCTACCTTTTATCCGGGTGCGTCAAGTAGTTCGCTCGGGATAAGGGTGAAACCGCGGGAAATATGTATTGAATATGAATATTGTATATTTTGTTGGTTACTGAGATTCATAATTTTAGGACTTAACAGAACAAATAAATTAAGATTGTTTTTATATTAATTATTAATGATAGTGTCTTTTGGTTCATAATTTGCAAAGAGGCTGGCAGGTATTCGCAATTTAATATAACAAGCGCTGGTAATTGGAATCAACCGGAAACAAATCCAGACTCCAAGCCACAACTGAGGAATGCTAAATGGAAAAATTCAAAAACACTGCCCGTTTTTGGAATAACCTAAAACCTTACCCGACTCGTTTTATCCCTAGATAGAAACCCATAGCTCAGTGTTGTCAATGTCGTCACAACCACAAGCCGCATGAGGCATTCAAGCCGACTCAACAAGCTTATTCTAAATTTTAACATATTCCCCTGAATCCAATTTTATATAACGCGGTGGATCATGACGGTGAATATTTCTAACTTCATCGATATTTCCAAACTTATCGAGTTTCACTGCAGCTTTACAACCAGCATTTTTACGCGAACAGTAATAAGTTTTAGTCGAATGATGTTGTGCATATGTATACTTATTCAGCATTAACAAATGTTTGCCTTTTTGAGTGGGAATCAACTCATACGCGAACCCTGAAAAGTTCAGTGTGTTAAGTGAAATAGGATTGTTTATTTAATATCATTCATGTATATATCATACCTTATATATATTATATATATCGAGTAATCTCCATTAATCGGTAGCAGACATTTTTAGGCTATAGAATATAAATAAGGCCCTAAAATTGTCCGTTTAAAGAAAAAAAAAACACTAATAATTTTTGATGTTATATTTCCATAAATATATAATATCTAGGTACAATTTTCAATTATCAATTTTGTTTTTTGTCTAAAAACTGAGGCAGGTAGCTAAAAATTATCACCAAAATATAAAAATATTAAATTAAATTACTTAAAAAAATGCCTTCTTATTCTCGTGATAGTAATGTAATACGTATCATTTTTTATGATTTTGCCAAATTCATCTTACGACAATTAGGCCGTGCGTGCTGCATAAGTTAATGCAAAGTATTTCTTGCCTTTTGAATAAGTTATACATCGTTTAGCGTAATTAAGTTGCTTCGAGGTTTGAGATGATTACATTATATTTTTTTTTTTATTTTTTAGTTACTGCAACATATAAATCATTATTTTGAATAATAGCATTGCTGTTGAAATGCTTTATTGTGTCACTTTAATATATTCCCCATTAGACATCTGCACGTATTTGGGTGGTGGATGTGTGTGGATGTAACAACCGTTGCTGATGACGCCATTTTCATCCAACTTCACTTTAGCCTTACATACGCTGTTCGATTGTTTTTTAGAACAATAGAAGAGGTTACTATTCTTTATTCGTCTGGAGTAAGTGTAGCCGTTTAACATCAATAAAGAATTTATTTTCCCACGGTGTTTTGTTGATATAAATTCATATTGCAGCTCTGAAAAATTATCGATCATCAACATCATCAGCCTATACATTGTCCCACTGCTGGGCACAGGCCTTTTATTATACAGAGAAGGCATGAGCATTGATCACCACGCTTGCTCAAGGCGGATTGGCGATTTCAGACTATTTAAGTCAAGGTTTCCTCACGATGTTTTCCTTCACCGTTAGTCAGTGACGTAAGATATACTTAGAAAGTACATATGACTTCAGAAAAGTCACATTGGTACTTGCCAAGTTTCGTACTAGCACACTCGTAAATGAGCGGCAGGTGCCTTAACCACTAGCCACCACGACTATAATTAAATAGTCTTTAAATATTTCTTGAGTTTGCTTGAAATTATACAAAGCACAATTAAATAATAGCCACGTTAAACTTTATTGTCTTCTAAGAAGATAGCAGAATAATATCTAATAAATTGGACACGTGATAAATACATTATTTACTGACATTTGTTTACATTGTTTACTTATATTACAACTACAATACAATAGGCAATTAAATTAAGTTTAGTACAGCGCCAGCGACGAGCTGATTAAAAATAATTGTGGGCATGGATAAATTGACATTCTATGGATCCTGGCTTAATGGGACTGACATTATTTCTGGTGTGGCGTGAGATTTCGATAGCTAATTTCAATCACATTTATATCATTTACTTCTTCAAATTAAAAGCCACTTTTGGAAGACCAAGTCTTCTGTGCATCATCTATACATAACAATAAATTGTTAATAAAACACGATGTACCTACTTATACATTAAAATTATTAGTCAAACTCAGATATCCATTTAAAAACGAGATATTACCTATATCACTAAATCAGCTTAATCAAATGCCCATTGTTAGACACCACATAGTTATCCCTTTGATGATCATGGGTATACAACATCCTCTCAACATACTTCTGGTCTTGCGTAAGCTTGACGTTCGCCTTGCAGCCGCAGGAGACTCTTCGAGAACAGTACCAGTTCAGTTTAGAAGACTTGTTATACGTGTAGCCGTCTAGCAGCATCACAATCCCGTTACGGTAGTTCACAAATGATGGTCGAACTGGATAAAATATTAGAGAAATCAAAGAACTGCTAAGGGAAGGAAAGAAATCTTAACACACAGACACTACTGGCCACTAATAGGCATACTTTTGAAACGCCTTCCTAAAAAGCCAATAGGTGTACCAGAAAAAAAAGATATAGGTACAGCAAATCAAGGATCAAACAGTATTTTTTTAAGATCATTCACATTAAATTAACCTACTATATCGTTATTAATATAGAATAAATTAAAGATCTACAACGCACCTTTATCTGACGGATGATAAACAACAGCTGAAATGAAAATTATTGTGTTTAATTAAGTACTATAGATTTGGTTTTCTATCAATTCGCGATCTCCTACTTCTAGTTCAATTTACTAAATTAAACGGTCTCTTATCGACAAGAACAGTATTTGAATTTGTTACTCATTAGTACAGATATCTATCGAATTGAACAATTATGGTTTCTTTTGGACGCAGTCGTTCAACGTCGCTGTTATTTAAAGTGTTAGTCTTAGTGTACAAAACTTCATGGTTTGTTCAACCGGCCAGTGTCTCCCCATCTTTTTAAAGTTATTGGGCCATATAGCCAGAGGATGACCCACGCACGCTATGGCTGTAGCTGGGCATTCAAGGGCTGGTCTGCTCCAATGCCCTTCGGTAACTTAATTAAAAGTTTAACTAGCGATATCCATCTCTCTCAGGTACTACTTCTGTCTCTCGTGTCAAGCTGGCACGAGACTAGACCACATTGCTACTTACCGAGCCTCCGACATTAAATTTAGAAAGACAATTTCGTATTAAGTTACTTTATTTACATAAAAATATCTATACAAATTAAATGAAGCTGGTTCAACACCAGCTTCCATTACCATCAAATCTTTGGCTTGAGTTTATTAAAAAATAAGTAAACATAATAAATAATTATAGTATTATGCGAGTTAAAATTAATGTTCGATATTGTACTTTTATTGCAATCTTATGTCATAAAAATAGTAAATGCATCTGTAGGTAAACAATTACACCTATAAAATAAGAGAGGTAGGCAATTAAATAAGTTAATAATAGGGGTAGCAAAAGTTTCATCAAATGAGAGGGCCGACTTTGGTTTGGTACCTACTTATAAAACAAGTTTATTTATTCTGTGCTTTATTTAGGCAAACCAAATGACGGACTCGGGAGAAATCCACGATCTCACCGGTCGCGAGAGCAGCTATTCAAGTTTCTTCAGTCATACAAGTAATAAAGTACTAGTGGATTATGGTCATATAAATATAATAATATAAATATCTTTGGACAATTTCACTCAGCGCCATCTAGCCCCAAAGTAAGCAACTAATATGCTTGTGTTATGGGTGCTAGATTAACGGATATACTACTTATATACGTTTTTTAAATAAATACATATAATACATAGTAACACCCAGACCCGTCACAGAAATTAAAATTCATCATTTCAATTTCTGCCCGGCCGGGAATCGAACCCGGGACCTCTTGCGTAGTATTCCGGCATGTTGACCACTAAACCACTCAGGTCGTCATAGCTAAGGGAAAAATAATATCTTTTTTTTTACTCAATCAAATACTTAGTATTCAATTAAATACTTAGTAAAATAGTATGAATATTAAGAAACATGAGTATTAGAATCTGAAATCATGGTGCGCAATAATTTACGACCGAAGATCGAACCTGCGATCCTTAACGCTGAAAGTCATTGTGCACAATAAGGTAAAGTACAATTTATTTCCTTGTCAACATAATTCAACATCGCTTCCAAGACGGTAGATAACTCACACAATTCAAATAATTCATAACTTTAGGCGGATGATTGTGGCTCGTCGAAGCAGCTAGGACACTGGTAAGGTTATGGTCCATCCTCACATACGCCAAACACTTCTGGCGTCGTTTCGAACAGTACCAATAGATGGCGCTTTTGTTTCGCGCGTCTTTCCAGTATGTGTAGCCGTTATGAAGGAGCAAGTGACCTTTTCGCGTCGGTATGAATTGCATGTCGCCTGAAAATAATTCATTTTTCGTAATTTATTCAAAAAATGAATTAGAATACTGATCTACATAAAAATAGTGTTGCATAGAGAACAAGTAGTCGTTTGATTAAGCTTATATTGAAACAAAAAAGAAACTTACTTCTATGAATATTTTTTCTTCTTCGCAAAGTCATGTTTAGTCTTCAGTTTCTGTTTAATTAATACATTTTCTGTGGCATATTGCAAACACATTGTGGAAGTTCAAACAACTTTCTAATTATGGTAAAACTTATCCTTGACCTCTACTATGGGGCGAATACATAATAATTAATTTGATTTGATACTTGTGATTATACTAGACACAACAGATATAATATACATATAACATAATTAAGAATAAGTTATACTAACATTATTTTTTTGCGGTCACCATGGGTTTTCATTGTTCCCCCTATCCAAGTCCATCCCCATGACATTAGTAGTAATAGACAAGTAGTTTCCTTGTTTTGCAATAGTCCTGCACAAGCCGGGGATGGCCTTGGATAGATTTTTATAGATACAGGGATAACCGCCAGTTACACATTTCACATTCCAAAGATCCATGATTTTGAAGTCCCATGCAAAGTCATACAGAATATTTTTACCTATGTTTATTAAGATATAATATGATGTCATTCCTCATTTAAATTAGACTTAGGAAAAAGAAAAATTAGGAAAGAATTAGGATAAAGAAATCTCACTTAAATTGTCTTAAACTTAAATAGAACAATAACAACAGCTACAACCTGGGGGTCTTCAAGTCAAGAGTGAACAGATTGATTATAGGCAAGCATGGTCCATCGTCAACCATATCATCACATTCCAACAGGTGAGATAGTAGTCAAACACATACCTAGCAATAATAATAAAAAAATAATAATACAAACATATTAATTATTAATACAACAAGATACATAAAACAGTAAATAAAATTTATATTATATTACAGAACCCTATTTAATATTCAGAAATAAACATCAAAATAAATGTACCGAAACAAGAAAACTTGTCGGAGAGTTTTTTATCTTTACTTTACTGATATGATGTAAATAACAACTGTTGGGTTTGTTAACATAATAAATACAGTAAAATTAAACAAATTTTGCATGCAAAACCTATGTCAGCTCAATGCTAATGCCATTAAAAACATTAGATGTTTACTATAAAATTTCTTCACATTATCCAAGACTCACTAGGTGGGTATTCTATCTGAACTGAAGACATGTCACAGCACAATTTCAAGAATGTTGGTAAATTATTTGCAATGTTACCTTTTGATGCCAGAATTATACCAAACAGTGTTTTTTGAGGAAGCTTTGTTAACTTTCATATAGCTTAATACTACCTACTTACCGCTTTCCGCGCTCTCCAGTGACCACCAACATATCACAAAATCTCTATGATCACTAATTAAACACAATAACTTCACTTAACTCACATAATTTAGATGTAATTCACAATTAGAGACAAATAAAACACAAAATATTTTGAGGTTAGAATCACTGAGAAACCAATTCTTCTTCATAAACATAGTGTTCACGCTATACAAATTATAATAATCACTAGTTGAAATTGAATTTCAGGTATTTCAGGGCAACAAAATCGCTGTAAAAACAAACAATACACAAATATTTGTTTTGACGTTTGACATAAGCAAAATGTTTACGAACTAAGGTGCGTTCCATGTCACTCCAAAGTAATAAAACTTTTCATATTTAACGCATGAAATTAAACTTTAATAAAATTATGAGTTTAGTACATAATAATTACGTTGTTTAATTTCTTATACATTTCTTACAGAATGTATTGATTTTCCCTTACGTGCTTAATTAATTTGAACAACAATAATTTTCATTTAAGACTAGCGCTTGTGACCAATTAAAATTAGTTTATCCAATTAGCTTTATACCAAGACTATGCTAGACACATTTTTTAACGTCCGGTGTCACCATTATGGGAATTGCCTGGAGAACATGGTGGAGCATACGGTAAATAAAGGTCTACACGATAAGGTCCCTCTTGAGCAGAGTACCTACAACCTTGAGCGAAAGATTATGTAGAAGTATGCTAGAGAAGGAAGCGCCGCGGGAGAAAACCAAGGAGTTAGGAGCCGTGAGACGACTCCCGGCCACCATAGGAGCGGGTGTACGTACCGTGAGCAATGGGTAATTTGCCGTATGTTAAGGACCAGGCCCGTGTCGGCCGCACGTTTGTGTTCCCGCTGGGGCTAATGCCTGCCGTGGCTGCGGGATTGTTCAAAAGAGTTACCGCGGCCCTGGAACACAAAGGGCTCAGGAAGGAACACGGATGGGGATGATGATTATATTTATGTTCATCCACTGTTGTATGTAAATAAATAAGTGAGTAATGAGTTTTAAAAAATGATAAATACTTGCTTATGTACTTGTGTTTCAACAAGTACACAAGCAAGTATGTATGAATTTTAGAGAACGAGAATTTAGAAATGCTCGAGAACGAGAATTTCATGTAATATGTACCTACCTACTTATAAATAACCTAACCAACCTAGTTCATGAAGTGAGCAAATCTGCGATATGGCCACGACATATACATTATGATCTTAAGTCGTGACCCAATGATGGTGTAATACCCATGCAAAATTATCTTTAGTGAAGTGTAACGAATAGTGTAAAAAATGGATGAATGACATGCATGCGTGACGTTCGGTTTGACAAATTGACATTTCTTCTACGCTTCAAAATAACCTAAAAGATATTTTGTTTGTTTTGGTTTTCTATTAGTTTCTGTTTCGTTTTAAAGTTGTTTGCAGTGATTAAAATAATAATGTAATTAAATCGTGTGCGTCATATGTTATGGTGCTTAAACAGACGTAAACATTTCTGTAAACTTCCGTTATGACAAACCCTTGATTGGTTTAAGTTGTTAGTTGGGTTTTTTTATTTTGCTTGTAATTTTTTTTGCAAATTTTTACTTTTTGTCGTCATTTATTAAATTAAAAGTACAGTGTATGTGTGCAGTGTGTGAATATATTTGCTGAAAATGTCTTATGTGCCTAATAAGTGGAAATAATTTCAAAAGAAATTGATACCAGGTATGTTATTTGGTTACTCATAACTGCAACGTACAATGTTATGTAATATAAATTGACTGCATTTAAATTATACTAGATGAATTCCTTTCCCCTGAATTGCTAAAAAATACTTGAGTCATTTATAATCCACAGTTTTTAAAAGTGGGTCACACTGTAGAGTAATACTAAGCTTATCTTTCTTGGTAAGTCTGATTCCCATCACATTGTTTTTTAAATAGTTGTTGAAACCATTTGTCAATTTAATCAATATTTCAGTACTAATAATGTGTTACAGTTTAAGGGTCTTGTTGTGGGTTCTTGTTTTAGATATATAACCTAAATAACCGATACATAAATAATTATCCAATGATGTCAGCATACAAAAATACATTACAAAATGCTTTATATCGTTATACAAGTTTTGTACTTAACTAGCTTTTGAAGCATCCTTTTAGGTAAGAAATGCCCGTAGTAGGATACTTCGCTCTACTATAACGCATTTACTATGTGTACATATAACCGATAATTAAAAAACAAGAACAAAATCAAAAAATCAACATACAACAGGGATATCCAAGGTATTTTATTCTACTGAAAGTAATCATCCAGCCATTACCCGTCACAAATCTTCTACTGCTGCTACCTAAATATGTTAATATAACATAATTCCTGTTTACCCTGAACAGTAAAGCAATAAGTGTCAATAATACACTCACATTTAAATGGTTATAATTTTGACCATTTGGGTGGGTCAATAACTAGACTTTATTTTTTTATTCAAAATCCATAAAAAAAAAAAAAAACTTAAAACAGGGCCAAGTTAGAAGCAATTAAACGGTAATTGCTAGAAAAGTAAAGTGATAGTTCCAAGCACAAAATTATGTTTTATGTGACAGCGTTATTAAATACTAACCATCCAAAATGTATGTATGCATGTGTTTTCTTAATTTTTTCATTCATTTATAATCAATTAATTTTTCATTCAGTTCACATTGGCTAGAAGCCAAATAAATAATTCCCTTCAACTGAGCACAAATTGAGTCTTTAGCTCCATTTTTTTTTTCTCCACAGGTAAGTTCACTGTCATCAGCAGGAGATGGCTGTATTAAATTGGTAAGTGTTTTTATTGTTTACAGTAACTTTCGTTTTATCTAAAAAAAAAATAACACTAGTGAATTATGTAAATATGAATGACATTAGGTGCGTATCACTTTCTTATATTTGATAGTAATTATGAATAAAACATCAAATGCAATTTAAAAAATTAAGTAATTATTTTTATAATAATGAGTACTTTTGTGATATTCTTCATTTATTTTCTGTTGATACACAAATTAATTAAAAATAGTATTATTTTTATGTGACATTGCTAACTTTTTATTATCCTGTGCCATATTATACTTCTTTATAGAAATATTATTAAACTTGATTATGGATGCAAGTGTTTTATTGTATTTTTTTTTAATATAATGCTACATAAAAAACCTGAAAAAGTAAATTTCCGAAGAAACATACCTACATAATGTAATAGATGCTTTTTTCCCGGATTCAAATATTTTTAATTTGTAAATTGCATGGGGGATTGGCCACTGTTCTAGTTTCTATGGAGAAGGGGTGCAGAAAGCTAAAGTTAATAAATTAAAGTTAATAAAAAAGTTATTAATATAAAAAATATCACACCTAAACATTTAATGACATGCAGTCGAATTATGAAATCTTAGGGACTCCTAGAGCACTACCTCTGGTATTATTAAATTCTAGGCACGTAAAAAGGAATCACAAAGGTTTTTTGTACTTAAAAGGAATTAATGTCATCAGGTTAATGGATAAAATGATTTAGCCGGAAATAAGTCCAAAATAAAAAATGGTGAGTTTATAAACCCTGACAAAGTGAATCGTAACGTAGGTATACGATTGTTGCACGACGTTGCTAAAACATTGACTGTTGTTATACGTCATGTTACGCAACGTGATGCACATCATGAAGCGCAACGATTGTAGCGTAGTAGAAATTCATAGAACAATTTAAAAAAATAACTATAGAAACAAGGTCCATTAATGCGTTTAGTATTTACAGCTAAATACGTAAGAACAGCTCGTGGCGCTCGACTTATATTCCTGAATGGCCTCTTATATCGGCAGCAATGTAAAGCCAATAGAGATGGAAGGAAGACCTGGTACTGTGTCATGTACGGCAGGTCTCAGTGCCCATCTATCATCACAACCGATGGTTTGGACAATATAACGCAAATTCGCGGGATCCACAATCATCCTGAACCGGTGATCATCCAAACACCAACTGGTATAATTCACAAACATTCTAAGAAAAGAGGTAGACCGAGGATAAGTGCACGTAATGCAATATTGCCGTAATTTAAGGACAAATTTACGGGCAAGAGCAATAATGTGTTTAAGTACCTTATACTTAAAATGTGATAGGTATTTAATATTGAAATCGTTCCTAAGATATGACTGATGAGTGTTCCAACTTGTTGTATTCACAATTTATTTCCTTTAAACCCATTTTATGAAATATGATCTCGATAATTTTAGTTTTGAGGTGCTGTAAGGATTGTTTTGTTTTTTTAGTGTGTCGAATTTGTATTTATCTCCATCTAGTCTCATAATCCTTTTTTCCTAAATTATTGTAGATGAAAATATGTACTGCCTTAGCAGTTCGGACTGCACTTTAAGTACTCGTATTATAATACATTTTTGTATGCATGTATATTTTTCACATTAATAGTAAAAAGGTTGCGGTCATCAGATTGTCAACCACAAAAGACAACAATATTATAGAAGAAAAAAAAACAACTATGATATAATATGCTGCCGTTTTTAACAATATGGTTTTAATGATGATCTTCCAACAGATGCCATTTTTATGTATTTGTACAGTATTACAATTTAGAGAAGGTTTAGAATGCTGATTGTGCCATTAAACAATTTTAGAAAACATCTATTTTTTTATTACTCAAAATACTCGCATTCATTCGATATTCAAATGAACTTAGGTACTACTAAGTTATTTCATTAAAAATTGCCATGCAGATAGAAATAAAAAAAAAATACAATTAGCGTTAGCGAAGAAATACGGTAGCTTCGTTCATTTTATAGCCTTATAGAATAATATAGTATTTCGATCCTTGAGTTTGTCAGTCCGTGTTCGACTCCCTCCTCCCACATTCCCCAGTAGGGAAAGTACATATGCACATAGGATGCACCTCATTGATTCAACACTCTCAAAGTATTGCAATTCATGCCTATTTTATGTAATAGCAATTTTGGTTTGCAATCAAGCTATCGTCAAAATATATTTAGATAAGCTATTCTGTCGCAGTGTGTAGGGAATTATATGTGTTTAGGCAAAAGTTGGACTGGAGTATTGATAAAAACATACATATTACACCACTGATTTCTTAGGATCCGATCAGAGACAGTACAGTAACTCGAGAGTCATCGTCTTTTCGACTCAAGCCTAAACCATCATCGATTTTATTCATATTTATTTTCTAGAAGCATTAATCATACCTTCGCGACACCGAAGAGGGCAAGGTATGCTGTTTTTTGGTGGCTATACATATTCCTGGAGGAACTATAAGAAACATGGTAATTACTGGACCTGTTCAAGCCATCACAAGAAAGGCTGTAAAGCTAATGTATCCACGAATGAAGTAAAACAGCCTTTCAGAATTACAAAATATAACGACAAACATAATCATGCGCCTCCAAAAATTAAATTGCCCACTGATACAGTGTATATTTGATGCAAATCTATTGTTCAAACTTAGGATAATGGTGTTGGTATTTTTCAAAATGAATTATTTAATAAATTGTATATGAATGTTTTATATTTGTCTTTCATTCAAAGCTTTCCAATCCAAAATACCCACTGTAGGTTACGCAATGAAATAAATAGATTGTGTCTTTCCAGAAATACACTTCATTACGTCGAAAAAAGGTAACAAATTACTGGTGTACGAAAAATACACTTTTGCACAGAATTGTAAGAGCAAACACAGGGTCACTTGGACATGCTCCTCACGTTGTTCAAAGAAATGCAAAGCTCAAGTTACATTAACTAACTCAGGGAAGTTTCGTGTACTGAAGGGTAATCATACTCACCCCCCTCCTGTATTTTACATAAATGATGAGGGTAAATATCGTAGGCTATCTAAAAAGCAATTGAGTGAAACAAAAGATTCTGATGACGACACGAGTGACGACGATTTTATCGAGACGCTTGATGTATAATATGTCGAGGTGTTACTAGATATGATTTATCAGATCTGACTGAATTGGTTAAATTAATAAGAGAAGAATAAAGAATTTTTGAGAGTTAATCTTTTTTTTTACTTTTTTAATAAAAATTTGAAGTGTCAGTATCAATATCTATGCTGATTACGAAATGGATGCGATGAGTAATTAATTTTTATAATTTTTGACACTTAAACAATATTTTTATTGATACATATTATGGTTTACAATTTTTGTTTTATTTGTATTTTGACTAGTCTTTTGGTAGTCTCCATTTGGCATAATTGTTTGTAATACTATAAAAATGATATTATTTCTAGCTTTGGCATTATGTAATTCGAAGATCTCATTTACAAAATTGACTTTTTTATTTTTTTAAATTAGGGTAACCTTAGTGATACTTTATTATATAGAGAAGAGTACTTATATTAGTAATGTATGGCCGTTGGATAGAGATAGGAACCCATCCTGCTTTGTCGTGTACTTGGTTGGATGAATGGTTATGCCTGTCCACCGGCCGCACTATAAAAAAATGTGACAAGGTATGTTGGCTGTGGCTTCTCATTAAGAAGGGCATTAAAATAATAAGTTGAGAATTAAAAATAAGACGTGCCTAATTTAGAAGACTGTTTATATTAATATTGAATTAAGAAATATATGTTTCACGATATTAGATTTTTCTTTTTTTTCAACTAGCGTAATGCGGCCTGCTTCCGATTACTGAGTGTACATAATTATCTTCTTCTTTCGTAACAACATGAACTGCATAAAGATTGCCCATCTGGTGGTAAACTATTAGGCTGTTTTTGATTTTGAAATGGATGTTATTGAAAAAAAAATATATAGTTACTACTTCATAAATTTATGAAGCATTATATTCGTATTCACAATAGTAACATTTCATCAAAGTTTTCATAAACATATAGCATCTCCTAGCTTTAAGCTAGATATTGTTTATTTTAGTAAAATGCCATTAGCATTAGCTGAACGTCAGCGCAATTATGGAGCTCGCCTTAAAGCGAATAACCCTAAAATTTGGAAGGAAAAGTAGAAAAAAAGCTAAAGAAAAATGTATTTAAAAAATTCACATCTGTCAGAAACAGAATAAGCTAAGAGACGAAAGCTATGTCGGCAATTAAAACGAAAAAAGAAATAAAGAGCTTGTTTATTAATTTTCTTTTTTAATAAAACAATTTTTGTGTGTATATATAATTATAATCAGTTAATATTCATATCCGATTTTTATCGATAACTTACGATTATTTTGAATAGGGCCCTTATACTTTTTAGATCACTTAGATCTTAACTTAGTTGTTGTTCTTTTCAGTTTAATTTAAAGATGCATATACCTATTTCACATGATATAAGTTACGATTCCCAAGTAAAATATGCGTGGCGATTCATAATCAAAGCCTTATTCGGATAGCTTTTTCTATCCCTCTCCTATCTTTTCTCGTATTATTAACAAGAAATTGATTTTCAGCGTTTGTGGTGTCATCAACCCGTGGTTCCCCAAAACTAGTTTACAAGGGTTACACGTACAACAAGAGCTATGCCACGAGGAAAGATACACACATAAAGTGGTACTGCTCCTCAAGAAACTCTAAAAAGTGCAAAGTTAACGTTGTCACCGATTTCTTCAATATTGTCTTTGAAGTAGTTGGGCAACACAATCATGGGCGAAATTATCTTAAAGGGATACATGCACGGAAACATTATGTTAAAGGGATCGATGCAATTTACTTAAATAAGGTTTAAGAATCAATTCATTTTTTGATTAAAAAGAATATCTTTCAGTACGTTGTATTTTACTGCAGAATGGCTTGAACTATGGAAAGATAATTGTGGAAATATTTTGTCGTAGATTAGTACGGTAATACTAAATAAATTAGACTTAAGTACAGTATGTAGAAAGTTTCGATGTATAACTCCTAAATTTCAATAAGAAGTAGCAACACTTGTCTTTGCAATGGCACAATACTGTTTTGATTATTGTACATTTTCGAATGTATAGTTTGTCTAAAAAGTTAGTGTGATACGAAAGTCACATCAAGTATCTGCATTTGCATTTTATCATTTATCCATCAAGTTCAAAGTCTAAAATTATCTCCGGAGTAACTGTGATAAGGTTGTTTTAAATTATTAGTGGGCATAGTGCATTTGTACGAAGTCCAAATTTCAGATATCCACTGTAGGATTATTGGTTGTCAAAAAAATCTTTATCGGTCGATATAATAAACACAATGCCTTTTTTCTATAAAACATAAAATGCAGAAATATTTGAAATCTGATACAAAAAAATAATATTTAAAATCATAAATAGAAATTAAGATATAAATTATTTTATTTATTCAAAACATATATTTATTGAAAGGCTTCTTCTCACCCAGAGAAGGCATGAACATTGATCATTGACGATTTCAGACTTTTTAATGTATATATACAGATATTATGTTACGTATACTTACGCTACATAATGTAGCAAGCAATAAAATGGAGTTTAGGTACAGTATTATTAATATAAAAGTAAGTGAAAGCAGATTAATATAAATTTTGAATTTATTTTTTATTTGTTGAAATGGGCTGTGCTGGATATATTTTTTTTATACCTTTCTAACTTTGAAATGATTACTTAATCATAATGTTAGTAAGAATAATTTTATTAATAATATAACCAATTTGTGTGTAATTAATAAATCTTATTGTTGTTTTTTATTTCAGTATAAACAATGTCATAATAGTAAGTATACATAAATGTAGGACAAAGGTTACATATAAATTACACTTGTGGAATTTCTATGTTATTCGTAGATTCTTTGAAGCATGAGTGTTCAGAAACATGAATTAAATAATAATGAGTCCTTAAGCTGGAGTTTTATTTTTGACACGTCGTAAAAAGTCCGGGGACAACCTGAAACCTTTATGCTAAAACTAGTACAGTCAGTTTCAAATTGACGCAACGAACCAGTCCTGCGTATAATGTTTTTGAGGCTAACTGTACTCAAAGTATTTTCATGATTCCTAGTACTTACAAATACTTAAATAAGTAAGTATGACTCCTCTCCTCAAGTACCCTTCCGTACAGGATCATCTTTACCTACTTTTAAGCGACTAGTTAGTTTAAGGAGAAGATCATAGACTTGATTAAAAAAATATTTTAGAGTTGGCTTGATAAAGTCGTGGGTAATATTTTGATATCTCTATTAAAGGTAAAAGTTCATTATGATGGTAAATTTTCTTGGTGTATACTAATTATGGTCTCACAGAAAAACATGAAGCAGAAAAAAACAGATCTGCTTCTTGAGTTTTCATTTACCTAGCTTAGGCGCTACTAATTTTGTAGAAATATATTAACTTCATATTTTTATTTTTTTTTCAGGCCCGGTTTTGATCAAGACTAAACGAAAAGGACAGTATGTTCTACTGTACCACTCTTATACATATTCACGAAGTGCGAAGTCGAAAAAGGGCACGGTTTGGAAATGTACTCTGAGCAAAACCGAAGAATGCAAGGCTCGTATAACTACGGATGATAACTTGAATGTCGTCGCTAGAAAAGGGCACCACTCCCACAAACCGCCCGAGCGGGAGGGCAAACCGAAGCATGTTTATTTTAGTACTTAAGCATATTTTATTTAGGTTACAAATGGCAACACTTAGATTAAGTCAAATACAAACGTTGGGACACACAGACAACTAACATTTTATAGTATAAAGCGATCTTTACGCAGTGGTGGAGTTGAAATTGTTTAGACTTTCGACATATTCTATACCTATATTTTGTTACAGGCATCTCTTGCTATTATCTGGTTTGAGTAAATAATGGCAAAATTTTTTTTACTCTTCAATAAGTATTTTTTTATATTAATTTAGATTTTTTGACTTGCAGAATATTATATGTAGGTATAATATAGTATATCAACAATACCATAAAATTATTTTACATTTGGTACATTATACAATATTATTATACAACAATAGTACAAATTAAATTTTAAATAGCTATCTTTAAGATAGTTGAATAGTTACGAGTATTTAAGTTTAGTAAGTACCTACACCTAGTATAGAGTAGTATCTGGAGGAAACATTATATGGTTATATTGAGGAATACAATTTTATTTACAACATTATACTTTATATATGACAAAAGCGGTGAAACTTAAAGGATACATTATAAACTTAGGTGCTTTTTATTTAGACCACTTACCATTTTTCATTCTGTTGTGGCAAGCTAGATGCATTTTTACTATTTATATGTTTTAGGTTATGTAGTAAGTATTACATTTAATTTTAAATGCGTTCCTTATCAGAGTTTCGTAGCAGCGAGCTAGTAATTCATTTCTGTTTGTCTGAACTTTCGTCTTTTACGCTTTGTATTAAATCAGGCGTATTACTTATGTAACTGGCTGAATTGACGTAGTAAATAACAAGATAAACAATTGAATATAGTATCCTATAGTCTGCACCAATGATGATTTTACGTAAAATGTATATAAAATAATAACCTATTTTGTTCTAATTTTCCCACATAAATAAGTAAAATGGCATTCAATGATGAATGATGATGTTTAGAGCATGATATTGACATAAATGCGTCATCCTTACGCCTGTTAATTTCTGTGGCAGAATTAAAACAAAATAGGTTACGAATTTATTTTAATTTTTCATAAAATCTATTGGTTTAATTATTATTATTAGCAAATAGGTAAGTGTGTGGTCGAGTGTGTTTAATTTCAAACGTGAATGTATAAATAAAGTTATATTTAATAGGAAAATGTATGCAACTAGGTATTAGTTATAGTTTTTATTTTATGAGTATTTTTTTGTAGTAGTAGTATTTTATGAGTATTGTTTTATGAGTAAGTATCGCATTTTATGTAAGAAGACACATTTTTTACATATTTTATTTATACGTATGCAGGATTGTTTAATTAATGTTTCATTTAAAATAGTTTCTTGAAGTTCGTTCGTTAATAAAAAATAACGATAAGTCGTTTAAATATACAATATTGTCGAATTTATCAACATCTTTAAGAAGTGGTTTTCCCACGATGCAAATGATGCAAGCGACACGGAAGGCCACTCGGGCCAACAACGGGGTGTTCATTTAAAAGATGTGCATCTGTACGAAAGACGCGTCGATCTTAGGTACGTAGTTCTGATGGAAACCAAGAGAGAACAGCCTTCGTATGAATTTCTTAAAGGTCAAAAAATCCGCTCGGTCAGGTAGGTATAGGTACTAGACATGTGCGCCGATGCTCATTTAACCGGCGGCGGCGTCCAGAGTCTAATTTGTCGGCGGCGGCGGCGTCATCGGCGTAATCGGCGTGGATGGTCAAAATAAGTAAAAGACGTGTCAATCCATATTAAACTTTTTATTTATTCACTTATGGTTTACTTGACTTATAGTCATATGTCCTCTAGTTGGGGCAGAGGGCCACAGTGCTCCGCCATCGCGTCCGGTCTTGAGCTTCGCGCTTGATCTCACTCCACGTCCTGCTTATAGTCGCCGCCTCTGCGATGATCGTCCGCCGTCAGGATTGTTTAGGGCGACCACGTTTCCGCTTTCCTTGGGGATTCCAGTCTAGGGCTTGCCTCGGTATGTGATCGGGGTCCCTTCGGATCGTGTGGCCGATCCAGTTCCCCTTGCGACGTTTGATCTGCTGGTCGATCGGTGTCTCACCGCAGCGATGTTGGAGATTTTTTTCGGGCCAGTAAATACCGAGAATACGAAGAAGGCAGCGATTGACGAAGACCTGGAGTTTACGCGAGATGTCTTTTGTGGCTTTCCACGTCTCACATCCGTACAGCAATACGGTTTTGACGTTGGACCGGAATATCTTGAGTTTAACTCTCCTGGTCAGTTTTCGCGATTGCTACACAGGACGGAGTTGTGCAAAGGTTGCTCTCCCCTTGGCAATCCTCGAAGTGATGTCATCTTCGGTCCCTCCTGTTTCTGACACAACACTGCCGAGGTATGTAATTTGTGGACCCTTTCCACCCTTTCTGTACTGATAAGCAACGGTAATGAGCACGACACTCCGCATCTCATTTCCTGGGTCTTCCGGATGTTAATTTTTAGTTCCGTCTCCATAGCCTCTCGCCGTAGGTCCTCCAATTTGGCTTGCATATCGGCGCGCATGTGGCTCAATAGACAAAGGTCGTCAGCATAATCTAAATCTTCCAAGACGTTGGACAGCCCCCACTCTATGCCGCGGCGCTACAACCTGTCCAGGATGATCTGGCAGAGCACCTTGGAAGGAGTCGAGAGCAAAGTGATACCTCTCCAATTACCACATTCACTCAGATCTCCCTTCTTGGGGACGGTGATAAGAAGGCCTTTGTTCCAGTCGTCGGGTAACTCTTCGGCTGACCAGATGTTCCGCAAAAGGGGCGTCAGCGCGTTTGCAGCGGTGGGTACGTCGGCTTTTAGCATTTCAGCTGTGATGAGGTCGAATCCCGGGGCTTTCTCATTTTTTGCGGATAGCCTTCACTACCTCCCTCTCTGTAGGAGGAGACACATCGATGTTCAGGTTTTGTGTGGGCAGGCTGGCAGCAGTTATTATATTATTTATTATATTATTGACACGTTTAATCTAAAATACTATTTGACTTTTGACACCGATGACGCCGATGAAAAACCCGGCGGCGTCGGCGTGGCCAAAATGACCGGCGGCGTGCGCCACGCCGATCGGCGCACATGTCTAATAGGTACTTGTAGTTCAAAATTCCGATCATCCTTGTTACGTTAAACAGTTGACCTTCTGTTTAGGCCACTTATAATATAAATTGACATAAATAATGAAATTATCAACAAAACTTAGCGGAAGCTATGTATGAGTATATAGAATTCACCTATAATTGATATAAATTAGTACCTACTCAAAAGTTAAAAAATCTTATGTTAACTTTTTTTTTTTTTAATACACAAAAGGATTTTGGCCCACATGATGTGTAAAGTAAACGGAGTCATTCATCAGGTTTTTTACTCAATTTCCTCCTTCGTGTAATAGTATTAGTTTTTTTTTCTTTAACCCTCTGTGTGCTCCTAACTCTATGTTAATGTAATACAAAATATTCCTAATAAGTATAGCATTACAAATTAACAAAAAATGGGGTAAGGGAATGTTACAATATTTTAATAAACATTTAATTTTATTAATGGATTAAATATTGTTTTACGTGTGAATTGGTATTTTTATTATATTTTCATTAAATTAAGACCATACCATTTTGCACAATAAAGGTACCTACCGAAAGTTATATCGAATACAACCTACATATAAGCTAGATTAGTCTGCAAGTAGAAAAGTAAGTAACCAAGACATTATATGTTAAAAGCTAATTGAGTTACACCCAAAACCAAAAAATAATTCCTATTTTTTTCAGCAATAAAGATTGCTTTTATAAAAAAATATCATTAAAGATTGGTGTTTTCGATCAATGTATGTTCAAGCACAATGTCAGAATGAAAGTAATTGTGATTCGAGCAGTGGTAAGCACAGAACCTGCTGGTCAACCTATTCCATTCTAATTCCCATCACCTTCCAGTGTCAGTTGTGACAGCGGTAAACGGCGCGACCCTGCTGATGCTCAACGGGTACTCTTTTACCAACCCTGCACCAATGACAGGGGGTGAAAGGTGGTACTGTTCTGGCAGGATCAAGTGGAAATGTAACGTCTGTCTATGCGTCAACGATGACTACGAACTCGTCTGCATATCGAACGAACATACGCACCTACCACCTGTATATGACAAGACCCCTGATGGGCTTTATGTGGAAACTGTTCCTTGAGTTAGTGTTATAAGGCTTCAATTCGTATGCCATTTAATGTGTTTAGGACTATTTATTTATAAACTAGCTCAGATATGCTTTTGTTTATAAGGCAGTGTTGAAATTGTGCTAAATTAGCACTGCTAATAGATTCGAATAAGGATGTCATGGGAAATTCCAAAAATATTTGTAGTCTTGTATAAAGTTTGTAAAAAGAGTAATATTTTCAGGGTTTTTATAAAAATAATAAAAGCGTGTTAAAAATAGGATAGTTTGAAAAATAATATTCTTGTGTGACGTTTAAAATTACACATTTATTATATTTGCCACGAGCATTTCTATAAATATTTTTCATTAGGTGGATAGAAGTAAAAAGAAATCCAGTATATTTTTGCCAGCAACAATTTTGTGAACTATTTAATACAAGCATTTGTTTGTCAATATTTAATTGCTATATTTTGTGTATTTTTTCTATAAATGTTAATGTAACTCACTGTAAAATAATCTAGCTTACAGGATCTGAAGAACAAGATTGGAGTGAATATAATAATTAAATCTTACTTTAACATAAGTGTAAGTTTATTGTTATTTTTCATTATTTTTATTTGCTTTATTTAGACTGCTTTTTCATCACAAATTAACTTACCCTGGGATTGATATTCTGACAGTCAATCGTGTTAGCTAAGGCATAGTTTAAGACAAATACTTATCCGGATTACGAAAACACTTTTAACCCAACAAATTATTTTTGCTTACAGAAAAAAATAAGAAAGGCCATAAGAAGAAACATAAGCTGACCAAACTCGTTGGAGCAGATTGTAAACGTCAGCCGTGTGTGAATTGTTTCAAAGTGTGGTCACTCGTCTGTGGGGCCGATCGTGCTAAAGGAGTTACTAAGGTGTCCACATTTTGCGATCAGTGTCCGAACAAACCATATTTCTGCTTTGATTGTTTCGTATTGAAACATGCTCATCTTGTTTATTAAATAATGGCTCTAATTAGGCGCTAATCAAGAAGTGACTCAATTTTTAAAAGCACGTAAATGTCGTGCTTTTTCCTTTATTAAATGTATTGAATCGACAGGAAGGCCTCTTTTTGATTATTCGGATATAAAAGAATTTTAGGTCTCAATTCATAGGTATCAACAATTATATTAATCAATGTTAAGGTAATACGTGTCTAGCTTTATGTACTTAAAAAGTACTGACTGTGGTCGGTTGTGTGTAGGTGTTTTAAAATTGAATGAAATATTGATGAGTAGCTAGATATACATTCCGAGCTTTAAAATTTTCTAAGACTGTTTTTTTTTTCAAATACAGGTTTTCCTGGTGCTTTGAGTTTAAGATATATCTATTTCTATGAATAATCGAAATTTGTGATTGTAACTGTGATGGTATTTATGTAGGGACGGGGTCCGTAGTATTCTAGATTTGGCTATTCCTTACCACTTTATATATTGGTCTCCCTAAATCTCTGATATATATATTATATTTATCCGATTTATTTCAAAAAATCATTTTTTCAATGGGTACAGCGTTTGGTTCCGCACTTGTTATCTTTCACGCAATCTTAAGTATGGAATTAAGGATTGAATGTTAATTAAAAATATACTTACTATAATAGGTACATTTAGTTGAGTGTTCAGTGTCTATAATCTGTATCTGTATAAAAAGGATATCTTCGAATTAAAAATAAATTCCGATTTCAACGAAAATAAATAATAAAAATATGTATACCACGATAAAGTGAAGCTTACGAAATATAAAAAATATAGCTGTTTAATGTAAATCTATATGTATCTAAAATACTATAAACTCGTAGAAATTTTACAACAAGCATCTCTGTGTTATCAGGATAAGGTAGATAGTACGTAAGTATCGTTAACAACGATTTTCATTGTTAAATTAATTAATATACATAGTTTACATTGGAGTTATACAGGATTACTGATCATAATACTAGGAACCATTAATGGTTACTGGTGCCGTACCACGACGTGTTTCTGCAAACACTTTTCGGGTGTGAGAGCGAGGCACTGCTACTAAAGTAGTATAGTACCTTCGACAACTAAACTGCTTTGCTCTGCTTTTCACGTCATGGTAAGGCCCCAGATTATATATCCCTATGTATAGGCCATAGTTACCCTGTATATACAGGGTCACTGGTATTAAGCGTAATAAATAAGTATGTGTGTTTCACGATTTTAATTAATATTCAGACATTAAAACCAATATAATATAAGAATTATATAAAATAATTATAATGTTTATTGAACCTTGTAGAATAAAAAAAATATAAATGTTGTGAACTGTGTCTGCGTTTATAGTACTTTTTTTTTATTTTGTTTCTCTTTTTTTTGTATTTGAAAAATCAAAACAAACTATTCTTTGATATGAAAGGGATCTTGGTGTATATTTTTCGATTTATTTGTCAAATCAATACACTGGAATTAAAAATCTGACGACAATACGGTTATTTTAAAACATGCCAACTTTAGGTACTTTACCCACAATATTATAATGTATCTGTTTTCAGAATTGGAGTACAAATTCATTCCATCTGGACGTGGGAAGTATTCCCTACTAATGCTAGAAAACCACACGTTTAGCCAAGCCAAGAAAGACATAAGATATTGGCACTGTTCTAAAAGGAATGCTAAGGGTTGCAGGGCTAAGGTCCAATTCGACTATTTTAACAATATTACTGCATATGTCAGAGAACATAATCACAGTCCTCCTAGGTATTTTATACGGAATGGGATGTATTTGAAGATTAATTAAGCTTAATTATATAATGTAATAAATTTTTAACTATGTAGAACAGCTTTAATTAAGTATTTAACTCTAGTCACCTAATATGCAGGTATTACCATGTCTGATGTATTGTAGATAAATTTTGCGTTTTAACAGCTTCAGGGAAATTAAAAATACGTTCCGATTAAAATCGGCAGTCAATATTGTGAACTTAGATTATCATTAATTTATCTTAGGAATAATCGCCGATGTAGGAAGAATAAATCAGTAGACCTGGATTTCGGGATATTGTAAGATTACCTGAAAAAACTAGGTTGGTGTGGCTACACCATATCAATTTGAGCTTTTGGTAAATAATTACAAATCGATTCTAGAATGTCAAACTGTATAAATTGTGTAAATAAAAAGCTATACAGTTTTCATTTTTACCCTTGTAAATTATTTAGAGTAAGGCATGTTCAAGTAGGTAGGTGAAGTAGTTAGTCAATAAGTCATGTTTAGATGTAGATATTATGTTTTTTTTTTAAGTTTTGTATGCTTAGGTTTATCCTCTTAATTTTTGTTTTTGTTGCCACGCCATTTTCTCTTCAGTTTCAGTAGTCACATTGGCTACGGGTAGGACCTTGCTCATTGTTAACGGATATACGTTTAAAGAGGAGTACTGCGGCGCGAACGGCACGAGCACACGATGGGTGTGCAACGAGCCTAGAAACAGCAAATGTGATGTTTACGTCCATGTTAATAAGAAGTACGAAGTTGTTTTTATGGCAAATGCTCATACACATGAGCCTATTCTGTGTCGGGTATTCCAGGATAGAATATTGTAATGTCGACATTTGCCAGCGAGTTGATTTTTTCGTTGATCATAATCGAAGATCTCATTAAGTTTTTTTATTTTCGCTATAATTTTGATTCGTAATAATATTTTTATTTTAATAGCTTTAAAAGCCTATGTTACTTTCCTAACTTGCATCAGCGACGTTTATGTTGGTTGTAATAAATAGTCTCAACTATTATATCACATTCAGCAAAACTCAAAGCGTTTTACTCTAAATTTAAGATTTTCTATAATATATAAATACCTAATGAATGCATCTTATGCGAAGTGCTTGCATACAAAATATACTTGTAATAAAAGGTATATAGTTTGACCATTTTTTTACAGTAAAGGCACCCAATGATGATGAAGATTTTGAAGAACAAGAGGGCCTAGAAAGCTATGCAGATGTAGAGTACGAGGAAGATATAACTGACACATCTTGTAATGTAGCTCTATTTGTAGAGTCCCGTAGAGGGAAAACAGTTCTCCAATACAACGGTCATAGATACCGCAAGGCTTACAAATCCAAGATTGGAACTCGTTGGAATTGCTCGCTAAATAAGCATTGTACTGCTTTCCTTTTTCTAAGTGATAACGATGAAATTCTGATGTCAAATGAAGAACATGACCATCCACAATCGACGAGGCTTGAAAATATAGATACTGATCAAAATGGTACGTATCTATGGTTTTTTTAGCATTCTAAAATTACGTCAGTCCTTGATCGATTAATTTTAAAGGAATGTTTCATGACTTTTAATAATTGCACCACTGTTCAGCATTATTTGTTATCTGTATTCATTAAATTGTCTTGCAGTTTAAATTTATATTCTTTTTATAGATACAGCAGTGGTCATTACATCTCGCAAAGGAAAAGAGATGCTTCTGTTTCGTAAGTTTACTTATCGCAAGCAGTACGACAAAGGAAACAAGTCCAGATGGATCTGTTCCACCCTCAAGAACTGTCGTGGCTGTGTCTTCACAGACAGTAACAACTACATCATCTCTGCCTTCGAAGAGCACTGCCATGATCCTCCGAAGTACTACCTGAAGCCTGATCATGTGCTCGGTGCCTTGAGGGAACCCCTAATCATTGAAACTGATTGATGTTTCATTTTATTGTAGTAATAATATTTTAATCTAATGATTATTCTGTACCTTTTTTTTATTTAATAAATTGCAATTTTAGCAGTATGCGTATTTTAATGGTTTACTAGTGCAACGGGAAATCGATGAAAACTGTTTTTAAGCGCATTTAAAATTAATATAGTTAAGATGCTTTACTTACTTCCTTCATTTAGCTTATATAATCAATAAATAGTAAGATTTTATGAGTATTTAATTTAATATCTTTCGGATTCCCCCTGAGAGCAAAATCTTTTTTTTTTGCTGAAGAGTTGTCATTCTTCAATCAGATTAGCTGTGGCAATCCTTAAGATTTATATCAAAAGAATAAGATTTTATCAGATTCTGATACAGCAATAGTTAGTCGAAAAAATCTAAGAAGAAGGGGCCAAAAAAGTTAAAGATCAAATTGCGAGAAAGACCGAAATATGTGGTTAGGTGAAACTCGAAAGTACAATGTTTACGGAGGGTTCGTATGTGTGGTATGGTATGTGCATTTTAATGGTACATTAAATCAAGCAACTAAATAAAAAAAAAGCACTGAAAATTAACAATACTTGAGAACCGCACTAAGTGATAAAGTATCACTTAATTTTGTTCAGAAACAATACAGCGGACGCACTCAAGCAAAGCACAAAATATTTTTCTAATAATATGTATGTATGTAATATGTTTTCTAATAAGCTGTGTATTAGCAATTATCTAACTTCATTTTATTTTGTATCTTTTTTAGTGTCTCCCTCAGAGCAAAATACCATTTTATTTGCTGAGGAGGTATCATTCGATCAGATCAACTCTATCAATAATGAAGAATCGTGTCGACAGTCTTCGTCCGATTCTGATACGTCATTACTTAGTCCAAGACATTCAAAAATAAAATGTCAAAAAAAGAAAATAAATCGCAAATTGCGAGATAGTCGCCGAAATTTATGGTTAGATGAAATACGAAAGTACAATGTTAACAGAGGTTTAGCGTACATAAGTCGTTCAGGAAAACCTAATAAACAGAAAGAAATGAGGGTCGCTTGCCACTGTGTAAGGAAATGTTACGAAAAATTGGATGAAATTGCAAGACAAAGGATATTCAGCAACTTCTGGGCACTTGGGGATCACAGTCGGCAATGGAACTTCATAGCCAGGTTTGTTTCAACGGTAAAAAAGAAGCAGGTAGTGACTGAAAATTCCCGAAGAACGTGCACTCGGCAGTATTCATTACCAGTGTCAGGAGAAAGTAGCAGCAGTGATACGGTTGATGTTTGCAAGGTCATGTTTTTAAACACCTTAACTGTAAGTGACGCATTCGTAAGTACGGCGTTACATAAATTTCAAAACGGGACAGTAAAGGATCTTAGGGGCAGGCATTCAAATCCGAAAAAGAAAAACGGGGCTACAAAAAAAACCCATTAGTTAACTAATATGTTCCTTGTAAAGCAAATAAACTCAAAATCGATTTCTTTTAATTATTCTTTTCGTATGCTTAAAAAATAAAACGTAAGTGCAAAACTGCAAAATTTGTTATTTTTTTACAGAATAACTAAAAAAAAAAATAAGTTAAAATAATATCGGCAAAATAAATGATGGTAGTTGGATATTTATAAACACTTGTCAAATATGGTAAAAATGGGAGTTACTGTTACTTGACTTGATATTGAAATACTTAGATATGTATAGTGAGTAGGTAAAAAAATAATTAATTCTAATAAATGTATTTTGTTTTTTAATTGTTATTTTTTTTTTCATTAAAATATATTGTATTTTAAGCTCCGCCAAGTAAACCTGAAGTACCAGTAGGTACTTCCTACTAACCTAGTGGTTAGTGAAAGTAGAATTCACTTTAATAGGTGTTTCATATACCTAAGTAAATAAGAGAGAATTATGTTTCGTTTATAGCTTTTAGCTATAAAAATATTGTCCTCTCCTCCTGATTTCGAATAAAATATTAAAAATAAACAAAAGTAGTCATTGGAAAGATTTATCGCTTGTACCCGTTTATGTTTCAGTATAGGTGATGGAAAACTAATAAAAGGAGGCTTCCGGCGACTGGGACCGCAATTAACTGATCCGCGGTGTGAGTCGCCGGATGGATTTAATTTAAATATTTTTCTTCCGGCGACTGGGACCACTCATAAAATATAAGGTTCAAATCAAAAATAGTACAGTCAGACAAAAAATCTTCAGTGCACTCTATAATCCTTACTAATATTATAAATGCGAAAGTAACTCTGTCTGTCTGTCTCTTACGCTTTCACGCCAAAACTACTGAACCGATATAAATGAAATTTGGTACAGAGATAGAATAGACCCTGAGGAACAACATAGGCTACTTTTTCTTTTTACTCGGGTGCACTAAGTAGTTCCCTCGGGATGCGGGTGAAACCGCGGGAAACAGCTAGTATATATTAAAAGAATCAAATGGACATTGAACATTTGAAATGTTGCGTCACGAAAAGTACTAGGACATCATAGAATGAAAGAGACCGCAGTGTTGTTTCAACTACCCACCCGTATATAATGTAAAATCTTTGCCCACCCGTTACTTTGTAAATGCCACGTAACATACCAGGGCTTCATAAAGTTGCAGAAGTTCCGTCCGCATTCGGATAACGGAACTATTCAATTCTACCAATATAGTGAGATCGAAAGACGGGATGTGTAGGTTGCACCTAAGTCTATTGTTCCCATCCCGCTAGTGAAGTTACTAGGACAGCATAAAATGAAAGAGACACCGCTGTGATGTTTCAACTACCCACCAGTTACTTTGTAATAATGCCACGTAACATACCAGGGTTTCGCACTTCTTCACTTCGCTGAGTATTGATTGGCTGACGACTGCAACTAACCGACGAATACGCGGGCCCGCTTAAGTAGTATGCTTCTTGACCTTGGCGAGACCCGCGTATTCCGTGCGCATTTTATTTACATTATATACGGGTGGGTAGTTGAAACAACACTGCGGTCTCTTTCATTCTATGATGTCCTAGTACTTTTCGTGACGCAACATTTCAAATGTTCTATGTCCATTTGATTCTTTTAATATATATTATAGAGTGCACTGAAGATTTTTTTGTCTGACTGTACTATTTTTGATTTGAACCTTATATTTTATGAGTGGTCCCAGTCGCCGGAAGAAAAATATTTAAATTAAATCCATCCGGCGACTCACACCGCGGATCAGTTAATTGCGGTCCCAGTCGCCGGAAGCCTCATAAAAGTAAAGATAAGTATAATTATCATGTCTAATAGGTATTAGACAAGTCTTACAGGAATATCCATTCGTAAAATCCTGCAAAATTTAGTTGTTGCACTTGTCTAAGTGTACCTACGCAGGTCCTAATTACTGAATACAACTTAATGCGATTTTCGTACTTTTCAGCTTACGCAATTACATCAAAACGAGGCAGGACCCTAATACTATACAACAATTATACTTATTCGCGGTTTCCGTATCCACTTAGAAATGGCTGGCGGTGGTATTGTTCTAGGGTAAAAAACTGCAGAGCACACATTCTCACTTCACCAGAAAATGTCATAATAACTGCCTTTGAGGACCATAACCATTCGCCAATGCCGCTGCGCTGATATTTTAGACTGAACGAATTGGGAGTTGGCATCGTCTGTATTATGAGTCGTTAGTATTAGCCAGATTCTAGAGTGAAACGAGATGATGCTATTCGTCGCTCCATCCTTCTTTCGCAGTGGGGTCTGAATCACTTTAAAATATCATAATACGGCCCCTGCACGAAAAATCTTAAAAACTCTGTAAGTATACACTAAAGTGCCTGCCAAGCCTCGTTTAGTTTGTATTTATTAATTGAAATAATTTAATTCCGTGTTATGAACGTGCCTTTATAACAATATAAATTAATTATTGGTATAAAATTTAATTTCAATAAATTCATATATTACTCACATATTTGCTTATTTTTATTTGACATCCTTTTTAAATGGTTATGAAGATCCGTGAATCCCTGAAACCGTGAATGTAGAATGTGCTGTAGTCGTTTGTTTTTAATATTTTATTTTTCTCCCTTAGGAAACTAAATATAAAAACAATGTATTGAAGTAGGTACCTCTGCATTACCCGATAGATATTGACTACGTATAGGGTAGGCGTAACCTGTTTATAATCCAAGATTATAGTCCTTGAAAGTGGGTAGGTATGTTGTAACTATTTAATTTATTAAAAAAATATACAGAGAATTACAAATAGAAAACTATAAATACAAAGTATATTTTTTTTTATGTACCTTTTATAAAAAATACTTATTAAGTATCTAATCTTTTTTCACATTCCTTCAGCGACTATAGTAAAATCTCGACGAGGGAAACCTTTGCTCCACATCCAAGGCTTCACATATTTTATTAGATTCGTTACCAAAGGTGGGACGCGGTGGGTATGCTCGCAGAACCGATCGAAGTCCTGCCCGGCGTACGTAGTAACTAAAGATGATGACTGCGTGATATTCGGAGACCACAATCACCAGACTCCTAAATTAAGTACTGACCAAAGGGCGGACCATAACATCACGTAGGTGAAATACTTGCATCCGTATTCAAAACAATACTATGCTACCTAAGGAATTTACAAAGAATTTGGTACCTACTTAGTAAATAGATCGCTACCTACCTACACAGATCGTTTTCGACACCTGTGCGTCACAGCAAATGGTAGCTGGAGTATTGTTTGTGAATTGAGATGCTGGCCACTGCAAACACTATGAGAAACTCCTAACTTAGCATAGTATTGTTCGTGAATACTGCCGACCTTTAAATGTTCTCGTTGCTCCGTCTGATAGCGATAGACTGGTCCGGAAGCTGCGATCGACCGATCGCGCCTGTAGTATGGGATAGGACATAGGTATTGAATATTTCGACTTATAAGGGGAAGCGGGGACTACTAGCACCCAAGGTGATACCAGGTCTATTCAGTGTACGGGGCTAGTGAGTCCAGGACCTTTGCAAGTCGAACATGTGAGGTCGAAAAGCTGAAGACTATTGAGACAACTTAATGAATGCTGTTTTAAGTAGTTTGTCTTAGATTTGTGATAAATATTTCATTCAGTGGACTATTTTATTGTCATTTTAGTCTGGTAGATTAAATAATGTCTATGTCTTGTAAGGCTATGCAATATTTTAAATTTCCCTATTTTGATGGTCTATCAAGAATAGATGTAATATTTTGAGTCTGTCAACCATATTCCGAAGTTGACATAAGATTAAATAAAATCAGTCTTCATTCAAATTAAACATGTGTACTTAGAAATATTTATTCAGATAAATTAAAAAATACATTGAGGTAGTGAGTATTACAATCAGTCTTAAATTAGTCATAATCAGTCAAAAGAAGAAATAGTTCTGAACATAATGTACTTTACAAACCAAAAGTTAAACCTAAATTTAAAATAAGTACCCATCAGCTAAAATATATTTTATTCTAATTAACAAGCTTCAATAATTAGAATATTCATTGTAAACACATAATTTTCTTATAAACTAATTTAATACTATGATGGAAATAAACATTTGATCAATCTGCATTAGAGTGATATATAATATAATGTTTGGTCCTTATAAATCTCGTATCATGGTTTATTATGTTGTAATACTATCAAATAATTACATTTTTTACTAATTTAAAGCTTATCTTAAAATAAATGGTTTTATGAGGTAGGAAATTCATCATCAGACTTTTATTTGTCAAGTTAATTCTAGAGAACCATGTTAATGGTATACACACAATCAATAAATTAAAAAAAGTAAGAATAAAGTGTACATTTTCAGTCTTCTTCTATTAAGCTTAATTGCTTGAAGTCTTTAAAATTAATTGGTACATTTTTATTTCTTTTGTCAGTCTTAAAAGCTATGAAATATACAATACAGTCTTTTAAAAAAGTTTGAGTGTGTCAAACAACTTTGAAAGATCCATCATTACGACGGTAAAACCCATGCGGTGGGTGGTTATGAGTGTTACGGACCCGTTTGATAACCTGGCCCAGTCTATGTACGACTGTAGTTACGTCCACGTTGCATCCAGTCTTAGTTCGAGATGTGCAGTACCATTGTTTCTTTCCATAGGCCAGTTTGTTTTTCAGACGGAATGCATAACCTTCATTCACTAGCAGTAAGCTCCCCTTTCGTGTTGGAATGAAGTTTGCAACTGAAATAGTAAAGGTATATCAGTAAATGTTGTACAGTTAAATTTGTATATATTTAGTTTTGTACATATAATTAGGGTGACATAAATGAAACAATTTTGAAAGTATAAGGTAAGCATTTATTTGTATAAGAATATTACATGGTATTATTGAAACTATATTTGAAATTTAGGTTTATATTTATCTCAAGTAAAAATAATGATAGCTATACATTACATTACATATTACATACATTAACTAGTGATTTTATCTTCACAATGTTATGAGTAATTTAAGTCAACGTTTATTCAACCTGAACTAAGAAATATACTGTATATTAATGATTTTTTTCAAATATTTATTTATTATTACTGAATAAAGAATACTTTTCAATCCAGCATCAATTCAATTCGAGTTAAACAACATAATAAGTTATTCGCGCGCTTCTAACCTATCGAAGTTTTCACTAGTCACAACTTTTTAATATCACTGTCACTGTAAACACTTTATCGAGAATTTAACTCAAGTTACCCTAACGTTTTACCACTAAACTTTACAAACGACGCAATCATACTATTAGTTTGTAACATAAAACATAGCACGCCATAGAAATGAATGCAACGCTAAAAGCAAAGCTGAAACTAATAGATAAAAAATCATGACATGACGCTGTCATGTCGTTTTTTTTTCACAAGTATTGCCAGCATTCTACTACTGATATTAGTTGCGTTTTCCGACTAACAATACTAAGAATTAAACATTCCATTATTGTACTATAATAAAGCTGTTTGTGAAAATGGGGAAAATTTTTACCACAGTAAGCTGGTAAGTTATGTTAATATAAAATTGCTTCATTTTCATTTATATCATCGCCATTGTGACAATTATAGTCAATAGCAAAAAAATGTGATGGAAATGTTACGAACGCGGAACGAAACGTCATTTCATTGTCAGAAATTGACAATTTGACAAACGTGTATCGTATTCGAGTATTTCGTATCGTAAAGTAATGCAAAGAAAACATTGAAATAGCTCGTTGTTATCTGATTTTAGTTATAATATCGAATTATGTTTAGTGTGCGGAATGTATACGTCATTCTTAGTTTAGTGTTATTTCATCCGTGTACTGGCCGTGTATAAAAAAAGTTAAAAGTTTATGAACAGAAAACAAAGTTTAATGTACAGTGATTAATGATGAATGGTGCGGTTGTGTACTTAAAAAATGTGTTGTGTTACTATTAAGTTGTATTAGTTGGCCTTATTACTACTCTTAAATTAAAATATTGAAGTTACCATTACCTAGATCTAAAAACATTATGTTTTCGATAACTTTTAACCTGGATTTAGCTTAGATTGCTTAATTTGTTTATGTAAGTCCATTTTAATAGCCTCCTCTCAATTATACTAGCTAGCAATTTTACCTTAAAGTTGTGGAGTCAAATTCTATGATAACCTAGAAACGCTAAAGGTACAAAGAATATCATGTTTCTATTGTGTTTATAGTATTACATAATAATCTTTCTCTTAGTTATATATGAAAATATTTTAGCACATTTTCAGAATTAATTTGCTGTTTTAAAATCTGTTGAACAATTTTTTTATTAAGTAAAAACCTTTTTTTATTTTACTCAAAATAAATTGCATAGGAACTGCTAAAAATTTATGTAAACCTTCATAAAGCTTTATAGGTGTTTAATTTCCCCAACATGTATAATTTAAGTAACATTACGCAAGGACCTAGGTTTCTAGCCCATTATTAATTCTGACAGATATTGTCTAATTATTAATAATTCATTGTTATTTTATCTGGCAATATTTTGCCATACCTTTTAGAAAATGCAACAATCAATAAACCCATTAAAGAAATAGTAAAGTATCAAAGAAATCATAACTACTTGTCACTTTGGCGTAGTTAGGCTAAAAAGCCATGTATGTTGGCATGAAAGCAAATAATTAACAGGAAATACAAGTTTCACTGTTTGTTTAATATCATAAAAAATGTGTTCTTTTTTAATTTTACTACCAAACTTTTCCTTAAAAGTGTAAAAATATAAAACCCACAGTTCAAGGATTTTTTTATTTTCCTTAATTATTTAGTGTTAGATTCGTGAATTACTGAAAAATTAAATGTGGTTAATTATTGTGTAATTAAAGTTTTCAACTGGAAATAATATGCTATTTTCAAGGCAATTTATGTTCTTTTGGCTGTTTCTTGTGTTTCAACCTCGTCCCAATCAGTAGTAGCAAAATAGCCTATAACCGTCTCCAGGGTCCCCTCTATCTCCGTACCACATTTCATACAAATCAGTTCAGCCACTTTACTGTGAATGCGTACAAATAAACTCACTTTCGCATTTATATTTTAAGAAGGAAATAAGGTAACAAATAAACATATAGTGCTGCCAAATTTGCTATATTTTATTTCGATTTTAATGCTAATTTGATCCTTATATTGTTAAGCACAAGGTTCAAAATAGATTAAAAACCTGAACATTGATATAAAACAGTAAATTTTGCTGGTGCAACAACAGCTTTCCAAAGTATGTAAATTGAGCTATTGGTACACAGATCAATAGTTGTGGAGATTTTGGTATAACACAGTATGTTATATTTTAAGAAGGAAATATTATAACAGCACTAATATAATAAAACTGCCTTATATGATTATAAAAGGCCATATTTATATTTTATAAAAGGAAGTATAATAATTACAACAATGTACCTATGCATAATATTACAAAATGATTATGTAATATCAACATTCAATTTTCTTACGTAGGTACTGTAATGCTGTGTAGTTGTCTCTTCAATCAGATTGATTTAATTATAAAAACTTTTAATATACATGCTTGAAATAAAAAACTTTGTTAAACATTGTACATTTAAATACTTCCTTGTTCTTAAACCAATCTCATAAACATGTTTTGGTAAATTCCTAATATAGGAAATATGCTTTCAAGCAATCAATGGTATTTAGTAAGTTGGTTTCCATAATTTGTCTTTGAGACATAGGTTACCCAAATTCAATTTTCCAAAAAGAATTACGGTCCTGAATACCATATGTAATAAAATGTTCAAAATTATTTAGTGTTTGTTTTTTCATATTAACAACCAAAAAGGCCATACGTCACATACCTACTAAGTACTATATCATCAAATTTTGTTTTAGGAAATTGTGAATACAAAGCTATTGTAGTAATATTTTCTCATTTTATTTCCCAGAAAATTTCCACCAACGCTGCAATTAAAGTCATTTGCAATAATATTTGTTTCATTTACCTTCCTGTTAATGTAAGTGACGGAATCTTTATTTGTATTACAAATTATTTTTCGTTTTCAGGTATATTCATTAACACTAGGGGCAACTCCAAATTGTTCATATATCAGAATCACACGTTCCGGTTTATGTATAAGAAGGCTTATGGCAGTCAGCTGTGGTACTGTTGGTACTTCTTCAGCAGATGTTGTCCTGCCAAGTTACGGATTAATAACGCTGGGAAGGTGACGGAAAGCATCGGCCGACATAACCACGACCCTCCGACATGTTGGATGACTCCAGACGGCAAGTCATACAGCCTCCCTCCCTTACCAGATAAGCCCAACAACACCCCGAACAATGTATAATAACAATAAAAGTATTTGGTAACATTTTGTTTTACTGCCTTTATTTTGTTGTGAAATGAACAAACTGCCTCTATTTCAAACAAGATGAGATTCTTATTTGTATTCTATGGAATGTTAAGTTTACGCCGACAGTTTAGTTTGTAACTTAGTTTTAGTATTAATTGTACCTATGTATGTTATACTAATGTTTTAGGATATGTACAAATGTTGAGAGTTTATTGAAATGGAAATACATATTCTTTTCTAGAGTTTAATATATTTAATTGACGAATACTGTTTCGTATTAATTTTTCATTTGTTTTAAGGGGGCGTCCAGTTAATGTTTTGATCAGCGTCATTTTGATAACACCATTTTTAGCTACTTTAGCAGCCTTGAATGTATACCATTGAAATGTTTCCGGTGCTGATATCAGAACGGTATTAACGGAGCAACAGTTTCCCACAGACATCGACACGGAATCGGTCAAAAACTTGATACTGACGTCATACTCATAATGTTTCGGCTGTACCGAAACGTTTTTCCTTGGTTCCGGTACGATGATGCCACGCAACGTCATCGGAGTGTTTACGTTTAAGCAAGCCGATTCCGCATCGATTATATTACGGTGAGACCCTAATTTGGTCACTCATTCCTTATAAATACTAAAAAAATGTCGCTCATCAAAAGATAACAGACAAAACGCCATATAAAGCAATATTTGGATGCTAAATATTGCCAGGTACATTCTTTATTGTACATTTATCATGCATTTTTAGTCGCTGCATAGGCGGTGTTTTATTTGTAAAGTTATTAATATGAAATACTATGTAATTTTGACACGTTTTTAGTGCATTGTCTGTCTGTGCATCATGACCTACATAGATCCGCCCATAGATATATGTATATTGTTACGTTTACATTGACTTATTTTACGTCGTCAAGGTGAAGCATTGGTTTCGCTTTTGTGATGACTGTGATGTCTAACCTCAATGTTTGATTGTAAAGTACTCTATGTGGCAACCATATATATTTGAAGAAGGAAAAACTAAATTATTTACTCATAAATAAAGTTCTGTGTACCTATGTACATTTCTTCTACAAATGCTTAGACCATTTTTAACCTACAGACTAGACTACGCGCACAATAAGTACTACAAACACAGTTTTGTTAGGGCACAAGAATTTTTGTTTTGGGCTCCTCTCAACTCTTTGAACTAAAATTTAAGCTTTATAAGATCAGCAGATTGACAAAAGTAAAGGATAGTGCGCGCAGATATTTTAGTTAAAAAATCTAAACTTAAAATATTTATTTCATCCGATAAGCGGCCTTATTGGTTCTTAGTTTCTATTAATTAGAAAAAAATATACTAATTAATGTCGCACGACATCCTCAATCGTCAATTATAACAAATTTGTAGGAAATACCAAAAATGATTATTAATCAAGAATTGCACACTCACGCTATGCTTATCTCAACACCTGTGATTAAAAATCTATTTGACAAGTAAATACTGATAAAGTTACGAAGATAGCTAGGTACCGTTATGAAAGGAGGCAAATTATTGGATTATAAGCACCGCATCACGATTGACGCACGAAATAGGTACCGAGCTTGATGGGATGACGCGGTGGCCGATGAGGTCAATGTGCTTTCTTTTAGTTTATTGAGAGAGTTTCATATACCAAAGTAAATAAAAAACAACCACAATTAACGTTAAACAGATGAAGATCGAACGTTTGACGTGCGGAATTTGGAAAATCGATGCTTGTAGTGAAGAATTCTTTTGAGAAGTGCGAATTTCTTTTAAACCAAGAAACTTGGTATATACGTTTCAGTGATTCAGATCCCAGTGGGAGAAAGAGATGATCTGAATAATTGGCTAGTAAATCACTAAAGTCAAGTCGTGGATCGTATTATACCAGATCCAGTGTTTTCTGCACTTTAAAAACAAAACGAAAATAGAACGTCCTTTTTTTTAGTCTTAAAAACATATGTAGATACAGTTTTCCAACATAACGTAGGTGCGTAGGTACTGTGCATATCTATATTTATTACAAAAATGTTAAGCGTGCGTGTACACTCATCAATAATTATTTGCAGTGGTTTTTTTTTTCAATTCTAACACTAAAACCCAATAAACTAAAATAAAACAATAAAAACTCTGTTACACATACACATCCGAGCGGATGCGGATGACAGCTCATAGCGTATGTAAGGTCATCTTGCAAATTACTTTGATTGTGCAAATCCGTTTACATAATAAAGAATTAAAGCTGAAATAATAACGTACAAGCCGTAAAGATTTATGGTTAATTAAACTGGCATAGTTAATGAGAACACTTTATGGTCCTATTTATACGACAAAAATGAACGTCATGTAGATAACAAATTTTAAATGTTTAGAAATTAGTTTTAAAGATCAAAGTTCCATTTTGTATTATAATTATTGTGCCTTTCAAGAGTTTTATGTAAACCAAAAATAAAATAAATCATACTGTATGGCAATTTTGTTTTTATAATTTTAACCCCAATGCTATACTTATTTGGAGATGTTTTCGAAAACTTGTTGGACAGCACACCTTTTTTTGTGAGACGAATTTCGTTCTAAGCTTTGAACTACCTTCTTTTAAATGATAATGAAAAGTTTCCGTATTTTTACATTGAATAATCCTATCCTCTTAATGATTGAAAAACAGTGCGATCTAAAGGCATCACGAATCATTTTTTCCAATTATGATTTCAGTCGAATTTGTCGCAATCATTATTTAAATTTGAACAATAATAAAATCCACAGTATTGAGAATGAAACTATCATTAAACTTGTAAAGAAAGAACCAACAGTCTTGGTTGATCGTCTCTTTGAATCTTATGTACCTATTCTTGAATATAATTTACAGTCATTTGACCAAATTTATTTTATTTATTTGTATTTTTAGCCTATTGTGTTCCACTTCAGGGCAAAGGCCTCCCTTCCCTCCTGTCTCTTCCTATACAAAAAAAACAACCAAGTGAGAGTCAGACTCGCGCACCGAGGGATTCGCACTTCGGAAGAAAAAATATTTTAGAATTTTCGCTTTAAACTTCAGAGAGGGGTATTTCAGGCGAATGCTCCTGATGAGGGAGCACCTTTAGGTACTGTTTGTAACGAAAATCGTTCAGTCAGGTATAGGTACAATGAACTTTAATATAATTATCTATATCGCCATCGGCTGCCATCAACATCATCAATTATTGCTAACGAATTTCTAGATAATAAGATAAGTACTAATTACGATTTATCGTATATTGGTACTGCCAATTCCTAGTATAAAGTGGTTACCTACATACTACTAATTTAGTAGTTACTTCCTGATTTACTTATCCATGTTTGTCCTTGTCTATTTATCCTTGTTTCAGAAAATTATTTAGATAGAAGTTTTTACAACGAACAAAATGACCATGTCTTTATTTCTGCATTTAACTTGCTCCCGTCTCTCGAGAGAAGACGGTGATGACGCAGTTCAAGGTCCCAATTGTATCCATAAACATCCCCTTGGTCCCCTAGCCCTGATAGTGGTGAATCTAATATTGATAGGATTAATTGGGAGGTTCATTTTGCTTAAATCTACATCGTTAAGTTAAATCAATGCTTTATAAATATTTAGAAAACGAGTGGTGAATTCAGAAGCCCAGAACCGGAGCAAATCCTTAATATTATACATACTTACTACGAAAGTTGGATGTAGACTATGGAAAGCCATACATAAATACATAAGTTACTATTTCACGCAAAAACTGGGTACACATGTAGGTTTTAGATTTTAGTGTAACGTGGCACACATATACATAACACAACATATACATTTTGTCCTGGTATCTGGATTCAGTTCTGAAGTCCCTACACGCAGACGAAGTCGCAACTAGATGCTATTGTAAAATATTAAGGAATTCAGGATCCTGAAAATTACAACATTTCTACATAATTATCTAGGTATCTAGATTAGGGTTAAACTTATCCATAACCATATTTGATCCGATATTGCCCACAGAACTGTTGATCGGAGCTTGCGTAGTAAAGATTTAAAATGTCTCTCAATAAAGCCAGACGGGACGAGCGATTGATTAATAAAAAGAGATCAATAGCAATTGATACCATATTGTCACGCTCCCGCAAATGTAGCAATAATTAGACTGATCATCTTAACCGAAAATCAATTTAGGCCCTAACACCTTGGGTATAAAGATCAAAATTTAATGAAGAGGTAAGGAGAGGCAGACTCCATGTTTTGGAATGTTCTACAAGAACAAAGTTGTGATTCATGCAGATTTTTTATAGTTGATGACTTGTCTTCTCGTAAGTATTCAGGACATGTTTTGTATAATTTTTGCTCACACATAAGCGTTTGGAATCCTGATGGGTGGTCGTTTTGTCAAAACAGAGGTTTCGTTAGACTTTTTTTTAGGAGTTCAAACGCTGTCCTTGTTCGTTATCTGTCTCTTATTCGCAATTATTTAATGAGATAAATAATATGAGTATTATTTAACTAAGTAAGTTGCATTTAATTTGGTTTTTTAACTGACTTGTTTTTATTGCAGTTAATGTATTCCCTGAGGGAAGACTTATAAACCATTTTTTCCAGCGTCGTGACAAGAAAAGACGTTGTATTGGTTGTTACAATAAATTACGGCTTACATTGAATAGCGCATTATGACGTATTGTGTACAATGTAAAAAACAATGTGTTTAGCATGTTTCAAAGAAAAACATTCCCCGTAAAAATAAGATGCCCGAACTGAAGTCTGAAAGATTTAATTAAAGTTTAAATTTCGATAACTAAGATATTATTTTAATATCTACACTAGCCGTCACGTGAATTCTTAAGATTGCGGTACGAGATGTAATCGATACGTAATTTTACACCTAACTGTATTTCTCACACAGAATTTACGCTCTTCCTCTCTCTCCCTCGTATTTTGTATACGTACAACGATACGCGTGGCTTTTGTCTTGTGTATATATAATAGTAGCTATTTCATCCAGATAAAAAATAGCCTTTAACCGCCTCCAGGGTCCCCTCTATCTCCAATCCAAATTTCATCCAAATCGGTTCAGCCGTTCATACCGTGTGAAAGTGTAACAATCAAATTCACTTTCGCATTAAAAAAAATTGTTAGAATATTAACAAAATAGTGAAACCTGAATAAACAAAAGTGATCTTCAAGTGCTTAATTTCAAACTGCTACAGTGGTAATATGGTCTCTTCTCCATCACAGATCTTAACACTAGCTTCCCGCGGAGTCACTTGCGTCCTCAGGGAATTTAACCTTCCCAAGGTTTCAATCTATATTCATAGCCATCTTAATTGGTTTAGCTGTTTACCATGACAACGTAATAAATAAACTCACATTTACATTATTCTACAATTAGTAAGGATAATGAGCATGATTGTTTCGTAAACGTCATTAACAAATTGATAACTAAGTATGTCGAGGTGGAAAACTCGGATATGCGAGTTCGCAACCTGGCAAGTACCACTACAACTTGTTACCTATATGTATATAGGTAGGTACACCTTGACTTACAGTGAAGGAAAACAACGTGAGAATGAAAGAGTAAAGTCCAAAGTCTACAGAAATTCCAACACTTACGTCAGAATAAATGTTTATAGTCTTCACACTTCAAAAGTTTCTTTGAGATGCCGTGCTGTCGCGACACTTCTGTCGTGTCACAATAAATATCACACACCTGTTTACATACTAGCTTAAAATAATAAGTCATAAATAATGCCCGCGCCTTCTCATAATAAGAAGAGGCTAGTAGGATTGATGACTACAGCTTTTTCCTTCACACTGCTAGAACTTTATCCGACAATTTAGAGCCTGAATTAATGGATGCTGAATATAAAGACAATACCCAAAGTTATGTGACGACTATCAATCGACTAATTAGTCAGTAGGTACTTAAAGTTTTGAAGAAATCATGAAGTTTGAATTATATTGGATCATAGGGGAGTGGACGTAATTGATACGCTTTTTATGAGTTGACAAAACGAAATGCTCCCATAGATGTTGTATAGCAAAATAAACTTCTTTCATAATGTGATATTGTTCCAAACATTAATTAATTACATGCTATGTAATTAGATTCTTCCAATACAGCGCCTAGAAGCATAGGTATCTATTATTTGAATTATATAACTTTTTATTCCAAACGTACATAGGTTGTATGTGATATTTTTGTTGTTTATTTGCCCTAGCGTTGTGTAAAAACCTGCTTTAAAAAATCTATGACCGACCGAAAATTTTAGGTACAATAATCCAAACAAACGGTGACCTTCCTATGTTTTGAACTTTGTTCGAAGAATAAATTAAGTAGGTAATCAATTTAATAAAATAATAATTATTCAAACATTTTCATTTGCATGACTCGCTGATGCATAGCTTCATCTACTAAGAAGTCTGAGCGTTTGAAGAAAAGAAATCTCAGAAATAAAATCAAAGATGTGATCAAAGTAATTAAGGGAGATGATCGAAAAATTAGAAAAAGGAGGTACTGTACATATTGCCCATCAAGAATCAGGAGGCAAAGCAAAATGATTTGTTGTCAATGCTCAAAACCATTATGTGGGGAACATAAAATAGATATGTGCTATGTTTGTTACAATCAATATAAAATAAACTGTTGAAATAAACACAGACTCTTATTCAATGTTAGATTGAGAAACAATTAATAAAAGGACGTCTTACATCTTAAACCTGACCAGAAATTCGTGTGACGTCACTCTCGATCAAGACCGATGAATAGACATCTAATTTGCTTAGGCAAGCGAGGGAACAAATTTAAAAAAATAAAAACAAAACATACAGTCGAATTGAGAACCTCCTCCTTTTTGTTGAAGTCGGTTAATAAATATCCATATCCAAAAAAAATCGTTACCAATAAGATTTTGATTTGTTAAACGTTCCTCAATGTCTTAGTTAGGTTAATGAATAATTGTATTTAGAGATAAATGTAAATTGTTTTCTAATTACAATTATTGGACGTCGGTGCATACAAGATTTTAAGTAGGTAAGCATTGTTTCATTATAAATGGTCCATTAAATATCTATGTACCTATTGTTAAAATTACTCTTCCAAAATTGAATGTTTAATAGCTACACCTTAATAGTACCTAGATTTTAACATTGAAAGCCAAATGGCCTAGGGAAGGTGTTCCCAATCTAGTATAGTATTTTATATCGGCGCCCTAGCTAGTTGAAATAGATATACAACTACAATAATACTAGATAGATAGCCACTAAAACAAACAATGTGTGTAAAAGATAAGCAGTAGTAAGTAGTTTGGGGCAACCCTGGCCTAAAGGCAAGGCAAGGCGTGTCCGTACGTGTAAGCGTTTTAGGGGAAGTCCTAATTTCTTTAATTTATTAGGTTTTCTTAAAGTAACTTTGTTTAGTCAGGGTATTTTTATTTCTGAGTCATTGACAGTCATAGACGTAAATATTCCTACTAGGCAATGCTATAAAGAGGAAAACAATACTACAGCTATGTTTTATAAATATATTCGCACAAACTAAGCAAATGATGAGTATTGATGTGGTGTGGGTGGATGGACGAAGATCGACCAAAGAAAGATAGGATTCCGTGAACTGATGATATGAAGAAGAGTGTGAGCCAAAGTATGGCCAAAGACAAGGAAGTATGTAAGAGAAAATATTCTACGCTAAACCGAAATTAAATAGGACTAGGTTATGAAGAACACAAAACAATTATGGCTGAATAGTGACCATTGTATCAGATAATGACTGGCAATAAGGTAACTCGAACAAGATATAATTTATTCTTAATCTTATAGAGGGCATCTAGTAAACCACAAAGTCAATTTAGTCACATGATTCTTTCGACCGTCATGCTACTTTTTTTCACAGCACTGTTTTTATATGCCGTGCGTGACCCGTGTTCGAACTTCTATATATAGCTATCCTTTTGTAAGATTTTTTGTAGATCGCAGTTCAATGATATATTTGTAGAAGATATATTTGTTGAAATATTTGTAGTAAGTACTAATGGTAGTAACTGGTGTATGTTTTTGCTGATCATAGCATGATTGCTAACGAAGACCCACGTGCCAACTGATTGGACAGGTCCACTCAAATCTGTATGGCTCTTTCTTCAAAAGGTCATTTCAGATACGAGCCTTATTGCCTTCAAAATTAACTGATCACACAAAAAAGGATATGCGTACTAATAATATAAATGCCAAAGTAAGTCTATCTGTTTTTCTGTAACGCTTTCACGGTTAAGCGGATTAAGATGAAATTTGGTTTGGAGATAGATTGAAACCTGGGGCAGGATATAGAATAGTTTATATTAAGGTGTGTCAAATAGTTTTTTAGGATGTGAGTGAAAGCGCGGGAAACAGCGAGTAAATATTCAACAAAGATAAATGTTTAAAAAATACGTACTGATATCAAAAAAGGCGAGCGAAACCGCAGGTATAAACTATATGTAAATATTTGTAATTTTTCATGACGTTAAACAAGTCCTGATTACAAAATGTCTGCACTTCACGTGTTGTTTGTTTTCGTTCAAAGATCAAGGTGATTTGAAGTAAACGCAATTGTCCTTCGACTTCAATTGATGTCCGAAGTTCAAGTTATGTTGGGATTTTTTACGTTATCACTGTCAACACGCAATGATTGGATGTAACGATACTTGATTATAGTATAACAAATTACCTCAGTTCTGTTATACTTATGAATGAGTGGACGCGAAGTCTGGGACAAAGTGACGGTAGTCCAAAAAATTAAACCCAGGTTTCGAGTGTCGCCATGAAGTGAAAACCTCGAAAAGCTTAAGTAAATCTTTGTTGAGTGGAAATTTTCGTACCGCAAAATTATGTATACGAACTACCTAATATTATATATGCGTGAGTTAATCCGTCTGTGTAATCAGTATGGAGGTATAAATTGATTGTTTAAACCTGGTAAAGGACGAAATAATTTTATCCGGGTGCGTTAGTTCCTTCGGGAATGCGGGTAAACCTATGGGAAACAGTTATAATGAAAACTTTAGGAAAAGTTAATCTTATTTTAAGGTACCTACCTAACTATTAACTTAGTAGGTAACACAGGGTTATTTAAAAAAAATACAGTCGCATTTTAAAAACTGCTTTCGAAATAATTAAGTCTCACTAAACAGTTTTAATCACGTTATGTTTTTTTAAAGCACGCTTTCATATAGTAAAATATTTAAAAAAAAATTAACAGTATTGTCGCATTCATCGTATTATTGTCGAGTTAAACCCTATGACCTTATGATAATAACGAAAATACGAAGGTATACTACTACTCTTTGGAAATTAAAACCAGTCACATAACAATCATAGAAATAATGTTAAAGGATTCTTGATTTTATTATTTTTATGAAGACTAACTGTTTCGCGCGGTCTCACCCGCGTCCCGAGAGAACTACGAAACTCAACTGTATACGTCCCCTCTAGCTTCGTACCAAATTTTATCCACTTCGGTTAAGTCGTTCTCAAGTTATGACATGACCAAGGGCGGTAGTGTTTTTTTTTAATATTTATAAATAGCTCAAATTTCAAATAATCAGTAGAGAGCGAGACATCTTGTTTAGTACTTATTAGGTAGCAGCTAGGGCAGTAGGTCCTAACTATGTTAGCGTATTAACGTACACTGTTTGTATGACACAATTAATTATGCAAATTTAGAACAAGTTGGTATTTAATGCTGCGCCCACGCACCGCTGGTACAAAAGGACAAACGCTTGGGCTACGTCATACGTTATTTACATAATTCGATTTTTTATTTAGCACGTGATATAAGTAATATACTATTTCACTGCCTTAGAGGTAAAATTTCGAAAAATCCTTTCTTATCGGATGCCTACATCATTCAAAAAACACACCCTCCAAGTTTCAGGTCTCTACGATCACCGGTTTAGGCTGTGCGTTGATCCGTCAGTCATTTAGGACAAAGCATTTTATATGTATAGATTATAAAACCAAAGGATAAAATATGGTATTTATTTAAGTGCAAAAATATAGGTACTACAGACCTAATTTAAATTTTAACACAGTCGTTATCAGTAATACCAAGTTCGTGGGCGTTCTCGTTGTTCCTACTTCCCAGTTATCGCGCACGGTTATGATAACTGCGTCACTGATAATATATTAACAGACCAAAGTCCAACTTCACATGTCTACGTCATCGGAAATACTATTGTTACTGACTATGTAAATACATACCTACGTCTATATCTTTAATGGAGGGCCTATGTTAATTACAGTAATTTGAATTAGTTTTTTCAAGGTCGTCTTGTTTCTTAGTAATAGAAACATTTTCTATACATATGTTGTATGTTTTATTCATATTTTATTGAAAAGTGATATATTTAATGAAGAGTAAATTATGACTTTTTGATTGATTCGATCATAGCTATTTTTAGTCAGGTTTAAGTGCCATATAGTGGGGTTTCATCCGTATTTTGATGTGTGCACTAAACTTATCATTCATGTATTATTAGTAGGATTTATGACTTAAATGTAACATTTAATACGATCTAGAAAAATGAAATGTTCGAAGCTAGGAAAGGTAGGTTTGCGATCAGCGCTGCGTGCTAGCTTGCACGTATACCTAATGGAGATCAAAACACGACTAAGCATGATTTGATTGTATTGAATTTAATACTTCCAGTTTGGATGCAGTATAAAATAAATGTAGTAATTTGAATCACAGTGTAATGCGACCTAATGAATGTATTAGTCAACTGAAAATACTGGGGTGGCCGGGAAGCGGGTTCTTGAAGCTTCTCCTGGCAAATTGTTAAAATTATTTTCATTATATGTAGGAATTATATACATGCTTAATTACCAATCATTATCTGATTGACAACACTAACGTCGACGGAAAACACCGTAAGAAATTTGAACTTAAAGTTATGACGTCATGGTCGCCGCAGTGGCTTAGTGATTGGTTAGTGTCGCGGGTGTGATTACCAGAACAAATATGTGTATGGTCGATCTACAAATAGTAGTTTCAGGTTTTGTGTTTGTTCGTGTGAGACGTATATTGGGGTTTAGGGGCCACTGCTGAGGGATGTGGGGTTGTTAGAAAGAGTTACCAAGGCTCTGGAACACAAAGGGCAAAGGAAAGAACATGGATGGGCAGTAGTCAGTAAGAGTCTGACGATTCCTTCCGCTCCGCTCACAGCGGAAGGAGTCATTTGATGATTTCTCATCCCTAAAATAAAGACATTTACTTATGTTTACACCAAGGATACAGGAGACACTCCTAATGCTTAGCAGCAGAAATGATACTACAGCATGATAATAAGTCAGTTATCATACTGTACTCAATCAAGCAGTTCCAAACATCTTGAAGAACTGTACATCAATTTAAATAGGAAGAATGTAAATAATCAAACAAGGAAGATTATTGCTTTCTACCATAGATATTGATTATATAGGCCTCACTTTTTATCGAAAGGGATTAGTTAGCAAACACACGACATGTACATGTAGGTACAATCAATTGCAAAGATAAAGTTGTAATCGTCATGTATAATGATGACGTAAATAATATGATGGTGCATTTTACTGATATTATGTATTTGCGGAAACATATTCTGCTGTTATCAGTCTTAAAAATAACATTTCGAATTTGGAATTTGATGTGAATTGAATTCTTCAAACACATGAAGTTTTTACGTTATACGATGTACTTTATAATATAATCATAAATCACTCTTGCCCCCACAGATTGGAGAGAGCCTCCAAAAAAAGCGAACTGGACAGAGGAAAGCTTGCAGGCCGCAATGTTTGCAGTACTAAAGAAAAATATGTCACTACGGGGTGCAGCGAAGCTGTACGGAATTCCCAGACAAACTCTATCTGATCATCTGACGAAAGGAAGCGTTGTGAAACGTCTGGGAAGGAATTCAACAATGAACGAAGCAAACGAAAATTGCCTCGTAAAAAGATTGATAAAACTCTGGAAGAGCGGAACTCCGATCACCCAACATGCAATTTGCAGGCAGGCGTATGTTTTATGCGAAAAATTAAAAATAAAACATAATTTTAACACCGAATCGAAGCTTGCAGGCAAGAAGTGGCTTAAGAGGTTTTTGGTACGGCACCCTGAGGTGCTGGAGTGTATGTCTTGACTCAGAAAAGGTCTACATGTCTATTTTCATTTCCCTGTTTGGAAATTGTGACTATAACTATATATGTTAAAATTGTGATATATTACTTATTGTGATCATTTAAATAAAAATAATGTGTCGAATCTCACTACTAAAGTAAGGTTTTGAACCGCCAAGTGCTATTCTAAGGAATTAAGTTATTACAATAAATACTTCGTTTGAGAGTACCCAGGCACCTTTTTTATGTTATTAATATTTTCATCTTGTTCTGAGCCATGACATAGTTGTGGAAATAAATCAAATTAAATCTTTCTAAAGTTGATTACGTTTATTTATTATTTCATCTCTACTCTAGCGGGCATATCTTAACCCGCGGTGACGTCCGCATTATTGATACTTGAAATATAACAACTGAGATAGTGTATGCCTAGGACAAACGACTTTACATGCTCTCAACTCACAAAGAGGGTTTCACTATGAGTTGCTCATCTCGCCATTGACTGACCGGCTGCTGCAGCTTAACCTGGCTATTCTATCGATCTAGACGGCTATGACTTAGCCATAAGCTCCTTATCATGCTGTCCTCCTCGTGATGAAAGCTGATCATCAATCATCAAAACGTATATCATCAACAAAATGAACTAATCCGTAAGACCACTTAGATCAAACATGTTTTGGATGGCCTTCGCCAGTTCTATTATATTTATTATCACATCAAGTGCTAATGAATAGGAAGTATCATACAAAAATTTCCATAACATAATATAACGTAGGTAATGTTGGTAAAAGGTTAATTTTAATAGAAAGTACACCAGGTACGAGGGTAAGCGAAATCCCGTCCGATTGAGGATGAGACATTCCATCACAAAACATAAGATCCTATATCCTAACTAGTATTATAAATGCGATGGTGATTTTGTTTGTTACGCTTTCACTGCAAAACTGATTTGGATGAAATTTGGTATAGGGATAAATGGGACCGCGGTTTCACCCGCATCCTGGAGGACCTATTTTGCGTTCCCAGATAAAAAGTATCCTGTATGTTAATCCAGTCTATAAACGTTATTGCATCTAAATCAATTCAGTAGTTTCTTTGCGTGAAATAGTGACAAACAAACAAACATACATCCTCACAAACTTTCGCATTTATAATATTAGTAAGATAACGGAATTACACAAGCCTATCTATACATGTAAGGCCATTTAACTGGACCACGCACTAATGCGACAAGGGAGTCTGTGATCCGACTAGATACGTATAGTTCATAAGAACATTCATTTGTTATAGGAACGCAGGTAGAAGAGGTGAGGGGACGCTGTACAGTCGTAACTAGTTGCGGCCATGACCGTGGCAGTGGCGCCGGTTCGCTCTATAAATATCGAGGCAAGAGTAAGTGAGTCACGACGCACGGTTGTGCGCGATTGTACATCGGTAGCGGGTATTTGATTAAGAACTTTACTTGTTATACGTTTTCCTACTAATATTAATAATGTGAAAGTTTTTGTGGGTGTATGAGGGTGTTTGTTACTCTTACATGCAAAAAATAGGGAATGGATTTGCATGAAATGTGTTAAGTATATAACCAGAATTAACATGTAGGATACTTTTAATCAAGGGTGCGCGAAGTAGGTTAAACCGTGGAACAGATAAGACTAGTAGCCCGCCCCAGATATGCACCACAGATTTACATACAAAAATAATAAATAGGTACCAACATTCCAAATAAATCTACAAACAATACAAACTCTCTATAACACAACAAAAAAAAACAGCCAAACGCGAGTCTGGATTCTCGCACCGAGGATTCCTAACTTCGGAAGATAAATATTCTAACGCAGTAATTATATATAAATATAATATTTAATTAATAGAATTACCATATTGATTCGGAACCCGAGACTACCATATCGCGGAGCGGTTCCGGAGTCGTAATCTTTCATACTTGCAATTGTTTTTTTATTGGTTAATGATATAATTATTATCTTTGGTATATTATTTATTATTCGTTTGGGCTTTCAGGCGTAATATTAGTTTTCGCTGTAGTACATACTAAATAAGTGCATTGTAGTGCGGTTCTTTTGTAGTCGTATCTGTTTGTAATATGAGTCATCTCGCTAACACAATTTAATCATTATATCTCTTTGATAGGGTTAATTTTGTATTGATTAAGAATGAGCCAAGTCATTTCACCGTAAAAAATAACTTTGAAAGTATTTTTTTCAGTCTCCTTCATAGTTACCACGAGAGGTGCGAAGCTCCTCCGTTTTAATGGCTACACCTACTGGCGGGGGACTCGGTCGAATTACTGCGAGATATGGTACTGTTCCTCCAGAGCCAACGGGTGCCGTGCAGCGATCAAGTACAAAGGAACCCAAATGATAACGGAGTCGTTCCACAATCACCAGAAGCCTGTCATGATACAAAATGGAGACGGAAGATACTTTAAATTTAAGAGCTTAGAACCTTTATCAACACTTCAATGAGAATTCATTGATTGTTTTAAGATTTAAGTTTACAGTGCAGGTACTTTTACGAGTATGTTTACGTAGGTATTTTTTTAAAATAAAAAATCAACTAGGCATAATTAGTAGGCGCTATGTTGAAAAAGTTAAATGTTTTAATTCTTTAAAACCAATCTTTTTTTCATCAATGTATATCGCCAATAAAGCCGTAAACCTAGTCTTATTATATTATTTTATTTCACAATCCCTTCAATGACGGGTGGCTGTATTTTACGAGAGCAAAAATGGTATTAATTGACTATTACAGTAAGTCAATGATTGACCTTTTAAAAAAGAGGGCATCTCATAACGATCCTTTAGACTCTATGGACGCCACACTCCACCGCACTAGAAGAAGGTCCCTGGGTGCGAACTCGAAAATGTGTATGAAGAAGAGCTTAATACCTCGACTTCTAGAACAGCTAAGATGCATTAGATACGATAGAAAGACCTAAATCAGTACAAAAGAAATAAGCATAAGCTACCCCGAAGACAATAAGTACTTTTAGAAACCTTCAAATAACTAATTAACAACGTCAGCGTTAACAATGGCTATTATCAAAAGATACCAAAATTACAACAATCTAAATTCGACCGATACTATTAAAGAGATAGCGTGACTCATGTACATCACCACCACACGTGTAAAATTTGAGCGTGTAAACATAAACGTGTCTACGTATTAAACTGTTTTCTAAGAGTAAAAATAGTATTAGTGAAGTGATTTGAGGACTACTAACGCCATCTTTTGGCATGAAATTGTAATACTGTATTGATGTATGACACAGAGCGTAGTGGTTATATATTCTTTTTGGTTAACACTTGTTTATTTTAATATGTATGGTATTATGTAAAACATTAATTAGTTATTGTTTTAACAATATAAATAAAATATTTTGTAAATAAAATCGGTTATTTTTTTTAAAAAAAAACCTTTGGATATAATAATGAAAGCTACCAACAAATTTTGTTTTTTTTATGCATGTTTATTAAATATCTAATTTTTTTTCAGGAACCTTAATTGAATTAACGACTGGTTCGACACTGCTCCTATACAACGGCTATACATTTTGGAGGCGCAGTCGTACAGATGATTTTCGCGCTCAGACATATTGGCACTGCTCTTCAAAAAAGCAGGGAGCCTGCAAAGTCGTCCTGACTTGCGTTGGGACCCATGTAATTAAAATCCGCAGCGAACATAACCACAATAGACCAGTGTTAGTCGCTGACTATGACGGACGATACCATAAATTTAATCCAAAAAGGACGAATAAACTTCCTAAGCGGCCCATCAATATGTAATTGGTACCTCATTGGAGTCTTGGGTATCTAATACTAAGCTAACCGAAAATGAATTGCCTATCCCGTACAAGCTTGATACAATAAATTTTATTATAACGCATTTTACGACTGCTAGCACCATCTATTGGTGTCAAAAGAAAACTGTATTCATTCTGTGGTTTATTTACAATTACAACATTTACAATATATTACATTAATATTATTATTCTATGTATAATACAAAAAAAATAAAATAAATAAAACACAGAAGTTAGGCATCAAAATATTCGTCCGCATCGCTGTCAGCGGGAATCGTACCCAAAAGGCTGGCTGCATTGCCACGTTGGATGGCAATGCTGATTCTTTGGCCTAGATATAGGCCAGCTTTCGGGTCACGCGTGGAGTCGACTAAACGCTTGCCTATGTCACGATATAGGAGACGGGCACTTGGACCCCATGGCCCTAAAGTTTCAACCCCAAACGGCTCAAATATATAATTGCCAATAAGGTTTATATATTTGCGCCGTTTGAGGTTTTCCGCGCCTGCAGCGGCTGCACCAGCACAGCCCGCCGTGCTGGGAAGGTGGGATGGAGCAAGGGTGTCGACACAAGTTGCGTCCCACACCAAAGACCTTCCCATCTTCCATGGCATTATAGACATATTATATATTCTGTGGTAGAAATAATTTAGTAGATACTGATGTTGCTGAATAAAGATTTAGTAAACAACTTCATAAAAATAGGGTTATTTAAATATTTTATTTAAGTTCTTAATTAATGTTATCATAATATTTCAGATACGTAGTAAGTTAATTATTTGTAATATGGACCTTGGAATGTTTGTTTCAAAGCACTTTCAAAAGATAAAGATCATTTATTTTCTAATGTAATGCTTTGCAAAAACAACAAATGTACTTATATAACCTAAATGCTCACATTGATATTAGGATAGACTTAAGAAGTTAGAAATTAAGAATATAATAACTATAGGTACCTAGGTTGAAATTATCCATGTCGTAGTATTGTACAATTAGAATAGTGATAGACCGTAATTTTTTCTCAAGTAATTTATATTAAGCAATTTGTTCTATGTTTATCTAAAATGACAAGAGAAAATAAATGTTTAAAAATAATCAAAAATACATGTTTAATTATAGTTTATAAAAATGTACCTGTCCGTGTCAACATAATTATCATGATTATCCTCACTGATCTTTTAATAAAACATTTAATATGTAAGAAAACATACACACAGACAAACACACAAACACACAAACAAAACAATGTTTTCACTGCAGATTTATAGTTGTTTGGACCATTCTCTTCTACTACAGATACGTCTAACGCCATCTAACGGTCAAATAGCTTAAAACAATTCAAACAGAACGCGTATCCATAGATAACGGTAGTATAACACATCTCTATGCGTATCCGAACGTGTTTGAATACATGAAAGATTTGGAAAAAAAACCTTGTGCAAATAACATACCTGTGGCATTTCAGTTTTATTTCAGTAAACTCTAGAAATGTTTTTCGTCAGATTCTTCCTGATTTGTTGTTATCTCCAAAATAATGGTAATTCTTTTCATTGCAAGCGTTGAAATGCGTATAACGAATCGTAATAGACAAGCTTGGAATTGTCAAACCAAAATGTGAAACGTCACTTTGACTTGACAGTTTTGTTGCGTCATTTCATTTATTTTTACTATTTTCCCACGTTTACTTTTTGTTATTATTTTCAAACCCTTTTATTAATTCAATTCAGTTTAATTCTTTATCGTATTTTCACAGTACGAGAGGCTTTGTGTTCATTGCTTTCATGTTGTAGGTCCAAGTTATACAGGACAAAGACCTTGCTAATATTCAGTTGTTTTGATTCCCATGATATCAGTATCTGTGTAAATAGACACATTTTACCTGTTGATGCGATGATTAATAGTATTAAAACATTGCAGGTGACGATTTTGTGCAGTGCGTGCCTACGAAAAAGGGACACCAAATCTTGTTTAAAGGTTACACTTACGTATTTAAAAGTAGGTTGCAGTGTGGAGCTGAGCAATGGATATGCTCGTTCAGACAGAAAACTGGTTGCATATCCGTCATTAACATGCAAACGTACGGCGTTGAAGTGGTCAGGGATTTTCATAACCACAAGAAACCTATGTTTTCCGACTAGATAACTTGTTTTCTTGCCTCTCTGTGCTGATAAGTTGGTTAACAAAAATGAGCAGTATTATTGTGATTTCTGTACTTAAAAGTTGTAACTACCACTCATTATGTGGTGTTTAGTGACTGAATATAAGTTGTAATCCTATTTATCCTATATTTAAGGTATTGTAGTGAATTTTTCAATGAATAATATTATTTGGGTTGCATAAATTATCTTATATTTCATTTGAAGATATAACACGATAAGTAAAGGTATCAAGATCAAAGTTAAGGATGTAATAATGACAAACAAATAAAAATAAGTTTTTATTCAGAGTAGTATTTATTCAGGTATAAACATTTTAACTTTTCCTTTTTAGTTTTAAATCCTATTGTAAATAAAATAAAAGAGTTTAAGAATATTATTATTGTTTTAATTTACTCACTGTACTAGTGCTAGAATACTTTTTATACTTGAATAATCATTTTAATTAAAGGCTGATGTATAACTACAATAATTTAAAAAGCTTTGAAATTGGTTACAGTTGAGCAGCTACCGGAATGGACATCAATATATTTCGTTAAAGTTACAGACAGTGAGATGAAATGCAATCTCTGTGATGTCACCCTAAAAGTTGATGAGAAGTCGATTGAACTTCTAGATCACTTGAAAATTGAGCACAAGGATATATATGACCTCCACAAGGACAATCCAGAGGCTACCGTGGGGTTTCGCATAGAGTTCCTGCATTTAAACATGTTGAAGGATGATGGTGATCAAAAAACGGAGCCCGTTATACTGGGAGAGGTTTGTGAAGCTCCAACAGAGACTATTGAGGAGCAGAAAGAAGAGGAAGTTATTGTGAAACCGGAAGATACCAACTTGCATTTTGTGCTCTTGGATGGCAAAAAGAAACCTAAGCGGGAGAGTGCAGGTTAGTATCACATAATGAGAATCTGTTTAATTAGGAAATATTTAGATCTTTTTCTCTGGTATTGGCTTGAAATACATTAGAGTAGCTCATACCATGGATTCTTATTAGCTAGGCAGCAAGGTTGTAGTACATCTGACAATCCTAAATAGTAAGTACATCACGGATATACATTTAACTATTACAATTTGTCATTGCTTTTTATGTTCTTACTTACAAATACAGCCACAGTTTCATGCAATGTCATCATGATTTTAATATATATTTCAAATTCTGCAAATTGCAGAACACCTATTCTTTAACAATTGCAATTCAAAGCTTTTCATTCAATCATATTGAATTTTCAATCATAAAATAATGTAGTTTGAAACAAGTTATAAATTTCAAAAAAAAATAGCAGATGCAAGAACATGACTGCAGTTAAATCATCATTGTGTGAATTAAAAATATAAACAATCAACTATTCTCAAATTCCAGGGCAACGCAAACGCAGCTGGGTTTGGAAATACTTTGACAAGCTGAGCAACATCATCTACCGTTGTAAGTTGTGCAACGTGGTGTTATCCATCAAGGGCTGCAACTCCAACAACATGAACCGCCACGTCAAATCAAGACATCCCACCGTCTTCAAGAGCGAAGTCACAAAGAGGGAGAGGGTGGATAGCGTTCACTTGCTAACGAGTGAGACAGACACACCATATGCTATTAAGACAGAAGAGATATACGCTAGTGATCGGGACTTTGAAGAGGTTACAGGTAATTATTTATTTACTTCCATTTAGATCAAGTTTTATATACTTAAGTTCATTAATATTATTTTATTTTTTATTTACTACTTATATTATATACACACAAATCAAAGGAGAAAATGAAAAGGAAAGAAAATAATATATAAAGGTAATGCTTATTTCAACAGAAATCTCTTATTAATTATCAGATAATTAAAGAATTATCTTAAATAGCTGGGGAAACTGTTAAACCAATTTAGGTGAAATAGATTAAAGCCCAGGAAGGTCATATTTACATTTTTATCCAAGCCCATTAAATAATTCTCTCGGTATGCTCGTCGACACAGCTAGTCAACAATAAATAGTAAAACTAGCCACTTATATCGTTGACAGAAAGTCCAACGCAGAAGCTCCGGCGCAGTTGGATCTGGTCGTACTTCGACCGCGTGTCGAACACGCAGGCGCGCTGCAAGCTGTGCGAGCGACACATCTGCCACGGCGGCAACGCCACTGGCAACATGAACCGACATCTCAAGATGATACACCACAAGACTGCTTACAATATGACTTGTAAGTACTTCTTTGTTAATTTTACTGTACATGACGGCAGAATTCAGTTATGTAATTTAACAGATTAGTCACGCAATTAGCCTTTTCTTCTTACGCGGTGTCCTGCGTGAGCGACGAACGCGACGCGACGCGACGCAACACGTCGCGACGTAATGCGACGCGATGCTACACGCGACAAATGTCCTACGTGATTTTGGTCATTACTTCTCGAACCATGGAGAAGTACAGTACAATTTTGCTCGAAACTTCATATTTAAAGTACAGACTTTTAAAAAAATATCGTAAAAAGCACAGAAAGAAAACGCTTCTGAATCAACCATTTCGAGTTCGTGGTGTCGCGTCTGGTCGCCCTCAAAACAAGTCCGCGTTACGTCGCGTCTTGCCGCAGACTGTCACATAGGCCGCAAGTAGGGTATGCCGTTGAGTTGATCGCGTTCGTCGCGTTCGCAGCGTCGCGTCGCGTCGCGTTCGTCGCTCACGCAGGACACCGCGTTAAGCTTCCCACGATGCATGATTCTGCGGATCCAAGATCCCGGTCCAATGCAAGACAGGACAAGGTTCGAAGATGTGTTTGCGTTAGGTACTACGAACGATACTCTTACCACGGCCCGTAGCTGTGTTCTGGCCCGCGTCCGTCTGCAAAAAAATGCACTGTGGGGAGCCAACTGAAGACAAGTTTTTAATTTGATGTCTGAGAAGCGTCTAGTTACCTCGTAACTTAGAGCGATATTTTCGCGAACACGATAGACTCGGATACTTTATTATGCTAAGTTAAATTCACTACGTATATCACTGAATTTTGAACTGGACTACTAAAGTCGATTTTACCATTCGCATTGGAGTATATAAAAGTACTGCATAACGTAGTAGGCGAGGAAATAACCTACAGATGAGATGTAATTTACCCTAACTGTCTCTAATATTGAATGACTAGTTTGGTTATTTAAGCACTAATTTGCGGTAACACAGAAATATCATCATTCTTTTTTCAAAAAAATCACTAAACATTTTATTCCATTCTCAAGTCTGGTGATCACAATATTTCAATAATAACAAAAACTTTTCTCCCATTTCCAGGCGACCAGAGCTGGGTTTGGAAAGTATTCGAAGCGATCGACAACGACTTCTACAGCTGCAAGATATGCCAGTACAAGTGTCTGAAGTGTAGTGATATAGACAAGAGCATGGCCAGTATACTGAACCATCTCAAGTTAGAACACGGTGTCATCTCCGGTGATCAGATCATCACAGGAGCTGATGTGGAGGGCGAAGAGACTTGTTAGTAGACATTTACAGGCCGACCACGCGAGATTAACACAGGGTAAATACTAAAATTGTAATTAGTAGAAGTTATTAAACATGTGTTCCTGTTACTGTCGCGTAACTACAATACTACAACAGTTAGACAGAGACGGAAACATATCTTATATATTCTCTGCTAATATGATTATTATCAAGCAATAACTTGTCATAAGCATTGATTTGAAACCGTTTGATGGGTTTAATCGAGTTTTGAGTTGAGATCCTTGGATACCCAGGAAGCCTTAGTATCAGCAGGGTCTATTGTCATTTTCATTAGATCTAAGGCCTAGAGTCTAGTTTGACACCAGTTTTTTTAATATCGATTTAATTGGTTTTCAATTAGGACGAGACAAATGCACGGCATAAGAAGGTGAGAATATGGTTTTTAAATATACGGAGTTTTACTTTCGTTTCTTGTTGTCGACGACGTAAAGCTTAATACTACAATATTTACCGTAAATTTCATCATATAGAACTTAAACTTTTAATACAAGTAAGGTGCTACTTGCTCGATAGACTTTTTTATGAAACTACCTTAATGTGTGTGTTCCGTGTGGTCGTACTGTATGGAGTATTAACTAAAAATTTAAGTGCCCGAATGTAAAATAGAGAAAATAAAACAGCATTTATCGTGGGGTTATCGAAATCGGTAGAAAAGTTTGGGAGAGCGACTGCTGAACATAAGAGAGCTCAGGTACTATTCCTGTGGTCTTGGTTCCATTCCCCTGCTAGAACACTGGGCAGTTCTTCGGTGTTGCCATGTGAAATTACTCAGTAACAAAATCATAGTGAAATATTTTTTTCAAACGTTTCCCCCCATATTCTTTGCTCGTTAATTTACCGATTTCGGTAAAAACCCATCAGGCAGGATAGTAGTACACTTTAGTAAAAAAGCTGTCGAATGTTTCATAATTGAATACATGCTATATTTTTCATCTTTGAAATACATTTTAATTAAATTTATAAATAAGTAAATAATGTAATTATAAGTCTTATGATTAGGGTTTCTTATTTTCTGTTAGATATCAGTGTGTACAAAGTTTTTCGAGTAATGTATAGGTTTGGTTAAAATTTACGATTGTTTTTACATCATAAGTGTATTATATTTATTATATTTGTATCTATTCTGTGTTGGACTGCCTTGTTGTTCTATGGTTGCAAGCGCTGCTGCTAAACACGGAATCTTGGGTTCGATTCCCAGAAGTCAAAGTCAGAAGTATTATGAGTTTTTCCATCAGGATTTCTTCAATATCAGCCCATAGTCTGGATTTATGCGTGATTAACGGTAATATTGTTGCTGCCTACATAAGGGTGCAAGGTGTTCTAATGCTCCTCACCACATCATTATTTGCCTAGCCTTTTACAAACTATGTTGAGGTCGGCTTCCAGTTTAGTCGGTACAGTGTTTTTTTACATTGAGTGACTGACGCTCGCTACCACATGCGACTTAAAATAAGTAGCGTAATGTACTATAGGTACACATTTTTCTTAACCCTAAAACAGGGGTCATGTTTTTTAATGTATACTGTTTTCAAGTAATATTTATACAATCAGATATACGAAAGTATCGGTTTAAAAAGGCAAGCACACTAGTGGGATAACAGGAAATGTTTATTGTTAATGTTTATTAAGTTACATTTCTATGCAAACAAAAAAAATAATGTTGTTCTCATTTTACATACATTGACGGAGTTTATGTTTAAAAATAACTTTAGGTGCGATGTCCTTTCACTGATGCTTGTGTCTTAATTTCAATAAGAACACGAGTTTAAATAAACTTATAAATATATTTCTTAAAGTAGTATTATCTAAGATCATGTGTAAATTTTTGTACATGTTACAATGTATGTAAGGATTATAACAACAATTTTTGACTACCTAACTTTTATAACTAAAATTATGATATAATTCATTGGGTGTACTTGTTAGTTTCAAATTCGCTCACATGGCGCTGGAATTAAGTTTATGGTAAAAACATTGGTAACATTGAAAATTAGAAGAATATTGTTCTGTGAACATTTGAACATTACCCTACTACATTTACCATTGTGGATACCAAAATATATGTTTCCCAAAGCGACACAAACCGAGGAGGTTTTAAATTTGAAGGCAATAATATAGATGTATACTCAGATCAAAAATGTTGCTTGGATGTAGACACTAATTGAGCGAACGGGCCATAAATATTTGAAACGTCTAAGCCGTGAACCGTAAATATTTTAAGAGGCAAAATATATTAAAATGCATTAATTGACTGTAATTGTAAAACTCCAGCACTCATTGATGGTACCAGGTACAGGGCTGGGACAGAAAGTCATTGTGATTTTCTTTCTCAGTAATGTTTCTGAGTTCAGATTTGTAAACATTTATTAGCAAAGGGCCATTGGACTAACATAACTTGTAAATTAAGGGGCTGCTGTACACTGCTTAATCCTTCGGTGAAAAGGCATGTTGTCAGGTTATAAACCCTCATCTCAGTATTGCATGAGAGATCTTTGTGAAAAGATTCTGCATAACAAGTTGAAAGACATGGTCTACAAGTATATATATTTTAATAAATAATAATTGTTCTATAGTCTGTAACAATTGTTTTTACGAAAAATGTAAACAAAATCATAACATATTTTGTTCTAATTTTCCTACATAGATAAATAAAAAGTACCAAATGGTGATGTTTAGAGCATGAAATTGACATAAAGCGCCATCCTTACGCCATTTTGTTAATTTCTGTGGCAGAATAAGAACGAAATCGTTTACGACTTTGTTTGCATTTTTCATAAAATCTATTGGTACCGATTATAGTAGAAATATTTTCTTTAATCTTTTATGTGAATAAAAGCAAAGCTACTTTAATTTTATTACAAAAATATTTTATCAACTGGTTAGAGGTTTTTGAGAGCCTCATTGGATTTAGTTAATATTTTTTTGTTAAAATAATGGCTATAATGAAGCACGGTTTTTCTCTAGGTTATTTACTGAATAAACATAGTTGTGTACATATTTTAAAGCTTACAAATAAACTTGGGCAAAACAAATATTTTGGACTTGTAATTTTAGAATATAAGTTTGTTTTTGTTTTGTTACCTACTTGTGTTATTCTGTTTTGTTAAATTATTTTAATTTATTTTTTTATAACCTTATTTTGTCTGTTAATTTACTAATATTTTTACCTGTTAATTTAATTATGTTTTTCTTGAGAAACATTTTCAGGTTCTATCGAAAAAGTGTTTATTCCAGTCATGAGGTATGGTTGCATGTATTATTATCTTAATTTTGTTTTTATTTATTTAAGTTCAACCCTGGTAAATTTTCGCCCCTGGTAAAAATACTTTTACCCTGGTAAATTGTTGGCCCTAGTAAAAATATGTTTACTCAGGTGATAAATGTTCGGTACTTGTAATTAACATTGGCATACGGGACAAGGTATGGTAAAAAGCACAATGAAAAACAAATAACAGTTATGACTAGTTTTATTCTCTTATACAAACATCGAATTACATCAAGTTATTTCTACTCAATTTGGCAAGTATTCACTACCGTTATGTAAACGCACACAACCACGCATAGACGCCATATTGTATATACTTTATAGGTAATAAGAGGTAGCCAATTACATAGACAATTTTAATGATATTTTATCCCTTCGACCGCCATGTAAGACAGTATGGTCATAAAAATATTAAATTCGTATGTTATTTATTACATAATGATATTCGAGTTTTATTATTGTCGCTTAAATTTTATTGTATTAATAATATCAAAATTATATTCTTGTGGTATTTCTCGGGAACTTAAGATAACAAAATAAAAACAAATTATATAAAAAAAAACAAATCTACTTCGAAATTTTTTACGTTAACATTAATGGCGGCGAAGGGGTCAGACATTTACATGATGTTTTTACTCATTATTTCTACAATTACATCTAATATTGATGTTTCATCAATTTCCTGTTTTTCAGCGAAACATTATTCACATTAAATAGAATAACGCTAGCAAGAAATTCTGTCAAATCTATCTCAATGTTGACATTAATTTAGTATCTAATTTACAAACAGCTGCATAAAAATATATGTCCTAACAAATAACTTTAAATCCATGAGGATCCTGATATTTACATTTCTTGTGTGAAATTGATAAATCGCTTAGACAACAAACCCTGTATTATGATCCTATGAGTAACATGCTCTTTAAACTAACCGTTTTAATGCACTAGCTACGACCCACAGCTGCGCTTGTATTGTTTGCACATAACAGAACCTTCAGAACTGAGGGAGTAGATTTCCCTCAGTGCTTTTATTAGTGAAAATAATTTCTGGAACCTGTTCCTAGTTCCAGCTAATATGCACTACACTTACGACCATTTTCAATATTCTATCTATAAATAGATTTTTGACATTAGTCGTATGGACTTTATGTCAAAATTCTCTCTCTAGTAAGGAAATCTTCGGATAGATAGGATATTGAAAATGGCCATTAATAAATATTAGTATTAGTATCGAAGTGATGTGATGATTGATTAATTTTTAACACTAACATTCTAATTATTCTTCATTTACTTAACAATTTGTCACATTCCATTTTGGCTCAATACATGATAAGTTTAAGTACTTATTGTTGATTGATATAGTCAGCTCACTAGTGTAACTTATAAATATTTTTGATATTTTAGAGTTTACTGAGCACATTACAATTAGGGTGAAAATACTTGTGTGGCTTATAGTCACAGTTTTAAGTGATGTGTTGTTTACAGCTTTGAAAGGCTTAGTACATGTGTCACTCTTTCACCCTACTTAGTATTTCTACAGTAATAAACTATGAGGTAAAATTTTCTTACTTCTACTTACGTTACTTAATAACCAAATTATTTTCTTCTTACTGTATAAAACATAACCCATTTTATCAAAGGACGGTAACTATCAATTACTAATGTTAATGTGAAATAACAATTTAATTTTTTTAATTTTCAGTTTATCTTTTTTTCATGTTTTGCAGTTTGAGCTTTTGTTACAATTATTTATTGTTACACATTTTTTTATGTTAATACCTTACAAAACGATTTTCTTAACATAGGTACATTATAATTTGCATCTCTTATTTATTATTTATACATCTGATATCTTAGTGAGTTGTGTTTACAAAAGTTTTGTAGATACGGGCTAGATTTTGTACTATATTTTCCTGCGTTTTTAAATAAAAATATATTTTAATTCCCTATATTGATTGACTACGATCAATAATATCAATGCTCAGAAATATACATTATGAAAAAATACGTTTCGAAACACAGTTACATTAAACTATACTTAAAAATACATACACATAGGTATTTCAAAAGCGAGTTCAACTCTTGTTGAATACTAAACGGTATTCAATAAAACTAGTATTTGATATTGAAGGATTTTATCAAATAAACCTGCCACAATAAATTATCTAAATTAAACATAAAATTCGAAAAGTGATTATTTTCAAGCAGGTGGTTTGGGACCACAATTGTGTGTGCTCTGTATGTAGACTATTCTCCCCCTGTATGTATGGAGGGCTGCCTTGCACCAAGGTCCACGGGAGCACCGCCATCGAATTTTCCCATTTCTAGCACAGCCGTTGAATCTGAACCTGTAGCCACCGACGTTGATGCCCATCTTCCCCTGCTTACTGAGGCAGTAGGAAGCAAACGAGTCGATGCCGGTGCCGATTAAGCCAACTGCAACAAACAATCGTGTTACAATCTGGAACAAGGTCTTTTTTGTCAAGACTTCTATGTACAGCTATTAAACTTCAATATATATTTACCTTATGAAAGTATGACTTAACTAATTGTACGCGTGCCTAAATTTATTGTTTATTGCTCTGGTAACGTATTTTTATACGAGCAATACCCAATTAATGAAGGCATTAGTACAGAACCTTTATTTTATTAATAAACAATAAAAACGCACATAATTTAAGCTGAAAAAAAATCTCTATTCACCATCTTCGATAATTTTACTAAACTTCTGTTCCATTTTCAGTTCGATTTGGTTTGTCGAACCGCGGCCATCTTGTGGTGCACGTCGGCGACCACAAGTTCATCAAACACGAATGCTATAAGAAGAAAGTGAGGTGGACGTGCAGTAAACGGATACAGCTGGGGTGCCGGGCGAGCATCACGACCCATGACACCATGATCGTCAGATCGTTCCTGGTACACAATCATGATGCGCAGAAAAGTAGTTTGGAAAAATCTAGGCAGATGATCAATCATGAAGCGCAAAAGTGATAGGGTGATTTTTTACACGAATAAGTACATTTTTATGCAAGCAACAATATCGAGTATAATCCTGAGTAATTTCTTTTTTTTTTGTAATTTTAAGATGTATTTTTCCGTTGCTATCATTTTTAATTCCTTCTTTATATTTAGCAATCTGTATTTTTTAAGTTATTATAATTGCTATGCACTGGAGATTATTTTAGAGTTGTAAAAATGATCTGAAAGTTTGGAAATCGAAAATTTAGTTTTAGTAGTACCTAGTAAGTAATGATCATTCCTGTATTTTTACTTTATCTTATTCGAATATAATTTGTATGATGCGAAATGAACTTTTGAAACAGTCTTGTTATAGATATGTTTTCATTATCTACTTAGTATTTCATGATTTTTCAAGTCATTGTTAAATCAGTATATTTTTATGTAGAATAAGTGCCTTAAGAACTTGTCTTTAAAGTCTTCACTGCGCATTCGATGCATGGTTAAAATAAGCTTTAAATAATAGCATAAACAGTTTTTTTTTAATAAAATACATTTTAGGGTGTACGTTTCAGCACACTTGAATACATTATTTTTCTATAATGTTGACACTGTTTGTAATAAAAGTATTTTGAATTTTATTTAGTTTTTTAATCTCCTTCCTCGGCTTCAGCTACCCTGGTTTGATGCGTTAATTTAATAAAGTTGCACTTTTTGTTCAATTGTATTTTACTATACCCGTAAGATAAATAGTTTGAGTACCTAATCAGAAAGAATTTAATCAATGAGAAGGTTAAAAAGTACTTAATCAATTTATTTTTTGTAAGATTGTTACCATATTATTACACATTAAAAGTTGCGTTGTTAATATGTACTATAAAAAAACAAAAATGTACTAATTGGGCGCCCACGCAAGGATTAATGAAAAGGAAAGATAATCTTTCGGCATACACTATGCTGTCAGTCCTTTACCAACTTATAAATAAATCTTAGTATTGTGTGTTAATATCTTTCTATGCAACAAATCTATTGTACAACTAATCGAGTTAGATTCCGAGCATTCGAATCTATGGGTCAGGTGTCTGACTTTTTGTTAAAAGATAGTAGTCTAATTTTTGCAGGTATGTAGGTTATTTATTTGGATATTATCATTATTTATTTTTCTAATTAATTTTAACCTAGGTATCAGTAAGAAAATATAATAAAAAGGGGAACCTCCCCTTTTTATTATATTTATTTATTTATTTTAGTTCAAATTGGAACGGCCTAGACCAATTACACCAACTGAATCAATTATCCAGGATCAATTTCGGCACAAATGTTCTCCCCGTGGTCTCGGAACAGCAAAACACGCTTGAACAGCATTGGAGGGCGCCACTTCTCAATTGTTGGGTCTCCGTATATATTTTTCGTATAAAAATGTGTTCATAGGGAACACAGTGCTGCAGTCATAATACATTTTTTTTCGATATATTTGAGTTAAATACGTATATTTGGATTCAGGAAGATTCTGATTAAATCCTCGAAATCTAATATGGACTTTTCTTCATTCTACAAAAAAACACAAACTTCTTTGAATCAAACATGAACTTTTTTAATTTCACAAAATAAAAATCAATTAAACAGAAAGACTATTAGTATTCTTGTGAACATTAACATTATGGTATTATTTCTTCTATAAATAAATTTAAAATGCTGAACCAAGTAAAGTAACCCTTGCCCACGGTTCAAGCTACCTCCATAACTTTCATTAAAATCGATTCAGCTGCTTTACCGCGAAACCGTACAGAGTTTCTTTAACATTTATAATTATAAGTAAGGATACTACAGTATATTGTCGCCCAAAGCTGCTCGTGTTGGCGCGGGCCGCGGCCGGAAGGCACGCGGGAGTTGACTCTTATATACTAGCGTAAAGTTCGTGTTTTAAGATTATAAAGAATGCCCCACTCATTATATTAAGGAAAATATTCTTTCCATCGTCTCGTTTTTGCTAATATTTTTCGTATGTAATGGGATTCAACTGGTTGAAAAGAAGCAATATAATCTTATTAATCACAGAATCTTCTTAATTATATGGCTGGAATGTTTTCCTCTGTTATCTGATAAAGTGTTACCTTCCTGATTTAGTTTTCGATGAGCGGTGCGTACAAATTGATCCGTTATAGATAAAGTATTTAAGAATGTTTTAAGACAAACACGTCTATATTCGCAGGGATAGTTTTGATTTTCAGCTAGATCTGGTAAGAAATATTCTGTGGTAAACTGTCTTCTTGAACTATAACTATTAGTTGTAATGCGACGCTTGTTGAACTTTTTGGTAAATTTGTTAATAAAATCCCATTGTTTAGTATGGTCAGCCAATTGCCAAAAAGTTGTATGAATTTTCTGACGAGTTGTATCATTAAAATGTTCCCAACAGTTTAATTTACAAGTTCTTTTACAAACAGACCCCATAACTTTTTTATGACGTACTTTCCCATTCTTGCTAACATATTGTTGACCAGTATTGACTGCAATTTTTCTTTTAATATCCCTCCAATTTTCTTTGCTTAAAGTTAACTCTAGCAAAAAAAGGAAAAGGTTTCCTTTTTTTGCTAGAGTTAACTTTAAATGTAGATTTTCTTTTTTTAACTGTTGACGGAGGCTCATCTTCTGATAAGGTTAAAAGTGAAGACTCACATTCCGATGCAGTTATAAGTGACGCGACACTAGGTGTAGTGACATTAGGAAAAGCTATGTTAGTGGTCACCACTTCTTGTCCAACCACGGCAGCAGGCGACAATGATGTATGGTTAGGCGAGTCAAAATCTACGTATGGAGACTGAAAGGGAGTAGTTTCCAAGCTATCAAGTACAATTGAGACGTCGTCATCATTCGAAATAATTACTTTCGTTGGCATTTCTGGTACAATAATTTCTTCGTCCATCATATCTTCTAACGTTTTCCAATCAGATTCGAGGAATGTGAATTCTTTTGGTATCGATGATTCTAAAATTGTAAAAACAAAATATAGTTCCTGTATTAAAATAAAACATTTTTTTTTCAATGATTTGTCCTGTAGGAATTGTCAATGGATGCATTTCTATAGTAAATCGCATCCATATATACAAGGATAATCGCCAGTTATGTGTCACCATTACATTTCATTAAAGTTGTCTCAAAGGGCTTCTGCGTATCGGCTTCAACCCCACGTTCGCCTCCCAAAGGTTCGGGACTGTGCAGTCCCGTGCATGGTAGAGACATAGAAGTTATATTTAACATCTATAAATAAAGTTAAGCTAAGCAACAGCCGCACGGGTCGACCGATCAAAGGTTAAGCTGCGCTTGGCGCGGTCGGTCCGTGGATGGGTGACCATCTTTGTCATAGTGAGACTCCTCCGTGCCTCGGAAAGCACGTTAAGCTGTTGGTCCCGGTTGTCATTTGTATATCTTTGACAGTCGTTACGGGTAGTCAGAAACCAGAAAGTCTGACAACCAGTCTTACCAAGGGGTACCGTGTTGTGGAGGTCAGATAGGCAGTCGTTCTGTTATACCCCTAATTTCCTCTTATACTTCCGCTGACATATCCTAACGTCATCTTTTCTATTCCAAGTCAGCATTATTCCTTTTAGACTCAGGCAGTCGATCTCTGTCTCCCATCCGCGCCGGTCATACAATTTCCTCTATTAATTAATTAGTTATTAATTCAATTAATAAATGACATAGTTCTAGTGAACAAAATTTATTATTTTTTAAAAACCCTTTTGCCAGACCCCTTATAACAGTTCCATGTAAAACACTGGTACTCAGCTGCATCCGGTTAAGACTGGAAGCCGACCCCAACATAGTTGGGAAAAGGCTAGGCAGATGATGATCTATAAATAAAGTTATTAATCATAGAATTTGAATGAAAGTAAATAAATGTATTAATTATATTTTAATTTCGAAATAAACGCTATATTAGTGCAGTTGTTGAGAGTAAATTTGCTTCATAAATTCTGGCGTCAATTGCTAATAAGACTGAAGTTCATGTGCGGGATATTCAGCAATGAAATAGGCAATATAAATGAAATATAAATAAAATTACCGAAATATAGTAAAAAAATATAATAAAACATGGCACGTTATATTCAATACAATATACTATTTACTATAGTTATTTCTATACACTGTTATATACCTAATAAATAACTTGTGGCAGTAACTACTAAATCAACAGATGGCCCACTTACTTGCGATAAAATAGATAAACGTGCCATAAAAAACTCTGTCAAAGTTCAGACCGATACATTTTCCTAAACAGCCGGACTTCTTCAGATAACATCTACTACAAAACTACAATAGGTAATGAGACCATTTATCATATTTTTACAATAACACTACCTAAAAAATAAATCCAAACAAAACAGTTGAAACTTCTAAGTATAGACTAGGATACATTGGTGCATAATTTTGCATTGCACTAGATAAAAGCAGCAACTGCCGTTATTTTACAACGTTTACACTAAACTGCATCAAAACTTTACCTTAAAGAGAGCCATGTTCATGCTTTATATTCTTTAAGAGTAGTTGACTCTCTACATTAAAAATAAATTCTACATTAAATTATTCGTGGCATGTGTGTTGAAAGCGCTCCTTTGAGTGGATTACTATCCCATCTAGGGTTCTTACCATGGACTTGCATTTCCTTCCCTTCCTAAACCTGCAGTACCACAGCTGCATCTTGTTTTGCCGGTACGCGTTGTGTGGCCGGTAGAAATAGCCTTTGTAGAATAGTTTTGGATATCCATTGCTCCTTATAATGTGGGCTGATGGTAAAAATTAACATTTAATTGGCATGAAGATTGTTTGTGAACTAACTAGATGTATAGTAAAAGTATCTTACAGTACCTACATAATAGAAAAATGTTCTATGCTAATATATTTATGTACAAACCTATTTATGACGAAAATTTCTCCTTGATCATTAAATACCTCAAAATTACACCAAATCCTTTTAATACCAAGTGGTTATTCAAACCGAGGATTAAATTCACTCTTCTTAAGACAATTCTTAATTTTTATCAAATCAAATCTACCAGGAAAATGTTGATTTTTTTTGCTTTCAACTTATCAGTAAAATAAAAATAATGATTTTCAAATCAATGATTATGTTTATTACTGCTTCTACTCCTATTAACAATATAATCCCCGTACGTCCAAACGACAGCCTTGCAGTCGTACCGGTTTCTATGACACCTCCACCGGACCATGCCGCTCTTGTTGGCCAGATGTCGGAAGTAGCAGTGTTCCTGGACGAACAGCATTGGTCTCCCATCCTCAGATACCTTTACCTCAAAGTCTGAAAGAAAAATCCGTGAAACGTTATTTTGAATTGTGTAAAATTTTGGCATACTGTTTTAATTAAATTTCTTTAAAATCTTTGATTGGCAAAGAACGATACCTTGCACCGAAAATTCTGGAAATAATTCCTATTCTTTTTTTCTGAAAGTCTTTTTGATAAAGAAGGAAATAAATAAACAAAAGTTTAAAAGCATTGAATAGTATATCATTTATTAAACGCAGAACAAACGTACTAACATTTACGTACAAAACGTTCTACATTATATTATTTACAATCCTGTATAACTTTGCCATAATATACTAACATGTTAATATCTACGAAGCATGTCCTTATTTACAACTTAAATCTAATTGTCACATAGTGAGTATGTATTATTAAAACGTAGAATAAGATAAATCTACTCATTTTCCACGAAACATTTAGTAGCATATGACGTCATTCGCTACGATGATTAGGTACCTCAAATTCATATCAACAAGACTTTCATAATATCGCTGTAAACTTTGTTCAAATTTGATGTCACAATTATGATAATTAAAAATATATTTATTGAATGATAAAAACTCTATTTACAAAACTGCCGTCATAAGATGGCCGTAACTAACTTTTTTTTTTCGATATTCAGTCAAATACATATCCGTAATAAGATTTTTTTCCTGATTCCAAATATGTACTTAACTCAATATCGAAAAAATGGTAGTTACGGACTTTCTCTTATGACGTCAGAATACAGAAGACAACATTGATTTTCATTCCATGCTTAAGGCCGTCTGGCGGATTAAAAAAACTGACGATAGGATTTGTTAAGTTAGTTAAAACCTGCAGCCCACACGATAAGAAGAATTGATTTTTACTTATTTCGTTTTGCCTAAAACTACAACCTAAACTGCTTACTTACCTACCATAAATATTATAGTGAAGCTGTCTTATAATATTCTCTGATCTGATAACATTCACAAAAAAAAACGAATACTAAAATAAATTATAAAAAAATATATAAAATAAAAATAAATAGTTATAATATCTCTCTCTATCAAATTGAAGATTCTTCCTTTTTTAATATTAATATCCGGTTCCTTTATATAATATGTGTGTGACGGATTTGTAAAATATATAATACGAATATTTTTTAACAAAATAAAAATAAACATAAAATCTGTATAAAACAATATCATAACAATCGTATCTCTGTTTTTAATATTTTAAATGTTTTTTTTTATATATTTAATATTTAAAAATATAATCAATATGTGTTGTAAATGAATTAAAGAAATAATAATTATTTAGATTTTTTATCATAAGTTATATAAAACAAATTAATATTAAAATTCGAGAGTATAAAAAATAGCAAAGGCGAAAAATCGCGTATAACAACACCGAAGAAAATAAAAATAAAATGTTAAAAATTGTACCATTCTCCAATCCAACATAGACTTATTAAAAAAAAAATCGCTAAAAGCGGTTGATTCACGGGGTTAAAAACATAGTTATTTTATTTTCTTCTAGTTAAAATTGACATATTAACCAGTCTTCAAATAAATGAGGACGTTCACAGTTTGACTTATGAAAAAAAAGTTTACCTCTACACGTAAATCACTTTGTAGGAGGTCACTAGTGTGATGACGGCAGATAGAGAAGTACGAAAGTAGAAGAACAAGATGGGCTGCGCCGACCCAAATAAATTGGGATAAGAGCAGGCGTATGATAGATAATGATGACTTAAATCACTTCGTATTTTCTTTACATAACGTTACGTATACTAACTAACAAATATATAGGTACTAATAGTATACTTAGAAGTGTAGTAAACTAACACTATATTTTTCCATCATTCCTTAAACTATTTTCTGCAATGTTATACGTAACATTGCTAACGACTAAACACCGAATGTGATTTTGTTGACTAAGTTATTATGTTTACTACTGGATAGGATTATCTACCAGATAAAGTCATGACTGGAAATTTGTACATAATTATCTGCAGTTTAAGCGGAATATTTCTGGAAGTGCTGAAACTGGCCAGTTAAAATAAAAAATATTACATGATCACATGTTCGAATCACCAAAATGGGTTTGCTGGTACAGGTACCGTGTACATTATCTATAGACTTTAGTCATTATGGAGGATTACGTTTAATTCATTATAACAAATCTTTAATATTATAAATGTGAAAGTATCTCTCTGTCTGTCTGTCTATTACGCTTTCACTTTTGAAAACATTTGAAGATAACTACCAGGTTCAATCTAACTTTATACAAAATATCATTGGAAAGGGAAGAACATTATTATTACGGTGCACGAAGAAGCCCTCGAGTTGCTCAATTTATAAATGGTTATGTTGATCATTAAGCTTCATAATATAGCTTCCATCAGTGATAGCTATGGCCCTGCATTTGTTGAAAGACTTGCAGCATCTCCAGCGCGTCCTGCCGCGCCTGCTGATGTAGTGCCTCATGAACCGGTTGTTCCCTATCATCAGCACATTCCGACCATTCTGCTCCATGAACGTCGCTAGCCGATGCCCTGAAAGTAGCACTGTAAATTTCAGTTAGATTGAAGATCGAATATTTACAATTGACGATATTCCGCCAAGAACATTGACAAATGCATCGCGAAAGGCACGCTAAAGAACTTTTTTTAAAACGTTTCTTTGTTCACTTTGTTCTTGTAACACGTATAATAAAGATAATATTTAGTCATGATGTATTTATTGAAAATACAAAATTTATATGAATTAAGTTTGTCTTTTAAAAATATAACGGACAACTAATACTAAAACACTAAACCATTAACCTAGCGACTTTAAATATAAATAAATAAAATTTAGATACAGAATTAAATCAACAAGAAATCTCCATATTCCACAACACATCACTTGGTCTCGTAACGAACTAGTCTCAGCTTTTTTCATCAGAATATTCCTCTTCATCATGTGTGTGAAGGCTGGCTCTCAGCAGTTTCCTCCCTTTAGTGACTGCGGAACCTTTGCATCCATTATGCCTTCGAATACATCTCCACGACATCCTCTCTCCGTGACTATAGTCTTGGCGGTATTTGTAGCCTTCATGCAGCAAAATCAACGCCCCTCTTCTACTCCTAGTGAGTAAATAATCCTTGCAATCTGTAATTAGAATCAAATCATCACAAAGAGTAAAAATACAAGCAATGAGAATAAGGAAATTAAAGAAAATTACGGCGTTAATTAAGTACGATATATTCAGATAAACATAAATGTCTAAATTCTAGCTAAAACTGTCATTAGGCACAGTGTGTGCCTATGGGTATAGATTATAACTCCGTTTAGGTACATCGTCATCAAAAATTATAGTATGTAGTGTTGGTGTTTCTTTAATACTTTGATCCACGACGTAGAATATATTTTATTATTTAGAAACTTGTCAGCACTATGTCGTTAAAACTACTACTGGATATACTTAATTAAAAGGCATTTGAGCAGTATCTATTACTTGTGGAGGTCAATATGTATTTAGAATGAACTAGTAAATTCAGGGAGGGATTGTTTAAATATTCCTACAAATTAATCACCACACGATAATTTGAATGATTCAATAAATACTAAATTCAAGGTTTATCTTAAAACAATAGAAGCTTACAAAAGCACTAGTTGCACAAAATTATATAATCGGATAAACATACAATTATTTGCTAAAAATTAAGAATAAGCATGTATTATTTGCTATCATTAACATTCTCACTAAGATTGTCTCCAGGAACATCGTTTAAGGTATCAACAGAATTACAGCTGTTTTCTACAGCAGCTTTATTTTGTTCCACTTGGTGTTCGTCTGACTGTGTCGGTTCATTAATATTGACGTCATCTGTGACATTTACGAAAACATTTTCTTCATCGTGATCATCATGATTAGATTTTTCCTCGTTGACAGTATCAGTCGTTGAGTGAACAGTCATTGAATTTTCTAAAGGCAACAAATTATTGCAATTCGAAATATTATTAGTAATTGTATCGGTGGTCGTGAGTGGGTCGATTATGTGATCTTCATCACAGCGATTTACTTCGATATCAATATTAGATTCATCAACATTCGCTTCTGAAGGCAGAGACGTGAAATGGAAGTTTTGTATCACATTGTTTTGTCCTTGTCTTATTTTCTCTAGTTCCAATTCTTCGCCATCAGAAAGTATTTCTATTGGTGCGTCGTCCCTTACTACCTCGATGACATCATCGTCTGAACCATTATCTGGCATTTCCGTCACCACATTAGTAATACGTAGATTCTCCAGACCTTTATTGTTGGGACCTGAAGAAGAAATAATAACATGTTATAATACCTTGAAAACAATTTTACTTAATTAACACTAGTTAATCAGTCTTTACCAATTCTAAGTCTTAAGGGCTTTGTAGCATGCTAAATAATATGAGTGGGACGTTGTTTTGGGTGAGTGCCCTCATTAAAATAATAACATGAAAAATAAACTTTATTGAAAAAAGAAAAAACCTTAACATATAGTTATAATATATCTATATAATTATTTCGTCTTTCTGGAAATCACACCAACACTACAAATAAAATTTATAATCTCGAGAAAATTATGCTAAGACCAAGTCCTCATTTTATAAAAACAAAATTATTTTAGATCACTATATAAATTGGTTCATTTTTGAAATAAAATCTAAATACTTATTAATATGTATTTGTAAAATCTTAATACGAGTACTATATTGTTTGAAAAACAAGGTAATAAATCCTATATTTGACTAAGTTTCAAGTACGAATTAAGAACATGAATTACAATACACTACACTACCACGGTAGGAAAACTAACAAGCTGCCCTTTTTATTGAGAACTTGAAGGAATTGTAAGGTGTAATAGGTATATGTCAAATAAAGATTAGATCAAAAATCTTAGAATAACAAACATCAATCTTTTAAATAGACAGTTTTTAGGTTCAGTATAATGTGCAACCTTTGCAATTACCAAAAATATCAAATGTATTCCAAATTCATAAAACATTTCTTGAATAGACATGATTATGCTCATTGGTGATCAGAATCCTTTTGTTAATGATTCTTACTTTACATTTGCAACGGAGGGAGGCTCTCTTCGAACATCGCCAGTAGCTTCGCATCTCGTTTCCATATTCTCTGTAGAATCTGTGTCCGTGAAGTACAAGAACTTGGCCGCCCTTCCCTGTGATGTAAATCCGACCTGGTTGGTGTAGGAGACCTGGAAATATATGAAGTTGACGTAATTTGAAGTAAAATTACTGTCGTTAGTTGAGAAGAAGTGTATTTTATCCCGACGGTCAGCTGGCTGCCATAAGTAACTAAAGCAAAGAAAAATGAAGGAGAAAAGAGCCGTACGAAACTTCCTATAGTCCTTTGATTAGAACATATTTGACTAGTTCTTATTATGAAGGAACAAAACTGGACGTTTTTAGTCCCATAGTTTTATTTCCTAAATTTAGTATGCAAAGTGACCAGAGGTCAAGGTTTTTACTTAAATAAGCTAAAGTTCAGACAAAAAATTAGCAAATTATAGGCTTTTAAAAAAAATGAAGACAGGCGAGTGATATAATTATTTTTTAATTCTTTATGTAAGTTCCGGAGATAACGATACTAAATCTAAAATATCCTTAGACAGTGTTGATGTGTGTATTTAGTTCAGCTTGCATTTTTTAATGTTGTCATCCTTCTCTTTTATATCTTTGACTTTTTTTTGCAGCACATTTTTTCTTATAGTGTTTACTAGAACTTGCCCGCCACGACTTCCTGCACTGTTTTTTTTCACGCTCGGTCATTTCAGATATTGATTTTATTTTTCCTGTAGTTCTTAACTTTAAATAATACTGCTTTCTCTTTTCTTTATAATTAACTAACTTGTCTGGATCATTTTTAATTCGTTCATAACGTTTTCTTTCAATTTCACGCTTTTGTGCTAATTTTTCTTCCCTGGTCTTTGTTTTCATTTTGGTTTCTGTGGAAAAAAGGCCTCAACGGATTAATAATAAATACAATATTAAGAGAAAATTAGAAACCTAAGTAAATATTTATCACTTTCCTGTCTGAATGGATCCAGACAAGTAATACACAGGCTAAAAAACACACAAAAACGCTGCATTTGAATGACATGTTAACTTGAAATTACAAAACAGTAAACAATATTTAAGAAATCTAAATATTGTTTACGAAAATACATAACATACAAGTGAGAAGTTTTTTGACCCGAACGCGTCTGCGGTCGACGAGATCTTCGTGGCCACTGTCTGATTGGCTGTTAGGCGGAACTTTAAGCAGTAACCTTATTTTACTACGTACTTTGGTGCTCATTATTCAATTGATTGTGTACTTACTTAACGTATTTTGTCAGTAGAAAACTTGCGTTTTGTAAAATCGCCCCACAGGAAAGTGACAATTTTGCTCATGTTTAGCCATTTTTCTCCAAAAAGATATTTTCGAACCTAGCTTAATTTAAGTGCCCATATAGAAGCTAATTAGTTCCTTATTCCAGATTTGAAATAAATCAGATTTTTTTTAAAACTAAGGAGCTATGATTTGAGCGCACCAAAATTCCTTCACTAGAACTAGCCATTTATTCTAAGAATTTCGGAGTATAGACAGTTGTAGATTAGGCATATAATACCTGTTTTATGCCAAATTTATATCAGACTTACATTTAGGCATAACTGCAAACAAAACAACAACTAGAATCCATTAATACCTTCATAGTGGTTTTCACTTTTTTAAATACAGGTGAAAAATAAAAGAAAATACGAGACTAAGTAATAATGAGCTATATAATTTATTTATATAAAATACAAACAAAAATATTAAAATATGTAACAACTCCTAGTACAAACTTCATCGCGCTGATTGAATTGACTGCTTAGTTGGTGTAGTGGTTGCATAACTTAACTGCTGTAAACGGGGTCTCGGGTTCGATTTCCGGGTCGGGCCGAAATCGCTTTGTGGGTTTTAGAAAATTTCACATTCCGGAGTCAGTAAGTTGGTGGTGTGTGGTCTGGGAGGGCACATTAAGCCGTCGTCCCCGGCTCTTATCTTGATAGCAGTTGTTGTTGCAATTCCATATCGGCTGTCAGTCGGATTTGAGAAGACTTTGTTGTTTGTTGAGATTTGTTAGGTTGGTAAAACCTGCAGCCACCGTCACGATAAGAAGATCGCCCTGATGATATGCTGTCCGAATTAGTGATCGTGTTTTCCTAAAATGGCTAGGACGCGTTTTCCCATTGTGTGTACTTTCACTCGGCAGGGAGGGTAATTGTAATTTGACGTGCAATACCAAGTGACTTTAGAACCAGTTGAAGATTTTTTGTTGTAAGTGTATTTCCCCACGTGCAATATAACCCCGCCGCGTTGAGATTCGGAAAAATGGACAGGAGCTGGAAATCGAGAGCATAATTAGTAGGTTTATGGCAGAACTGGGTGTTTGATATTTATTACGTACCTTCTACAGAATGATGAAGTTACCAGTGTAACTTTTTTATTTTGATTTTTTTCCTAATGCAATATATATTATTTTTTAACTCTCGACGCAAAAAGAGGGGTGGTATAAGTTTGACGTCAATGTCTGTCTGTATGTATATCTATCTGTGGCATCATAGCTCTCAAACGGATGTACCGATTTCGATGCGGTTTGTTTTATTTGAAAGCCAGTTTCTATGTTTGGTTAATATTGGTCCAGCAGTGTAAGACTACAGCTCTTTTTCAAAATGATGTCAGGCATTTTTGGTAGAGGTTTTTTTTTATTTTTATGTTATGACTTTCAAAACCAGACAGGAGTTACAAACATGATTAAAATACTGTGTTTATAGAAAATCGTTTTTAAACATTTCTGAGGTAAGTTTTCTACTCTTTACTATGTCGATATAAAAAACCCCAAAAGTAAAAAAATATTGTGATATATTTCTTATTTACATTTAACTTAGCATAGGTACGTCTGCAAGCGCAGGAGGTCCCATTTCACAGCCGCGGGATGATTATGGTCATTGTTCAAATTGACTATTTTATCTTCTATAGTATGAACTTTAGCTGTACAACCGCTGTGAGTAGCGCACTTCCAAGTCTTTTTCACATGTTGCAGGCAATAAGTCCGACAGATGAAAGAGTACCCATTCACTATTAGGTGTCTGGTCCCTCTGACTGAAGTTTTGAAGTAAGCTGTAAATAAATTTTAATTATTTTGATTAAAAACATTATTTTTAAATTAGGATCACAAAAAAACGTAGTAAAAAATAAAAAATCAAGGACAATTACGACATTTATTTTGAAATAATCACACTTTTTATGTTAGGACACACACACGATTAGTTTATCTTTCTACTTTGATTACACGCTAAGACACCGAAAAATCTTTAGTCAATTCCTTAAGATTTTTTAAAATATTGACATTGAGGTATATTATGGTAATACACATGATTGTATTTACACACATAACACCGTTGCGCGCATTTTGTTTCATTTACTATTGGAACTTCAGTACGTAGGTACAGCTTGGCCTTTTTAGGGGCTAACAGCCGTGTGGATCGATAGATTAAAATCAAGTTCAAGCTACACTAGCCACGGGTCCCGTATCTATATCTATCTGTCTGCCCGCGGCATAGCTCAGAGGTTATAAGTACTAGAATGCTGGATACCAAAATGCACATTGATTATTGTTAAGAGAGCCATTTGCGAAATATCTAGCTTTAAAGATATTATTTTTTTCGATATGAGCGTCTCCCCCCTCCCTTACTATTGAATGACTGTACCTAGATACGTGAAAAAAATCACAGATGTAGTTTATACATATAATGAACTTCAAACTACCTACTACTACTATACTATATTATACTATCACGGTTAAGTAGGCTTTACTGGTTACAGATACATAGTCTACGAACTAAAACGTACTACAAAAAACTATGTATGGTTTTTAACATAGCGAGACCCAATCGGTGCGGTAGGTTAAGTTGCGTACTATGGACAGCGTACTGCGCATACACTTAAGATATATATAATAAAACATTCCACGCAGATGGCAGGGCTCCTTTGAAATTGAACGCCGTAGCCCAAAATTCGGTCCGGAGAACATTACAACCTGCAGTGCTATGCTTTCATCAACATCGGTTCAGCGTTTTATGTGATTAACTTAACAAACATTTATACTTATATAACTACACACTTATAACTAGTAAGGATTATAATAATACTGTAGAGGGTATAGTGACTAGAATGATGGAATATAACTTGTTGTAGCGATCCAGATTTTACAGCAAGAAAGAGTTGGAGCACTACATGTTGAATAGCTCTGTCCCTTTTTCGCACTTCAATCTGTAGACAATAAGTTATCGGAATGCAGTACCCTTAATGGTATGCGATATTTTCGGAGTGTGGCTTAAACATAATTTTGTAAACGTACAAATTTTTGTTCTATCTAAAAAAATACAAAATTTGAGATCGTCCAAATATAAAAGTATTTGTATATTATGTTCAATAACGAGATCTTTCTTATTAATGTTTGATTTATACTTAGTTCTATTTATGTTTTGTGCGTTTCATTACGCATATTTACGAATCCGGGTCTGATATTAAATCCTAGGTAATATTACCTTAACTATGGACAACCAAAGACATCCGCTTATCTAAATCTACTCATAGCATAGCATAACTAATATTAGCTGTCACTACATCATTCACTTCCAATCTTAGCCAAAATCATCTTATACTTTAATCCATCTATCTTCTTATAGGGCCTGGAGTCTTATAGCCATCTTACTCATACTCAAAATCTTTCTAGATCTTAACGTTAAGCAAGTAACTTAAAATCTGACTATTTATTTATATTCGATGTATTATTATTTTTTCATTTACGCAAATCAATTAAAATTCCACGTAAATCTTTTGAAAATTACTCAAATTCATTGCTCCTCACTGTTTCTCTCAGAATGTATCTCTATGGGAAATTGTGGAAGGTGATATCATAATCACCTTACGGGAATAATGGCTTTGAATTACTGCTCCTTACTCTAATCCATTCGCCATTCCTGGTGACTACGTACTGCGGCGGTGGGTGGTCATGTTCAAACTTCAAGGGTCCAGGCCTGTAATTGTCTTCACCGCCAGTGTAAATTGTAGCTTTGCAGCCTTTATCTCTGTTGGAACACTTCCAAAGTATCGTACCTGTAGTTCGGGACTCAAAATATCTGTTGTATGTGTACCTTCTGTACATTAATAGCGGGTGCTTTCCTTTTGATGGTATAAAGCGGGCTGTGGAAAATAAAATTAGTTATGGTTAGTTTTTTTATGGTAATACCTCATTTACACAAAAACATCTACTGATGGATTGGTTAATACTCCGTTTCATGGTATAGTTTTGGTGCTACTTTGAGTGATTTTAAATTAAAGGTTCATTGACCTTTACTGCTAGGTTCCATAATCGATAGACATACGCGAAAGTTAGGTAGTTTAATAAAAAAACTTCAATAAAAGATTTTTTTCTGTTAACTAGAGTTTTTTATGTATACATAGTTTATAAAGTAAAATCATATGTAATCGTATTCTTGTTAAAAAGACAATACAAACAAACGTTACATAAAACATACAGTTGATTGTACCAATTTCACGATAGTGGGTTTTCCATAATTTCATTTACGTAAAAATGCATATATATACATATTTACTCTTAATCTTAAATAAACATACAATGCCGAATTTTGAGATGGCTGGATTTGCCGGTCTCTTTTATCATACTGGGCCTTACATGATCAAGACAGATGTAAAGAAAGCCTTTTCCCTGCAGGCTCATAGAAATATGACAAGGTCTTATGGTTATAATGATAGGCTGTTCGCTAAGGTAGCTCAGGTAGAGGTAGCTTTCGAGCGGAGTTCACCCGGTCGAAAGATCCGCATTTGATGCGCGGACATGTTACTCAGAACTTAGACGTATGTAACTAGTGACTTTTGTACCGAGATTGGCTTTTTATTTTTCTCATATTTTCTCCTATATTTCTCACTCAAAACATTTAGTTGCTTATTTTAACGTATTCACCTTGCTTGGTTTTCAAGTATTGAGGAGGGTCATGATTGTGATGAAAGTTACCAGGTTTGAAATCTTCATTTAAGCTGGAAACTGTTGCTTTACAGCCTGCAGCCCGTTTGGTGCACTTCCAAACTGTAATATGTGTGTGTTTGGACTCAAAATACCTGTTGTAAGTGTAGTCTCGATACATCAGAAGAGGGTATTTGCTTTTCGCAGGTAAGAAGATGGCTGTGGAAAAAATTAAGATCCTTGAAAATGGTATGCACGTACTGTTTTTATGAAAAAATCTCATTTTTTTCAACTATTTTAAAATCCGAATTGTATATGGCCGATGCATCACAACAATTTTGAAATATAATTGCACAATAGATACAGAGAATATTTTATTAAAATCAAATCAAATTTAGCACAAAACAACATCATATGAAAATACCTTTACAAAACTGGTTAATTTCTAGTATCTTTTTACGAGTATTCACATTGTCCGTTTGATAAAAACATCGTTAAACATCAAATTGATCTGTCCACTATAGCTTTTTAGTAAGATTGCATTATACATTTTTTTGAATTCCATACCATCAATCGATGGGAGTCAAGCCCATTGCGTCATATTGGTCGTGTACTGCAGCGGTATCCATCTTAATTCTTCATCATCATCATTTCATCATCAGCCTAGGTATATATTGTCCCACTGCTCGGTACAGGCCTCTTCTTATACAGAGAAAGCATTGCACCATTAATCACCACGCTTACTCTAGGCTGATTGGCGATTTCAGAATTTGAAGTCTAGGTGTCCTCGCGATGTTTTTCTTTACCGTTAGTCAGTGTCTAAGATATAATTAGAAAGTACACATGACTAGAAAAGCCATATTGGTACTTACCAGGTTCGAACCCGCACACTTTTGCACACGAGATGCAGGTCCCTTAACCACTAGATCAACGCGACTACATTCTCAATTCTTAATAGCTCTCGTCTTGACCCATTCTCCATTAGCAGATTTCGAGTACTTCGGAGGATCATGGTTGTGTTTAGACATGTTTGGAATATACCAGCCTTTGCCGCTAGATACTGATGCTTTGCAGCCTTTTCCCTTGCTTGTGCATTTCCAAAGAATCACTCCAGTTTGTTTGGATTCCCGACATCTGTTGTACGTGTATTCTTTAAACATCAGAAGAGCATATTTGCCTTTAGATGGAATAAAGCGAACTGTGAAAAAAAGTGGTGAAGGGTTATTAGTAAAATAAAAAAAATAACAAGTTGTTTGTGATAATACGGAATGGAAAAACGTGAAAGTTGATTTTCTATATTTATTTAAAAACAATACAAAGTACAGAATTTTGGCACAAGACTAGTAATAAACAGATTATTATTTTTTTCTCTCTTAAAGGCAAACATTTAAAATACCCATCTTAATACTAAAATTTCATCCAAATCTCTAGAGCCGTTTTTCGCGTATCTCGGATATGCGAAATTAATTTATAAATATATACGACAATTACTCGTTTCCAGTCCTTTCCAATCCCATTTTTTTTATTGTCTTATCCAACTATCCATCGTCCTCCCATAGTCCTAGCTATAGGAGGTTCATGATTATGTTCTTTCCTAGGCGATATGATTTCTTCATGTACGAAGCAGGCAGCGCGACAGCCGGTATGTACGCGGACACATTTCCATACTTCCGTGCCGGCCAGATTACGTCTGATCTTCTTATAAAAATGTCCATCAAATTTCAGTATGGGATTCTTGCTCCCAATGTCAATAAATTGGACTTCTGGAATAGAATTAACGGGACTAAAATTTTTATGTGGCAATATTTTCCTATTAAATGCGGAACTCCCTTACATTTGTTGTAGATGATCTCCTATAAAGATTTTCTGTATTAGTTATACGGTTAAATATTACAAATGTGAACCTAATAGCAGCCTTAGAAGATACTCTCTCTATGTTTTCAATATATTGTCAGAGATTTTTTTATCAAGAATAGGAGTTGCAAGTTCATCTGATGTACAAAGTTAATAACTGAGAATTTTATGAAAAAAAAAATACAAACGAAACAGTAAATCTTTTAATAAACAAATTATATCAACATAGAGTAGAAATTATATATTTGGTTTATTTTGTAACGATCCATCTCCCGCTCTTCGTTTTGTTTTTCGGAGGGTCGTGGTTATGGTCATCTTTCAGTTCAATCTCGTCGTCATTGACCAAGCACGACGCTTTGCAGCCCCTGTGCGTCAGTACACATCTATAGAACACTTTTCCAGAACGATTTTCTTTGACCCTCTTGTACACATGATTTTTGATAACCATCGCTGGATATTTTTTGCCTGTGTATATGTATGTGATCCCTAAAATAATAAATAAGAAACATTTTTTTTATATGTATGTATTTTAATAAAAGTATGTAGGTTTAGGTACGAATATTTTTGTTCACATTTTTTATAAAGAAAACACAAGTTGCGATTTTCCTTTTTATTGAGATTTTGATGATGAACTTTAAATTATTTTTCTTAATAAAGCATGATATCGAACTTATCAAACAGCTAGCTAATTAAAAATAAACTCTTATTTCTATAGCTAATACGTTGAAATAAATCATTAGCTGTAAAACCCCTACCGCACAAGAAATCAAGAAAATAATGAAATTATTTCAAAATTTTCGAGCAGCATAAAGTAAGTATATAAATATGTGATGAGCTCCAAAAACAACCAAATATCTTAATAAATTATAAACTATCGTCTATAAACGCTAGAATTAATAGCAACCATTCCCTAATCACGTATGAACCAAAAAAACTTGTACTTACAATTCTATTAAACTAGTATAAAACTAGTTCTATAATTAGATTGTAGAGAGCAAAAAAACTATAAGAACTTAATCCTAAGTTACTTTGCAGAATCATATGTAATGTTAGTTGTGAAGGGTATTTGATAATATCCATTCTTAAAGTCTAAAACAGAAACATTTCATGTTTTCAGAAGTGCATTACCTATTTAGGTACGAAACATATTTCTAAGAATATATACGTAGATTCTTTGTTATTATGAATAAAAAGGAATAGACGAAAATTATCTGAAAATCCTTAACTTATCTAACACTACAATTTCGACAAAGATAAACAATTAGGTAACATTTAATAAAATAAACAATATGTAAGTATAAGTAGACATTTGATGTAAGCCCAATGATCGCGATAGTTTGAAGTTATTATTACATTAACCATGTTTTTTTTTTATTTATAAAACCTTAATTATTTCAAGTATTAAAAAAATCTTCATCTGAGATATTATACGAGTATACCTTAATTTCTTTTGTTAAGTTCCATAGAATGAGTATGTTATTTGTGCGTCAAAATTTCATTTGTTAGTTAAAATATTACGAAGCGTAGTATTAATAAACATTGAGTTGTATTAATATAAAGGTACATAAAATTCATGCTCTGACAAAATCTATTTTTCAAGTCTCATTTTCTTAGCCAGTTGGTACTTAGTATTTGATATTTACTAAAAGGCTAAGGCTAGCAGGTTAATTGAATTTGTTTATAAAGATTGTAGGCTATATTTCAGTCTACATCATCCAGACACAAAATGCTTCCCCAGTTTGTAAATCCACCTTTTGTATTTTGTAAAACAATCATTGGATGTGACATAAAGTAAAAACAGTACGCTCCTTATTCTAACTTGGAATTAATCAGCCATTCTTGGTTGGTGGCAATGATCATCGTACACTGCTTTAATATAATCCATTTTGTGTGGTAAAGTCTTGACGAATGCTTTGCATCCTGTCCTTGTCCTTCTCGAACAATGCCAGAGTACCCCTGTACCTGATAGCACCTTAAAAGTGTACGTGTGTTTGTTGTATAGCAACAATGGATGCTTTCCTTTACCAGATGGGATGAGTGTTCCTGTAAATTGATTATTTATTTAGAGGTAAAATATGGCACTAGTATTTAAATATGCTGTGAATAGCAATGTGTAGTAAATCCTATTTTAGAAGTGGTTAGAAGAGTTGAGTGTACTTACCAAATTCTTGAAAAGAATTTTCATAATTAATTCGAAATATTTTGAGTTATTAGAATATTATTATACACTGTGGCATAGTACAAATTGGATCAAAAACCTTGACTTTGATAACCAGAAACAGATTCTAATGTGATTACTAAAATGAAAGTCAAAACCAACACTTGGATCAATGAATTTAAAAATAAAATGAATACTGTTACAATTGATTTATTAGATATATGCGATATATTATCTAAGAACATAAATAAACGTACAAACCATCAATCATCATCTTAAATAGAATGTACTAGGAACGAATAAAATAAGGCAAATTAAACTGAACACCAATAAATGCTTAATACGATTATAAATAGGTTACAAATTAAATGTTATTAGAATAACATTGCAATTAGTTTAATACTTATCTAGGATTAATTAGGTCATTTAATTATAATAGGAAATATATGAGGCTTGTTACACTATAAAAGGAGTGCAGATCTCGTATAGCGATTCAGTACAAATTAAGGACTAAGTTGGATAAATCATCGTAAAGTACCTAATAATAATAATAAAAAATACAAAATAACAATAAAGCACCTAACATAAATGTTTACTGCGCCTGTTAATTTAGTATATTATTTTTATGGATTATTAAAATGATCCACGTTTAATGTAGGACGGCAAAATTAAAGCAAAAAATCACATAATAAATATAGTAAAAAGTGTAAAAAAACATGTCATGGAAAACAATTTAGGAATAATTTTTCAGAAATCGTATGCCCGCGTTTTAAACCAGACCAGGCCCAAGATAGATCCCTGTGGTACACCAACCATACACATTTATCGTTCATAATAAAATGTTCAAATTTAGGAATACTTGAAACATACTTTTTGTAGATACGGGATGACATTTACTTCTTTAAAATATTTAATAAAATCATATTCAATTTTTTTTAATCTGAAGGCTAATGGACCTAAAATGTTCCTGGAAAATCATCACATTTTTTGTAACCAAGAAAGAATTTCAAGGCAATTGACAAAAATATATAAAAATATCTTTTTTTTAATTTGTATATTTAAATAATCTCATCATTCTCTATGAATTCTATAATATATTTTATATTATTATATGAATATTATGAACAAGTTTAATTAAAAGGTTATCTGTATAATCGAATTTTGTCTTCAACTACATAATCATATTGTCATTATTAAACTACACCTACTTATTAATTGCAGATATGAAAATAAAATTCAGTAGGTATTTAATTTCTTAAAACCTTATTGTTTTTGTTTTGTTAACACTTACTGTATCTAGAGGTTAGGTTTTTATTTTCGATGGTTCTTCAACTGTACTTGAAGTAACATGAGTGTTATGATTAATTTTTAACTGCATCATTATCATAGGTAAAACTATTATATATATTATACTAAAACCATCATGTTCGCATCCCTAAAGGTGTAGGCCGTGGTGAACACCCACAAAAATGTGTGTAATTCTGTTGTAAACAGAAAATAAATAATCTTTAACTAGGCACTAACCAGATAGTACAGGATCCCTGGTACATCTTTCATCATTTATTACTAACAAGCTGATGTTTCGTGAGTAGGTTCCTTTTGACTAGACGCCCAACTTTTTTCTTTACAGTAATGTTGGTAAGTGGTAGCTTAATAGGGGTAACAAGGATAAAATATGTTGATTTGACTAATTTTAAAAATTTATTGCTAACCGATTTTTTCTTTGTTCATTATCAAGATAATTATCTAAATAATGTGAAAAAATATTTGTCCTACAAAATGTAAGGTTTTGTTAGGGAGTCCCCCCGCTCCAACATGTATCGTAAACAAGGTCATGAAAAATCATTACTAACCAGCTGTTTTTTTTTTATTGGTTAGCTAACATTTGCATAGTTTACCACCCACATTGTCCTACAAATTGCGTGGTAGGTCATCTTGGTCCTACGCTCAAAAGTTGTAGTACTAATACTTAATGTAAAAATAATTACTATCAAGCTGAATTTTCGAGAATAGCTTCGTTTCAATGAGACGCCCAACAAATTCTTGTACGAAACTTCTCGATTGTGGTTTATAACTAAGATAATAGGGATGAAATGTGTTGATTTGACGAATGAAAAAAAAATATTACTAACCGATTATTTTTTTGTTAATTATCGAGATAATTATCTAAATAACGTGAAAAAATATTTGTCCTACAAAATATAAGGTTTTGTTAGGCAGTCCCCCCTCTTCAACATGTATCATAAATAAGGTCATGAAAAATAATTACTAACCAGCTGATTTTTAGGGTTCCGTAGTCCGACAAGGAACCCTTATAGTTTCGCCATGCCCGTCTGTCTGTCTGTCCGTCTGTCTGTCTGTCCGTCTGCCTGTCTGTCTGTCCGCGGCATAGCTCAGAGGTTCTTGGTACTAGAAAGCTGAAATTTGGTATAGATATGTATATTAGTTACATCGACAAAGTGGTGAAATAAAATTATGTAAAATATTTTTTATAGGGTAGCTCCCATTACACGTAAAGTGGGGATGATTTTTTTTTTCTCATGTTTCCCATCGTGTGGGATATCATTGCATAGGTCTTTCAAAAATATAGTAGGTCTGTGAAGACAATACTTCGATTTAGGAATCCGTTTGCAAAATATTTAGCTTTAAAGTCAAAAAAAAATTCGATACAAGCATCCCCCCTCTAACTTTTGAATGGCTATCCCTAGAAATTTGAATAAATTCACAGACGTAGCACATGTAATCAACGTATTAGGAAAACTATCACGGCTAAGTAGGCTTAACCAGTTACAGAGTTATAGTCGACTAACTAAGACCTGCTACGGAACCCTACTGCGCGTGGCCCGACACGCACTTGGCCGGTTTTTTTATTGGTTAGCTAACATTTGCATAGTTTACCACCCATATTGTCCTACAAATTGCGTGGTACGTTATTCCAGTCCTCCAGTTACATAGTTTAAATTCATGAAATTAAAAATAATATTATTTTGTACATTTTGCTATTGGAGCTGAGGCACACTATTATCCTTGCTCACAAACGCATGCGCACCACAGATTACTATATACTAGTCAGAGACAGATTGAGATTTATCAGATGAATCAGATAAAAAATAATGTTTATATAAATATATAACATTATATTATGTATGTATATATATATATAATACATTATATATTATATATAATGTTTTATATGTCCTTATACCTTTTTATACATATATCCTTTCATTTGTATACTCCAAAATTACAAATCTTGTAGGACTAATAAAGCATACCTTTTTTTTTGTAGGACATTGTTTTATTTGGACGAAGAATATATTAACCTATCACGTGATACCTTTGTCCTACAGTTACTAATAAAAAAAAAAGTCCCGCGGTATTGACAACTTTTGAGCGTAGGACCAAGATGACATACCACGCAATTTGTAGGACAATGTGGGTGGTAAATTATGCAAATGTTAGCTAACCAATAAAAAAAAAAATCAGCTGGTTAGTAATGATTTTTCATGACCTTGCTTACGATACATGTTGGAGCGGGGGGACTCCCTAACAAAACCTTACATTTTGTAGGACAAATATTTTTTCACATTATTTAGATAATTATCTTGATAATAAACAAAGAAAAAATCGGTTAGCAATAAATTTTTAAAATTCGTCAAATCAACATATTTTATCCTTGTTACCCCTATTAAGCTACCACTTACCAACATTACTGTAAAGAAAAAAGTTGGGCGTCTAGTCAAAAGGAACCTACTCACGAAACATCAGCTTGTTAGTAATAAATGATGAAAGATGTACCAGGGATCCTGTACTAAGACGCTTAACTGCTGCCTAGAAATTTACAATGGAAAGATATATGAATACATTTATTTATAATACACGTCTCCAAGTTATTATTGCACTCTCTCTACACAATATTTGTTTAACCCAAATATACTTTTTTATATATTGCGAAATAATTTCATTACAGTCCTTTAATTATCGGTTTCTGCAAAATAATACTTGAATAAGTAGGTACTATTCTACTCATCTAGCCTAGCTAATGTTTTCTTTCTACCACTATTTGTTATTATTTTTCAAGCATTAATTAGTTTATTCATTTTAATAAAATTTAATACATTAGGTGTTACATCTTTGAACGCCACGACAGGACAAATTATTCCTTCGTTTATTCAATATTTTCTATACAATAATAATACAAAAATATTGAGTCCATTAATTAAAATATTGCATCAGTTTAAAAACTTTGTGATCACGGGAGTGTATGGCGTTCGATGGAATTTCAGGATTTTTTTTTTAAATATTCTCAAATTGTTTCTTCCGACAGAGGGTTGTAGGCCGTGTCTCCGATGTGGTCAGGTAATTTTGGCGGAGGATGGTCATGTGGTTTGTGCGCAAACGCTCTAGTACCGAAACTGATGGCAGATGCTCGGCACCCCTTCAGTCTTCGAGAGCAGTACCAAGATATTCTTCCATCTGCGTTCTGTTTCTGATAGCTATACGTATATCCTGCTAGGAGGAGTAAAGGGTGCTTGCCACCTCTTTTTGTCCAAAGAAACGTGCCTGTTGAAGAAAATGTTATATATGTTATATATAGTATACTTCAGTATCTATCGAGTTTGATAAACTAATGCAAATAATTTTTGGGTTGTCTAAATAATCAAACATAATGAACAATTTACTATATCGTGTAATAAACAAGTTTAGTTACAAACATAATTATATTTACATATAACATGTATCACTAATTTAACGATTTATAAAATATTTTCATTTTCGATAGTTTTCAGTCAGTTCCGAGAACACCTGCTGCGAAATATGTTTTTAACAATATACTATCCATTGTATGGAAGAATTCAGTCTACATACTTTAAAATTTGAATGTTAATATATAATTAAAATATCAAAACATTTACTTTAGTAGCGTGTCGTCAAGGCACAATTCAGTCTATACGTATACATTACCTATACAAAAGTATTAATATAACAGTAATAATAACAATTAAATATGTCTTTAACGATGAACATTTACATAATTATAATTTATTCTTCTAGAATAATAGGAGTATTACTAACAGCGCAAGTTTTTGCTAAAGCAATAGATATTTTAGGAAATATGTTTGTAATAGAAGAGCTCATTTGTTACAAATAAAAGGAATTTTATCTTCTTTAAATAAAACAATCTACACACAGATTAATCTAGTCAACAGGTTTAAAAAAAAAAATCTTGATAAAGCTCCTAAAAATATGAGCGATGGCTCATTCGGTGCGGAATGACGTCTAGAAAAATGTATCGAAAGTACATATCAGCACATAAAAAATGCATTTGTGATTAACAAATTAAGATAAAAAAATTAGCTTTTAGTTTTCGTTAACAACTCGAAAAATGTTAATATTTGAGATTTCTTGTAAACAGGTTTAGACCTTAAAGTAAAATAAAAAAGTTCTCAGGCGAGGAACTCTTCTATACTTTCGATACATTTTTCTAGACGTCATTCTGCATCGAATGAGCTATCGCACATATTTTTAGGAGCTATATTAAGAACTAGTGGTCCGCCCCGGCTTCGCTCGGGTAGGTAATCTTTGTTTTTTAAATATAGTATATTGGGATCTGATAAAGTTCTTCGGAGATAGCCAATGAAACTTTTCAATTTCTAATAGCAAAGGAACCGCGATTGGCTGTGATTGTTTTCACTATTTTATAACATCATACCTCTAAACTTTAAAGGAGAATAGAAGTATAGAGTCCACCCTTATTAAAGGTGATGAACATTTGTCTGGACATTAGGATATTGTAATTTATCTAAATAACAAACTGAGCCACTAAACAGCGAACTGAAAAACTTTTTTGCAAAAATAGAACTGGTTTGGAAAACAATACAAATTGAAAAATAACTAATACATCGTTCTAGAAGTCGGTGTCTCCAATTAACTATTTTGTTGTGTATTTTCAATATTAAGAATAACACGTTTTTGAACATGTTGACTAGACTAGATGTAGCAATGAATTATTAACAAATCACAAAATTTTACCAAACAAAACAATTTCAATAGGCTCTTACTAACACATTATTCCTCTTGACAAACTTTGGTCTAGCATGGTTGTGATCTCCAGTACAATCTAGGACATCGTATTGTATGCTCGTAAATAACTTTGCTGTACATCTCTTGGCTGTCCCCGGTTGGACCATGGTACACCTCCATTGGGCGGTTTCACCGCGAAATTTCTGCATGCTGTACGAGTAACCTTTGAAGACTAGAAGTTGCCCCCCTCTTTGGGAACGGGCAAAAGTTACTGAAAATGTATGGGATCATTACCATTTCAGTATTTTACGTATGGTGCCTTATGTTTGGTCGAACTATTTACATATTAATAAAACATCTGATGTTGTTAATTTTTATTAAATCTTAAAATGATATATTAAAGTAACAGTTATAATATTTTCACTTATAAATCTATAGTTTTATATATAAACACGTACATTGATAGAACATGAGTAGAATCCTAGGTTACTTAGTAGTCTGATATGAATAGAGTGCTAGAATTTAAAAATGACAAAAAATATTTTAAAATTAACATAATTTTGATTCTGTAGCTTGATTAATTATCTTTTCGTTGGTCCTAATCCTAATATAACATCCGTCTGAGGATACATAAAATTGGGGTGGATTGTGATTATGCTCGTGGGTGGTTCCCGCGAAGTTCCCATCCATGTCAAGATATAACCGAACTTTGCAACCTTGCGTGCATCTGTATTTCATCTCGCCGCGACATTTGACCGGCGCGCCGAAAGTGTAGCCTCTGTACATTTTATACGCCTTGCCGTTCACTAATTTTATGTCCATCACGTCCTCTAGAAAATAAACATTAAAACTAGACTAGATTAAGCCGATATTATTAAGCTGCTTTATAATATAATTAGAGGAGCGGAGAAATGTTGGTGGCAGTTTGTACCTATTTAACGGTAAACAAGCCTATCTATATGTCGGCCGGTGACTGTTCCGATTGTGAGGTATCGTCAGTACCTACTGCATTGCTCACCTAAGTCATTTGAAATACGGGTGAAATACGCGGTAAATCATTGCCATTCAGAGAGAATGTGGAAATCCTTAAAGTGCCTGTAATAACAACAGCATGAAGATCGAAATGAGGTCAGTAGTGCATTGACCATCGACAATATACATATCTGACCTATTTCCATAGCTAGTTTCTGAACTGGATATAACAGCAAAATTATACTCTAGTCATCAGTGATGATGACGGAGTTTGCGTAGTTTAATTAAAGTATTATGCTATGGTGTCCGTTTCCTATAATTCGGTTGCCATAAAATGACTTTTATAAATAATATGATAACCATTTGATGGACAACAAGCCTGCCAGATAGTGAGAGGTCATCGCCCTCTGTGGACTGTACGTTTACAGCGGCATCATAATAGATAATATGGCATGGCCTACTAGAAAGGAATTTAAAATATCTACTGATAACCTACCGTTTTTAGATATTGAAAATACTTAAGATATATTTCAATAATGGTAGTCAAAAGTTTGAGCGATTAGTGGGACAGTTGACATTAAAACGCATTCACATAAAATTAAATATTTATTTTATTCCATTCAGTACGTTACCTATTAACAAAAAAAATTTAATGAATATAACACAATATAATACCTTATATCTAGGACCTATAAACCTTCAAAAAAAAGAGAACAGAAACGCGTAGATACTATTGAAAAATAAAAGTGGAAACTTGTCCCACACTGGGAATTTCTTCTGTATCGAGGGTACGTTTACAAATATATACACTAACATTTATGTCTGGAACAATTTTAACTGTCCTGACCGAGAATCGAACATGCTACACGCAGCGCACCACTCAATTGCTCAGCTAGTGGCTAATTATTTTGCATGGCTTTAAAAATACATAAATGATGTGATTTTAGTTTAACACAAACTTTTCTATACCAAGAAAATTGTTTTGCAACATCACAAAACAAATGACAAAGATAGGTTTAAAGCATTTCTATATTTAAATCTTTAAAAACAGAAAATCCGTTTTGTTATTGACCACTTTGTCAGTCCATTCGTAAAAAAAGAAAACAAGTCAGTCACTTTTAACACGATGCCCTCAAAAAGGAGTGTTTAGCACGAAGGTTTTACAGCAAATAGGTTTTATAGTCTAATATATCTGCCATCTTTTTTCGCATGGTATATTGGCGGGTGATGGTAATGGCTTCCAGATACCCTCAGCAGCTGTTTATGCTCATTTATCAATATAAATGCGTTGCATTCGGACGTGCTCGTACACCGCCACTTGTAGCCAGTTTTAGTTTTACACCTGAACGTGTAAGTATAATTGTTGTACATTAAAAACATTTTGCCGGAAATCAGCGGGATCTCTTTCAGAACTGAAAAATAAGTTTATAATTTGATGGTTGATAAAAGAAATATTGTGAATTCAAAGTATTCAAGGGATGCGGTATCTCTTTCGATTAGACATAGATAAGGACAAAGTTATATTATTTTTATTATAGAATACTACAATGGAATTTTCATTATTATGTACAACTTTTACTATGGGGCTGTAGCGACACCTATCTCGTTACATGAGAAGGAAGGGAAGATTCGTACATTACGCAAGCAGAATTCGTAAGCCAATTAAAATATATAGAACTTCCCGACTATAGGGCAGCAGCCCGCCAGGCATAATCATCCGCCTGGCCGGAGGATCCTCCCTTTTAAATTGAGAGGACCCGAAACAGTGGTCCTCCATAGCCCCGGTGTACGAGTAGAAGATCTTATTTTAATAATGTTTCTAAATATTTTTCTCCACTTTTTCACGTGTCCGTAGCAGATGACGCAATGAAGTTCCCCTCCAAATCTATGAGACAGTCAGTTACTGTTTACCAGAAAAAAAAAAGAGTTGTCATTCATAAATCCCAATTTGAATACATGTCCTTACTACAACTGTTTAGTTGTAAGAAAAAAGGTGATTCAGTACATTTGCACTTGGTTGAAAAGTGGCTTAAAATAAATTAATAATAAACCATGCGTTTTTTACTGCGCAGTCTATACAAATAAAATAAAAACGTCTGATTTAGAACAAAAAAATAATATATTTTTCACATTTAAAATAAAACAACAATACAAAAAATATAACGCCACAAATATTGCAAAATAAATGATAATCTATACTTATAATAAATCTGTAGAGGTCAATTCTGTACATGAAATATATTTCCAAAATAACTATCAGGGGGTGATTTGGGATCGGTACTAATGCCAAAAATGCAATCAGTAAAATTTTTGTCTGTCTGTCTGTCTGTATAAACGTTATAGAAACAAAAACTACTCGACGGATTTTAACGAAACTTGGTACAATTATTTTTCATACCCCTGAGCTGGTTATAGTACCTATATTTTTCATCACGCTACAATCAATAGGAGCAGAGCAGTGAAGGGAAATGTTGGGAAAACGGGAGAAGTTACTCCATTTTTTAAGCTTCCGTCGCGTGTGCAACCTTAATGGTTAAAGCTACACAGAAATCATGTATGACGGAAATGTTTTCCCTAAAATTATATAAAAGATATCCCACGACAGCATATGTCTATCTATTATGGTTGACTCACAATAACACTTGTAACTCCCGATAGCTTAGCAGTTCGAAGCTTTCTGATTAAATGTACTATTCCACGCGGACGAAGTCGCTGGCAGAAGTTAGTTAAAAATAAAACCATGCACAAATAATATTCCGACTTCATCATATATTATAACGTATGTCTTCAATATTTTAATTCCATTCTTCGTTTGCATTTAGTAATTAACGACCAGTATGAGTATGCTTGTCCAATCGCAAAAACAATGTGTAAAAAAGCGAATAAGTTATTTCCTGTATCTTTATAATAATTACCTACTATTTTTATTGGTAAAGTAATAAATAAACATACTTTTAATTTTATTTCGCTCTTTTAATTCGTTATCAAATAAGGTTAGATTATTTGTACATAATTATAAAGGATGGGCAAACAATTTAGTTTTGCGATATTCATAACTCCATCGTCCTCCTTTCGACTATCACAATTCAACTAGTAGTCTAGTCAACAAGTTCAAAACAGTGTTAATTCTTGATTAAGCTCCAAAAAATATGAGCGATGGCTCATTTGATGCGGAATGACTGAATTAAAGTTATAAATAATAGAGATAGAGTTCCGCGACTCAGAACTTTTTTATTAGAAACTTCCTCCTCTTTAAGGATCTTTTTTCAGAATTCCTTAAATATTATTTTTTATTGAATTGTTAACGAAAAACTAAATGAAATTTTTTAAATTCTTAATTTATTAATAACAATGCCATTTTTTATGTGCTAATATTATACTTTCGACAGATATTTCTAGACGTCATTACGCATCGAATGAGGTATCGCTCATTAACACGTTTTTTTAACTTGTTGGCTAGACTACATGTAGCAATGATTAAATTGAAGATTAATTAACAAATCCCAATATTTCCCCAAACAAAACAATTTCAATAGACTCTTAGTAACTCATCATTCTTCTTAACAAACTTTGGTCTAGCATGGTTGTGATCTCCAGTACAGTCTAGGACATCATACTGTGTGCTTGTAAACAACTTTGCTGTACATCTCTTGGCTGTCCCCGGTTGGACCATGGTACACCTCCATTGGGCGGTTTCACCGCGAAATTTCTGCATGCTGTACGAGTAACCTTTGAAGACTAGAAGTTGCCGCCCCCTTTGGGAACGGGCAAACGTTACTGAAAATGTATGGGATATTACTATTTCAGTTTTAAACGTATGGTGCCTTACTTATGTGTTTGGTTGAACTATTTACCTACATATTAATAAAACATTTGATGTTGTTAATTTTTATTAAGTAGGTAGGTACTAAAATGAACTACATATATTAAAGTATCACTTATAATAGTTTCACTTATATAACTTGAATCCAACGTTAGAATATTTTTTAAGGATCTTTTTTAAAAAATCCTTAAATATTAATAGTTTTTGAGTTGTAAACGAAAAACTAAATGCTATTTTTTAGTCCTAATTCGTTCTCCGCAATTTTTATGTGCTAACACATACTTTCGATACTTTTTCTTTTCTAGACGTCATTCCGCATCGAATGAGCCATCGCTTATATTTAAAGGAGCTTTATAAAAAATTAACATGTTTTTGAACTTAAAGACTAGACTTTAGCTACTCTAAAAGTTCGATCTATGAGTCATCTCCAGAAAATGCCTTATTTACGAAATTCCTTGTTTTTTTATTATTTTAGGCCTACTTTTTTACTCACTATACTTCTTATACTATGTTCATATTGCCTTGATATACTTTCCATCACCACTGACATAGAACTTCGGTGCTTTGTGACTATGGTCACCGAAGGCTAGCATCTGTTCGCTCTCATTTGACACCATGATATAAGCTTTGCATTCGCAACAACTTGTGCAGCGCCACCTGGACCCTATCTTGGTTTTAAACCCAAGCGTACATACGTAATTTTTTATACATTATTTCCTTCTATTCGTTAGCGTGATTTCCTTGAACGAGGCTAAAAAATTAAGAACCATAGGCATGCTTAATAGTTGTAGATTTTAATGAGACTTTTTTATTGTTGTATTGCAATGATCCTCTGTTTCTTTCATAATTCTCGGTAAAATTCAGACGTTCCATTTCTAATATTTACGCCATAGCTAATCACGTGTGGTTCTAAATAGAAGAAGGAAACCCAATAGTACACAAACCTCGGAGCTGTTTGCGATGTTGATGAGAACCCAGATCTAGCCAGCTAGCAGATAGAGTAGCTGAGGTACTTACTTTTACCAAATTTATTGTAATTCGTGATGACTGAGTAAAGTGAGTTATAGTGTGCCGTTGAAGGTGAATGCTGATTTTGAAAAAAAGACAACAGTAATTTAATAAACATACTTTTATTTCATCTGCAAATAATATCTACTTCAAACACATTATTTTATTCATTATATAAAGAAATGTATTGCTTATATATCATAAAACTGAGAAAAATAAAATGATAAATTTGTTACAAACAAGTACATTTCCTACAACTAGAAATAAGAACTAGTAAAGGCAGCGTTTGTTGCATGCATTGTTTGTGTGAACTAGTTAGGCATTTGTGCGTGTGTGAACATTTATTAAGATGGAGTGAATGCCCTATTTTTTAACCGACTTCAAAAAAGGAGGAGGTTCTCAATTCGACGGTATGTTTTTTTTTTTGTATGTTTGTTACGCGATTACTCCGCCAATTGTGGACCGATTTTGAAAATTCTTTTTTTGTTCGAAAGGAGATACTTCCGAAGTGGCCCCATAAAAATTTTATCACTACCGGTTCAGCCGTTTTATAAATATATCAAAAATAACGATTTATCTCTACTTGCTGATATGCCAAATACTTAGATGATTTGGTTATTTACGCTTATTACAACCTAAAAAAGTGGTGTGTTTATTTTGTTAAGATAGCAAGACCGAGACACTGAAAAGCGAAAAAATAAAAAAACTTTTTACAAAAAAATAAAACCGACTTCCAAAAAAAACTGAAAAGTAAAAAATATTTTTTATTTAAACGCTTTACGACCAAAACATCGCTTTCGAAGTCGGTGGCAAAATACTAACAATAGTAACTTACAAGACACCGACTTCTAGAGCGATGTTTTGGTCGTAAAGCGTTTAAATAAAAAATATTTTTTACTTTTCAGTTTTTTTTTGTTTATTCAAATGGTCAATCACGGGTTTAACTTTAACGACTTTTGGTTTTGTTGTGTTGAATCTAAATTATGTCCACGATTTTCTTAAAACTACTGATCGGATTTAAGCAGAGATAAAGAGATATAGAGAGATACACCCTTATAAAAGGCGATGAGCACTAGACATATTATAATTTTGATAAATTACAAACCGATCGAAAAATATACACAAAACAATACCTAATTGGAGACACCGACTTCTAGAACGATGTATTGGTTATTTTTCAATTTGTACTGTTTTTGTTAAATTTGAGTTCATCATCCAAGTTTTTTTTAATATCTTCAATAGAGAAATGAAGGTGTCTATAAAGAATAATGGACCAGTTGCGCGAGATGTTAAAGAGTTACCGCGGCCCCGGAAACCCAGCCCCCACAAAGGGTTGGGTTTTAGTCAGTAAGAGTCACTAACCCGCCCCACCGACGGCAGAAGGAGTCATTTGATGATTTCCCATCCGAAAAAAAAAGGCCATCAAAACGTGGATGGATTTTTATTGAAATAGAAATCAATTTGATCTTCATTAGTCAATACTAGCAAGTAAGTGACATGTTCTTGGTCCTGCTGTACCTACTGAGGCGCGTATCAGGGGTATCGCGGGTCAGTGCTAGACATTTTTTTTTGTATGGCATCTCGCAGGTCAACCTAGAAGGTTGTCGACTGCTTAACCGGGCTTGGTCAGTGCTATATTATGTATGGTACAGTATGATATATTATTTTTGATAGTATTACAAATGCTCTTGTGCGGCGGAACTTGTAAAGGAATATCCTCGTCATTTTCAGCAATACTATGTAGTTTGGTAGTTTTGACATCCATTTCCCCACATGCGTTCCGTAGGTATACTGTGGGTATCCATCACAATACAACTATCTACTTAAAAGTTTGATCTATGAGTCATCTCTAGAGAATGCCTTATTTATTTATATAATTCCTTTTTAAATAAAGTTTTTTGTTACATAAAAATATTTCTATATTTTTATTAGAAAATGGTTATTTTTGACACACACACGTTATATTATTTATTATTACTAAGACTATACTTTAATTACTACGAAGTTCGTATCGTTATACCTTAATATACTTTCCATCCCCACTGACATAGTACCTCGGGGCTTTATGAGGATGGTCACCGCAGGCTCGCATCAGTTCTCCCTCATTTGACAACATTATATAAGCTTTGCACCCGGACGTACTCGAACAGCGCCACCTAGACCCAATCTTTGTCTTAAACCCAAACGTATACGTGAATTTGTCATACATTAGATATTTCTTCCCATTCGTTAGCGTGATTTCTTTGAACGAGGCTGGAAAATTAAGAATAATAAGCTTATTAGTTGTAGATTTGTTTGTGACTATTTTATGCTATTTTTATTGCAATCCTTTACTTTCATGATTCCTAAGGATTTCTTCTTTCTTCTTCCTGAGGATGTCTAATGTAATCTAATATAAATAAAAGTTAATCGTCGAAATATATATAAAAAGCTGCTGCTAAAAAAATTGCTACAAACATTTCCTCCAATCATAAATTAGAGCTAGTAAACCCAGTATCAGAATAACTCCGATCTGTGTTTTAACGAACTTGTTGGGTATGTGTACATGCGTAATAATATGTATGAAGATGAATGCGTGGTGTAGCTATGTTTCACAAATAATAAATGATTATGATACTATTGAATAAAAGGTGTGCTCATGTATGGCGTTACTGTGAAGATGAGTTATTGCAGAAACGCCTCCGCGTCCATATTTGATTGATTCAAATTTTTATATGGTTAATTTTGAAGCGTTACCGCACATTGGCATTTTACACACATCACATTGACGCAGCGTTAGTGAGTCCCACGAGGATAACCAGGATAACCAGCACATAATTTTGACTGAACAGGAATACCCCTTTTTCATGCAGGTACCATTAATTTTACCATTTCACCACCCTTTAAAATATGTCTATCTTCCTTTGCGCTTTATAACCGTTAGAAGTACCAAGTACGCCAGAGCTGGTCTAGTAGTTTAAGGTGCTTAGTGAACACTTTTTTTACCAAGCTTCCTCGGATTTTCGATGACTAGTCACATCCCCAGAATCTACCTGCTTTTGAATGATTCAGGCGTTTGGTATGGAGACAAGTAATAAACAACAAGTGTTCATGATCCTAGTCGAGACGGAGGAAACTGTTCGCGGAGACCCTCAGGGTATGCACGGCAAGCGGCTGCAGCACTGCCCTTCATTGCTTGGTTAGCACACTGGTGTTTCATGATAAGACTTATTTTTTATTTTATTAGGAATATACGTACCTTCAGTTTAAAATGTTTTGTTAATATACTGTGTTTTTTATTTAAATTGAAATAAATCGCAAATGCCAGGTACTGATAAGGAGTGACCCTGAGTTTGAGTCAGGGTTGGTTATTATATTTGTTATGTAAATCATCTTTTTGCTTATATGCTCTATTTATTGCTCATCACATATTACATGAGACTGAAACATAGCTCACTTACTATGGGTATACGTCTTTCTAACCTCTCGGAGAAAATATAAATGAAACAGCAATGATTGCATAATACTTTATTAAGCAAAAACTAAAATACAAACCAAGATTTTTTTTAAAAGATTGCGTGAACATAAAATGTTTAATGAGATAAATAAAAAGTGTTGAAAATAATAATTTTGGTTCCTACAATGTATTCTTTTTTGTATATTAATTATCGTCAAATCTCATTAAGTTCTTTTGATATAAAAACTTTTTCCATTTTATAGGTCACGCAGTCATAAATCATTAAAACTAAGTTCTTAAGTGAGTTTCCTGCAAATCGGCATTTTGGTGCACCTACTGCAATTCTATAATATATACTGAATTATTATGCTATATATACTGATTAATTAATGAATACTTGAAAATTACCAACCTACTAAAATATTCACATGTAACTACATAAATTTTGCTTTTTTTGCATCGGATGTAGATAATATTTGTGGAATATCGCATCATCTTTGAAGACGCGGACGTGAATGTACATTTAAGTGGAAACGAAAATCTTCTCAAATCATATAAAATACAGTATTTACTCACAGTGTGTATCATGTAGTTCCTTGTTAAAATTACATTAAAATCTTAGGTATCATTGACATATTGCATAGAGATATCAATGATTACACACATTACTTATAAAGATACTTAATTTAGTTGTTTACAATGAAGATCGAGTAAATTCATTGTCATAGTGATATGGTAAACATCTATTGGGACCTACTTTTACTTGGTACATGATAGACAAACTTCTAGAAAACAAGGATAGATTGGGTATTTTAAAAAATATGTAATTATCTAACAACAAAACATTACTCGTGTTTGTAATTTACAGCACAAGGTTTGTAATATCTACGTGGAAGTTAAGCAAAGGGCGTGTAAAAATATATAAGCAAAATCAAATAGTAACACTATTATAAATCAATACAATCATTATTGCATTATTGATGAGCACACTTTAAAACATTATAATTTAAAACTCGTTTAACCCATCGTATGCCAGGTAATTAAAGACAATAGAAATCAATTGTGTCTCGCGCGGATCCACGCTTCGGGCATACAAGAGGTTAAGCTAATTATATAATATTAAATTTTAAAAATGATAGCCTTCTACGTCACCTATTCCTATGTTAGAATCCTATTTAATCACTAATCTAGACACACAAAGAAAGAAAAGCCCATAACCAATCAATTTATCAAATTTAGAAACTATTAATAAAAGATCTAACACTACCTACCAGTAAAGTGGCGATAATATACCATAATTTTAGTATTATAGTACCTAAATAATATTGTGGTAGGGAGCAGTCTAATAGTAATCTATTTTCGTCAACAACTAACGCAAAGTAGTGTATCTGATCTATTTCAATTGATGGTAATATTAGAGACCTAAGCATTATTTTAAAACATCATTTGGTACGGAATAATTACTGATAGATATGAAATTGAAAGTTTTATTCGTCTTACACTGGGCTACCGAAGCGTCAATTAATTTGAGTTTTTAACGAAATCTTGAGACCTAAAACGACGACTTTTCTGTATTCAGTAACAATAAAATTTACTGGTCGAACCCATACCCCATTACTTAAACACAGCTCAACATACCGTACTAGCCCCTCTGTCGCTACATGTTTTGCCACTTAGGATTTAAAGGCATTTAAGAATTTGGGCTTTAGAGCCAGACATCACCTAAGTAAAACTATGATTTCCCATCGAAGTTAATATCAATGTTAAAGACGATATAAATTAAACTGCTACCAATTAGACTGCTTTAACTATATCAGTATTCGTAAACAATATAATCGCATGATTCTCTTAATTCTTTAATCAGCTTATATCTACCGTCTTCAGTTTCAACAAAGACCTTAGGAGGATGCAAATGTTCACCTGGTTCCTTCTTTATGGAGAAATCGTTGTTGACAATCACGCCCACGTAACAATTGTTAGTGTTGATGCATCGCCATCTCTTCTTCAAGTAAGGAGTCTTGGAGTAATAATGTCCTTTGTATTTCAACAGCAACTTGTCTTGAACCGTCGTGATCAGTTTTACTGAAACAATTGTTGCTGTTATTGCAATTGTTTTGGCAACAGATTAAAACTAATTTATAACTTAAGTAAAAGGGTTAAACAATGCTTCAATTTCAAAATGTTAGTAGAAAACTGAAATGTAAGCATAAAATAAGGAAGAAATAATGGTTTCAAATAAATAGGGAAGTCATAAAATTCTAAATGTTTAATGGAGATAAAATACAAATAGCGTAAATCTTTATTTTTTATTTCAGAGTTCAGACAACATTAACGTAACATAAAACGAGTTTTTTTTCTGAACTCACGTGTTCTAATTTGGTCCTCCGTGCTATAATAATTTACCAAAAAAAAAAAACAAATGTTTTATCAGCCTACCAATATCATCCTTTTGTAAATCATTCATTAAGTTTTTTTTATGTGCCTGCATTTCTTTGACTGGTAGGGAAAACGTAACGAAACCTTGCATGCTTAAAAAATACGTTGGACATCTACATTCAACGTATTTTTTTTTAATATTGAAAGCTGGTCCACATGCAAGATCTCCTACTTTATTGAAGTTTTCACTCGAAATGATTTTATTCATATTTGCACCATTGGCTAGGGTTGAAAAAATAAAACGAGTCAATACACATACAACCAATAATTTTAATCGAACCGTACAAGTTACAAAAAATAATATCACACATGGATAATGACAAGTTTTGAAAACATCATTAGATCCGATTTAATCATTCGACTATTCACATAAGTTTTGAAACGAAGGTAGAAATCGTCACGTAAGAAAAGAGCGTTATACAGCTCTATAACTTTCTCTCTCCCTATTTTAAACGAGTGAGAGTTTTTCAGACGGGATTCTCCGACTGCAGACGTTTCCTTTGTAAACCAATTCTGTCTAAGGGCCAAGTTTCGTGTTACCCACTTCTAGTTCAATTCTGTTTTAGTAATCGACCGTTGCAGGAATAAAAATCTCAGATAATACGTTACCCATCGAAAGTTGGAAGTTAGAATTTATGATAAACAGCTGTTTTAAGTTAATCGGACCGTTATCTTGTCGGTGAACTTGGACCTAAATATATTAAGATTCCTAAATGAATTTTCCATCTTTCGTCTTATGAAAACCTTTGGGTGGGTGATCGTGCACCCTAGATTGCTTCAGAGCCCCGGTGCTGGCATCGAAGCTCACGCTGGCGTAGCAAGTGCTGGTTTTAACGCATCTCCACTTTCTTTTAAAATATGGCACTCTAGTATAGTAGTAATCATTGTATTTTAAAAACTCTTTACCGTCGTCTACTGTTATAATATGCACTGAAAAAGAAAGGAACTGAAATAAGTTAAGAATATGTCTGTGCCTCTGCTGCGATAAGAGTTGACATGAAATTGCATGTGTCATTTTATCGTTGGGAATGGAGGATTACAAGCAATGATTTTGTAAATACACATCTTTATATAGGTAACTCTTCTGTACGTATGTTTGTCACCTAACTCCTCCTAAACGGAGGAGATTTTGATGAAATTTTTGGTGTATATTTGAATGGGACGGTTTGAAAATATTATTGGACCCGGTAATGTCGTCGATTCCATAAAAACGCCAAAGTTAGGACAGTACAACGTCTGTCGGGTCTGCTAGTTTACATATAATATTTTAATATATAAAGTGGATACGATATACGGATAATAAATGAAAAACAAGTAATACTCATCATTGTGAACAACTTTTACTAAAAGGCCAGCTCTAAAATCTCGTAAATATTTCGTAAGCTTTGGTCACTTTTTTTTTGTGTATGGCATCTCGCAAGTCAACCTAGAAGGTTGTCGACTGCTTAACCGGGGCTTTGGTCACCTAGCTCGGCAAAAAGTATTGAACGACATTTTTTTTGCATTTTCAGTATTGGCCTATAGTAATAGTTGTTCTAAAGGCGAGTATCACTTGTAGTTTCATTTATAGTTCATATGTCGTATCGTATCTACTTTGTGTGATAAAAAATATATTTTAGTATGGTCGCTTTTTAGTGTCTATTCCAGTCTATACAGAGGATTTGAAAGGTGACCAGTCCTTACTACGTACCTATATTGTGTGGTGTAGATCGTTGTTTTGAATGAGACGCAATATCGACAGCTAATTCTCTAAACAACAAAATGAAAAAAAAAACAAACAAATATCTATATATTTTAGTATAATTTATTTTTATCAACCACCATAATTACTTTACATCCTAATATAAATTCCATTCGAATTAACAATGAAATTCTTTCGTGCATGTGTATGCTGGTTAATAAACTTACTAACGACAAGGTTTTCGTCGGTGTAGAGATGTGCCTTGCATCGAGGAAGAAGCGTGCACGTCCATCGAATTTGAGCCTTAGTCTTGTAGTGCATGAAGAATGTGTGACCTTGGTAGTACAGGCGCTCTTTCCCTGTCGCTAGGGTTATCATTTTAGCTAAAATTGTAGATAGGACGTAAACTTTAGTTTGTACTTTTATATAATTATCAAGCTTATTTTTATTTTTTTTAAAACACATGTGGCCCACAATAGAAATATACTCACATAAAACATTCAAAAATACCTAGAACTGGATTAAATTTAGTTGCCCCGTGCGGGAATCGAATCCGTAATACACATATCGCCAGTCAATTGATCAGCCCGTATGCTAATCGGGCTGTCATCCATATTTATATTTGCGTACAATTCCACAGTCTATGTATTATCTACTTGAAAAAATAAACTCGCTTAGTTTTTTTATTATTTATTAAGCATTTAATTTTCAGAGTTAAAACACTCATGTTAACAATATTTTTAACGTTATTAAAGCCGGGTAAGAATAATATATGTATGAACATAATGATATTAAATTAACAAGTCGCTAACTGCACAAAGAAAAAAAACAAGCAAATCGTATCAGCCATTGAGAAATTATATTTATTGCATAACTTTCCCAATGTAACCCAAGGTGTAGTTTTTTTTACATAAAATGTCTTTCATTGCTTACGCTGCAAAAACTATTGATGATTGAACAAAAAATGGACTACAATATCAAAGAACATATACACATAAAAAAAATACACATAGAACACATAAAAAAAGTCCGCGATAGTATATAATATGCCTATCTCCGACGGATAACTCACAATAACTGCTTTTACTATTAATTTTTTTGATTAAAAATAATGAGTTTTTGCGAAGCTTATTTAACCCGTAAGGTATTAATTAAATAAATGTGTTTGTTAAAACGTAATTTAATATAGAATATTTGTGTCTTTATATAGTTTAAACAAATATCTTAGAAGATATCGCAATATAAAAATATTCGCGCGACAAAATAATTACGTACGCGTGGCAGCCATTTTTATAATATCTCCAAATTATAAAGCAAGATTCAATCTGTCACACTGTTACAATTTCATATAATGTCCGCTAGACAACTGGGCGATTTTCTTCTTTCTATGAGGATGAAAACCATCGAAGTTCCGTACATTCAAAGTGTTGATATCAAACTCTGTGGATGCCTTACAAGTAGGGAACGTAGTACAATGCCATTTGGTTTTTTTAATCGATTTATTCTTTGGATAAAACGTGTAGCCGTCGTATAACGCCAGTTGTTTACCGGAGATCATTGTTATGAGTTGAACTGAAAGATAATTAAGAATTAATAATGGCGTCGCTACTAAGTATAGGACCAGGAATATATAATTATATAACCTATATAGTATATCTATATCTATACTAATATTATAAAGAGGAAAGATTTGTTTGTTTGTTTGTAGGGTTTTAACTCAAAAACTACTGAACCGGTTTTAAAAATTCTTTCACCGTTAGAAATCTGCATCTTTACGAAGTGTCATAGGCTATATTCATTTCCAGAAATAATTAGGGATCCCTACTAAAATTTGAATAACGTAACCCAAGGTGTAAAAAAAAATGTTCACGCGGGCGAAGCCGCCGGCGGAAAGCTAGTACCCTATATATATAACCTATAACCTACAAACCTATGACCCTTTAACCCTATTACCTCTCTCAGGAGGATATGACTGAAACTGACTGAGAATGAATGATGAGGATAACATGATATTTTCCTTATATTTTCTCGAAATTCTATCGTCAATCATATTCCAATTTGCCGATTCCAAACGTAAGAAAAAATAAGGAATTATTCTAAAATAACAATTTTCCCTTGCATCTTTCTAACATGCATCTTCCGGGTACGATCTTTACATCTTTGCCCCGCCTAAGCGTTACCAAAGTGCAAAAATAAAAAATCTAACTTTTAAATTTATATACGAAAATATATTCCAGATCTTTCGACCAGTTGCTTTTTCTTGTGATTGTGTTCAGTATTACCGTCGCAGATGTTCAACTGGCTGTCGGTCATGAGGAAGGCCTTGCACTTCGGTTGGCTGGTGCAGTGCCATTTGTCCATGTTCCGTCTATCGTACTGCTTGTAGAATGTGTAGCCTTCGTACAACACAAGCTGCTTGCCATTTAACATTGTTATTAGTTTAGCTGAAAAATATAACAGCAAAAAATTTAGAGTTATATAAGTACCTTAGTATGTGGACAACGCGGGATCGTTCAAAGAAAGGGAAGTCTGATAGAGTGAGATCGCAGGACTTAAAGGTTATAGCGTGATGTTTAATAGCTTCCTCGACTAAAACCTTCTCGAGAATTGGGCTATCAAATGCAAAAAGTTTTTCAGAGTTAAAACATTCATGTCAACAATATTTTTAACGTTATTAAAGCCGGTTAAGAATAATATATGTATGAACATAATGATATTAATGTAGGAAGTCGCTAACTGCACAAAGAAAGAGAAATTATATTTATTGCATAACTTTCCCAATGTAACCCAAGGTGTATTTTTTTTACATAATCATCAATCATACATAATACATAATTTTTCATTGGGCTAACAAATGCAAAAAGTTTTTTTTTTAATCCGACTGGTTACCGAGGTGAAACTGGGAGTTGCAACAAACTGTCAATAAATACTTTGTTGGATAAGTAAGTGAAAATGCTTAAGATATTCCTTTTTTATAATTTATTTATTACAGCTGCAAATCTTATTTTATTATAAACTTAAACAATCCTAACAGCATACTTATTTAACTTAAAAAGATACATGTACCAAATATCAGCCTGATATATGAACCTGCCTAGCACGGGGAGTGGACAAACGCGTTTCCTCCACCTTTTGTCCCCATATTCAATACAAAATCCATACACAAAGGGTGAAAACTGTTTTGTCCACCCCCGTGTTAAGCTTACAGTATTAATTAAAAAATAAAAATTGTCCCTCTTGTTAACTGCACTGACAGACAACAGTCTATATGCCCATTTGAGATGCCCTCGATATACTCGTCTCTGGTTCATTAAGCGCGCTCGGGTCAGTTACATGTATAAAATAGGTATATTAAAATTACAATTTATTTTGAAATTAAATTACTAAATCATAATAAAAGTTTTCACTTCTGATGTGTTGATACACCCTGTTTCTTCACACACGAATGTATTTACCATCAGCAGTTTTTAACAAAGTTCTTTTCATATGGGTATGATTGACAATGCCATCGCGTACTATGTACTGTTCGTCGGTTAAAACGTAACTTTTGCATATACGAAAACTGCTGCAACGCCATCTGTCGAAACCTCTTGTTTTCTGCATTCTGTTGAAAGTGTAACCGCCATACAACAGAACTTGGGCACCGTTGGACATTGTTATTAATTCAGCTGAAATTATAAGATACTTTGTAAGTTATCAATTATTTTGATAAAGGTTTAGGTTGAGTTTTATGACGCCTCTGTCATATTGGTGAACTCTATATTCACCACCACAGAAAACGTTAATAGATTTCTAAGATATAAATTAATGGAAATAATTATTATACAAATTCTATCTAAGAAATGATTTCCAGTACTTTCAGTAAATAAATAAAATTCATATTATTAAAATGAAGTATTTATTAGTAATTTAAATGTAAATTGGAAAAGGAATTACACACGCATATAACCCGACGCTGTTTTATACATTGTTTTCCTAATATGGGCATGTTCTATTACACTTTTGGTAACCATGCACTGTTCGTCCAAATGAAGGTACGATTTGCAACGAGGATAGTTCGTACAAACCCATTTTTCTTTAGTTTTCCTATAGAACGTATAACCGTCGTATAAGGCAAGTGTCTTGCCATTTATCAAAGTAATCATTTCAGCTGAAAATACAAATCTTTTGAGAAATTGTTGTTGAAAACCATAATTGTACTTACAGTTGGGTAGTTCACACCAAGAAAAATAATTTCAAGACACAATCTATATATAAAACCGCTTGATTTTATCACTGAAAACCGCTAAATTTTGAACTTTCTATAAAATTTAAATTTTAGTAACTTTAGAATCAATAAATAGTCATTGAATTGAGTTTGAAATTAGTGACGTCACTTCCCCATAATCTATAGCAGAAACGCTTTTGACAGCTTAGAAAAAGTATGTCAATTGAGTACCACCACTCAATTGACATACTACTTTTAACTACCCAATAGTCATAATTAACAAGGAAAGTTTGAGTAATTACTGGGCTGATTGCAGCAATTCTTAAACAAATGTAATGCTGCATCATCCAGAACAAGAAGAAGAGGAATTGACTATAAAATGTATGTGCTACTGACTACCCTACTACACTGGAGAGGGCCGTGGGCAGAAGCCAGTATTTTATTTAAATGTATTTAAAATAACAAAAAAAACAAATATATAATTGTTTAATTTTATTTCATTGATACAAATTGTGTCTGAGTCGAAAAAAAAAAGATTTTATAAGAGATAGATTACTGTTAAAATTAGGTCCTTTCTGATTTTTAAATGTGACAAACATGCAAATTAACCACAAAAACACAACGAATATAAGATTGAGTATATTAGTATAAAAAAAGCCCGCGATTGCATATGCCTATCTCCGACGGATAACTCCCAATAACTGCTTTTACTATTACATTCTTTGATTAAAAAGAATGAGTTTTTGCGAAGCTTCTTCGAATCTAAATAAATGTGTTTGTTAAAACGGAATTTAATATAGAATATTTGTGTCTTTATAAAGTTTAAACAAATATCTTAGAAGATATCGCAATATAAAAATATTCGCGCGACAAAATAATTACGTACGCGTGGCAGCCATTTTTATAATATCTCCAAATTATAAAGCCAGATTCAATCTGTCACACTATTACAATTTCATATAATGTCCGCTAGACAACTGGGCGATTTTCTTCTTTCTATGGGGATGAAAACCATCGAAGTTCCGTACATTCAAAGTGTTGATATCAAACTCTATGGATGCCTTACAAGTAGGGAACGTAGTACAATGCCATTTGGTTTTTTTAATCGATTTATTCTTTGGATAAAACGTGTAGCCGTCGTATAGCGCCAGTTGTTTACCGGAGATCATTGTTATGAGTTGAACTGAAAGATAATTAAGAATTAATAATGGCGTCGCTACTAAGTATAGGACCAGGAATATATAATTATATAACCTATATAGTACCCTAGTACCCTATATATATAACCTATAACCTACAAACCTATGACCCTTTAACCCTATTACCTCTCTCAGGAGGATATGACCAGTAAGGGTATGACCTAAGACCCGAATAGATATGAATGATGAGAATAACATGATATTTTCTTTTTATTTTCTCGAAATGTTATCGTCAATCATATTCAAATTGTGCCGATTCCAAACGTATAAATAAGGAATTATTTTAAAAGAACAATTTTCCCTTGCATCTTTCTAACATGCATCTTCCAGGTACGATCTTTACATCTGTGACCCGCCTAAGCGTTACCAAAGTGCAAAAATAAAAAATCTCACTTTTAAATCTATATACGAAAATATATTCCAGATCTTTCGACCAGTTGCTTTTTCTTGTGATTGTGTTCAGTATTACCGTCGCAGATGTTCAACTGGCTGTCGGTCATGAGGAAGGCCTTGCACTTCGGTTGGCTGGTGCAGTGCCATTTGTCCATGTTCCGTCTATCGTACTGCTTGTAGAATGTGTAGCCTTCGTACAACACAAGCTGCTTGCCATTTAACATTGTTATTAGTTTAGCTGAAAAATATAACAGCAAAAAATTTAGAGTTATATAAGTACCTTAGTATGTGGACAACGCGGGATCGTTCAAAGAAAGGGAAGTCTGATAGAGTGAGATCGCAGGACTTAAAGGTTATAGCGTGATGTTTAATAGCTTCCTCGACTAAAACCTTCTCGAGAATTGGGCTATCAAATGCAAAAAGTTTTTCAGAGTTAAAACATTCATGTCAACAATATTTTTAACGTTATTAAAGCCGGTTAAGAATAATATATGTATGAACATAATGATATTAAAGTAGGAAGTCGCTAACTGCACAAAGAAAGAGAAATTATATTTATTGCATAACTTTCCCAATGTAACCCAAGGTGTATTTTTTTTTACATAATCATCAATCATACATAATACATAATTTTTCATTGGGCTAACAAATGCAAAAAGTTTTTTTTTTAATCCGACTGGTTACCGAGGTGAAACTGGGAGTTGCAACAAACTGTCAATAAATACTTTGTTGGATAAGTAAGTGAAAATGCTTAAGATATTCCTTTTTTATAATTTATTTATTACAGCTGCAAATCTTATTTTATTATAAACTTAAACAATCCTAACAGCATACTTATTTAACTTAAAAAGATACATGTACCAAATATCAGCCTGATATATGAACCTGCCTAGCACGGGGAGTGGACAAACGCGTTTCCTCCACCTTTTGTCCCCATATTCAATACAAAATCCATACACAAAGGGTGAAAACTGTCTTGTCCACCCCCGTGTTAAGCTTACAGTAGAAATTTAAAAATTAAAAAAAAAAATTGTCTCTCTTGTTAACTGCACTGACAGACAACAGTCTATACGCCCATTTGAGAAGCCCTCGATATACTCGTCTCTGGTTCATTAAGCGCGCTCGGGTCAGTTACATGTATAAAATAGGTATATTAAAATTACAATTTATTTTGAAATTAAATTACTAAATTATAATAACCACTCTAACGTCCGGGCCGCGCGACCGTTTATCTCTCTAACGTCCAGCTGCGCGCGGCGTCCGAACCGCGCGCGACTTCGTTCGCGCGCAAGTTCGTCGTAACAAAAAACCTATATAGCTACTGAACCGTAATGGCTAGAATAAAGAAAAAAATACCAAAAAAAAGATTGAAGAATACTGATCAATCTTAACGATTTTTTTAAATCGTAAGTTATAATCTTTGATACAAAAAACCGGGTTAAACATGTAATTCAGAAAAAAAATACACAATTATTTCTACCTTTTTAGAATATAAGGCACAACTATTGCATATTTTATCAATAAAATATTTTTACAACAAACTAGACTTATTACCCTTTCTTCTGATGTATATACGATTACATTCGGTTAACTCTAAGTATTTTAATTAAATCAAAACAAAACACTACTCCTCGTAATTTTACCGCGATGTCCCGAGCGCCCTTGACTCGTCCGAGAAGGCGAAATAATAGCAATATGGCCGCCCGTCTAAGGTTTCCCACACACGATGTAATTTTAATAAAATATTTTAAATAATTTTATGAATGAAGAATGTTAACTAATTTTGATTATTAGCACTCCATATTCTCTGTCAAAAATAAAAAATACTAGTGAAAAAATTACTTCGATACGTCAATTAGTTTCCGATTTAGAAGTAAAACAAGTTGTAAACGCCCGGTGACGGTGTGACGTCACACCACAACACGCTCAATCTGGCTCACTCAGTCCGCTAGCGATCGCGCGCCCGTGCCGTCGAAATTATAATTAAATACTTTTAAAAATGTCCAATCCAAATACCAGAAAATCATGTGTTGTGCCTAAATGTAAAAATACAACTACCAATTCGCCGGATAAGTTGTTTTTTATAGTTCCAAAGGACGTTAAAATGAGAAAAAAATGGATAAAGCTATGAAGAGGTTAGACCCATTTGGAGATAAAAGTATAGTTTATTGTTGTGAAGACCACAGTTTATTGTTGTGAAGACATCTACATTTTGCAATAAACATTAAATTAAATTAAATGGCCTTACGTATTTTGTTAGCAAAAAAAAATACAAATAAAAAAATGTTTAGTACGTCTGTAACGTTCAACCCACTACTTCTACATCCTAGGTACCTATCCTACTTCCTACTAATATTACAAATGCGAAATTTTGTGAGTGAGTGTGTGTTTGTTATCTTTCACGCAAAAAATACTGAACGGATCTGGACGAACTAGTACTTTTACTGTTTGAGTTGCATTCTTCCATTACGACATTAGTTGGATATTTTGTTTGATAAAACAAGATTTAGAACAGATAAACTATTAAGCATGAGTAGGTACTACCTACTCATGCTTAATGCAGCATAAAGCAAGGAAAGTTTACTTTCCTTTGCATTTTTATTCCTCGCATTTCGGCGGCAACGAAATTACTATTTGTTGATAAATAATGCGCAACCATTAATCCATCTATTTTAGGTAGATTATCCGATTGCCCTTTTTGAATCCTTCATCCATTTTATTAAACGAATAATAATTACTATTATTGGACTATTAACGTAATTCGCGGACGAAAACCCATCAAAATATTGCGCAAGCTATTACACCTACTACAGCGCTGCCGACTTGATACTAAGCGCGCGCGCGGCGCGTTGTGACGTGACGTCACAAGCGGTCACGTGACTATTAGCGGGACTCGATATTTTTCGAAACTTTGAATGCGTATAAAATCAAAAATACTTGGTATTTTTGACTACGACAAAAACTAGTGTATTTGTATACATACAGGCTTTACTGAGACACAATTTCAAGGGATTTGGCATACCTAGTAACATTCTTCATTAGTTTTATGCAATAATTGTATTTTTGAAGTTGTTTATTTGTTCTAGTTGGTTATTTAAATAAAAAGCAAATAAAAAAATCAATATATAATATAATAATTTATTCCTTCCACACATTTATATATGGTAAGCCATAAAACAATTTTCAATGCAGAGATTGACGTCGCATTGTAGACACTTCCATATGGTCCTAGCAGTGACCTTTCTCTGTGCGCACATCCAACAACGACTCTGTTTGAAGCCGGTTCGAACCGGAAAATGACGGTGCTCGAGTTGAGGTCTATTGGTCGGTCTCCTTTGTTGGGTCAGGTCAATCTTTTTCAGGTTGCGGTTGCGGCTCCGGTTGCGGTTGCGGCTCTTCAAATATACATGCCTCGCGCTCCGGAGACGGTAACCTATAAAGAAAAAAAAAACGTTACCAAGGCTTGATCCAATGTTAAATAGTTGTAAATATGTAATAAGTGTTAGAATATACTTCCAACACTTCATATTATAATAACTAATTATGTCCAATATCTAAAACATTACCTTTGAGGATACTAAAGGCCTACGCAGACCGGGACGGCATGGCAAGGGATTTTAATTTTTACTAATGGACATTCAACCGTACTGTTACAGAAATACGACATAAATTGCTATGCTTTAAAATTATGCCGTGGCATTGAAAGGGATTTTATCGCACGGCATTAAAAGACGCGCCACAGGCTCCCGTGGCGGGATGCCGTGGCATACTGCGGTAGGCAACGGCATGCCACGGACTCCGGCGCTTGTAGTGATATACTGCGGGCCTGTACATGCCGTGGCAAAGTGCTGGAATGCCGCGGTATCTAAGCGGCCAGTGTGCGCTGACTCACGGCAAAATCCCTTGCCATGCCGTCCCGGTCTGCGTAGGCCTTAAGAAACTATAGACTACTTATGAAGCGGCAAATGTCGGTATAGAGGAACAGAATTTATAATGGAAAACACCAAGATACTTTACGAACTCTTTTAATTTCTTTATACTTGCAATTTAAATAATATACGTTACACAATCACATCTTTTATTCCTTCCTTAACACTAATTACAATAAATCAAACATAATTAACTATTAATTTACCTGTAATATTACAGTAGCACACAACTTGTCTTCACTCACTATAATTTGGTGCAGAGCACGTCTTTCTCTTCTGACGATCGAAACCCAAGAGGCCGCGTTGCCGCGTCTTCTCTCTAATGACCGTTTTCAATGTTGCCATTACAATAAAACTGATCTGCACTCGTTTAATATTAAAAATGTTGCCAGTAAAATAAACTAATTATTTGCTTTCAATTAAACCTAACACTCGACCATTCTGACTATGTGCATGTCCCCATGCACAATTTCAAACAACAACCTAACACTTGGCTCTATTGGTTTGACTCTCATGACAGCAAAATATTTAAAATCACATCAATCAAAATAAATATATAAAATGTAAGTATTACATCACAATTATGTTCACAAAAATCCCCAGTAAATCGATCAATCAAAATATCTTTATTTCATATAGGCCTTCAATCTACAAAACACTTATACAACGTCAGAAGCCAGTACACTGTGAACCCTCAATTCTCACAGCAATATCATTATACATAATTACTTATCAATATGCATTACCAAGTTATTGTGAACCCTCAATTCTCACAAAACTTAGCAATACTTGGTTTCACTTTTCTATACTAGTGGCGTGAACCCTCAATTCTCACATCCAATAGTATAGATTCATAGTCGTCTCAGTTCATTACATAATCAAGCCATTGCAAACCCTCAATTCTTACAAAGACTTAATTATATACTTCCAGGTTTACTTAATTGGTGTAAACCCTCATTTCTTACAACCAACTAAATAAATTCATTTCCTCTCAGTTCATTACATAATCAAGCCATTGCAAACCCTCAATTCTTACAAAGACTTAATTATATATTTTTAGATTTACCTAATTGGTGTAAACCCTCATTTCTTACAACCAATTAAATAAATTCATTATCTCCTCAGTTTCCTATCGTAAATATATTCATATCTTATTTAATCAAAGTAACAATCATCTCTCATTTAATACATTCCTAAAAACATTATTGCCAAACCATTACAATACAATTCTAATCAGTATGCATCTTGTCAATTTCTATTTCATTAATATCGGTTTCTTTATCATCATCATTGTCATCATTAGTATCATTATCATCGTCATCATCAGTATCATCATCATTTAACTCTAAAGAAGCTACATGAACCCAAGGTGACATACGAGCAGCAGCAATTGTTGTTTTACGTTTATTTTTACTATTAGTTAAGCCCGGTATGGCTGCGACTTTATAACGGTCATTCTCTAACACATCTACTACTCTATATGGACCTATATAAGATGGCAAAAGCTTTTTACTTTTGCCATCATTGTTAAAATTAGTTTTGCTGATTTTAACTAAATCTCCTTCACTGTAAACGCGGAAAGGACGTTTGTTCTCGTTATTAAGTTTCTGTTTGTTCTGCTCTAAGTCAATATTGTCCTTAACCGATTCTCTAATTAACGTAAGATTTGATTCATCTCGAGTTTCTGTTACTATTTCATTCAACCTAGGGTCTATTTCAGACTTCATACCGAATCCGAACATAACCTCCGAAGGTGTCTTACCGGTCGTCTTTTGGAAAGTATTGTTTAAACCCCATTGAATAGCTCCTACTTTGTTGTCCCACTCCTTTTCATTATCGTTAAGATTCTGGGCTGTTAGTGCACTAAGAATTGTGCGATTGTACCTTTCAACTTGCCCGTTTGATCTTGGGCTAGCTACCGCATTTAGTACATGTGTGATACCCTTGTCTAAGCAAAAACGTTTAAACGCATGTGACGTAAACGATGTTCCACGATCGCTTATAATGCGATCTGGATTACGGAAAGTATAAAATATTTCTTCTAGAGTTCGTATCGAAATTAGTGACTTAGTGCTTCTAACCGGTTTAATAAAAACAAATTTCGTAAAAGCGTGTACTATAACAAGAACATAGCAATTACCTCGTTTTGACCGAACAAATGGACCCAAGTGGTCGATGTGAAGAGTATGAAAGGGTACCTCTACTTTTGTTATCGGATGTAGGTGACCCTCATTTGTGCTACTCTTTTTGGAATAGGCGCACTCGATGCATGCCTGGACGTACTTCTTGACAAAACGGGACATTTTCGGAAACCAGTAAGTACTTTTAATTCGCTCCAGGGTCTTTTCAACTCCAAAATGTCCTATTTCATCATGATTCTTACGTAATATCTGCCACCTTGCTCCCTTGGGTACCACCCATCGTAACTGAGTTTTATCCCCATCCAAATAACGGAACAATTTATTATCCTTAACACAATAGTTGTCCCTCATATACTTTAAGCCTTCTGCATCCAAATCACTAACTAACGTATCATGGATTCTACGCAATTCCGAATCACCTAGTTGCAAAGTGGCTAACCAATCCTCACTATTTATGGACATTACTACAGGTAATTGCTCAGACTCTACTAACGTTTCCACATCGTGAACGGGATTTCGGGATAATGCATCAACATGCGTCATTTTCGTCCCTGCGCGATATTCTACCGTACAGTTGAACTCCTGCAATAGTAACCACCATCTCGCTATACGGGGTATAAGGTCGCGTTTGCTAAATGTTGAACGCAGCGCACTACAGTCTGTTACAACCTTAAAATTCTGACCTAACAAATAAACCCTAAATTTTTTGAGTGAACAAATTACTGCAAGGGTCTCTAACTCATATGCATGAAAGTTCCTTTCTTCAGGTGATGTTTGGCGACTATAATAAGCCACTGGTAGGAACGTCTCGTGATCATGAAGCCTTTGCATTAATATACCACCAATACCTAACTTGCTGGCATCAGTGTGCAATTCGTACTGAGCTGCTGGATTATAAATAGCTAGTATGGGCCTATCAATTAATCTATTCTTTAGTTCCACGAACGACTGTTCTTGCTCCTTTCCCCACTCCCAGGCAACATCCTTTTTAAGAAGTTTATTTAAGGGATGTGAAAGTATCGCAAAGCCCTTAATAAATTTTCTAAAATACCCTACTAGACCTAAAAACTGACGTACTGAATGTTGGTTGAGGGGACGAGGAAAATCTAAAACGGACTGTGTTTTCTTGTCGCCAGGCCGAACCCCAGACGCGCTTATCTCATAACCTAAATAATTAATCTTTTCTTGCAAAAAATTACACTTGGTTAAATTAAGTGTTAAATTGGCCTGTTCTAATAATTTCAAAACTTTCTCGAGTCTTCCTAAGCATTGCTCTATGCTATCTCCGTAAATTAAGACGTCATCCATATATGCTGTAGCTTCTGTAAACCGAGACGAACCTAGAACCCTATTTATCGTGCGCTAAAAGACGGCGGGAGCATTTGCCAATCCAAACGGCATACGGTTAAATTCGTATTGTCCGTCTGGAGTGACAAAGGAAGTGAGTGGCTTGGAGTTTTCTGAAATCGGCACTTGGTAATATCCGGATATCAAGTCTAATGTGATGAAAAATGCTTGCCCTGATAAACGGGCAATTTCGTCCTCGATAACAGGCATAGGGTATCGCTCCTTAACTGTTATCGAATTAAGCATACGATAGTCCACACACATCCTTACCCCGCCATCCTTCTTACGAACTAATATAATTGGACTCGCGTATTCTGAAGTAGACTCTTTTACAATTCCCGCGTCCAACATCTCACCGACTAATTCTCTCACCTGTTCACGTTCTTTATGGGATAGTCTATAAGGACGGTAGACAATAGGTTTGCGACTATTTAATTCTATGTCCATCTCAGTGACATTGGTACAACCTAGATCTTTTAAGGACGCCGCAAAACAATGTCTATACTTTTTAACCGACTTCAAAAAAAAGGAGGAGGTTCTCAATTCGTCGGGATCTTTTTTTTTTATTTTTTATGTATGTTCACCGATTACTCGAAGACGCCTGGACCGATTTGCAAAATTGTTTTTTTATTTGGTAGGGTATACTTTCCAGGTGGTCCCATAGTCATCAAGTCAGGATCTGATGATGGGAACCCTGAGAAATCGAGGGCAACTTTGGAAAGTTGTAGGCATGCATAGGGTAAAAACTTAATGCTCAGGTGTATGTTTGATAACACTATTCACTAGTGCAAGTTTGGAGCTGACCTGATGATGGAGACGAGAGAAGGTCGAGGGAACTCAGCAACGGTATATATTAACTACCTCGTGTTTGGGCTTATTATGTTCGTATTGACGAGACCTTCGCAACAGTGAAGGTTTGGAGCTGATCTGATGATGAGGACTAGAGAAGGTCGAAGGAACTCGGCAGCTGAATATGTAAACTACCTCGTGTTTGGGCTTATATTATTTGTATTGATGAGAACTTTCCACTAATGCGGATAGTAACAACTATACTTATCACTAGTATAGGTATATGTATAGTCACTGAAAAGCTAAACGTTTTTTACGACAACGTTAACGAGATGTTGTTACAATAAATAATTAATAAAAAAATACATTAAGAAGAAAATCATGTAAGAAAACACAAGTATGTACTGTTCTACCTTTCATGTTAAGATAGCAAGACCGAGACACTGAAAAGCGAAAAAATAAAAAACTTTTTACAAAAAAATAAAACCGACTTCCAAAAAAAAACTGAAAAGTAAAAAATAATTTTTATTTTAACGCTTTACGACCAAAACATCGCTTTCGAAGTCGGTGGCGAAATACTAACAATAGTAACTTACAAGACACCGACTTCGAAAGCGATGTTTTGGTCGTAAAGCGTTTAAATAAAAATTATTTTTTACTTTTCAGTTTTTTTTTGGAAGTCGGTTTTATTTTTTTGTAAAAAGTTTTTTTGTAATAACTCTAACAAATCTTGTTTTTGAGAATTGCTTATTGTATCACCTATATGAACGTTACTGTCATCAATTTTGTTTTGGTCTGATACAGTTAATACTTCAGCCGTCGTCGTGAGTATCCGATTAACTATTTGTACTCTAGTACCTCTTGCTACAACCGTCTCTTCTCGCAAAAGAACAACTTTCATCATAGGTATAATGTCTATGTGTAACAGACCATCGTTTATATAATGAACACCTCCATTAACCAAAAATTGTTGATTGGGTCGCCCTATAACTTTACTATTGAGTAAAATATTCCCGGTATAACTTGAATCTGATCTAACTTTAACAGTAATTGGACCAAAAGCTTCTACGTCAGCTGCAATTATTAATGGTATACTTGAGTCCTCTTTCAGACAAATTTTATTTAAATCCGAGCAAAAACTATTCTCATAAAAGATCATTTCATTTGCATTCTTGTAAACTAATATGTGCGACTGCTCGGTAAACGATTGTCCTACCAACAATGGAAAATCCAACAACACGTCCTCAACTACATGACATACGACTTTTGCTCCTACACCGTCTATATACAGATCGACCTCAACCCTACCCAATGAGTGTACAATTTCGTTGCCAAAACCTTTTAAAGATAGCGTTGCTTTGTCCATATTTAATTTCAATTCGTCTACAATTGTTAGTGTTATAAGCGAAACGTCGCTACCGAAATCAACAAAACATTTTATAGAGACTCCGTTTATCGTGCAATCCTTTATATACTTTGCATTAGTGAGAGTAGTTGATATTAGCATCGTCTTTGAGATAGAATCAGCCTTATATTTCTGGTTGGATGAAACGTCATTCTTGAGGGTACATTGTTAAAATTTATGACCGTAACGATTGCATTTTGTACATTGTACTAGCGGCTTAGGGCATTTTGAATAAGGATGACCCTTCTCTTTACAATTAAAGCAAAATATTTGACCTGTGAAAGCTCGATTTTGTGGTTTACGAATTGAATTACTGTCAACTTTACAGTCGTTTTGTTCATACTTCGATTTATTTCTATTATTAGGCTGAATAACTGTCTGTGTAACGTCTTGATTACTCATCAAAAATTGAAGAAGCTGATCAGGCTGAGTACAGCGTAATGCATTCGCGCTAGACCGCATGGTTTTGTCGCTTAAGCCATGAATTAGACAATCAACTGCATGCTTGCCAATTATGTCACATTGGTTTAACAGGGCTAACTTTTCATAGTAATAAACGTCTAGGGGTTCATTGTATGCACTTTTCCTACGTAGCATATTCTCCAAGGACTGACCATAATTTAGTTCGCAGGGGAAAGCGCTCATAAGTTTTTCTTGACATTCAGACCAGCTAAATAAAATAGAGTTTTGGCTTTCATACCAAACTTTGGCCAATCCTTGAAGTTTCTGCATGGCAAAGTGAACTGTTGTTCGTTCGTCCCACCCGTAGACAGATGCACACTCATTAACCTTCCTGATCCAAATATCAGTTCTCTGAGTCTTAACCGACGGATCAAAATCCGGAAGAATATTTTTATGATTTATAGTACTAGTAGGTAATGAGGTGCCTGTTGTCACTGGTTGGGATTTCAATGTTTTAATAATGTCAAAGAAATCTTTAGAATTAAATTGAGGGCTACGTGACCTTTTATTCCTCGCGGCGACTCTGCTGCCCTCCCGTTCTCGATCATCTCGACGGCGCAGTCGGCTGCGCTCCTTGTCCACATCTTCTTCCAGCACACGAAGCCGCGCGCGTTGCCTGTCGAGCTCCTGTTCACGTTCACGTAGACCCACGTCCAAACTCTGCCTGCCATGGCTGCGGTTGGTCCCACTGCGACTCCGCTCACGCTCGCGTCTCCGATGGCTGGGTTCACGGCGGATACTGCGTTGGGGACTTCTGCTACGGCCACTGTGACTTTCATGGCGGCGGCTACGAGTGCGACTCTGGTCTGTCCTTGACAGAGCATCTGCTCGGGTCGGTGTAGCCAGCCGACGCCGGGACGTTTCACTGTCGCGTGGCATTATCTGAAACTCGACCACAAAAGGCTTGACTCCTTATCGAATAAATCCTGAAAAAGTTAAAGACTCTAATATCTCGTAAACGGTAAATCGTAGCTCAAAAATAACAAAATTTCGCATCCCCGTAGACCCATAGTAGTCCCCTAAATTTAATTACACGAAAAAAAAAAAGTTGACCCCACTAGGGACCCCTCTAAATCAAATACACAAGAATAATAGAATTGACCTCTTGAACTCTAAAATGACTTGCTTGGGGCTACTAATATCAATTCCACACAAAAAAAAATATTGACCCCACTCGAGACCCCAATATCAAATGCAAAAAAAAATATTGACCTCATGTATTTCCAAATTGCAGACAAATTTCAAATAATTCTCACACTCATTTAATTAAAAGGAAAAAGATGTGATGTGGGTATTTACATTTTTGTTCGCGTATGATACCTTTATTTTAATGCAAGGCAATTGCGGGCTATTATCCCACTTCTGAAATGTTAGAATATACTTCCAACACTTCATATTATAATAACTAATTATGTCCAATATCTAAAACATTACCTTTGAGGATACTAAGAAACTATAGACTACTTATGAAGCGGCAAATGTCGGTATAGAGGAACAGAATTTATAATGGAAAACACCAAGATACTTTACGAACTCTTTTAATTTCTTTATACTTGCAATTTAAATAATATACGTTACACAATCACATCTTTTATTCCTTCCTTAACACTAATTACAATAAATCAAACATAATTAACTATTAATTTACCTGTAATATTACAGTAGCACACAACTTGTCTTCACTCACTATAATTTGGTGCAGAGCACGTCTTTCTCTTCTGACGATCGAAACCCAAGAGGCCGCGTTGCCGCGTCTTCTCTCTAATGACCGTTTTCAATGTTGCCATTACAATAAAACTGATCTGCACTCGTTTAATATTAAAAATGTTGCCAGTAAAATAAACTAATTATTTGCTTTCAATTAAACCTAACATAAGTAAACTTACCGGGCGCGTCTTTTGCGCGGTGGCGCGTCAGGCAATATACATCGCGAGGTTTCGGCTTCGCGCTTCCGAGACAGAAGCTCCTGCCTAACCTCTACAGGCAGGGCTGCAGTGCGCCTCTGCGTTATTTGGCGCTGGGCGCGGACGACGTCTAGCTCACTGTTAGAAAAAAAATGCTATAGCATTAAAAATAAAAGACATATACAATGTACAATTAATCCATGCAAAATTTACTTGCCTCCCTGTTTGAGAGGGCAAACTATCGTGTCCGCGCCCCCTGCGGCCTCCCCGGCTGCCACGGCCTCCCCGGCTGCCAGGGCCACCACGGCTCCCGCGTGTCTCACCACTTCCACGACTGCCACGGTCACCGCGACCCCCACGTCCCCTGTTTCCCCCACGTCCCCTGTTTCCCCCACGTCCCCTGTTTCCCCCACGTCCCCTAGTTCCCCCATTTCCCTCAACATAAAAGCTTTCATTTGGTGATCTGCATGAATAATTTAAAACATTAGTATTGTTAAAAGAATAAAATAAAATTTGGCGAAGCATTAAAATATATGCGACCATGCAACACGTGCAAGGGCAACAGTAAAAAAGAAAGGTAGTCAAATCCACAAGTGCATTTTTTTACATTTAGCGGAAATTAATCAACACGAACAAACATGCAATTAATGTTTCAAAACAAAAAAAAACCATTAGAACATTATACATATCCAACGGAAACCAAGCGAAAAATAAATGATGAATATTAGTACAAAACCCAAAAGTGCATTTTATATTAAATATTAGTATGATCTCAAGCAAAATATTATACCACCACTAGCAAAACAAAAATAATGCAAACATATTTTGCCGTGTATAGCGAACCTTATTTATCACGTTTCATGTAACGTCCGTGGATACCAAACAGTCCACATCAAAAAACCTGAGGAACACATTGACATTATTATGGAATCTTCAGTGAATTTAGTATATTTCTCTTTGAAAAATGTATTATTTTGCTTATTACGAAATGTATTTCGATATTTTATATACTATTGTAATGCAAAGTATGTAAAATATGTATAAACAAAACTAAAAGTGGCCGACACCATACGACCGGCCATTTTTTTCGAAACAACAATCGTTTGAAGTTAAAAGTAGACTAGATTTATCAGCTAAAACTGTGATATTTATACATCATCGTAAAGCACAAATCTTCTAGTTTATTTTGATGTATAACACTTGCAAGATAAATAAAACAAAACTGTTCAGCTTGGCAAAAAAGTCTAGAAACGGAACTAATTTTTTTTATTGCTGGCAATTAATGTCGTTCTGTTTATATACTCTGTGGTTCTGTGTCGTTCGATGTAAACCAAGTTCGCGAGTTACTTATTTTTTTATTTCGACCATGAAAACGGCAATAAAACTACGTTATAATAAATAAAACCATTCAGAGTTACTAGCAAGGAAACAATTCATAAGGTTTATAGGCGATTTCTGGTCAAACATGAGGCTGAAACTCTTCTTTCCGATCTCGACGATATTTACCAAAGTACCGCCATAATTACAGGTATGTAAAAGTTTGTTTTGTTGTATTTAGTTGCATCAAGTGTTAATTTATGATCTCTATTTTGTTTTGAATTGATTGAATTCGAAATAAGTGAAATTTTGAACAATAAACATCGAGCATATAGGTTATGTTTACGTTTTGTCTTTGACACTTTGGTATAGCGCGCTAGATTAATATTGATACTTGAGTGGCTTGAGCCTTGATACTCTGCAATATGTAAATTCGATTTCTACATAACTTTATCTATGAGTGTGATCACAAGATAATTATAATACTTGTTATAACTAGCATTTAAAAATAAAAAACATAAAATAGATAGGTACCGTAAACTATTTACGTTTAATATTGATAAAGGTTTAATCAATTTTTTTATCTTTATAGGAAGCACCGAACGTGCATTTCAATCTATAACCGAGTAGGAGTTCAAAAGAATTCATGCTAGCATGAATGTTAACAAAAACAAAACATGTTAACAAAATAGAAAAGGAGTATTATGAATTTATGAGAGGGCTCGTACTTGGACATAAAACGTTTAGGAATCAATCTCCAACATGATAGCGCAGTGTCTTTGAATCTGAGTGTGACTCAGATGAGTTTATGGCTAGCTCTAGCCAAGACATGGATGTGGCGGGCGTGGAACATTTAGAGGAAGATTTATTGAAATCAATTATAATAATGCTATATTCATACGCCTTTTTTTTACCCCAAAAAAAAATTGAAAACACAGGAGTGCTTACATTATTAGTGCTTATAAGTAATTTGTATTCAGTTACATGACGTGAATACTTGTTATTACATTTTATAATACTTACTGATTTTAATTAATTATAGAAATACAGCTTAGTATCAAGATGATAGCATGGTACGCTATACGGTCGCAGCGGGTTGCCACACGAACGGTAAAGTGGCGCCCCTATTAATTTCTACTCTTTTTTGCCAAGCTGTAGGAAATCGGAAGATTTAGTAGTAGCTAAAACAGTTACAGCTTGGCAAAAAAGTCTAGAAACGGAACTAATTTTTTTTATTGCTGGCAGCCGCTGGCAATTAATGTCGTTCTGTGTCGTTCGATGTAAACAAAGTTCGCGAGTTACTTATTTTTTTATTTCGACCATCAAAACGTTAATAAAACCACGTTATAATAAATAAAACCATTCGGAGTACTAGCAAGGAAACAATTTATAATGTTTATTGGCGATATCTGGTCGAACATGAGGCTTAAACTCTTCTTTCCGATCTCGACGATATTTACCAAAGTACCGCCATTATGACAGGTATGTAAGAGTTTGTTTTGTTGTATTTAGTTGTATCAAGTGTTAATTTATGATCTCTATTTTGTTTTGAATTGCTTGAATACGAAATAAGTGAAATTTTGAACAATAAACATCGAGCATATAGGTTATGTTTACGTTTTGTCTTTGACACTTTGGTATAGCGCGACTAGATTAAAATTGATACTTGAGTGGCATGAGCCCTGATACTCTGCAATATGTAAATTCGATTTCTACATAGCTTTATCTATGAGTGTGATCACAAGATAATATAATACTTGTTATAACTAGCATTTAAAAATCACAAAAAAAAATAGATAGGTAGGTACCGTAAACTTTTTACGTTTAATATTGATAGAGGTTTAATCAAATTTTGTATCTTTATAGGAAGCACCGAACGTGCATTTCAATCTATAACCGAGTAGGAGTTCAAAAGAATTCATGCCAGCATGTTAACAAAATAGAAAAGGAGTATTATGAATTTATGAGAGGGCTCGTACTTGGACATAAAACGTTTAGGAATCAATCTCCAACATGATAGCGCAGTGCCTTTGAATCTGAGTGTGACTCAGATGAGTTTATGGCTAGCTCTAGCCAAGACATGGATGTGGCGGGCGTGGAATATTAAGAGGAAGATTTATTGAAATCAAATATAATAACGCTATATTCATACGCCTTTTTTTTATACCCAAAAAAAATTGAAAACACAGGAGTGCTTACATTATTAGTGCTTATAAGTAATTTGTATTCAGTTACATGACGTGAATACTTGTTATTACATTTTATTTATACTTACTGATTTTAATTAATTATAGAAATATAGCTTAGTATCAAGACGATAGCATGGTACGCTATACGGTCGCAGCGGGTTGCCACACGAACGGTAAAGTGGCGCCCCTATTAATTTCTACTCTTTTTTGCCAAGCTGTAGTACTTACGACATAATTGTTGGCACTCACAAAAACACTTCACAACACGCGCGTCAAACGAGTCAACTGAACTTAAAAAATTATATTTTGTTTGTCAAAGCTTATTACACTGCCATCTCTATTTTTTTCGTCGAACTATTTATTCAACTGTATAGATAATCTGTCAAAACTCACCAAGCAAGACCGTATTTTAAACTAGAGGGCGTTAAACACAACTCGTCGCTTTGGATACTATAGTATCCATGGGCGTATGACGCTACTTTTTTCTTGGATACCGTACTATCCACGGACGTCAGAGTGGATAAAAGTTTTCACTTCTGATGTGTTGATACACCCTGTTTCTTCACACACGAATGTATTTACCATCAGCAGTTTTTAACAAAGTTCTTTTCATATGGGTATGATTGACAATGCCATCGCGTACTATGTACTGTTCGTCGGTTAAAACGTAACTTTTGCATATACGAAAACTGCTGCAACGCCATCTGTCGAAACCTCTTGTTTTCTGCATTCTGTTGAAAGTGTAACCACCATACAACAGAACTTGGGCACCGTTGGACATTGTTATTAATTGAGCTGAAATTATAAGATACTTTGTAAGTTATCAATCATTTTGATAAAGGTTTAGGTTGAGTTTTATGACGCCTCTGTCATATTGGTGAACTCTATATTCACCACCACAGAAAACGTTAATAGATTTCTAAGATATAAATTAATGGAAATAATTATTATACAAATTCTATCTAAGAAATGATTCCCAGTACTTTCAGTAAATAAATATAATTCATATTATTAAAATGAAGTATTTATTAGTAATTTAAATGTAATTTGGCAAAGGAATTACACACGCATATAACCCGACGCTGTTTTATACATTGTTTTCCTAATATGGGCATGTTCTATTACACTTTTGGTAACCATGCACTGTTCGTCCAAATGAAGGTACGATTTGCAACGAGGATAGTTCGTACAAACCCATTTTTCTTTAGTTTTCCTATAGAACGTATAACCGTCGTATAAGGCAAGTGTCTTGCCATTTATCATAGTAATCATTTCAGCTGAAAATACAAATCTTTTGAGAAATTGTTGTTGAAAACCATAATTGTACTTACAGTTGGGTAGTTCACACCAAGAAAAATAATTTCAAGACACAATTTATATAAAAAACCGCTTGATTTTATCACTGAAAACCGCTAAATTTTGAACTTTCTATAAAATTTAAATTTAAGTAACTTTAGAATCAATAAATAGTCATTGAATTGAGTTTGAAATTAGTGATGTCACATCCACATAATCTATAGCAGAAACGCTTTTGACAGCTCAAAAAAGTATGTCAATTGAGTACCACCACTCAATTGATATACTACTTTCAACTAACCAATAGTCATAATTAACAAGGAAAGTTTGAGTAATTACTGGGCTGATTGCAGCAATTCTTAAACAAATGTAATGCTGCATCATCCAGAACAAGAAGAAGAGGAATTGACTATAAAATGTATGTGCTACTGACTACCCTACTACACTGGAGAGGGCCGTGGGCAGAAGCCAGTATTTTATTTAAATGTATTTAAAATAACAAAAAAAAAACAAATATATAATTGTTTAATTTTATTTCATTGATACAAATTGTGTCTGAGTCAAAAAAAAAGATTTTATAAGAGATAGATTACTATTAAAATTAGGTCCTTTCTGATTTTTAAATGTGACAAACATGCAAATTAACCACAAAAACAACGAATATAAGATTGAGTTTATTAGTATAAAAAAAGCCCGCGATAGCATAATGCCTATCTCCGACGGATAACTCCCAATAACTGCTTTTACTATTACATTTTTTGATAAAAAAGAATGAGTTTTTGCGAAGCTTATTTAACCCGTAAGGTATTAATCTAAATAAATGTGTTTGTTAAAACGGAATTTAATATAGAATATTTGTATGTTTATAAAGTTTAAACAAATATCTTAGAAGATATCGCAATATAAAAATATTCGCGCGACAAAATAATTACGTAGGTACGCGTGGCAGCCATTTTTATAATATCTCCAAATTATAAAGCCAGATTTAATCTGTCACACTCTTACAATTTTATATAATGTCCGCGAGATCGCCGGACCTAAGGGTTATAGTTATGTTTAATAGCTTCCTCGACTAAAACCTTCTCGGGAATTGGGCAAAAAGTTTTTTTTGAAATCCGACTGGTTACCGAGATGAACCTGTGAGTTGCAACAAACTGTCACTGTCAATAAATACTTTGTGGGATAAGTAAGTGAAAATGCTTAAGATATTCCTTTTTTATAATTTATTTATTATAGCTGCAAATCTTATTTTATTATTAACTATTTTTTTAACTTAAAAAATCCAACCAGCATACTTATTTTACTTAAAAAGATACATGTCCCAAATATCAGCCTGATATATGAACCTGCCTAGAACTGGGAGTGGACAAACGCGTTTTCTCCACCTTTTGTCCCCTTATTCAATACAAAATCCATACACAAAGGGTGAAAACTGTTTTGTCCACCCCCGTGTTAAGCTTACAGTATTAATTTAAAAATTAAAAAAAAATTGTCCCTCTTGTTAACTGCACTGACAGACAACAGTCTATACGCCCATTTCAGTTATACTCGTCTCTGGTTCATTAAGCGCGCTCGGGTCAGTTACATGTATAAAATAGGTACCTATATTAAAATTACAATTTATTCTGAAATTAAATTATAATGTAAGTTTTCACTTATGATGTGGGGATACACCCTTTTTCTTCACACACGAATGTATTTACCATCAGCAGTTTTTAACAAAGTTCTTTTCATATGGGTACACAGATTACTATATACTAGTCAGAGACAGATAGGACAGTTCAATTTGACGATTAGTTCCAAAAAATGCGTCGTGGCGCTAGTGTCTTAATGTCGCCTAGGGATGATCTACAGGCTGCTGTAAATATCGATCGCTATTCGGTTTAAAATATCGATAGCATAGTGATGGCCACGGCATACCTACCTATTCTTGCAGGATTAATTTTATTTCAAGATTCTTCGTTATTGTCGTTGGAAACTAGGAGGAAAGATAGGAAAATAAAAAGACTTTTTAATTTTACATTTTATATTTATTCCCTCTTAATCTATGGGCTTCAAACTTTTCATAAGCAATGTGTTGAGGTGTAAATCCAAAATTCAAATGTTTTTATTTCAAATAGGTCTTTGCAGGCACTTATGAAACGTCAAGCTAGTTGCACGGTTCCAAAGAGTGGGTCTTATGGAGATTAACCGGCAAGAAACTCCATCATCTTACACATACACATCTGTTATACACGTTTTCTTGTATGCCACCTTTTAAAACTTTATTTCAGAACACAATAATAGCTTCGACACGATTCACGAATAAACATACGTAGTATTGTATTCTCCAGTATTCTCTTTGAACAAAACAATGAACCAAGATCACAAATTCACAACTGACAATCCTTACTAATATCCTTACTAATATTATAAATGCGAAAGTAACTCTGTCTGTCTGTCTGTCTGTTACGCTTTCACGCCAAAACTACTGGACCGATATAAATGAAATTTGGTACAGAGATAGAATAGACCCTGAGGAACAACATAGGCTACTTTTTACCCGGGTGCGCGAAGTAGTACCCTCGGGATGAGGGTGAAACCGCGGGAAACAGCTAGTTTGAATATAATTTGACAACAACACGTCAACTACTGAAAATGGCGACCATCAACATGGCTACCGACCGACCGTGGCGCCGCGGCGCATTTTTTGGGAACCCAGCTGACGCAGGCCTGTATGGGTATGATCGACAATGCCATCGCGTACTATGTACTGTTCGTCGGTTAAAACGTAACTTTTGCATATACGATAACTGCTGCAACGCCATCTGTCGAAACCTCTTGTTTTCTGCATTCTGTTGAAAGTGTAACCGCCATACAGCAGAACTTGGGCACCGTTGGACATTGTTATTAATTCAGCTGAAATTATAAGATACTTTGTAAGTTATCAATTATTTTGATAAAGGTTTAGGTTGAGTTTTATGACGCGTCTGTCATATTGCTGAATATAGAGGGAACACCACCACAGAAAACGTTTATAGATTTCTAAGATATAAATTAATGGAAATCATTATTATACAAATTCTATCTAAGAAATGTAAGAAATGATTCCCAGTACTTTCAGTAAATAAATTTAATTCATATTATTAAAATGAAGTATTTATTAGTAATTTAAATGTAAATTGGAAAAGGAATTACACACGCATATAACCCGACGCTGTTTTATAAATTGTTTTCCTAATATGGGCATGTTCTATTACACTTTTGGTAACCATGCACTGTTCGTCCAAATGAAGGTACGATTTGCAACGAGGATAGTTCGTACAAATCCATTTTTCTTTAGTTTTCCTATAGAACGTATAACCGTCGTATAAGACAAGTGTCTTGCCATTTATCATAGTAATCATTTCAGCTGAAAATACAAAACTTTTGAGAATTTGTTTTTGAAAATCACAATTGTACCTACAGTTTGGGCAGTTCACACCAAGAACAAATAATTTCAAGACACAATTTATATAAAAATCGCTTGATTTTATCACTGAAAACCGCTAAATTTTGAACTTTCTATAAAATTAGAATTTTAGTAACTTTAGAATCAATTAATAGCAATTGAATTGAGTTTTAAATTAGTGATGTCACATCCACATAATCTATAGCAGAAACGCTTTTGAAAGCTTAGAAAAAGTATGTCAATTGAGTGGTGGTTTCAACTACCCAATAGTCATAATTAACAAGGAAAGTTCGTGAGAGCGGAGAGGGTCGTGGGCAGAAGCTAGTATTTTATATAAATGTATTTAATATAACAAAAAAAAACAAATATATTCGTTTAATTTTATTTCATTGATACAAATTGTGTCTGAGTCAAAAAAAAAAGATTTTATAAGAGATAGATTACTGTTAAAATTAGGTCCTTTCTGATTTTTAAATGTGATAAACATGCAAATTAACCACAAAAACACAACGAATATAAGATTGAGTTTATTCTCGAGCGCTCCAAAATTAGATTCCTGATAAAAAAATTACACATCTTCATTTATAAGCACTGCAAGTTTCGTAGATCATGTTTTGGAGCGCATAGGAATAAACCGCTTGTCATTCGTATGCGGGTCATATTCAAAATATTTCTAAGTTATCGAAGAAAACTGGTATGAATATTATTTTAATAATTGTAATAACCGAAATGAATTATTGAGTGAAGTTTAAAACGTTTTTGAGGAAAAAACTATAACTATAACTTTTTTTGTTCACTTCATATTGAATTTTCTTTACGCAAACAATCGATACGATGACCGATCCGAGAAATGATGATGAACAAAATGGTCCAGCATTTATGGATATTTTTTTACTTATTTTTGTGTAACATTCATGAGTTTTTGTTTACCGATAACTATACTTAGGTACTTCATTAACAATAAGATTTGAAAACGATCCAAACTCTTTTTGCAGCTTATTCCATCGATTTTGAGTTCTATTCGGTACAGACAAGGATGTTGTTGACGCAAAAATATTTCAGCTGGACATTAAGACGAGGGTAAAAATAAGATTGCATATTTTGAATATAATCCATATACATAATAGTTTATCATACACGCATATAACCCTTCGGGGTTTTTATTAACTGTTTCTTGCCATGAGGGTGTTCATCGGCGTATACTAGAACCTGTAACCTTTCATTGAATAGAACAAAGGCTTTGCAACGAGAACCAGTACAAAACCACTTTCTTTCATTGTTCCTTTTATAAAATGTATAGCCGTCGTACAATATAAGATTTTTACCATTTGCCATAGTGATCATATGAGCTGAAAATACAAAATTAAATATCAATATTTTGATAACAATTTTAGAGGTATAACTTATGCATCTAGACAAACGGCAACTTAGACCATTTTATTAAAGGACTCGATTTATACCGGTCCTCCCTCAATCTATTGGGCTTACAAATTCATTCGAAGTACCTATTTAGAGTGACTCGTATAATAGAGCTTATGGTTTAAGACTAGAAGGAAATAACAAAACCAAAAAAAGGTTTAGTCTTTTTTGTATGTTGGCTCATAAGTTTATTTATTCAAAGATATTTTCATTTTAATACAATTCAACTACACATAACGGCAGACTACTTCAAGTAGATTATTCTTACGTGCCGCCAAAAAAAAATCTCAAAATGCATTGCTGGGATAGAATAGCCATTATTTTGTATTCTGGTTTCAGTAATTTACTTCTTCCAGACGTTGACTTTTAACCCCGTCATAATATATTTTACACACGAATATATCTACCATTGCTGGTTCTTATCAGCGTTCTCCTACTATGGTTATGTTCTGTCATTTTTTCAACAACTACCATTCTATAGTTAAGCTCGAGATAACATCTGCACCTAGGGAATGATGTGCAGTACCATTTCTTATTCTTGCTCATCAGATAATATGTATAACCTTCGTACAAGACGAGCGTATTGCCCTTCTGCATAGTAATCAACTGGACTGATACTGAAAGAAAATTGATTATTTTTAAAATTAAATTAATTAATTAAGTTGAGAGGCTCGTGCACAGTCATGCAAGCTGATGGACAAGCCTGGTTCAGTAGCGCTCGCCGCGGTCAGTGCGTGGATGGGTGTCTGGTTTTTATCACATCAAGATCTCTTCTATGCTCTACATCTCCGTTCATTCATATTTATGCTTATTTTATTTGCGCTTATTTACATGGGACTCCAAGTCCAAGTCGTGGTGGCTTAGTCGTTTAGGCACCTGCCTCTCCGGTACGCGGGTGCGGGTTTGAAACCTGGCAAGTACCAATGTGACTTTTCTAAAGTCATGTAGGTACTTTCTAAGTATATCTAAGATGTCACTAGCTAACGGTGAAGGAAAACATCGTGAGGAAACCTGGACATAAAAGTCTGAAATCGCCAGTCCGCCTTGAGCAAGCGTGGTGATCAATGCTCAAGCCTTCTCTGAGAAGAGGCCTGTGCCAAGCAGTGGGACAATATATAAGCTGATGATGATGACGATAACGACATGGGACTCAAAACTAAGGAAATGCGGGTGTGAAAGGCTAAACAAAGGTACGATTGTTTAAATTTTAATTAGAGAATTAAATCTAGTTTTCGAGACGAAAAAAAATGATATTCTATTTATATCAGGGCAACAAAATCAATGTTATTTTGAATTACCGTGCCCTCTATTTGAAATACATAAAAGTTATTAAAAATAATTTTCTTACCGTAATGCGGTTTTAAAGTATTTTTTTACTTCACTCACCTAACATATATCAAATACATTAAGATTTTTATAATTGTCCCAATTCATTTCTCCTAAGTGTCTGTTTCACTCAATATCGAAAAAATAAATATTAGTTACGGTCTTTCTGTCTTCTGGTAAATACATGACGTCACAGGAAAATCATTACCACGTAGACAGGTTTTAGTTATTTACTACAATTATTTTATACACGGATATATCTACCATTAGATGTTCTAAATAGGCCTCTACTTTTATGAGCGTGTTTGGTCATTTTATCTCTAACTACCATATTACAGTCTAGCTCGATATAACACTTGCATCTAGGAAATGACGTACAGTACCATTTCTTAGTTTTACTGGTCATTTGATAAAATGTATAACCTTCGTACAGCGCAAGCGTATTTCCTTTCAACATAGTGATCAACTGGGCTGAAAAATAATAAATAAAATAAATGATTATTTTCGTTTAGTTAGTACGGTAGTTTATATCTAAATGTACTTAGGTATATATAAATATTTTATTTTTAAATAGTACCTTTTATGCCGTGGACATCCGCTAAGGAGAAATTTTACCCCTGAAGGATTTAAAAGCATAACTGTAGGTACAGGAATTTGTAAGTTTTGAGATCAAAACTAAAATGTAATGTTTTCGATTAAGAAAAATCGCACTATGTCTTTATTATTTTTAGAAATTTAATCCGTAAAGGTAATATGTAAAGGAAATAAGTGTTGAAAGTTCTATTTCACAATCATTTTGCACGCAAACCTCTCTCTTCTTTGGTTTCTCTCTCCCTGTCTGTCCATTCACATCCATCTCATTACTTACTAAGAGATATGAATATATGTTCAGTGGAGGAATAAAGAAAAGATATAGTTGTAAAAATATATATATTTATGTAACAAGATAAATCTATTATATGGTAGGTACATGTTAACTATAACTACGTCTGGTTTTAATACGAATATACAAAAAAGTAAACATAAAATATATACTTACATTATATTATACATATTTGTAGTTACTACCAAAAAATACACTAGACAGCAATGAAGTTAGTAACAATATCCTACAATGACCCGTTGGAGCTAGTTAAAAAAAATACATGACTTACTTATCTAATATTATCTGTACCTCACAGGATCTCAACTAAAAAAATTAAACCTCAGTAATCCCCAAATAAACTCCAATCTTTTATAAAACACAAGTTAGGATTGGTAAACATATCAATTTAGCTTTTATCAATTTCTTTATATACAACTGTACATTCAAAACAATTCATCCTGTAACATTGTAAGTCGATGGCTTCGGTGACAAAGTAGTCTGTTTATATCAAAATATTGTCTTGACATATTTGCCGTCCGGACACCTATGCACAGGTCTGATATCATGAGGATGGTTCAGAAGACTTTTAAGAATATTATTTTCATCGTCCAAATTAAGGTAGGATTTACACCGTGGGAAGTTCGTACAGACCCATTTGTGGCCTACTTTTAACTTGTACCTATAGAAGAACGTGTAACCACGGTAGAGGACCCAAGTTTTACCATTAGCCATGTCGATGATGCAAGCTGAAAAAAATAAACAACATTATAATGAATTCGTCAATAAATATAGGTCATTATATAAATAGATGGGTCATAATTAACGAATTGGTAAAATAAAAGACATTATTTAATAAAAATATTTTTTATAGAAATGTTGTATAAAAAATACGATTAAAGGTTCATATTCTAATGATTAGTCCAATAGCGGCCGCGACGTAATGTTCATACAAGTAGTTAATGTCAAAATCACATTTCTGATACTAAGCACATACACTTTGCACACAGAGGCCTTAGTTTCAACCACATCCATTCTACACATTTTGCGTAGAAGGGTCACAAACAGCCATCGAACTAATGTCCATAATACAATTTGAGTAGAATTATCATTACTGTTATCTAACACTTTATGTACGTTCCATTGGCGCAGCGATAAAGTCCCTTTTTAGGATGATCGTGTGAATGTTGTACGTCGATAATCACGTTGTCATCATTCAGCACCAATCTGGCTTTGCACTTTGGAAACAACGTGCAGCACCAAACTTTACCAGCCTGGGTCTTGTAGCGGAAGAAGAATGTGTAACCTTCATGGTAGACGCAGGATTTACCTCCTGCCATTGTGATAATTTGAGCTGAAATGTTTTAAAAATGATGATTATCAAGCAAATAAGTTAAATTACGTCGACTGCTGGACAGTGTTCTACCACAAGCATGGTTACAACAACCGGCCTGGGCCGTCTGTATCCAACGGATTCCTAGCGGCACCTCTTGTGTCATCTTGCAGGGAATTTATCAATTTTAATTATACATATCTCCAAAGGGACTAGAATGAAAACATATGATACATAAAAATAATTTATTACTAAATATAATGTAATTATTTTGGTGTTTCTAGGCTTTTTTTATTTTTCTATGATTCTCACAGCATAAAACGTTGAGATAAAAAAAATACAATTAACAGAGATCGTGGTTTTAAAGTACGGATCGCTTTATTTTATATTTTTTTATACCAAAAAAATAAATAGCTATGTCAAATTGATATTTCAGTCTTTTTGAAAAAGAAGATTACTCTAACATAATTTTACTTCAACAAAACATAAAGGTTTGTATTAAAAACTAAGTGTAGTGGTTAACAAACAAAAGCACATCAAAAACACATTTTCTAGCGAAATAAAACCATCGAATAAAACGCCATAATAATTTAATTAAAATAAAGCTTAAAAACTAAAATCTTACACAGAAAGACTTACAATAAAGCAAACTAAAATTCTTGAAACAAGAAAATGTTACTAACGGTGGTCACATCAAGTTTTTCGCGTTAGTAGGTCGCTATTTTCGCAGGGATTTGACTGTTTATATGTCTATCGAGTTCATTAAAGCCTTGTATACTTCTGTTTCTTGTCCGATTGTTTTGTGTTGTGTTGTGTGGTGTATGGACACATCCATAGCGAATAAATGACTCTCTATTCTATCTGTTTCCCGTGGTCTCACCCTCATCCTGGGGGAACTACTACGCACATCCGGATAAAAAGTATTTTATATTTGTTAATTTTAGCTTTCCGTCAGCGGTTTTGCCCGCGGAATATACGAATTAAAATTAAAATGACAGAATTTCATACAAACTTTGTCCCCTTTTCACCCCCTTAAGGGTAAATTTCGAAAAATTTCGGAAAATCCTCTTTTATCGGATGTCTACGTCATACAAAAATGCACCCTCCTGCCAGGTCTCTACAATCAGCGGTTTAGGCTGTGCGTTGATCCGTCAGTCATTCAAGACAAAGCACTTTATATGTATAAATATACTAGATAGATAATCTACATACCTATGTGTTCACCAAATTACATCCTCTCAAACTTTCGCATTCATAATATTAGTAGGATTAAAGTATATCAAGTGATAGGCTACTTCACACCTTTTTTATACTTGCCATTCGGGAGTAACTGGTAATTAGGCCTAGGATGACAATGATTACTTTCTTCGGTGTTGATAATGGTACCGTTCTGTGATACGATGACGTAAGCTGCACATCTTTGCGTGCATTGCCACCTAACAGTCCCGTTCTTTAATTTGTGATTATGTTTGTAAAACACATAGCCGTCAAGCATTAGGTACCGCACGCCGGTGCTGTTCATCGTTATCATTTTTGCTAAAACAAAAATATTTCAATGGTTAAAAACTTTTGTTGGTTTTTTAGGGTTCCGTATTATAGTTTTGCCATGTCCGTCTGTCTGTCTGTCCGTCCACGGCATAGCTCAGAGGTTCTTGGTACTAGAAGGCTGAAATTTAATTGTATAGATATGTATATTGATCACGCCGACAGTGTGGTAAAATAAAATTTTGAAAAATATTTTTTTAGTGTAGCTCTGAAACACGTAAAGTCCGGATCAATATTTTTTTCTCGCGTATACCTTCGTGTGCGTCGTCCATAGGTCTTTCAAAAATATTAAGGGTGTGTGAAGGCCATTTTTCAGTGAAGTGAGCTATTTGCGAAATATCTAGCTTTTAAGTGCAATTTTTTGTCGATACGAGCGTCCTCCCTCTAACTTTTCCATGACCGTCCCTTGAAATGTGAAGAAATCGCAGACGCAGCACGTGTAATAAACTTACAAGGAAAACTATCACGGCTAAGTAGGCTTAACTGGTCACAGAGTTATAGTCAACCAACTAAGACCTACTACGGAAGCCTACTGCGCGTGGCCCGACACGCACTTGGCCAGTTTTTTTCCCATTCTAACACAGAACAAACTTAAAAAACAACTAAGATTAATTTTGCAAATTAAAGAAAAAAAAAACTAAAAAGTATTAAAAAAGTATAAAATAACTTAATAAAGATTTAACACAAACTTAATACCTTTAATATTAATAAAACACCATTATTTGTATGTGCTACCTATTGACAGGTTTAAAGTCGGTGCCAAGCCAAATGTAATAGTGTTACTCATTCAGATATTAAAAAGTTTTCATCTGTTTCACATTAATTCACATTGTTCTTTAAGTTTATTTACGTAGGTTAATCTTTAGGAATTTCATTTTGTTTAGGACTTGGCACCGACTTCAAACCTGTCAATAGGTAACACATACAAATAATGGTGTTTTATTAATATTAAAGGTATTAGGTTTGTGTTAAATCTTTATTAAGTTATTTTATACTTTTTTAATACTTTTTAGTTTTTTTTTTTGAAGTCGGTTTTTTTAAACGTAGTTTTTTTAAATTTATTTTTTACTTTTTAGTGTCTGTAATAAGTTGCTCTGTAAACTACAGTATTTTTTACAGGATTTTTATAGATTACATAAGGAAGGCTATAACATTTCGTTGTTTTTATTGTCATAATTATATGTTAAATAGTTTTTTTTTAAGTAGCTATGGGTAGGCCTACGAAAGGTGCAGCTTTAAACAATATAGATCAAGAAACGGGAACGGAAAATATAAATCGACTCCGAAACAATTACGTCATCGATGTAAACAAAAATGTAAAAAATGTTCACAAAATGAAAACTACTGGGCCAAACCATGTGAAATTTTTATGGGACCAAATGGCATCTATTCCGCATCAAACTAAAAAAGAATCACGTAAATCGGATCATAAATCTCAGCGTAATCGGTGTACATACATAGAAAAAAAAAAAAAAAAAAAAATACCGATCGAATTGAGAACCTCCTCCTTTTTTTGAAGTCGGTTAAAAAGTGAAAATATCTTGTAAAAATATATGATAGTTTAAGTTGAAATTAAAAGATTTATGATAATCAAGCGTATTAGTTAAATTACGTATAATAAAGACTGCTGGGCAGCGTTCTACCACAAGCATGGTTACAACAACCGACCTGGGCCGTCTGTATCCAACGGATTCCTAGCGGCACCAATCATCTTGCAGGGAATTTATCAATTCTACTTATATATTCAAAGAGAGTATATAATGAAAACATAGAAAATACATAAAAATAATTTATTACTAAATGTAATTATTTCGGTGTTTTTAAGTTTTATTTCATTTATTTTACAAAAAAATAACAATATCAAATTAATATTTCAGTCTTTTTGGAAAAATATTACTCAAATATAAAATGATATTTGAATAATATTTATTCTTGTATTATGTGAATATTGTGGCTACAGTCTTAAAAATTATCAGTTTATGTTTTTAAGACTGTATGTAGCCTGAAAATAAAATGTGTAGTGAAGTGGGTTTCAAACAAAAGGACTTAATAAACATCAAAAACACACTTTATAGCGAAAATAAAACGCTAAAAAAATAAAAATATAACTCATGAAACAAGAATTGTTGTTTACATACTTTATCATTGTAGATTCTGTACAAAGTAAAAAAACAATATACGTCAAAGAAGTGGCCTGCTACACTAGTTTATTCCATAAAAAAACTCTTTTTCACCGTAAGTTTTATTTATTTTAACTATTGAATTTGTTCGGTATACTTAATGCTTTAAATTTATATGAAGACTAGCTTTCCGCCAGCGGCTTTGCCCGCGAGGCCTATACGAATTCAAATTTAAAATCTCAGTTTCATATAAACTTTGCACCCCCCCTTTCACCCCCTACGGGTAGAATTTTGGAAAATCCTTTCTTAGCGGATGCCTACGTCATACAAAGATATAATATACCTTCCAAGTGTCAGATCTCTACGATCAGCGGTTTAGGCTGTGCGTTGATCCGTCAGTCATTCAGGACAAAGCATTTTATATGTATGCCGGGGCTGCGGGATGTTCGAAAGAGTTACCTCGCCCCCGGAATATAAATGGCTGAGGAAGGAATATGGGTTTTAGTCAGTAAGAGTCTGTCACTCCCTCCTGCCCCACCCACGGCGGGAGGGGTCATATTTTACCCGTATATACTTGCCATTAGCAAGTAAAAGGTAATTAGGCCTAGGATGGCAATGACTGCTTACGGCGGCGGTGATAATGGTACCGAGCTGTGATACGATGACGTGTGATGGACATCTTTGCGTGCATTGCCACCTAACAGCCCCGTTCTTTAATTTGTGATTGTGTTTGTAAAACACGTAGCCGTCAATCATTAGGTACCGCACGCCGGTGTTGTTCATCGTTATCATTTTTGCTGAAACAAAAATATTTCAATGGCTTTAATTTAAATAAAAGTTTACGATACATTATGTTTTTATTCATAACGTAACATAGAACACACTTAACAAATAACTATGATTATATTTTGCAAATTCAGAGGAATAAGTGAAAATATCATTAACGTATCATGGATCAATTTACAATGACTGGGTTTTAAACACTGATTTCATTCTACAGATTTAACTAATGACGACAAACCTGAAGCGAGATATACTCGGAAATCATTGGCAAGAATTTGACTGGATAGAAAATAAATAAGTCAAATAACCAAGCTACCTGTACTTAATGCTTTATTATACACGTTACTACAGCTTTAAATATTTCCCATTAGTAAGCAAATGATATCTTGGCCTAGGATGAGCATGTTCGTGGACAGCTTTAAACAGAACTCCTTGTTGCGTCACCAGCACGTAGGAGGTACATTTGGACGTGCATTGCCACCGTACAACACCTCTATTCAAAATCTTATGTCTGTAGAAAGTGTAGCCATCTTTCATTAAGTACTGTTTCCCGGAGCTGTGTACAGTTATCAGTTTAACTGCAACATAAGAGGCCATATTGTAGTCTAAAAAGTTATATTAAATCTTGAATACTTTATTTCTTACACAAGTGGCGACGTTGCTCTGGCGCAAGTAACACCGCAACTGCCTCCCTGTTTGGTTGAAATTTGACGCTATTCTTTTAGTTGTTGCACATACGAACTAAACGAATTATTAAAGTCTTAATTAAGTTTATATTTTTGATTAAAGTTTTACATAAGTCCCGTCGTCCATTTTATAATACGTGCGTCTTTCATGACAATGGTCTTCAAATGATTTGACTAGATACGAGTCTTCAGACACGACGAGATGCGCGCGACATTTTGATGTTCTTGAACAACACCATTTTATGCCTGATTTTAAAACTGCGTGCTTGTAGTATGTGAAGCCATTCTTTAACAAGTATTTCTTGCCGGTGCCTTTGACTGTTATGAGTTCCACTGTAAAGTTAGATTATTAATATTTTAACCATAGATATATAAAGACCACAGCGAAAGATTGAACCGCGATTAGCTTTGACTCTGACAGGACTTAAAAAATATATACCAGAATTGTACAGCCTCAAACTTAATTTATTATTTTATGTTAATTAGTTACCTTAAAAATCTTTATTTTGCTACAAAACACGTTGAATCGACAGTTGATTATAAGTCACTTCGCTTATACATAATTGGGTGACGATTGAGTATTCGTATTAATAAAAAAACATCACCTTTTTTAATTATTTTAATCCAGATCAGCAATGGGTTACAGTTATGTTTACCTTTAGTACCTGTGTAGTGATAAAACTACAAGCAGTAGGTACTTATAAAATTACGAAGTTTTTAATACGTATAAGGAACTGCGTGGTGTAGAATCGAAACTTAGGTGTCTATTTTTTTACATTATGAACTTTATTTCAACTAAAAAAAGAACAAATTACAAATAGCCGTTACTTGCAGGTTTAGTTTTATATTTAGCAGACTAAAGCCTAATGTACGTGCCATCACTCAGTTTGTAATACTGAAATCGTATATGATTATGTTCTTCTAACGTTTTGATGACGTCACCGTTTTCGGACATCAAAACATGTGCGCGACACTTAGATGACCTGGAACAGCTCCATCTAATACCTGATTTAAGTTTTATATGTTTATAATAAGTGTATCCGTTCTTCAACATTTGAGGTCTACTGGTGCCTTGTACCGTGATAAATTGCACTGTAATTGAAAGTTCTAATGTAAAAGTATAATTTATCAACATTTATATCTATATCTATATACTTAAAATAAATCTGTAGAGAGATTCTCTACATGAAATATATTTCCAAAATAACTATCAGGGGGTGATTAGGGATCGATACTGATGCCAAAAATGCAATCAGTAAAATTTTTGTCTGTCTGTATAAACTCTATAGAAACAAAAACTACTCGACGGATTTTAACGAAACTTGGTACAATTATTTGTCATACTCCTGAGCTGGTTATAGTATACTTTTCATCACGCTACTATCAATAGGAGCAGAGCAGTGAAGGGAAATGTTGTCATTTTGTTTAAACGCGATCATCTCAGGAATCGCTGGTCCGATTTGAAAAATTATTTCAGTGTTAGATAGTCCAACTATCGAGGAAGGCTATAGGCTATATATCATCACGCTAAGACCAATAGGAGCGGAGCACTACTATTCCACGCGGACGAAGTCGCTGGCAGAAGCTAGTTAAAAAAAATACGCTCGAAGAAGCTCGTCCGAAAAATTGCTGCTAGCATACCAATTTCTGCCCCAAATAACGTTAGGTACTGTGATCTGGTTCGAATGGTAGGGTATCTGTGTGTAGATAGATTGAAGGGCAGGTATTTTTTTTTTCATTTATTCTTGTTTTTTTTTGTTCCGGTATTTTTTTTCCCTTATCAATCCATTTATTTACAATATATACAGTTTAGAGCAGGTTAATGAAAGACATTTCAGTTTTCTTTTCGAGATATAATCGCATCTGATATCGATCTTCCTATAATATAAAAACAAAACTCAATTTAAAGCCAATCTCAACATCGTCGGTTTTGAATATTCTTGCATTTTAATTCTAGAAAAAAAAATCAAATCGGTCAAGGTGTGCTCAAAAAGATGCAAAAAGATGCTCGGTAAATGATATATCAAGGCTTGTTTCTTTTGTTGATGCGAAAAAAGGCAGTGGTGTCTTTACTGTTCTTCTTTTATTTTAAGGTATAGGCTTCTGAACGGTACGTGAGTCGAACACTAGCTAGCTTTTCTTCCCCGCCTATGTCAGTAGTGAGCCATTAAAGTATCAAACATCGGTCATTTTTAGGGTTCCGTACCAAAGGGTAAAACGGGACCCTATTACTAAGACTCCGCTGTCCGTCCGTCTGTCACCAGGCTGTATCTCATGAACCATGATAGTTAGACAGTTGAAATTTTCACAGATGATGTATTTCTGTTGCCACTATAACAACAAATACTAAAAAACGGAATAAAATATATATTTAAGGGGGCTCCCATACAACAAACATGTTTTTTTGCCGTTTTTATAGATAATGGTACGGACCCATTCACGCGCGAGTCCGACTCGCACTTGGCCGGTTTTTTATAACATCATTAAAATTGGTTAGAAACTACAATAAATATTTATTTTATAAAATGATAACAGATTCTTTTAATTATGTACGGTAAAGTACGATACCAATATTATTTACTTTAATTATATAGGTAAAGTATATAATTATTATACTGTTACCGTAAATGTACCTACAAACTATCGTAATCTAATAATTAAAAATTGTATAAAAGGTCCTGTCTCTACAACAATCTTAAATTTCCCAATACATACCATACGTAGGAACTATGGCAGAAGACCGATTTTTTCTACTACTTCTGCCCGGTTTTCCAGGTACTTTTGTCGGTGGTGTATCTTTCCAATAACAGCGGTATCAACACATATTTCGGTGATAATGAATAGATGAACCTAAGTACCTCAGAAACCAGGGCATTAGTCGAATGGTCAGATATTAAGTTAAAATGATTTTATTTAATTATCATTTAATTAACTACCTATTTATGGCTATTATAATACTGTTTTTCATTTTATTAAATCCATATTTTTTTAATTAATATATAAAATAGGGGTCTATTAACTAATACATTGACAGACATAATATTTTGTATTATAGTACATTTCCACAGTTAAACTGAATGAGTAGGGAACAAAATGCTAGCTAAATGTAGGTCCCGGAATGTCTAAATAAATACTCCAACTCGCCCGATCAGAAAAAACCGGCCAAGTGCGAGTCGAGTCGCGCACCGTGGGTACCGACCATTGGAAAGAAAATATACGCAATAAAGTCGCAATTATTTAGTTTTCTTCCGACCGCATAATTAAGTTTGTTTGTAGAGGAAAATTGCTGATTACTTAAAAACTACCGACTAGATCTCTTTCAAACCAATTTTCAATGGAAGTTTGCATGGTAATCTACATCATATCATCATTTGAGTCTTCAGATGCCAATGCATTCTACGAACTTTTATGACAAATCGTTCACTGTCAAGGCGGTGCGTCTTTGGAATGCGTTGCCCCTATCCGTTAGGCGTGCTCAGACACTTGTCAGTTTTAAAAGTCTCGTCAAAAAGAATTTCCTCTCTGAAAATGTTACGGACTCCTTATAAAATAATTTGTATTAGTAGTATTTAATATAATATGTATTATGTACTATATATTTATGTATTATATATTATATTTATATTATATCGCTGTACACCGCGGACTACCCTCAGTTACATTTTTGTCTTTCCTGTCCATCCAAAGGTTGTCTGGAAGATATCGCTTTTAGCGATAAGACCGCCGTTGTACCCATATTTTAATTTTAATTGTATCTCGTCTGAATTTATTTTTGGTGTACAATAAAGCATATTCTATCTATCTATCATATATTTTTTTTAGTTTTATCATTCTCTTATTTTAGAAGTTACAGGGGGGGACACACCCATTTTACCACTTTGGAAGTGCCTCTCGCGCAAACTATTCAGTTTAGAAAAAAATGATATTAGAAACCTCAATATCATTTTTGAAGACCTATCCATAGATACCCCACACGTATGGGTTTGATAAAATTTTTTTTTTTGAGTTTCAGTTCTAAGTATGGGGGACCCCCAAAATTTATTGCTTTTTTTCTATGTTTGTGTCAAAATCTTAAAGCGGTTCACAGAATACATCTACTTACCAAATTTCAACAGTATAGTTCTTATAGTTGGAAAAAAATGGCTGTGACATACGGACGGACAGACAGACATGACGAATCTATAAGGGTTCCGTTTTTTGCCATTTGGCTACGGAACCCTAAAACCCAAGATTTCATCTTCAGCACTAGACTTACGAGATGAAATTTCCTATCGTTTCATAAATCCCTCTGCTTCAACCAGTATGACTCATTGCAGTGTAAAAAGGTGTATTACCTATATTGTCCCACTGCTGGGCAAAGGTCAACCCCATGTCATGTCTTCCTTACTGTCACAAGATTGATGCGTCCAATATTCGAAGTGACCAGATTTTAACGCCTACCTTTACGACGCTTTTCATCTTGAGGGTCTCAAAGGGTGATGATTCTTTCCCACCGAAAAGCCTAGATAAATCGCACGTCATTTAAAAACCTACTAGCAATGATGTGCCGTAAAACAAACATTTCTCAACAATATAAACCTAAGTATTCAAGCCATATGCTTCCGCGCTATTTGTAAATTAAGAGATCTATTGTTCATTTTCGTTCTGAGATCCAAACTCCATTTTCCAGAATTATGCCTGATATACACAGGGGCGGGATGTTTGTGGTTCAAATCGCCAACAAGCCCGGTCATATTGTAATCAAGGACGATATACGCTCGGCAGTCATGTTTCATTCTTGAAGAACATTTGTAACGCGTGTTGCCTTTCTTGGACACACCATGAAAACTGTATGTGAAACCGTTGTATTTTAACAGTTTGGCACCACCAACTAGCTCTATTATTTCACCTGGAATTTGAATGGTGATTAGTCGCTTTCCTGTGAACTAGCTTTTCGCCAGCGGCTTCGCCCTCGTGGGCTATACGAATTCAAATTAAAAACGCCAGAGTTTCATAAAAAATTTGCCCGCCTTTTCCACCACCTTAAGGGTAGAATTTCGGAAAATCCTTTGCTATCGGATGCCTCCGTCATAAAATGAACACATCCTCCAAGTTTCAGGTCTCTACGATCAGCGGTTTAGGCTGTGCGTTCATCCGTCAGTCATTCAGGACAAAGCGTTTTATATTAGATTGTCGAAGTAGCGTAATATTTTGTTACAGAGAAACTGAAAGCAATTTTTTCTCCTTTACACATGTGCTCAGAATCCTAGTTGTTTAATTGGAAGTAGGTAACTATAGTCAATTGATTGATTTCTATGGTGGTACCAGTAGTTATTTGCCGAGAAAGTCTCTCACTCTACTCTTTGACATTCTATCGACTATTCGCTGTAACTTTCCTTCCAAGTCATCTTAGGTACTATGTTGGCTTGCGGCCCCGTACCATCGTGTTCTTTGTGTATCTTATTTTAAAAGTAAAACACAAGTTTCATTCGACTTTACATTTATTATAACAAATCTCTTTATATACCTACTCAAAATATTAAAGTTAAAAGAGTTGTTACTTGAAAATTATTATACGGTAATCAACGAATAGCTTCTGACTACAATCTAGTTTTTATAATTTGAAAGAAAAATCAGTGCCAATACCGCTTGTCTCTAAATACGTTCTTTAACATATTTGAGTATCTATCGATACATAAGCGTAAATGTTCTCATTGGTGGTTCTTCAAAAAGAACATTCCAGAGAACTTCACTCTCATATAGGTCCTTAATTAAGCCTTGAGGAGCACCTCTATAAATCAATCAGCAATAACTTTATTTTTTAAAGCATATTAATATTTATATTAAAATTGTCCTTAATTTTAACATATTATCATTAGTAACTTGTTATGCTTTAAAGCGTTATTTTGAATCTTATTTTATTATTACTCCACGAAGCTGTGGGTTCATGGTTGTGTACTGTGAACTCTGTAACTATTTTATTTAAGTTTTTGAAAACATTCATTCGCACGTAAGCAGGACAGTTAGCGCTGGAACACTTCCACTTAACTATATGGTTCGCCAAATGTTCTTCCACATAGACGAAATTCCTTAAAACTAATACTTTCTTTCCTTCCTTAACTTGGAAAATTCCACCAACTACCTTTTTCTTTCCTGAAAATTAAAGGTAAAGGTAAAATAAATAGGTATTTCATACTTTCAACCAAGATTTATAGAGAATTGGAAATTTTATGGAGAAATTGAGATGATACGTAGGTATATTGATATTAATTAATCAGATTAAACAAAATAATTTTACTAAAACTCTTTATTCAAAAAATGGAAAAGAATAGCTCAAAAACTATGCTAAAAAAATATTAATTTAAGTAAAAAATCTACCAATACAATAATTCATTATATTTTTCACCATAGTTACACCAAAATTAAATTACACCATGTACAATATATAATGTAGTTAAGTCTTCAATTCAAATGAAAAACGTGTAAGAAACGATTCAATTCATAAACCGCTTAGGGTTCTAATTAGTACGTACTTTAAAAAAAAATATTTTGCCATTCAATCACAAAAAAAACGACAGCAAAATATCAAAGAAAAAAATACATCATCATGGCGAAATGTTAGTAGGTACAATACCTACTTCTTACATGTCTATAAACAGGTCTTCTGTGGCCGTTATGGTTTTTGGTCCTCACAATGGTGGTCCCATCGTCGGTAAGGACTACGATAGTTTTCGATTTCGTTTGGTGCGCAGAACATCGCCACCATGTTTTATGGTTCTTGATCCCCTCACTTTGTGGAACTTGTAACCATCAAACATAAAATCTTGCAAGCCCGGTTAAGCAGTCGACAACCTTCTAGGTTGACATGCGAAATGCCATACAAAAAAACCCATAAAATCTTGCCCTAACAAAGTGATGAATAAGGGATCTGTTGACAATTATTGTGAGCAAATGATTAAGTTGCGTACCAAGAACAATGAGCTGTTTTATTTTTGTTTGAATAGTACTGAATGATATGAAAATAAAAAGCAATTCTTTTGTTATACAGATTATATTTTTGTATAGCCGTACAAGACTTTTTTGTTTGTTTTTGAAAGTTAACGAAATAGATTTGAGAATATTTACATAATTACCAAAACCATAAAAGGTATACTTGATGGACAGAGATAAGAATCAATCCTGCCTTGTCGTTTCCTCAGATCATCATTATTTTAGATAGGTGAATACGTACGATAGACGTATAGCGTCAAAAAATATTGTACTAAATCTGAACTGAATAGTTGAATACGTCTTATGTCTATCGTATATTTAAATTCTAGCATATCTTCCATTTCCAACAAGTTTTAGAACAGGTTTCTTATGTCCGCTGTGGTTAAGTTTGCACCTTATAATGTGCGATTCGTCCTCACTGAGCACCACAAACGCGTTGCACTTCTTATTGTGGGCCGAACAGCGCCATCTGTTGTGAACTATACTTGAATTGCTGGTCTTGTGGAACGTAAACCCAGCAACCATGAGGAGCACTTGACCGGATAACAGCGTGATGAATTGAGGATCTGAAAAAATCGAGGATCATAAAAGTTATATTCATTTAGTTTTAAATACAGAACCAGTTTTGAACGTTTTAGACTTTATTCAAGCTTTGGGGTCCAATTGAAACAATAAGACACTGACATGAATACTATTATTTAAATTTGCGGACAGCCTCAAATATTGCCTGTAACCAGGCGTGTTTTCTTTTTGGATATTTCTTTGGTAAACATTATACACGTAATATTGATTTTAAGTACTAATCTAGAAACATTAATATGACATTAAATATGACACTGACATTAATAGATACTTATAATTTAAATTTACGAACAGTCTCAAATATTGCCTGTAACCAGGCTTGTCTTTTTTTTGGATATTTCTTTGGTAAACATTTTACATGTAATACATTATTGATTGTAAGTACTTAACTAGAATGATTAAACATTGACATTTGACATTGAATATGACACTGACATTAATACTTATAATTTAATTATAAATTTACGAACAGTCTCAAATATTGCCTGTAACTGGGCGTGTGTTTTTTAAATATTTCTTTGGTAATCATTTTACACGTAATATATTATTGATTTTAAGTACTTATCGATAACTATTAAATATGACATGAAATATGTGCTATTGAACTATTGAGTCAAAAATGTGCTTATTTAAAACGATTCCATTATGGCGCCACTTAGATCCCAGAAAGTTTAAACTTTATACAACAACTAACGTAATAAACGCACACCCTAAATCACCTCAATTAAATAATTATCTCTTAACTTCCTAAAAATAAGACTCAAATTTCTTTATTTATTATGTATGCAACGAAGGAATTGGATTCAACTGCATGTTAAAAAGTTTTTTTATAATTGTTTAGAGTACAGGCGTCTTACTACTTAATGTACTTGGTTAATATTTTTAAGCTCGATCATCGATCGATAAAGACACAAAAACGAGTCTGTGACAAGCTGTACAAAGTACTTGAAGGATGTGCATTTATTATGTATATTACACAGAGGATTATATAACGACAACGATATACGAGTATTACAATTGTTAAACACCAATTAATAGGTATACTTAATTTTTTTCCAGAACTTATTGACAAACGGTTGATTGATCGCACAATGTTTTATCTTGTGTCAAAACTGGATGTGGTACCTCCCTTTGACTAGAAACTGGGGTTGCTTATGATTATGTTCACCAGCTAGCCTGTCGACAAGCTGTTTTTCCTCATCCACCACCATGTATGCTGGGCATCCCCTGCTTTTTCTTGAACAACACCATCGGATACCCCCGCGTCTCTTAGAACCGTTCCTATGGAACGTATAGCCATTCACCCGAATTAGCTTCGAACCGTTCGTCAGTTGTATTAATTCGACTGGAAACATAAATATTGTTAGTATGAATTACCATAGAAACAGAAAATTATGTAAAAACTTATTATTATGATAATCTAATTAATTATATTAAACTATACCGTACACTCCGTAGAGTGACTTAACTTATCATTACGATTCAGATTCCAGTGCGAAAAGAGGCGATACTATTATTTAGAATTAAATCTGAATAGCTCCATCGCACTCTTGCCCTGGAATGTGGATCACTATTAGGTAACAGCATTAATTATCATTTATCTTATATCTTCTTTGTATGGCTGATTAAAGGTAAAGCTTCATCCAAAGTAGCTCATTTCAATAGATAATAGCCGACCAATGCCGGTCGTTGAGTGAGACAGGTATCGTTGTACCGATCAATACGCAAATTACGTCATCAGCATTTCTTTTAATGAAGAATCGGTCCTTGAACTAGAAATTATATAGAGGAAAATTACGCCTATAACACATTTATAAAAAGTATTATCGATATCCTTTATCTTAATAGTATGGTCAGGAAGATTATTTATAATATTTGATTTATTGTTAAAAAGCTTAACTTTATTGCAATTTCATGTACCTATTAACAATTAATTATCAACAGTATTTAATATATTTTTTTACAAAAATATTGTATCTTTTAATGATACTTTCTCTACTTAATTTTTAGAAATAACATTAATTACATCATAACCTACAGTACACTTATTCATCTACGAAATAAAAATAATTATCTGCATTCACAGATAAAACTGATGGAATCTCAAATTATTTTTTAAATATTTTTTTATTCAGGGTACTTCAAGTATGATGTAACTATAACTTATAAACATATAAAGCAAAAAGTTATACATTAACACTTGATATTAATTGTAATAATTTGCTTAGTGAGCAATAAACTAAAAAATAATAAATATAGTTGATTGATCGTAACCTATAATTTCTAATTGATTAATAAAATTGTATTAATGAGCTAAGAAAAAAGAAAATTACATATTAATATGTGGTAAAACATTATTCTTTCGGAAATCAACTGAAGTATTATTACAAATCACAAATATTTTACCTAACATTTATAGATCTGCATCAAATATTTTCATATAACCAATTTTTACGCTAGTATAGAAAAATATCTTTATATTATTAAAAAAAAATGTAGAATTTAATCTTACAAATAGGTAGATAATTTTATTTGCCAGGCATTGACGATCACAGATTAGATTTTTTTTTATGATTGCAATAAAAATATTACAAAAATTTGCTACAAGCGGGTATCGAGCCCAACATACAGCAGCCACTATGCCAACCGCGTCAAACGCTTGGTAGTGTACCTACAAAATTCATTCAGTCCTAGCTACGCTGTAGCGCGTAGTATATGTATGTACCGTAGTACACATCTGCAGTTCACATCTTTTGAGAATTCGAATTTCAATAAACATCAGTCTTTTTGAGTTTAACTGAAAAAATATATTTAAATGGGCAAAGACAAAATAATTAAGTTCTTTTTTGTCTGTTTGGCAAAAATATTTTTTATCAATATTATGATTATGGTCGAATTTTGCCCTCCGTGAGATAAAAGCTTAGTTACAATTCAATAATCATGTAAATGCAATAAAAATAATAATACATTAAACTTTCTGCTATATTGTTGTGTATGTATGTTTTGGCTACGCAAATTAAATTAAAACTTATTAATTTTCGCTGAAACTGACAGCCGACGCAATCTTTGTCTTCTTTATGTAAGTAAAATTAGTCAAGTCAATGTAAAATCATCTCAATTTTTTTTACTATTATTTTAATGAAATTTAAGAACATCCTATGAACTTAATTTTTATTATGTAAATATATCAATTTGAAGCAAATAAAGCACCCAAGTCCTTGATATACAGTAAACACACATACAATTATAAATCACAACTACACAGGTATTTTGATGCAAGATGCAATCGACCGTACATCGGTTCATAAAACTAGCTAGTTTTAACAAAATATCCGTTGGATGTAAAAGTAAAAGATGGTGGCGTGTGACTATGGTAGTTGTGGTATTTTAATATCTCGTTATTTTTCGACATATGCACGTAAGCTGGACACTGTTTCGACAGCCGGTTCCCGCAAGCAAATCTACTGCCTCCGTTCCTGATCCTCGCATTCTTACTGAAGACAAATCCATCTACAAGCAAATAAACAGTCCCCAAACTTGTTCTCACGAATCTCGCTGAAATATAAAAGGGGTGAAAAGGGTAATTAGTTTAAAGTTGAATAAAATAAAACAGCCCGTATACCCTTTGGCTAGAGTTGATGTTAGACATAACCAAGTAGCTTGACATTTCCAAGACGCCAACTTCCATTTATCTTGAAAATAATGGCTAATTGATCCCGCTATTAAACTTGTCTAAATTCTCTAGTCATGATTTCTTATGAGAGAGAAGGTTGGCAAATACATTATACTCCTATTGATTGACGTTTTTTTTTAATATTACATATAAAAAGCTCTTTCACATTTTAAGTCTTTACCAGCTCTCTTCCTTGTTCAAGATATGTGAAATTTTGCTGCAAATTAATACACCGTTAACTAAAACATTTTTAGGTGATAAACACTTTTAATACATTGGCTTAGTAGATCTTCATACGTAGCAGATATTATATACTACTGAGACACAGGGAGGACACATACTTTATTTAAATTGTGTTTGACTGTAATGCAACTTTTTATTTTATACTTACATAAAAAAAACATACAGAATTATGAGTAAAAAAGCACTTTATAATAAAATTGTATATTATTATTCAAGATAAATTCGCTAACACAATCATTTATATGCATGCTTCGAAAAAAATCCATAATCAAATCAAATTCTGAGTTCACAGCGGCCATTAGCCACAACATGCATTTAAAACTTACAGGCAATTGGATCCCCGTGAATTGTTTGAAAATCATAATAAAAATATCAATTAACATACTACAACAGAATAAAATAACTTGCTAGCACACTACAACAACAATAGGAATATTCAATATTGCAATTGGAAAAAATATAAAAACTAATGGTAGAAAACGCAGCTTTCAGCCTACTTCAGCGTACTTTTTGCTGATGAATTAAAAATTTATACAAAAATAACACTTCACAGCTTAGCTGGATCCAAATAAAATTAATAGAAAACCGTATATATACATAAAGTATTTAAGGTTTTTTAAACTCTTATTTTTACATTTACATCCAATCACATCGACTCGCATATAAAAATCAAATATAAATCAAAATGTCCTTATCCTAGTACCTACATCGAGTATATATTATATACACATGAAACACGTGTCTTAAACCTTTGCTACTTATGCCTGTAGTAACACCCATCATCTTTAATGAAATATTTAGTAGGATCATGGTTGTGTTTCGTGTGAGACTTGAGAATGGTGTTATATTTGCTAACATGCGCGAACGCCTTGCACCTATTGGCAATAACTCGCGAACACGAGTAACGGGAACCTCCTTTACAAATATGGCCGCTCTTGTAATAACTGTAGCCGTTGATCATTAACAATCTCGATCCTGAGCCTAAAGTTATGTATTCAGCTGGAAATGAAAACATAATAATACACTTAAGGGTTTGAAATACATTAGTGAGTAAATGAAAACAATATATTGGTTGTCTCACTGCTGTATCGAGCGTATGTGGGCCATATTATGATACGTTATGGCCATCCAGATACCAGTGTGGAAAAGAGATGGCGCTATTAGCGCTGTGTAGTTTCATCTGTGAATTAATGTCGCGAACCAGTAAAATCCGGTTTATTGGTGCACAAATGTTGGTGACCCCGGTCGTAGTTTTTGATTATTGTGGGTTTTGAGATACAACAAAAATTACCTAGATATTATTTATGAATACAAATGTATTTCACTTAGATAATAAAACATAGTATTAAAACATAATAATTATTTACAATTAAAGTCAGAACAAAAAGTTAATAGGAATCGTTGTAATTTAGTTAAAAACTTAATTTTGCTTTAATAAGAACTAGATTATTTTAACATAATTCGTTCGTATTGGTTGACGCAGCCACTTTTTCATCTTTAAGAAAGTAATTGAATCATCTGGATTTTACAAGAAATTAACATTTCTATAAACCGTGTTAATTAATTAATGCGCTTTTTTTTCCTAGAAGTGAGTCTCAGATATCTACCATTCGCCATCTTAAAATACTCTGTGGGCTCATGATTGTGCTCCGTGTAACACTTGATAATGACGTCATCAGCGCTGACGTGGGCGTATGCCTTGCATGACTCTGACAGCGAGTTGGAGCAGCTGTATCGGATTCCACCCATGGCAATCCTGCCGTTCTTTGAGAAACTGTAGCCGTTGATCATTAGAAGTTTATTTCCTTGCTGTAGAGTTATATAACTTGCTGTGAATTCAACATATTTTTTTTATTAAAGGGTTGATTTTACCAGTAAGACCTTAAATTCTAAATAAAAAATGTTATGAATAACAATATTATATATACTAAACTAAAACACATTTTTTGGCTTCGAATACCTCAAATCAAGTTGGTACAAAATATGTTTTGGTTTTAGAAAACCCTTTATAAAATAATGAAACAATATTGAATTACAGGGTAATACTTAAATAAAGACTTAAAAACAAAGTAACTTAGGCCCAAATTCACCGACAAGATAACGGTTCGATAAACATCAAACAGCTGTTTACCATAGATTCAAACTTCCAACTTTCAATGGGTAACGTATTATTTGAGATTTTTATTCCTGAAATGGCCGATTACCAAGAAGTGGGTAGCATGAAAATTCCAGCATTCAGGTTAAAAAACCATTTCGTTTAACGGGCCGATTACGAAACCATCAGTCGGTGAACTTGGCCCTTAGTAACCTAAATTAATTCAAGTGTGTTATTTATCCATGTCAAATCAATGTAATATATTTAAATAAATGTATACACATTTGTTTATATATTTTTCGGTTTATTTATTGAGCTTGTGTTAAACAGTTTTACACTTTAACATATCTCCCGTCACCAACTCGCACATACTTTATAGGCGGATGATTGTGTTCTAAATTGGCTTTTATGATGACGTCATCTGAAGATATATGCGCGTACGCCTTGCAGCATTTGCTAACAACACTGGAACACGAGCAACTGTACCGGGACCCTCCATTACGAATCATGCCACTCTTGAAGAAGGAGAAGCCGTTGAGGAGCAGAAGCTTGGTACCACGCACCAGGGTGATATAGTGTGCTGCGGATCATAGGACCAGATCATTAAAACAGTTACTTTTACTTAAATCCAAGCAATGTATTTGAAGGAAAATAGACTTATATTTTTTTGCAACATAGATATAAATAGGTACAGTCGAGCTCAAAAAGCTTAAGGTAAAGAAATAATATGTCTGGCTGTCTACACAGCTTTTCACGATATTGTGTATGCGTGATGCCTATCCACGTATACATCTTTTTGCAGCCGACGGAAGTGGACATTATGGGGAGGGGACATTTCGGGAGGCGACATTTGAAACCAAGGGACATTCTAGGAAATGGACATTAACCTAGGGAATTCACATATTTTGGGAAAGGCACATTATGAGCCTGATCGTGTACAACGTTGTGTGCAAACAACAAAAATATATTGTAAATTGTAATTAAAGTATTCAATAGGACTGCTTTTTTCCAATTTTTTAATACTGTCTCAAAATCATCTCAGAACGAGCAGGTATAATTTTGATAAAACGCCAAAAGTGTAAATAAAAATATTTATTAACGCTCCAAGAATTTCTTTAAGTGGCAGACTCTATGATTAACATCATTACGGTGCAAAATTAACACTAGTATATACTATTCAATTATGAATATAGTTTTTTTTATTATTTAATTTTAAATAATGGACTAGAATGGTATTAACTAGGCTTTCCTAAATCTAACAATAATTATGAGATCATTTTAGCAATTGTTTCAATCAAATTGTGCTCCAAGCAATTAAATGAGATCATTGATTAGAAAATTAACATAAACAAGCATCCCAACCAATACAGCTTTAACAAACACTTTAAGAAATACTTCAGATAGTATGTACTAAACCAAAAACTGTTTCTTTGGAGTAAAAAGAATCTTAACGATACGCTTACATTTCATCTTTACGTAATTCTACGATTTTTTTACTTTTCAAATAACTCGAATTTCTACTGCAAGACAATTGATATCATTTTATAAAAAAAAGGACTCAATTTGATGAATAAAGTGCCTTTTAAATAACATTTTTCATGTTCTTAAATTAAAAAACTTGTGATTAAATCTTATTCTATCACTGTCATAAAGACTTAAGCACGATTTAAGTTACTTAAGCTTTAAGCGTCATATTGCGTTTTTCATTGCAAACTTATTTCAGTTTTGAGCATGAACAATTATATTTTTTTCTAATTTCGCTTTGTGGTGCAGAATCAATCATTATGTACATTTCATTAAGTTTCTTTACCCTGTTTAAAGAATAAAAATAATACTTGCAATTAAGTATCGAATAAGCTCTATTAGGTACGTAATTACGTATGTCGTAGAATAGACTAACATTTAACTCTTAAACTTTAATCATCACCCATTTTCTAACTTCATTATCAATAGGACGACAATTTTAAGAATACATTTTTTTTTAAACAATTAGAAGCAAATTGATTACTAGTTTTTGTGTTTCTCATTCATAACTATGAAGTTAAAAAGGGAAGACTGAATATGAGACTCAAAGTATAAAAAAATGAATAGATATGTCATAGATTTGATGAATGCCTAAAAAAAATTCGAATTGTAAGCATGAACTTATAAGTTGTTTTTTTCGACGTTCCGCCATCTTGGCTCTCGTCAAAAAAGAATGGATCGTCCCTGACTAGAAGGATCAATAACCTTTAGAAGGTGATCCGATTACAATTGCTGCGGGGTACACTAGCAGAATACTGCTGTAGGCTTAGTTTATTAATTAAACCTAGACCTGAATAAGTTCAATAGCAGATACAATTTATTTTTAACTATTTAGGCAGAAAACAAAAATACTTTTGCTTTGCTTCTCGTAAATCATGATAAAATTGTACCAATGGCCCATGGCGTATCTGTGGTAGATATCTGTACTGACGTATCAGATGAGTTAACCCGCTTATGTACCACGAGCGATATCTAAACTTTGATAGTCCAAAAACGCATTAAAATCAAAATAACTAAATGAATGATGAGTTTTTTTTTATCAAAGACAAGTTGATCTTTGATAAAAAAACTGGATATATAAAAGAAACAAATTAACCATTTTGGGGTTTCAAAAGTTGGTTTTGAAGAATTACATTATGTAGGAAAACAAACCACCAACCAGCTCAAAACTTCACAAACTAGTACTGTAGATCCAGAAAACTCTTCAATTCATTCATCGGCTACAGTTTTTCGTTGCCTTTTCCTTACTGGGGTACTAAAAGGCGAGTGTGTATGATGCATGTTACTTCTCACAATCGTCATATCATCAGCCAGATGCAAATAAGCCTTACATTTATGCCACCTGTTCTTGGTACAACCCCATCGGAATCCACTCTTTGTTCTACTCTGCTTATAATACGTGTAGTCATTGTAGATCAACCGCTCCTTCCCTCGTGTCGTCATGAATATGTTAACTGAAATTGTACCATATTAGCATTTGCAAAACGCATTTTTGACTAAATATATTTAAAAAAGCACAGCTTTGGCGCCTAAATCTAATAATTGCATTGTACCAGGGATCCGGAACTTTTGGCTTGGAAATAAAATTTGAAACTGAGCGAAAAATAGGTTTACTTCCACTGATTGTAAATTTACACAATCAAGAACAGTAAAAAATAGTGTTAACAAATGTGTTCTCTAACCAATCCACGGCTAGATATACGTATAGTTACATCTTGCAGCTTCGATATAAGCACTCAGATAACGACATATGAGAACTGTTATTGTGATTATCAATGCACATCATGCAAGATTCTGAACAATATAACAAGTGTTAGTGCCGTTTTTAGAGAGCGTGAAATTTTCACACGACGGGTCATTTCTTGCAAAAAGTTTTACAAAAACAAAGGAAAAATTTAATAAATTATTATAAATAAATAAGTTAATCCTAACTTTATAAAATACTGCCGAAATAAATAGAACTTCGATAGAAAAATTTCAATTCAAATTCTAAAATATAATCCATCTGCGTTTCTGTGGAGAGCTCTCGTCGGATGCTGATGTTGATGCTTAGATGTATGTATAATGTTCATATCACTGTCTAAGTGGATGTATGATCTGCATTTTGAAGAGTTGGTACACGACCACCTGCTGTTCAGTCCATTACCGACAGCCCATCGTCTGTAGTAAGTGTAGCCATTCAGAATGAATAGTTCCTTCCCATCTGTAAGCCTGACCAGTTTACCTGTTGGATTTAAAGCTAATTTAGATTTTATTTTACCAACACCCTTCACTGAAATCAAAAACCTTTTTACTAGGTACGCTTTTGAGAACGCTGCTGTAGAGAAAAATATTACATTATATAAAAGACTGAACTCTACTCTTTCATTGGGTTGATTCGTTTCATTCATTGATTTCAATGGTACCAAACACTTGGTTGGTCCAAGTATTTGTCATAAATTTTTGATATTATGCAGGCAGACACATTTCAATATCATCTATGATACCCAGGGGTATCATAGATGATATTGAAATGTGTCTGAATTATAAGTGTGTACTAAAATATATAATTTATTGGTATACACATTGTTAGACAGCCTTAAAAATGAATAGATGCTAACTATTTATTTACCTGAACTGATTCGAAGAGTTGAGAATATTCCATGTTTTTTTTTTATGTTATTGTTACCTAATTTTTCTTGTGTGTATTTTTCTCTTCTGTACTTTTTCTGTTATAGCGTCTTTTTGTGTGAATAAATACTTTTTCTTTCTTTCTTCTTTCATGTTAGTTACAATTACTAAATATCAGTCTACACTTTAACATATTTCCCGTTAAGGGATTTACAGAACTTCGTTGGCGGGTGATCATGTTGATGGTTACCATACTGCACCTCAAAGTCGTGGCTGACACGCAAGAAGGCTTTACAGTACGATTTATTGCAGCACCAACGGGAACCGTCTTTGGTAGGCTGCTTTTTGTAGAAGGGATACCCATCTACTAGGAGTAAAGTTCTACCGTTAATAAGCTCTATTAGTTGAAGTCGTTCCCGACCTGCAAGACACAGCTTCGTTAATGAACAAGCGTTTAGGAGTCTTTGTACTAAGCAATTATACTTCTTTTTAAGCATAAAATGTGGCCATTCTCACCGTAAATCCAATGTTTTGAGGTTATCTGAGTGCCTTCTTTTATACAAGTAACATGTGCCTTTAGAATCAATGAGTCATGAATTTTCAAAATGTTTTAATGAAAATAATCAAGAAATTATACAATAGTAGTTTGCCGTAAAGCTACATAATGATTGTTAGTTTATTAGGAATACACTTGCGGCTATATCATAAGTCGGTTACATGTTAAAAATAGTTTTAAAAATCACAATGTTCGAAATTTCCAGTATTTGTTCTCGGGCTCAACCAAAAATATTAAATTTTTAACTTAAAATACTAAAGATATAGTATTAAGAAATCTTAATCTAAATATACGTGTTGTACTACCAACTAATTTCGTATACAATAGTGCAAAAAATGGTTACAGTCTTGAAATCAGTGAATTTTAAAAATGAGATCCAAATGAAATGCCGTAATATCACAAAAATCAAGCATGCAGTCTTAGTATAATGATTATTTCCACCATATGTTTATATGACACGAATATTCAACTACTTACTAACATTAACTATAAGAATAAACTCTACTAGTCTTATATGTTTACCATTTTTCAGCTGCTGACTGAAAACTACTCATCTAATGATTCGCAACAATATTCATAATTTACAGTAAGAAAAGCTTTTTCATATATTTCAAAGTAAAGTAATGGAAATATGAAGATCTGGACTTGAGATACTTAAAAGAACGGGAATTCCACAGGGTCCAATGTTTAGCCCATTATTGTTTTCCATCAGAAAATATTGCGCTTAGCCTTTTAATTAGAATCGAAATTTTTATTTACGAAGCTCGCATAGTAAGTTATTCGATATGTAATTTATGAAAGCAAAATATTCATAGCACTTTTACTAATTTTGTGCTATGAAACAGTTACAAGTTACGTGATAAATCACTTACTATTTACTGAATACGTATACTTAGCCTCTATTATCTACTTCGCTTTGAATATACATACAAATATTCTTACTCTGGTGAAATATATCGAAAGCAATACTTTCAGTTTGATATTGAAAAATACATCTATGACATTGATACACAGCTTATCAAAATTACGGATATGTTATAAAAATAGACACAAATGCTAGATACATGTTTTAAATTCTTAGTGCTAAATGCAAGAATACGTACTAAAACTAATCTACAAACTATAAAAATGCTTGATCGATCACAATGATAATACTGGATGCGTTATCGAAAGGCAAACGAAAATATCACACGAGTTACTACAAAGGAATAAACTTAAACATTGATGTTACTTCTAATTTTAAAGACACGTTTAGTAAAAGGCACTTTTCAATGATCTTTGATAACTTTTCTTAAATCTACATTGATAAAACTAAGATTATATTTAATGGTTACGTTACTTCGGTAAAATAATACATGATTATGGTAAAACTTATTATAATAAATACTGTGAAAATTAAATTTGACGTAGTTAATTTGGGTTTTTTTATCTGACTACTTAATTTTCCTTGCTGTATAAGTTATTTTATCAATGGCTTATATTATAATCAGGAACAAAAAATATCAATTTGATCAACCTTTTAAAATGAGATCTAACATTACAAAAAAATATGTTACAGTCGAAAGTAGGAAGTCCCTAATGTTTACGTACTTATTGTTATTATCCGTGATATTAAAAGCACTACGGCTAATATATGTTGACGATAAAGCAGCATAAAATCTAAGCGATTTAACTTCAAAAGCTACTGAAATATTCATTAAAACTAAGCTAGGATAAGTTAAAAGACTTAATTCTTATGACCAAGTCTCAATTCAGATGACAAGTGCATGATGCACGTTTAACTACACCAATGTGAAAAAGTTTATGAACTACTCTCTGACGGGGAATAATAAAACACTATGAGAAAACAGGCATGCCCTAGAACCAAAAATTCATAGACATTTTGACCCTGCAGCACACTCGTACTGAGTTCGAATTTTGACTTACCCTCCTCAAAAATTAGTAAGGAATTTAAAAAAATGTTACATCTTGTTTTATTTTGTTTTTTAGTTTTGAAGTTTATACAAAATAATCATTACTAAAAGTGTCAAAACAGTTTGGCACTTAACACTAAAAAGTCTAGTAACTACCAAACACGCTATGAGCTGCCAAATAATTTTGAAACGGTGTCAAACTGCGGTAATGTTCATTCGTATTAGGGTTGTTGTTATGTCCTGTCTGTGTATCCTGCTTAAGTTCCTTCTTCACAAGCTTGGGTACAGGCAGTCGCATTTCTTTCTTCAAACTCGGGGGGTGACTGTGGAAGATGTTGGCTTTGAGGACTTCCAGCCTGTCGGTGATGATGAGGTGGGCCTTGCACTTCCATTTGGAGCCGTAAGCGGTGCAGCTCCAGCGATGGGCGTTGCTTCTTGCTTTAAGATGCTTGTAGAAGGTAAAGTTGTTCAAACGTAGATTTATCCTACCGCTTGGGCGGAGATAAAATTCCACTGTTGGAAAAACGTTTTGGTTAGTAACATGTTATAAATACATATAATGATTATAATAGAATTAAAATTGACCTATTGCAAAGACAAAAGACGCAGTTTTCAGGTCTTTCTAACAATAGAGCAATTGAAGTTCTAAAACTTAAAATACTAAAGGATTTTATTAATTTGATTAACATCTAAAAATAAAAAACTTAATTATAAAGGATTTCAAGAGGAAATACAGTGTTCTTTTTCACATAAACGTGTACATATAATTTAGGACTATTTTAATCGGCGAAGATCTTATAACAAGCTGAAAGGATGTGAAAGAAGAAACTCCAATTTCAATATTAATAAGCGATTTTTTAAATGCAAACCAGTATTTAATTTTAATACATCTCATTATAATCAAATGCTATATTTACATAAGGTATGTTGTGTGATTTATTTAAGGCTGTTGTAGATTTATACACATACAATCGTGAACCCCAGTACGTGGGTATTGTATAAGCTTTTGTGTTCGGCACATAACATACAGAAAGGAACACTTGACCCTTTTGTACTTGAATGAATAGTGAATACGAAAAAGTGGGTCTACGATACAACGCGTATCGATATCACACAACATGCAGTATTCATACATATATTATTTATTCTTAACATGATTTCGAATGACCTAAAGCTAACAGTTATTGCAATTTTATCACCTATTTTTCATAACATAATTAAATTAATACCCTAAATACTCAGCAAAACAAATGAATACATATGAACATATGAATACCTCATTTATTAGTATTAAAAACATGTAGTCTTTTGGTCTTCCGATTGTCCTATTTATCGGAACGTTCGTTTTAAATGCGAGTCGTAAATTAATAGGTACAAAGTATTCAAATTTTAAATGTAGGAACAGTTTAAATTCTCCAAAGATTGTACGCTGGACCTATAATGCGCTTTGTTACACATTGTTTTACGAAAGACGACTTCTGTTCCTATTATGGCTACGCGTAATAGGTTAATATATTCTTTACATAAAAGGAGAAAGTATTAAGTTTTAATATTTTTAGTCACTTGAGATTATCTGTTTTAATATCTAGCATCTATCTTAACATAACTATTAGCAAATATATTCGTAAATTATTATTTTAATCAAGCTACCCATATTATTCCTATCCAACTTAACTCCATAATAATTTTAAGGCCTTTACCCTATTTTTTCTTACTTCACTTTAAGTTAAAACAATCTTAGCACCTTTTTTATGGAACAGACATTTTTTTAATAACAATAAACTCAGATATTAGTCGTACGGAAGTTCGATATTTTAGATCATGAATTTGTGAGCATCTTTTCAGGTCCTTCTTGAGACCTTGTTTTGTTGTAAGACAGCATTAAGCAAATCGGTTTTAAAGTTATTTGAATTTTACGTGTAATACATGTGCTAAAATTGTTTAACTATTAGGATGAGCAAGAAACCGTAGCGTAAAAGATCCTAGTCTTATAATAAAAAATAAAAATAAAAAATCATCGCTCTGCGCATCGTCTGCTTTAACTTAACATGGTTAAAAGTTCTCCATCTTATACTTGATTTATCATTTATTTTTTTTAGATTATAATAATTCTTAAATATCTATAAACTTAAAAAAAACAGATAATACTTGCTGCATTTTCAAAACTATTCGCATTCTCTGGCACTGAACTAAAAGTACTGAGATCAATCATAATTTTTTATCAATTTCAAAATATTATTATGTATTGCACGTCCACGGTATATCGAGACAGAAGTACATGTATATACATGTAATCTATCCAACTTCCTAATAATATTATGACGCGTGTGAAGACGGATGGATGAAAAGATGTTTGATACCCTTTCAGCAAAATTTTATGAATGGATTTAGGTGTTTGGCACGCAGATCATTTAATATTCTGGAATAAGACATACTACTAATATTTTGGAATAATGAATACTTTTTAGTGCGAAAATATGCACGTTCCATATAAGATGCAGGTAAACTATTTTTAATACATGAACTATTACCTAAAAAAGAATATGAGACATTTGATACTATATGAAAGAAGTTGCCGTTAATTCAAAGTTAATTTTAGACCGGCACATAATGAGATTATAAAATGAAATAAAAAATCAAAACACGGAGATGCTCTAGGAGAGAATTAAAATTTCTCGTCTTCCCACGGTTGGTCGTTAGAAAAGCAGTGTTAATTGTCTGTATGATCATATAGTCTTATTGCACGTCGACGGTTCTGCATTTAAAATACATAGAGGAACTTTTGGAGGCTTGAGATCGTCTCTCAACACCAGTATATGTTTAGATAAGATAACCAAGGCATAGGCTGGTTAGCGAAATTTCACAGAAATTAAAGACGAATTTTATTAATTTCACTTATTATTCAAAGTACCTGCATTAAGAACAGTATTCTGATAGAAATTTCTATTCGGATCAAGATGATTCCTAGTTGAAATACAATCTTAAGTATAGTCATAACATATTTATATAAGTAATATTGCTACTGGCACGCCCTTATAACCTAAACCATATTTTATTCTTATGTATCTATATTTAAGATCTTAAATAGCCTTATTTGCAAATCAGAAGCCAGCCCGGCCTTTGATGCTGGCTATTTTTAGCGCTAGCGGATTGAGTGCTTCTTTGTCCAAGTTGTGTCTTTTATTCTGAAACAAAAAAGTTGGTTATAGATGTTTGTTGATTTATTGAAAAGAAAAGATGTGTATATATATAAGTAGCTGAATTACAAGGTGAAGTCAATGGCGCAATGACTACAAAAAAAATGTACAAGACTCTTTGTGAGTTATCACACCAAAAGTCGCGACAGCAGAGCTTTAACTAATCATAATGCGAGTTAAAAGTTAAACAATTTAAAAGCCCAGATGTCTTCCTTTACTGTTAGTCAGTTGCTTTTAAGTTAATTTCTTTAAGTCTTTCAATAAGAAAAAATATTCGTGCTTATCGCTTAGTATATCAAAACCGGGCGGATCAAATAACCTCCGGGCCCCAATGACACAGCTAACAAAAAGCATACCTAAAAATAAACACACAGGTACTTACGTCATTCGTCCTCTTTTGGTTCTTAGTACTCTTCCATGAGTACGTGGACGGCGGATGAGTGTGCTGTGTGAAGGCTCGAACCACGAACATATCGTTGGTTACATGCAGGAATCCTCGGCAAGATCTGGAGCCCATCTGAGTGCAGCTCCAACGGAAGCCGTCCCTCAAGATCTTGTGCTGGTAGTAAGTGTAGCCTTCAAGCATTAGAAGGTCCTTCCCATTGCGACCTTTTACCAGGAGTACTGAAAACAAATGCTGTGTCAACTGCTATAGAAGAATGAGGGTCTTTACTTCTAGATTTTATTCTTACTCTGGTTTGGTTAATTGATTTATCAGTAGTATGTACATGACATCACTTTTATTTATTTTTTAATATAAAATTAAAAATTACCGAAATGTTTTACAGCAGAACTTACCGTGTAAATGTCATGGTAGTTAGTATTTGTAGGTATGTAAAAATAAAATATTTACAAGATGTTTATTGTACTATGAACAGTAATCTCTTAAAAAAACGTCTTTGATCACCTTAATTTGTATCACGACATTAACTTTGAAGTCTACATTATATATTTCGATTGACGGTTAAACTATCACAAACGCTTAGTCTCATAATTGACATTTCAAGTGTAAATTTGTAAGATCAGTGGCTGGTGAAAATATTTTCCAAAAAAAGTATTTTAAATGAAAGTATGAAGAATTATCTTCATATTAATAGGAGGTGAAGAGGGTATTAATCAATCACGGTTATATCTTAATAAAATCTAGTCGCCTTTGTTTGCGTATAATTACTCATTCAAGCTTTTTATCTTTGTTTTTATTTTATCAATGGTTCGTTTCGTAATTTTTACGTCTTACGGCAGGCTTTTTTCTACGCTTAGCATTTCGCCATTTCTTTTTTATTGCTATATGCTCTAGTGGCGTTAAATCGCGCACTAAGCGTTTGTTAGCGTGGTATGCCTGTAGGTGTTTCCTCCTTAAAGCAGCTTCTTTTTCTGGATTGCTTTTAAGGCGTTCTCGGTATCGACGCTGCTTCTCAGCAGATGTGAGAGGCCTTTTGGATTTGCGAACCTTTGTAAAATGTCCTTAAACAATGTTTTCGAACTTGTAGCCAAAAATAAAACCCTTTCTTTTCACGTAGTCGACAATAAGCTATTTTTTTTTAATTTTTGAAATTAGAAAAAAATGTGAAGAAAATTTGCGTAGTAAAGGAGTTGCACAATTGCACACTTCTGGCTAAAGTGTGATACTGATCTTTCTTTATCAATCATAATTGGTTTAAAGTATTCAAATCCCTTAGACACTAACATAAAACAAGTTGTTGATACATTTTTATTTATTTAGAAAGTATTAAAATCATCATCTTTATTTATCATTTTATCGTACCATCACATACAGTCCATCTTTATTTATGAAATAAGTAGACGGTTCATGCGTATGATTCTCGATGCGTTTCATGATTCTTCCTTGATCATCTAAGATGACGAAAGCTAGACATTTTTTGGAGAAATGTCTGTTGCACCGCCATCGCGTGTGTCCCGAGTTCAGACGGTAGTGCTTGAAGTAAGTGAAGCGGTTCACCATAGCATACGTTTTAAAGTTATTTGTACGAATAAATGTTGCTGAAAACAGGTAAAATATTGCTTGTATGGTTTTAAATTATATTAAGTTACCCCATGAAAAAGCGTATCCCAGGTATTTAGGTATAAAAAGAATTTTAGACATACAAATTGTAAAATATGAGTATTCAAATTTAAAGTTCTCATTCCAACTCTCTTATCTTAATAACTTCTGCTTTCGTAATATATAGGTACATTTATTTGAAAAATACATTGCAAACCTTATAGGATTGTCCTGAAATCATTTTAAGATACGTCAAAGGGAACTGTGCTATTTCATTCTTGACCCCTGGGGTGTACCATGACGTGTTTTATGATTTTATGCTCTATATTAACAGTAGCTAAGTAGAATATTGTGTGGGAGAAAATACAAGATTCAACGTGCTATCGGGGAGGAACAACATTAAGGAAACTTGTAACAAGGATTTAGAATATCATTCTAGTATCTGACTATAATAGTATTAAATTAGTTAAAGTCGATCTACTGAATATGAAGCGGGGAACCTTACTCTGCGTGTGGCCTGAGACGCACCTGGCTGTTTTTTTTTTGTCTTGAAAATATTCGTAATAGGAACGAAAAAGAAAAGACAAAAAACCTAGGAATAACATACAACTTATAACGATCTGTAAAGATCTTCGAACAGTCAATAATGTACGCACGGTTTAGAAGTATTTCTTTATTCATCTCAATATGAGTACATGATATTGTTTATCCATCAGAGCCTGTCTGTAATATCCTCTAGCTTACCTAAGTTTTAAAATTGCGGACATAAATCATCCTAGTCTATACGATTACATAATACAGACGAAGATATACGAATCGCCGTAATGGAACGGACCGCGACGCTTGCGCAGGCTTTTAATGCTGTAGGTACTCAATGTAGGTCGCGATCTCGTCGAGTACATAACACCTTACTTACAAATAACAAATAATACTGATCGAGTCCACAATAACACCGAATACATGCATACACTACATAAAGATTAAAACTTGAAATATTCTGAACACCGAGATTACAGTCTAAATTCTCTGATCATTTATCTAAATATTATTAATCCCTAAGTTTGGTGTACGTGACACTGGAGTATGTTCATGTATAATTTTATAAACGCCACAAAATGTGGAAATGACTTAGATTACATATAATATAGTTAATTAAATTCGTAAAATTTTAGATTATATTACGTATGACCTCATTGTTAGAGATCATTTTCCCTAAAACTAATAATTATTCTTAAGAAATCTGATTTCGCTTATTGGAAAAGTTCGGAATTACCATCGTGTAATAGATAAACTAGATACCTTAATCTTCTATATTTTTAAACCTATAAAAACCTGTTTACAGGACTTTGGCTATTTGAGAGGAAGCGTATTTTAATCGGAACTTAAATCTATAAATCTGACTAGAAAATTGATATTAAGTTAATACGAGCTGACAAATTTCTGCCATGCAGTGCACTAAATAATTCCTTTTTTGAAATATATTTAGGCAGTGTCATTCTTAATATTATCAACAGTATAAATAAAATATTTGGCAACGAGCTCAAATAGCAGAAACTAAACTACTTTAACTTCTTTTAGAGACTAGTAGAATTCGCTGAGCATTCCTCACAGCCTCAGAATACTTCGCTAAGGAATTTGAATTGACTGAACCACGTTCCAAGACTTGAAAGCGAACTAAAGACGCTAAGTAAAGGTTGCCGCCAACTACTATTATTGACTAATTGAGAAGAGACTTATGCCCAGCAGTGGGACATTATATAGGCCGATGATGGCTTTCACTCATATCACTGAAGGATTATTTTTATAGATCATCAAAAACTGTTATACCATAGACTAGATTATTACATTTTTTACATTTAATGCCTTATACGTTCGTTCAAAATAAATGGGATCGTCTGTTTTTTTACTGCGAACTGCTTTAGATCGAAAAAAAAAACGCAAGAAGTTAAATAATTACATACGGTATTACTGTGCGGAACTTTGGAAAGACTAACGTCAGACAGTTCCCATTTTTTCGAACTAGTACTATGCAAATTACATTAACGCTTCAAAAAAGTCTTAAACATTTTTTCTTGAATTTTAACATATAGCCCGTCTCTTCCTCGAAGGTACATGGGTGGTGCATGATGATGGACTTCAACGGCTTTGAGAACATTCAAGTACTGGTCCAATACTAGGTGGGCCTTGCACCCGTTGAGGATGTACTGGTTGCATCGCCAGCGGTCACCTAGTTTTAACTTGCAATGGCTACAGTACACGTACCGGTTGTATCTGATCAAGGACTTGCCTCCGACCAGAGTCATCCAGGTTGCTGGAAATGGAATAAGCCCTTACATCAGAAAGAGAATAATTTGCGATTTGTGATGTGGACTTAAAAAAAGTACACTAATACTTTTGATAACAGTTCTTTATTTGATCACTACAACAACAAAAAAATATTTAAAATTAGATTAATTAATATTTCTTTAATACATTAACCAAACAACTACAATTTAACTCCGAGAACAAAAGTAACTCAAATCAAAACTTACTCTCACTTCGTGTTATTTAGTAGTACAATTAGACGTTTCATAATATAAATAGGAACTATGAGTTTTTTGAGCAATTTTCAATCAACAGTAATAGCTTACTAGTCAGTAAGTATGTGATAGGACCTTGCATCCCGGTCAAAACTGGCTAGAAGTTTTAAATATATTAATATTAAAACTTTTAGATTAAGTTTCACAATTAAAAAGAACGATAACACGATAAAGAAACGAAATTATTAATAATCTTTAACTCTATAATAAATGCCATTACTGAAATGGTATTGAGTGGGTCCATGATTGTGGTCGTCCCTAGTCCTAACGACGACTCCATTTTTCGCGATGACGAAGGCAGTACACTTAGTCGCTATTCGTCTGCAGCATCTCCACCGTTGACCTCTTGAGGATTGAGCATCCTTGCTAAAAGTATGCTCCTTATACATCAGTAATGTCACGCCACTATGTGTAGTGATGAACTTTACTGGAAGTGGCAAATTAAGAAACAAAGCTCGTTAAGGTTATGTTATATGTTATGGGGTATCTACATATATTTAAATATGCTGGGAGAAGGGATGATAATGTAATGTTGTATTTTACTATACTACCTATAAAAGATATAAGTATTAAATCCTTATAATTAAGTATTAGATCCTGTGACGCCTCGTCACATGCCATAGCCAGCCCGGAATGGGGCATTTAAAATAAGATTTAATTTCATTACTAATACCGACCAAATTACTTTGGAGTCGAACAAAAATTACGATTATCATAAAATGATTCACATTCATTTACTGTTGAATATCATCATCATCATAGTCCTGTCTGTATACCAAGCATTTTGTCAGCACGTCTTTTCCTTTCATCTCTATCAGTTATCGTCCCATAAGTCTTTATAATTAATTATCTATCATCTACCCAATTGTCATGGGTATGAAACCCACATATCATTTTGGACACTGACACCATTTCCAGACTATGAATAGTTGGCAGGATAACACGCAGTAAGATTGTTAAAACATTTTATATTCCCAAATATGCCCTAAATCAAAGATTGAATAAACAAGTACTATTAGCACCTAATAGTAAATTTATATTGCAACGTTTTAGGTGAGAAAAGACAAATTTGGAATGGAATGGAATTTGGGAAGAGTAGAGAGAGAATAAGTATAGAAATCATCATTATGGCGTATAACTGGTCGTTATGTCCATGCTTGTGGGAAGGCTTATTTTGGCTGATATAAAGATAATGAAGGACGGAGACAAGACAATATAGGTTTGTTTCGGTTTAAAAAATTCATGGCCATGCCAATAATAACAAAACTCCAACAAAATTAAAATAATGTAATGAAACGACACTTACACGTTGACATATTTATAATAAAAAAAAACTATTATCAACATGACATTTTATTCACCAACTCAAAGAAGTCTAAACCCTATAATAAATCCCATTACTGCAATAATATTTGACAGGCTTATGGTTGTGGTCCAATTTAGTCCTTACAATAAACCCATTCTTTTCCATAACGATAGCAGGACATTTGATTGCTCTTCGCCTAGTGCATCTCCATCTTGTACCTTTCGAGTTCTTTATGTTTCCATTATCGTTAGTAAAAAAATGCTCTTTATACAACAATAAAGTCGCACCCATGTTGGTTCTGATGAAATTAGCTGTAATTGGTAAAATCAACAAATTCAGTTTTTTAGGTAAAGAGACAATTATGATTATTGACTGAAAAATCTTGGTAACAATAATATGTTGCTCGGTAATCAGTAAAGGAATCGAGAGGATAAATTAAGGGTTTTATAGTTTATGCCAGAAGTAGATGATATTTTTTCTCTGTAATTTTGGCATTTTTTGTACCCAAATTATAGAGAAAGTATATAATAATAATAATATATAGGTATAAGTTGTCCTTAGATTCTCCTTAAAATGTAATTTCGTTTCGCCAGTTCTTAGACTTTGTATTCAATAGCTGCTTGAATTTTTGAAAAAATAAATATGAAAAAGGATTGTTTGATTTCCATGACCTAAGTAGTTTAGGAAAGAAAGAAAAAAAAAGCAATTACATAGACGTAGAAGCTTAACAAATGCAATTATCGATATTTTTTTTTCGAGAACGTGTTGAATACCTATTTGGCAAAAAAATATGAAAAAATAAGACGAAGACTTTAGTTTATCAGCGTACATTGTATTTATTATATTAGATGATATTCTAATAATATATCGTGGTACACACATACAAAGCCTACAGACTTAATTTATAATAACCAAAGTGTAAAAAATAATAGATCAATTTACCATCGCGTTGGAATGATTTTCGTCTTTTGAGTACCTTGCTAGAATGTTTGATTAAAAAAATAAAAATAAAAGTTTACAATACCGATAGTAAACACAAGAATTGGCTGGAATACCTTTTCTGACATAAATAAACCAAATAAATAATAACGCACTTAAGTATCAATTTCATGAAATTAAATCTTAACCAACACGTTAAGAAAATGTACCAACTTAACAAAAGATAAGTTATAAAAATCACAATTGAATCGATTTTAAATATAAAATTTAACATTAATTTTAAATAACGATTTGGCACACAATTTCATTAAGAAGGAAAACACATTATGACTAGTTAAGTTTAAGTAATATTTAGTTTACAAGTAAGTACAACTATTACGTACATGGATAAGATAAAGATAATTGGATATAATAGCTTTATAAAAATGCTAGCTACTATTATGATACCAGGGGCTGTACCACCACGTGTTTTTGCAATCACTATTCATGTTAGAGAGCGTGACACAGGTACTAACATCGTATAGCTCAGTCTCTATTTCATAACGAAAATAATCTTGTTTTGGCACGTAATGGTAAGGCCCCAGCTCAGTTGAGCATATTGCATATTGTTCCATTCGCACTACTAACGCCATCTCTTGTTGTATAAAACAAACTAACGAATTACTTGATTACATCTATTTACCACTAGGTGGCGTTATTTACAGAAACTTAAAATATATATTTAATCAATTCTAATTGTTACAATATTTTATAAAACTCAGCACTCGCACAGCACTTAAACCATTAAGGTGCCTACATATACAACAGTGATACCTCGAAATCCCATACAAGCAATAAGTATATCGCACCTCAAAGTAACAGCAATAATATTAGCTTCATAGTGCAACTCTAACCATAATTATGATAAACAATTTCTTCAATAAATATTTTCTATTTAATTATATACCTACGAGAAATGCAAAATTACGTGTGCAACTACTGAGACCAGTCATTAGGAGTCTGTCAAGAATTCAAGATTTGCGCGGCAAAGTCCCAAGCAAAATGATGCGCGCGCATCTCGTCTGTGATCTAAATCTTTGGTCTAAATCTTTTGTCAATTTGAAAGCGGGAATACGACGAGACACAAAATTTATTCAAAAAATTACATTTGCTTTGTGCATTCAAATCGGGTTTTAGTTTATAATTTACTATGAAAATCCCATTATCAAGATCTTATATTTGAGAACATCAAAACATTTTAGAACTCGTAATGCCAGCAGCGGCATTACGAGTTCATGAAAATTATTAAGAATTGAGGCACTTGTGTTTTAAGGAGATTTTCATCGTAAAAAAATGTAAAAACTAAAAAATATTTAGTCAGGCGACCAACAACCCTCAACAGAAGTAATAACTGGCCAAAGTAGTTCTGAACATCAATCATTGAAATTGTATTTAGTGTAGTTGTCCTCATGATTGTGGAAGCCTTTATGCTTGACGTATCTTCCCTCGATGGTTGTTTGAACGCAACTGTTGCATCCAAGCCGTTTGCGGTCCCTACAGGTCCAATTTATGGTGTTCTGGTATCTGTTGTTGATCCAATACTTGTTGTCGTTGTATATCAGTACCATGCTGCCAGTTCTATGCGATGGGAGGTAGTAAATACCTGAAAAAACCTTTGTGCTTATTACCTGTACAATATTTGTTGCTTCTGCTAATTTGTTTGGCTAAAGTTGATGTACCTACATATTAAGGGGGCTCCAAGATCTTTCTACTGGGGAAGAATTTACTAGACAATTATTAGAATACTAAGGACTTTTTTTGTCAAAAAATAAAACCACATTTGAACAAAATTATTGCGTAACGCGGTGATATCGCATGCTGTGCAAAAATCCGCAATTTTTATACACAACCACTTTCTACCAAATTTCAGGATTTTTTCAACAAAAATCAACAGAAACCAATTTAAAATGAGTAGTTTAGCTCTATATTTACATTTAGTGTTTCTACAACATTGTAAACATAAAATAAAAACGATTGCTTGAGTTTCTTTACATCACTATTTTTATACCATTAATTATTGTTTTTATTTATTAAATTATTCTTGTGTTCGACATATTTCTTTTCTTTTTCAATTCGTATATTTAACAATACTTAATAATTTATTGGCAATTTTGTTGAGTAAATATTTATCTACGCTAATCACATACACAGTTATAAGGCGGGTCAATAAAACCAACACATGTTTACCAGAATACTGTATTTCCTAAAATAGTCACATATTGCTGTCCATCTACTAGCTAGCAGGTCCCTACATCAGAAACATGCGTTAGAAGAACATGAAAATAAGTACATCACAATTTATATAAAATAATAAAATAAAATATAATAAAAAAATACGTCAAGAAATAAAAATGAAGATCACTTCAGTGATTGTCTATTAAAGAAATATTTTTCTCTTATATATCTACCGTCGTGACACTGGCGCAAACGGGGAGGATCGTGTATATGCCTACCGCGGAATATCGATATGTAATCTTTTCCGTCTAAGCCTTTGTATGTGATGACGTCAGCACGGCACCCGTGGACATCTCTTGAGGAACAGTACCATTGCTTCTTCCCATGCGCTTGGTGATTTTTCATGTAAAATGTGAAACCGTTCAGTATTAGGAGACCAGCGCCTGTCCTTCCAGGAATAAATTGAGCTGGCACTGTGAGCAAAACCAGAAAATTAACAAACCTTGGAAATAATAAAACACCTTGTTCATTTTAAGCATTTAATTTATTTGAGACTGTTCATGCTTTCTTGACAAAGTTCCATTAAAGTTTTGTAATTTGATGTCAAGAGAACATGCTCAGAAGTATAGTAAAACTATTTAAAATTAAGTAGGGTAGGAAGGGGGACTAAGGAGGGGTAAATAAGTAGACCAAACCAGCCACAATCTTTATTTGGAATCATTTTGCTGAGTTTTTTCCCTTTATTTTATTTTTAAAACAGTTTACAATATAATCCTTAAAATCTAAGTAAATAAAATAAAATCAAATAAATAAACATTTAAAAATGTGTAAATAATTCGCGTATTTATATGAAAAAATGATTTTAAAGTTTTTTAAACTTTAAAAAGTAATGGCACCATGGTTATTAAAATAATATTTTCTTCAAGATTTTTTTAAAAAGCTGAAGGAGATCTAAATGTACAAACACAGATGAATATACTTATATTTTGTAAATGAATATGGCTAGTTGATGTAGTTGCAAGTTTTAATACCAAACGACAATGTAAAAAAACAATGTTGAGTAAATAAATGTAAAAGTTGGTTGTTTTTTTTATGAAATAGGTACTGTGGGGATGTGGGAATCGAACCCACACCAATCAATCAAAAATTTACCCTATCTCTACTGATAAGGTTAAAAAATACGCACAAATTATTTTCAGTAATGCTTTTGAATATTTTTTACCATATCATGTAGGAATCGAACCCACCAAATGCAACTTTGGCCAACCAGTGGCAATTGTGTGAATAACAAAAATTCATAAACAAACATACACAATACCAGATATCAACACGCATGTTATGCATATTTACTGCATATAGTTTGCTGTCTAATCTGCTTATTATTGTGTGGGCTGTAGGTTTACTAACCTAATGAGTTGTCAGTAACTAGTATAATTTTTTTCAAATTTGACGAGACCCGGGAATCATACCCGCGACCCCACTAGAGACTGACAAGGCAATCACAGCGCAGTCTAATAAAATAAAAATAGGAGTCGAACCTATTTAACAATAAATAATAGTGGTCATTTTTTGCCAATACCAACAATCTTAAAACGGGACTTGAACCCATTTTACTATTTCTAAATGCAATATTGCAAACACCTTTAATAGTTTAGTGTAGGAGTTGAAACAGTTGAATCTAGTTTACCATCTTTACTATCTGGTACTACTAACTTCATTGTCAGGTATAATAAGTATAATGGGACTTGAACCCACAAACAACTTATTTCTAATTTTTTTTAAAGTTCCCTTACACTAGGAATAACTCCTGTATTGTGGGTGCATAACAAACATACAAACATTTAGACCTGGATCAATTCTAGGCACGGCCGTGAACCCGCAACACACAGCACAGCAGATTACTACGCCATAATGTGGCATCAACCAATCAATAGTATTTTCTTAACTTATTTTCTTTTTATATGGGATTCGAACCCATAGCAATAATATTATGAGTCCTTTTAATTTAATTGGGAATCGAACCGGCATACTTCTTTTATACCCAAAGCAAAGAGAAATTTCCATGAAAACCAAATTATATCCTAATGTAATTTACGGGACAGAAGAATAAAAAGACTGGGAATCGAACCCATGTTTTATATTCAGTCCCGCAATTGATTCTTAGTTTTAAAACAACAAACATCTCATACATCACATACATATTTAATATTGTAGTGTTTAGCATGTGAAATATTTTTCGGGAATCGAACCCAAAAAAACATAATAGGCATAACACCTCATTTCTATTATCCTTGGTGATATTTCAAATGAGAGTCGAACTCATTTTTTAACATCAGTAGGTGTGCAATTTTTTTTTTTCAAACAAACAAAACACTTAATGTAAGGAGTTTTGTTTACACATTTAACAGTGAAAAACGATTTCACCGAATTACATAATTATCCTGTTGATACTTTAGCATGAGATTCGAACCCATCATTCACCAGCTTCAATACATTCTTACAATAAACATATTCATTTGTTCACAACCTAAATTACGAGCTGTCTGCTTATGGAACTGTGAAAGTTTATCAACCACTATTTCCATATGCGGATAGTGAGAATAACAATTTAACAACATACTCATCCATGTTTCATATGTACGGCAATAAATCAATATCATATTTGAGATTTGATTGTGAACCAGAAATATTTATCACTCATTTTAATTAACAAAACAACCAAACTTTTACTTAAAACCTTTTATAACTACCCTTAACGCAAATTAATGCAATCTTTTTGAGTATTGACTGGCAAACAGTTATGGTAAGTTACACAACAATAAACTTAGTTCTATAGAACAATATTATGGTGCTTATTTACAGAATAACAATTAAAAGTCAATGTAGAGGGCTTGTAAGCGATGAAAGTATGTTTATCAGCCATTTTCATGCACAAATCTCTTACTGAGACCAAGTTCTAGACATCTGTGTCAAACGTTGTAAGCACAACAATCTTCACTTTTTTTATAACTGAAACACGCTTTTGAGTCAATTTATTATCTATATCTTTTAGAAATCCTTCCGTAGAAAACTTACTCGCTATTACTCACCGAACCGCAGCCAGGATTTGTGAACAGGGACCTCATAATAGCGGGAAGAAAAACTAACCTCACCAACACACTTCACTTAGCAATATTTCAACATTAACACATATATTTTACTCTATTATCATATCAAATATTAACACAGCACTCATTTACACTACAAGCAAGAGTTTTGACCGCGTCTTGAAACAAAAATACATACAAAACACTAAAAAACAATTTGACATTTTCGAGAGTAAGGATTTCTTTTAAAAGCGCGTAGGGTAAGCACGTTGCGCGTTATTTCATGTGTCGACACTAAATTATCGCGAACGCGGAACTCTCAATCTCGATGCATTTTATAAAATAAACGAAATAACATTATAAAAACAACAATAGTCACTTGGCATCGAGAGAGTTATTTTGACATTTATAGAAATACCGTCACAGTCGCTACCTATTCCATACCTGTAGCTTAGAGATTCGTGTCGACTTTAGTTATTACTATCTCTTTTTTGCCACAGGCTAAACGGAGTGCTTAGTTAGGCGTGAGAATGAGATGCCAATACTGTCTTATCACGAATTCGTGATTCGAACGTTAATAGGCAGATAGACTTTTTATATTCTGGCAAAGGAACGTTTAACCACAGATTAAATAATATTCTGCCGAACTTCAACCTCTACGCTTCTTTTTTTGTTTAAATTGTGGGTAATTTAATAAACTGTGTCGAAATTAGCCACCTTCCCACCTTTGTATCATAGGGCGAGTATTAAAATAGTCTAAAGTTTAAAACAATGTACCTAAGTAAACCTAAAATAAATTAAAAATAACTTTCACCCAGTTTGTGTCTGTACTTTTAAATAGTTTAAACCAACAGAGTACCACTGTTATTTCTATAATTCTTGCTTATTTTTTTTATTTATATCTTACCTGTATCCTTAGATTATATATACATGTCTAAGCCTGTATCATAGGATGTTATATACCTAACATAAAAACACCCGTTGAGTGCGAGTAGAATTAGCGACCGAAGGGTTCTGTAGGTACCATTGCGCCATTATCATTCAGTTTTTTACCTGAATGCCGAGGAAGGATTTTTTTTTTACAAATGAATAAAAATACACACTCGATGAAAATGTCAACTAAGAGTATCTACCTAGAATCATGAGATTCGTTGTCACCTTACGGATACGAAACCAAAAAAGACAAATTCACAGAATTATACCACGGTATTTAGAAGCCGAAGACAAGAGGAGTTTTCCCTTTTTACCTACCGTTTAACGTCCTTCCGTCCAAACACTTTTATCTAAACGTAGTTTTAGCATAAGAAGAATATATTATACCGAATTATTATAATATCTAATTTTAATGAAATAACAAAATCACACACCTGGTGCTGCCATCTATTGTCAGGTTTATACACGTTTTAATAAATTTGTGATTTTCATAGTTGGCCTAAACAATAACAGATGTCACTAAATATGTTTTCAATAAAACGTAGGATTGTGTTCTTTGCGTTTATTCGGTTTATTAATATTATGATTTAAATAATGTGCATACATACTCAAGATAAGTCTCGTAAAGCAACATCATTATAATATAAACTTTGTATGTAATTATATTACGTATTATTTATAATTTTCTAAATGGCAGGTAGATGGCGGCCCGATCGCATTTTGACCGCACAGAATGTAAAAAACCTTTACCCACAAAATAATCCACCTGACAGTTAAACATTCTCCCTTTCCCATTGATCATGGGTCAAAATGGGAACATTAATTTAATCATTTTGCTTTTGATTAGCGGCTGATCATTAGCTTTCGCACACACATTCTTACGTTCTACATACTCATTACACACACATAAGCAAAGTGCTTAAACTGTCATGAAAATTATGTTCTAAACAATATTTTTTATGTAATGTTAAATCCTAAAATAGGAACAGATGCAATTTGTAAAACAATAAGTAAGTAATTAGTATATTATTATATTGGTATATTGGTTGTTGGGAATCAAACCCAACATACTAGCGGCGACGCGCGAGCGGCGCACTTACCTCCGACTGCGTCATCAGCTGCGAGCGGCGGGGACGCGGTGCGGTGAGGGGCAACGCAGCGAGAGGGGACGTCGGGGCTTGGACTCGCGCTCTCGGACACCACCGACGACGGTCGATTTATTAAAATTTATTTGTTTGTCCGCGAACGTTATAATTTTTGTTAATTGGGAAAGCAATAAACCGCGCCTACTATTTACTATAATACAGTCCACTTATTTTAACATCCCAGCGTAGACATGGTCCTTCGTGGAACTCGCCAACCTGATTTCAAAAATTAACGGACTCGGAAGAATATTCTTTTATCTTCGGTCTCGAAGCCCTTCTTTTGGCGGTCTTCAGCAGCGATAGCTCCTGCAGGAATCATCAAGGTCCTGACGAAGACTATTTCGCATAGCAGCCGCATACCTACGTTTCGAGGAAGTCAAGAGAAAAAATTGACCGTAAGACGTACTTTGGACCCATCGAACGTGACGAGTCATCTTCGAGAACAAAGAAGAACGAAAAGTTGCAGATCATCGTTTATCCTGTGGATGGTTTAGACCTTCTGTGAGTTCGTTCCAATTGTTTCCTTTCTTCGTCATTATTTCATATGTTTAAAAAAGCAATATTTAAGTGAGTTCTATTCAATTAATTCAGTACTTTTCCTTATTTTCAAAGCCTTATATTTCCGTGCATTTATTGCTTCTGCTTACAAAGCTTATGCATTATCTCTTCAAACACATAAATAAGCAATTAACTTGTTTACGAGGATTAGTGTCGTTTCTATAACAGCTGACCGCCGACCGTTACCTGCAAAACAGCTGATCTTTTGTTCTCGTCATTGAGTCATTAGCGTACCGCACCTTTTTTTTTGCTTTACTTGTAATATAACCGGTTTCCTTAGTGCATTTATTTGAACTTCATTTTTTCTAACGGTTATTATCTACCGCTATGGCTGACGAAAAGATTGCAAAACAAGTCAAAAGGCGCAGCTGCATGAAATCCAAATTGACTTTATTTAGTAATTACATCAACACTTTAAAAAGTTGCACTGAACTTAGTAGTTTACAGCTTTTAGACTTGGAAACAAGATATAATAAGTTTGGTAGCTTATACGATGATTTCGACAAATTACAGTGCGACATCGAAATGTTATCGGAGGACCCCGATGACGAAAGTGAGGAGCGTGAACAGTTCGAGAACCAGTATTATAAGCTGGTGGCGGCAGCGCGGAGTCTACTCGGTGCGCGTCCTCACCAGTCTTCTAACTTTCAAGATGGTTCCGTGACGGTTTGCGAGGATGGACAGGCAGGTGGTTTTAAATCTAATTGTGTCAGATTGCCAAAAATTAATTTACCTACTTTTCATGGTCACTATCAACACTGGCTTGAGTTTAGGGACACTTATTTGTCTTTAATACATTTAAGGTCGGACATAGACAAAATAAATAAACTACACTATCTTCGAGCTTCACTTAAAGGTAGTGCACTACTGATTATTGATAATTTAGATTTTAAGGCTGAAAATTATGAGGCAGCTTGGAATTTATTATGCAGTAGGTACGACAACAAAAGGTTATTAGTAAATAATCATATTCATGCGTTGTTTAATGTCGAACACATGAAACATGAATCGTGTTCAGCAATACGCCATCTTATAGACGTTACAAATAAGAATCTCCGTGCGTTGTCAACTTTAGATCAACCAACTCAATACTGGGACACGCTTATTATTTATATGATGGCAGAGAAATTAGATAGTGTTACACATAGGGAATGGGAAGAACATCGAAATACGTTAAATGATCCTCCTTCTTTAGATATCTTTGTTACCTTTCTTAGCAATAGGGCAGACTTATTGGAAACTTTGCAAGAAAATAAAGGTAAAATAAAAACATATTATAAAAATACACCAGATTCACTAAAACATAATTCCAATCAACCTACATCTACTAAATACAATCAAAATACGCATTTACAATATAACACAAATAAAAAACACAATAATTCTTATAAAAAACCATTAACTTGTCCAATGTGCAATCAGAACCATTTCTTATTTAGTTGTGAATCATTTAGATCCCTATCTATCGAAGATCGTAGACAAAAGGCTAAAGAAGCAAAGGTCTGTTTAAATTGTCTACGACCAGGGCACGCAGAATCTAGATGCAATCTTGTTCCTTGTAAATATTGCAAGAAAAAGCACAGCACGCTTCTTCATATGCATGAAGTAGAAACTGCTCCTGAGCCATCTATTCCAATTAGTAACATAGATAATTTCGCAAGTTCAACAGATGTTAAGCAGATTACTACTCCTCCGAATGTTTTGCTTTCCACAGCGCTCGTGAGGGTGGTGGACATCAAAGGCGACGTGCACACAGCCCGAGTACTGCTTGACAATGGTAGCACGGCCAACTTCGTGTCTGAATTCCTTTGCGGTAAGCTGGGTTTGTCGCGACGTAATACGAGTACCACAGTGACAGGTATAAATAATAATACTTCTCATAGTTCACAATCTTGCAGCCTTACTATTATTTCTAATTACGATGAGGAATATAGACTTCCAGTGGACTGTCATATATTACCTCACGTTACCAAAGTTTTACCGTCTTCATTTATTAACATAGACAATATCCCTCTTCCATTGGGAATAAGTCTAGCTGACCCTTCTTTTAATATACCGTCAGCAATTGACATTTTACTTGGGGCCGATGTATTTTGGTCCGTATTATGTAATAATTCTATTGACTTGGGTAAAAATCAACCCAAGTTATACGAAACAAAACTGGGTTGGCTGGTGTCAGGGTACGTTGCTCGCCATAAGTCACACTTATCCTCCTTTTTTTGTAATTTTGTGAGCGAGCAAGCCGATCCAGACTTAACTCGTTTCTGGGAATTAGACTCCGTAGCAACTAAGCACTCTCTATCGCCTGAGGAGCAGGCATGTGAACAGAGTTTCATGGAAAAAACCTTTCGTAAAGATAACGGGCGCTTCGTCGTTGTTATGCCGCTGAAGAAAGATCCTTCAGTCTTAGGCGATTCCTATCAAAAAGCGAAGTGTCGGTTCTTGTCATTAGAACGTAAGTTTTACCGAGACCCTGTCTTCAAAAATAGATACATGGAGTTTATGCAGGAATATGAGCGTTTAGGTCATATGACTGAAAATAGAGAGCCTTCGCTTTGCTATCGTAAGAATGTAAGTTATTACTTACCTCACCATGGTGTAGTTCGTGAGGACAGCACCACAACTAAGCTTCGTACAGTTTTCGATGCGTCAGCCACTACTAGCTCAGGTTTGTCTTTAAATGACATTCAGATGGTCGGACCAACTGTACAAGAAGATCTTTATTCCATCTTGCTACGTTTTCGCCAACATAAATACGTTGTTACTGGCGACGTAGAAAAAATGTATAGAGCCATTGAGCTTAATCCTTCTCAACGGTCTCTACAGCAAATTATTTTCCGATTTAATCCTAAAGAACCTTTAAAAACCTACACTCTTAATACGGTGACTTATGGCACGGCATCTGCTCCATATTTAGCTACCAAGTGTTTGGTGAGCTTAGCCTCTAGTGCTCTTGATAATGACGTCAAACAGTCGATCCAGAGAGACTTCTACGTTGACGACTATTTAGGAGGCTCCACATCTTTAAGTAAAACTATAAATATGTGCAAAGGAGTCATTAATACATTAAAGTCTGCAAAATTTAACTTGAGAAAATTTAAATCAAATAGTCAAATCATTCTGAATCATATAGCACCTTCTTCAAATAATAATTCAAATCAAATTGTAGACCTTGCAGACACTAATAAAGATGTCTCGTGTAAAACTTTGGGTCTGAACTGGATTTGCAATTCGGATACCTTGTCATTCTCAATAAATATTAAGCACAAAATTAAAACAGTTACGAAACGACACATACTTTCTGTTATAAGTCAGATCTTTGACCCATTAGGTCTTGTAGGCCCTTGTGTTATAGAAGCCAAGATCATAATGCAGAAATTGTGGATTAATAAATATCATTGGGATGATGAGGTCTCACAGGACATAAAGAATGCATGGCTTGCATTTGCTGACACTTTACCTTTTCTAAATAAACTGAAAATTCCTCGTTGGGTTCTCAATGATAATTGTGAACATTATGAAATTCACGTTTTTTCAGACGCTTCAGAGCGTGCGTACGGCGCTTGTTTGTACATTCGTTCTGTGCAGCGTTCAGGGTTGGTAAAAGTTCACCTTGTGACCTCTAAATGTAAGGTAGCACCAATAAAGCCTATAACGATACCTCGTCTAGAGCTTTGTGGAGCGTTGTTGGCTGCAAGGTTGTGCACTAAGGTATTAACCTCTTTAACTCTTAAGGTTGGTAAATGTAGATTTTGGTGTGACTCTACCATAGTATTAGGGTGGCTAACTACATCACCAATGCAACTTAAACATTTCGTTCGCAACCGCATCCACGAAATTCAAGAGAGCACAGAGGGTCACTTGTGGAGCTACGTACCGTCGAAAGACAATCCGGCGGATCTTGTTTCCCGCGGGCTGAAGGCTGATTCCATCAGCAGCTTATCTTTATGGTGGTCTGGTCCCACTTTCTTATTAGAAGATGAATATAAATGGCCAAAAATGCCCAGTCACAATGAGAAACACGATCTACCAGAATTGATTTCATGTTCTGTTGTCTGTTCTAATACTTTAAATTTAGATCCTATTTGTAATTTAATTAATAAAACTTCTAACTTTACTCGTTTACAAAGAACGATAGCATATTTACAAAGATTTATTTATAATTTTAGAAACAAATCCAACAAACGAATCGGTCACTTTTCGGTCACTGAACTTAAAAGTTCATTAAATTTACTATTATATAAAGCTCAGTTGGAAATGTTTCCTGATGAATATGCTATTCTTAAAGCCAGGAAATTGTTGCCTAAAAAGAATAGACTAATTTCTTTGTCTCCTTATTTAGACGCTAACAATCTTATACGAGTTGGTGGTAGGTTAGATAATTCTCCATATAGTTTTGATACTAAACATCCTATCCTATTGTGTAGCAAACATCATTTAACAAAAATCATTTTCGAATATATTCATTTAAAACATTTACATGCTGGGCCCCAGCTCTTGTTAGCAAACGTTAGACAAACTTATTGGCCTTTGGGTGGCAGACACCTTTCTAAGAACATTGTCTCAAAATGTGTTCGGTGTCGCAGGTACAAGGCAGAATGCGCTCAACCCATCATGGGGCAATTACCGTCATCACGCACTGAGTTACAGTTTCCATTTTTACATTGTAGCGTTGATTACGCAGGACCGGTGATGGTAGCGGACAGGAAAGGTAGAGGTTGCAAACTAATAAAGTCCTTTTTGGCAATCTTTGTCTGTAATGCCACTAAAGCCTGTCATATCGAGCTCGTTACGGCCCTATCTAGTGAAGCTTATATAGCCGCTCTCAATCGCTTTGTGTCACGTCGTGGAAAACCTCAAAGTATCACGTCTGATAATGGCACAAACTTTGTAGGAACGTCGAATGAACTATCAAAGGTTCTTGCAAGATCAGACCTTGAAGGTCAATTAGCTCTCGAAGGAATTGAATTTAAATTCATTCCCGCATATAGTCCCCATTTCAACGGCTTAGCAGAAGCAGCTGTTCGTTCGGTAAAACACCATTTAAAACGGTTGTTGCATACCACTCATTTTACTTATGAGGAAATGGCTACTTGCCTCGCTCAAATAGAAGCTGTTTTAAACTCCCGTCCTCTTACTCCTATTTCCTCAAATCCTCTTGATTTTTCCGCTCTTTCACCTTCTCACTTTTTAATTGGACGACCACTTAATGCTCTACCTTATTCACAGGGATCCGATGTAAACATTGAAAGGATCAACAGTTTGGAGCGTTTTAAAAGAATAGAGCTCATACGTCGACATTTCTGGGACCGTTTCTCTCTGGAGTATGTAGCCCTACTTCAACAGAAGGTGAAGTGGCGCTCTTCAAGGGCAGAGCTGAAGCTAGGCTCGCTCGTCCTAATAAAGGAAAGAGCTCTTCCTCCTTCACTTTGGTGCCTTGGAAGAGTTACCAATGTGTATCCCGGCAGCGACGGGATCTCTAGAGTCGCAGAGGTCAAAACAAAGAAAGGCACTATCAGGAGGGCCTTTAATAATATTTGCCCCCTTCCAGAATTTTGAAGTTTCCTTCAACCCGGGGAACATGTTGGGAATCAAACCCAACATACTAGCGGCGACGCGCGAGCGGCGCACTTACCTCCGACTGCGTCATCAGCTGCGAGCGGCGGGGACGCGGTGCGGTGAGGGGCAACGCAGCGAGAGGGGACGTCGGGGCTTGGACTCGCGCTCTCGGACACCACCGACGACGGTCGATTTATTAAAATTTATTTGTTTGTCCGCGAACGTTATAATTTTTGTTAATTGGGAAAGCAATAAACCGCGCCTACTATTTACTATAATACAGTCCACTTATTTTAACATCCCAGCGTAAACATTATTGTTATGTGCTATTTGAATGTGAGTTTCGGGCAGCACACCCAAAATACTTAGGTACCTACAACCGATTTTGAAGTTTTCCGGTCATAGCTAATAGGTAACCTATACTAAAACCACATTTGAAACTAAACAAACAATTTAGGTACCTACTTGGAGTACCTATGTTTTTTACCAAAACTACGAAAAGTATCAAATTTGTATAAAAAATACAATATCCATTGAAAACAAAAACGTCCACTTCCGGTTTAGGTGGACAGACACAGTTATTGGATTTTAATCGGATGAAAGAATAAAAAAAATAAAAGTAAACTAGAGCGATGCTCGCGCCCCCTGGCGAACGGCACCGGAACGCCAAATATCCGCTTCAATCAAATTCACTGCGCTCGTATTTGTCTATTTCAGATATAGAGATGGACTAGATAAGCTATTAGTATGGCGGTTTTTTGTTATGACGGAGACAGACGGGTGATCTTTTATTCTGATTGCTGTTCTTTTATTTAATTACTTAGATAGCAACAACAGCCCTCCTGATGGCTACCATCACATAAGAACATACCTACATGATAACAAATTATTGCATACTATGAGTTATTATCTCAGCCAGCAGTAAAGTTTAAATCGGAACATAGGTACTGCTTGGCGCTGCTTCCCTGGAGGACCTTCTTCGTAATGAGCTCTGCTACTGCTAAAATCTTACTATCATTGTTTTTGCAAAAGACGTATCTAATAGGGTTACCAGAAGATTTATTTTGATCTTTTAATACACAATAGTTTCCTTTTTTACCTCAAATGGCGTTATTATGACGCTTATGCTTTTACGAGTTGGAGTCCTTTGGTTCCGTACGTGGGTTTATTCTGTTATTATGAACCTTTCTAGTTGTGATGATAGTGGCTATAGTGAAAGGTATTCTTGTGATTTTTATAAAAATACTGCCGGTATTACTAACCTACTAAAACAACTTTTAAACGGGTTATTATTGAGTGGAGACAACGACTAGGCAAGCATAGTATAGGACACCCACCCCTGCAATGTGAAGTGACGATGTACGAAAGGCTGCTAACAAAAATTGGATGCGTCTCGCTGCGGACCGGGCGATATGACACATAATAAGGGAGGCTTAATATCCAACAGTAGGCTACTATCAAATATTATACAGAATGATGATGATAATGACAAATAATCCCTTGATGGACAGACGTCCGGGGCGTAGTAATATTACCTAATAATAAGGTCCTATGAGTAAGGAACCCTAAAACAAGTATTACCACGAAATGGGATTACGTTAGATTCTTTCTCGAGTGAAAAACATCAAAGGGTCAATTTAAGAATACCGGCTGAGATCGGTTTTAGTTCACTCTTGAGCGAACCGGTGAACGCCGTTATTTTTCAACAAAAAATACTAGCGCATCTTTTTCACTTTTAAAAATATTTTTGTTGTCTATTGGTTTCAATATTTTCGTCCAGCGTTTTCAGTTAAGCGGAATGAATTGAATAAAATGAAATTCTACAAAATAGAGCAACAAATAAATTGAAGACTGAAAAATATTACTGCGAACCGTTTTGTTTGTTTCGCTTTGTATTGAAAATTGTAAACAAGCGAAACAAATGGATCTGTTAGCAACACAAATTTTGCTACATTTAGGTAAAGTAAAATAAGTAATGGATGAATGTATTTCTATTTAAATTTAATATTAGTGTACCTACCTACGCAAAATCAAAATAACAAATTTACGGTTTTAGTCATATAGGTAGCCCGTTAGCTGTCGAAATAGGTATGAAAACACCCACGGATAAAAATGTCTAACTTGTCTACCTAACGTTATTTTATTCTCCAGGTAGAAAAGTTACCAACTCCGAATTGAAGGTAACAACAGTGAATTCAATAAATATTTCCGAATAAATACAGACGTATGAAATATAAAATAAAGTCGTCCGACGTAGCTATAGATACGTGGCCGTATTCAGAAAGGAATTTAATATCTAGAATACAATTTTCGGAGCTGAATTTTTGATCCCGTTTATCAGATTTGTATCTGTCGTCTTTCAGTTTCGCATTATAAGTCTTGAAAGGACAGTATGGACGGCAGATTTCATTACTTTTATACCCTTACGAGTACATAGGCCTTATATAGTTTTTCTATTGAAACTCCTTGAAGGTGACCTACCCATTCATTGCTTTGTACATTATGTTATTCATACTCCACGTCGTAATTCCGAAGATTTCGTTACGACATAAAGATTTTTCTGTAAGATATATGTATTGCAGAACAGAAAAAATATCCAATGTAGGTAGCAATATATGGCGCTCACATGTTTAAGAGGTTCAATTCAATTTCATAGAGAAAGATTTAGTATATCCAGTACAAAGCACAAAAACATCTTTGTAATTAGTTAGTCCCGGCATTTGGGCGGTCGATATGGTAGCTGGTACTGGAGCCGGCTCGGGATTTCACGACTTTGATTAAGCATGCCGTTGTTTTAACTAACCAGTTGTATTGTGATTGAATCACGACAAACTGGCTCGGAATAATGAATTGGAAAAGTTTTGGGTACCACGAATCTAGAGAGTTTAATATTAAATTAAATCACGTTATTTTTCAAAATTCGAATGCATATTTTTAACTTTTTCATGTGGAACGTCAAGTTTTTAAATTATTTTTGGACGAAAACTGGTTGAGTATCAACTAATTTAAATAGAGAACGAAATATTCTTCGAAATTGAAATCTCGTTCAATTTTATCCGTATGATACTCTTTTTTAACGTGAAATTACGTTTCGTTATTGTAAAAAAGCAAATCAAATGTTATAAAATGTAATCCGATAAGAGCCGAGGGTATTTTTAAAGATTAATTTTATGAAAATAGCTCTTTCTTTATAATCTATTGAACAATTTATGTGGTTTCTATGTACCTATAGGATTTATTTTCATGTTTAATTTTTTTTCATCTAGAAGAAGTAAACTAAAAACAGTAAATTCTTGATATTTTATAGACAAATCAATGACATAGTTTTTAGATTAGATAGATTCTGTAAATTCATACAAAATCTGTTTTGTCTCTATCTTGTAAAGAAAAACTTAATTTACTCAAATGATTATAATCAGGTATTATTATACATATAAAGCTTCAACTAGCTAATTTAAGATATTATAAAGTGCTTTATCAGCTACATCACACCAAATGTTTCACAAAAAAAACGCCGTCAAACTTAGGTAGGCACTAGGCACGCAAGAAGTATGTCGCAGCTCCCAAAGGAAGATTGCCTACAAAACCGAATAGTTAGCTATAAAAAGTTAGCGCCAATAAGGTAGCAAATGACGAAATAGCACAAGAAATATCTAAGTTTTGGTAATAAAAACATTACCCTTATTTCTGACTGTTTGCTTAGATTTTTGTTTTTATTGTTGTCTAGGTATTTCTGTTTGCTTCGGTTTTTCTAGCGTTATATGCAAATATATTTCTTTTTTGCGAATAATTAAATTTTATCATAAAAGCTTGCCTATTTATACTAAGCTTCTGAATACCGTGAAGGGTTTGACTGCATTTTTAGGAGGTTCAGTGTTTAAAACTTGCCGAAGAAAGGAAGAAAGAAAAAACATTTATTTCAGGACACGCACAGGAATTAAACAGTGAGTATAAATCAAAGAGTGACAGGTTTTTTCCATTACCTTTTTTGATTTTCATATAGAATATATTTTACTTTACTAAATCATCATCATCATCTGCCTAGCCTTTTCCCAACTATGTTGGGTTCGGCTTCCAGTCTAAACCGGATGCAGCTGAGTACCAGTGTTTTACATGGAGCGACTGCCTGTCTGACCTCCACAACCCAGTTACCGGGTAACACGGTACCCCTTGGTAAGACTGGTTGTCAGACTTTCTGGCTTTTGACTACCCGTAACGACTGTCAAAATATACAAAAGACAACCGGGACCAACAGCTTAACGTGCTTTCCGAGGCACGCAGGAGTTTACTAAATAAGAAACTACCTCAAAAGACTAGCAAAATATTGTTACAATAATGGAACATGTTTCTGTTGTAGAATGCGACAGAGGTGCGCCTATCGTATACATATACACTCAAATCCCAGTAATAAGCAAGCTATCCACCAGACAGAAGTCCAGACTCCGAACTGCTACGGAGAAACACAAAGATCCTGAGAACACTAAACCACAAGCTTATCATTAGCGCTTACGACCACCAGACCACCGATGAAGTCTAATAAAACCATTTGAAAAGGGATAGAATCAAACACGATGAATGCTGAGAATACACTGGTTTATTAATCTAAAGACATTGGCATTCCGATTACATAGTAATACATAGATAGATAGATAGATAGATAGAATATTCTTTATTGTACACCATTAGACAACAACACAGGAAAAATACAGATAAAAAAGGTAGTAGTACAATAGGCGGTCTTATCGCTAAGAGCAATTTCTTACAGACAACCTTTGGATGGAGTCAAATTGCAAAATATAGTTAACGGGCAGTTTTTGGCGTACGTTAAAATACTATATATATATATATATATAAGATAATACATAATATATATACTATATATATATAATTATAATATAAAGGGAATAAAACACAATGTATACATTACGATAAAGTAATACATATATACAAATAACATTGTAGTCACAAAAACTAATGAGACAAGTAGTGATCCTTCACCATCCGCTTAAATACAGCTAGCGACTGTGCGCGTCTGACAGGCAGTGGCAGTGCATTCCACAGACGAGTAGCTTGCACAACAAACGACTTGTCATAAAAAGTTGTGGTATGCATAGGCATCTTCAGTTTCAAGTTTTCTGATGACCTTAGAGATCGTGTATGTGTATCACAAACAAACTCAAATCGTTCCTTGAGATAAGAAGGGGTCGTAGGATGGAAAAGAATACAGTAGAGCAAGAAAAGAATATGAGCATTCCGACGAAGCCGTATTGGAAGCCACTCGAGCTTAGCACGAAATTCTGACACATGATCATATTTGCGCAAACCAAATATGAATCTTATACAAACATTCTGAAGTCGCTCAAGTTTGTTAAGTTGGTCCTCGGTGAGATCTAGATAGCTGGCATCGGCATAGTCTAGGATAGGAAGTAAAAGAGATTGTGCAAGCGCAATTTTTGTGGCAGTTGGTAGGAAGTTCCGCAGCCGTCTTAAGGACCCTGCAGATGCAAACAACCGTCTACTGGTTTCCTGCATCTGCGGCTCCCAAGACATTCTGCTATCCATGTATATCCCTAGGTTCTTGACCTTTTCACTAAAATGTATTTGAATACCATCAAAAATAACCTGCGGGAGAATAAACCAGTCAATTTTGGACACCATTCGTGAGCTACCGATAACAATAAGCTGGGTTTTTAAAGGGTTGACACTTAGCCCATAGCACCTACTCCACTCAGCTATTTGAGAGAGGTCTTTATTAATTGTATCAATAGCTTCCGATAATTGTCCTAATGGAGCCTGAGAGTAGATTTGGAGGTCATCTGCATATAGGTGGTAGGAAGAAAGTAGGTTATGTGATATGGAATTTATAAATATTGCGAAGAGTAATGGGGATAAAACGCCACCCTGTGGCACACCAGCGGTCGTATTGCACCATGAAGAGTATGTATCTTCAATTCGAATACGTTGCCGGCGGCCATACAGGTAACTATGAAACCAATCAATGACCGTTGGAGATATGTTAAGAGAGTTAAGTATACTAAGCAAAATGTCAAAGTCAACAGTATTAAAAGCATTGCTAAAATCCAGCAGTGCAAGTACCGTTAACTTCCCATTTTCCATGCCCAGTCTGATGTCATCCGTAATATTCACCAAAGCGGTTACAGTACTGTGACCAGGACGGAAACCGGATTGAAAAGGATTAAGAAGTCTATTCTTGCAAAGGAATGAACTTAATTGAGTATGAATAAGACGTTCTAGGACTTTGGATAGGAATGGTAGTATGGATATTGGACGATACTCAGAAAAGGATGCGGGATTGGATTTCTTAGGTAAAGGAGTAATTTGGGCCTCTTTCCAAGCATTTGGAAAAACACCACTGGATATGGAATAATTTAGGATGTGGCATATGACGGGAAGGATTTCATCAAGGATAGGGAGGATCATCTTACGGCTGACACAGTCACTACCAACTGCATCGGAAGTAATAGAAACAATGCTCTTCTTAACATCACAAGCGGAAAATTGATTAAAGACAAAAGGGGAGTAACTAGGGGATGGAAGATTAGAAAGATAATTTAAAGTATTTAATTTTGATGTCCTATCAAAATTAGACGGCGATGAGAAATGTTGATTTAATAGATTAATGTCTAAATTGTGAGAAATTTTATCATAACGTGACTTTCCAATCCCCATTGATCTAAGAAATCTCCAGACCTTTGCTGGATCTCCGTTCTCTACTGACGCGTGAAAATAATGGCGTTGAGCATTCCTACACACCTTATTGCAGTGAATTCGGACCGCAACATATTTCTCCCAATTTGTATCAGTAGAGCGTGACTTATATCGCGACTTGGCTGCCACCTTTTTAGCCATTATCCGTTTTATTTCGTCAGTAAGCCATGGCGATGGTAGGTGCTTAACTTTTACTGCGCGAATGGGAGCATGGACGTCATACAGTGTGATTATATTCGTTGTCAGCATGTCAACTTTTGCATCCACGGACTCAGATGCAATAAGAGGCATCCAGTCAATGTTACCGGCATCTTCACGAAGGTTCTCAAGTTTCATGCCACTAAAATTACGCTGCAGAAGAATTTTAGACTTTGCCTTCGGAGGACGAATTTTATAAGAAAGAAAGATGAGATCATGATAAGAAAAAGCATCCGCCGAACACTGGCCGTGTTTGGCGACGTGATCACAAGAAGAAACGAAGATTAAATCAAGAAGTGAAGGAGTAGAATGAGGAAAATGATGTGTTGCACTTAGAGGGAGTATAGATAGATTGCAAGAGTCTATGATAGCATGAAGAGATGAAGATCGAGTGTCATTTTTAAGGAGACAGGTGTTAAAATCACCCATGATAATAATGTGACTGTAAGAAGTTACTAAATTTTCTAAAATATTTTCTAAAGAGGAAAAGAAGTTGATTCGTAAAGAGGGACAGTAATAGACTCCAAGGAGAATTTTAGTATGGTTTAGTGTAATTTCTAGAAAAAGATGTTCGCCAGCGTTTGACGGCGGTGGCTGTGCTGACATACAAACAATTGAAAAAGGAATATAAGATCGGAGATATATGGCAACACCACCACCACCACCAACCGTGCGATCGTTTCTCACTAACTGGAAACCTGGTATAGTGTATGCAGTAGTTGGGAGACAGGGTTTTAGCCACGACTCTGAAACAAGTACTGCATGAACATCCTTACAGTCAAAACTTGCCAGCATATCAGGGAAATGAGCCGGAATGCTCTGCGCGTTTATGTGAACTACATTAAAATTTCTAGGAACATCAGAAAACTGCGCAACAAGTGTATCCGCAAGTAAAGGTATGCTTGTAAAACTGTCATCATTACTACTTGCTGAAAAGAATGTTTCCGATTCGTCACTACTATTGTTATCGTATTGTGAAGACATAAATATATTAAATATATAGTAAATAAATGTATAAAAAAAGAATATAAAATAAAATAGTCTTGACTAAAGGGGACAGTTAAATCAGTCCACCTGCCGGTTGTGCAAGATAAATATTGAAAAAATTAAAATTAAACTAAAACTTAGTGTTACAGAATACATATGTGTGGTCCGGGCATAAAAATTACAAAAAACAATATCATTTATTAAGTACCGAGAATGCCAGTGAGACCTAATATAAAGTGACAGCTAAAAAAAAAAAAAAAACAAGTTTTGGTAACGAGAATAACGTTAAACAAATTATGTATGTGACAGCTCTGAAATGTCATTCACTATGACGTCTATTGATCTATTATGATTCATTTGACAAGTTAACACAAAATTAAAATTTATATAAAGAATGAATGATAAATACAAGTGAACAACGAACAGAAGTCAGAAAGTGAAAAAGTGGGTATGTGTATGCGGAAAGAAAAAAGCAATGTTACCCGGACTCAGCACATTTAACGGAAGTGACGAATAACCTCACTTTTTGTTAGCAACAGCACGCCTGGGCCTGCTTGTGACAACAGGCTTCTCTGGAGTGGCGATGGAGGACTCTTTCGGCGACTCCGCGGCGTCATGCTGCTGTAGTATGTTCAGCTCCGCAGCAGATGTAATGCGATGACGCGAGCCATCGGGTGAAAGCACGTAGACGCACCCATCTCTCGTCCAACATTTGGTCACCCCAAACCTCTTCCGAGCCGCCATGAACAGGTCATGTCTCGACTTCGTCAAAAACTCCGAGATGGTGATGCCAGTACCCTTCAGTTTAGTTTTATCAAACCATATATTGTTTCGGACACCAACATCCCGGAGCTTGAAAAGGATAGGCCGAGATCTTGAGGATGTTGCAGACCTTCCCATTCTGTGACACCGCTTAATGTCACCCACTGTGAAGCCGGCCATCTTCAAACGGTCATTAACTACACCAGCCACAACCTGCGCTGTATCCTCATCCTTGGCCTCAGCGATGCCATGCAGCAACAGGATGCCTCTTCGCCCGCGCATCTCCATGGAGTCAATGCTTCTGGCCAGCAACTCTACCTGATGCTGTAGACTGGTGACTGCCTGTGTAATGAACTCCCTGAAGGCAGAGAAATCTGCAGCCAAGTTTGAGGAGTTTGTTGACTCTGCTGGTGTCTTCTGCAGCTGTGCTTCGAACTCTGCCATCCTCTTATTGAACATATCCATCAATCCAGTCAGAGAGTTGTTAATAGGATCCATTGTTTGAAATTGAGTGTATAGTTTGTGGAGAAGATGACACTAAGATGAAGTTTGTAGTGAGATAGAAGAAGTAGAAAGGAGAAACACTTTACCAGCAGGTAGTTTGATCTAAACAATTGTAATCAACATAAGTTTATACTTTTTGATGAGTTATTAAATTTTAAATAATATTTATTTGTGGAGCAAATTATTTAGCTGTTGACTTTGCAACTACCCGCGATTCGAAGTAACAATTACATAGTATAGTGGGAACCTCATGTAAGTATAGTACAGTGTACTCGTCAATCTTTTTGGCCGTTCTGATGTTAGTTTTTCGTATGCGCAGTCGCTACAAAAGAGGTTTAAATTAAAACTGTACCTGCTCAGCTCTTGCGACTAAGTTCAGAGCGGCCAAAATGTTAACTAGTACTAAACCTAAATTGTTGTTATACCCAATATCTTATTTACTAGGTGTCCTAATAGCCAATAAACGGTTTCTTGAATTCTCCTTTGCGTTTAGCTCCGGACATAGGGGACATCGGGAAACTGGCCAGCAGCGGAAATGGACAGAACGCACTGAAGTAGCCCCAGGCGTACATATCAACCAATAACCTCTTCGAATAATGTGTTTTTGGTATATTTAGTTAGTATGTTTGTGGTCAAGTGTTTGACATGTTTAAACAGAATTAAAAATATGAAACTTCTTTTTATATACATAAAATTCTATCTATCTAGGCTAGAAACACAGATAAAAGAGGTAAACGCGAATATACATATGTATGTGCGTATGATGATAGATTTTCTCTCTCGCATCCAAAAACTTATCCTAACTTCTTAAAAATGTAATTATTTTGTTGATTGCTGTTACGCTTTCACGCTAAAACAGCTGAACCGATCTGGACGAAATTTGACAAGGATATAGATGGTTATAGGCTATATATCCGGGAGCGTTAAGTGGTTCACTCGAGACGCGGGTGAAACCGTGGGAAACTAGGTACTAATCTATCTTCTTCTATACTTATTATAAATCTGTAGAGAGGTCAATTCTGTACATGAAATATATTTCCAAAATAACTATCAGGGGGTGATTAGGGATCGATACTGATGCCAAAAATGCTTACTTTTCATCACGCTACAATCAATAGGAGCAGAGCAGTGAAGGGAAATGTTGTCATTTTGTTTAAACGCTCTAATCTCTCACTAAAAAATTCTTTCAGTGTTAGATAGTCCATTTATCGAGGAAGGCTATAGGCTATATATCACGCTAAGACCAATAGCAGCGGAGCACCACTATTCCACGCGGACGAAGTCGCTGGCAGAAGCTAGTAGAATATAAAGGTATTTTGAGATTTAATTGAAACTTGGCACGCAGATAGTTCATGTTCCGCACGGTAGAAAACGCTAGTTGAATATAAATATAGTAATCGAGTATATTGGAGTCGGCAATACTTACTGCAATAGTAATTCTGCGTCATGGGAAGATAAATTTATCGGGAGGTTGTAAATATAATTTCCTCAAATTGTAAAGTTTTTTTAACTTTAGTTAGGGTCTTAATGCCTACAACTGAGCATGATGGCAGGGGTCATATTTCCACATCCAGATCCCAGTGCGAAAAAGACAGTGCTATTCATCGTCTACAGCTTTAGCGCTCTCTCTCAAGTCCCCGTACTGAGTCTGCCTAGCGTGAGGACTTATCAGTTAAGTTAAGGTAAGAAGGGAATAATAATTAATACTCCTGATACAATTCACGTAAAGTTTTAGCTGCAGTTATGTACACAAATACATCAAAGCTCGCGTGATTTACAACCGAAATGCCGACTCTCTTCGCTAAGGTAATCGTAAGTCAAAGGATTTTACGATAATCTTTCCTTCTGTTGTTGCAAATAAAATTGGTTTGGATTGGGTTTATTGCGTAAATGGCCTATAAAGGTTGTTTCATTGAATTGGAATTGGAACTTTGGGTTTTTATTGGTAGGTAATAACTTGAATATTTCGGGAGTGGCTAAAAATATCTTTTGTATGAAGGGTTGAGAAACTGAGAGGTAACAAAACGTTTTACATGGATATAAAAGTTGACTTGAAAAATCGATATACAAAGGCAAGTTTACGAATCAAAAATACAGTTTGAAAAGTCAAGAGTTCATAATTTAATTGAAAGTTGTAAATTTTCTTTACGATTTTGCCAGATATAGGTAGATAGGTAAAAACAAGAATTCTGTGAAACGATGAAATGGCTAGAAAGGATGTTACTAGTGAGATGACGTCATATAAAGAAGTATGGAAGAAGAAGATATTCTGCGACGACCCTGAATAAATTGAGATAAGGGCAGGCGGATGATGATGATGATAGGTAGATAAAAACAAATTATTTTAAACTCCCGACACCTGCTACATTAAATAGCGAGCAAATTGCAGTTATTAGTAACAACGCCAAGAAAACCGGTCCTTGAAATGTTATCATTATCATTCTTCTGCCCTTATCCCAAATTATTCGGGGACGGCGCATGTCTTTTTCTTATGAAGTTGAATCATAAACTTACCTAATTAAACATATTAAAATCTACGAGTGTTTACACAAAAGCATTGCACCTGCTAACCTTCTAAATTGAAAGCGTCGTAAAGATCTCCAGATAAAGGGAAGCCAGGAACATTGAGACGCGTGTCACGAACTTGACTGGTGATAAAATTCACGCGATGTAACAATCCAAGTTAATTGGGTAACTTAACAACTGATAACCTCTCTGATAACTCCGTCTAAACTCTATTATTTTAGTAGTATTTGAAGTTTATTGAGATTAGTCTCATATTGATGAGAAAGCTATCCTATTTATGGCATACAGGATAGAATAGAAAACTACTAACTAATACAGGGCGTCAAAAAAATCCTCCTCATTGCGGTCAACTGGGAGCGTACCCAAGAGGCTGGCTGGATTGCCACGTTGGATAGATATGCTTATCCTTTGGCTAAAGTAGCAGCCAGCCTTTGGGTCTCCAAAAGCGTCAATCAGCCGCCTAGATATTTCCTTAAATAAATTTATAAATATTTCATAAATTATGCAGACAATATCGTTCCGAAATTCGATACAAGTATATTTAGAAAATTTATTTTGAAAGCAAATGCAGCTTCGTTCCTTTAAATATGTCGCATAATTATACTCTACAGAATACAGATACAAATATAATTATACTGCAAAACCATTTTCTCTTGGGGAAATTGTTCATAAGATGGGAATAAATAAGATTATAACTTTATATCGAAAGCATCTCTGAGGGAAACCCGACCGTCCTATGAAGTTAATTGCGTCTACGCTTATATTTATTAGCCGATCATATTCTTCTTTAAATATGACCTGTACTCTTAGACTTAATTATTAGCAAGTAAACATTAATATATTGATTGTTAATTTATTAATACCAGGGTTTTTTTGTAGGGATAGGACACCTTCAAATAATTCCTCCCGTTGTGGGCGTAGCGGAAGTGTCAGACTCTTACTGACTTAATGGTCCTTTCTTAACCCTTCGCGTTTCCGCAGTAACCTTTTAGTAAGACTAGGATTACCCTGCGGTTTCACTAACCGTCTGTGATACAACGTGCAAAAGCGTTATCGTACCGTAAGAATAGTCATCATTATGTAGGTGTAGGCATAGTGGCCGGTAAATAACTTGGCCAGATTTTAAGTACTTGGATCAAGTTTGCGCCTGTGCACCCAGTGTAATCCAAAAGTAACACTTTCAATGCTTGTCATTACACTATCGTCTATTGTATTAATTTACTTTTAAACATTTATATGTTGAAGATAGTTAGAGAAAAGAGAAAAACTACTTAGAATTTTGGCCAAGTTACGTGCCGACTACTATACTTGGTACTTACTAGTTTTCCGCGGTTTCACCCGCGTCCTAAAGGAACTGCTTAACGTACGTACCTACCTAGCCTATAACGGTATCTCTATCTCCGTTCAAAATTTGATCCAAATTGGTTCAAAAGTTCTACCAAGGAAGCGTAACTTACTTTTGCATTTATAATATCAATTAGGATTAATCCAGAATCTACATCGATCATCTAATCCTTTAAATCCGGTGAGCAGTTTTTGCGTAAAAGAGTAACGAATATCCTTGTAAACTTTTCTGTTCATAATATACTTCTCTAACACAAAACCTGGCCAGTACCATTTTGTAATTCAAATAATCTAGTCTTCCTTAATATATTATTAAAAACTAAAGCATTAAAATAATATACATATCCTTACTAATATTATAAATGCGAAAGTAACTCTGTCTGTCTGTCTGTTACGCTTTCACGCCAAAACTACTGGACCGATATAAATGAAATTTGGTACAGAGATAGAATAGACCCTGAGGAACAACATAGGCTACTTTTTACCCGGGTGCGCTAAGTAGTTCCCTCGGGATGCGGGTGAAACCGCGGGAAACAGCTAGTATTATATATTCATACTAGGATAATTGCCGGTTATGTATCAACGTTTCATTTCATTAAAGTTGTCTCAAAAGGCTTCTGCGTGTTAGATTCAGTCCTATGTTTGCCTCCTAATGGTCCGGGACTCTAGTCCCGTGCATGGTAGAGATGTTATAAATCAAAATAATAATAATTGAAAACGGGCAACATAAGCAAAATTATAATTGAACAATGCAATATTGGAAACGGACTACAAACAACCATATTTTAAAATCTCCATACAGTCCTTGCTTTCCAATATGGATTTTCTTTTATTGAGAACGGAGCTTATTTCTGCATTGTTTGACATCTTCGCGACTACTTTGCTTCTTATTTTCTGAACAAATTGTATTTTAAATTGTTTCAAAACGAATTTTATTATCTTTGTTTTAGAGTTAGGTACCTACTTATTATTTGTGTTTTATTTATGTAGGAGCTCGTGGCTAGAACGAAAGTGGTAACAGCTGCGTAAACATAAATTAGAATATACTAATTTGTACCTAATTACTTCAATTTCGATGATTGGGAGATTTGGCTCCACCACATGAAAATTATCACGTCGTAGTCATGGTGGTTACCATAAAAAGGGAAACTTATTTCTGTAAAGTTCCATATTATTTATACCTTCGCACATAAATCCAGGGTTACCGGCGATTCCCAGCTAATATAGATTGATGGCCGACCAATACGTCCGCACGTCGACTGGTCGCCACAAATAAAGATTGAAGACTTCTTTATAAACCGTAGGTACGCTTCTTTAGTGTGGAGAACCTAGAAACAGATTAAGATATTTTCGGCGTAGAAAATAAGCAAAGAAACAAGTATTTTATACACTTAGTACATTTTCTCGTTTTTTTTTGCACATGTATCAGACTGCATGGGTTCTCCTGCTCCCATCCACTTGTCTGTTTAGGCGTACAATTCATCCCCCATCTGCACCTTGAGCTGCCGTAGTGTCTTTTTCGGAAGAGCCGTAGGTACCTCAATACATATTTGGAAGATCAAAAGTTTCCTATGCCCTTATCCAGGTCATGTTATACTAATGTTACCAAATATCTTTAGATCCGTGCAGTTGCTCTCCTTGGGGGTCAGACAAGTGGTAAAAACGCTAGTAGAAAACAAAATGTATGGGAATGACATACGTTTAAGACTAGCTATCTGTCATTCCCATATATTTTGTTTTCTATTCTACTAGCGTTTTTGCCACTTGTCTAACCCCCCTTATTCTCAAACAAGTTATAGGTTATATATATAGGATGCGTTCTGTGTTCTCAGAAATAGTGGTATGCGGTGATCATATTAAAAAATCTGTTGACGTTGAAAAGTTTGTTTATGGAAATATTAATGTAAAGGTATCTAGAAGACTCTTGTTTGATAGTGTTTATATTGAAGAACGAATTCTAACTTCTAAAACTATTTCACAGTGAATAGCGATGGAACTGCTTTCGTGATTCACTTGGGGATTTCTGGAAAATGTACTGTTCAATGTGGAATATTCTAACGTTTCTAAATTGCACACAATGTTTGGATCTATTCGATACGGCATATACATAGAATATCTTAATGTACACTGAATTACCTAAAAAACTAACTATTAATATTATAAAAAAGTAAAGTTTGTATGTTTGTGTGTAATGGGTAGGTAAAATTTGGAACCACTGCACCGAGAACCAGACATTTTTTACCAAAAGAAAGTATTTAAATTATTGCACAAAAAATATATTAATGCATCGGCCGGGAATCGAACCCGGGCCGCCCGCGTGGCAGGCGAGCATTCTACCACTGAACCACCGATGCTTATACCTACTATCGCGAAACATACTTCTTTTACAAGAACACTCATAATAATCATGAGATTAAGCACGTTTCATAAGATGATAGCGCACATTCACTTTTGTAAGATTCATACTTAGTTTTTGTGATCATCCATTAATGGGCGTTATTTCTCAATAATATTGGGGCAAAGACTTCTAAGATAGGTTACTAAGACGAATCTGAAACAAGCATTTACCAGCGTTTGGTTCCCGTGCATGGTCTAACAGATACGAATCGTTAATATCTTCAACCCATTCATTATTTGTATACGAAATATCGCTAGGTTTCTCCGGAACCAACAAATACATTTTCCCACTAATAGGATTGTAAGCATTACATTCTTGGTCTATTTACTAATGCCCTGAAGTACTGGGCAAAGGTCCCGTATCTTGCAGAAAAAATATGATCAGCAAGCGTATCAACACGCTTCCTCAGACCCATTGGCGTTGTCGATGACTTCTTTAGAAGTCCAGGATATCACACGACTGTTTGACTTCAGACAGTTAGAAGTGTCGAAGATAATGCTGGAAAGAACATGAGTTTGTAAAAGTTACCTGGATTTGAACTCTTGCAAGTTCGTGCTAGAGAAATTAGGCTATTATAGTCCCCTACTCTCGAAGTCCGGGGACGGAAATCCGGATGGAGGGAGATTATACCCTGGATCATCATCGTCAGTCTTTTTTGTCCTATTGACGGGTACCCCTTACCCTCTTCTCATATAGAGAAGGCATGAGCATTGACGTTTGGTAAAGGCGGATTGGCGATTTTAGACTTTTTAGCCCAGGATTTCTCAAGATGTTTTCCTTCAACGTTAGTCGGGGTGTCGAAGATACACTTACAATAATCTGGATGGGTTAGCGAAAACCTTGGATGAGAAAAAGTATAGTAATGCTTACCGTTCTACTGAATAGAAAGATAGACAAACAGAATTACTTTCACATTTATAATATTCTAGCTTTCCGCTAGCGGCTTCCGTGGGCTATAAAAAGTTCAAAAATGACAGAGTTTCATACAAACTTTGCTCCCTTTTTCACTCCCTTAGGGGTAGAATTTCGGAAAATCGTTTCTTATCGGATGCCTACGTCAAACAGAGAACACGCACCCTCTAAGTCTCAGTTCTTAACGATCAGCGGTTAAGGCTGCGCAGTAATCCGCCAGTCATTCAGGACAAAGCATTTTATATGTATAGATTATGTGCGGATGAAGTAATTATGTGAAAGGTAAAGGAGCAAGGCTTTGTAAATTTGTACGCGGATGAAATTATGTGAAAGGTAAGAGGAAGGCATTGCAACTTTGTATTTGTAACGGTTTTTAACAATTTAAATCATAAGCATCGGTGGTTCAGTGGTAGAATGCTCGCCTGCCACGCGGGCGGCCCGGGTTCGATTCCCGGCCGATGCAGATATACATTTTGTATTTTTTTTATTTTGCTGTCGTCTCTATCTCTGCATACCAGCTTAAAATCTATGTATATTAAATAATAGTCTAAAATAAAAGCTTCAGTATATCCGTGGACAGACAACCATACTTCAATTTTGATTGGGCTGCGTTTTTGTGACAGTCTACATGTGAAAAACACAGAACTGCTGAAACTTAAAAAAAGGATGAACTAAAACAGGGGGTTTACACTTACTCAACGAAAACGAAGATTTGATTGAAATTCGGAACCTTACCTTGTGAATTTTAGGGTGGTAAGGTTGAAACAATTGTTATATATGGATAGTATAAGTACATCCCTTTATGTACAGAGCATCAGATCGCACCACAAAAAAAGTTATCTATTGTCGGTCGTTCCGAAGTTTCGTCTCGGTGAGTTAGAGTAGGCCCCCTGATTCTCTTCTGATGACTTCTGATCATATTAAGATTTCTAACAGACTAGCTTTGACCGAACCTTTTTGTGCTTTAGTGCCGGCTGTTGTGTGTGAGGTTCTAAGTGCAGTTCCCAGATCAGCATAAGGGCTTTTCCGTGTGGTTTTTTTGGTAGTACTAGAGATTCTAATTTTGTGATTGGCAATCACAATGTCCTCGCTCCCTTATAAAATGGCGCTTAATCAAATCTGGATAATTGTGCGTGTACTATAGGTACACTTCTGCCTAAGCTTTCGCGGACAACAAGCGTGACGATATGGTAAAGGTATAGTTTGTAGTCTAGAAATTAACAGACTATAATTTCTAGAACAAAATAATATGGTGAAAGTATATTTTTGCTGCTTCAGCCATAAAGAAAACCGATCACTGCATTTATATTTAATCATAAGCATCGGTGGTTCAGTGGTAGAATGCTCGCCTGCCACGCGGGCGGCCCGGGTTCGATTCCCGGCCGATCTATGAATTTGTTTTTATTTTAATATTTTTTCTGCACTAAAAGCTGTGTTTGTTTGTTCGAGTTTAAAACAATATAGGTAAATTACAATTCCTATTTTTCGCTTTTCGCATATTGCATTGAAAATAAGACGGACAAGTTTTTTTTATTTGTCTAAGAATCAGATGTTTTATTCTAGTTATAAAACTATTATAAGTAAGTAGAGCCTGTCTTGTATGAAATATACAAACATACTTATTCGGTGTGCTCTCAAACCCGCCGACCCGTCGGCACATCCCGGCGACTTGCTGGACTCAGCGACCTCATTTGTTGTAATTATTCTAACACAAGTCGCTGGGATGTAGAGCGCATTAGAATGTTTTTTCCCTTCGATATGCGGTTGAACTATAGTGCACGTGTAACATGTTATTATGTAGCATGGTCGAATCGAGGTGAAAGGTAATCTGCGCGCATCTTCACTTACTTTTTAATAGAATTATTTTAACACGGTTGCTATGTTAACTATTAAAAGTATGAGCATCGGTGGTTCAGTGGTAGAATGCTCGCCTGCCACGCGGGCGGCCCGGGTTCGATTCCCGGCCGATGCATTAATCTTTTTTTGTGTTGATAGTGACAAGCCATAACACTGTTATTTTTGTGAACATTGAGAGTACACGGTTACTAATAAAAAACAAAAAGTTAATAATAAACAAAAAGAATTGCTATTAATATATTTTTAAGGTTAATTTATTCTAAGAAAGTAATTTAAGAAGGTAATTTCAAAAATAATACAAATATATTTAATACAAAATTTGGATACTGTCCTTTCTAAAAAAACTGAAGAGGGCTAAAATGTAAATGACTCCGGCGAACATTAAAATTATAATTTTAATTAATTTCCTTCTCCGAAATTTCTTATTTTGTCAGTAATATGGTAATTTGCGACAGTTAGGGGGTCCATTAAATTAATTATACCTACTATTTATACAGGTATCTGTAGCAGTAAGGGGGTTAAAATTATACTTACCGAGGTACCTTAATGAAGGAGGCTCATTTAATATTTAGCTGACACTTAGGCCGTTTTACGACTGTAAAGCTTAACCAGGGGTTCTGAATGCTTTCTGTACGTGGAAGTTCTGTTCAGCAGGCGAGGCAGACAGAGTTTAGGAATTTTAAGAAACACATAAGTAGCTTTTAGCATTTAAAAATAATTTCCTAATTTTGCGATTTCTTTTTTCTGCTGTAAGTATCGTGTGTGTGTTCGGACGATTACACGTTCAGATAGAGCTTAAAAATCTAAGCATGGCGTAACAATATAAACCAACAATTGGCAGATGATATACAATTCCCACCCGTTTAGTGTCGCGCCGTCCGTCACTGGGACTGGTCTGCGTTATTTTGTCGGTAAACAAATATTTGACTTATATTTTTGTGACATAAGAATTTGTTTCCTACAAAGAAACATTCCCAAATAGGTCCAGTTCAGCATTATGCCAGACAGCCATAATTTGCTCTTAGTATGTGGTTATTGAAAGGCGTTTGTTTTTAAATATAGAACGTTACGTGCGTACGTTTAAATATTTAAAATATCTATTTAATGTTATTTATAACGTTATGTTAAGAAATAATCTAACCTGATAATAATATCTAGTATTTCTTCATCTCTACGATGTAGATTCGTGTCAGTGTACCTAACCAAAGTTATTTATATTTCTTGACGAGACGCTAACAAATGTTCTCTGTTCGCAGTGTTCGCCTGCTGAAGCTCATTACTTTTTACTAAGACTATGATTTATACAAACTGTTATTACTGTTCCTCCGTACCTTCATGACTGACTAAAATGTCCTCATAAATTTGACGGTATTTTTTGTGTAAAATTATCTAAAGACATTTTCTTTGGCTTCTCTCTGCGGCAAGACTAGCAAACAATACTTAAATTGTCGTATTGTTCAACTAACAATCAACACAAACTTAACATCAGGGGCCTTACCATGACATGCCAAAGCAGGAATATTTTGGTTGTGAAAAGGAGACGGTGCTATACGACGTTAGTATTTGTGCCTCACTCTTACACCTAAATAGTGATTGCAATAACTCGTGGTTGTACCCTTTTTTTTGACGGGGGAATCCTCATGGACGAACCCGGTTTTGGGAGGCCGGGAACAGTGCCGGACTCTTACCGGCTAAAACCACCCCGGTGTCACTTCTCGCACGTGGGCGCGGGGCCGCGGGAATCCAGATTCGTCCGCAGCCCCGCACTGGTCGAGACTGGTCTGGTTTGGCACTGGTCGGACGAGGCCCGTCCTGCCGGGCCTCGTCTCCTGCACGGGCTAGTGAGGTGTCCTACCCCGTAGGTGGTAGGGCCCCTGGTGCGAGCAGAGGTGTACGTATGTAGACCCCATGCTATGAAGAAATTCTTGATAGAAATATCCTGTAACATTTTGCGGCACCGGGCATAGACACCAAAATTTTTATTGCATTTTATTATGTACTCACCTGGATCAATACAATATATATTGGATTACATTATCTAAATACAATATAGCACAATAGCAACATAAAGTCCAGTTGAAATAAATTTATACTTAGCTCGGGCGGCTAGGGGCAACGGGTGGCAGCCATATTGATCCCTTTAATAAATAAATGTCCAACGGGTCACGCGCCAGACATCTTCAATATTGTCGCCTCCGTTACGTCATTCCTTGGTATATTAAGTTATTTATACGAAAATCATGATATTACCGCAGAGTTTTATGAAATGAGTCGATTGTATTGCTACCAGTGGAGCTTGTGTCTTTCTTTCAGGCCGCATTTTTATTGTTTTATTTTTTTTCTTTATTTATTTATAGGGGCTTTTATGCATAGTGTATGTCAGTCCCATCATATCCTAAACAATGATAGGTAATTTCACTCGCCCGCATTGAATGCTCATAAACATAATATAATATAGCGTTTTATAACTGAAAGTGTTTCTGAAAACGGTTCAGTAGTCGCGGAGATTACTAAATACAAACTTTCTTGAATTATAAGTGTTACAAGTATTAAATCAAAATTTTTAAAAACCCCCTACGCAAAAATGCCTTCAATAATTTTGGAAAAGAGCTGATACTCTTACACTGCTGGACTGATATTAACCAAACATAGCTAAGAACCACAGCAAGGCTTTCAAATGAAAAAAAAAAATAGCATTGCAATCGGTCTATCGATATACACACAGACAGACATCGACGCCAAACTTATAAGACCCCTCTTTTTTCGTCGGGTGTTAAAAATTTAATAAATAAGATTGAATTTCGGCTACTAAGCGACCAAAACTTTTTAATTTCTTTGATTCTGTAAAACTACCCAACTTGGCCGTTAGCCGCTGACCCATTGACCCAATCCACAATATAATTTAATGCTCTAGCAAGCAGGAGGAGTATCCCTTACTTTGTGACCATGACAGGGCTCTGTAGGACCCTTTTAGAATTTGTGAAGTTAAAGTGAAGTCATAAATCTTATACAAAGGGATCTCGGGGCAATGCTGAAAAGTCAACCATTTCTTTAAGTGGATTGGATAATATTTGTAAGTGTTTTTTTAGGGTATAAATGACTACCTTCTGCCTACGGTGTCGCTCGAGTTGTATGTATTTGCATTTACAGCACTAGGAGTGAAATATTTTTTCATTCAGTCACAGAAGGACGAAATGAAGTTATAATATTTGTGTAGAACGGTCGACGTTGATGGAAATATTAATAAAAATGTTTTAAAAATATCGTTCGTATTGTACCATATACGTTTCGGGTTCAGTCACTTAAAAAAATAAACAAAAATATCTTGCATCGGCCGGGAATCGAACCCGGGCCGCCCGCGTGGCAGGCGAGCATTCTACCACTGAACCACCGATGCTACGTAATAATAATAATAAATGCAAAATTCTATTTCAAATTGTAGAGATAGCAAAAAACATTCACTTGTATATTTACGCAATTTCTAGAATAGTCAGCAGATGATGTTAGGAATCAGCAAATCGTCGTTGCGCGTGCAAAACCGCGAAAGAGCAGTTTGTAAACACCGCGTAACAGAAAAAGGCGCAAAAATTAAACATCGCGCTAACTATTTTTTAACCTGAATTAAGTTTATTTAAACGTCACAGAATTTATATAAGTAGTACAAATAAGTTGTCACAAAAGTGTTGCTATAATGTTTAATCGATAAAATTACAGTTAAATGGCTTAAATATTAAGTTTTCTCTGTCTGCAATATTGTGAAAAATCTGATACGCGGTATTTACAAACTGCTCTTTCGCGGTATTGCATGCGCAACGACGAAATATTGTTGTACTTTGATAAATATTACGTTTAATGATATAAAACCTTTTTAATGTAAGTAGGTCAATATAAATCAATAACAGACTTTCATTTTCGCAATGATACATATTTGGCGTAGTTTGTCATGCTCCTAGATTTTTCTACTGTTCTATGCGTAGCGTATGAAAGTCTCCAAATATGTGTATGTTTGTTACTCTTTCACTCAAAAACTGCTGAATACATTTGACTGAAATTTGGTATACACATAGTTTATAATCTGGATTAACACATAGGATATCTTTTATACGGGTACACGGGGTAGTTCCCTCAGTATCGGTGAAACGGCGGGATGCAGCTAGTACATACATTTCCTTACAACATACAAACCTTCATCAATTATAATACTAGGAGGAAGTAATTGAAAAAAAAGTTTTATTTTTATTTTCCAGTGTTTTATTTTATTGCCCCCGAGATGCAAAAAGAGGAGTATTACAAGTTTGCCCGCTATGTGTATCTGTCTGTAGCACCGTAGCTCTTAAACGAGTTAACTGATTCTGGAGCGGTTTTTTATTTAGACTCAGTTTTTGTAGCGGTGGTTCTTAGAAATATTTTATCAAAATTGGTTTAGCCGTTTGAAAGCCATCATTTCCTGTTTCTTAATTATTTGAGCTATCTGAAATTCCAGTAGGACTATTAGGTAGAACACGTATGGCAAACGCAGTATTGCATTTCGCCTGCAATTCGGACGTGCCATACGTAATTTGTATTGCATCTGTCACCGGGAGACTTATTGAGGGAAATTCCATTTATAGAACCAAGCTATCTAGGTCTATGTCGGTACTAAAAATACCATTCATACCGAACTTAGATAAACTTTTCTAGAAAAACTGAAACGTGGATTATCCAATGATATTTATGGACCTTTGACATACATTGTCCATTTCAATTATGAGGATGGAGGAGAAAAAAATATTTACCAAAAAGTATATTGCATCGGCCGGGAATCGAACCCGGGCCGCCCGCGTGGCAGGCGAGCATTCTACCACTGAACCACCGATGCTTGTTATATACAGTACATAAATAGCGACCAAAACCAATGTTATGTAGAAGTAAAAGTGAAGACGTGCGCACCAGCACCTTTCACCTTGATTTGACCTCGCTCCTATAAATATAAGCATAGTTTATAATATACTAGCCGTCTGCTACGGTTTCACCTGTATTCTAAGGTAAATACTTCTCGCACCCGGATTAAAAGTATCCTATGTTAACACATATCCAGGTTATAAAATATATCATGCGCGCCTCAAAGAGACGTCAGCATACATGACGGGGCCCTCCCCAGGGCCATAGCCTGCCGGGGCTGCGGGACCTTCGAAAGAGATATCGCGCCCCGTAATACAAAGGGCTGAGGAAGGAACATGGATGGGTTTTAGTCAATAAGAGTCTGGTACTCCCATCCGCCCCACCCACGGCGGGAGGGGTCAATTGATGATTCCCTATCCGAAAGAAAAAGTTTTAAAATACATGTGCGTACTAAATTTCATCTAAAGCCATTCAGTAGTTTTGCGTGAAAGAGTAACATACATACACACACAAACTTTCGCATTTATAATGATAATAGGATGTAATACTAGCTGCTTCACATGGCGTCGCCCGCTTTTTATAACTTCAATTTTTTTCTCGCTCGGAATTACACCTTATAATCTCAGCTATTTGTCAAAGCCGGTCAAAATCATTCCCGCCGTTTTGGAGACTAGCCGGAACAAATACAGAACAGATAAAGATCAACATTAATAAAATTCAATCAATTTTAAAATGGTAAATGCGTAAAATACCAATTTAAAACAATCTTCACCAATATTTAGAACGCATTTGAGTATTAAATTGATAAGCGAGAACAGAAATTAATTAGGTTTTTTTTATTAAAAAAATATCGTGATAAGAAAGTATTCGGTACGCGGAAGATAAAACATATGACAATCGTCACGTTTTATTACTTCAAATGTGTAGAAATAAATCTGTTATGAATGTTCATTGCAATTTCAACATTCCTATATTGTTTTAACATTGTTATACAAAATCACATTTTGAGGAGTTTATATTTAGAGGAAAATAATAACAGACCCAAGGCGAGAAATGACTACTTAATACATAATTATTCTTTTAATTACGTGCCAAATGTAATGCTTATTATACATGTACGTACGTTATGGTACGTCGTAATAATTTCTGTCTGAAAATTGCTATTTTTATAAAAGTCACCCAAATTGATTAGTACTAAATACGTATAAAAAATACGACATTTTCGAATAGCAAATTATGAAACTGGTACTTTAGTCTAGTTCGTTTCTCAATTAACAATGACGGTTTTCCACGATTATACCAGATTTTCGTATTAAAAATAACACTACATGGCATATTTTTAACAATAATTTACTCAAATATAGTAGATACATGTTGTACGTTAAGTTGCGCATACCAAGTACCTACAATTTGAACTTAAATGGAGCAGAACGAAAGCCAAGACAATTGTGGAACAGTTTAACATTTTCCATTCAACTTTATCGGGGTTTCATCAATGCTGTTTCAAACCGCACTGAAAAATAGGGTTGTCAGACGCAAAAGGTCGTAAATCTCTAACCCTAATATTTCAAAGTCCACCATTAAAGATAAGACTGTCACTTCAAAGATAATCCTCTTTTACAGCTGGGCTAATGATACCTTTACGTTGCAACAGGATAAAATCTGGAATCACCTTTTATACTTACGATTTTTCTAATCTAGGTCTAGTTGTTAGTCGATAGATTTTCGGTCTTCCCATAATATTCTTCGGCTATTATCAATTACCAAATCCATCCGAAGATTGTCCTTATAGAGACAAAATGTTGACATAAGCTAACAACTAATGTCAAAAACCTATCTCTAGTAAGCAAGTCTAAGGATAAATAAGTTATTGAAAACGGCCATTAATCAATGGCAATAGATCCCCTTTCCACGGGCATAGGGCGTGATGTTTTGTAGGTTAGTTCACTCAAAAAAGCAATTGACAACCCGTTCTAAGTGCAAGTTTTAACGACATCCTCGTTTTTGCCGAGTTGTTGCGTCGCCGATTCGCAGTCGAGTCTCTTCGGCGTTGCCGCACAATTCCGCATCATTTTATAGATTATTCGGACCTGAAAATATTCTTGAACCTGTAAAAAATAAAATTGAATTTCTCATTCAAGGTAACTGGAATTTATGTATATTTTTGGTCCAACATCCAACATTTCTTAGGTACTCATATTGTAAATGTGAAAATGCATTTTTTTTATAAATCCTTGATGGGTAAACTATTGATCCGATTGCGATGAAATACATATTTAAAAATATTAAATGTGTAGCAGAAAAGGACAACGGTATTTCCAATCTGAGAACATTAAAGAAAGAGAGAAGCGAACTGCTTTTGGACTTTTTTTTGTAAAGACGCCATACGACTTCTCGCAGGTCAACCTAGAAGGTTGTCGACTGCCTAACCGGGCTTGCCTGTGAAGTGCCTTAAATGAATTTAGGGCCTCCAGCCAGGGCTTAACTGCTCTTGGACTGTATGCTTCAACAAGCAGGTAAGTTGATGCACCAGTCAAAAGTTCGCAAACAAAATAATTCTATTTTTTCTAGCGTCGTCACGGCCTAAAACAAGTACGTCATAAACACTATATAACGTCACACCACTAAACCCGTTAGTAAGTCTGTTGTAGAGCTCTCGTTTGCCACCTAAATGTCTTTAATGTAATGTGAAGCACGTTCGTGAATACTTATCTCGTCGCCTCGAGTTGGCGATAAAGGGGTGTTCAGCTGAACGGGTGATAAAAAAGACGCTTTGCATATTTTGCATAGAGGCGACAGGCCAGTTCGCGCTGGATGCTGGTGATTGGGATGAGCAATTGGAGTCAGCATTACAGTGCTAGATTCTTATTAATGGTTATTAAGTTAGAAAATTATTGTAATTCAAAATTTATTATTATACTGGGTTTTGCCTGCAGTGTCGCTCGCGTTATGCACATGAAACGTAGCTTATTAAACTCCGGGATAAATTGGTTTTCTTTTAGTGAAATATTTTTCTAATTTCTCTAGAAGTTCCAGAGATTACCCATACAATTTTAAAAACTTTTCCTTATTCTATAATTTTGCATTAACTGTTAACATACCGTTGCATCACTTGTGTTGTGTAAAAAAAGACAACTTTTTGTATACTTGAGCCATACAAATAGCCACTGATTAAGTAAAGTTAGCTGAACATTGTATGTAAAACCTTCGGACTTGTTCTGAAATAAGACAAGAGTTACAAAAATTCCGCTCACGCAAAAAATCGTCGTCAAACCGCCCGTCACGTGTGAACACGCACTAAGCGTGCGGATTTAGATACAGGGGGAGGTTCTTTGAAATACGTTTCGAAAATGGGTCGTCTTCCGTTTGAGCCTTTTGTGTATTTTTCCTTTTGTCTTCCATCTTCCCCTTCTAAATGTTTCATATTTTTAAGTAAATGTTTTCTTTTAAACCGTTGCCTTCGTTACCAGTGACTAACTCTCATCTCTATTCAACTAACAGGATGGATTTCCATAAATCCTTTTGGGCAAATACTTCAGACGAGATCTGAATAATCCATTCACTGTATTTTCGGTTGTCAAAAACACGTGGTGGAATATTTATGTTGTCTGTGTCAACACTGAACTATTTTGGATTGGCCTGACAGTGTAACTGATAGAAGTGGGTAGTTGGGTAGGTACTTAAATTTCAATCACATCTGTTGGACATTTACATCCAAGATGTTACTCAAGTACCATCAATTTAGGAGAAAACTTTAGTATTCAAGTTACAACAAAGAATAAAGGGCTTTTCTTGCCGCTGTTACATGGATACTGTCGATACTGATGGGATACTAAATGATGGTGTACTCTGGCAAGTGTGTGCAAGTACAAGAAACGCTGCGCAAATCCCACATAATTTGGTAATAAGGGTAGGAGGATGATGATCAATGTGATTTCTTTTTGATATAGTTTATAATTATTAATGTTGTAGGTAGTTTACAAATTTATGCTCTGATTTTGAATTACTTGAATATTTTTTTTAGAATCGGGAAAAAAACATCCAATAAGCCAAATTGTCAGACTGTTACTGACTAAAACCCATCCGTATTCCTTCAATTGCCCTTTGCTTTTAAGGGCCACGGTGACTCTATTGAACATTCCCGCAACCCTGGCCGCCACTGACCTTAGCGAGTTCCATCCAAATAATTACATCCTTACTTAGGCATTCACCCTTTTTAATCTCTATTCATCACTACATTTCCCTCATTCATATCAATCTTTTAATCAAGTCCTCCCACGTGCCATACACTAGTGGTACGTGTCTCCAAGGCTAATAGAAATCTGACTCAGCCATTACTAAGTTGTTGAGGTTAGTTCGCCTCAGCTAAATTGGAATGCCCATTCACTGTACTATTGGACGGGCCAAGAGTCGGGGTCTTCCTTGCTACCTTTTTAAGTGTGGAGCTTTAAAAACAGCGTTTATCAAAAAAAAAAGTACTTATTTATCTGTAAGAGTCTGGTGGCAAATACGTGGGTAAATATCGAAACTATCAGTCTGTATCTTGCAGAGCATGTTGAACTTTTTAGGAAGAGGTTCGGTAGTTTCGAATAACTGGACTGATTTATTGATATTACATAATGTACCGCCTGTTTAACATATGATAAGTCAGAGACATATCTACAGTAAAGCCAGATTCCAGGTATGTTTAATCCCCATGTAATAACGAGGGATCCTATTATCGTCAACCGGGCTGATACTGGAGAAAATCTAATAACACTTTCCCCCATCTAGGAATCGAATACAAGACCTCCTCTCATCGACTGTCATCTCATCTATAAAACATCCAAAAGAAAAAATAAATTTATGCCGCTCGTTTCCTGGCCCGCAGGCACGGGGTCTTATTGAATAATGTATGTTGTGTATTGGTGACCAAGGGAACTTTCCCGCTGATTTTGGAGCTGCACTCCGATTAAATTCTATCTCGTTCCCGTACAACTTTGGGAGCAATTATAAACATCCTGTGTATGAAACGGCTCAGCAAATATTTGTGCAATAAATGTGTTTTGGAGTTTAAATTCGCGAGGCGAGTATGAAATTATTAGGATTTCTGCATAGTGTGTATTTATTTATTTATACGTCATATATAGTTATGATACATGTAGATATTCAAGTGATACCTATTAGTGGGTATTCATTTTATACATAATATCAAGCAATATATCGTGGTGTAATAGTCAGATGAACGTATCTACAAAAAAAAAAAGAAACTTTTTTTTATAAAACGGGTCACAATGTGGTCCTTTATGAAATGCCAAAAAATATTTTTCTCACGTCAATTACATATTATCTCTATTACAAAGCTAGTAAAGTTTGAAGTGGCAAATTTTCACAGTATTTTTGCTTTCCTCTAAAATTAAGAAAATGTAGATACGTTCATCTGACTCTTACACCGCGATATACAAAGGAAATATTGGTAAAATTGTACTGACGCCCTTATTTTAAAAGTTATACAATGTGTAACTTCCGTCTTCCATGACCCCATGCCCATAACATATGAACATGTTATGCGGGGGAATGAGGAATATGTTGTAAGGAAAGTTCTGAGCATGAATGTGAATGGCTAGACGTAGAGGAGGACCAAAGAAACGATGGATGGACTCTGTGAAAGATGATATGACTAGAAAGGATGATATGGAATAAGAAGACATGCTGCGCCAACCCCAAATAAATTGGGATAAGGGCATGCGGATGATAAGTAACTCCCATAACATGACATAAATCTAGACTAAAATACTTCCATACATTAAATAGACAATACTCCCTTTCCCCCAAGTACCTAACGAATAGTCATTCCCCCAAAAAAAAATTGACACGATTTTAGAAAGGTACCTACGCCTAATTATTGATGACCGTATTAGAGATAATAAATCGTCACTCCCCCTGACACTTCAGTAAACACCGCTTGAAGAGACGAGGTCACAGCGGTAACTGTGCGAGAGATGAGCGAGGTTGGTAGGCAAATTATAAATGTACCGCCTATATTTGCCCTGCCCACTAGGCCCATCATCTTGTTCCCAGTAGGACTTAATGGAAGCTACAGACAAGGGTGATGAACTAGCAACCTTCTCAAAAACCTCAAAGAGCCACTGGCACTAAATTAAGCGCCAGTGAGCTCCAGATTATTCATCATCATTGTAGATCTTTTGCTCTGCAGTCGTCCTTTGATATCATTAACCAGTTTTTGACCAAAACCATAGCGAACTTAACCTGTGTCTAACACTCCCAGAAACAGGAGGTGGGGTAAAACGTGCAAGATAAATGAAACATTATTTGAGCGTGTGCTCTGAAATCGTGCATGACGTCACAAGGTCGAATATTTCCCATTTGGAGAGATTGTCTCTACAGCGACCTCCCTGAGCATTCCAGAATGATTGAAACGCATACCTTCCAAGCCCTTTCTTTATTTTGATTAGAATTTTTCGACATACATACTTTATTGTGATATTAGGAATTGTGAGTGGTGTACTCATGATACATTTTGAATGTAAATGCTTGCATCTAAAAATCACTTGGAATAAAGTCAAGTCGTAGTAGGTATAAAATAACCTTCCTTGACTATTGAAAGTCACATAACGTTTTTGGAAACCAATTTTATGCCCGTTTACAGTTTTCATCATGAGTAGTAATCGTATAATACTAAGTATAGTTATGGACCAAATTTGCGAAACTCCCAAAAAGGACTTTTAATACCCAAAACACCCCACATTCATATATAATATTCGGCGGGTTTATATGGTAATGCAGGCGGGTGTTATGAAACCTTATTAAAATTCCACTTCCTCGTTCATTCGTCCCCGTTTCCCGCCTAATCCTCGCTATTCTGGCGGGAAAGATTTTTGTTATTATCCTCTATGATTTGAGCAGAGTTAAGTTTATTTTCATTTGCTAGAGAATAAATTTATTGGTGTGTACCATGGCTGATCAGAGAATTTATAACTGGGTTGCTATGCCTACCAACGTAGAGGATATTCAACCCTTAAACATTTCTTGCGTGATTAGGATATTATGCTATTTAAAGCCATACAATGATCCTAACTAATATTAAAAGTGCGAAAGTAATTATTTCTGTCTGTTACGCTTTCTCGGAGAAACGGCTTAACCGATTTAGATAAAATTTGGCATGGAGATAAATGAAAAACTGAAGTGTGTGTGTGTTTGTTCTTAGTGCATGAAATAGTTCTCTTGGGATGCGAGTGACACCGCGGCAAACGGTTAGTATATTATAAACATAGATAACTGTTATTTATATTTCTATGATCATAAACTATGCATAATATGTTTGGGAGCGAGGTCAAATCAAGGTGAAAGGTGCTCTTGCCCACATCTTCACTTTTACTTCTACATAACATTGGTGTTGGTCGCTATTTATACATTGTATATAACAAGCATCGGTGGTTCAGTGGTAGAATGCTCGCCTGCCACGCGGGCGGCCCGGGTTCGATTCCCGGCCGATGCAATATTATTTAAAAAAAAAAAAAAAATCCTCCATATTGATATACATAATTAAAATTTGAAATGGATAATGGATGTCACAGAACCATAAAATATCATTGGAAAATCATCAATCATAAAAAATCCTATAACAACTTCACATGTCTTGGAAAACTATTATATGACATTGTGACGTTATGAACAACAAGAAAAATTAGAAGCTATTTCTACTCGCTACTTGACTACAGCCTTATAGGATTAACATTATTAATTAGCACGCACCGATCAAACAACGTGAAAATTCCAATCCGTGGCCTTTTTACTGAAATCCGAAAAGGTGATCATCAATTAGAAAGTTACTGGTTTACTTATTCGGTTCAGATGTAATTTCTTCACAACTGCATACCGAATGTAAAGCTTAGATTGTGTAACATCTATACTGTAGACTGTAGAGTGAGGGTCCTATATAGCTATTATAATTTATATCCATTATCGAAGGGAGTAGCAACGTTTCAAGTCCATTGATATTATAATTAATAAAAAAAACTATTTTCTTATACTGGACTTATATTGCGGCGATAACTCATTATGAATAAGACAGACTAGGTACCTACTTGAGTAAATCAAAATTCGAAAACGCGGTATCGTAAACTTCAACAAGATAGTACCTATCTACATACACTGACGGACTAATAAACTGTATCAATGTTCAACACGCACTACCTTTGAAAAAAACATTTTAACCAAGTATTCTAACTTTTTATACAAATTTAAATTGAAACCTATAGTTTGGTTCGTTAACTTCATAACAGCGTAGTATCATTATCCCTAAGTGTATGTTTGTATACTGGAAAGGGCCATTTTTTTTTTTTTAAACAAAAACTTTGATGCAGTTTCTTTGTCTGGGGGTATAGTTGTTTGGTTTCACGTAAAACATTTCAAGATTGCAGCGGTGTGATAAAGATGCATTAGTTGGCAACAGTATTCAAGAAATGCATTTATTTGTGGCATAAGCAGATACGTTAGTTGCCACGTCAGCGTGATATTATCAATTCATCTTCTTTCTTTTATTGGAATGGCGCCAGGGAACGGTTCCGAAATGAATATTTTACATTATCCAATTTTGGGTACTCACTACAGTTATTTAGGCGTTTAAATCAATATTTGAGATGAATTTTATTTATTATGTAAAAAGCATTGCACATTTTTATTTCTTAAAAAACGTTGCTCCTGCTTGGAATTACTCTTGTATCGTGGGTGTTTACAAACACACATTACACATACAGAATCACCCAGACGCGCAACCATGTTCCCAAGCCCGGTTAAGCAGTCGACAACCTTCTAGGTTGACCTGCTAGATGCCATACAAAAAAAAACCGGCCAAGTGCGAGTCGGACTCGCACACCGAGGGTTCCGACCATTGGAAAGAAAAAATACGCAATAAAGTCGCAATTATCTTGTTTTTTTCCGACCGCATAATTAAGTTTGTTTGTAGAGGAAAATTGCTGATTACTTAAAAACTACCTGCTAGATCTCGTTCAAACCAATTTTCAATGAAAGTTTGCATGGTAATCTACATTATATATTTTTTTTAGTTTTATCATTCTCTTATTTTAGAAGTTACAGGGGGGGACACACACATTTTACCACTTTGGAAGTGCCTCTCGCGCAAACTATTCAGTTTATAAAAAAATGATATTAGAAACCTCAATATCATTTTTGAAGACCTATCCATAGATACCCCACACGTAAGGGTTTGATGAAAAAAAAAATTTTGAGTTTCAGTTCTAAGTATGGGGACCCCCAAAATTTATTGTTTTTTTTTCTATATTTGTGTCAAAATCTTAAAGCGGTTCACAGAATACTATAGTAATATTATAGTTTCGGAAAAAAATGGCTGTGACATACGGACGGACAGACAGACAGACAGACAGACAGACATGACGAATCTATAAGGGTTCCGTTTTTGCCATTTGGCTACGGAACCCTAAAAAGCGCAACAATGTTAGTTGTGGAAATTGAACCCGCGACACACAGCGCAGCAGCCAATTGCTTAGCCACTACGCAAAATGTAAATAATCGCAAATGCAAAAAATATCTTTTGTAAGCTTAATTTGGTGTAGGTATGTCTAGAATTTTTACTTATTATAAAACTGGTCATAAATTTTGATTATTTTCGATTCCTTATTTATTATTCTGTAAAATTATTGAAAATCATGAGAAAATTTGTTAAAATCATAGCTCACTAGCTAGTAGTTAGCGTAGCTATATTAGGAGTTTTTAATCTATGTAAGGAGCTTGGTATAAGTATATTGAGAAATTCTGACAGGATATTTTAGAATATGTTCCCTTCATGAAGAAACAATGTTCTCGAAGCAACCGAAGCACGAGGTTTACTTGTTATGTAATGTATTTTCCTACACGCTTGCAAACTAATTAGTAGCTTAAGAATTTAACCAACTATGTTACTTACATACACTAAGCAAGGATACATAAAACCTCAATTTATTGTATGTACCAACTTACACGGCACTGCACAAATCTCTGTACACTACACAAATAAAGTTCCTACAATGTATGCAGGAGATTTCTTCGGAAATGGAATGTTAAGAAAAATATTTTCTTTGTAAACTTACCTGGGGGGGTGTACAACGTAAATTGAAAATGTTTGCTTACGAGAACTGGTTTGTGCTGTCCCGAATGAATGTGTATCATTTGTGTTTGGTATTTTTCAATCTCGATTTAGAATGCTGGACTGAAATGGACGGTTGTTGGTGTATCTATATGTAAGTTAGTAAGGTACATCGAGAAAATACATTTAGGGCCATTTTTGACACCTCCAGAAAAGAACTTGCTAAACTTATCTTTTTATTATTATTTATTTTAAGCCTATAGTTTCCCAATGCAGGGCAAAGGCCTCCCTCCACTCCTTCCACTGGTTCTGTCTAAACCTGAACCAAACCTGGCTAATCTTTAAGATAGAAGTCCAATTTATACCGCCATCTTCTTCTAGGCCTTTTCCGATGTCGGTCTTGGTATTTGGGACCCCAGGATGGTTGTTTTAGCCCAACTAACATCCGACATGTGACCATGCGTTCAACTTCAGCTAAATGAGAATTATAGATGGAATAATTCCTAACCAGTAGAGGTGAAAGAAGCACTTAGGTTTCATTATCAAGATAGTACACGCATATTACGCTGATTCACAAAATTATGAGTGTTGTGTAGGCACAGTTCTGCCTTACCCTTTGAGAAAACAGGCATGATGTTTATGTGAATATCAAGTAGGCTTCCAAGAACAAACAAAGCTTATCACGGAAGACTTAAGTTGTTGTAACAGCTGTAACCTAATTCTGGAGTATAATATGATTTAATTTAAACAAAGTTAAATAATTCAACTTCTTTTTTGAAACCTAGATAGTCATATTCAAATTGTAAAATAATAGTAAAGTCTTGTATAATTATATTTATCAACTAGCTTCTGCCAGCGACTTCGTCCGCGTGGAATAGTGGTGCTCCGCTCCTATTGGTCTTAGCGTGATGATATATAGCCTATAGCCTTCCTCGATAAATGGACTATCTAACACTGAAAGAATTATTTAAATCGGACCAGCGGTTCCTGAGATTAGCGCGTTTAAACAAAATGACAACATTTCCCTTCACTGCTCTGCTCCTATTGATTGTAGCGTGATGAAAAGTATACTATAACCATCTCAGGAGTATGACAAATAATTGTACCAAGTTTCGTTAAAATCCGTCGAGTAGTTTTTGTTTCTATAGAGTTTATACAGACAGACAGACAGACAGACAGACAGACAGACAAAAATTTTACTGATTGTATTTTTGGCATCAGTATCGATCCCTAATCACCCCCTGAAAGTTATTTGGGAAATATATTTCATGTACAGAATTGACCTCTCTACAGATTTATTATAAGTATAGAAGAAGATATAGATAGAAGATAGATTAAGGACAACTAGGCCCTCCAAATAAACCTACAAACTGAAATTAAATTAAAACAATTATCAATTTTGGTCATTAGGTACATAATTTAATTTAAATGCAAACGTTAATTTATTTTTTGGTGCAGTCATTAATTATTGGAAAATTATTAAATTAAATAATTTAATATCATATAGTTTTATTTTAAAGTATTATGCCTTATACAAGTATCAATATCTACCTGATCCTTACTTTTCTTTACTAATATTATAAATGCAAAAGCAACTCTGACTATCTTTTTGTCTGTCGCGCTTTCACGCCAAAACTACTGAAACGATTTAAATCAAAATTTGGTACACAGAAAGTCTTAAGCCTGAGAAAGGACATAGGCTACATTTTACCCAAGTGTGCGAAGCAGTTCCCTCGGGATGCGGGTGAAACCGCAGGAAACAGCTAGTTATTAATAATGCATCACCGTAATAAACTGCTCTTTATTTTCATTACATGAATAGTACACAATACTGTGTATTTATTTATTCATTTATTGAATAACTCATTACCGTAAATACATGTTATGTATAATAATAAATAGTGACACAATTATTTGTTTGGTATCGTCGAATGCCGTTTATTTCGCCGATATCTACAAGCGATAAACAATTTGTCGTTTTTGTTGTACTGAATAAACTTTATAACAATTTGTGGTATTCGTGTTGTTGTAATTAAACCTTTTGATGAAAAACCAGTATAACACAAAGGAATTTTATAATTAAAATCGTATGACCAGCTCATTGCTCATACGGATGAAACAAAATAGTGATGAACACTGATATCAAATACTCCATGAAACTGAAAGGTCTGAAGTTACTGTGAAGTTTTTAACACTTAAAACGTATAGCACCTCTTTTTGCACATTCACTCGCGCTTTCGTAAAATCTCATATATTCAGGATAAGAAATTTCTGAATTCAGGTAATAGTTTCACTATGTCCTAAAATTTAAACAAAAACTCCTTTGTTATTAATGTGTTTTCGGGCATCAAATCATTCTCATCATCAGTTTTAATCATCAACAGCCTTACAGCCTTTTTTATCTTCAATAGTATTGGTCTACTGGGCGTAGCCTTTCCCGTAACGTATTCCATATTGTTAGGTTTTCAGCTTGACGCATCTTCGTCATTTTGATGTTCATTAATTGCCAAATTACATAAAAAAACAACTTATATCAATTCATCTTCTATAATCAAGTCTAATTTTATCATAATATTGCCCTTTATGCCGGTTTCCTATAGCCCTAGGGTTTAATAAAGAACTTTACACTAGAATAACCCAATTAAAGTTAGCCAAACTTGCTCTAATGTCTTAAAGATCCATCCAGCCGCGCCAATAATGAGACGGCTAAAATATAGTTTTATTTTCTAGGAAAGTTAGTAAATTGAAAACTGCCTGAAACCTATTTAAAAGTAAATGCGGCTGGAAGATGAGATTGAGAATTTTATTTTTTCGTTTCAAAAATTCCGTTGGCTTTGTTTTCTTATACTTTTTTTCATGGATAGGTAAATTCATTACTAAGGTAGCTCTCAATAGGAGTTTTAAATGAATAACCATTTAGAAAACGTGTTGAGATTTATATTTTTATAATTTAAATAGGTAGGGTTGTCATTTCGTAAATTTCCAACTACCGCCCTTTTTTCCTATTCCTATCTCACCGCTCACTCAACGTCACCGCGACCTCAGTTCGACGACGCTGGTCATCTGCATTGTCCGCAATGTCAAGTGCGTGCGTGATCACCGTCAAGTGCATCGGTCTGCAACTCTGTTTGTGGATTGCGACGTGGAATTGTCTTATGTACCTACTCGCGTAGTTGTGTCTATAGTGTGAACATTCTTATACACAAGAAGAAAAGATCCCGAGTTGAAATTGAAGAGGAACATAAAGAGAAAGAAATATAAGCCAAATATCGCAGCTTATGAGGTGAGCTCCTATCAGTATAACGTTATCCTTTCCAAATTAATTATCCCTCGATTTCTATAATTTCTTTATTTACCCAAATACAGTCCAATTACTTTGATAACCACGCCTAAGGTTCTACCGCCATTTATTAACCATGTAAACAAGGATGTGATGGTATAAGCCGCCACACAATGTAACAATAGCATATCTTTTTTTATAAGGGTGTGTCAATGATAATAAATGAATAGATTTACCTATACAATAACAATTTATAGACAAAAATACTTCCGTGTCTTAGCATTGAGAGAACTATGGACTTCAATATGAAACTTGAATATGAAACTTATCTTTTCCAAAAAGTATACTATCCGGATATAAAATTAGCTTGCCTTTCCCCAGGTTTCAATCTATCTACATATTACATTTCTTCTAATTCAGTTTAGTAGTTTTACCAATAAAGCAAAAAAGAGTTAGTTTCCAATTAAGAATTAAAAAAACTTTTAAACGTTAAATCTAAAATTAACAAATTGTACTAACGAGAGCCATTGTCCTCTCTCAAACTACTTACAACAATTTAAATGTAAGACATATTTTTATCTTAAAAAGGAACATTTTGTTCAACCAAAACAGTTTCAGGTACTATCAGCATTTTCGATCTCACCTTTTGTTCTGGAAATGCACAATTTAGATGTTACTGCAGACTGCAGCAAGCTGGCTGTAATCTTTATTATAAGCACCCGGTATCTCCCGACACTCGTGAATGCTTGCAGCTTCCTCGGCGCACTCTTTATGTGCAGTTCACTTATATTTTCCTATTGTTTTGCATAAACATTTTTACGTGCATTTTTTTTGCTGGCAGCAATCGGTTTACCGCCGTTTCACCCCCATTCTAGACTTATACACACGTTTAAAAGGGCTTTGTCCTTCGCTAGGTTTCAACCTTTCTCTTTGCCTAATTTTATCCAAATCGATTCAGTCGTTTTACTGTGAAATCACAGACAAACACATTTTCCTTCGCATTTTAATATTAAGTAAGGATAGTAAGGATCCGGGGCTACTTATCGCCACCCTGGAACGTAAAGGGTGAAGGAAGGAACATGGATGTGTTTTATTCAGTAAGAGTATGACACTCTTTTTCACTCCGCCCACATCTGGAGGAGTCATTTGATGATTTCCCATCCATAAAAAATAGTAAGTATTTTGATACTTTAAAATATACTTATCTAATAATAGGTATTTGTAACGCAGGTACATAAAATAAAAACAACTCCGCTCTGTATATCTACACTGCAGCCTGACCCCTTTAGGACAAAAGCGCTAGTTAGGTATATAGAATTAAAACGCAAACATCTGGACATCTGAATTCCCAGAGAGTTGCTGAAACAAACTATTTTCTCTACAGCAGAACAGATTCAGTGCACCTACCCCATTACGACGTTTACTTATTCATTCGCAGTACACTGTAACTTCATTTGTGACTTTGCAAAGTGCTTCAGTTGGCTCAGCAGTCAGTGAGTGTAGTTAGATGCATCAACTGTAAACATGTGAGAGTTTTGATGCTGCATTTTGATGTGTGGATAACTAGCAATGAGATGATTCTTTCGAAATAATTACCGCAGCTCTGGAGCGCAAAGAGCGAGGGAAGGAACTTTGATGGGGTTTTAGTCAGTAAGAGTCTGACACTTTCTCTCGCTCCGCCCACAGTAGGAAGAGTCAGAAGTCATTTGGTTATTTCCCATCTCTAAAAGCTACGCTAGCTTGTGCTTAATCACAACAGATTCATCATTATCACCACTCAAAAAAAAAATCGTTCTGCGCAGTCGGGTAATAAACAGAATGATGAAAGATTCCATGACGTCCAACTTTCAAACGACACGAAGTCTGTTCGTAATCCGCCGCCTTAATATCAAAATTCCGATCTAATCGCTAGCCAAGTTTTGAACAAAAATGCTAGTTTAATTTAGTTCGTGACGTCAGCTAATGGCGTTACTGAATTTACGCCCACATTCTAGTTTTACCGAAGTTGAGAACTCCAGCCGCAACGAACAAACTTGCTCCAACTACACGCGTGCTCTATAATATGTTTAGCTGGTACTATCGACAAACGCGATAAGTGTACGGGCTTCAAAATAAACTAGTTTTTTACACGTGACGTCTTTATACTGTTTCTTTTTAATCTTTGACAGTTTTTGTACTATAGTATTTGATGCTAGAGCAGGCGAAATAATTTGATGAATTGTATTTGTTTGCAATTTACCTCTCAATTGGCTTCTGCCTACCAGGTTGGTCTTCAAATTGAATCCAGACACTAGGACAGAAATTATCTTTTGTCCATTTATTCTATAATATATTAATTTGGGTTATAAACTACATTTGTGCCAAATGACATACAATTCCATTGAGTAGTAGTTTTTAACGTGACACCAGTAAAACAATATCCATTGATACAAACCATATCAATATTCTTTTGCTGACTGTACCCATGCTGCTGATAGTACATAAGTTTGGGTTTGATAACGGGTCGAAGTTTTATAGTGGCTGTTTGAGATGGAAATGATTGATAAGTTAGTTTAAGAACCTTTATTAAAAGACGAAATTGAGGGATAAGATTAAATTTACCTTTCAGTACAAGTTTGACCTCACTTTTAGAACTTATTCAAATTAGACATGTCGACTACTTGCTCGACTACATATATTTAATTAAACTTCATTTACCCGTGAAAAATATGGGGGTTTGATGCTATTGGAAATGCTATAGCAGAGTGCCTAATTGCAAGTGGTAAATTAGTTTATATCACTGAAACACAGCTGATCGTCCAGACATTTATTTAGAACGAAAACTCATTTCAAATTACTGTTGATGTCATCATGACACAAATTACTTATAACCCAACGGCCAGTATGAGCCTACAAGAAGTATCAATAACTTCATCAGATGCTTTAAAGCATTTTCTCTACCAGTCAATCTTAGGGACTACCAACAAGTAAACATATCATGCCTCCGCGTCTCTAGCTATCTGTTGTCAATCTTCTTATTCACTACCTATTTCACCAAATAACGTGTATAGTACCTACCTATAGGTCATTGCCCTAAGGAAAATCGCCTAAAATATGGTAGTTGGTCTAAAAAATCATTATATTTATTGGATCTCGTTAGATAACTCTATGCACTTCCTTGATAATATTCCTTCGTTCATCCGTCTTTAATCCTAATGTTGAAAGAAACAAGTCACATTTTTAAGAAAGCTAGAAATATTACCTTTTGGTAATATTTACCTACAAAACAAATAAACAGAAGTTGGGACAAAGAATACATAATTATAACAGACAGTACACTAACCTAATCTAACTGGAACGTCCGCCAGCGAATTTGATTCAATTTACACGTCTGCCTGTAGCTTCTCGTGAAATATTACTGAGCTTTAATAAAATACAGACTTTTGGCTTATTGGGTTAATAAATAATAATTTTATTGGACCTGTTATTTGGATTTTTAGGAAGTTGGCGAAATTTAGAAGATATATTATTAACCAAAGATTGCCACATAATATGTCTCTTCTCTTTATACATAAGGTATGTTAAACTTAATCTTTGGTATTTTTAACTTTCTCTATATTTTAATTTTTAAAACAAAAAAAAAATGTTAATTCCTCTTAACCTAAATTATGTTACCGTGATTAAAAATATATTGAAATAATAAGAAGTTGCGATTAATTTTAATTACATTGGTAAAGGTAGCTGTTTCCCGCGGTTTCACCCATGTGCCGAGGGTACTACTTAACGCTTTCGGATACAAAGTAGCCGATAACCGTCTCCAGGGTACCCTTTACCTCCGTACCAAATTTACAAAATTTTACTGTGGAAGCGTAACTAACAAATAAATAATGAAAAACTTACTTTCGTATTCAGAATATTATTTATGATTGATTGATGATCAAATGTAGGTAAAATATTATTAAACTGGTACTCTCGCTTCCATATATTATGCATGAATGACACCCCTCTTTTTGCGTCAGGGGTTAAAAATAATAAGTAATTATCTAATTCTGGTCGCAGAGGAATTTAAATACATCTTAAAGGGACACATTAAATGTAATAGCTACCTATATGTTATTTCTATCATGCTCTAATTCTAAAATACTGACAGTCGTTCGAAGTCGTTGTATTCTGGATACAAAATTCAGTTCACAATTTTCTCTTAGAATTGTCAAGTGTAACTTCTCCTCACAAGTAGCCGTCCCACGCATCGGTGCCTTCTCCAACATGATCTTAACGGAAGTGGACACAGTTGTGTACAGTTTTCTGCACTGCACTGTAGTGCTACATGAAGTATAATTACTTTGTGCACTGAACTGTAAGGGATAGGATTGGATAGATATGGCAGTTATAATCTATCTATACATATAAAATGCTTTGTCTTGAATGACTGACGGATCAACGCACGTCCTAAACCATTGATCGTAGAGATCTGAAACTTGGAGCGTGTGTTCTTTGTATGACGTAGGCATCCGATAAGAAAGGATTTTCTGAAATTCTACACCTTAGGGGGTGAAAAAGGGGGGCAACGTTTGTACGAAACTCTGTCATTTTTAATTTCAATTCGTATGTCCACGCGGGCGAAGCCGCTGGCGGAAAGCTAGTCTACTATGTATATAAAAGAAGAAACTGACTGGCTGACTGATCGATCAATGCACAGCTGAAATCGTTGGTTCTAGAAGTATGAAATGTTGCACAAATGTTCCTCATGTGACTTAAGTGTGCACTAAGAAAGGATTTTTTTCTAAATTCATCCCCTGAGGGGTTAAAATATGAGATGAAAGTTTGTAAGAAACCATATTTGCGAATTCCATAACAGATATTTTGTTTTAAAATATCCGTAAGAAATAAAATCATTACAGACAACGGTATTAATATATTTAAAACATTGTTTTTTATGAATTATAATCTACAGAGGTAAAGTAATATCTACGGCAGCTAAAACTGAAACTAAATTATTATTATAATAAATATGATAGATATTAATAATGGAAAGTAAATTTTATACCTAAAAATAAACTCACATAATATGAACTATTTTATTGACGGGCGAGAAAGTCTTAAGGATAATCTTTTGAATATGAGAAAATATTTGAAGTATAGATAAGTGGGCGGTAAGCTTTGCAACGAAACCTTTTTTTTTTTTTTTTTTTTTTTTTTTTTTTTTTTTTTTTCGGGGGGAAATCCTCATGGACGAACCCGGCCTGGGGAGGCCGGGAACAGTGCCGGACTCTTACCGGCTAAAACCACCCCGGTGTCGCTTCTCGCACGTGCGCGCGGGGCCGCGGGAATCCTGATTCGTCCGCAGCCCCGCACTGGTGCCGGCCCGTCCTGCCGGGCCTCGTCTCCTGCACGGGGTAGTGAGGTGTCCTACCCCGTGCATCGCCTCGGGGGCGCGCGTGGACACAGACGCGCGCCGCCGGCTCGGGTCCTATCATGGGGGGCGGAGACTTCCCCAAGTCCGTCGCCCCTGGACCCGTTTATGGGGGGCGGAAGAGGGCGTTGTCCGCCCTCCTCCGGCGCCCGGTGCGCCTGCTGCGGGCGGGGTGGAGAGTTGAGATCTCCCTTTCCCGCTCCGCAGCTTCCTTCTGCGACATCACGTCCTCGCAGAAGGACACCACCGCGTCCCACGACTCTGCCCTGCCGACCATACTGCGAACAACGGCCGGCAGCGACAGATCGTCTCCTACTTCAGAGGTGAGGGCACGGCGCTGCTCCTCCCAGGACACACACTCCTGGAGCGTGTGTTGCGCCGTGTCCTCCCCGCAATGGACGCAGTGGTGGCACCGAGCGTCCGACTCCCTGCCTATGCGACACAGGTACTTGCCGAAGCACCCATGCCCCGACAGCACCTGCGTCGCCCGAAACGACAGGGAGCCGTGCCGTCTCCCGAGCCATGCGTCGAGCACTGGCCGGATCGCCTCGACGGTAGCGAGGCCGGCGGTAGGGCGCAGAAGCCTTTCCCGCCATTCCGCCACCAAGACCTGGCGGAGCTCCGTACGGCGCAGCACGATCTGCCGCTGCACCGGTCCGAAGCCCCGTGCCCGCTCTTCCTCGCGCCACCGATACAGCGACGCGAGTACTTTAGCCTCCAGGTCCCAGGGCGGGGATCCGGTTTGCAACGAAACCTCGTCTAAGCTGATAAATCCTACGCTGTCGTTAGAGGAGACTTGTTGCGGGGTTTGTTGTTGTAACTCGAATTATATTTTTATTTTATTATGATGGAGTAATAAACTCTGCTATACTCATTCCTATTGCTACTTTAAAATATATATGCACTACTCACTTATCATACGGGAATGAAAATTCTTTCTCTGGTACTCATTAAATAGTGTTTGGTTAGTGAGTTTGCATGTTTTTAGTACGTACTATATTAATCCAACCAAGATATATTACCTACCCCCCCCTAGAGTACCCTTGGTATGCTTCATGTGTATAACGCGGACGACACCACGTACCAAAACTAACTTTCAGTCAGTTTCGGTTCATTACGAGCTTCCCGATAAATTACTTAAAATAATCAACGTAGTAGGGACTACCTACACGAATACCAAGGCACTACTAATTATGCAAGTTGCAACATTACGACAGACGGTTCGCTGGAACTGTTCATCAAAGTCACGATACTATGCAAGTACCTACCCACTATTTATCCTCAACTGCATCGCTAGCGCGTGCAACCACTACCAGAGCTGGGAATTGAAATTGGAATGTAACGAAATACTTGATTCATTATATACTTACTTATGTATTGACTTGAAACGATAAGGAAGAGAGAAAATATAAAGGAAATTCTCGAAATGGACCCTGCTTTTTTCTGTGGATCTAGCATAAACGAACTTATTTCATCGTAATAGCCATTTTCAAAATATTAATATCCTAAAAGTAAGGGGAAAAATTCGTAGCATATATACAAAATATGAATAAAATCTTTAATTTCCATAAATAGTATGTCAGAAACGGACACTATGGAACCAGATATAGTGTGATTACTAAGTGAGAAAATTTTAAGGCGATATATATATAATTTTATAACGAAACTTTTTTACCAACAACGTAGGTATACTTACTAATATTATGATCGCGAAATTATCTTACTGTTAGACTGTCTGTTGTACTTTGACTGATATACCGTTGAATCCATTAAAATAAAATTTGGTATAGAGATGGCTTAAACCTTGGAAAAGAACATAAGATCCTTTTAATACATGTAGCAGTTCTCTCAGGATGTGTTCCGCGGGAAATAGCTAGTCAGCCAGTTAATAACACATGCAAAAGTTTGTGAGGACGTATGTTTGTTACTCTTTGGATTTGGATAATCGATTTGGATAAAAATTGGTACACGTGTAGTTTTAACCTGTATGAACACATATTTTTATCAGGGTATGCGAAGTAGTCTCCTCAGGATGCGGGTAAACCCGCGGGAAACAGTTATATAATAAAACAAGACTAGCGCCGGGCGTACACAGCAAATCCTTTAATACATAAATTAAAGCCGTGTGCATACAAGCCGGGTGTTGCTGTTTGCCTTCAGGCAGTACGATGGTGTACGCAAACTTGTGTCAGAATAGTTCTGGAGTTTGCTGCTGAGACTAGGAAAATCATGACCTGAACTTTAATGAATATCTTAACGTAAATAATATGTTGTTGTTTATAAAATAAGTGTTGTTAAAATATTTTTTTACAATTGTACCCTGCTCTCTATTTTTTTATATATTTAAATATTTTATATGGTTTAGATGAATAAAATGGATTGTATTTTTATAACATAATTTGTATCACCAAAAGATATGAACTATTTTAAAAAGTAGGTACATGTATGAAACGAGTATTTTCGATTTCAAAATCATATATTATTATGAACACTAATCGTACACGAAAAAAACTGTCTTTTAAACTATAGTAGTTTCCTTTTCCTACGATATCCTTTATTGGTTGATTGAAGAATTCTGTCCCTATTATATTTAAGACAGCATTTTCTTCGACCCTGTTAGCACAAACTTCTTCGTCGAAAAAACTGAAACAAAAATACAGACCACAAAACTAAAAGACATTAATGTCACAAACGTGACAGCTCAGGCATATTAAGTAGATAGTGTCACCAACAATATAACGAGCGGGCCGCCGCCGTAGGGCCGGACACTTTATTGTCCACGGCAAGTCCCCAAAAATGACCCCAAACCTGTCGTAATTATTATTTGCCACAACCCTTACGTACGCTAACCCATATAAATAAGTTATATCTGGTGTTGCCAAGAGCCGTAGGCAGATATAAGAATAATTTCTTGTGCCGAAAAATATCGAAGTATCTCGAGGGAAAAAAGAGGAAGGGAGTCATTAGGTTTAGAATGAGTATACAGAATTCGACCAATTAGTCTAAAAGGTATAATCCTAAATGTAATATAAATAAGGAGAAGAAATGTTTTTTTTGCTTTTGCTTCAAATACCAACATTTTTTGTGTTAAATTAATTTTCTCTATGTTACAGTCAGTGGTGGGGAGGTTAGATGCGCTTTTTTTGGAATAATCGCCTTTTATATCAAATCTATAAATTCATAATGTTGCCAGTAAAGAAATTCTATGAAAATAATGAAAACAATTACGCACCTGTTATATCCTGAACTAACGAAAAAAACTGTTCAAAAGAGATGCGTTAGCGCATTCCACCGCGCTCAATTTAATTATGGTGTTGTAAGAATGAGTTTATCTGCAGACTCGGCGCGAGAAGTTATTAGTAACATATAATTATATATATGTTTAGAACGAGGTCAATTCGATTTGAAAGATGATCTTGCGCGCTCATCTTCACTTTTACTTACATCAGTTGGTTTGATAGGTGTTTTGGATCAAAAATTATCAAGCATCGGTGGTTCAGTGGTAGAATGCTCGCCTGCCACGCGGGCGGCCCGGGTTCGATTCCCGGCCGATGCATTTCTTTTTGCGGTTGAATTTAACCTTCTTGTATTAATTTTAGTTATGTGTTTTTATTTTTACAAGTTTTTATTATTGTAATTGTATTGAATGTTTTAACAATGTTATCAAAGTTTAGGTAGATTTAGCAATGATATTAACTATCAATATATCTTGGACAAAAAAATATTACGAAGAAATAAGAGTGATATATTTCCACACACGCTTGACTCTTTTATACAAAAATGAGCAGAGCATTATTATGCATATTCCGCAAATATCCAAATATCATATAAAATTGCCATCAACTTTTTTTGAATAATTCTATCCCAACGCAGTCCATCGGAAATTTTAATAACAGCACTCGTAAATCTCCCGAAAGGGGTCATATTACCATAACACGCATCGTATCATACAGATCTTATTATGCAAACCCCTCGACTTACATGAATATCGATCGTTATTATGAATTATACATTTTTCACAAATCTACCCACTTGTTAGTAAACTTTATCGTTTGTTTCCATTTTTCTTTCGGGAATTGTCGAGTGAAATATGTTTCGGTAACGATATGAGAATTGTTCCATTTTATGGTCCCGTGTTTTGATTTTATCGGGTCCTGTATGTTATGTGTGATTTCTTTTATGTTTTTTTTAGATTGTTATCAAAAACGTGAGTAAAGGGCGAACACACATTCCCTTATTCTTCTTTTCTCATCGTGTGGACTGCAGGGGCTGTACCACCACGTGTTTTTGCAATCACATTTCAAGTTTGAGAGCGTGACACAGCTACTAACGTCGTATAGCTCCGTCTCTTTTTCATAACGAAAATAATGTTGTTTTGGCACGTCATGGTAAGGCCCCAGGTTTACTAACCTAACAAACCCTAGTGTTTGACTTTTTTTTCAAATCCGCCTGACGGCTTTTGTTATGGAATTTCCATGATATTTTTCACATGAAATTCCTCTATGAATGCAAGGGATTGAAACATAATTGGCAAAAGCACACTTCTATTTGATACATATTATACCTAGTCCTTCGGAGATAATAAACGGTAGTGTTATGTTATGTCAGAAATTTTATCTCCATATTAAAGCAAGCCATTACCTACGTTTTACTAGTATATGACGTCACATTTTATGACTTGATGCATCTAAACACAAATTACCTATCTAAAAAAATGAACTAAAAATGTTCATGGTAGTTACCTACTATAGGTTTGATAATACTATCTACGTTTTATTTCGACCAAACACGACGTGTGCTGACACTTGGAACTCTGCCCACACCGGAAGGATCCGTATGTCACACTGTGCTGTCAACGTAAAACGAAACGCATTCTTACTAACATGCATGACATTTTTATTTGAATTTAGAATGTGGAAGCCATGTTGGAACGTTATGTAGGATGAGAGTTTGGTAGAAACTTTTAACTAAAAATTATAAATGTACGTAGTATAAACGAAATGTTCAATGAAATTAAAAAGATACAGCCAGATAAAAAAATAAATATCGATCTACAATGTTACGATATCTGGCGATACGATTATTCTTATTTTGGAGATGGCAACGGCACTCTTCTTTATGAAAGGAAAAATCTCGCGACTACGAAGCTTTTGAATAATATAAAATTGAGTTTTGTGTTGATGCTGTTGACAGTTGAGTTGATTTCTATTGTGTAGAGCTAATCTTAGCAGGTCAGGACTTGATTCTATTATTTAAAACAAGCTTCTACCCGCGACTTCGTCCGCGTGGAATAGTGGTGCTCCGCTCCTATTGGTTTTAGCGTGATTATATATAACCTATAGCCTTACTCAATTAATGGGCTATCTAACACTGCAAGAATTTTTCAAATCGTACCAGTAGTTCCTGAGATTAGCGCGTTTAAACAAACAAACTCTTCAGCTTTATTATATTAGTATAGATTACGATGATATAATATAAAATATTTTATGTGAAAATTTGCGATTTCCTATTTTGGCAGACAAGTTATGATGTTGATTTCATTTACCATAAAGCCTTCAACTCTTTTTAGATATTCATATTCGTTCACTCACTCAAAAAACATTTATTTAAATCCAGGTACATTTGTGAAGTATAAAGGCGTACCACGATATTTCGTTTGCGAATATTTTTTCACATCAGCCAGACATAATGAGGTCGCGTCGGAATCGCAGTAAGCATTCCAAATTCAAATAAAATAACGTTCCTGAATAACGAATTTATTGTATTTTTGAAATGAAATTCGGATTAGAAATACCTTTTTGGAATAATTTAGTATTAACGGTACGATTGGTCATTTTCATTATTCTCTTAAAAAATAAAGAGAAACAACTTATTTTTTTTTGTTTTCAGTTTTTGTAACAATTTAATATGAGAGTTTGATAAAGCAACGTGTACAAACGAATTATTAAAAATGGATTTGATAACTACTTTTTTAGATATACAAGTAGATCGATACCAGGCTCAAGACTAAACCACTAAAAATCAATTCAACCAATATAATAGTCGCAAATCTAACCTCAAGTTAGTACGTATTAACGATTAAGCTTGAGCATTCTATAGTTACCCGTAGACCGTAGAGTACGCCTTAAAGTACTCGAAAACAAAAAAAAGGTAAATTCGTCCTAAGCCTTCAGGGCTCGGGCCTCTCAATGACAGATGTAATTGGACTGTTAGTTCTCTACACGTGTCAAGCATGGGTTGATATCCATCACATGCCTTCAAAATTGACGATTTTATTATACGTATTTTTTTGGAACAGAAACAAATCGCCATAGGTAGGTGTTTTTTTATAGTATTTCGGTTTATGAAATTCATTTGGGCTTATAGAAGGGGATCTTGTGATCATGTTGGCGTGTTGTTTACTCAAGGGCCTTGAATCTGGGTTCATTATTTAATCTGGTTTATTAATTCATCTGCCTAGCCTTTTCCCAACTATGTTGCCATCGGCTTTCAGTCTAAACCGGATGCAGCTGAGTACCAGTGTTTTACATGGAGCGACTGCCTATCTGACCTCCACAACCCAGTTACCGGGTAACACGGTACCCCTTGGTAAGACTGGTTGTTAGACTTTCTGGCTTCTGACTACCCGTAACGACTGTCAAAGATCTACGAACGGCAACCGGGACCAACAGCTTAACGTGCTGTCTCGATGACAAAGATGGTCACCCATCCACGGACCGAATGGCCAAGCGCAGCTAAACCTTTAATCGGTCGAACCGTGCGGCTGTTACTTAGCCACGAGCTCCTCTGATTCATCGGTCTGGTCAATCTGGTTTATTAATTAACACAAGGAAATAAAACGAGAGCAGAATTACTTTTGAGTAGTCCTTATAGCATTATTATAATATGCACAGTTTTGGTGAAAAAAAGATTTTGTAAGTAACTGATTCATTGCTCTCTCCCTAATGAACATAATTTACATTTATTCTATCCTTAGAGAAAAGTTCCATTAACTAGTTAATCTCCGCACCTACTTTAAATATATGAAACGCGAATTCAAAGTGATACAAACTAAAGATATAGTTTAATTACAAAAAATAATGAAACATTAGCACGAACGAATCTTCACAATTCTTCTTCATAAAGTGTGAGTCTGTGAATTGCTTTTTAAATTGCTGAAAAGTCCGCAGTTCGGTCGTAACATCGCGTTCATTATTGGTTTTCTATCAATTAAAAATATTTTTATCTTATTGTAGACAATGAATTCCGTGGTCTGACTTTTTCTTTTGTGGCAGTCTGGTTTTGTTTTTCTTGTTGTATTTATTTTCATCAATGCTATGCTAAGCATATATAGTAAAATATAATATAATGTATTGCACACCAAAGAAATAAACAAATTAAACGGATTGCTTATCGCAATCAGCGATTTCTTCCAGAGAACCTTTGAATGGAAAGAAATGAAATGAACTGGGGCATGACAATAATTTAACAAGGTACATTTACCTGCCTAATTTATCAGTAAAGCATAAATCATAATAAATAAATAAATATACCTTAAACACAACGTATTATAAGGTCCAAATTAACCTCATGTCATTTTGATAAAGCTAAAATAAAGTTCGATTATTCCAGACACAAAAAGTACGACCTGTTTTAACTAACTGCTTCCAAAGGCAAACTTACAGTGACCACGCAGTTGACCAGCGTCAGGAAAAGCACTTCCAAACTCCAAGCAGACGGTACCGCGGCATGAAGCTAGTATAATATAAAGTATATTCTGCTGATATTCTTGTAAAGTTTTTGTCGTCATCTGGGCGAGTGCCGCGTCAGGGGAACACAAGTTGCGACAAAAACTTACATTACTTCTCTTGTCCTCGATCCTCTGCGCTACGTGGTCACTTTTTGACTTATATCGCTTTGAAACTGCGGATTTAAGGTGTGATCTAACATAGTTTTTATATTTCTAACTAATATTATAAATGCGAAAGTGAGTTTGTTTGTTTCTCAAATCGAATTTTCCAGTCCCAGGTCTGCTGGAAGACATTTCTAATTGAAATGAGCTGTACATTTTTACTCAACTGTTTTGTTTATTTAATTTTATTATTTGTTATCCTAGTGTTTACATAAATTAACAAACAAGGTAATCAAATTAGAAGATTAGGATAGATATCTAGCCAGTACTGAGGTTATCCCGTGTCTAGTAGCAGCAAAACTCCCTGTGAACTGATCCGGCGCGATTCTACCACAAAGCACAGTTTATAGATGTTCATCATAGAAATTTTAAAGAGCTGCCACATCTACGCGTAGATTATATCAAAGCATTGGTTCCGCACAGGAGCAGTTGGTGGCTAAGCCAGCGCCTCAGATAATTTTAAGTTTGAATGTCATTTGCATAAAAAAATATATAGTATTTTTTATGCAAATGACATTCAAACTTAAACTAACAAATATTCCACCCAAAATTGTCACAGGCTTCTAACTAAGTTTCCCATAAACTTCCCGCCAGGTTATACCCAATGATCGTAACTACCGCAATATTTTACGAGTCTAAAACTATAATACGGGGTAAACAAGTGGGGAGTCATAAAACGACCCCAGATGGTGCCGTTTTATTTCCCTTAAGTTTTTACCATAAATTATCCAGGAACCTGGTGAAAGATCGGTTTTTATATTGGCTTCGAGTTTTCATTACCGGCATGGGGAGAAGCAATTATTTTGGGCTGTTTTGTACCATAAGGTCAAGGTTTTATTTTAAACCCATCGGTAAGTCCCTGCGAACTCTTCCGAGTGCAAATTCAATTTGACCTGAACCCTTATTACTGTTGTACAGTAAAAATAGCATAAGTACTCCCTATAAGATCTGCTATTTGCCAGAGAATGCCAATCAAATCGGTCCAGCCATTTTAGATAAACTTTAAAGGCCTCTTCATTAAAAGATTTTGAATTGGGAAGCTTCACGTACAGAACTGAAATAAATTTAAATCCATAGAAATATGAATAGCTTAAAAAAAACTTGTTACATTTTATACCAGCAACAAGCATTATTAAAAAAGTTTAGCTTTTTATATTTTATACAGACCTATCTACATTGAAAAATTTAATACCATCCAATCTGTTGCAAGAATGTTTAATTAAATTCACAAGGGACACTGAAATTATAATATTTAAGTAATTTCATTTCGGGAAAATTATGGCCAGTTGCATCATATTGAAGTATATTTTTAGAATATAGGTAGGTATTCATCATATTGAAGTATATTTTTCGAATATTCTTTATACGGGCAAAGATTTTCTGATGCAGTAAACGAGTATCGTGGTAGAGGTGTCATGTCACGTAGTAATAATGACTCAATATATTGCAAACGTAATAAAAAAAAATACACCTAACAGTGTTGTATAGAATGTCTAAAATGTTTTAGTTCAACAAGTTGGTAATTGATCATATCTCAGCATTATTATTGCTATTAGGCGCGAGGTCAAATCAAGTTGAAAGGTGTTCTTGCGCACATCTTCACTTTCATTTTTATACCATTATACCATTCAGATTTTTGCTTACGATAGGTATTTTAGAACTATAGGTATCAAGCATCGGTGGTTCAGTGGTAGAATGCTCGCCTGCCACGCGGGCGGCCCGGGTTCGATTCCCGGCCGATGCATTTCTTTTTGCATTTGCATTTAGTATTTTTCGTATATCTTTTTAGAAATCTTAATTTATAACCAATGTATTGTTTACAGTTTTTATAGCGTTTTTGTGTAGCTTTACTCCGATAACAGAAAGAAGCCTACATGTTCTGTAAAGTTATTCTTTTTGTTGTTCGATTCGAGCATAATTTTAAATTTTCATTGGTCATTGGTATGCAGTCACGGTTTAAAATTTATGTTTTTTTACGAGCGCATTTACATACCCCTTTTTGCTCCCAATGAAAAAGGAAGGTTATCGCGATAAAAGACCTTTTCAAAACCCCTGGCAAAACACGGAAGACTTGCCAAAACATTTTTTTATCTGGGTCCGGTTCATAGATATTATACGACAATATGGGACGAATTCGCGTCCCTATGCCCCAATTTCGTCCCACGTATTTCAAAGATTTATATAAAAGAGATACGTATCTGTCTAACAAATGACTGAGATAGGAAATCTATTTACATTAGAAATTTGTTTATCATATTTACTAAGAAATTTAATTGGGTAACTGTTTACATAACTTTATTTACGCTACAGTCAAAATAATAAATATTTCTATAAAAATCTGAAAAAAGCTACATAGTTTTACCATTCAAACATCTGGTACACGGGTCCTATCTATGTTGATTTACATAAAGGCGCTTTGTTTCACTTATATAATATTTAGGTACGAATGTTCCTACATTCGTCCTTCTGCCATTTGTCTCGTGCGGTTGTTTTTGGAAGAATACTATCAGCATAATTTCGTAGCATAGAGTTTGATAAAAATATTTTGTAGCGACGTCTTTGTTATTTTTTTCCAAACAGAAATTTGGTCATAATGGCGTCCAATTTAAAGGCCTACCAGCCTTAGCAGGAGACATTTCAATGTACAAATGTATGCGCTGATACAGTCTCTCTTTTTATTATCTCAGTCTCATAATCCAATCAAGTACGATAAGACTGCAATCCGACATAATCGGGGAGTCTAAGGGTCTACAATTCTGTGAAGAAAATGTTATGGTTATCTATTCATAGACTTATGCTATACATATGCTTGCTATGCTATACACATATATGTTATTGCTATATGGCAACAATGTCCAGGGGTAAAAAAATCCTCGGTTCCGGGATTCTTCGTAAGAGTAACCACAACCCTGGAACACAAAGGGCAAATGGCACTATCTTTTGCTCCTCCTGTTTTGGGAGGAGCAGAGTGCCTATTTGATGAATTTCCTTACATAAAAAATTCAAGATCAGGAGTGGTGTCGGATTTATAAAGATCTAACCTAATCATTTTCACAGAAAAGCAGAAATTCTCATTACATTTCTTTATATTTCTCTTCACCACTGAAAATGTGATTTCAAATGAACTTTCTCCAATTTAAAGCAATTTTCTCTAGATCTCTTCCATACGTACGCTTTCGTAAAGGTATACATACCGACAGTCAGCAAAAGTTCTAACGTAACCACATTAAGCTGACTTGTACTTCCGTACGTGTAGACTTGTCCCATTTATTTCTGGGGTATTTATTTTGTTCGGTGACTGGAATGATAATATTAAATGAGTGTATACAAGTAAAAGGTTGCTGTGGGATGTTTGAAAGAGTTACGGCGCTCCCGGAACGTAAAGGGCTGGGGAAGGAACATGGATGGGTTTTAGTCAGTAAGAGATTTTGACCTGTGATTTTGATAAGTGCGTGGACTTAGCATCGGGTTCAGATGAAGTCACGAGCAGAATGTATTAAAAAAATTAACTGCCTTTACAACTCGCGCCTGATAATAAATGATTTAATAAATAGTAAACCTTTTTAGTCTCTTTCTCTAGTAGGTACCATTCGGCCATTAGCTTGAATGTATAAAGTTGAGAGTTGCCTGCAAACAGTCACTGACACAAGTTGCTCTCAAAACGTCCAGTCGACAGTTAACTCTTTTAACCATTTGCGAGAACAATGGACGACTGTACAGTTTACCAACTCAGTTCGTGCAAACAGTGCTTAGTAGAAACTATTGTATAACTAAGTAAAAGCATCTACTATAGAGCTATTTCTTCCAAAAGTGTCTGGCTATTTGTATTTGAACATGTCAAGAATGTGAATTTGTTAAATAAGCATAGTGGCTTCGCCCGCGTGGGCTATATGAATTCAAATTAAAATGACAGAGTTTCCTACAAACTTTGCTCCCCTTTTTCACACCCTTAGGGGTAGAATTTCGAAAAAATCTTTCTTGTGGGATACCTACGTCCTACAAAGAACACACACCCTTCAAGTTTCAGGTCACTATGATCAGCGGCTTAGGCTGTGCTTGAATCCCTCAGTCATTCAGGACAAAGCATTTTATATGTATAGATTATACCTGTTTTCCCTGAAAAGGGTATCTGTGTATTTAGTTTCAGGAGTCTATTGCCATTAGCCGGGTATAAGTCTAGACTCTGGGCTGCTATTAGGAAAATTAAGTTGAAAAAAAACAACACTGCCATAACAGGACAGGGACAATCCCAAATCCTCATGCTGGGCAATAGCGCTTGCGACCACTCGATTCAGTTATCATAACATTATATACATACCTATATACACTAGTGCCAGAATAATTTGGACAGCAGAATTAATGCAAACCGCAACTGGAGTGGACACAATCCAACCAGATTTGCGCAACTTCGTCGAATCACTTACGTTATATTATATGTACTACATACTAGTACACTGTAGTGGAACAAAACATTCCTAGATACTCGTAGTTCATGTTCTGTGGGACTAGCATGAATGCAATTTAATCGTAACATTAATGTGAGCGATTTTTGAGTCATAAATACAATCACACCAAAGGAAAATGTATGTTTAAATTGCATAAATAAAATATATAATAAAATATAGCATCTAAAGATATTTATAATTAAAGATATCAATTTAAATAAATAGTACGCAAGAAGCGAGTATATTCCATTGAAAATCGCTTCAGATACGAATACTTTTTCTAAAGTGAAATGTGCTGTGCCATGCAAAAATACCTATTACGACTGATATAATTATGTTATTCTATATTTTTTTTTCTTAAAGATTTTATGAAATAAATTGAATAATTATATATGTATGTCATTTTGTATTAGCAGATGATGCCCTTACTATTTATTATTCAAGTTCAACAGAATTTGAGTAATTTGGGTTGTCTTCAGAGAAAACCCATTAAGCAACAATTGAACTAAAATTGTTCAGCTAAATGATAGTTAAAGACTGACATTACAGACGCGATCAATTTAATATTAATCTATGACGTAGTTATCTAGGCATCGAATGGTATAGAAATCACATTTAAATTATTATTTTTATGTGGCAATGTTGCCAGCAGTGCCAGCCTCTTGAGTACACTTCCAGTTGACGGCAATGAGGAAGATTTTTTTGACGCTATATTTTAGTTAGAGTTATATTAGAATATTTATACTTTATTTTTCCTAATGTTAATAATGTAAATGTGTACTTTCTGATATTTTCAACTAGCTACTCCCTACCTATTTTTCAAAAATAAAAGTCGCCGATCTCCCTATAATATCAGCTATATGCCATTGAATGTCCCGTTAAAATCAGTTCAACAATTTCAGGGATTAGTCGGAATAACAGACAGTCAGATTATCGCTGGACTTAGGTATACAAGTCGACAAACAATTCATGCATTGAAATCCGACCAGCTGTCGCCCCATTTCGAGGATATACAATTGAAACATACTTACATTGTTTTTGTAAAAGTAAACTATATCACTTTTATTTATTATACTTCATATCTATTAAAACTCTAACTATAAAAAGTCAATTTGACTTTTAAAGACTGAAAGGGTGAAACTTACTTTTTATAACACCTTTTACTTACAAAGTTAGTTCATAAATAACAGTTCATTTTAAACGCTATCATTTAAAAATCAATTAAAAACAACGGCTGCAATAGAACCATATATAAATTATACTACAGCTTGTCGTTCTCAAGCATGACTCATTTATTATTACATAGTTCGATGATATAATTATAGAGAATATTTCTTAACGGACTGAGAAATTGTAGGCTTACATTGTTGCGTGTAATTGGGTCCGTATTTTGAAACAAGAAAGTAAAAAAAAAAACAGTTTTTAGAACATTTAGTAAAATATGACTTATGTTTTATGTTAGTTAGGTAATGTAATTCATTTTCTTACATTACACGACGTACACATTACGTATATTTTTTTTCATTACATGACTTAGGATACCCTATTTTTCTCCAAATTGTTAAATGATACATTTGTTTTGGGATAGGTGTACTTTAATTATACCATAAGTTTAAGTATACTCAATACTCAATCATTTATTGCATTCCACAATGTGTTTCTTAAGTGGTAAATTATAATTATGAGATCATTATGGACCCTGTCGGGCACAGCAAAGTAAAAGTAAAAGTAGGAGAGAGGAAGAGAGCTTTGTTAAATTATAGTTATTATTTATATAAGTACTATTCTAGTTATTTTATTTATTTCTCATTTAGGTAGTCGTTGACAGTGTAATAACATTTTTTTAGCAAGAACTGTTTTAGTTTTATTATAAATAGGTTTAATTTGGTTTCATTTTTTATTATTTCCGGAAGTTTATTATAAATTTTTATCGACATTACGTATGTGCTTGTTGAATGGATTTTTAATCTAGAATCTGGTAAATTTAATCTATTTTTATGGCGTAATGTATATTTTTGTTGTTTATTTTCTCTTGTGGTAAAGAAGTTATGGTTTTTACGGACAAATTTGCATATTTCCAAAATATAAATACATGGCAGAGTTAGAATATTGTGTTCTTGGAAGTAGGGTTTGCAGCTGTCGGTGTCGTCAATATTAACTAAAATTCTAACAAGCTTTTTTTGGAGAGTAAAGAGTGTAGGTGCATCAGTACTATTTCCCCATAAAATAACTCCATAACTAAGCCAGGCATAAGCGTACGCATAGTAGGTTGTTAGGGCCGTTTGGAGGTTGGTGGTTTTTTTTATTTCACGAAGTGCATATGCAAATTTTGAAATTTTTGCTCTGGTTTTCTTAATATGTGACTTCCAATTAATATTAGTATCTATAGATAAACCTAATAGAGTGAACTCTGAGACTACTTCTATTTTTTGACCATTATATAATAAGTTTACATCTAATGGGACTTTTTGATGAGGGTGGAAGGTAATTATTTTAGTTTTAGAAAAGTTAATATCGAGGTTGTGGTCGTTCATCCAATTTACTGTTTTATTGAGCGTTTCGGTTAGTGCTCCAGTTAAGTTATTATTGTTTTCGCATGAAGTAAGGAGTGAAATATCATCTGCGAATAAAACACACGGTCCTTGTATATTTTTTGGAAGGTCGTTGATGTAAATGATAAAGAGAAGACATCCTATCACACTGCCTTGAGGTATTGAGGCGTTAATTGTTTTTCTGTTTGAGCGATTTTTTTGTATTTCCTTCGTTTTGTGGTTAAAATATTCTAATTCTACTTGATGCTCTCTGTCTTTTAGATATGATGTAAACCACTCGTGGGCTTTACCTCGTATTCCTATGCCTTGTAGTTTTTTTTAATAATACTGTGTATTGTACTTTATCATAGGCTTTGGTCATGTCTAGAAGTAGACCAACAGCATATTTCTTTTTATTTATTATATTTAGGGCTTCTTGTATATATTTATAAATTGCTAGGGTTGTTGATCGGTTTTTACGGAAACATCAAAACAACAGTCATCAAATATTTCGTACTTCTCGCAGAATTTATAAACACGGTCACACATGGCTTTTTCAAAAATTTTTGAAGCGGTGGGTAAAAGAGCTATTGGGCGGTAATTATTGGGATCGGTTTTTATATTTTCTTTGTGAATCGGTTTTATAAGGGCCGTTTTCAAGTGATCAGGAAAGATACCCTCCTCAAAAGACTGGTTAATTAAAAGGTAAAATGGTAAAGTTAGTTCCTCTGCGCAATATTTTAACAAGTTAGGTGGTAATTCATCAATCCCGTGGCTGTTTTTGTTTTTAAAATTTTTAAGTAATTTGTTTACTTCACCGGGTTCAACTGGGCTGAGAAACATAGTGTTTTCAGTTGGGTGTAAAACAGGAGCGCCCTGCGGCTTATTCCCTGATGTTCGGGAGCAGCTTTCTCCAATAGACGCGAAGAACTCGTTAAAGGTATTTGCTACCTGCTTAGGGTCAGAGGTCTTGATTTTATTTATTTCTAATGTTATGTTGATTTTTTCTTTTTTTAGCTTTTTATTTGTTCGCTCATTAATAATATTCCACATAGTTTTAACTTTGTTATTAGATTTTTTTAGTTTATTTATATAGTGTAGTTTTTTGGATGATGTGACTAGTTTCTTTAATATTTTTTCGTAGTTTTTGTAGTTTTGTTTCAGAATTGGATTTTTAGTTTTTAGTGTGATTATTTTTAGTAATCTTTTATTTGTGCATGAAATTTTTATTCCTTTGGTAAGCCAATATTTTTTATAATTAGTTTTTAGTTTTATTTTTTGTATAGGAATACATTGGTTGAGTATTTTTGAAAGTGTGTTGTTAAATGCTTCATAGTTTTTGTTTATGTCTATGCTTGGTTTTATTATATTATTCCAATTCAAACCCTTTAAATTATATTTAAATTGTTGTATATTTTTGTTATTGTATAACCTTTTTTTAGGATACCAAATAGTTTTTTTAGTTTGTTGGGGTAGATATATATCTATAATTGCACCACAATGGTCAGAAAATCCTAGTTCTTCAACGGTTGTGTTTAATTTACATTTGTTAAAGTTTGTAAATATAAGATCAAGGCACGAGGACGAGGTTGGGGTTATCCGTGTTGATTCTTTTATATATTGTACGAATTTATATTCTAACATAAAATCTAAGAATGTGTTTGTTTTTATGTTATTATCAAATATATTTATATTAAAATCTCCTCCTATTATAATATTGCACTTAAAATATTTTTTATTTATATATGTTAATATTTGTTTTAATTGTTTATAGAAAATATCTTCGTCTCTTCTATTCCAATAAATAATTATTATTAACAAATTTTCCCTAGGAAGTTCGGTTGCACATACTTCTATGACATATTCAATTGACATTTCTGAGATATCAATTCTATCTATATGCTCGATGTGATCTTGTAAGAGGATGCAGACGCCGCCTCCTGTTCGATTCTTTCGGCAGTATGATGCCGCAAACTTATAGCCGCTCATTTGGATTATGTCTAATTTGGCTTGTGATAACCAGGACTCCGATATGCATACAGCTTTATATTGTAGTGTTTGTTCTAAGAATGCTTCGAGTGTGTGTTGCTTGTTATAGAGACTTTGGATATTTTGGAAAAGTATGCTAAATTGTTGGTCTTTGCTTTCGAAATGTATAGTTTTCTATTTCTGAACTTATGTTTTGTTGGTATGTCTGGTTATTAGTATCGCAGGTTCTTAAGTAACTAGTTATGTGTAACTTTTATAATATAATACCCAAGCCTGTTGCCATGCATCGGGCAAAAGCCAGACACACAGTTGCTGACAATTTCCTTCGCAGGATTCTGGCGTCAATCTAGCCTATCATCTATACATGTAAAATGCTTTGTCCTGAATGACGGACGGATAAACGCACACCCTAAACCGATGATCGTAAAGACCTGACACTTGGAATGTGTGTTCTTTGTATGACGTATATCTCTCTATCGCCGAACATAAGTGGCCAAGTGTCATAACACCAATAAGTCGTGGTGAAAGTTTTATTCCCTTTCGATTGGTAGTTCTCGCTAGAGATGACACGTTGTGATGTTTCTGCCTTTATTAGGCTAAGCTTCACGAAGACAATTGTTATTGTCAGACAAAATTGAACTGTATTACTGTTACATTATGTGCAAATTATGTAGTGTTATGGACGATATTTCTGCCTTTGAATAAATTATTTTACAGCTGGACATAAATCAATAAATTATCTGGCTTTGAAATCCGACTTGCAAAATTTTGCAGCAAAATGCAAAAGGAAAAGGATATCTACAGGAAATTAAAGTTAAAAATAAATCCAATATTGGATACTCTACTTGCAAATCCATTTTACAACTGGAAAACTAGCTTAAAAGTTCTTCGAAATATACTAAAACCAGACTAAAATCCAAACACACGTAATTGCTTCTCCCTACAAAACTTCGACCTTAAACTACGGTTAACCACGTAAGTCAAAACGAGTAAGACCAGACTTTGAACGTTTACATCTCAAGTTTTAAACAGTATTTTCTCCTTTGTTTGTAGTATTTAGCCGGCTGTGAATGCGCGAGCCGTAAATATTCGTTAAACAGGAACTTCTTACGCTTCAGATGGTAGTTTGAAAGAGGTTTAAGAAAACCTCGTACAAATACACCGCCGTCATAAGAGGAAAGGAATTAACTACCTTTTTTTTTCGATTTTGAGTTAAATACATATTCGTAATCAGATTCTTTTCTTGATTCATAATATATACTTAACTCAATACCTATCGCAAAGAAATGCATAGTATTTTACGTGGTATTTTTTTTTGGTTGGCTTGAGATGTAGCTAGTGACAAATTGTCTTACCAAGGGGTATAGTCTTACCAAGTGACTGGGTTGTGGAGGTCAGATAGGCAATCGATTCAATAAAATACTGGTCTACGCCGCATCCAGTTAGACTGGAAGCCGACCCCAAGATAGTAGGGAAAAGGCTAGACAGATGATTTACTTTCGAGATAGTTTTTGAATGAAAGAATAGAATATTGTATCTAAAGTTGTTTTATCGTCCATTTTCTCAGAAGACCTAGTTAAAGCAAATTTATAGGAAACCCAAAAAAACACCCCATACTAAAGTGTACAGACTACGTTAGTTTAGTATAGCCTCGCCGATATTCCCGATCGCAAAAAATTACGTTGCCTAATTGAAAAACTTAGTTTCCAATTTACGAGATGTTTAATAAGTTTTGGCATGCGAACTCATCACGCAAGTTCGACTAGGGCTTAGGGACTGTTGATTCAAATTGCAATGAACAAGTAATTTATATTTTATACTAATAGATACTAATAGATAAGAAGATAAGAAATTGCGTTTGGGAAATAACATTTTAATTTTAATCTATTCTATACTTATAATATATCTGTAGACAGGTCAATTCTGTACATGAAATATATTTCCAAAATAACTATCAGGGGGTGATTAGGGATCGATACTGATGCCAAAAATGCAATCAGTAAAATTTTTGTCTGTCTGTCTGTATAAACTCTATAGAAACAAAAACTACTCGACGAATTTTAACGAAACTTGGTACAATTATTTGTCATACTCCTGAGATTGTTATAGTATACTTTTCATCACGCTACAATCAATAGGAGCAGAGCAGTGAAGGGAAATGTTGTCATTTTGTTTAAACGCGCTAATCTCAGGAACCGCTGGTCCGATTTAAATAATTCTTTCATTGTTAGATAGTCCATTTATCGAGAAAGGCTATAGGCTATATATATCATCACGCTAAGACCAATAGGAGCGGAGCACCACTATTCCACGCGGACGAAGTCGCTGGCAGAAGCTAGTTAAATAATATAATGTGATATCGCAATACTTTTAATTTTACTGGATGTGTCTACGTGCCAACAGAAAGATTCAAATTGTTCAAAAATTAAGTCATGGTACCGACAACAACAAATTATTAATCCAAAAAAAATATTTTTGTATAAATTTTTAATAAATTTATTTCATTTTGATTTACTGATTTTGATACAAAAATTATAAGTTAAGTCGACGAATAAAAACGTAACAGTCAAGAATTTTGCGAATATTTATTTAAAAAATAACAATCAATAATTATTATAAAAATATTTACATTACTTTACTAACTACTACTAACTTAAATTGATAAACTATAGCTAGGTACCACTAAACACTCGACCGTTATGTCGAAAATGTTGGCAACATTCATTCATATTGATTTCCATAAACAAACCTCTTCTCGTTTCTATTCAAATCATAATAATAAATAAGCATCGACTGCGCCAACATTAACGAGCCAATTTTCCTTTAGCTTATTTATTCTAGTCGTTGAAGAATTAAATATTGTCGTCGCAAGACTATATACAAAAGGTCCAATAGTTTGAAAACCGATTATATTATAGGTAATTGCTATTCACCACTAATTTGAAAATTGCGTTTTATTCTGAACCGATTTAGAAACTTGTCTAGATTAAAATGATTATTTCATCAGCAACAAATGATCTGGTCAAAATGCAGTATTAATTCCGATGTGAAAAAGGGAAGGTACTATACTTTGATATAGCTGCGTCTCACTTTCACGCATGAACAGTGATTGTCAAAACAAGATTTATACTATGAACCTTCTGGAAGTATTCTTGAACAACTCGATAGGAACTAGACTTGCTCTCGCAAGCCGTTGCAGATCTATAGGAAGGAACTCGCAGATTTTTCAAATGAACTCGAGCAAAAACTTGCTTATTAGTTGGACTTATTCCTATAGGTATCGGAGGATCTGGCATATTTCTACGGATAATTATATCGGAAAAGCATGGACGACAGAAACAGACAACAGATCGAGAACTTCCTGTTTAAATGCATCAGAAAGATTCTTACGAAGAAAAACTATGTTAGACATATCCTTTTTCAGCTCTTTGGTCAGCTCCACTATCGAAGATGGCTCATCTTTTTCAATACGATGAGCTCTTTCTCAGGGAATAGCGATAACATTGTAGCCTGCCGCTGCTGTAGCTGCCGTAGTGATAACATTGTAGTCTATCATAATATTATGATGATGGCGTTATCGAAATTAAAGGAAAACTACCTACATTTACGAAATGTTGACATGTAAAAAATTGCCCAAGAAGTACTAAAATCGTGTTTGAAGAATTTTCGTCAAGATAACGGAAAATGGAACGTAACATTCAATATCATTTTGTAAGTCCCAAAGGAATATCTTGACATCGTTGCAGAATATTCCTTATGGAATTTAAATATCTTTGAGTTGAAAATAATTTATGTACCTTCTTATAATATATGATCTTTAGATGTGTTAGATCATAATAATATAATAAAGTAAGAGGTACTTCTAGTATTGTAAGTACGACTTAAAACTACTTAGCGCACCCGGGTAAAAAGTATCCTATATGTTAATCTAGGTTAAAAGCTATATGTGTACCAAATTTCATCCAAATCCGTTCAGTAGTTTTTGCGTGAAAGAGTAACAAACATCCATACATCCATTCTTACAAACTTTCGCGTTTATAATATTAGTAGGATTATACTTTAAAGTCAATTCTAGTTATAAATTAACAGCCAAAACATGATGCACCTACATACATCATGATGTCTAACTAAAACTTAAGTTACTCAAGTTATGCAACATCCAACGTCCATTTATCATCAGAAATATTCATATTAAGACCATCCATTGTACGCTAAAAGTTTCCAAAGTACTTACTCAACGAATGACTCAGTTCTTCCCAAAGCAGATCAAAAGTATTTAATAAATATCTTCATTCTTCTCGGGAAATGGTGGATGAGAAAAGTTTTCAAATAATGAGTAACACGGACGATGCTGGGTCGTGGGTCGCTAGTGATGGGAAAATATTGCGAGGGATATTAGTTTCTGTCGGATTATGAGGAGTTAGTGTTGTTCCTTGTTTCTTTTTAGATTATGTGTGAATGTCGAAGAAGTGAAGAATAGTTCGTATGGTTTATCTCTTTTGATTTTAGTTGTTTTTGTATTTTTTTTATGTGTGGTCAGTATTTAGCTCATTATTGTGGTTCGAATTATAATATATTATTTTAGTTACAATAAAATAAATCTACATTTTAATTAAAATTATATTTACTTTAACATAAGTAAAATTGAAAATTAACAAAATTAATTGAAAGGTTAAAAGTATTTTAAAAAGTGTTCTGTTTTGAATTATTATTAAAATAACATGATCTTGAATAATGATTTATTAAATTAAATTTATTATTTATTAAATTAAATATTTACTATCTATTTTGAATGTAGCTATTATTGTGGGGTCTTCCTTACTATCATGGTATTAAACAGCAAACTAGTCCCACAAAAGCACCAAGTTCATATTAGTGTCGTAATAATTCATTTGTTCTGTAACATGTGGGATTTAAAACCGCAATAGTGCAGTTTTCAAATAATGAATTACGCCGACGCGGCGCCGACACGGCCAACTAAGTTTAGTGGTGGGAAATTATTATTATTGCTCGCATAGTTTTCAATTATTGCTATAATTTCTTTTTTATAATAATAAGCATCTTATGAGTAATAAATCCAGATAAAGGTCTGTATAACCATAAGTAAATCTTTACAAAAAATTGCATACACTTATGTGATGTTTCATAAGGGCTTTAAAATATTGCATAATTTAAAAAGTCTAAGGATTGAGATCCTCTCCAAGCGTAAAGAGACCTGTTAGGACTGAGGTTCAACAACGATAGCATAACCTAATTTTATGACAATTTATAAAATACTAGCTGTTTCTCGCGGTTTCACCCGCTTCCCGACGTAACTATTTCACGCACCCGGATAAAAAGTAGCCTATAACCTTCTGCAGGGTTCGCTCTATTTCCGTACCAATTTTATCTAAATCGGTTCAGTAGATCCAGAGATTACCCCCTACAACCTCACAAACTGAAAAAACATTTCATAGATTTCCGCAAAAAAAAATTCAGCCTATACTTTCTTAAATGTATTTCATGCACGTCTCGGCCTAAAACAGAGGTAACACCACTCCTTTAAAAAGTTAATTATGCTAATTTAACAGTTCGTTTTAACAATTACATAATGAACACTAGAAAACAATACTAGCGTAAAAGTGTCCCACCCAAGCACACCCAAGCACTAGTCCCGACGCTGAAAGAGCCGTTTCAGGTTAATTAGCTGCGAGTCGGGACTACCCTCACGTTTTTAATGAGTCTCGATTTATCAGGCTTCCCTTTGTTTTCCTGCTAATTGCCCACGATTGCGATCGGTCGGTAAAAAGGCCTGCCTAATAAAACTTTATCGTTATATTAAATGTTTTTTAAGGGCCTCGTGTGCTGTTTTTAATGCCGATTAATTAAAGTGTTTATTGCGTTTGATTTTAATTGATGTCAAATGAAAATAAGGGCTGGTGCACATTTCCCGGAACACAATATAACAAATAAATCAAAACATACCATCACGGCTATTTTCACGAAAGATAGAGGTTCCGATGTATGTATACCCGAATTTTGTGAATTTAGCATTATTAAACGATAATTCCAATATTTAATCTTAATTGACGAAAATATTAAAGAGCTTAATTACTGGGGACCAAAAATTATTGTCTAAATGGGAGGACTATTAGCATGACGTCATAACCCTTAAGATGGTACGAGTAGATAGTAAATACCCTAATACATAATATAACCACTAATAAGATGATACAGTTGATAGGTAGGTAAGACTTACTACCCGAAAAAGTAGCCAATTTCTACGAGACTACCCCGAAGTATATCGTGATAACATGAACGTGCCTTATTCACGGAGATTACTGGATGTGAACACAAAAATACTGAAAAATGAATATTTATGATATCATTTGGATCAACCGACGTTGTTTGATGCTTTATGTTAGGTATTTTTATAGTCTGTGGTCACGCACTCTCGGCTTCAGATACGAAACGGGAATAAGCTTTAGAGATTTTTTTTTATATTCCGAATGTTTTATTATTATTGGTTTTATGGTTTTAAGCTTGAAAAACCGTCTTGAAAGGAATGTTTTTTGTAGATTACCTATATTTTATTTCGGTTTCGTTCGATTTTATCGCAGTTATTATGATGGATTAATTTTTTTGTTCAGTCTTCAATGTTCCATGCCATAATAAACTTCTTTTAGATTATTAGATTATAAGTTAATGCAGTCGTGGTGGCCTAGCGGTTAATACACCTGCCTCTCGTGTACGAGTGCGCAGGTTCGAAACCTGGCAAGTACCAATATCACTTTTCTAAAGTCATAGGTACTTTCTAAGTATATCTTAGACGTCACTGACTAGCGGTGAAGGAAAACATCGTGAGGAAACCTGGACTTAAAAAGTCTGAAATCGCCAATCCGCCTTGAGCAAGCGTGGTGATTAATGCTCATGCCTTCTCTGTATGAGAAGAGGCCAGTGCCCAGCAGTGGAACATTATATAGGCTGATGATGATGAAGTTAATGCAGTAGCCTCCAGTTGGAATTTGAGGAGCACACCCGCCATGTTCCTGTACATTTTTGAGTAAGTAACCTTTGTTGGAATCCAAGCCTTGTACTATATTTGCCGCATTCTTAAAGAATATGAATGTACACTGGTGGCTCGACATTTGGCAATCCGAAAGCATTCTTTTCAAATAAATTTTCATAGGGGTATAAGTAACAAATCTGAAGTCTAACCAGATGCTACTTTTATTTTTCTTTCAACATCAGCAAATAAATCTAATCAAATATAAATCTACGACTTCCAAAAAGAAGAAGAAGTCGACGATGTAAACAGCGCTCCAAGTAATATAAAACTTTTGAGACGAGGAGAAAAATTTGGGCTGCCTGTGTAAGCACTAAAACTTGTTCAATCGGACTTTAGGATAACTGGCGCTTGATTCAGTGGATATCTTATGTTATTGTCTTTATTTCAGTCTGGTTTTTGCCTATTCAATTTATGATCATGATTATTTTTAATCATAGATCTAATAACCGTTTGGAAACGTTTCAGGTTTTTATTTCTGTCTTAGTGTAGAAATTTATTAAGGATTCTGTATCGGTCAAGAATAAATGGTAAAACTATTTTCCAACTTTTGAGTGCACTAAATTCACTTACGAAACCGGTATATACCTACCAGTGTCAAAGTATAAATAAATATAAACGTCCCGACGCGATGCGTCATCTTTCTAACTCAGAGGAGGCCATATTTCATCAGATGTGGCCAAATTACGGCTATATTTATAATGTTTGCCCACGTCAAAGTGTGTGGTCCTGTACCGTCATAAATTATGATGACGTCACGCTAGTAGAAATGCTGAAAAGTAATGGCGGCTGGTCCCTAACATTTTGCTCTTACTTAGAGAGTAGGGTATAAGGCGAGGTATGTATTTAGGGACAAATATATGATGTTGTGTATTTTTCTTTGTATTTTTGCTTTTGTAATAATTCCCTTTTGAAACAAAAAATCATACGGTTCTTTGAAGGTCTATAAGCGGGTAATCTAGTATATAATAAAAATAAAAATGAATTGATATTCGTTAGTCTCGCTAAAACTCGAGAACGGCTGGCCCAGCCGTTCTCGATTAAGCTGATTTAGGTTTTGAAACGTTTGTCGTGATCCAGGGAAGGTTAAAACGGTGAGAAAAAGATGTAGGTGATACGAAGTTCACCGGGTCATCTAGTTAATAATAATTGAGTACCCTAGATGAGGTTTTTACGATTGACTCGGCACTACCATTCCCTGGTGTCAAAAAATGATATAATATATATAGGTTTGATCTTATGATAGCGAAGAACATTTTTTTTTCAGAATGTAGCAGGATTATCCTGGACTAAGTAATTTACAAACAATTATTTCAACTACACTACGAGTATTCTCATTATTATTTTTTTATTAAAGATTATTTATAAATAACATATTTTTTAATTTTATTCGCATAAAATAAATGAATTAAAAAAAATATTCTATTTACCATTAAGACCATCGAAATTCCTTTCATTTTTCCTTGCCTAAATCGGAAAAAAACTTTAGTTGAAAGCCTTTCATTAGTAAATTGGACCGCAGTTGAAAGCCAACAAAGTAATTGTCTGGCAATCCATACCAAAGCGTGGTTGGAAGCGATCGTGTTTGAGTGTGTGTCTACTTAAAATGTTTGACTTAACACATAGGATTATATCTTAACTAATATTATAAATGCGAATGTGAGCTTGTTTATTTGTTTGTTACGTTTTCACGGTAAAACGGTTAAAATTTGGTATAGAGATAAATGGGACTCTGAAGACAGTTATATATAATAATAATAAACCATTTATTTCGGACAAAAATCCATATTCGTGTTAGTAACAATTTACTTAAGATCTATGTTAGAAATTACGTACTATAATAAAACAAAATAAAATACATTTTACAATCGTCCCGTAACTATTCCCAGTTATATATGTATATACCTTTAATTTGGATGCGTGAAGTAGTTTCAATCCCGGCGCAGTCTTCCAAACTGTTTGTATCCAACAATTTGCCAAGGCATGTGGAAGTGGAAGCCACTTGGACACATATATTGTCAATCAAAAAGTTCGGTGTAACTTAGAAACTAACTACACTAGATATGACCGATGTAAAAGGGCAAGAATTCAAAATTCAAAAATTATTAACTCAAACTACTTTTGAACGTGAAATTTACAAAAGACAACCCCCCAAAACTCCCACCCTTCACCACTTTCCTTTGTGTTATTTCTGAGAAAAACAAGTGGCGCAACAAACTCCCCAGAACACATATATGTCATGTCTGTGTGTTTAGAAGAACCAGCGTTATACAATATCAATCTAAAATTATTGTAGATATTATTATTATATATTTAAATAATTTTATCATATGTTGGCTAGCACGTCCATATAAGACAATGCAAGTGCATTGTCTTCAACTGGATACACAACTCGGGATTAGGATCTAGACTTTGGGCTGCTATGTGCAAATTACACATTGAATACAGAATACCACTTACATACAAACAAACAAATACCCTTTCATTATATTTTATTAACCGGAACCGTGCCCTCGAATAAGTTAAAGTTTGCAGTACGGTGTACCCAAACCCTAATCAAATAAGTTCACTAATGTATGTTATTACGGAAACTAATAATGTTCAGTAACAAGTATTCTAGGAAATATTTTGCACTAGCTGTTTCCCGTGGTTTCTCCTTGAGGTAACTACTCGTATTCGGATAAAGAAATAGTCTAACAATTTTAACCACCTCCAGGGTATGTTTTTCGAATAAACAAGCACACTAACAAATGATTATTATTTTTGTTAAATTGAGACTTATTTTCTTCACTTCGTTTATTTTATTTTTCTAACATAAAAAAAAATAGCCAAATCTGCCGCATCCCTAAGAACCGCCTTAGAACCAGACTCAGCCTGCTGGTGAATCCGCCACTGAAAATGTGACGATAATGTGACCATACAAGTAAATACAAAAACTTACTTATGAAACTTTTAGGTTTACTAACCTAACTGATTGTAACAATGACTGCTATCAAGGTAGCGGCCGGGGATGACAGCTTAACGTGCCTAGGCACGGGGGTGTGACACCACCAACTTGATGATTCGGGGCTGCCTTACGATTTTTTTTAAACCCTTGGCCCTAGACCTCGTTCATAGAAGGTGCGTTTTGGTCAGTTGATAAAAGGCGTCCTTTGAGAAAATTGGAAATGTTCTCTTCGAAATACAGATAGCAGAACGAAATTACATTACTTAAATGCAACCCTCGTGGATTCTGTATTCCAAATTAGTATCCTCAGCGTTGCAGCTAATCGTTGAGAGAGTTGTCATAATTACAGAAGCAGCCCTATCTGATGCAAGCAAACTGCATTTACGCTGATTGCACTGAGCAGAACTGGACACTATTCAATTAACTTCGCCGGGGATTTTATATTTGATTACGTATAATGTTATTTATCTTACTATTATTAAGTGAGCCGTCAGCTTGTTTGTTATATAAAATGCTCATGATGAGTAATTTTTGTATGTTCTATTTTTGAACAGACTTCAACAGTTTAATAATAATTCGATTTTGTTGGAATTGTTTGTCAAAATCAAAATGATTACTTATTGAATATTCCGATTAATAATATTTGTTGATTCATCAAGTATTACAATAAAACTTGAAAAGGCAGTATAAGAAGCACCAAGCAAAAGACAGGCCAAGTCACGGTGATTTGGATACTGCTATAAAAAGGCAACGTTAGCTTATCTTCCAATTTAATTACTAAAGTTAATTTAAAAAAAAAAAGTTTTTTACTGACCCGTCGTTATTTCTCTCGGGTGTAGTAACTTATAATTTTAATGCTAAGTTATTTTTATTGTCTACTTAACAAAAAAAAAATAGGTTTTAAATTAAGTAAGTCAGTACAAAAACCCTTTTGCTTTATATTTAATCTGCAGAAGAGGTGTATAAAATATTGACAACTTGACAACGAAAATATATCTATGTTCAAAACAAAGTTAATGAAAAAAAAAACTCCCCTTTATTGGGAAATGAAAATATCAATTATATAGGCCTCGCCAACGTAGCGGGCACATCCAACTTTTATTGAAAATGTTTTTTGACGATACTATCAATTACGAACAGAAAGAATTGTTTTGGAGTATCGAAGCGCACAATATTAATTTTCTTCCAATTGAAATTTGGATACACGAAAACAACTAGGTTAACCAATTCCAAATTATTTTCTTGGGCAAGAGGTTACATTTAAATAAACAATAAACAATTTTATATAAAAATAAAAAAAATCTGAATTACATCAATTTATTAAAATTTAATGTAGGTAATAAGTGTCTTAATATTTGCCTTTTGGATTGAGGATAAATCAAATTTACCTAATTGTGTAATATACACTTCTCATCAAAAAAATCGAAACACTTTCGTTTTTATTGTTTTTGTCCTAATTTTTTACAAAAGAGAATTAATTCCATGAAAAAAAAAACATTATTGTGTAGCTGGCAGTTTGGTCATTACAGTAAGAAGAAAAAAATCTAAATTCGAAATTAGAATTTCATTTGTTTATCCTATAAATGAAATTAATCACTGTTTTGAGACAAATGTGTATTTAGGGTTGGAGTACGTTTCTCGTTTAAAAACTAAAAATTAGCGCTTGTCTTTAAACTTTTTGTTTCTTATTTCATTTACTGTGACTTTGGGACGTCTGAAAAAACTTTTTTTTCTAAAACATATGGATACTTCGCCCGCAGAAGCCGCCCAAGTGGTGGCATTGCTGGATTCTGGACTTAGTCAGCGTGTTGTGGCTGCAAGATTGCATCTAAGCTTATCATCTGTTCATAGAGTCTACAAACGCTATCGGGAGACTGGTTCGTTCACGCGCCGTTCAGGATCTGGCAGGAATCGGGTCACTTCTGAGCGAGATGATCGATTTATTGTAACAACTTCTTTACGAAATCGACGCCTTAACGCTTTTCAACTGCAGCAGCAGCTTCGCGTTGTACGAAGAGTAGCTGTAAGTGACTCTACAATAAGAAGAAGGTTGAAGGAACGCGGATTGGCACCGCATAAGCCAGCGAATGGGCCGAAATTAACTGCAGACCATCGAAGAGCGCGCCTTAACTTTGCACGCGAGCACCTAACTTGGTCATACCTTCAGTGGAGCAAAGTACTGTTTTCTGATGAGTGTAAAATTATGCTGTATGGTAACGACGGAAGGAACAAGGTCTACAGAAGAGATGGAGAACGCTTTGCACAATGCTGCATTGAAGAAAAGGTCAGCTATGGTGGCGGTTCGTGGACGGTTTGGGGAGGAATCAGCGCCGACGGTAAGACAGAACTTGCCTTTGTGTCTGGGCCACGGCTGCCTGCACTAAACTCTCATCGGTACATCGAACAGTGTCTTGAACCTCATGTGATGCCCTATGCACATTTTATTGGCAACGACTTCATATTCATGCACGACAATGCTAGAGCTCACACCGCGGGCGTCGTACGAGATTATCTTACCGAAGTCGGTATCTCCATTATGATACCATATATGGCCAGCAAGAAGCCCGGACATGAATCCCATTGAACATCTATGGGATGAATTAAAGAGACGAATTCGAGCAAGAGATCCAGCCCCAGAAACACTTAGCCAGCTGCAAAATGCAATCCAAGAGGAATGGGATAATATACCACAACATGTGATCGTGACTCTCATCCGATCGATGAAGAACCGTATGGAAGCAGTAATAAGAGCTCACGGAGGGAATACAAGTTATTAAATAAACGTTTCTTAATTTTTTTTTTCATTTACGCGTGTTGTTTTACCCATTTCCTTCATATTCCATACAGGGTAAAAATTACTCATTATACAAAATACGAAATCTATGAAGACTTAATTTGAATTTAGAACAATAACATTAGGATTTAAAAACCTCATACTACTCACTATTAAATGACATTTTACATTTATTCCTAAATATACACATTTTTCTGATAATCCTTATCAAATCATAAACTGCGAGGTGTTTCGATTTTTTTGATGAGAAGTGTATAAATACAGGATATATTTTTTAATACTTACTAAATGAATAACTGTTTATTTTTAGAACATACAAATTTTTGCCATCAGAATCTTGATTAAGGTAAAAGGACCCTTCAAGAGATAAAAGTTTTAGAAAATTTTCAAGTTGAGCCTTCGCAAAAATGTCCTCTTTATCGACAATCTTTATTAAGTTTTAAAACACAGTGTTTATTATGTTATCTTCACGGCTGTTTACACTTCTTGGGGAAGCATATATTTTTTTTTTCTTTTGTTCTTTAGATTATTTTAGTGAGTAATATAGTGTAAAGTTTCCAAAATATTCATTTGAGTACTTGAAAATAACTTTGCATTAAAATCATAAGTATACCCGAGAGTAATGACTGCGGGCCAATAAAAAATATTTATTTCACTAAAACTGTAAATAATGAAAATGATTCTTGAATGAGTCTTGATTAATTATATACAAAAACAATCAATTAATTATAAAAATGTATGAAAAAATAAAATGAAAACGTGAGTTTTTAAGTAGCTGATATTCATAATTTCGAAGAATAAGATATAAAATTTATAGCCAACCCGGTATCATTGATCGTAAGTGTAATTTCTGTCATGTAATTTCGCGTTGTTTTAATCAAATCGGACTGTTTTATAAGCCCAAAGTAAAACAAAGTATTATTAATGGTTATAATGGGTTTAACAGAAAAATATAATGTTTCCGCGTTCTTTTCTAAGATTTTCTAAAGATTTAATGTTAATGTTATATCTTATAAGCAAACTTAACTAGGACTCTCTGAACTTAAGTATTGCGTCTTGGTTATCCACCAAATATCGTGATGTCCTACAAATTGACAAAGTTATCTTGTTGCTTGTTATAAGTTTTTGAAAACTAACTTTTATGTTACAAAAACTCTGTATTTTTAAGTAATCTCTTTATTATTTTTATTTATATCTATAAACTTTTTTATAAAATATATCTCTTTATTTTATCCTTACCTACTAACATTATTTTATAACGCTGACGGCCATGAGGAAGAATTTTTTGAGGCTAGTGTAGTTAGATTTTATTAGAATATTAGATTTTTTTTAATTTTGCTATTGTAATAATTTAATAATTCATAATTTTTTAATGTTGTATATAGGTAATACTCAATAAAAATAATCATTTGTACATTATAAATGTATATCAGGAAAAATAATTATATCTTTCTTTTCAAATGTTTTTTTTTATCACACCAATAGTTCTGGAAATTATAATATTCGTTTGAGTCATTTGGAATAATTAAAAAACATATACAGTATTCCTGTATTGCACTTTTACGTAACTCAATTTAGCCTATTAGGCCCAATGTGACCTACGCTTAATAATATTTTAATATATTCATTTCAGCTGTAATAACAAGAATGAATAGGCTGAAAACATTAAATCCATATATTTCGCAACTCCCTCCAGCATTTCTATGAGTTTGGGGTAACAGCACCGATTTATGGCACACTTAGGGAACGCGGAACCTTGAAAATGTATTTTCCTTTGTTTTCAGCATTGAAAGTTATTTGAGTTGTCTTAAGCAAATTAATATTTTAACTTCCATTTTTCTTTGGTTTGTGAGAGTTTCATTTGCATTGATTTTTTTATTTCACATTTTACTTTGACAAACAATTTTAGGGAAAGCTAGTCTAGTCTTAAGACAGACGCAGCCAGTACGGCTGAGGTGATCATATACTCACATTTTACAACCGAGCACAAATAAACACTCCGGACTGATAAACAGAAATTTTATATAATTATACCCAGCATCACTTTGCTGGACCCGAGAACCAAACCTAGGACCTTACGCTTAGCAGTCATATTTAAAAGCACTCGACCAACATATTCAAAGATATATGTTCTTCTAGATGACCCGGTGAACTTCATATTAACTTTTCTCACCGTTCAAACCTTCTCTGGACTATGACAAACATTTCAAAACCAAAATCAGCTACATCAACCTAGACGTTCTCGAATTTTAGCTAGACTAACAAACAGCAATTCATATTTATATATAAGATTAAAAAAATGTGGAACATCTTCAAAAAACTCACTAACAAAAGCATTTTTCAAATACATGACTATCGGGTTTAGTGTCCAATAGGAATAGGTAAATAAATATTACTGCCACGTGATGTTCGAAGTGAGTTCTCAACACGTTCGATGGTCGTATAGTAATTGGTGCTAATGGTTCCCGCCGATGCGCCAGATGTGCCACCGATCATCGATCTCGGAGCGTTGGTGCAACGAACTAATATAATATATGAATAAGCAAAATGTAAGTTACCAGGTTCTATATTGTAGCATGAGTCACATGTGGCTGCAATAACTCTCGAATTTACCTCACCTGCTTCTACGTTTACTACTTTTCAATTTTAATAGACGATGCGACGTAACTCGATTCCTTCAACCTTTCGAATGATATTCGGGGATACTAACCGCTTTGCGTAGATCATAATTCCATCTAGTTGTAGGGCGTTCCACCTTACGATTGCCAATTGACGCTCCCTACTGAATAACTCGTTTATTCCAATGGTCGCCTACCTGCGGTAATATTCGAAGGACTGTTACGAATACTGTATTGTGTACAACGAAAGTAGGTTATGATCAACTTTAAAAACGCAGGCCCACATCATCATTATTGTAACTTCATCATTAGCCTATATAGGTATTGTCCCAATACTGGGAACAGGCCTCTTCTCATACAGAGAAGGCATGAGCATTGATCACCACGCTTGTTTAAGGCGGATTGGCGATTTCAGACTTATTAAGTCACATGTTTTTGCAATCACTATTCAGGTGTGAGAGCGAGACACAACTACTAACGCCGTCTCTATTTCACTACTAATTTATTCCTGCTTTTGCCCGTCATGGTAAGACCCTAGGTTTTCTCACGATGTCTACCTTCACCGTTAGTCAGTGACATCTAAGATATACTTAGAATTGGAACTTCAGTTTACTTAAAACTCTCTTATGGATATTTCCCAAACGCAAAGGCAAAAGTTATTAAACTATACATTAAAACCATTACTGAACTTTACGGCCATTTACAGATTTAATCAACGAAAATTGGGGTGCCCCTATACTGAATATTGTGTCGAAAACACGCATCGATACAAGCATATAATCAAGTTACTGCTAGTGTGGGAACTCATTAAATAGGGCTTTAAAGACAGCGATTGGCGTGAAATACCCTTGACGTATTAGGGGTATTTTGTTATCGGTAGGTATAGTTTTGGCAATTGTAAATTTTTGGCTCATGGGCACTTTATCACCCTACAAACAGCGGTTTTATGCTTCATGAATTCCCAACCGCGGGAAAAAGTTTTGTATAATTTAAAAATATTTATTTTCGTGGTATTTCTAAATGTTCCATGAGCAATGCGTAGAGTTAGACAGCGTTTAAAACAATACTTGGCCACAGATGTACCTTGTAAAAATGCTGAAAATGGCTACAACATTAAATTATTAGGCTCGTCATAACTAGTCCGCTTAGGCCCATTTCCAAGCCCTTAACGGTCTTTAAGGATCAAAATTTCACTGAAATATTCCTGAAATTAATGTAATAAATTTCGTCACACAATATTGAACGCTATTACGTAAAGATAAGGATAAAAATACAGTGCAGTGTGTAGAATCGTGTAGTGTAGTAATAAGTTTGTATCAATGTTTGGTTCGGAGTCACTCAAAAATCAACGAGCGCGCCAACACGAGAGGTACACTGGTAGGCAGTGTTCGCGTAAATGTAGTTTTATTAAAAAAAAAGGAAAATATTGATTAAAGAAAATGACTGACGCCGTTCTGAAAGTTATTATAGTATTTAAAAACTTTTTCTTAAATATGCATAACTCTTGGCAAATAATTCAATGTTCTACTAATTGGTCGAATCTGTGCATTCCCATTCTCCTTAGTATAGATTTATCACATTAACCAACTATTAATGATGTTAACCAGGACCTTAGTATCAAAACACTTGGCAGTACGCTCGTCTAAATAGACTATTACGCAGTCATTACAAGTCGAGCGAATTATTTAAAAGGTAAAACAAAAACACCCCCTCTTCTTTTTACGCATAAAAAAACATGATAATGAACAGGAAGAAAAGGAAAATCATAAATAATAACGTTTTAATGTCGTATTAATATCGCAGAAAGATCGTTTTAAAAATTCGCAGAGTTCCTTTTCAGAATTTATAGAAATTTATATTTCTGTAACATTTACTGCACGTTATTTTCTATCGTTCGCTTTGGTGGCCGTTGAAGCTTGAAAACGTGGTTAAGGAGAGGTCTCAGTGTAGAAAACTAGGTCACAATTAATGAAAATATTTCATTTAAATTTTCATTTTAATGGTACCCATATGTTTTATGAACCGCAGTGTACAACAGTCCATATTTATAACAACATCTTTATCATTGGACAATAAGTTTTCTATAACTCTTAAAACAGTTCATGCTTCTTGGTTCAGGTTTTAATCAATACTGAATACATTAAGTTTAATAGTTCATCGCTTGTCACTTCTTCAAGTTTTTTTTAATATAACGATGAAGGTAGGTAATCGTATAATGGAGTAAGTAAAAAAAAAATATGCCAAGATTTTAGAGTATATATCAAATATTTTGTCCTTAATATTCATATTTTTTTATGGTATTTATTACCTAAGTGCACTTTAGATTTTTGTTAATAGTTGGACAACTCATTTTGGATTTTTTTAAAAGAAAGTATTTACATTATTTACATTACGAAAAATAAAAAAAAAGTAAATATATTCTAATATAAATCTAACTAAAATATTGCGTCAAAAAATTCTTCCTCATCGCCGTCAACTGGAAGTGTACCCAAGAGGCTGGCGGCATTGCCACGTTGGATGGCAATGCTTAGCCTTTGGCCAAAGTAAAAGCCAGCCTTTGGGTCACGGGAAGTGTCAACAAGCCGCTTCGCTAATTCTTTAAAAAGAAGGTGGGCACTCGGACCCCACGACCCTAGAGTTTCAACCCCAAACGGCTCAAAAATATAGTTACCAATAAGGTTACTATACTTTCGCCGCTTGAGGTTCTCCGCAGCCGCAGCAGCGGAGCCAACGCAGCACGCAGAGCTAGCAAGGTGGGATGGCGCAAGAGTATCGACACAGGTTGCGTCCCACACTAAAGGCCTACCCATCTTCCATGGAAATAATGACATACCGTCTGGTCTCTTGCCATCGTCACGTGCCAAGCCATTTGGTTCTAATACAGCTGGAACGCCGACGGCAACAAGAGCACGACGGATGATGTCATTTATATTTGCGTGCCGCGCGATACGGCCCGCGCTTCGGCTGCATGACAGGCCGTGGTGACCGAGGCTGTTGACAGCTTCGCCACAGTGGCAGCGATGAAGAGAGCAGCATGGCGCGCCCAGACGCAGGCAAACAGCAAGGCGGAAAGTAGTGTCATCAAACATGGTGCCTATGTTTGATGACGGAAGTGCTTGAAGCCAAAGACCCGATTCCCATGCACCCACAGCCAGCAGGCGTGCTCGCTCGGCAGAAGTAATTGATGAATCGATTAAATTCTTTTGAATTACTCTGCAGAGCGGCTCATCCCACTGTCTTTGGGAGGATGGGTTGGCGGGTAGATCAGAGTTCGGGCAGGTGATTTTCCAGGTATCTATAGCCTCAGTCAAACACGGTACCTCAAAATTAACCAGTGTGGAAGGTAAGATATTCCTGGTTAATTTCTCAGTACCGCGGACGGAGGATATAAAAGCCGGTAAACTTATACTAGAAATTTTGCGGATTAAATGTAACCATAACACTAGTTGTTCGTATCGATAATTTAAAGTGATTCTAATGCCATTAATGAGGCCTAACTATTTCTTAACACTGGTATATTTTCTAATTGAAAACCTCAACGAAGCTACCTAGTAGGATCGTACCTAAAAAAATGCAGGTTAATTTTTAACCCCTAAACAAACACCTCAATAAACTGAGCTGTAATTTTATCGTAAATTCTTTTATACAGGATGTTCCACACAAGAACCAGCTGCATATAATAGAAGGTAAACCATCGCGCTTTGTGAATACATCAAGAGCTATCGAATATTCACTACAACCTGTATTTCTAAGCCAAGAATAGGAGCTCTTAGCGGGGGTTAAAAGCGACTAAGAGATTATATTGGGTGAAAGGGTAGCACGTGCCTTTCACCCACACATAGATAATATAATACTATCAAAGTAAGATAGTGTTGTGTCTTGGTGTATAATCGAAATCTATTTTGCAAGAGATACGAGAAGAGGATTATATATATTATGTATATATATCTATTTACATATTGAGACGACAAGTTACATTGGAAGTACTTAGTTATTCAAATACTTATAGAAATAAAACTTATTACTAATATTAAAACAAAAAAGTAAAGAACGGCTCATACTGAAAATTGGTAGAGAGGCTGACTGTGTCTACGAAGAATCTTAATCATATTTTAAATTCGAAAGTTTGTGAGGATGTAGGGAAGGCGGATTTGGATGAAATTAGGGACGCACATAGTTTATAACTTAGATTAATACATAGGATACTTTCGAATGCGCGTTCTCCTACGATGCGGTTGAAACCTCCACAAACAAAAAAGTCAAGTCATTACATAATTTTAGGTTCGTTGGTTCGATCACTTTAAACGACATACCCAAAGGGAAGTCAAAAACAAATCCAGAATACCGAATGCTCCCCGAAATAACCCGAATACCCCCGACACAACCAGACGAATGGTACACTTCACTCGCGGTACCCAAATCCATGTTTATTACACTGCCTGCCCTACAAATAGTGAACAGCTCCGTTTTACCCGACGAATTAAATTGCACGCCACTTTCAATGAGCTTTCAAAAGTACTTTAACCATTTTACGTGATTTCGGTTTGAGCTTTGCGTTCCATTGGCTTTTGCGGTCGCTTGGTGTATGATGACATTATTGGAAGTACGTAGTGGAGTATGTAAAAACTAATTAATTGGTACATACATGTGACTTGAAGCGTAGTGTTCACTAAATACTCAGTTGTCCTCCAAAGGCATTTCTGCGGAAATAATTACAATGTCATGTGTCGTTGACAGCTACTAAACATGAACATTGGACTTCATCAACATGATGTTATGAGGTTTAATAACTTGGGAGAAGCGGTTGCTACCAGAAAATAGACGAAATGATGAGGGATTTGAGAAGTGAGGAAAAGTGAGATGCGAGACAATAAAGTTGACAATAAATTACGTCAATCAAATGACGTCTAAAAGCTGGTTTTATAGTTTTCATTTCGGTGTAAATCTAATATAAAGTTTTTGGACCAGATGTTCCACTATCTTATTGTTCTCCATGTTTTGATGTCCATTTCAGAATATTCACACAAAGAACCCTTAGGCACGTTTCAGCTTGACTGTACTTTCAACGCCATTTTGAATTACAAACAATTTATATAGCACTGTCTCCTTTGGAGCGTAAATCCTTATTTTTACGGTTCGTGCTTGCCGCTTGTCCTATTTGTTGAGTTAACATTACCCATCTGTTAGGATCAAGACGTGTTTTCATTGCAGCAACATGTTGCGTAACACGTTGCTGTAATACGTTGCTGTTGCACACTTTTTAAGTTTAATAGATTAAAAATACACTTGATCTCTGGGATATAAAACGATTAACTTAAACTTTAACAAAGCTGGCTCTATAGAATTTGTCTTGATTATGAATTTATGTTAATTATAGTAGATACTAACATAGGAGATGGCAGCCCTTAAGATGTATTAAAGAACATAATTCCAAGCTGCAACATATAACGCAACCTTAGTTGCTGAGTTTGTAAACAACCTTAGAATCCCCAATCTTTGTGGATCATTTGCTTACCTTTGTTCAGAAAATGTTTCGGAAAATCAACGAAGAGAGCTCGTCCATTTGAACAGAACCGGGTTCCCTTTATTTATATTTTGTTCAGCGAATTTAATCGGGTTTTCGGTCCCTGTGTATATTTGTCTGTTTCAGTATTTATTTTGGTGCTGGCTTTGGATTTGTTTGGGAATACAAATTGTAGCTGATTGGTGCGTTTTTTAAAGGTGAAGTGTTATCAAACCTGAACTGTTTAAAGATAAATGTTTTAATAATAACATATAGCTAACTGTATTATAATCCAAACCATGCTTAGAAACATTTGATTTTTTCTATACAGAGCAAAATAATTATAGGATAAGGAAACTAAAAGCTAAATGAAAAATACAATAGGTAAGCAAAAACGAAAATTAACAAAAATCTCCCGTTTTGTTGACTCATAATATATGCTCTACGTATCCACGTAGTGACATCATCTTCGAATTGAAATAAAAACAGACAATAGATAATTGTTAACATTTTTATTTAAAATATAAACATTAATAACAAGACTGATATTTAAGACTAACGTTGATAAAGATACTTACCAATTAAAACCTACAAGCTATAAACAAATCAATAAAAACTAACGAGGTGATCCACAGCATATTAAAAGAATTTTACTACGTGAATTAGATTTGGATAACTGAAATGATTCTATTAAATACTCAATTTTTGATCATAATCTTTGGAAACTTTGGAAGTATCGGAGTGTAACATTTTAACCTACAACTCAGAATAAACGCGGTTCTTTTCTAAAATCATCCTAGCTTGTCTTACTTCTATTTTTCTTCTGAATGTGTATGACCACTGTCTACGTATTTTATCCAAGATTTATCGGTTTTTTCTTCACAAGCCATAGTGCCGTTAGGTTTGTTTTCTCCAAATATCGTCAAAGCATCCAGTATGTCGTCTTTACGAGGGCGCAGAGGCACTCTGCTAAAAACCACGAGATCACCAGTTTCGCAGTCCCGCATGACAAGAAGATTTTTGATCACCAACCATTGGTCTCCACTTTCGCGGTGGAGAGTGAGATAGGTGGTGTTTTCTGCAAAAGAAAAAGAGAAAAAAGAACAAGAGAGTATAGGAGAATCGTAAAATAGAAGATGGTTATTTGTTAGCTTTAAGTAACAGTAACTTCAACATATTCTACTACACTACTGCAGTTGTACAATTCGAGATGTTTGTCACGAGCTACTTACTACTACTACTACTACTACTACTAATCCTCCAAGTCCTTTAACACCACACTTTTTAAGATTTTTCTATAACATGCAGATACTGACGAGACGCAAAAAAATGTTTACTTCCTAATTGTTACGTTCTTCCTATAATATTGAGATTTTATCATAATAATTAATTAAATATACGAACAAGAAATATGAGAGGAAATCATATCACTCGTCCAATAGTTAATACTTAACATAAAAAAATAATTGGACTTAAATATAAATGCACAACCCGTTCTTTGAGAAAAACGAGTCTTCCTGATATCACGTTATTGCATGCTTATAAAACGCTAACTGTCGGTTAAATTTAACGGGCTATTACCGTGTGAATGAGTCTTAAAAGGAATGTATTAACGAAGGTGGTATGCATGCTGTTGATAATATCTCTAGAGCCGTGAACATGCCACCATTGGATCAGATTAGATTCGTAATGCTAGATTAGATAAGACATCAGGGTAAGTAAGGCAGTATTAACCCTTTCTCGGCTGTGTAATCCTATGTTACATTAAGAGGATTAACAGGCTTTCATGTATTCTCAATATTGGTTTAATAGCCACAGTCGTATTATTTGAAGTTTTAATTAAATTTGGGGAGATTTACAATGATTTGGGTAGTAATTATTCGGGAATTATTTTATTTAATTAATATAATAAAAGTTTATTTTTAGAATCGATTCCCAGGAGTCAGGAAATTATGTTCCATTATCACAACACTCTCCGTAACCTTTGAGTAAGAACCGAAGAAGGCTAGCTCTAAGGGTAACGTCGGTACAAAAGTCCACTACGTTAAGTTTAGTAATGAAATATATAGATAAAGTAAGAGAGGATACGATCATACGATCTTATGATTCTAGCAATGTATATTTATGTGCAAATAATACCTAAGAAATTTCATGTGTTCTATTCAACGAATGGTGAAAATGGATTTGAAAAACCTGCAGATCACATTATAAAAAAAAACAAGCACTACTTACGGCAGTGTTCTTCATCAATGATGATATTCTCCATCACGCCTTTGTCACTTTGTGTTCCTTGAAGAAAGTGCCTTCGAGCACCTCCATCGGATTTTTCACTTGATTTTATTTCCAGAAAGCATTTGTCCCAGTGAACTGTGTCGTTGAAGTTCCCAAAAACTGTAGCGTAGCGTTGCTGTTCCTGTTTTCGATATGAACATTAATTTAGTAGTTTGACTCCAAAATTTTAACGACAATTGACAGATAAAATTGTCCTGTAAGTAGCTTATATTTCAAAGAGAAGTTCTTGATTTTGTCTACTTTCAAATCCAAGTGTAGCCGATATGTCTACCTATGCCAAATCGATAATATTAAAATGACATACTTTCCACTCGAAAATTTTCAACTGTTATTGGTTATACACTCATTCATAAGCAATAAATTTGGGTCACAATTTTTATATCTCCACAATACGAAATTAATATTTTATGACAGACAGTATAGTCATTCAAACTCACGTATTAAATTTATCAATAAATAAGCTTGTTAAAGTTAATTTATTTCATTACGCTACTGTAATTTCGGATTTATTGAGTTTCATGATCAAACTGAATTATTCTTTTTTACCTAAATGAACATAGATATGAAACTGTATATAATAATATCCCATTTGGAATTTGGTTTGGTTGGACAATCGCCCTTCAATGTATTTCGGCTACGCGAACCTCACATATCGCCAGACCAACACTATTCAATACCGACGGACCTCCGCTTGCCTTGAATGTGTATCATACCAATACCTACTGGTATAATTACACATCTCCTTTGGACCCAGCACAAACGCACTGGTATAATCGTAACGTTAATGTCAGTAGTTCAAAAATAGAATATATTCGTTTCTCACATATTATTTATGAAATTAAAGAAATTGTTTAAAATGCAAAAATAACTATTAATTCATAGATTATAAAATTACTTATATTACCGTTACGATTAAAATTACATTATGTTGTGCTAGGCTCACTGAAATAGGTCAATTATTGATTTTGTTATGTTTCGGAGACGTCAACTTACAAAATTCTCTTGGAGTCAAGGTAGCGTAGGTATCGTAGGCGTCTGATTTTAGTTAGTAGGTACAATAAAATACAAGCGTCACCACTAGCCAGTACTGATTGTACTGAATCATAGTACACACTACACTAGTTGGCCGAACTTTGTAAAGGGTACTAGAGGGCCACGTGGAGCATCTTTGTACGAAAACGAAACGTTTTCTGAACGTTGTTGGCTAACTTCTGAGTACTTTGATAAGTAATATTGAGTGTACTGTAGTAGACACTTATCGATATCCAAACGAAATCCTTAGCCCAACTACTATCAACTCGCAAAGATCTTTGCATTTGCAGATGATGGTTCCGATACGATAAAATATGAAACTGCATACTTACCTTAAATTTCACCAATTTTATATGTAGTTTGAAACATTTCAGCTTGTTCGGCAACTGATAGTACACAACTTGCCAGACATCTGCCATTTTACCCAAATCAAAGGAATTTCCTTTCTTGTAATGTCGACATTTCCTCGCCAGGTCTCTATGAGAATGCTTCACTGTCTTTACCTTTTTTCTAATTACTTCAGTTGTGGTAGTCTCATTATCGGATGTTACAGATTCATTTAACTCAACACTAGTTTCAGTTGCGTCCATAATAGTTTCATTTATCTCTGAACTGCTATCGTTTAATTCCCAATGTTTTTCTTTGATATTTGTAGTATTGGCTTTAGTTTCATGATTACTTTCTTTAGCTTCTGCAATACTGTCGGATATGTCAAAACTGGAGCTTTCATTTAATTCGGTGGTAGTTTCATTTAATTCTAAGCTCCTTTGACGGTGACTGGTGACTGTTGGCCTCTCTATCGGTGTCGTATTCTCTGTCGAGTTGTCAACAAGCTCCGTCGTACTGTAATCCTCAAACTCAAGCTGCCTTTTTTCTATGTATAGATCAGTTTGGTTCGATTGATTAGTATTGCATTGACAACAACTAATAAATCTTAAGAATAACAAAAAATAAAAATGTGCCAAAGAATGTTTCCACATTATGTCTGGGTTAGTCCACTGACTGTTAGTAAATGATAAGTAAAATTCTTGAACCATATTTAAATATTCTAGTTCTGATTGTTATGAGAGCATTTCTAGATTAGGTTGTGTTGATATTTCGGCGAGATTAATAGTAAATAATGGGCCCTTTCGAGTGAGCACATCCATTGTTATTAAAAAGTTTACTGTAAAGGATGACTATTGTTTTCTATGCGGTGAGAACTTCATTGTGTTATTAATTTTGGGCTAAGAATGAATATTGTCTTTATAGAGTTGATTGGTGTCGAGTTTAGTTATGGTAGTTTTGATTGGTATAATACTTTTAAATATGTGTGGTCAAATGTAAAGAAAATAGTAGGTAGGGGGAGTGAATAAAATAGTATCTAGTGACAAGATGACATTAGTTCATAAGCACATCACAAGGGCAAGAGTGAGTAGATTTATTTAGTTAAGTAACTTAATACAAAAAAAAAACATATCTTTTGAAATAGTCAAAGATTTATGGGTTTATGAACTAAAAATTGTCATATTGGATTCTTGTGCTCCTATATCAAGAAAGGGAATCTAGTTCTTTATTGAGATTTACATTTACATTTGCTTCAAGAATTCAAGTGACTTTCTCAGTTGAGTATATATTGTATATAGTTCTATCTAAAAGCGCGGTGTGGTCTAGAAATTGGTATTTTATTGCTATTGTCTACTGAGAGCGGAGTTGCTGCAAGGATTTTGGTTTCTCTCGGGATTTTATTTTAGAAACTCCGCAATTTCGACTTTATCTAACTTTGTTATTGTAATGTTGTATTATGTATTTTTGGTGCTTTATCATCGATGTTTTTTTATTTTTAACCGACTTCAAAAAAAGGAGGAGGTTATCAATTCGACTGTATTTTTTTTTTTATGTTTGTTACCTCATAACTTGCGACTGGGTGAACCGATTTTCATGATTCTTTTTTTATTTGAAAGCTGGTGCTTCCCGTGTGGTCCCATATAAATTATCTTACTACCGGTTCAGCCGTTTTATAAATATATAAAAAATAACGATTTATCTCTACTTGCTGATATGCCAAATACTTAGATGATTTGGTTATTTACGCTTATTACAACCTAAAAAAGTGGTGTGTTTATTTTGTTAAGATAGCAAGACCGAGACACTGAAAAGCGAAAAATAAAAAAACTTTTTACAAAAAAATAAAATCGACTTCCAAAAAAAAACTGAAATTAAAAAATATTTTTTATTTAAACGCTTTACGACCAAAACATCGCTTTCGAAGTCTGTGTCTTGTAAGTTACTATTGTTAGTATTTCGCCACCGACTTCGAAAGCGATGTTTTGGTCGTAAAGCGTTTTTATTTTTTTGTAAAATGTTTTTTTCTATAATTTAGTTTTGAAAAGCATTTCTATTTTAAATAATGATTAAAATCATGGTCACTTTACCTACTTACTTCTTTGCTTACCTACTTAATATCACCGAAATTATAACCTGTACATTTTATCTTATCTTACTTACGCTAAAATATCTCGTGCAAAGACAAAGTATTTTATGGCTAAATTTTACTTTTAATATTTTACCTTTCTCTTATAACTATGAATCTTCCTCAGACGTAGTAGGAAGTCTGACAGATGGAAAAAGAATATTTAAACTTTAAAAGCTTAATGGAAATCAAAATCCAGTTCCACGTTTTTCCGGCAAAAACTCTAGCGTAAAACTCCAATTTAATTTTAAATCAAATATTTTCCTAGTTTGGCTCGGTTGCCAATTCGCTATACATATATGCATTTCGTAATTTGAGCTGGGCGATCGCTAGTTGCGAACTGGGAAAGAGTTGAAGTTGCTCTATGTAGTTTTAAAGCGAACTTTCTAGGCTTCTATGTTTCATGTTCCGAGTACTTGAAGACCAGTTTTGAAGTTTTGAGAGTTCTGGACTTTAGCTGTTTTGATACTAGTGTTCTCGGATAAAGTTAGCGAGAGAGACTTGTTAATAAAGAACAGATGCGCAAACTGATTATTTTTTTGAGATTGAGAAGGTATGCTGAAGTAGTTACATGGATCGGTAACTAGACATTGATATATGTAAATAGTTTATCTATTCTTCGTAACCATGCAAAATCGTTGCTCCAATAAATTTTTCGACAACTAAAAAATCTATCCTATCACTAATTACTCATTGTGAAGAAAAATTGGTTTCTATTTTTGCAAAAATGTCGTACCTTATCCAAAAATCTTAAATTTCGGAGCTTACTAGGTCAAAGGTAGCTTTTTTTTAAGTCGATTTAAGATTAACAGTCCACAACAAGGCAGGACAGCACAAATGCTAGTATTTTAAGCCAGGTACAGCAGTAAACCTTCCGCGGACCCGTTTATTACAGCACGTAACCAAACTAAAGATAAAACTTGTCTGCGACTGACGATGTATGGCTCAGGGAAGCGTATCAACATTTTGGTCAGAACTGGGCTAGGATCACAAACTGATGGTCCTTGAAATATGCTGATACTATCCCTTTTTTCTTGCCCTCTGTTTCTTTCTTTCTTCTTTTTTCTTTTTACACAAACATGATACAGTAGGTACTTGAGCATCAGGTTGTTAAATTTTATGGAATTTAAATAAAGGTTAAAACCTGCCTGTGTTAAAGTGTGTAAAAGCAAAATCACTTTACTGCGCTAGTTATTCCGAAGAAAATTTTAGGTATCAACAAACAAACTAATATTGATAGAAGCTAGGAAGCTATCATACCCTTCAATCTGAAATCATAATTCCACACTTGCAGTTAAAGCAATTTGAGTTTTTTTTTTGTTTAAGTTCTAAAAAAGCTTTTATTACAAACATATAAATTGAAACAAAAAAGTATTTAAAACAAATTGCTCCCAGTGCTCAAGTGTGTCGCTATAAAAACACATTCGCTGCCATTGCACCCAACTATGTACGAATATAAACACGTGTGACGTCATAACTTTTACGTTACGCCACCCGACAGCCCGTTTTATTATACAAGGTACTGGCACATAATTTTCTATTGATCTAAAATTACAAACAAGTTTAATAGGAATTCTGGAATATAATTTCAACAGTTCAGGTGTCAAAAAATGTGACATAAATACACAATTGCAAAGTTAGTGGTTTCCAATTAGTATACAATGTTAATTTATATAATTAACCAAATACATTTAGCTGATTATGTACTTGTTATTGTTAGTAACTGTCTTTAAATAGCATTTCTGCAGCCCGAATTTTAGTCACGGCTGGCAGTTAATCTCAACGGAAACCAGATAATACCACAGGTAAAATAGTGCACAGAATGGGTTCTTTATTCCCTCAATCCCATAGTCCGGTGGGACAGCGTTCCGACACGAATAGGGAGATCAGGAACAGGACCAACGGTTCTATATCCAGTACTATTGTTAATTCCCAGTACCTGCCACAAATACAAACAGCATCAGAAATTAGTGCCTTCTGTACTACAAACAACAAAGTTACCGTCTGTCTGTTTACCTAACACATTTCACAAGCATTTTTATTTCACTGCTAAAACAAGTTAAAGGCCAAAACACCTAAGTCCAAAAACATTGTTGTTTATCGCCTGTCAACACGTACCCAACAAAGCAGCCTTGTAGCACAGAACAGAAAGTTTTTCTTATTTTGTTACAAACAAAACAGTTTTCGTTATATTTTGTTTGGGAAGTTTAAAATTTCTGTGTAAAGAATTCAATAGATTTTGTGCTTCAATTAATCTTGAATCTGATACTTTTCACAAAACTTCGAGAACACAAGAGAATTACGAAAGGCCTATTCCGTAATGAAGAAAAAATAGCAGGATTTTTTTGTCTATATGTCCTCCTCACCTATGAGAGAAGACTTTAAGACTGTCACAGATTTTAAGGTAGTTACTTAAAACTGACCTCAATAAAAGGGAAGGAGGACGCGGGAGGGCAGGGGCCTTCAAGGATTGAAGCCAATAGTAAGTAATTCATTGAATGGAGTGTAATAAATAAAACATTTATTCCAAAGAAATTTCGAAAATAATATCGACAAAACTTATTCGATGCTACTTATCGTAAGACAGAATATTGCTTTTTATGTTCTTTTCTGAGAATTTTTTCTTTAGCTGAATTATTAGAACATAAAAATCCGATGGCCCATGAAGACAGCTAAGTCTTTCATCGAACACAATATGGCTGTCCCAAATAACTTGGTAAACATAATCTTTATTATCCTAAGATGCGGAAACTTACTTTTACGACTCGTTTCCTTTGATTCTTTAAGTCTTTAGTTAGGAAATAAAAAGTTGGGATTTAAATGTTACCTATTTTGCCAAAAATATTGAAAATCTGGAAGAATTTTATATCATAAATTTATTGTCTGCTAGGAACGTCGACCTCTTTCTGTGAACATGAAACTTATTAAACTATATAATACATAAAATATTAAAATTATCTAAACATTAAGAATATTTTTAGGGTTCCGTAGTCGACAAGGAACCCTTATAGTTTCGCCATGTCCGTCTGTCTGTTTGTCTATCCGCGGCATAGCTCAGAGGTTCTTGGTACTAGAAACCACACAGAAAAATTGTATAGAGATGTATATTGATCAAGCCGACAAAGTGGTAAAATAAAATTATGGAAAATATTTTTTTTATCGATCGAATTCGGTCGACGAAGACAAATATTTATATAATTTTTCACTGTAATTATAAAATACATCATAACATTTTTGGTCTGATGATACACGTAGCGTCTCGGGGTACTACTTCAAGTATATCTATATAGGTATCAAGCCCTTGATCCCCGCTGCCTAACGTGAACCTCTTTAATAGAGTTAATACACTAACTGTATAGTGTTCAGAATATAGTAAAGACACTTTATCCTCTAAACTCTTCACCAAGAACTACCAACAGATTAAGAACTTCACTAACCGACTAGCCCGCTACAGCATTTTAAGACTTTAAAAATTAAACTATAAAAGTCGCTCGTGTTAGTTAAATGAAACCAGGAGACAATAGCAACAGCTGAAGTAAAGTGGAAAGGATTAAGCAAGGCCTATAGATCGAAAATGCTTAGCAACATGACATAGCGAAACTATAGGGGTTCCTTACTGAATAACGTTACCCTAAAAACGGAACCCTAAAAACGTTAGTAAGTTTATAATATGGAAAACTAGAAATCATAGTTTGAACATAAATCAAAGTTTATTGCACTCTATATCGTAATTCTAAAAATATGTACCTACCTTCCCAGAAAACCCCAACCTCCTTTCAAGTCGGTTAATAAATGAATTTAAAACTACGCCAAAGTTCTAGACAGGTCCATTACGGGGAAAACTTATATTTTTACAAACTTCCTTTTACTAGGTAAAAATAAAATTTACTCTGCATATTGCAACATTAAAACGTTTTGAGAAATTCCCTTTTTGAATTTTCAAAGCCTTTTTGGTTCCGTATCAGCGAGCTACTGTTACTATTTAATCTTGTATGAAAGGCTTTTACATAATATGGTATTCCCGTATACTCTACTACTCTGAGAAAAAATACGTTAGTGTTATTCAATTAAATATAGAAGGCAAAAAGTAGAAAAAAAACTACTTTTCTGTTTAAATAGTCAGGTAACATAAATAGTAGAATACGTTTTAATTCTTCTTATTACAACAAGTCGGTTAAAGAGGTTATGTTTAGTCTAAAGCTAAAACAGCTAGCCGGTTTTTGGATTCCGGACTTCATTCCGGCCTACTGCAAAACTCCGTATCTACTACTCAGTTTTGTGTACCCATATAAAACTTTACCGTACTTGGAATAAAGTTCAAAATAAAAATGTAATAAAGGGGATGGAGATATCTTTTTGATTTCAATGAATGAATAATATGCACTGAAATATAGTTTTATTCTTTATTCAAATGACGCGTAGGTTTTAATATAAATTTGAAATAATGAACATTAAAATTCAAAAGAGAATAAGTTTCATATTCTCCTATTACATGCGAAGTATGCAGAATATTTTAGTAGGTACAACGACGAAATCTAATTTGGTGCATATAGCACTACTGCATATTTATGTAAGCTGCATAACTTTGTAATATAACGGGCACGGAATATTTTAAGTTCTCAGCGAACTTTTTGTTTAACATAATTTATTCTGTAAAGTTCGGAGAGAAAAATATTAAAGCACCTATGTAATGCAGATGTAATGCCTAAATTTTCCTAAAGATTTAACACTAAATCAATGTTCTAATAACAGCAAATCGTTGCAAAGAGATAGGAAAATTTTGTCCAAAAACGCCGACTAAATTTGCACTAGTTTTTGGGATAAGCCAAGCCCGCCACTACCAACCACTGTAACTCCTGGAAGCCAGAATCAACAGTGGCGACCACCAGAAAAGCGTCGAGGCAATTAAGCTCGACGAGTCCAAAAGAAATGATTTTAACTGTCTTGTAACCCGCAACGAAACGCATTAGAGTATGGTAGAAAAGTGGGAGTTCCAATAGTGCAACAGGGGAAATTTTATGCCAAAATTCACACGGAATGACCTAATAGATGCCTAACCCATCTTGACTAATGAGGCGGTCGTTATAAAATTGTATTAATACACTAGCTGTTTCCAACGCTTTCACCCGCCTCGACTTAATGTACCCAGATAGAAAGCCTATAACTGTCTTCAAGATCCATTCTATCTTACCCATACCAATCGTTAAAATATTTTTATCGTGAAAGTCTAACAAACAAACAAATTCAATTCATAGAATTAGGATTATAGCAAACATGACGTCTGTAATTTTCAGACACTCGGTTAACAAGAGATAATAAATACAGACGCAATTAATATGAAAGCAGAAGCATTCATACGTTTACGTAGAACATATTCATTAATGTGGATTTGCGCTCCATTCAATTTCAAAGTGAGCTTTTGCAACACTCAGGTACTAGGAAACACGAGTTAGTTCAATCTAAAAGCTCAAACTGTATACGCTGCAATACCCAGCCTAGAACGTTGGCATGGGATACTAATACTGATATCTGACTTTCTTACTCTTTGGTGAGCGCACACACACATGCAAAGCGTATCTTTACACGATATTCAAGAAGGAACTGTGGGCAATCCTCGCGGCGTTCATTTGGCATTGTATCGTAGACGAGTGGTATGCATGTGTGAGTGAGCTACAGCTCCAAATGTAGGAAGATATATATTGTCTACGGTGTGAACATCACGTATCTAACTGGATATTTATCTTACGTAAGTTATGAGTTCTGAAGACCGTATCAGATCTGAGGTACAACTGTTTGTAGAAGTTTTGGGTTACGAGCAATTTCAAGTTTTGTTGATTCAACGCTTGTAACTTTAATTGATTTCGGTTTAAAGATACCTTTTATTTTATTATCGTTATATATTATTTTATGATTCACTTAAAGATATCTATACTTATAATAAATCTGTAGAGAGGTCAATTCTGTACATGAAATATATTTCCAAAATAACTATCAGGGGGTGATTAGGGATCGATAGTGATGCCAAAAATGCAATCAGTAAATTTTTTGTCTGTCTGTCTGTCTGTCTGTCTGTCTGTCCGTCTGTCTGTCTGTCTGTCTGTATAAACTCTATAGAAACAAAAACTACTCGACGGATTTTAACGAAACTTGGTACAATTATTTGTCATACTCCTGAGATGGTTATAGTATACTTTTCATCACGCTACAATCAATAGGAGCAGAGCAGTGAAGGGAAATGTTGTAATTTTGTTTAAACGCGCTAATCTCAGGAACCGCTGGTCCGATTTAAATAATTCTTTCAGTGTTAGATAGTCCGTTTATCGAGGAAGGCTATAGGCTATATATCATCATGCTAAGACTAATAGGAGCGGAGCACCACTATTCCACGCGGACGAAGTCGCTGGCAGAAGCTAGTACTTAAATATATGTATTAGGTACAATTGGAAGTAGTTTATAATAACGACATTCAAATAACGAAGTCAATTACAGTTCACGATACACACATAAGTAAAACTAGAAAATAAATATTCTATGTACCTACTTAATTAATTTTAACCCAGGTAATCTTTACCCAGGGGATTTAAAATATTTGGGCACTCTTTGACTTTATTTTAATTTTTCATATTATCTGGTAACATAATGTTTTATGGCACGGTAGTCCATATTAAAACATTTCAAAAAAGTGTATAGGAGACTGGTCGGCGGCGGTTAGTTATATAAACGTAACACAATTGTTATTCGAAATTAACTAAGACATTTAATGAGGTCCTCATTCCGCAATAAAAAATTACAGCTCCCCTTTGCAACCGACGTACCGTGCCGCACATTTCATTTCGCTTCTGACAAAATTGGCAACTTCTGCATAAGGCGATTACACAGGCATTGTAGCGCAACTCCTAACAAATCCTGGTTGCCTGGTAATTATTAAGTACTTTGCGAGCTTCGCCAAGTTTCATTCGCGTTTGTCTTTGGGTTTGTTAAACGTTATTACCAGTATTAGCTCATAAGGATTAAATTGCTTCGAAGTTTTCCTGTGTAAATATCCTGAAGGCTTGTTCAAATTTAATTTTCCTGATGAATGTGATTATGGGAGGGGCAAAGAAAAACTAACGAACTCGCCTCCAGAGCGCTTCTTAGGGGACTACTAGCTGTGACGAGATTATTAAATTTTCTTATTCGCAAGGAAAGAAAGAGACAATTTATTATACAAAGAGCTTTGATACTACTGTTTATCTCTGTAATTAGTGGCCTCATTTAAGTGACACGTATAAAAAGATATCTAAGAGGTGGTCAATTGTTTTAAAAAGGACAGTTCTGTAATTTGCATAACTTTCTGCGAGAGATGATTAAGGAAATTACTTAGGTACCTACTATTTAAGGTTTAATGATTTTTTCTGAATACAAAAAAAGGTATTTTGAACTTTTATTATTCGAAATGAAGCATAAAATCTCAAACTATATAAAAGATACAGAAACTTTTTCATAGTGAAGTAAACTTAGAGTAAGGTATCTACTGCCACCGCGCTAATATTTCTACCCCGCGACTCGTACATTGCACTTTGATATAAGACATCGCAATATGTACCACAGTTGCAGTTACATTTTCTTCATAAATATTGCAAGCTTCAACGTCACGAGACCAAGCTTATATAATTACGTTTAATATTATGGGTAGTGCTTGTGTTTGACAGGCCCCGTCTAGCTGGAAGCCTGGCAGACTGCATCAATGTTGACGTCAATTAAGATGCTGTACTAAATGCTTTGGTAAGGAAAATATTTCCAGCTATTGGTGGTGAGGTGTATAAGGTTTTTTTAAAGACACAAGGCATACATGCTCTCCATTTTTAATGCTCACATCCATTTGAAGTAAGTGAAATATTGTTACTTTTGAGCATCTAGGAATGTCATCTAACTATATTTTAGGCGTTTGAAGTCTGAGTGTTTTTTTTTTTAATTACATAGATATTATATTAATCCTTACTAATATTATAAATGCGAAAGGAACTCTGTCTGTCTGTCTGTTACGCTTTCACGCCAAAACTACTAGACCGATATAAATGAAATTTGGTACAGAGATAGAATAGACCCTGAGGAACAACATAGGCTACTTTTTACCCGGGTGCGCTAAGTAGTTTCCTCGGGATGCGGGTGAAACCGCGGGAAACAGCTAGTAGATGAATATATCACGTAGGTATGTCCTGCAAGGTAAAGCAAAGATGTACATATATATATTTATAAATGTTCCATGAAATGTGTGAACTGGCACAAATCCATACTTAAGGCTTCTGCGGAGAAATTTCACAGGGAAAATAACAATAATTTACCCACTAGACTAGCTATCGAGGTAGGCATTAAAATTTTAATGCCGTACAATAACATTAAAATAAACATACAGCAGGCTTATTTATCGCCAGTATAAAGAACAAAAGGCGCTTACAAGCCGAATAAGTACGGACAAAATAAAGCCACGCGCTCACGAGTCGCGACTAACAATAGTAACAGAGTACAAGAAACTTAATTTCGCAAGTTCCTAGCGTAATATTAAAGTCCAGTTGTACGGCGTTCTCGCATATTTAATATGAAGAAAGGTACGTGGTTTAGTTTGGGGTATGTTGTTGTGTTGAGGAATGAGACTAACGAAGCGATTATTATTTTGGTTTATTTGAGACGGCTGTTGTTTACGTTATATGACAAGGTAGTGTATTTTTAAACAATTTTATCTATGGTTACGTACCTGAGAATGCACCCGAGTAAAACAGTAATTCTGAAGTCTGAATGACTGACGGATCAACGTATAGCCTAAAACCGCTAATCGTAGACACGTGAAACTTGGAGGGTGTGTTCTTTATATGACGTAGGCATCCGATAAGAAGAGGATTTTCTGAAATTCTACCCCTAAGGTGGTGAAAAAGGGGTGCAAAGTTTGTATGAAACTGTCATTTTAAATTTGAATCCGTATAGCGTCGTCTTCGGTGTCGTCTTTGGCATCGGCTTTGGCGTCGGCGTCGGTGGCGGCTTTGGCGTCGGCGTCGTTTTCGGCGTCGGCCTCAGCATTGGCGTTGGCTTCGCTTTCGGCGCCGGCATCGGCTTAAGTTTCGGGACCGACCCAGCGTCGGCTTTGGCGTCTTTGGTAAATACCTATACATATTTGCTTACGACACAAATCGAATCCCTTGAAATACCGAAGCCAATGGCTCAAATCAATGCCTGTCACGGAAAAAAATATTTTTAATATCGTCAAGTGTTATTTTTATTATTTAAGTAGGTATTTTTTATCCCATAAACATCCAGTTAAACAAAAAAATATGACGTTACTCATTCCTGGAACTTTCACTCAAAATATTTATGTTAAAGCTGAATAATTGTGTTGTTATTTTATATCTCAATATCATAAAGATCTTATTAATACCTAAATTAATATAAAAATATGTGACAGACTTAAAAATATAAAGTGTAAATTAGGTACGTGAAGTTTGATGCAACCCGTTAATGCTATCCGACCTTTTCCCCTGAAGTGTTAGGTACAGGTACTATATGGTATATCTACTATACCTTCATTTTCCCAGTCAAGTGTAAACCCCGTAAAATGTAGGGCTCTACCTACCGCTATCAACTGAGCTCGAGGCAAGAGAAGACCCCAGATGGTATATGAAAAATCGAAACAAGGAACGCATAGGCAGAAAAATATTCTTTCGGAATAAACCGCTATCAAACAAAACCAGAATTTTCCAAATTCGTCTATATACCTATGACGGAATTATAGCTCCTTCTTTCGGTCGGCATTGATATCAGATTCTAAAAAAAAAACATTTTCTTTGTACGTAGTATAATCTTAGTCACCGAGAAAACCACGCATAGAAAAAAGGATTAGCGTGTACTTCTTTACTGCCTCTATGCTTTTTGTATAATCCTTTTTATCTTTCATCTGTAATAAGTGAAACAGAGCACAACATTAACCTCTATCCTTATCAAGCAGATTTCCTTTGACCACATCACAACAAGTTCCGTCTAATGAGACTCTTATTGCGACTACAGTGTGTAATTCTGTTTTTATTAAAACCTCTTGTGAATACAACAGGGTGAAATGAACCGTAATTCTTTCATGTATGGTTGATTTTTGGAAGTGAAGCATTAGGGTTGTCAGCGAAGTTGTCGTTATATTACTTGGTCCGCTATATTAAGACACAATACCGCATTTTGTATTGTCTCGGTGAAGATGATAAGTGAATTAGTATGTTCGTTCGTTGTGTTTACCATTGGATTTTGATAATTAAATTACATGTTTGGAAGATTTTGGTGAAGATAATTTTTTAGGCTTCTGAAGCAAGAGTTTTACGAATAGAGCTGGGATTTCCACTACGATATTTTTATATTAGGGATCATAATTAGAAATAAATTAGAGTGATCAAAGCTTTACTGCAAATTAGACGGCGTTATCGATTCTGCATAGGTCTCTTTTGAACTGAAATCTGGATCAAGTTTTCATAATACGACCCAATGTCTCAACCTGCGTTCTTGATATATAGAGTGGTAACGTTTATGGGATTTTAAGAGTCCCAAAAACGATTACGATACAAATACCTTAATAATCCACCCTACATTCTAATCCAAATAATGTGCCCACTCTAAAAGCCTTAGTGGTAAAAAACAATCACTGTGTTTTTGAGTCTTTTTGTGTAGTTACGTACGTAACGAATACATCTATGTATACATATGAATAAAGCCGTACATTTTACAGATACTTAAAAATCTCAAGAATTTTTCTAGCTGATGTTAGAATTCATTAGTATTAGCAAATCTTATGCTGCATTTAGACTGTCGGAGATATGTCACAGCTTCAGATTCAATGCTAGCGAGTGTAATTGCTCACTCTAAAACGGTGAATGCTGTCGTAAAACTGACTTGCAATATAGTTGACCACCTATTCGTTGCTTGCGAGGTATGGCTCTTGTTATTTTGTTAAGTACTTAAAAACTTCAACTACATGCAACATTGTTTTCTTGGGGGCCTTACCATATGCTCGTAAGCAGCAGGGCTGCTTAATGTCATAGGAAATTGTTTTATTTTTTTTGGTATAGTACCTATGTATTTAATTATTTTATATTTCGTAAAGATAGTAACTACTTACACCTTAAAATATTTTGTTATCAACACGCAAATTCATTCACAAATGAATCCTACCCTAATTGATAAACCTTTATTAAGATTTAGCTTCTAGATCTACGATTTTTTACTAGAATGCGCTCACATATCGTCGGCATCAGTGCAGGACCTTCTAAATGTAAAAAAATATGTTTTTGAAAAAAGTTGTATTAATTTGTTCGCATCGCTTTTAAGAAAGTTTTTATTGTATACTCTAAAACATACTTGTTTTTGTATTTAGGAGGTACTGCACTGACGCCGACGATATATGATATGTCACTGTCATGGAATTAATAGACCAAAATAATATATATCCGCTTTGCCTAAAGCGTACTGCGTATTCCACTAAATATGGTATTTAATTAGTGCTGTTCCCGTTCGTTTCTGCGTAGATTATTAAGCGTGAATACACCAGTGCAGTAGATTAGCTGTAACCAGATTGTCGGTACACTGCAGATGGTCAGCGAAATTTAATGTTCCAAGGGACGAATAGCAGGTAGTAGGTAGTTTAAAGTTTACAAAGTTATTAAAGACGTTTTATTTGTATGGAATAAAAGGGATAGGTTCTTTCCGAATCCCGAACAGCGTAAATACAAAATTAACACCCGAGGCGTCCCAACAAGGAAATTCTTTTCTCGTCCCGAAAATATAAAGTTGTAACTAACTCTGTAAGGCATGTTTTACCCGAAATCAAAGCAATTCCTTTAGTCTTTATGCTTTTCATATCTTATTCTCGGTCTTTCGGGCTTGATTGGAGATTGGATGGGTTTCTGGAGGTATGAAAATATAACGCGTTTCGATCGTTCCTGCCCTGCAGTGGGATTAGCTGTTGAGATTACGTTTTTATCGGCTGTTTAGTAACAATAAAACCTTCGTTGTTATTATGGTTATTTTGATCTCAATCGCGACGGCTGAGGGTTTAGTCTTGTCATAATATATTGGACAAAGATGCTTTTTCATTTAGATTTTATTTAGTAGACCAAGACCAAAATCCTGTAGATTACTATCTTAGTGGATTATAATCGAAATAATCAGTTTTATCCTCGTTCATCATTAATTCACGATTGTATTTTTAATCGGATCCACCCTTTAAATATCTACCATTAAATTACTTACGTCAGCCATTATACGTTCTATCGAATTTTAACCGAGTAATAGTCCCAATTGATTACAAGACACCGCGTATCTTGATAAATCAATGCATGGTATGGCACATGAGGGACTTGTTTACCATACACTTCGACAATAGCTGCTAATTGCTTATGTTTAAGACTGTGCTACACTTGGTAAGCAGTATGCGAGACACTTTTAAGATAGTAATAAGATTTTTCATATTACAACCATTGATATATAATGTTACTAACGTAACTAGATCTGCAATCACCAAGCAAAATGCGTGCCAAAAATTTCGAGCCCCCAGCCACAATTCATGTCATCTGTCAGCTTGACTTCAACTGAATGTCTGGAAAAACTGACTGTCGCCATTTTTGTGAAACAGATGTCACGTACATAATGTTTTGGTTAGTGGGAAAGCGATATATATAATATTGCATTAAAATGGTTACTAGTTTCAAGGCTTCAAACCTACCAAAAATAGGTTACATTTTTTTTGACGCGTAATGTTCGGGATTTTTATCTCTATTGTATATATCTCGATGATTACACCTATATCAGTTTATGAAATCACGATGAATTGATATATATTTTTTTTTAAATTATCGCTATTCAACCTGTGTTTTTTGTTATGAGTTTGAATATGAAAAATGATAATAACTGATAATAAATCTTGCTGAGCTATCTTGCTGTATGTTATTAGCACAAACTGCGTATATTTTCATAAATATAATATATTTATTTGTAGGAATCAATACTAGTCAGTAAATAAAAACAATAAGAAAGAATAATTCGTTTTATCTCTCCTTGAACATCATTAGTATTCTTTTCGATACCCATAAAAGTAATATGGTGGTTATATATAGCGTTATGTGTTATCTCTTTGTAAGGACCACGGTCTTAATGATGCAATTACGTATCGTACTGAATATTGCATTGCTAATTGAACCGTTGGTGAGAGTATAGCTATTAACATATATACTTCGTAGGTATTTCATACATAGAGATGTTATTGATTTCAGATTAATGTACTAGTGTAATGTGAATCGATGGATTAATTTTGTAACACAATTTCTTATTATATTAGTTATAATATTATTGTTATAATAGTATGTACCTTGAATTTTGACCGTTCAATGTTAAGTATTCAATTCAATTAATTAATCAAAACAAGCTTGTAACAAAACAAGCTCAAAAGTCTTATGTGTGCAAAATTCTACCCACAGTGCTCTAGCTCAATCAAAGGGAAAATGGTTGACATTTTCCCCTATTCTGCTTTAAATGTGATTATAAAATCCGGGACCAAAGGACCATTTCAGGACAGCCTTATGTCGCCGTAGTCTTGAAATATAGAACTTTTCTGAGACTAAGAGTGTTATGTATAGCATTGTTAGGTCTAAAAGGTTCGTAAGTTGCCCCACGAGTGGAATGGATATAGAACCAATATGTGGTACATAACTTTACCTAAAACAGTTTTGAGGATAGAATATGACATGATTTTCGTTTCTAAATTTTAGTTTTAGTAAAAATCTCAGACCTGTTTACTGCTTATTAGTTTAGTACCTGAATAAGGTTGTAGGTTATTTACAGGAGAGACTGGGATACAAAGAGAAGCAAAGGTAAAAGCATATACCTAACTTGTAATGAATCTTTAGGTACGAAAGTTAGCAAAAAATTTAGCAAATTGATATCATCGTGTTTATTTTTTAGTTCATCCACAATATGATTTTTTAGTTCAACACAAAATCACAAAATCTTTGAATATAAGTCCCCATTCAATTTTAATAAAATGTAGGCAAGATACCACTCTATATACAGTAATTATAACGGCATTATTAATTTTAACATTACACAACACTTGCTTTAGTTAAGACATGTTTTCGTCACTATTTTGCAGTTGTAGTTAGACCCATGCGCGATAAAGACATGCATATTGCGTAGCGTAAGTAGATCTAAGTTACCTTTTCAAAAATCAATTAAAATTAATACACAGGTTTAATTAGATTTCAGGTAATATCCAGATGAAAGAATACACACGAACCAGGTACGTATTTGAAACTTCTTTAGGCATTCGATTTTTCTAAAACAGTTCTGCTTAAAAAAAACATCTGTGTTCCAAATTGTCTTGGACCCAGTTTTGACTGTAAAATATTCCGGAAAAAGGCTGTGCCTGCTGACTTATTCCATCGTTTGTTTGAAGAGGAACAATTTCTCTATTTACTTTGCCGCGATAACCCGACCCTCAAGACCAGCTGTGCCGCAAACATTTACAAGCTATTTTATTGTGCTATATATTTACTTGTGTTTGTGATTGTGCTCGTTTTTGTCGAGGGTGAAGGGTTGTAGACCCTATTTGTATGTATGAGATGGTACAATTTAATTTTGCATGGAAATTTAAGTTATAATATGGTATAATTTAAATATTATAATAGTAAAGTGACTGAGTAATCGGCCTACGTGTGGAGGTTTTCATTCCGCATGAAAGACATATTTAAAGGTCGTTATCTTGTAAATTATACCTAGTTGTTTCAAGTCAGGTTATTTATACGCAGATTAAATGTTCATAAGTGGGTGGTGCTACTAGATAAGGTAAGGTAAAAACTTAGCAACCCGAGTTTAATGCAAATGACCCATAGAGCTATATTTTTTGGTATCAGTTCAATAGTTTCTGATGCTACAAATTCCAGCCAAACTTTACCTCTGTATAATATAATTATATTTTATTTATAGTCTTATCTTTATCGTGTCAAGAAAATCCAACGTAATATTTTAAATGCGAAAGTGACACTTGCTGACGCTTTCACTTTGAAACGGCTGAACCGATTTGGATGAAATTTGATAATAATATAGACCAGGGACCCTGGAGACGACTTTTTATCCGGATGCGTTAGGTAGTTCTAGGACAGTATAAAAAATACAAAAACTATCCATACAACTTTCGTGTTCCGACTTTTATCGCTTACTAAAAGTTTAATGAGTGCCATCGCCAGCGCTGTGTCCATAATATATTACGCTCGTAATTTAGCAACAAGATAGATGGGTTCCACCAAACATCTGTGTCGCAAGCGTCACACCCCTTCACCTTAGGGTTGAAGAGTGAAGCCATTTGCTGTTCCTTTGTTTGTTTCATCATTTGGGTTGAGTAGAAGAGTAGGTACATATTACACCAAAAAAATATTAGCTATATTTAAATCCCGGTAGCGAGCTTTATCCGACTAATTATGACATTGAAATGGTTTGAAAAAATCTAATGAGAAAACCTAATAGCAATTTACCCGACTTGAAACCTTAGAATCTAGCACCTCATGCTCAGTTCAGCTCAGATCTTGTGACTTTGTTCAGTCCTATGTTTGTAATAGGTCAATTAATTGGATATTTGACCAGAAATTCCAAGATACAACTTCTCTTAAAAACGCTTAATTTCGGCAATTAGACTAGTGACGTCACTGCATTGGATTGCCATACCCAAAAAATCTATGATAGAATGCGTTTAATCGTGGTACCAAATACCTTTTAAAAACAAATTATTAATACATATATAATGCCATAAGATGCTGTCTTGATCTAGAAGCATCTAAGTAAATTAATTAAGGTTACCAGTAGCTACCTACTAGTACCTGAAATCGCTGAGAAGCGTTAATTGAAGTATACATAAAAGGTACCTAATTATGGCTTATGTGAAGGTACGTATTAACCAACAAATCCCTTGAAATCGAATGTAGAAATCGCTTGATCAAACGTTTAAGACAACTCTAACTGGTAAGATAAATGGTAGGTAAAAAATAGTTTATTAAATTAATTGAAAAGCTACAATTGACTTTGCCATTGCATTATAGTTCTTACGCTGCTGCTGCTTAAACATTTAATGGATATAGGTATTTGTAGACAACAATTTCATACCATCCTTAGAGAGATATTTAATTAAGCAAATATATTGATCAAACAATACCAAATGGCTCACTACTAGATACCACCATTTGAATTGAAACAGGTAGAAATGCGGGACTATTAATGATATATCTGTACCCACAATAGACCATCTTATCTTTGACAGACAACCTTTGAATGTGAACAAAACAAAGGAAGACAAATAAGGGTGACCACGCAATATAAATCTGTAGATAGCGAAAAATTGCCTACGTTTTGTCTAGAAGATTACGGCCTAACAATAGCTCAAAGAATGGAAGGCAAATATTTATTCGTACATACAATAAATAAGAATAAAACTGTAGATACGGTGTCGTATTTCAATTCCTATTCAAGACTAGAGTCAACAGAAACAGATCGGCCGGTATAATGTGTTCGTAACATCGTGCGTGATCTGAATCGTGGCTTGAGGATTTTCTAACGCTTAGATATTTTTGTTTTGTTTTTCTGGTTACGATGTGGAAAAGTTGGGGGGAAATGCGTGAGGTGAAACATCAACTCTATATTTATAATTAAAATGTACGTATGACTAGTATTTGTCCAGCGTCGAAACTTGGCCTTGATTCATTATTATTTTAGTTCAATCTACAATCAACTCTCCATGTTAATTAATATACTAATGAAAGGACATACACTGATAAAGGGCCCATTACGTGTGGGAATACTGTTTGGACTCTTCTCTCATTAATGACTTATGTATGTTACTTAATTGAATTAATTGTTGCTTTCGTTTCAACATCATTCCAGACAAGTTATGATGGCGGGAATTCTTGTTTGTGTTTAACTATGAATTTAATATTTAATGCATTGAGACGTAGTATCCAAGAAAAATAGACACATAGCCGATTGCACCAAAAAAATATGCCGTTACTCATACGTGAAACGGAAGAACTGTCATTCAAGAGAGTTTTTCGTTTTTCGTCTAAACATTTATGAGATTATGTTTACTTAATTATTATATTTATGTATTGATATCATAAAAAAAATATTAAAAGTTTGTTTATTATTGATATCATGTATGGTATGTATACATTCCTATGTATGTTAAATGATAAAAAGTTTTGTGCGACCGGCTGATAGCGTTGCTGAGGAGTTTATTGCGTCATATCTTAATCCCACCAAAAACACAAAAAAGTGGTCTTAGTTTTGGACGCTATCTTCTTTCATTGTGCTTTAATTAGTATTACATAGGTATATATTTGTAAAGTTTCACTCCGTTCTATATGTTTCAGGAAGAAACGTGGAAGGTCGCTCAGATCAGAGCCAAAGAAACTCATTAACTCATCCAATCAAAATCATCCACAGTCCAAAAAGGTTTTGCCATGGTTCTGTATTTCTTTTTGTGCCTTTCGTCTGCAAACACTCTTAATGAATGAAAGCGTGGAGAACAGAATTTCTGGAGCTGGAAAAAATCCATTTGAGAAGCGTCCGAATGGAAAAAAATATTCGTGGTCTTGGACTTCAAACGGACCGGATTTAGGATAGGTTTACGGGGTATTGTGGCTATGAATTATTTGTTGTAATCATCGAAATGGAACCTTGCTCATATTTTAAAAAGTTTGGTTAGGTATAGTCCACAGACAAGTTTGTATTGTCAAATATATGTAGTAACACAATCAGGATCAGAGGGCCTAGCACGAATCACTTTCGAAAAAGTATTCGTATCGACAGTAAAGTAAAGTTTATTTGCTCAGATTGTAGGTACATGAAATAAGTACCTTGTACAATCTACCATAGTTTAGGCATGCAAACATTGTTAGAAAATAAAACGTCTTGCTCTGCTCAGATGCACGTAGGTTTTTAACCGTCTGTTTAGCTTTCTTTAAAATCAAGTACATTATTTTCCCAGATTTTAATTTCTAAGTTCCATTCTTTATTTTGTATTCAAAGTGCACTACTTGTATAAATTTAACAGATGAGAAGACACGAACAGCAATTTTAGAAGGCAAACGAGTTATTTCACGTTAGGTACTGCTATATAAAAGAGGTATATTTGCATATGAAAATTGTGTAATTTTCTAGGGAACACAAGACATTTAAGTCACATTCGTGTACCATTTTTCACATTTTTACCATTTTTCACATTTTTAATTGACAAGGACTCGTTTCAAGTATACCTATATTACTTATATTATAAAACTAGCTTCTGCCAGCAACTTCGTCCGCGTGGAATAGTGGTGCTCCGCTTCTATTGATCTTAGCGTGATGATATATAGCTTATAGCCTTCCTCGATAAATGGACTATCTAACACTGAAAGAATTATTTAAATCGGACCAGCGGTTCCTGAGATTAGCGCGTTTAAACAAAATGACAACATTTCCCTTCACTGCTCTGCTCCTATTGATTGTAGCGTGATGAAAAGTATACTATAACCATCTCAGGAGTATGACAAATAATTGTACCAAGTTTCGTTAAAATCCGTCGAGTAGTTTTTGTTTCTATAGAGTTTATACAGACAGACAGACAAAAATTTTACTGATTGCATTTTTGGCATCAGTATCGATCCCTAATCACCCCCTGATAGTTATTTTGGAAATATATTTCATGTACAGAATTGACCTCTCTACAGATTTATTATAAGTATAGATAATGTTCAAGTTTTTGTTGTATGTATGTTTGTTACTCTTTAACGCAAGAGGATGACTACTGAATGATGATGATTGGTACCCATTAGTTATATTTAACCCAAGTCCTACATTAACACTTATAGGATACTTTTTATAAAGGTCAACGCCAGAACCCAATTCTAAGTCCACGCACATTAATATCTCGTTCTTAATGGATTTATTTTTTTATTTCGCATGGTCTTTACCAAATTTTAACTGGACACTGAATGCGTTTTAAAACTGTTTTACTCCCTCTTTATAAAATCGCCCTTTTCTGTAATTTTACATTCTGTTTAAAATTAGATTAATATTTTTAAGGTTTGTGAATATGACTGCATTATTAAAGAAAATATGGATACTGTCAATAAATACTTTTATGAATAATAAAATTTTACGACAATCGAATGCATACCCAGTAAATGTAACTTTTATATTACCTGGATAAATGTATACTAATATATCTTTAACCAAAAAAGACAATGAGAATTTATATTGTCATAAGCCTAAAAGTTGCTAGATAATCACGATGAAGTGGTATTTGATTGGTAGTATTTTCTTATTATCCCATAAAAAGGGGTGTAGGTCTTTTTCCACTGAAAAAACACTGATACCTCACCATACCGCATCTATTAAAATCATTCTAATAACCAATATCACACTAGTAGCATCTACTTATTCTCAAGAACTTTTGAGCTTAAAATGGTAGTAGGATACAAATGTTACGATGGATTGAGGCATTTATTTATAACTAGCTTCTGCCAGCGACTTCGTCCGCGTGGAACAGTGGTGCTCCGCTCCTATTGGTATTAGCGTGATAATATATAGCTTATAGCCTTCCTCGATAAATGGACTATCTAACACTGAAATAATTATTTAAATCGGACCAGTGGTTCCTGAGATTAGCGCGTTTAAACAAAATTACAACATTTCCCTTCACTGCTCTGCTCCTATTGATTGTAGCGTGATGAAAAGTATACTATAACCATCTCAGGAGTATGACAAATAATTGTACCAAGTTTCGTTAAAATCCGTCGAGTAGTTTTTGTTTCTATAGAGTTTATACAGACAGACAGACAGACAGACAGACCGACAGACAGACAGACAAAAAATTTACTGATTGCATTTTTGGCATCAGTATCGATCCCTAATCACCCCCTGATAGTTATTTTGATAATGATGATACAGATTTATTATAAGTATAGATATAGATAGATAATTTACACGAAGAAAGTCCACTTAGAAGATTTTCTTCCTGCAATGTTTACTCATTAAAAACAGCTTCGAAGCTTCTAACTTTGACCAACAAAACCCAGACACTTGCAGTACATTTTCAGACTGTAGTGTTTGAAAATCGCTCCGGACTCGCTCTCGAACTAATTCCAGACTTGCCGCGTGTACTTAGACCAGCTAACAATATTATCTAGCTTTCATTACTCCGCGGTCTGTGGGACCAGTTGCCACATTGACTTGCAAATTCGCTGTCATACTCCGTGCCATTGTTGGTAAAATGGCCTGAATAATACGGATTGTTGTATTTTTTTGGTGAAGGATTACCGCAAGGGATTCCTTCGTTTGCTATGGTATGGTGCGCAAAAGTTTGGAGGACAATCTGGGGATTTCCATGCCGACTTGGGCTTAGTGGGGAAATAAAATGGTGAAGCGTTGCTAGGTAAAAAAACTTTCTAAGTGCATATTTATAACAGGTCATTTTGGCACTGTGATCGTATTTTTTTTTCATATGTTTTATTGAAAATGGAACAAACATACATATGTTTAATTAGTAGTACCTATTTATTCGAAATCGATCGTTTATGTCTGTACAATTATCTATTCGAATACATAGAGTCCTTAGTAGGATGATACCATATTATAGTGGTTGAACACGGTGCTATGAGGAAATTTTGTGTAGCATACAATTTCCCCGAAAAATATGTTTTTTATTTCGGGTAAAACTGCGTGTATAAAAAAAGTTGAGATTTTATTAAGTTTCTTTCAACAACAGTGTTCACAAGTCCCGCTTTATTTTAAAGATGAACGCTTGATTAAAAGTACAAGCCCTCTTTCTTTAAAGTTGTTCATGAATGTTTTTCTCGTGGAAAACAAAACTATTATGAAGGTACTCACAAAATGAAAATAGGTTTTAGTTTCTCAGGACCATATTATATCGGTTTTGATTAGAATTTATCGTGTGGAAAAAGGATTTAATGTCTCGCGTTTATAATAGGTGTAGGTACCTTCTTTTGTAAGGCATTCCTGTTTTTGTTGACAGTTTTGTAGTGGTAATATTCATTCCGTAAATAACTTTTTCTACTAAAATTTTAATCTATATTTTTAAAATATAGTTTACAAAAACTTAATTTAAATCGTTATTTTACACACATATGACATTACACATATCTATGATAGTGAATAGAAAGTAAAGAAGGTCTTCGTAACCATTACGCAAATTAAAATCTTCCAGTGACTGTGTATCACTAACGACTTACGAACTATTAAAACTTTAAACCCTTACCGACTTCGCGCCGACCTTGTAAGGTCGATATCAAGTAACATGTGGACGAAACTTATGCAATAACGTGTAATTAGGTCAGACTTAGTTCCCAAGACTTCCGTATTAGCCCAGTCATATTAGGGCTTTCACCTCGGAATGAAAGATAATAAGCTGCAAATTGGTATGAACCTTTGTTTTGTCATTCTAAATGTTGTCTCAAAAGTCACAATCGTTATCGTGTCCGCGTCTCAAGATATTCAAGGTCAAAGATCACAAAAATCGGTTTTTCGCGAATATCTGGCTTCCTATCGGTTAAATGAGATTTGCATTTATTATAAAAGTTGTAGGCTATAAAATTCCCTACAACTTTTGTTTAAACTTTTTTTTCATACGACTAACCGTTTTGAAGGTAGAGCGCGAAGAGTGCACATCGTACAGTCATATACGGCCTAATGCAAGGTCAAGCGTGAGTTATGGTTATCAGTACGTTATAAAGTCAATTATTTACTTGGAAATTATAATTATTAAACAATGCCTATTATTTATGTACTAACTATTAATTATTTATATTTAATTAAAGTAAGTAACTTGATTATTTATATATAATTATTCATATTTAACTATTTAAGTATAAAATATTATTAATTCTGGATTATATATTTTAGTTTTATTTTAAGTTAACACGACATTATATATCTTTTCTTTAAAACGCGTAAATTTCTCAATACTTATATACCTGGAAATACTTGTCCCTTGTTGTGGTTCCCGCTGTGGATGCAGAAAATCAGGGCTACAATGTTCTTTAGCTTGCGGCCAGTGCAACGGACAAGCTTGCCTCAACGCTTCACTGTATCCAAGTAATCCCGATGAAGAAAATACATATGATCCCGATATTCTGGAAGGTTTGGAGATGAACATGACAAATAATGAGGATGATGACAATGAATCGAACATTTTTGAGCGACAAGAAGAAGAAGACGACAAAGAAGAAGAAGATAATTAGCTTCCATTTCCAATTTCATTACAATTAAAATCAACAAAGATACTTTTGATATTTGAACTCACATTTTGATAAATGTATATTATGCCGTATTTAATAATAAATAAAAATATGTGTAAAATATATACTCTTACTATCATTTTAACTTAAAATAAAACTAAAATATATAATCCAGAATTAATAATATTTTATACTTAAATAGTTAAATATGAATAATTATATATAAATAATCAAGTTACTTACTTTAATTAAATATAAATAATTAATAGTTAGTACATAAATAATAGGCATTGTTTAATAATTATAATTTCCAAGTAAATAATTGACTTTATAACGTACTGATAACCATAACTCACGCTTGACCTTGCATTAGGCCGTATATGACTGTACGATGTGCACTCTTCGCGCTCTACCTTCAAAACGGTTAGTCGTATGAAAAAAAAGTTTAAACAAAAGTTGTAGGGAATTTTATAGCCTACAACTTTTATAATAAATGCAAATCTCATTTAACCGATAGGAAGCCAGATATTCGCGAAAAACCGATTTTTGTGATCTTTGACCTTGAATATCTTGAGACGCGGACACGATAACGATTGTGACTTTTGAGACAACATTTAGAATGACAAAACAAAGGTTCATACCAATTTGCAGCTTATTATCTTTCATTCCGAGGTTGACCCCTTTTTTTACCTAATATGACTGGGCTATATGTGCTGGCTAAGAGAGTGCAGATAAGTGCTACCGATCTAGGTATAGTGTTGCAGATAGCCGAAGCAATTACGTTAAAGACAGCTTCAGTGCACGTCTGGGAAAATAAGGAAATAGGGAATAAACTGGAGTGGAATATGTTTTTGGGTAGATATATCGACACAAATAATTGCCGTATTGCACACCATTAGTACTAACAGTAGGTACAGGAAAATACAAATGAATGTGCATTGTTTTACAAACTGCGTTACATTTGATTTTCGTATATTTTTCGTGACGAATGTAATCGAAATAAATATCAAAGCAAAATTTATGTTTAAAATGCATAAATAACAATTTTCAGGATCCAAATAAATCATTAAAATTATTGATCGAAATAAGTAGTGGGTACGTAAGATTCTATTCAAAGATCGCTTTCTAAACGACTACTTTTCGAAAGTGATTCGTGCTAGGCCTGATGGACTCTTACTAGTGGCAATAAGTGAACCAAAGTAATTGTGGAGCATCTGTATTAGGATCATTTAGAAACTCCGTACTGGTTTATACAGTTTGTTTATTTTAAAGTCTGTTTAGTCTACTCTTAACATTGCATTTACACCAAAACATCAATAGTATTTTTTATCGTATTTACCTGCTGGTAAATATTAGATTTTATTTCCTACTGCTCAGAAACCCGACTAAACCAAGTCTTGTATGTAAATCAATTGTCTACGGGACAGCGGCTCCACAATTTTATTTTCGAGCGGAAGCTACGACGCGATGTCGGGCTACCCAATGGAAATGTTTGTTTATGCTCCATTCTCTTTACAAGTAAATTTTCTTATGCAATATTTTAAGTAAATTGGGTGCTTGATAAGGATTTAATACCTACCTACACAATCTTGAAATCCCAAGCGAGAAATATTTTATTTCTCTTAATTGAAAAGTACCTACTTAAAAGCATCAATGTAGATACTTATATTGCTGGACAACGTGTTTTTTTCAACGATAACTCAACAAAGTATTTGCTTTGTTCAGTTATTTAGTTCAACATAAACATCATAAACTGGCAGTTTTAAAATGAATTAGGATCTGATATTTGTTTCTAATATTTTTTCGGTTTAAAGAAATTTATTTCTTATAAAAAACTTTACAGTTCATTTACAATAAGAAATAGGTAATTACATTTTATAATAAAATAACATGTTTTCATACTTAATTTTCGTTTTAGTTTTTCAATGTTCAGATAACTTTTTCTAAAGAATAAATATGTCAGTTTGACAGAGTATGAAAAGAAAATAAGTGAAACTATTTACAGCATTTTCTAAATGAGGCACTCCTGAAAATAAAAGTCGAAATAAACTAAGTACTCCTGAGCCTCGAGTTCAGACAGAGTATTTTAATGTTATTATAATAATGAAAGTACTCTTGTCTGAATGTATCGCAAGTCTGGAATTAAAATATTTTATCACTAGTCATTATGTACAAAAAAAATTGGAATTATTTTCTATGAGATAACTGAACAAAAGGCCTGAAGTAAATAAGTAGAATCAGGTTTACTCACAATATTTTCTTAAGACAATATACAAAATCAAAGCCTGCGGGTATCTTCAACATTTTAGGAAGAATAAATCTTAGTTCCTATCACGCTCTATGCCTCTCGAATTTATATGTTTTGATTAAGGGTCTAGCCTCAAGCAGATTTTTGCTCAGTTTTATACGGCCACCATATTTTTTGGTGCCTCTCATAATTTACGATATACAAAAACTCTTGGTGGAGGGCAAATTATAAGCTCATTCCCGGAGGCTTGAAGTAATGAGTTGTTTATTTATTTTTTTACTTTTTGTCAAGTAAGTAATTGCTTTTTGTTAAATTGCAACTTCATAATTGACGCCAAAATTAAGGCCTTCGTTCATAATAAAGTTGTTTCTTTTCCTAATTAAATAAAATGCTTTGGAAAAAAGCTAAAACCTAAGTCCAATAAATATTTTAGCGGCCTTTCCGCAGTAATTACTGTTCCAAAATGTTTTTGTTGGATCGCCTTTTTTTCGACAGACACTACAAAATGTTATTTTCAAATTATTCAGCAAACGTTTAATCTTAGGTAGTTGAAGAGCACGTCCTTTTAATTTAGAGCACAAATATCGACTGGGTGGGTTACGCGATACTTTTTAACAGTACAGTCACAACTGAGCCACGGTTCAAGTTGTGGGTAGTTGTTACTTTCCGAATTCGTTCCCAGTTTTTGGCATTCGGCACGTTTGCACAATTTTTCTCCTTTTAGTTTGTGAGTTGCGATGGAAGATATCGGAATTGATGGTAGTGGACGGATAACGTTGGAATCTGTATTGTTAAAGTGCAGAAAGCGGGACCATTTTATTAACCAAATTTAGCGAGGTGCATTTGAGAACATGATTTAATAGTCGTGACCACAGGTTTGCCTTAGTTTTGAAATTACTAAATTTATTTAAGGATTTTTCTGAATTTTATGTGGATCGCCAACGCCTTTCGGATTTGGTGAAATTTAGCTTACCTGCCGTAGGTACAAGACACATCTTTACTATCACGATATATAAACACACGATAGCATATTTAAGAATGAGAGTGAGACATATTAAAATACAATCCATTCACCTCAAGATATTTATTACTTGGCTGGAAACGTTTTCGTGGACTAGGACATATAATTTTTGTATCCCAAAAGAAATATTTAAGTTGTGTTCCTCGCTTGGGTTTTCATCTGCAGGAAGAAAGTTTAAATGTAAATAATTAATAATAGCCATGTCAAGTTGTCAAACTATGTAAAACGAAAACACCAGCGACCAAATAGCGATCTAAAAGTTCTCGGTGATTGGAAAAAACCGATTGTGGTGAGCTAGTCTATCGCATATTCTCCTGAAAGACTAATTTTATTCCATCGCAAAGTATTTTACGGTCTAAATTCTAAATGCTTAAACATAATTTTAAAATATCGAAGCAATAACATGGAAAATCCCCTTTATCTTTTTTAATAAAAATTCTTCATCCATTCTTATTGACGTTTTGTACAGAATAGTGCATACTTTATAGAATGTCGTGCAATTTTATGCACAGCGCGCGTACGCTGAAGGGCTTTACAGCGCTTTAATTTTTAGTTCCCGTGCAAAGTCGATTAATTCAGCTGACTTTTACAAAGGAAGGACGAAGCTTCCATGTAATTGCTCAGAGTTAGTTAGCCAGGTGTTCAGTTAATTAGGCAACTCATAATAATATATCGTCGTACAGGAAAGTTAGGAATTGTGGCTTTTCTGTTCTAAATTTATCTACGTGGTTTCAGAGTTCGGTTGGTACTTTTGTTGTATATTTTGCTCTTCATTTAATTTAGGTTTACATTTAGTAATAGCTTAGACCTTTTAAACCCTTTGGTTTCACAATATATTTACATAGCATGCAGTTTAAGTATTATTAAATACCTATAATATCTACGTTTATATTTATTTCAAACCAAGATATAAGATTTTATTAAGACAGAAAAAAGCAAGTAATCCACAAAATTAATTATACCAACAACATCAAATCTGTAAGCTTTTGATAAAATTTAAAAGCTTTAATCTGCTTAGCTCCGGTCCAAAAGGTTTTTTTTTATTTTATCTTCATAAAACTGTCTCGAAGACTCTGACACTTCTCAAACTATTAAGATGGACGATGAGATTCTTAAAAAAAATAAACAAAGGAATATTTTGTCGAAGTTACACTTCGCAGGCAATTTTTTCTCCCTTTGGGACATAGCACGGGACTTTTCTGGTCGTGTGGAAAGATCTTTACGAGCAGGGACAGGCAGACAGTCCCAGGAGTGTCACAAATATCCAGGCAACACGAATGATCCCACTCAATGTTTGAAGAATGGACAAATAGCCCTTTGAATGGAATCATTGTTCCTTAAATTGGTGAGAAAAGGGAGATGCGGAAAAAATATGCCGAGAAAAATGTTGAAGGAATGACGAGAATGTACCTACTATTAACTGATATACCTAATAGTTTTTTTGCCAGTTGATATTAATATGAAAAATTAGTTCAGTGACTAATTTGAGTCCCAAAATTGATGGATGTTTTCTGTCTTGCAATGATTATTAATAAGAAAAACTTACAATTTTCTTAATCAAAAATTCTTTAATACTGCATCTGAATTGGATGAGTCGACGTTAATTTGCATACATAGTGAATTTACTCCTGTCTTTAATAAATATGATACAAGTCTTTTAAAATGTATATCTATAGGGTCCTACATCTGTTCGTATCGTGTCAAGTCAGTTCACGTAACAGACAGTTCTGAAGATAAGTAACAAAAACAGATGACAAGCCAGAGGGTTTTAAAAGCCTATTTGAATAAAAACTTGCTGACTTATGAATTTTAATGCGGCTATAATTGTGGACAGCGTCACAATTCTCCAGGGTAAGAAATATTTTCAAAGTTGAAGGATATTTTTGCCTTTAGAAGTGTAATATATTTAAAGTGAAAAGTACATTCAGAATTTCCTGCAGCCTTTTCCTTTACAAGTTGGAGTATCAAAATTTGTTAGGGACATATTTTTAAGACGAGAGTAGTTAATTTCGTTTTGTTTTTTTTTCTGTTTGTGTTGAGTTTTTTCTTGTTTATATTTTCATTTATTTTGTAATTATTACATTTGTTATACCTTACGAGGCTGGCTTGGCGCAATAGCGTAAAAAGCCTCAACAAACAAATGATTTAAAAAAAAAAAGTTGGAGTATTGTTCTAGTTTCAACAGACGCCATTATTTCAGACTTGTTCGGATTGTGAACTTTCAAGCCTCTTTTAGCTATGCGTAGGTACACAAAAAAGAAAGAATACTATTCCACTATTATTAATTGGTAGTTGAAAAAGCATCCTCTCAGTGATCATTAATTTTAATGTCTGCATAGTAAAAAAAATACTACACTTAACTCACAAAATGTTCCAATGATCAAGTCATAATATATTTGATACTTCAGACTTATGTAACACAATTTACTTGTTGCAGCACTTTTATAATTTTAATTGCACTAAAATAAACTGGCTAAGGAATATGTAGAAAAAATTAAGCACAAGCCAGTCCTAAGTTTTTTTGTGACGTTCATCACCAAGTGCATCATTGTTTGTGGCTGCGTTAGTAGTACCTATAAAACTACCTAGTCAGCCAAAGAGAGGGAGGAATTGAAGTCTCAAATACAAGAAATAACAACAACAATGACGACTGTGTAGTAAGTCCCACTTCTTTGCAAGGTCTTCAGCTCATAGTAGAAACATTATGAGTTAATGATGTCAATAAGAATAATTCGTACATAATATAAAGCAAAAAAACAACTGGGCTAAAAGCTAGATGAGATCATGAATAAATTTTATGAACTAAAATCATTAATATTATAAAAAAGTAACAAACAACTTTTCATGAAACAAACTACTTCAATGAAAAGAAAATAAATTTCACAACCCACTCTTATATGCTAAAGCTTACCAAACTCTTTAAATATTTATTAATTTCTTTAGTTTAAACTCCATCTGGTGTTTCAGGGCCGTTTCAAAGGGCTTTTAATAATAAGCTTTTCAGTCAGCTGTTGTGATATTTTAACTGTTCATTGAATGAGGGTCTCATTCATACAACTTTTAATTAAAACTGTTATCAGTACATGTTGTAAGTACAATGGTTTCGGAAACAATGTGCGCTGTTGATCAAAATTGGCGATTATTTTAAAATAGTATTTTAATTATAAATTTACTGATCGCTTGTGCGTTATTGATAGGTGTTAAAATTTACGATATTGTTTGAAAGCTTTTTATTTTGTTTCTATATGTACTACTAAAGTTTCTAAATAACTGTCAGAATAGCATCCAAACACAGTTCTATTGAGTAAGTGTAAAATGTTGATCTGCGTAAAAGATCCCATTGTTTTTCATTCGATTAATACTTTCGACATAAATAGTCTATGTAATATAAACATAAATTCTTCCATAGAGGTCTTAGATTTACGTTCACCTCTGCACCGCGCGTCGATTGCAACGAGTCATTGCATCTGAGTTTGTGGCGATAATTAATTTTATTCAGACATTTTCCCTTTAGAGTATTTTCACAGAGTGCTTGATAAGTTTTGTAAAACGTATGTTTATAGTTTCTAAGACTGGCAATAGTGAAGGTAACACCTGGCCCTCAATGAATGAATATTACATAATTAGACATTATGTCCGGGTTTAGTTTTAAAAGTGGAGTAATATGTACTTTAAGTTGTAATTCGATTTTAAGTCTTACCCCACCCAGTCTACCACAGTTTTAGACTCAAAATATGAGAAATATTCTTATTGCTCGTAAGTTCCTAACCGTAGTTGTAGGTATGTCATATTAGCAATAACTTTTAGATTAGTGTGGAAACGATATTTTTACACGATTCCGAAGTGGTTGTAAAAGATGGGTAATAAAATAAAATAGGTCTGGGGCAATATTCGGAAGAGTATTTGAAATCGTTTTACACGAATGTTATGAAATATCGCATTATTCAGCGTTATTAATTTTCATCCGAAAAATATAATACTAATTTATAATTATATTAATTTTCATCCGAAAAATATAATACTACTTTGGCATTAAGGATAAATTAATATACTTTTTATTGGCAAAATACGTCAAATGAAGCAATGCAAAAAATGAACAGTGATTTTATTTAAAAGATTAACAGTCGGTAAGCACCAAACTTTTTATCATTTATACTTACACAATTAATCGTTACTTATTAGGTAACTAAAGAAAACTGCAATAAGTATGTAAATTACAATGATATTACAGCACAATTAAACTATTATATGCAAGTTTATATAGTACATATTTACGTTACGTCAGAGGCTCGCGATGTGCCGGGGTTACGAAAACATTGGTGCATAAGTAATGAAGGTCTAACGCTGTTGTTTTAGTAAGGCGCAATGTAAACCCGTTATAACATTTCCTATAACCTACTTGTTTTGACACTTAACTGACCTACTATAGTATCTGCCAGTGCTTACACTATATTTCGCTATTAATTTTGATTATACTTTTTATACCTATTTTTTTTTGCCAGGTTTGTCTGTCAAAATGTATTTTCAACGGACAATATGCTTCTTCTGCTGTTATTTTTCACTAGAAAACTGGTACATAGATAACTTTGTCCGCCCCGAAAAACCTAACAAAGCCTCAGCTTGAAGAAGCTCACACGTAGTCACGATGTCTATGTTCGGTGGACAAATTGGTGTCACTAATTCATTGATTCTATTTATCACGCAACCAATTACAAAAGAGACATTTAGACAGGGTTGTCGGCTTCCAGTCTAAAAACCAGATGCAGCCGGGGACCAGTGTTTTACCTTGGAGCGACTTGCCTATGACCTTCCCCCACAACCCAATTACCAAGGGTAACACGATACCCCTTGGGTAAGACGACTGGTTGTGTTTGTCAGACGTTCTGGGCCTTCTCTGATTCTTTTTCTGTTTTTTATTCTCATTTTTCGTAAAATCAATTTGGCACAGAAAACGATACACAACGCATTAATATAACGTACCGTAAACGTTCCGAGGCACCAAATGAGAGATATGGTCGGGGGTCACCCATCCACAGACCTCGCGCATTATTCGGTCAATAACGCATACAGTTATGTGAACGTAGAAATTGATGTCATCGGTGAAGTGAGCACGTATGTTCATTGATTTAAGAAAATCGTGTTTTTTTTGTATACAATACTCTGTTATACGAGCGTTTAGTTTATTAATTACCTATCATTGTTTCAAAGTTTTATCAACAATGATATTTCAGTTTTGTTTTAATACTTCGCAATTTCTCTGCAGTCTGTAAGAACGAAGAATAAAGTACGTTAAGTAAAGAAGTTTTTTCCTTATTCATGCTCGGTCTGTAGGCACCATTTATCAAACGAAAACCACGTTGCCTCACCCCTTTAAAAAAAACCTTTGACGCGAAGTAATTATTTCGTGCGGGCGCCATCTTGAAGATCATACGTCATGTGACGTCATTAAAGAGATGAGGTGAACGTGTGTTTGGGTTTAATAGTAAAAACAAATATTTTGTATTTAAACCACCCAAAAGTATTTAATACTTTACAATAATGATTTTCAGTTTCATTTTGTCAATAAGAAGCTGAAGAAATCGTCACGCAAGCAAAAAGCGTTATGTTTTCTCCATGTTACATTCTCTCTTTCTCTTGTGTTTTGTGAGTAAGGAATTTCGTTCGTAAAATAAAAAGACTCTTTTATTTTCATTTTGTTTCTATATTTGAAAAAACTAAAACTATTTAGTAAAATAAAATCAATTTTTTAGCACCCAAATTTAGCATGAAATAAGTAGGTAAGTATCCCTTTTTTCCTTTTTTTTTGTTATGTAAATTATATTTTAATGTAATTGGTTGTTAGTTAATGTAATTGGTAGTTTGTTAACTGTTGTAATTAAATAAATAAATAAATGCGCTTAGAAATTTGTTCTAGTCGAGTTGTAGACATTCTAGACTATAAAGTTAGATAAGGAAGACGCACACCATTAGTAATGGCCGCAATAAATACGCTAGTAAAACATTCCGCTCTTTCAGACTAACTTATCTACAGTTTAATGGTATAATTATGACCATTTTGTGCTAGGCAGTTCATTTTTTAAACTCAGGCCTAATATTTGCTCAACGTTTGCTTAATGAGTACTTAATCTTTTTTTGTCACATGGACGTCATAGAAGGAAATTTTATCCGAGTATAAATGTTAGCCAGTTAGTAAGGTCACAGAACTGATTGTCCAAGGAATTTAAAAATTTTACTACTTGGTTCATTGATGCTATTGATTCATTTAGTTTAACGTTATTTAAAATCCAAATTAAACATTTTTCTGCAGTTATCTTGGGCAGATAGATGTTTAAAGTCAAAATCATATAGAAGTAGGTCCTATAGAGAAGAGTCAGCACAAAACTCCATGCATACTCTTTCCTATTGAACTGGTCGATATTAGCGAATCTAATCTATCAATTTGTTATTTGGACTGGTACAAAACTGCGCTTTACGTACATTTTCATGGTACGATACTGAAATTTGGTTTCGAATGCAATAAAAAAATCTTTTCCCCAAATTTTCGAGTACATAAGGTCCTTGACACACTGTGCTGCTTACTACCCCTATTTGTTCCTTACCTTTCACATGCAAATGTGCGTGTGTTTCCGCCTTATTAGGTACTATAAACTTTCCTTCCCGTTTCAGTTATAATTTTCTTATTGGTTCACAAAACGGTATGTTGTTTTGTTTTGGCTCGCTATGAAAGATTTACGCGTTTTCATAATCTGCTTGTGAAAAGTTAAAATTGTGGATAGAATATAATTATAATTATTTGATTTATACAACTTAATGTAAGTTATTGCACTTGGTAAGAGACTAGTTGTTAGTTTATTGAGGTACCTACTGAATTATAAGTAAAAACATATCGGTCGTGACCATCAACGTCTAAATGTGCTTTCCAAGGAACGCAAGTGTCTTGTATGAAATGATTGGTCACCACCATCCACGGAACGATCACGGCATAGCGTCTACTTAATTGCTCGGCCCTTGTAGCTATTGCTGAGCCATGACCTTCCTATTGTTCAATGATGTATTTTGTTTAAGTATAACAGATCGAGCCACGCATCTGTTCCATAGCCACGCGCCTCAAAACGCGCGGTCTTACCAAAATTAATTAACAATCTTTCAAACAAAGGCCGTCAAAGCTTCTATCGAAAATTCAATAATTCATTCTAAAATAATGCCCCTTTACAAAGTAATCTAAAATTAAAGATCTTGTCATAGCTTTGCAGTAGTTATGTAACTTTGATATCTAAACAATCAAATATGGCGCCTGCAACATTTTAAGCATATTGGTCATTAAACTTTAATGCAGGCTGTAAATTTATAGCTACACGTGAGTAATTTCACACATTGTTGTGTTATGTTCATATATAGCAATTAATTTACTTTTATGTATAATTAGCTGTTTAGCTGGGGGAACAACTACAGGCATCTAAAAAAAAACGAAATTCAAAAATTATTTATTCAAATAAGGCTGAAAATCAGCAAAAAAAAAATTACCAAAGACAGCCCCCAAAACGCCCGCCCTTCACCACTTCCTATGTGTTATTGCTGGGAAGAAGAAGTGGCGCAACAAACTCCCCAGCAAGAAATCATATCCATCAATCAAAATCCAAAATTTATTTATTAACTAATCTACCTAGCCTACACACTCACACATGTATCTACGACCAGATGTACGGGCTATGTGTCGATCCATCATTCAGTCAGTAATTCAGGACAAAGCATTTTATATGTATAGATAAATAAGTAGATAAATTATGGTTGTAAAAAAAATTATGGATTAACCGGCTTGTTATTCCAATGGCTGCTAAAGAAGTCTTGAGATTGATTCCCGGCTCGAGAAAAGTGTGATTGGGGTTTTCCGTGTGAGAAATCCTCTCACTAGTAGTCTGTTGCTAGTCATATTATATGCTCGTCTACGATTAATTGACACTGAAAGTATAACAGCCTAAATATGTGCGTGCTATCGATGTATATTATACATTTGTATATGCACCTCTACCTAGACGTAATTTCATTCTTTATTATTGCTTAATATACATATTATATACTTGTCTCAAGTATTTTGTGCACTTCAATTTGTAAGGTTTCAGACAAAATACCTACATCCTGTAAACAAAAAAAACTTCTTCACTTAAGTTCACAAAAATGCAGATAGGGATCTTCAATCTAAAGTAATAGGGTCTCATGGGAACTATCTATAGGGCAATAGGCGAGAAGCGACCTGATAGGAGCCAAACAGGGGGAAATTCACCTAGAAAACTCATGAATGTAAAGAAGTTCTGGTTTTATGAGGAAGAAATGTAAGTTAAATATATTACTATATTATGTTATATACTATATTATGTTATATACTATATTATGTTAAATATATCTGCGGGCGCTGCATACCTACGTATGCAGCGCCCGCAGATAATATTTTTAATGAATTCAATTATTTTTAACCAAATTTAGACAATGATGTCATCATCATTAATACCTATTCACTTTCTCTACAACACGGTTGTTATATACATAGGTAGTACTTATATACTTACTGGGTATTTGTAAGGATTGGAGGAGGAACGTACGTAGGTACGGAACATAATAGTTATTTGAACTAAGGATAACATCCTGGTGGAAAATATTATCCAGCGGGTTCTCCCTAGCTTGGTAGCTACGAAGAGTATGGGTTTACTGCGTATTACTGAAAAATCCAAACGATAAATCAAATCATCATCATCATCAATCATCATATATAATTTCTAATCTTAACTGATCGTTTATCTATAATAAAATCATCTGCCTAGCCTTTTCCCAACTATGTTGGGGTCGGCTTCCAGTCTTTAACCGGATGCAGCTGAGTACCAGTGTTTAACATGGAGCGACTGCCTATCTGACCTCCACAACCCAGTTTCCGGGTAACACGGTACCCCTTGGTAAGACTGGTTGTCAGACTTTCTGGCTTCTGACTACCCGTAACGACTGTCAAAGATGTACAAATAACGACCGGGACCAACAGCTTAACGTACTTTCCGAGGCACGGAGGAGTCTCGCTATGACAAAGATGGTCCTCCTCAATTATCTTTATCTATAATACAATAAATTCTGTTATTGTCAGCCAATTACTCAACACTACATTCCATAATAGAATTACAAAGTAATTTATCTATCAAAGAGACTTGTCTATTTACAATATCTTATTGTTTTTTGGTCGTGAAAGATTCTCTTATTTCTTTGTATGTTATTCGTCAGTGACCTTGTTCCAAAATTGTCTGGTTGGCTCCAAAATATGTTCGAATATTTGTGTCTGATTGACAAGCTATTATGTGATCACAATCTAACGTTTGATGGAAGTAATGTTCTTATTTGAAGGTTTCGACACTATTATCGTGTTCTTGTTGATGTGAAAAACTGATAGCTTTATTGTTACATTACTTCCCTCTAACCGTAAAATCCAGCTTGTTTTCTTCGAAGGTGTTAGCAGAGTTGTGACTGCCTAATTATGTTCATGATATAGAGCCTTATGTCATGAAACCTGACTCCAGAATGATAATCAGAAATTGCAAAGAAAAATTATTTTTATTCTCCCATCTGTATTGTAGAGAAGCAAACACAGGGTAAGCTTTATACAAAATATGACTGTAACTTTGAGCTGAACAATTTGCCCATATCAGCAATCACACCCAGTCCAGAGAACATAATATTCCTTACACCTAACGACACTTAAACCGATTTCTCTCGACACCCATATAATAATCCATTTCTGCCAAACATCAAAGTCTTTGAACGTAACAAACTCAAAACGGATTCCCTTTCAGACCGCTCTGAATTCCATAAGTCATCGCATTCATCTTTTTACACCCAACATGATTTATTATTTGGCAAATGTGGTAGAATGTCATTTGTCAACTTATATTGCTGTCCCTTTTGCTGATATTGAGTTTTTTTGAAGGGTCAGTTGAACAAGTGAGTGGTTTATTGCCTATACAAGGTTGACAAAGCATAATTTCACAGTGTTTTATGATGTTTTTATAAAAAATGGATTAAGTAGGCACATGTTACGAATAAAAATATTTTTTTTCCTCAACGTGTAATTTCTCACGCAGGGCAAAATGGGCATAGTCACGCAATATCTGAAAGCCGGCGACATCACAGTGACCCAAATTCAGGTCAGTCCCAAAATCTTGACGCGATGAAGAAGAAGAAGCATTCTGAACAGGTAATATAATTAAACCAACACAAAATGAGATGTAGACATGTAGAGCGTAGCGTGAGATGAAGAGCGAAATAATGAAGCACTTAATGGCTTAAAAGTTAACAAAAAAATCATTTATACATTATCAAATCAATATACCTATTATATAAAAATCAATGCCACTTTTCGTAAATTCTTAATTTTAATTCTTGTAATTTTATAACTCAAGAACGGGCTCACCTATTCATACCTATTTGGTATGGATAGGTGAGCCCGTTCTTGAGTTTAGGCTTTGTTCGGACTATTTAGTAGATGGTTTATGTGAAGTTTGCACAAAATCGGTCGAGCAGTTCATCTTTAATTTGAATTCATATAGTCCACACGGGTGAAGCGGCTGGTGTAAAGCTAGATTTTTAAACATTATCGTCTCCCAAATGGTCTCCATGAGTTTCTGTCTCCAAACTCGCAAGATAGCATGAGTAAATTCTAATAAAAAAACTTGTACATAAATGAAACTCCCTCGTACTTAGGATAGGTAGACGTTGACAAATGAGAGGTCTACCTTTAATAATATATTTTTCTACGTTTGTTACGAAAATACGTGCAGTAGCAAGGGTTACAGTTGATATCTGTCGTTATACCCTGGCGGGAAATAAGCTGTATTGCACAAAGTACTTTTTTGTTCATATTTATTTTGTGGACTGTTTTTGTTTTGTATCGCCTTTTGTTTTATAAAGTTGCTTTCATGATTACTTTGTTTTTCAGCAGTGTCACCAGTACTACACTTTAGATAAAATGATTGTGCACTAGCTTTTTCTCGTGGGTTTAACCGCGTCCTGAGAGAAGCTTACCGAATAAACCCGGATGAAAATTAGCCTTTAACTGTATATACACTCGAGAGCAATGAATCCGGGTCACTTAAAGAATCCTAAAAATCTCGGAAACTAAAAATGCTAGGTTAATGCAATAAATTGTATTTAATAGACAATGTAATACTCCTTAAATGAAGGTATTAAAACTTCTTAGTTATTGTAAAGTTATATCATAAAAAAATCAAATTTGAAAAAGGGCTACTTTCGAAGATGGAACTACGAAATTACAGCATTTGGTTTTGCCTTTGTTTGTAATCTGTCATTTATGTGGGTACATAAACCATGTTGATAGTGCTCTATATTCATTATTCAAGCTGAAATTATGTCACTTACGCCTGAAGAATGCACCAGAATACTTACAATGCTGGAAACCGGCCGGAGTCAGCGCGATACAGCCAGGACTGTCGGTGTGTCGCTGTCAACAGTACAAAGAGTTCTCCGACGTTACGAAGAAACTGGTTCTAACCTACGCAGACCAGGAACGGGCAGAACCAGGTGTACCACAGCACAAAAAGACCGATACTTGGTGAACACCATGCTTCGAAATCGCTTTCTCACAGGAACTGAACTCACAAATCAGTTTCGACGCCTCGGAGGAAGTAACCCAAGTGCATGGACAGTAAGACGTCGGCTTGCTGAATCTAACTTAAAACCCCTTAGACCTGCAAACGGCCCTAAACTGGAGCGTGGGCATCGTATTTCAAGACTAAGATATGCCCAGAGCCACGTAAATTGGAGTATTGAAGATTGGTCAATAGTTATGTTCTCCGACGAATCAAAATTTATGCTCTACAAGCACGATTGAAGACACAGAGTGTATCGAAGACCAGGGGAAAGATTCAAGCAAGCATGCATCGAAGAAAAAGTACCCTACGGTGGTGGTTCTGTACTTATGTGGGCCGGAATTTCTTCTGAAAGTCGCACAGAGCTGGTGATCATAGAAAACGGCTCTTTAACTAGCGAAAGATATGTGGAAGAAATCCTCAATGATCACGTTGGTCCATTTATGGTCAATTTAGGTGAGGATGCTATATTTATGCATGACAATGCCCGACCTCATACAGGTAGGATTGTGAATGACTACCTTCAAGAGATGAACATTACTCGTATGGAGTGGCCAGCGCGCAGCCCGGATATCAACCCGATCGAGCATGCTTGGGACGAGCTAGGCAGATGCGTAAAACAACGAAACCCTCCCCCAATCACGCTTCGTGAGCTCAAAATTGCTCTCACAGAGGAATGGGAGAATATTCCCCAAAATCGTATAAGGAACTTGGTGTACAGCATGCCAAACCGCGTAAACGCAGTAATGGAAGCACGAGGAGGCAATACAAAGTATTAAAATTCAAGAAAATCGTAATAAAGTTCAAAAATTTCATGTTTCCTATTTTTATTTTAAGGAGAGATCAGCAGTTTTTTTCTTTATGTAATTTTGTGTTAATAAAATGTATGGTGACTCATATTTTTTTTACTTTCATTTAAGGAGTATTACATTGTCTATCAAATACAATTTATTGCATTAACCTATCATTTTTAGTTTCCGAGATTTTTAACATTCTTTAAGTGACCCGGATTCATTGCTCTCGAGTGTATATATCAAGATTTATCCAAATCTTACTTTAGCAATTTTATCATATTAGTTAGGAATACTTAGGATTTAAATTATGACATGTACTTTTTTTCTAGCAAGTACTTGTGAAATGTTTATAACTTAACTAGGTATTTTATAGGCCCATTTGTTGTCACTATTTAGAGAGAGAACTATGGTTTAAAATCAAAACTAGAGTTAGCCAACAAACGTGATTATCTTCTACTAACTGAGGTCGATTCTAGGTCAATAAATTTGTAAAAACGCCTCGCTACACGCCCATTACCGGACCGTAACGATCAAAGCTCCATTGTTATCGCCACTTTACGTAATTTATACATTGAATTGAAGATTAAAGAGCTCTCATCTATTGGACTAGGGTTATAGCTACTTATTGAATAAATCTTTATATTTTTAGAAACATTAATTTTCCTGATTGATTGAACCGATTCCGTTCTTAATTGTATAAAACAAACCATTATATAACTTATAGCTATTTCACTCGCATTCTAATTTCTATAGCAAATTTCATTGATATCGATTCAGCAATTAACAAAAAAGTTTTTTTTTGTGTACCTAACAATAAAATTAGACTGACAGTCTTTGAATCTGCCTGACACATAACGAAATTTCGTTAATACTATTGTGCATACATACATGTATATGTAAGTTTTTTATTTTCACCTTTTTAGGGTTAGTCGACTAGGAACCCTTATAGTTTCGCCATGTCCGTCTGTCTGTCTGTCCACGGCATAGCTCAGAGGTTCTTGGTAGTAAAAAGCTGAAATTTGATATGGATATGTAAATAGATGACGCCGACAAAGAGTTAAAATAAAATTTTGTAAAAAAGGGATCCGTTTACGAAGTTTTAAAGTGCAAATTTTCGGTTGATACGAGCGTCCCCCTCTAACTGTTGAATGGCTGTCCCTTAAAATGTGAAAAAAAAATCACAGAAGTAGCGCATAAATGAACTTAAAAGGAAAACTATCACGGCTAAGTAGACTTAACCGGTTACAGAGTTATAGCCGACCAACTAAAACGTACTACGGAACTCTACTGCGCGTGGCCCGACACGCACTTGGCCGGTTTTAATGTCATGATCGAATATCTCCATGAACTAGTGTAATTAACAATTACACATACAATTCCAACAATATTACAAATATATGGGTCCAATTGATAAGTCTATAATTTTTTTTTCCAGTAGTAAAAGATTTACCTCCTTTTTTGAAATCGGTTAAAAATATTAATTGCAATTAGCTACCGTAAAGTGAAATAAATTGTGATTACCATGTGTCACGTAATTAATGAAGGTACCGGTCTCAACCCTACCGATCACATCAACTGAGTCATGCTTACATATATGTAGGTCTATACAATAGCATTGTATTTGTACCTTCCCTCCCTACAAGATAAATGAGACTAATTCTTTACAGAACTATGAAAGCAATCTTTTTTATACCTATATGTACGGCGTAAATTGATACTATTGGACAGGTAATTTAAGCCACAACAATAACGCTTTTTACTTTGTTTTTTAAAAGATTTATTGCTTTTTCATTGCATTTCGCATTTATGGTTGTTGTAATGGCGATTTGACTGGCTCATTAGGGTAAAATCCAGGTCATACTTTGGTCAAATGGATTTTTCGTGTTATTTTTTCTATAATCTCATATCAAACAAACCCAGTTCATTGTTTACCAAAAAGAACAATAATAATACGTATTTAAATTTTTTAAGAAAAAATACATTATAGGAATTCCCTTGTTGGGGTTTGTTGCAACAAAGCAAACGTTGAAGCCAATATTTTTTTAACTTGTATATTTGGCTAGAAAAACGATTTCCCATGCTTAAATACAAAAACAATGTGCGTACAACCAACCTAACATTTGGTTTGTATCGATATCTTAATAGAAATAACATGAGATTACTTTGCTTATTTGCAATGATAATTTTAGTATAAAACTAGCTTCTGCCCGCGACTTCGTCCGCCTGGAATAGTGGTGCTCCGCTCCTATTGGTTTTAGCGTGATGATATATAGCCTATAGCCTTCCTCAATAAATGGGCTATCTAACACTGAAAGAATTTTTAAAATCGTACCAGTAGTTCCTGAGATTAGCGCGTTCAAACAAACAAACTCTTCAGCTTTTAATATTATTATAGATTATTTATATTACAATTAAACGATTAATGATACCCTATTTTTACAAGATTATTTGTACTTGTCTAAGTTTTTTCATGCGTAATTGATTATTTTTATTTTGTTTTCGTTTTAACTATTTTTAATATGGTTTCTTTGTTCTAGCATATAACACAAACCGCTTCCAGTCCGGTCACCTCATCTCAGTGCGCAACGTTATCGGTGACACGGACTCGGTTAACGAAGTCTGCGCTTTGCACATCACTATCAGATTTGCCACCAAACTTCATTACCGAAGCGTACGTTTACGTGTCTGCCTGTTATTTCTAGCTAGGAAGGGTAGAAACCATTATGTATTAGTATGATCGTTATAAATCAATACTCGAACGATATTTACAGATTTAACTGATGTTGAATCTCAATTTTCATACAAATTATATAAATGAGTTATTGGTCAACCCGAAAGTTAATAGCATTTAAAAAGATAGATTTAGCGTTTATCGTTACGTTCGTTACCAATGTTTGTTTTTTTATAACCTTTAGAATTTTTTGTCGGTGCTTCTCCATAATAGCTACTACTTGGAACCGTTGTAATAAGGCCTGTATAAATTTATTTTGACTTAATTAAGACCTGGCAATTTAAGAAAAAATGTTAAGGTATTCATCTAAACTGATTTATTTTGTTATCTCCGAACCAACGCGATTTTGAGTTTATACTTTAATTAGAAACTCTATTTTGTATTACGAGAACAATAACAACTACGAATATTTCAAACATATCTACCAATATTATTATTAAATACTGTATAGCAGCCACAACAAAGCATTTATGATATGATAATATCCTGCTGCGGTCCGGATATTGATTCGCGGTCCCGAGAACATTTTGGTTACATCACTAACTGTCAAATAATAAATACATAGCAGAAGTTCTAGTCAAAAAATAGTACATTCAAATATACGTGTTCACGTACAGACGAAGGAGTATTCAGAAAAAAAATATGTTTCCGTGTAAGTAACTAAATTACTAGTAATTGGAGAGATTTGCATGGAGCGACTTTCTATCCTACACATCCTTTTTTAATTGGGTAAAGTACAATCTCTTATACTCACCATAGACAGAAAAAACCTAAATCCACTTTTGGAGGATATTCAGGTAAAGCCTGTTCTTTGTGTTTTAGTATGTAATCATCATTTTGGTAGACACATAGTTTACAACCTGGATTAGCATATATTATGATTCTTTTTATCTCATTTCTTTGGACCAAAGTCGAAGTCGACGAAGTCGCGGTCAGAAGCTAGTATGGTAATATATTGATAGAAATGTTTTATTTATTAAGTATATCAATGAATTTGAGGAGGAAACAGCCACACGCGCTTGGTACGGTCGGTCTGTGGAATGTAGATTGTTAATTATATTGTTCATTCTAGCAACGGAAGAGGAAGCAAAAGGTGAGGACAACCAAATTCTTTTCAGGGATGATAAATAGCCCATAACATGCAACTGGATGTATATCGTGAGAATACTGATTTTCATTCTATTATGGTGGAAAGAACCTCCGTTTATATTTGGGTACCTGCATGGTTTATGGTCCACGTAGAAATTTTATAGCTGGTCATTGTCACAGGAATACTTTGAAAATATTTTCTTTATACCCTCGAATCCTTTTTATGAAGGACCGCGCAGTAAGGTTAGATGACTTTCAACATACCTACCTTTGAATACTCGAGAGCAGCGCAACCGGAACAAGTTCCAAAAACCGTCCTAAAATCAGAACTAAACAACTTCTTTATTTTACGGACTGAAAAGTTAGTAATTATCATTTTAAGCTAACACTATATATTTTTGAAAATGGAATTAAAGAAAATAAAATATAATTAAATCTATACTTATAATAAATCTGTAGAGAGGTCAATTCTGTACATGAAATATATTTCCAAAATAACTATCAGGGGGTGATTAGGGATCGATACTGATGCCAAAAATGCAATCAGTAAAATTTTTGTCTGTCTGTCTGTATAAACGTTATAGAAACAAAAACTACTCGACGGATTTTAACGAAACTTAGTACAATTATTTGTCATACTCCTGAGCTGGTTATAGTATACTTTTCATCACGCTACAATCAATAGGAGCAGAGCAGTGAAGGGAAATGTTGTCATTTTATTTAAAAGCGCTAATCTCAGGTACCGCTGGTCCGATTTAAATAATTATTTCAGTGTTAGATAGTCCATTTATCGGAGAAGGCTATATATCATCACGCTAAGTCCAATAGGAGCGGAGCACCACTATTCCACGCAGACGACGTCGCTGGCAGAAGCTAGTTATATAATAAAAAGGAATCTTGTCACTGATCTGAATTTATTATGTATCCTAACCAATTTTATTTTGTCACCTTAAACTTTTGACATATCTAAAATACCTAATCAAACTCAAAACTTTATTGGCAGAGCATTCTATTACGTTTCATATCTATACTTATAATAAATCTGTAGAGAGGTCAATTCTGTACATGAAATATATTTCCAAAATTACCATCAGGGGGTGATTAGGGATCGATACTGATGCCAAAAATGCAATCAGTAAAATTTTTGTCTGTCTGTCTGTCCGTCTGTCTGTCTGTCTGTCTGTCTGTATAAACTCTATAGAAACAAAAACTACTCGACGGATTTTAACGAAACTTGGTACAATTATTTGTCATACTCCTGAGATGGTTATAGTATACTTTTCATCACGCTACAATCAATAGGAGCAGAGCAGTGAAGGGAAATGTTGTCATTTTGTTTAAACGCGCTAATCTCAGGAACCGCTGGTCCGATTTGGAAAATTCTTTCTGTGTTAGATAGTCCATTTATCGAGGAAGGCTATAGGCTATATATATCACCACGCTAAGACCAATAGGAGCGGAGCACCACTATTCCACGCGGACGAAGTCGCTGGCAGAAGCTAGTTCAAGAATAAATCTGACATCCACGGTTTGAAATTTAACTCGGCTTCTTAAATTCAGGCATGGCTTGAATTGCATTACAAAGAACCATCACATTTGACAAGGGATCCAATTTAAATGACATACTGACATGTCGTAGGGGTGTGGGCTTGCCATAGAAATTCCCATTATAACAATTCACATCCATGTCTTGGTTTCGATGGGCCATTACCCATTCATTGTATTAGTCCCATAAGGATCAAAAGAGCGATTTAATCCCATAACACATACCTTTATAAATCATTATTCCTGGTGGTATACTCATCGGAAGATTTGTAGTTCTTTTCACTATTATTGCCGACAGAAAAAAATTAGGAGAAATCGTCTTAAATTGGGAAATTTTCATGCCCTGAGCTGTACCGGATATTGTTATTATTTATTAGAAAAATCTCTATGACTATGAATTGCAGCCAGTTTAATAATGAAAGGCTGAGTTTGTTATAGGAAATGGAAAATTAATCTGACAAAGTATGAGCGTATTATACTTCATAACTGTCACAAACAGTGATTGTTGTAGTGTTTGAAGTTTTAAAAACTAATTTTGTGTTAGTAAATCTTTCCAGTGTCTTGACCTACACACATATACCTAAGATATAACATACTAAAAAAGATTTTCAGCCTTAAACGGATTGTGCAATTCTAGTTTAAAGGGTATTAAATGCCAGAAACACAGTCTTTTCAGTTTTGTGAAGCAGACTTACGGCATACCTATCTTTACCTTTGTCAAGGTGGTGATGATCCTTTATCTGCAAGCTTCATCATCATATTTATCCCACTGTTTGAGTAAAAACCTCTTCTCTTATAGAAAATGCATGAACATTGATCACCACGTTTATTCAAGGCATTGGCGATTCAGACTTAGGGCCAAGTTCACCGACACCGTCACACCGTCCGTTAAACAAAAACGTTTTTCAATGAGGAAGCTGGAATTTTCGTGATACCCACTTCTAGTTCAACCCTGGTTTGATAATCGACCGTTTCAGGAATAAAAATCTGAAATAATAAGTTACCCATCGAAAGTTGGAAGTTTGAATTTATGGTAAACAGCTGTTATAAGTTAATCGGACCGTTATCTCGTCGGTGAACTTGGGCCTAAGTAGTTCAGTTTTTCTCGTAGTGTTTACCGTCGTCGCAGTGGCACTTGCCAGGTTTGAACCCGCGCATTATTTGTACACGAGATGCAGGTGCCTTAACCCTTAGGCCAACACGTCTGTAAACTACGATGACCTGCAAGCTTGTTTTGTGATAAATAACTACTAGTGTATTTTTTTATAATTAAATATAAATATCGATTTTGTAAATGAAGGATAAGTTATTAATGGTGAACAAAAGCAACGTGAAGGATGTAAAAATCTTTAAATTCGCCAAACTCCCAAGAAAAGAAGATGCTATTGCCATGCATTTGGAACTATTTATCTTAATTGAGGAAGCACTACGCAATTGCTTTAATATTTGGAAATGTTTTCCGTTTTGGTAACAAAGTGGGATTTACAGAGTTAAAAATAAAATTCACTGTATTATTTACATACATTTAATCATTGCCTATTATATCTATAGTATAGCGACTTAACAAGATGAAACCTCCATAGATTCTGAGAGCACAAAACATTTGACTAGAACAATATATATTAAACATTTTATTTAAAAACACAATTATAAATTACAACTGTTAAAATAACTAGAAATCATAAAGGCTACTACAGACGAACGAGAGATTTCGGATATTGATACAATAAATTTCGTTTCATTTTTGACACACTTTGGAATACTTTGTAGTAGCCCTTATTTCAATCTAGAAACAACAATATAGGTAGTAATTTTATTTGAAAACAAAGCTATCCAATCATTTTAAAAGAGCACAATAATAGATGTTTATTTAATTCGGATTTAACCGGCAGAGAAACTTTTAAGATTCATTAGATATGACTACGAGATATGCTATATAATAATGAGTAAGTGAATAATTTCATTCGTTGTTATTAGAATAGTATCTAAAGATTGAAAAGTCCTAGTAAACTTGAGCCTTAGTAATAAAACGTGAAATTTGAAATTGTTCCACTATTAAAGAGAAATATGTAGGAATTATTTCTATCTTGAACACATACACACGTAAAATGAAAATTTATGTTATAAACCTCTGATCCACAAGCGAGAGTGCTCGCATATTTTAGTTAAAACATTACTCCATTATGAGTTTAACAGTGATCTCGTCGATAATTCTAGTATTTTCGTGAGATCTGGTCACAGAATCTAAGCCTGGTTCATAATCCATTGAACTTTCCTTAACAAACAGCTGAGACGTCTCGATTCCGACTCGTGAATGGATCAAAGGCTAGATATTGACACATAAAGGGGGTCACGTACTCGGGCTTCTGAAGCTTCAAATAGCTTAGCTCCATCGCTGCGATAACTAAAGCGCCCGTGTGAAAGACCCGTAGAAGCCGAACCTCACCATTTTATTACATCTATTTTTATCAATGGAATGTTAGACGGTTTGTCTGTGAAAATCTTCATTTATCCACTTCTCTCGTGGTTTACGAGGTTTTTGTGAACTTTGTGCTTAGAAGCTAGTTCTGCCGAATATAAAGTTACCCGGAGCGTTGGGGTCTTCGGTGGAGAAGTACTCCTTCCATAGCTCCTGGAATTCGTCCCATGAGACGCTGCTTTTACCCTGTTGGAAGAGAAATTGGGATTATACCGTTGTGAATAGTATGGTGAAATAATGTTCGCATCTTGAGATGAACTACTTCGCTCACCCGTAGAAATATATGTACCATATACGTTAATCCAGGTATGTTAACTGTTTGGATAGGTACCAAATTTCATCCAAACCTTTTCTTTAGTTTATTGTGTGAAAGACTAAACAGACATACATACATCCTCAAAAACTTGCGCATTTATAATATTAGAAGGTACTGTATTAAAATAGAAACATTTATTAAATTATAACTATGAATTTAATTACGTGCTTACGAATCTGATTCAGAAAATATTTCAATTATTTTCCTCTGATCCACTTTCAGATCAGCATACAAATGTAAACATATATGGTCTATTAATGATCAGTAAACTGTTGAATGTAAATTTCACTGTTGACTTTAAAAGTCCAGAATTCCCCGCTCCATCGGCTGAGTCAACAGTTAGTAGAATTTATGCCCCCAATTCATTCAATGGCAGCAATAATAAAATTGGAGTTACATAAAATCCAGACTATGCAAAAATGTTTTACAAATGTGCACCCATTGAAAAAATGTGTGAATATCTGCTATTATAAAGTTTAATGGTGGATGCGAATGGATATCGGGAAAGCGATTTGAATTGAGTATTGTGCTCAATTTTCAGTGAATAATGTTCTGCGATTTATAATCGCAGAACATTATTCACTTCGAAGTCGAATGGAGATGATTTGATTTTCGAAGCATGTTGTCTCGATTTTTGGTTTGATAGATTTCTTTATAACATGATATTATGAAGAACCATTGTTTCATGATTTCAACATTTGAACATGGTTCAATTTCATCTTTGAGGCCAAAACCGACAAAAACGCAACGGTGTAAATACAAATACATGCAGTTACTGTAGTAAAAAGTTATCATGAAATCAAATTTAGTTGAAATTCGTAACGTTACTACGAAGTCTGGTAAAAATAAATATAAAGTTTCCAACAAAATTTCACAAAAACAAACACCTTGTTAATCGATCTATATGAACGTAAAATCTAGATTCAACGCTCTCGTGACCAGGTGTAATAAATAGCACTCCAAAAATCAAAGCTCTGAAATTAGTCTACACCGTAACCGTACTAAACATATTTAAAAGGATCATGAACACAAAATAAAATAGCGAAGAATCACGCTAAAGTAGCACCTATTACAATTAAAGTAAACGATTAAAGATATAGATAATTATTTCTTGGTACTAACTTCTGATACTAATCTTAAAATAAAAGAAAATTATAGTTATTACTAATCGTAAGCTGAACTACCCATAGCGATTGGTAATAATGTTTTATATAGACGATAAAACAGCGATCGAAGATTGAAGAACAGTAGATGAGATATTTCGTAGCGGTAAAACCAAGTAATAAGTTGAGTGTTTATTTTAAAAAAGACGATACCTATAGCTAGAAAAACTCTGAAATATCTATCATCAAAATGTTTGACTGGCTAAAAAAGCAAAAATTCTGTAATTTAGATTTTTTACATACAAAATCTGTCTAGTTAAAATCCTAGTATCACAAATAGTACATAGTAATCTAAGTAAGAGTTTTGAGAATTCTATAGTAAATTATTATTTGACCGAGTTATACTGAGAAAACATTGGCTTGAATTAGATGTTGTAATTCTAATTACTTAATTAGATTACAATATTTTATATAATACATATTTTGTTATTGTCACCATTTTTTATTTCATTTTATTGTGAGTCAAGTCGATTTTTTCGATTTTGAGTTAAAATATTCAATGATAAATCTTGATGGCTTATTTTCTTCGTGCTAATCACGTTTGTTCGATATTTCATTAGACGAAATTATTTTCTTACCTTAGCCATCTTAGTGAAGGCCACCTTACACTCCTGAGGATCGATGCCGTAAGAGGAGCAGACAGTAGTGAACTCATCACTGTCGATGGTGCCATCAGCGCTGGCATCTTCCAGTTGGAACATGAACTGGGCGTACAACTGCTGCCACTTGAGGGCTGCTGAAGGGTTCTGGGCGTAGTCGTTCCACATGGACGTCCATTCTTCGACGGATACCTGGAGAATAAGGTGATTAGTAACATGCTATAGTTTTCTATTTCTAAAATTTTGCTATCTCTAAACCAAATCAATTAATCAAATCATTATTTTTGTCTATTTAGAATTTAAGACTAATTTTAAATTCTAATATTTCTATTTCTTAATTTAGATTTAAGACCCTAACCCTCATGTATCCTACATTAACCCAAAAGTTGGTGAACACGTTACCACTAAACCAATAAGTAGACTCAGCAGTGACAACAATTGATGGAACTAGTTCACATGAACTTTGGAAATGCTCCCGAGAGTTGAAAGGGTTAAGTCGTGTGTGAAGTTTCGTCTTTTTGTGGCTAAAACTTCTGTTACCGTACTGACGACGTGTAGTATATTATGTACATATTATATAGAACTTTATTTCTGTTTGACATTTAAGTTCTTAGGTAGGTATAGCTGTCTGTTTAGGTTTAACTTTTCTTTGGTAAATTCACTGCTCGCTAAATATTTAGTTGTATAATAATAAACTAGAAATTCATCTTATGATCTCAGTACAACACATTTATCTTCACTCAAACTAAGATCACAAGGTTTATGAACAGTGGAATCTCGCATGATTAAACCATTTCGGGCTTAGTGAGGAATTACACACCCGACAATTTACGTACTACACAGCGTATCAAACAAAGCTGATATTCCAACGGACTGACGCATGACATCACATAAAAAGCCGTGAGCTCGTTTGAACAATAAGTGAATTACGGTGCGAAAATTCTAATAAAGGCCGTGCCACAATAACAATGTTTGAAAAATGGATGCTTAATTAAGCACGGCAGTAGGTCATTTGAAAATTTTATAAACACCCTGATAGAAAAGGGTGGGTGATAAATATGAGTTTAAGTATGATTGTGCTTATGATATTTTACGTTAAAAAGTACATGTATGAAATATTTGAATAATGATCATTTTAGCTAACTGCCTTCTTCCCTAATCTCTCGTCAATTTTTTTTTTAATTTTTGAAAGTAAAGGACAAAGTAAGTCTTAGCCTTAAAGAAGCAAAATTCGTCTCGCAATTTGTGCTGGTGTTGAAAACGTAACAGCAGAAAATGTAATAAAGGCGACTGGCCGTTTAAAGACATTTTAAGGTGCCGCTTGTTAGATGAGCCACTTCAGTTTTATTAGACATTGCTCCAAGTAATCTCTTCTAATGATAGTAAAATGGCACGATATATTGAAAATGTTATGAAAGCTGAAACTTAACTAGATGGAACTGAAATATCATCTCTAAAAATACACTTAAACGACTTAAGGTAGAGAGCTCTGGGAATTGAAGTAAGGAACATTATAAAGTTACCTAAAAAGATGGCGAAAAGCCAAATAAGAAATAGTATTTAAAGAAAATATTAAGGAAAAGGTATAAAAAAGTCAATTTTGCAAGAAAAACAATTTCAAATTTAAATTCCGTTCATTTTGTTCGAGATTGCTGCTTTCCATTTTTATGTGCTCAAAACGTAAAATGGAAACAAAATTATTAAGCGCAAGGTGTCCCTAGAGTCTTTGAAAATACCCGAAGAAATAAGAAATGTCAGCTACTTATAGATTAGGAGGTAATAAGAATTTCTAATGAACCTAAACGTCTGAGTATCCTATATTGTTAAATGTTACCTGTCCATCTTTGTTAGAATCAGCTCTCTTCCGGAGTCCGTCCCAGATCTTGATCATGATCTCGTGTGTCTCCGTGTTCTTGGGGTCACCAGGCTTCCACCCTCGGAGGTGGCAAATTTTCTGTATACAAAAGAGAAGCTTTTTGCACTTACCTACGTATACTAATCCTTATTTAGTATATCCTTAATTATTTATCTTCAAGTTTTGCAAATTCTCTGTGCGGTAAAAGGTATGATATTTCCGTAAAAAAATCTGTGGGACATTTAGATTGAATTCTTTAAATGAAAACCAAACCAATTTACCAAAAACAAACTCTTGCATAAACCACTAATAAATTATACTCTAGTCGACGTTTGATCCCGTTTCCAAGCTTTGCCGATTGATTAATGTTTACTAATATGAATGATGCGAAAATGATTGCTATTAACGTCGCTCCACATTGGCTAGCAATCAATATGTCCATCTCCGTAATGGAAGGCGAAGTAATCGATGATGCCTAAATTCATATTGCTTCTAATCAATCAGAGCCCCACTTAAAAATTTTGAATGTATGCATCTGGAGAAGTCAGATGCATAAATATTATCTTTTTCGTTTCATTTGAGCTTTTGAAGACCACTTAAAAGATATTTTTAATCAGTACAAAATTGTTTTGAAGCAATGTTTGTACTTGTTTCTTTCTTTCTGGTGCATGGCTTTATGACATGTCAATTAACTTCGACAACAAAAAAACAACATCGTGTTTTGTTGCAACTCTTCTTTTTATTTCAACTTATTTTTCCTCAATAGGTCTCTTGTCCTAAATGACTTGATGAAAATTACTTTCCGGAAATTATTCAGAAAAATATATTTCACGCGTAGCATGCTTCTTAAAAACCTATTTCAAAAAACCTTTAAAATATTATTATCCGTTTATTCATTTTATACCATATCAATTATATTTTTAAATATTTTTACAAACTATATAAAAAAAAACATTTAAAAATATAAAAAATAGTATCCCACCGGTAACGAGACAGGGTCCAAGCTACCGGCGGTCAGGGCTCTAGAGAAAGGAACCTCCTGACGATACGCGCAGTGTCTAGGAGTACTGCTTTCTGTATCAAGCCCTTGATCCAGCTGCCTAACGAGAGCCTCTTTAGATGTTGGTCGAGGCTCTTGGCTAGTAGTCCATTGGCCGAAACGACTATCGGCACAATGACTGCTGAATCCACATGCCACATATCGACAACCTCGTGTGCCAAATCAAGATACTTGAGTTGTTTATCTTTTTCAGCCTTCACGAGGTTCTCGTCATGTGGCACAGTGATATCAATAATCATTGTGCGGCGCTCTAATCGATCTATCACCACTATGTCAGGCTTATTAGCTATAATAGTCCTGTCAGTGATATTATTATGATTCTTACGTTTATATTAATTATACTTTTAAATACACAAACTGCAGAAACATCAAAAACTAATAGAGAAGAAGAAGTACGAGTATATTTAAATAAAATTGCGACTAGTAACAAAATTGGAAAACGAAAACATGTATATTGCAGTTAACCTCAGCCTTGCTAGTAAAACCGACCTCATCGGAAACCTGCGTGGTTTATCTGAGCAATATCTTTGCTGCGGTACAAACCAAACGAAAATATATGTCGATTGGCAATCGTGGAGCAATCTGAATCGATTCAGGGAAATAAGTTTTGTAGCAAGTGATCAAGAATGAAAACCGTGATTGTTATTTCGGAATGAGTAACATGAGAATTTCCATTTACGAACGTATAACTCAAATATGTTTCGACATGGAACCGTATTATTATGGGTGTGTCACTCATGTAAGTAACGTAGGTACTTAAAGTGCAGAACATCAAAAAGTACACGAAAACCATATTTCATAGTTCTACCATACTAATTAGGTATGTAAAGTTTTGGGACTCAGACTTATTATTAGCGTGTATTATCTTACCTCTATAGCCAATTCAAAGTCTTTCCTCTCTATCGTGCCACTCTGATTGACATCTGAAAAAGGGGAAAAGTTTTAACAATGCCTATAAAATATCCGTTTCTAAACTCCCAAAGAAATATTCTTTTATATTACTTTACCAAAGAAAACGTTGAACACGTAAAGGAGCTTCTTCCGCCGGAATTCGGAGATAGACATGTTCTTTAATCTGCAACAAAAATAATTAGGATGAGCAGAGGACTCCAAAGTTTGGACAGTTTGGAAGAAAAAGAAAAATTCTTAACTTCGTCCAATTAGGTAAAATATCCGTCTTTCGGAATACTTTCGAAGTTAAACAGGATTAAGAATATAATATTATTTATGATTAAATGAGGGAACTGGTTCCTAAAAGACTTACACTCGTGGTTTTATTTACACAGTTCAGCGAACGGTTGAATGAAAACATTGTGAGAAAATTAGATAAAAAAAATATTCTGAAATCGTCATTCCGCCTTAAGCAAGGGTGGTGATCATGATCTCATGCTTTCTTCGTTGTGAAGAGGCCTTTACCTAAAGAGGGGTGATAAAAAAGGCCGATTATGATGATGATGATAGATTAAAGTTGAGCCTGCTGTGTAACCAATCGCTTCATCTACTGATATTTAATAAAAATATATGAATATAATAATTTATTACCCCATTGCAAAAAGTCACCTCATGCTGAAAAAGCTTGTTTATTTTTTTATTATTTAATAATCCAGTTTTACTCATGATGTCTGTTTAAAAAAAACCACCAATATGACGTAGAGTTATCTGTATTTGAAATAATTACCTTATTTTATTGTTATAATAATATTAGGTACTAATAGTCATATTAAATGAAGGTCTTTATAATACTGTTTTCAGTTTTGTATAGGTAAATACAATGGCGCCTAGATATAATTAAAAGTCAATAATATTTCAAGCTATTTGGGGTACCGTAATAATTTTACCATTAAGGATACTTTAGAAGCACCCGGATTTCCCACCGGAGGCTATATTTTAAACATTTACGTTCACTATGGTCATTAACTTTAGATATTAACTTCTAAATATCGTATTTTATGGCGTTACAAACAGAGTTAGTAATTATTTTAATTATAACAGAGTTAGCAACAAACATTTCAATTGTCCGTCTAGTCTATTGATTAAGTAAGGGACAAACAAATTTTAAATTAATAGATTTTAAACTTAAGTCCGTACCGTTCGTTGAAGAAACTGAATCAAATACTAATTAAAATTAGATTTAACTTAGCAAATGGTTCCAAAGCTATGCTTAAGATCTATACTGGTGTACTTTACTGGTGCCATCTGAAGTACTCAAACCAATAATTTAAAATCCTTTTGAAATATTTGTTTGTTGCTTCCGCGGTAAAACGGCTAAACCGCACTAGATAGAATTTGGACAATGACTGTACGAGACATAAATAACGAACGTGACGTTTCAGTTTATAAGTTTCTTCTTTAAAGCTATAAAGTAAAAACTCTTTTGTTGTCTGAGTCGATTGTTTGGTTGAAGAGAGTTCTATGTTCAAGCATCGTTCTAGAAAAACAGTCTCGAAAAAGCTTTCTTTTTACTATTTAGCTAAAGATTAGGAACTCAAAGAAACGAAAATACACTTTATTGTAAACAACCCTGTTATTTACATTTACTTTTGTTTTTCCTTAATCCAAACAGATCCCTTTCAATCCTCGTTAGTGAATATTAAATGGAATGTTGATTTAGGATAGTTCTGTGAATAAATAAACTACTTTGAATAATTGAGTATTTTTTGGGTATTCTTAAAAGACACAACAGATCTTTGATTTTGTAAACTTGGATTGAGATAGAAAGAATAAAATACTTAACACATATTTTGGCTTAAAAGCTATTATCACTGTCATTATGGCACAACTGTCAAATTACAATAGAAAGACAGGGATGGATACATAGATACCTAAGCCATAGCAAATGCTATGCAAATCCTATTTGTTCCCACCAAAGACCCAAAAAATATAAAATAGCCCAAAATAAGGAACTAATTCGATTTGGGTACTTAATAAGTAATTTTGTTTGTAACCCTTCCGCAGTATCACAAGGGTGCTTATATTTCTAGGCAAAATCTTGTCTTTATTCAGGTCATGGTTCTTAGCGAAAGTTTATCCAAATCCGTTAAGCTGATTGATTAGCAAACTTTCAGATAAAACAACTTATAAGAACTGACGTCACAATATACACCCAAACATTTAACATTTATTAATAAAAATACATACGTTTATAGATTTTTCGTCTTCCAGTCCCACAAATGTAATGCTCTACTAACCCTAAAAACTAATCACGAAGATTCTCACTGCATGATTAAGTTTCACCTGGCTCAGTACCATTAATTCTAAGCTGGAATTAACTCCGAGAGGGTAGAATTAACTACAGACCAACCCGTATCAAAATGACTGACGGGGAAGAGACCCGGAGTTTAGATTTTGTGCCAATGAAACTGTAATGAACTGAATTTTGAAATAGAACGGACTTTGAGTACTTTTGATGCAAGAAATTGGGTATTTTACGGTAGAACAGAGCGCGGGTTTATAACCCGACTGGTACATTGAGATTTAAACCTTATTGGCTTAAAGATATACATGAAGTTTGTTTATTTCATTCATTGTTGGTATTCGAAAAAATGGATATAAATGTTTGCACTTAACGTATACGACTATGAACCACGCCCTCTACGAACCCCGGAATGGTGAATTCAAGTGATAAAATATTATCAAGGTTTTTAAATTATAAACTAGAATATGTAAAAAACTTAATAGTAAAGTTTTATCGTAATTATACTTACAAATAATTATGCTTAAGCAATATGTTTAATACAACTGCCCAAACGAGAATAGTCGGATAGATAAAAACAAACGCAAATCTGATACGAATTAGATTGAAACAACTAAATAATTCAAACGTAATAGAGTCGTCAATTACGAATGATAATATAGCAAGGTATGGAGGCCTCTGAAGGGTCCTTTGACAAGGATAGGCCCGTAAATTGCGCTAATGGAAGGCCAGAATTAGTACCGTAGGACCATCAAATAAAAGATGGGATCTTTGATAACTCTTGAAAGGGCATAAGTTTCGGTTAATTAGAACTTTTTGATCATCGTACATACAGATTGGTATATTTAAAGAGAATAACTATTTAATTATGCCAAAGGTTCGATGACGGTCCTGCTAAATAACTGTTTTATTTTTATCAGGATATTTAATAGAAACCCGGAGGCCGAATATCACTTAACTCATTTTACATTCTTACCAAGAATCCTTGGAAATAAATGGAAAACATCTTACTAAGCAGCTATGTGTTAACAAAAAACAACACACTTTTGCCAATAAATTGAATTTTTCTTCTGACTACGTTCGTTGTAATGTTGAATGATATGACAACTGAAATGCGCTTTTATATAGGTACGTTTTTAGCGAATTATTGATATAAGTCACACGTCTATTCTTTGCAAGTGCCTCCTTCAAACGTGGTCTTAAGTTAATTCTAAAAGCTTCTAGAGGTAAACCCCTTCCTAACTATAACTTATCATTCAAATAGCGTTCGAAGTGTATTAATATTCCCCGCGCAGCTCAAAGCCGATTTGTGCAATGTTATCATGCTATTTGTGTGGATCTATCCCGGTATCGACGCGTGGATAACACCCAAATTAGATGTACCGTATTGCCACCATACATTGACAATGTATTTCGTAATTACACAGTGATTGCAACTGCATGCATGCACAATCGCAAATTGGTCTGTGGAGTATGGTAACTATGACTTGTAATCATCGGAAAGTGGACGTTTATATTTTAGTTTATCGCCCAAAGAATAATTTATATAACACGTTAAAAACTTGAAGCTACTTTTTGGTATTCCTAACTCTATACTTAACTCTGGTAAGAATATAAAACGGTGCTAAACAAGTGTTTTGTTTTTATTAAAGCCTTAATGACTCTGCAAGAGCTAAGAAATACCTAAGTTGGATAGTAGCGTATAGTCCGACATGGCTATTTAAGAACGTGGCTGACAGGTGAACTAACGCTAGTCACCATCTTGAAATGTTAGTTCAGCTGTCAGCCACGTTCATAAATAGCCATGTCGGACTACAGCTGATGTTATTCATATTGTTATTTGACATTTGGTTAATGACAGACGTGACATGTGACATATAGATGAGTGGTTTAAAAATCTTGGCTGCATGTGACCAATATATAGATTAATCCTGGTGACTTTGTAAGTACCTACTTGCCAAAATCGCTTACACCTTATCAACCAAACTTTGTCAGAAATAATGGTACCTAATACTTACTTAACTTAACCCCTTGATGATACTAAGCCATTATATTATGTGAGTATATCCAAACTGTGTTTTATCCCACAGCGTTGGGACTCGTTACAACAAAAGTTTGCCAATGAATGTTTCCTGAAGTTGTAAGGGTCCCCCACGGCTGTCGTAAGCGATAGATTGGCGACATATGGGCTCTGTAATAACACGGATATACGGATATTGATACCGTTTGCCTTTATGTGCCCGGATATATTTAGGAGTTTGTATTACAAAAGGTCATGGTCGGATGGCTTTTGTATTTCGGAACGCAAAGCCTATACGCTTTTGTAATAGCTGTTTTGATTGCAAGCCATCCGCATTCTAGACTTAAATAATATCTTCTTCCATCTAGGTTCGTATTTGTTTGGCGCAATTTCATTTTTCTCCTTCATTGTTAGTTATCATTCACCATTCATTCTTTCCTACTTCATATCGAATTCATACTTTTATACTCATACAGAGAAGGCGCTGGTATTGCTTTCCACGCTTTATCAATACGGACTGGTATTTTCAGACTATTATAATAGAATTTTTGAGAATGGATACTAAAAGAAGATGTAGCTACCTATTGTTGGAAAATTTCACACTCTGAAGCCATAAAACTAAACTTCGCCTGAGCGTTAACCGTTAAAGAATATTTGAAGCGTGTAAACCTATAAATCTCACGCAGAACTTAAGACAAAATTCTTCAAGAAATAAGAACTAAAATCCTAGCCCCATGTGAGCGTATCTACTAAAACTTTATTTCGGCGAAGTCTTCAGCGGCAATAACTCTTTCCTAATCTTTGTGCCGCCCTTTACGGTAGTTAAGTTGTGCAAAAAACAATTACCTACCTTGCCTACATTTTCCTGAAAGTTGAACATGGATATTGTAAGCAGATACGCTTCTTTGAATTTTTCCTAAGCAAGCGTGTGGAGGATTCTTGCGTAATTGCTCAGTCAAGCAGCTGTTTTGTTAGTCTTTGTAATGATTTTGCTTTTAAAAAGAGTCTAGTAATTTATATGTCATATCCACAAACATGTATCTAAACAGATGTCGTAAGTGTATGTATGTACTTCGCGTGTCAAACGGGAGTGGAATACACCTTTTATCGACGCCGTTCGAATTAGTTCGCGCTTCACTGTTTTGGCAACAGGCATTAATCGAAAATCAGAAAAATACATAACAAAATAAGTTATGAGTTACGTAAACTACTATAAAAATCATAAAAAAAAAACAATAAATAAAGGGCTCCTGTGATGAAAAGAAAACGACATTCTTGATTTCCATTAAAAAGACGGATCTTATGTTTATCTAAGATACATCATATCCGTGGTAAGGAAAGAACATTCAAGGTGTCAATTGTAAACACCTAGTGTCATCATCATCTGACTCGACTTTTTCCAGTAGTACTGTGTGTTTTTTTTTTATATTTTTTAAGTTTTGTTTCAAAAACCCAACACAACCAATATAGTCTCGGTAAAAAGTAAAATCAATACTTCTGCGAATTAGACTTCGGAATTATTAATATTTGTTTTGGAAATAATATTTATTCCAATAACGTCTATTGCTAGGAAAAAGACAACATTTGCTTTGAGAAATTCTAATCTGAGACAACATTAGATTGTTCTCAGAATGTGCGCAGAAAGGAATAAATATTTTGTTATAAATGCGACATCGCAAACAGAGTACGAAACTATGAAATTCAAATATCTCGCAAAGAAAAATATTTGAATAAGATTCGAGGGCGTGCCGCATCGAATATTTTATTAAGTATACATTGAAATTCTGTAAACACGATAAGGCAAAACACACACACACACACTCACCAAAAATCCACACAAACTTATACCTTTCTTTATAGACTAGCTGTTTCCCGCGGTGTCACCCACATCCCCAGGGAACTTCTTCGCTATACCATAACATAAGTGGTGAAATATGGGTCTAATATAGGCACACATTTAGCCTGTAACACACTCATAAAATAAATATTTTTAAGGAAAATTACTTAAACAGAAGAAGACGTTTTCATAATCATTATTTCTATTTGCACTATATTCTGCTTTCCTTCGTCAAACATTACATCTCGATTATAAAACACACGTTCTTAGAATCAACACAACGCCACACACACACACACACATACAAACGTCTAAGCATATATTCCCCCATTAAAATCTTAGAGATTATCACAACCCAAATTTACACGAAGTGGGGTTAATAAGCTCTTATCTTTATGTAAAACAATGAATTATTCACGTTTCTAAATCCCAGGGCGATGGTTATGTTAGATTTATGGTTCACAGTAATTCGTGGGAAGAATGATTTACGTCCGTATTTTGGCATTTAGGTATTCTTTAAAGTTTATAATGAACAATAAAGAACCCGTTGCCATAAAAAAAACTCGACATAGACTAGACTAGACTTCGGCAATCCTCACTGATATTATAAATGCGAAAGTGAGTTTGTTACGCTCTCACGGTAATACGGCTAAACCGATTTAGATTAGAACCGGCACTTTAAGAAAAGTCCCAAAAATATAAGAAGCCTGAATGATCTCTTTTGGTACGCAGATAATATATGAGACTTTGGAGATGGCTGTAGGCTCCGGGTACGTTCAGTAGTTCCCTTGGGACGCGGGTGAAACCGCAGAAAAGAGCTGTATGTCCTTTTTATCTACTTAAGCTTAAGCTTAAGAAATAAATAGATATTAATTAATAATGTACAAATTCGCAGATATGACGGACAATCTTCAGCAGTGCAGAGCTAGTACAAGCAGATGGAAAAAGTAAGTATTCAATTTATTTTTCCTTGTATTGATAAAATTGGATTTCCTTAACCACTTTTCATTGTAGCATTGAACAGTTCAAGAAAATATTATCTTTCTTTAAATGCTTCTTTTAAAAGGTTTATGTGGCCTAGTTAAAACTAAACTACTCTATTTAGAGAACTGGTCTAGGCTAAAATTGTATCCGATATTGGGTCACTACCAAGTTCTGGGCTATTGTGGTTGGATAGAAAATAGCTTGCTAACTTTTATTTTACATAGCCTTTGTCATTTAATTGATAGATATTGAAGATAGTACATAGTGTTGACTTAACAAACAGTGTTTAATATTAATTAAAATAATAATATTTTTTGTCCTTTAAAGGTAATCTAATCTATTTTATTTACCGAAAAAAATAACCTTCTTAACGCTGGTATATAACTAAAAATACCTACTTGACATAAAAGCCGTCACAATACGAAACAGAACAGAATCACAATCACTCCTCACTGTCAATTTTATAACCCTAAAACGCGTCTCGTGACTGTCGATATTAAGATAAACGAGTGAAACAAAAGTACACAGCGTTTACCTTCCGGATGTGTAAAACGAAAGGCGAACTGAGACCGTATCAAATATTTACATAAGAAATTACACGTTCTTTGGAATACGTGAAAATTCCCGCGGCAGCGGTAGGGTTAGTGAAATGGGTTTTGCGGTTCGCAATTTGAATTTGGAATTGTTGGGGAGCTAGTTGGAAGACAATGGACGTAATGTTGACATTACTAGGAGTTTCATACATTGTGTGAGTGGCTGTGTGTGTCTCAGGGGTTGTGTGTGTGTGTGTGTCTGTACAAACATCGTGCGTGGGCTCCAGATGTAATAAGTCCTTAAGGTTAAACGTGTAACACTGTTTCATACATAGGGTCTTTAATATAAGGTCTATTTAAGCTTAGTCACAAGAGTAAATAGGATAACTAACATTATTTTTAACACTACCGTCAAAAAGCCCCAAATCCATCTTCATAATTATTTCAATTTTGAAGCCATGAAAAAATGTCGTATAACCGCGTAGATACTTACCTATATTTTTAATTTATTTCGCATAAACCAACAAATTATCGGTGGAACGTGAGAAAGGATCTGTCATCAAGATTATGAAATACTTAATAATTTTGAGGAGAATTAATTATTAGATCTTGAGTTTGTTTGCATAATTTCATCGAGAAAAATGAAGTTAATTAAATTATTTTCGTTACTTAATGAAATATTTTGAATCTCAAGTATTTAATTTAATGCGAAAATGTAGGTTGCCAACTACTTTAGCCATATAAGGACCTGTTCCACAAGTTCTTATGTTTTCGTGTAACGCAAGCAAAATATAATATTTCTTCGAGATATTAATTTTTTTTTAATTAAGTAATGAAAATAATTTATTAATAGGTACAGCAAATTATTATTGAAGAATCTACATCTTTTTTGGGGATTTTTACTACCTTAAAACATTAACTCTGAGGCGACAATCTATACTAATATAATAAAGCTGAAGAGTTTGTTTGTTTGTTTGAACGCGCTAATCTAAGGAACTACTGGACCGATTTTAAAAAATCTTTCAGTGTTAGCCCGTTTATCGAGGAAGGCTATAGGCTATATATTATCACGCTAAAATCAATAAAAGCGGAGCATCAATGAAGAATGTTTCAAAATCGGGGATTAAAGTTAGCGATAGCCCAAAGTTACTATTCCACGCGGACGAAGTCGCGGGCAGAAGCTAGTGTTAAAATAATAATATATCATTCCGTAGATTAAAAATATGTTGTCCTCTCTATTAAGTGACAAGTATTTCCTCTTTGACAACCCTATAAATGCAGTGAATAATTCAGTTGAAATATGAATAAAGCTTTCGAAGGACGTTCAGAATGTGACAATTGATGTGAAATGTATGAAACTGAATTTTGTATGAGTCTCTTTTGCGGTATTTTCTCTGTCCATAATTAACTAAGCTGACAATTAATATTATTTTATTAATTCAAAGAAAAATATTAAGAAAGGAAAATAATTAAAGACTATGAACATACCAACTTTTTAGGGTTCCGTAGTCCGACAAGGAACCCTTATAGATTCGTCATGTCTGTCTGTCTGTCTGTCTGTCTGTCCGTCCGTATGTCACAGCCATTTTTTTCCGAAACTATAAGAACTATACTGTTGAAATTTGGTAAGTAGATGTATTCTGTAAACCGCTTTAAGATTTTGACACAAAAATAGAAAAAAAGCAATAAATTTTGAGGGTCCCCATACTTAGAACTGAAACTCAAAAATTTTTTTTTCATCAAACCCATACGTGTGGGGTATCTATGGATAGGTCTTCAAAAATGATATTGAAGTTTCTAATATCATTTTTTTCTAAACTGAATAGTTTGCGCGATAGGCACTTCCAAAGTGGTAAAATGTGTGTCCCCCCCCCTGTAACTTCTAAAATAAGAGAATGATAAACCTAAAAAAATATATTATGTAGATTACCATGCAAACTTCCATTGAAAATTTGTTTGAACGAGATCTAGTAAGTAGTTTTTTAGTAATCAGCAATTTTCCTCTACAAACAAACTTAATTATGCGGTCGGAAAAAAACAAGATAATTGCGACTTTATTGCGTATTTTTTCTTTCCAATGGTCGGAACCCTCGGTGCGCGAATCCGACTCGCACTTGGCCGGTTTTTTTTTTTGTGATTTTCACCCATGTATGGAATTATTCCCATACTTAAACATAGGTATGGGAAGTATGGGAATTATCCCATACTTAAACATAGGTATGGGTGTGTAGGTACACGATCAACGAAAATAACGATAAATTATTTGACAATGAATATGATTTTAGTATTTCTGCTCATTAATTTGACCAATTTTTAGAAGCGATTGGCTTTATTTTCAAAAATAAATTGGAGGACGGACCCCCAGACCCTCCGCCCCCAATTTAAGGTTGTAAGCATTTGTTTTACCCCCAGCGTTTATTTGCTATCTCCTTGTTAGGTGTGATTTATTGTGACGCATCCGTTTTTATCACGTGTACATTTGAATTTTTGCCCCCATTTGTAGAATGTTGATTTTTGGGTTTAGGTGGATTACCTTTATTTTTTGTTGTTTTTTCGTATTTTTTTAAATGAAAAAGCACTCTTTCCTGTCAGCTAACGTAAATTATCATACATACATGTGTATATCTAGGTAAAATTACAAACGATGAAATGGTAACGTAGATTAAAATGCTTACTATTAGCTCACGGGACTAATGAAAATAATTGAACATTTATGGGAGTTTCAATTAAAATAATGAGCATGTCAAAACACATATTAGAAAGAGAAACAAGTTTTATTTAACAAAGTTATCTGGCAGATAGTTTGAAACGTTCCAAAAAATCTTATGTTTGAGGAGTCCAGACGTGAAACAGACCTCAACACTAGAAAAAACGTCAGTTTTCGACTAACCATGGAGAACATAAAAACGTAATTTCCACCTACAATATTTACGAGTTCCAACACGGACGAACGACCTTGAACAAAAAAGTAATTTGACACAAAATGTCGAACGCGAAAAGAAATTCTCACAACAAAAGTAATGTCAGTTATTGCATAATATATTTCTATGTTGTTACGGTGCTGTTACGACAAAGGGAAATGAATTATGGTGCCATTTGCGGAAGACGGATTAGCGACTTGATATTAAAGCTTTTGTTTATTATAGTAACTGATGGCGAAAACATCGTGAGATACCTACACTGTAAAATCCTACCTAATATTAAAAAGGCGAAAGTGTATTTGTTACGCTTTCATGGTTAGGTTAGCTGAACCGATTTGGATGAAATTCGTTATGGAGATGTATGGGACCCTGGAGATGGTTATGTGCTACTTTTAATACAAATGTGTTATAGTTCCCTCGGGCGCAAGTGTAACCGCGGCGTACAGCTAGTGAAAATATAAGTCTGAAAGAGATAAAAGCATTGCCTTGCAATGGCACAATAAAAAGATGATTTCAAATTTTTGGTAAGACTTTTGATCTTTTAATTATTTTTTTTCGCTTTTGATCTGAATAGACTTAATATTTTAGTCTCCAACTTGTAATTGTGAAAAAAAAATGTTGCGCATTGGGACTTATGTTTGACGTTCAATATTAAATTTTGCTTTAATGAATTACTGAAAAAGGGCACTATAACGTTGAATAAATTCTTCATAAGTTTATTTCAGGTAAATCTCGTTTCCTGTTTTTTTGTGATGTTGCCATTTTATTTTAGTTCTCATAGAAAATAGTACTGAGTTGAAACAAAGAGACGAGGGAAAAACCTCAGAGGCAGTTTTGTCGAGTAATTTACGGTCTAGCTAACGTGAAAACAACTGAAATCTCCTTCTTTTGTTGAAAAGAAGCTCTTTTTCAAATAAGCCAATTAGGTAATTGTGTTGGGGTTACATAGTGGAGGAATGTGTCGGATCTTTCCTTTTGTTGGCTCTAATTAGTGTCCGGAATGAATGAAAGGACATTAATGTGAAAACTATTTAGGGACATATAGCGACGTTGGTCTTCGCGCGAATGCTGAGGTCTCGGGTTCGTTTTCAGAATCGAACTAAGCGTCATGAGGTTATATCATATGGTGTAGGCTTGGACCTTATTGCATAGCAACTAAAGACAACTAACGAAATATGATTTTCGTATATATCTCGGCCTACCTACTAGAGGATAAAAGGGTTAATGGTATAGTTAAGATAGATAGTCTGGACCTGCATACGGGCAATTGGAGAAATTCAACCTTTCCCAATAACACTTTCCAGAACATTATGATCTAGAGTAGCACCTGCGTACATAGACGCAGGACCCCTTCCTGCGTCTCATTGCCTGCCAGGGCTGCGTATGTTCGAAAGAGTTACCGCGCCCCCGGAACATAAAGGGCTGAGGAAGGAACATGGATGGGTTTTAGTCAGTAAGAGTCTGAAACTCCCTTCCGCCCCCACTCACGGCGGGAGGGTAATTTGATGATTTCTCATCCGACAAAAAAATTAGGTGTCAATCATTTAGTTGTTAAGGAAAATACTGACCGGACCATACAATATTAGTTAGTTGCGTGCTTAAGGGACTAATGTAAGGGATGAAGAGTATTTTTTTCAAAAGGAAAATATATTGTTATATTGCGTGTTTAATAAAAGAAAGACTTTACTGGTGTTGTGTAAAGACATAGCCGTTTAATGCAATCTTAACCAAGAATTTTTGGTTCAAATAATTGTTGTTGATATAATGTAATTATAATTTTAGTAAATATCTGACCAATAATGTGAATGAATTACTATTGCTGGTATACATGGCAATGAAATTAATAATAACGTAGGTACGTAACCTAATTTTCGTGTTTTAAAATAAATGCGGCAGACTACTGCTACATTTTTAAGATTGAAGGTTATCAGATTGAAACCTCTTTGATGTAATCCTTATAATACAAATAAACAACTTTAGGGCTGAACATTAATAAACAGTCGCCCAAAATCTTCGGCCACTTCAAACAAGGGTACAATTAGCAATGTAAATGAGTCTAACTGATTATGTATATTCTCGGCATCACTGCGATTCGACCAACGGATACCCGTTGATTTATTTAACTATTAGTTTAATCTCTCGTAATAACGAGGGACGGTTTTAATATTAAATAGCTCAAAGGTTAGAAGGTCATTTATTTGGATAGGGGTTATGAATATTTATATTTAGTCGGCTAGTGAAGAAACTCAATAAAAAAGATATGGAGATTGGAAGGGTTTGAAGTTCAGTCAGGAAGAAATAATGCTTTATTAAGATAAAAGTTATCTTTTGCAATTGTTATGATGAAAACAAAATTTAAAAAAAGGAAATTATCCCACACTTGGAATTGCTCCCGTATTGTGTACATTATACATGCACAAATATCTAGACCCGGAACAATTTTAGTTATCCCGTGCGGGAGTCCAACCCACTACTCGCAGCGCAGTAGCCAATTGCTCAACCACTGCGTTAATCGTGCCGTCAAACTTGGGTAATACACACGTCATTTACCGATAAAACACGATTTAATTTTAATTGATAAATAACAAACTATGTATTTAAAAACATACATGCTGCAAATATTTTTTCTTTAGGTATCTTTATTTTAGTATTCAAAAACAAAACAAAGAAATTTATTTTTCTTCTGAGAAATTAAAGACTCCTCTTTTTCTAGCAAGAAAAAATAATGAAGCTTGAAAATAAAACGTGGACAATAGAATTAGGTGAGTTTACACTAATGAGAGGAGAAACTTAATCGTTTGTTTAAGATAAATGGTCAACCTTACAGGAAATACGCGAATATTAAGTTGGCAAGCCCGTTTTTGTCTCCATCTATAATATGGAGACAAAAAACGGTGTTGGTTTAGGAAACAACAACCTCTTTGGTTAAATGGTCATAATCACGAATGCTGTGTGTAAATTCCTAGGTTCAGTACCTAGGTGTGGGAAAATTAATTGCGTGTTCCCAAAAGTAGAAAATATTTTTGTACTTATAAGTTGTACATAGATAATTAATATAATATATTCGTTCGCATCATCAGCCTACTTGATATTAGCCCACCGAGCGTATCAATCCGTCGCCTGTGCCATATCGCCCGGTCTACAGCTTATGAAAAGCACAATATTATAATGTTAATGTTATCTATTCAGAAGAAAGAATATGCATTGAAAAATTAATCATTTCAATGAATAGTATCGTAGTTACAATTTTCTTTTCAGATTCGTACGTACATCATGGCGTAAAATACAATTCATGGCGTAATAATTTAAAATTGAACACCAATCCAATGAAATATAAGACCGCAACTTCATCAAAAACAGGCAGACCATTTAAAACAGCAACATTAAGCTGTAGACACAAAAGGTCGGATGTGCACAAACAACCACCGTATCGCTGAAGCTTCGCTCCATTCACAATTGAATGACGGGTGACGATTTTTCATTTTGCGATGGCCGCGTATAGGTCCCGCCTTTTGTCCGGACACTATAACTCAGTCGACAAAGCCGGCTTTTTTTAATTTTCCGAATAGTTAATCCGTGACTGGCGGCCATGACTATGTTTTTTTTATTGCTTTTGGGCAAAACGAATAGCTTTATGCGGATTCGTTTTGCTGTTCAAACTAAACGTTTAAATAGTGAACGAGGTGACTGTGTCTTTTTAGCAGTTAAAGATGATTTCATGTAAAATATGTTTTTAAATTACCTTTGTGTTAATATTCTATTTGTAACTAATACTTGTAATTATTAAACATTTAAGCTGAACATAACTGAGAAATAATCATAAGCATATATCCTAAATGTAAAGGTACCAACATTTTTATTTAAAAAATATTAATTATCATAAAATACATATTATTCTGTAGATGACTTGTATTTGTGCGCTCTAATCTCTAAAACGGCTAAACAGATTTCGATGAAATTTAGAACGCACAAAGTTTATATATGGAGTAATACATGGGATATTTCTTATCCCGGATTTGGACCCAATTTAAAGTCCACATAGACGAAGTCGCGGGCAGAACATAGTTAACAGTAAATACGTAATTGTCCCTTTAAACAAGGCACTCAATTTGTTATATTTCCAGTTTCTCAATTTTATCGCTTCAGTAAAAGCGTACTAAAGTGATCCCCAAGAGTCACTTTACTTAATTTGAAGACATTTCAAGACATCTTACTTCTCAACAATATTTATTTTATTTATAACTAGGTTTTAGAGCTATTCTGTAAGTGCCTACTTTGATATTATAAAATTTCAATAATAAATTAGTGTAGGTACATTTTTACATTTCAAATGTTGACTAAAAATGAATATAAAATTTTAACAATTTGGCTTAATCAGGCACAATGTAAAAAGCAACAAAAATACAACAACAATGAGAAATAATTACAACCTTGTAAAGCAACCAACTCGAGCCTTAATTAACTTACGGTTTTCACGAACAATAAATCAAAAAGGGCTTTATTTTTTACTGGAATATTTTAAAAGAACAATATCATGTTTCTATGTTAAATTAAACATTAATTAAATATACGTAAATTTATTTTTTGTACCTAGTTATTTTCGAAAATACAAATTCGAATAAACAAATTTCGCGCACATTTAATCGAAATGTTGCGATAGAATATGACCAAAAGGCTGCCCTATAAGATCCCTCATATTAATTATTACCTAAGCTCTAAAAGTACATGTCATCCTATAATCACACTGTCGACAAGGAGGGGGAGGGTGGTAGCAGCACTTACTGCTTATACTAGTCACGAGTGAAACTATCATAATACAAATAAATACTAAACGTAGGTACTTGCACATTTGTGAGTATAATATACAAATTGTTCTTCGATTTAATTTATAGGTAAATTATATAACATACTAAACCACGTTATAATTTATGTAACATCCAAACTTGTGCAACAAATAAACCATTCTTGCCATAAGTTTTCAAATTGTTTTGATAGTTTGTGGGGCCATAACTTATGCTTACTATCTAGTGATGATAAACAGAGGGCTATTTAATATAAAGGTTATTTAGATTATTTAATTTCAATTCAAAATAAACCATAATAGATTTCTGTTAAAAGTTTATACTTAAGTCACTATTACTTAAGTCATATTTAATGGAATGAAATGGCTTATTTTAATTGTTTTTAGGTACTAAGTACAATTGCTAAGGGCATAGGTTTGGGATTTGATCCCTAAGTCGGGTAATGTGGATTTTCTTGGTAGATATATGTGGCAATAGACTTGCAACTACAACATATCACTTGAGCTTATCGTAAACAATAGGATACACTTCTGCTTACCCTCTAGCTAAATACCAGCGTTCTCAATTTGGTCCCGAACGAGTGTTATGACGCAAACTGCTTAGCTCATTGACAAAAATATCACGTAAAGAAAAATTGGCATTCCGTAAATCCGTACTGAAAATGAAAATGCCAAAAGAAACTAGGAAGAAGAAAAACGTGTTCACGGATGTTATCAAACCCTCTTTATGGCAACATCGATAGAAAATATTCATGGCAGTGTTGCTATTGCAAAATATTGGTTAGATTTTGGTATCTTAAGTGGATTATTTAATATTCAGCATTAGTATCGTAGAGATATGTAATCAGAAAATTAGTCTGTTTGTATGTGAAGTTATCTTGGTATTATTGTTGCACCGAATTTATTGTTTTTTTTTTAAATTTATAAGGGATAATGTGTCATAGCTTTAATATGCTACAACGAGTCGGTCCTTATTGCACAAGTGAATTAATAAGTTTTTACAAATATAGAAAAAAAAGTCAATTTACTTTGCCTCTACTTATAAACAACATACAGTGGCGCAGATATTATTGAATTATCATGATTGCTCTATTTTACTGGTGCTTCTTATAATTGCTAAAATATTTTACACGTAAAATACACTATCTAAACTAGGTACTAGGAGACAAGGGTTTAAAAAGACTATTTCCTGAATGTGTCATTACTTTAGAAGTGCTTTCGCGCATCTCAAAATTGCGAAAAGTGCTTGAGATTGGAGCGTAGTAATTTTTAAAATTTAGAAAACGGTCGGTTCACTTTACACTTATAGCTTCCTCCGGCAAGTCAATATTTATCAACTCAACTTTACCCAACCCCCACCCCCCCCCGCGAAAAACCTAAAGTATTTTTTCCCGAAAATAATTTGATTATATAAGAAACTATGACATTCGCCTGCTTGAATAATTGACAAAATAACTGCCATGTTAAGGATAAATAAGCTTCCTGCAGACGAATGGATTAGAATTACTGGCAAAATTATATCTTTACTTATGATGTTTACATTGAATTAAGTTAATAATTGAATATCAGATAAAAGCAGCAAAAAGGTTAGTACAGTTTTGAAATTCTGCTATCCGGATTCAGTTTTCTATTCAGAAAGTAAAACGAAATGACTATTAAAGTACAGACGAAGAAAGTGTGCACAAATCCTGTGTTTCTTGATGGAAATTCACTTATAAATGAACAAGAAATTACATTTATGAAAAAGATGTTTGGCTAGGCGCCAGAACAACATTAAGCAAGAACAAAAACTCGTTCTTTGCAAATTGAGCGAAATTATAAACATCCAAAAGTAAAGTGTTTAAATTCTGGGTGTAACTTCGTTATCTGTTGGCATAGTGCCAAAGTATTAGATACAAAAAAAACTGGATACTCTATAGTAGCCTGTTTGAACCGTATCTGAAGTGAAAGATACTTCAGAATACAGGTTTAATATTTCACTCAATAAGAACATAATGTTTATAAAGTGCTGTTGGTTTTCCAGGTTTCAAACACGTAGTATGTGAGCTTCAGAAGCAGTATCCAGGCTACAATCACTATCTATGTTCTAAATTCTTCATATATTTAAGTCCACTTTCATGGTATGCAAGACAGCCTTTGTGAGGATTGTAACTCAGGTGCTATTTACATAAAAAGGCGAGGCAGATACGCTTTGAATGCTATCGCCAAAATACTTTTACATACGTACTGTAGAGGTTTTATGAAAACGTAAGATATTGGACCTTATTGTTTGAACTCGCCATACAATCATTTTGAAATTATATAATAATGTCAGTCGATTCCCGATTATGAAATAAAATTGAAGTATTCAAGGCTCCTCTTTGATTTATAATAACAAATCCTCCACCGCTGACTACGTACTCCTTACACTTACCTAAAACCTATATACCTGTGCTTATATGAACTATTTCTTCAATTTAATCAGTGCCTACATATATATTAAGTATGTGCTTGTCTAGGTATTTTAACCGACTTAAAAAAGGAGGAAGTTCTATATCTGACTTTTTATTATGATTCTTCTTTTATGCATGTTTACCAATTACTCCGTGGTGGGTGAGTCGATCGACGTTATTCTGTTTTATATAGGATTGACTTTTTATATTTGTGGTAAATATGAAGCTCGCGCGGTGATCCCATAAACGTTTTATCGACATGAGTAGTTTTTGAATTTAGCGTAAATAATGGTATTTGGCTAAATAGACGACGTTGTTGAATCCTCAATCAGATAACACAGAGTTATGCGGAGATAAATAAAAAGCAGAAAAGAATTATAAAAAAACAACCGGCTTCAAGAATAGTGCTCGGCAAAGTAATATATGTATTTTTTTTCTAACACCGCTAAAATAAATATTTGATTTATTTTGTGTATTGGTTACGGGTCTTACCGCTTCTACAGGATTTTGTTTTTGTTTTAAATTCAGCTCGAATGAATAGATAATGTATTATTGAAAATATTTTTCATTATAAACCGCTATCATTGCGCTAAAACCTTTGCTAACGATCTGGCCGCCTGTGTATAGACGTTCGTTAAGTAAACCTTTCGTTAATTAACTGACGGTTTCCCAATCTATCTACTCGTATCTACAAATACATTTCAGAATGAAATTGTAGAATTAAATACAAATAAGAACCTATATTTTACATTGGAGAAGTAACTTTCTATTATTGGATTACAAAAATATTACTTTTGATACTCAATTATTAGGATAGGCGCATGTAAAAAATTACTTCACATATTATAAACTTCATTATTTCTAAGTTTATTTCAATGAAATAATACAACTTGAAAAATAATAATTATGAAAATGATAAATAAATGATTTTTGCTGTTAGCTGAAATCATTTATTATGAAAAAGATAAATACATGATTTTTGCTGTTAGCTGTCAATCAATTGTACATAATAATCGACTACAATGAAAAAGTTAGGTGTGATTCTGTAGTAAAAGACTTGTAAACGTTATTTCGATAGAAAACTATCAACATTGTACTTACCAGTTAGATCTGCAACTCTTCAAAATAACACCTGAAAGCAAACAATTCACTTAATTGGATGCTAATAGTCGTTCCATTAAGCTTGCAGTCTGATAAACGAGGTGCGACCTAGTTGTCATGGAATTTGCAATAAATTGGTAAACAAGAGATTGGCGAGCGTTTAATTAATCAACAAGTTACGATATTTGTTGTAGCCTGTGGCTCAGTAAGACCCAACGGGTCTATAGGTTAAGTTAAGCCTACCAAGGTGCGTCCGTAGAATGGTGACCATACTTTTGTATACCGTTCCAATGAGTTAACTGAGAACTTTTCGAGTTACAAGTTTCAAAAGGCTTTGAAAAAAGTTTTAACTACACAATATTTCATAGAATCTTTCCAAAAAAAATATACTTTATCCCGCTTTCACTCAGTTGATTTTAATTGGACCTTTCTTTTACAACTTTATATTCTGTTCCGTCTACGCGACACGTTTCTCTGAATTTCTTTTGAATTCCCAGGCAGTCCATAAATTTCGCACGAGCTCTGACTAATGTTCTATCTTTGACAGTCTTTTTCCACAACCCTAGGGGTTGACTGTTATAATGTTAAGTCTCCCACCAAACCTACAATTTGTCAAATTTTTCCGATATTTTCCGGGTCCATTTTCTCGACTTCTGATAAATTATCTTTCTCTTTTTAATCTTCGTGGTGTGAATTATTGAGTGTTTTTCGGATATGAATAGAAGCACTTAAGAAGTATGTAAAGGGATAGGGGGGAGCTATACGTTTGCTCGCCAAAATTTCTCTGAATTGTCTTGTCTTATATGCTTGTAAGATTTTTTGTGCAGTATGTTTCAAATACTCGCTCTATTCACGCAAATTACTCATCATTAGCCTAGCCTTTTACCATTTATTCTGAGGTTACCATTTATCCAGTCTAACCAAATGCAGCTGAATACCATAAAAGCTAACAAATGTTAAACATATTTTCTCTAAATAAAAAAAATGTTCAAATGCTATTCGTTCTTTATGTATGTCTTATATTTTATCAAGTAGTCATAGACTTCAAACAGTCTTTTTACGATATAAAAAATTTTCTATACAGTTTCAATAATATTAATGTTCAATTTACTGATATCGATATAAAACTGACTGCAGTGTACCATTGAAAGTTTAAGCGAGCTATAACCATAAAATCCATTAACACCCTCATTGCTATTGAAAGAAAACGATTCACAGAAAATTGAAGTGCTATAGGCAATTAAGTTGTACATTATTAAGTTTGCAAAACAATTTTCTTGAACATTGTTTTTTTTGCAAATTACAAAGATCGCGTGTTGTGCTTGTTCATTACGATTCCATTATCGATACGATCAGTATGCCTGGATTAGAAGAACTGGTAAATTGAACGAATGGGTACAATGAAAGGACTGATTCTACGAAAACTCTCGTCTATAATTCCAATGTACACTTAGGGACAATGAAACTGAGTTCGATAACAAAAACGAATATTATATTAGTAAAAACCAGTTTTTTAGTCTAGATTAAAAAAGTTTAAAACGTGACTGTTTGTAGGTTACAGTGTAGGTTACAAGCGCGACTTTAGGGAATAAGGCTCAGAGTTCGGTCTCTAATTTGGTTAATATTTTTCAAGGCTTTTTCATCTGTAATTTAACAACCCGAAATTTATCATATGCGATATAGACATAAGCATTAAGCATAACTAGCGATATGGCTGTGTCAATGGTACTCTTCTGCTTACCCCCTAAGAAATATGCGTATTATGTTATATTTATGAACCAAAATATTATATATTATTTTCTTCTATTAGTGAATTTTCTTTTGTAATATACATTTTTTATAACTGATCCGATTTCAATGCACGCAAGTGTAGATAGAAAAGTAATGATGGAGACGGAATAAATCGGAAATGCAGATGGAAAATTCATTTCAGTACCAAGAGATTTCAGCGTATTGAATGGGATCCTGAATGGAAAGTACATTTTGAAAATATTACCATATTTTTTGCTATGAAAGGAAATCAGCATTTCAGTTACATCACCGCTAATCGGTATCATCTACAGCAGCTGTATAGTACCTACCTATATACTTAGCTGAAATTAAACCAATGATTTTGTAAAGCTTTATTAACTTCGATGAAAGTATCGACTTTTTTGTCCATTGCTGGGAAAAAGCCGCATCTCTTACAAAAAAGTACAAGCATACATATAGAGATTTTTTCTTTATTTTTATAATAATGATGTAAGGAATTAAATAAATACAAATATTTAATTTAAGAAATTAAAATTCATAATGTGGGAACAAGTGACTCTAAAAAAGTCACAGTGAATCACACCGTGTTTCAAAAATGTTAATGAACAGCTAAGATTTTAAACATCTTGAAAGTTCAAAAGCCACCATGACTGCTATGAATTCCTGGCAATGCTGATAAACGTCCCACTTTGCAAATTTCATTTTCGATAAAAGCACGATGCAGCGCCTGCCCAACAAAAATATTATTATGTCGGCAGCTCCTTCACATTGTCGGGTATTTGCAAATTATATTTAAAACTCTTAAATTTAACGGTCGAAGAGACTTCTTTTCTTATGAATTATTTTAAACCAGGTTTAAATAAAATATAATCTTTAGCTTCAGCATAAATACAGAAAATTATAAAGTATAGCATAATTTGTAAAGCTTATAAATTCGTACATATTCATTCAAACAATCATTTGGGAAAATAAGATGAAAACCATACGAATCTACCACTTGAAACCTTTTTTTTTGTTAACCGATTACAATAAAGGAAGTTCTGTATTCGACCCGTTCGAATGTACGTTTGTGTCCGCGGTTATCTCAAAAACTACTGATCTTATTTGATGGGGTTTCGTTATTTAATGCACATTTTTCAGGATAGGTTTTAAGAAGTTATAAGGAATCTAGTGTCTATTTGTAGATATAATATCAAATTTCACTAAAGTAAGGCGACTGATAAGTTGCAAAAATAATAAGGAGGTAGACTAGGGCAATTTGTAATTTGATATCTGACAAAAGTGTAGTTATTTTCCCTAATTTTTCAATCATCAATCAATGATGCTTCCACGAACTATTTTTATTCACTGCTTTCTATTTTATATCACTAATAGTGTTTTACATAAAAGTACGATAGCAAATACGAAAAAGAAATAAGCAAATAAATGCACAGAGCAAAGGTGAACCGATAAAACCATTAGGTACATGCATTTAGATTTAGATCAAGACATTTGAAACAAATGGTCTTGAACTGCATTTCACACAGTTATAAAAGATTAGTATTTGGAAAGAGTCCAGATCACTGGGATGCTAGGTTAAGCTTTTAGTATAAGTGATGTGTGGTTCATAAAAAAACTTTTCTGGTAATATAATTAAGAAAGTAATCGCTGTACTTATTGAGAGAAGATTTGGCATAGACATAGATAGTCATCTGGGGAATTCTTTTATCCGATTGCATGAAGTAGATCTGCCAGGTGAGTGAAACAGCAGGTAACAGCTAGTAGTTATAGAAATGTTTATATTTTTCTTAGAATCGGAAGAATAGTTGATAGTTTTGACTCAGAAAATAATAAAATTTAAATTGGAATTTGCCTCGATCCAAGCCTTTTGGATTTAATAATATGTTCCGGAAACATTTTTAATTAAAATTTCTTCTCATGAATTATATTTTTAGACTAGTATATAAGAAACATTCAAAAAAACAAACAAAATATACATCACTTATTGGCACTGCAGTCATTTTTATCAATTCATCTCCGATCCCAATCAAGGAAAGTCAGTACCCCATTTAATGGTGGCTTTAGATTTTTTCAGTTTAATTGAACTTTCAGTTCAATTAAATTGAATGCCAGAGGAAAACGAGGCGATGTAATGAAACAAAGGTTTGTGTTGGAAATAATAAATTAGAAGGGTAAAGGCTTGCAGACCAAGATGGATCTTACTTGAAATAAAGTGGATTTCGGAAGGTTCCTTGTTTTTTCGACAAGTTACATTTTAGTGATTAATTTCAATTACTGATTTGCTTCCGAGTATTAGATTTGTAGATTTATGTGCCTTCAGTCAATTCATTGAAAATATTGCCTTCATTCCAAAGCAATACATCTTGGGTTACTTTAAGTTAATAGTAATATTATATAGAATGATCCAGTTATTCAAAAAAATAGTCTAAACATATGGCGACTTACTGCCGAGTAACAGGAAAATGATGAAAAATGATATTTAATAATAAAATATATAATTATCATCATCATTCATAAACATTAAATAAAAATATACATACGTTACTCTCTTGTTATTTTCGTATTTCGTTCTCGATTTTTCGTAGGATTTCAGAAAAAAATATATGTATAAAACTATCGGATCCCAAAGTTATTATATTATTCTCGTAATGAATATACGTTTAATAAATATCCTGTATCCCATCATGTACACATCATGGAAAAATTGCGACACTCTACCTATTATAAAGCCCATCGTCCAATCGATTATGTAAAACGACAATTTATTTATGGCAAGCCCGCATTAATATCGTAGCTCGATATTTTTAAACTGCCCGAACCAAATCGATCGCGTCCCTTACCGAAATTATTGCAATATTATGCGCATAAAAACGATTTTTTTTTACTATATTTCGAAGACTTATATCGACACGTTTCGGTTGGTCCTACGATCCGTTAACACGCTGAACAGTGAAAGATAAAGAAAAGTTTAACTACGAGTAGCTTGTAACTGTTTGCAATAAAATCCCTTTTGTAAAGTCTTGCGTAACCCGCCCTAGTTGACAGTGCGATATTACGGAGGCATTGTGTTCTGAAATTCTAGTCCCAAGTGTATTATATTGAAACAGAATATACCCTTGCCTTGCTATCACGCTATGCTTTAAAAAGTGATGGTTTTTTAACGCTGACAACGTTTTAATGAAATATAAATTACCTATTAATGAAATTCCATTTTCCGTAAAAATAAAATGTTAGTTAATACAGCATTTAAAGTAGTTTTTTTTAGGAGCCTAAATCTATTTATGTTATCAATTTATCTAACGATAGTAAATAGTTTCAACTCATTACATAATTAATAAATCAGACCTCAATTAAAAAAACTATTAACCGTTCTGTGTAATTTTTATTTCGGACATAAGGACCAGATTAACTTTAAGCGACTATCGTAATAGTGGGCGTACTATAAGGTTAAAACCAACGTGTTCTAACATAAAGACCACTGACTTACATTCTAAGCCAGTTGATACGTTATATAAATCCTACAATACGGAATACGCGCGCGTAATTCCCACGGAATTCGAGATTAGGATCGGAGAGAAAAGTTTTACGAGGCTTCACGCCTTTCTTCTACGTTCATATGAAACTTCGTAACAAGCAGAGAGATTTCCCGAAAATTTATGTACATTTTTCATGCGGACTTTCAAAACTTTTATCTGCACTTTTCAAATAAAAAGTTACCTTTATAAAACACTTTCAAAACAGATTTTGATAGTCGAAAAATGGTGCTACAAACATATGTTTTATTTTTATAACAATATGTACCACGTTCAAGTTTTCAGAATTAGTTGTATCAATTCTAAAGTCTCAATAACACTTTTAATATTTCGTGGGAGCAAGCACAACTCGTAATAGGGGTGGGTGGGTACCTGGTAGGCGGGTGGCTGCGGTGACGGCGGGACGTTGAATGCCGTACGGCGAGTGCCGTTCCTCCTCCTATACTTGTATCGCGCTGCAGTTGCAAAGAATCAGAGGGCCGAAGATTGATCGGGGTACCCTGGATGTACTGCACCTTCGATTTACGCACAAATTGGCTCCGTGTGAAGTTTAAATGAGGTTTCCACACGATTAGCTGGAATGACTTGGAAATTCGATTAATTTTCGTTTCAAGGCGAATTATGGGGAGACGTTGGTAAACCTGATTTTCTTTGTGTTTTGTAATTAAGATTTCTTGCCTTGACTTTTGAATTAAGTTAATTTAAAATTCCTTAAATATCTAATACAGAATATTGTTGCTGTTAAAATTTCCCAGATTGATGCGTCACTTCTTCTAAACAAAAGAATATAGGTAGAGAAGAATGTATTTGAATCCTTACTAATATTATAAATGCGAAAGTAACTCTATCTGTCTGTCTGTCTGTTACGCTTTCACGCCAAAACTACTGGACCGAAATATTACCGAATAAATGAAATTTGGTACAGAGATAGAATAGACCCTAAGGAACAACATAGGCTACTTTTTACCCGCGTGCGCTAAGTAGTTCCCTCGGGATGCGGGTGAAACCGCGGGAAACAGCTAGTCATTAATAAGTTTAATTTTGCAACATTACCTGACAAAATTGTGTGTGTTGTACTATGTTAATTCCATCCATAGATTAGATACATATAGTATAAGTTCAGATTGAATTTTAGGTGAGTCTTATTACTAACATCAGGTATAAATACAGATTAGGGTATGACGGTTAATGGAGAACAATTGAAAGAAAGAGCGTCTTGCGCTGACCAATAATAAAAAGTGGAACAGGGCAGGAAAAAGAAGATTCTTTAAAATTCGGCTAACGAACCATGCACATAGTATGATTTTCTATTTGCGAATTATATTAGTAATTAATGACAGATGATTACAGAAAATCTTATTCCCTCGGTTCCGGTTGTGGCTTTTAGATCTTTGGTCACTTTGAGAGCGAGCCATCTGCTCTTTTATGTATCGATCGATATAGTAAAATTGCTTTTTATGAGAATATTCAAATAAAGTTCAAACGTGTTATTTTAATATGTGTAAACATTATGATGATTATTATCATACAGTATATTCATAATTATATAACACTAGCTATTCCCCGTGGTTTCATCTGCGTCCTGGGGGAACTATACTTGACGCATCTGGATAAAAAGTAGCCTATGACTGTATCTATGTCTATATCAAATTTCATCTAAAGCGGTTCAGCCGTTTCATTTTCAAAATCGTACCAAATAAAAAAACAAACAAACTCACAGACGCATTTATAGTATTATTAGTCTGGTAGTTAGGTACAGCCCGCGACGTCACCTACGTTATACATATATGCAACCTAATAGACAGACATGTGTTGCTGGGGAGTTTGTTGCGCCACTTCTTCTTCCCAGCAATAACACATAGGAAGTGGTGAAGAGCGGGTTTTGGGGGCTGTCTTTTTATAACTTTGACGTTCAAAAAGTGCTGATTTTCAGCCTAATTTGAATAAATAATTATTGAATTTTCTGGAATATTGTCCATAGCACTAGGAGTTGATGAAGCTTTCAAATAAAAATGAAAATAAAACCGATTCAGTATTTCTAGTGGACATACACATTCACTGACAGATTTTACCTGTTCAAAATATAATTTTCTAATTCGTTTTATTATTTATTGTGAATATAAGTGTTCAAAGTTTTATTTTTATAATGTATTGGAAAATATAACATGGATCATCGATAAAAAATCCAATAACTACTTGCAGCAGTTTAGAGTGTAGGAACTTACTTTGTCGATAAAGTGGCAATTAGAGTGAGAACACGCTTCAGCAGTTCTTATCGATGTAAATCTTAGAAGATATTCACTTCTCCAGGCCAAGACGGGTAGTGGGTATGGTAAGTATGCGATGAGTATACCCGACCCTCTGTCCTGAAAAAAAAAAGACCCAGATTCCAGTCGACCAAGCAAGCAAGAAAATGCGTGTCGGGCCACGCGCAGTAGGGTTCCTCAATATACTTTAGTTGATCGACTATAACTCTGTAACCGATAAAGTCTCTTAGCCGTCATAGTTTTCCACTAACTAACACTCGAATCATTTGCAAATTTGTGTATGTGAAAAAAATCTTCTATGAATTTTTTCACATACACAAATTCGCAAATGATTCGAGATCGGGAGATTTAGATCGAAAAAATTGAATTAACCGCAACTGCATCCAGTCAGCCAATTTATTTATTCGAAGTTTAAAATCACCACACGTAGCTCCGATTCGACCAGAGTGGTCACGTGAGCGCCGTTTTAACGGGAATTGGCATGAGTGACGTCACCGTTGCAGCCGGCCTTTGGTCACGTCTTGTCGACAGACGCGGACCCGGAACTGCATTCAAATACGTGAAATTAGATTGAAGTAACGTACGATATAGAGGAGGTCGGCAACAGTAACAGGCGGCAGCCAAAGAGATGACGCGCGGGGTTGCGACAGTCATAGAAAGGTTCCGGCGATTGGAATTCTTGGGCTTTGAACAAGTTCGATGGCCTTCGGAAGAAACAAAGTGCGGTATATGAATTAATGGTGGGAGGGATTCATATCGGCGTTGAGTTGGCGATGAACTAACTGGGGCTCGTGATCGACAGCCGGTGGTATTTCGTGGAGCATTTCCAACGTTTGGCTGCCAAACTGGAAACGGGGCGGAGCTGCCTTGAAGCGGCTTCTGTTCAATCTGAGGGGTCCAAACTCCTTCTGCTGAAGACTCCACTGGCGCCCCGGTTAGGGCACGGTTCCTGGTCAACGAGGTGCTCACTGCTTGAATACGCCCCAAAAGGTGTGAGCATGGAGAGTGTGACTGCTGCAATCCAGTATTGGGCACGCCATAATCATGGCGATAACTTTTCTTTTTGCGTATTACCTAAAAAAAGCCCTACGGCGTCCTCATGTTCCGCCTGATGCAGGTCCTCACCGGCACGGTTGTTTCGATCAGAAATTCAATCTGAAATGGATCGTGCGGAAGGCACGGTGGTGCGTATGGTGGTGGTCTGTCCTGCTTGGACATTGTCGTGTCCTCAAAGCGGCGATTGGAAGCGGCGACCTCTCGCAACCGGCCCTAGTACAGCCCATGGCCCGGAGCTTGTTAACATCTCAAATTTAAATAGAATTGAGAACATCCATCTTTTTTGGAAGTTGGTTGAAAATAACTAGAAGTGAATACTTGAAACAAATGCGCAGTCCAATTAACCCGTCTGTCTAGCTGATAGCTAATTTACAGTCACTTGCACTTGAGTAGAAATCTAATTTATTTCTCTCTATCCAAGGAGATTTCTAACAAGGAGTGCGCTTTTGTGTGAAGTTCTAGGGATTGTTTTGTTGCAACGGAGATATCATCTCCATTCTAATTATTATTATTAAAGAATTTAAACTTTTTACAAGTTTTTATTTTTGTTCTTCTTATTGGTCAAAAAGAAAGTTAACATCAATATAACTATCTAAAGGAATGTATTGAACATCTGTCCAGTACTCATGACATAGCATGACATATACTCAGCTTTCGAGGAACGCCTTTACAGGCGAAAGTAATATAGGTATAAGTTTCTATTGTAGTTTCCGTATGTTGTAATCTTAAGAACGGAACCCTTTCGCTTTGTATATTCCTGTGTTCGCACAGGTAGTCTGGGCCAGTGGCCCTCAATTACCTACTCTATTCAAATACATAGAATTACATAGGATACGTGATCTAGGATAATTATATTTTCAATATAACATATTACATATTAGAACATCACGCTTCTTTCCACCGAATAAGAAGGCAGAGATGCCCACATTTTACCAGTTATGAATACATTTTTATTAAAGGGGCGATTGTCTTATACTGGGCATAAAACTTTTTATGATTATTGTTAATTTTTTATACTTTCTCGTCCTAAATAGAGCTTTATTTAAATATCGAAATCCTTTGATTTTAAAGTCCAAATAAACAATGGGAACCCCTGGTTTAAACTTTTCAAAGGCGACTAACGACTATCGTCGGCCATCCAATGTAAAGAGGTACCTGTATTTTCATCGGACCTTCTTCTACAATCGAGAGAAAGGCTGATTAAAAAACTATTGCTTTGAACATCAAGTAGCTTTAACCAATTCAAACCAAACTAGCTTATTGAGAGCGCGACTGGTAACATCATCATTATCATCAGCCTCTTTAATATTCGTCCACTGCTGGACATCTGCCTCCTAGGTTGACCTGCGAGATATGACAAAAATTACATATCCTCCTGCAACTTATGCCATAACCCGGGCGTATTGACGCATCCAAATTCTTCCTACAGTCATTCAGTCAGATCATCACTCTATCTTGCCGGAAGGCTTAGCTGTAGTCTCCACTCAAGAAGCCCCTAAATGAAGCCTAAACACGGAATCTGGGGCATACTTATTACGTATTATAATTAGATGTGACTATTCTCATTCTCACAACAATAATACGACAAAAGTAATATTTATTACAAGCGTCACAGAATAAAATTCAAATAAACATCAGAAGTATTTCATTATCCTTAATGCGTGTTTTCCGTGTTGAAATAAATATTAGACTGTCAGTCTATGCAAATGCTGGTAATCAAGTGGCACTTACAACCTGACATAAAGACCGACATGGATTTCCGTAAATGTGTGTGGTGACAAGAAGGAACCAAAGTTGTTATTTTGGAATGCAAATATTCATAACACCGATTAATATAAAAATCAATTAAAAAATAAAATATTTATTAAACATTTGTCATTACGTGTACTATTCAAAAAAAATTTACAAATTGGTCAAGACCCATCCAGATTATTATGTAGTTTATGCGGCCTATAGACTACTACACCAGAGGCACGGCAGATCATCATTGCCCTCTCCGAATTTGAGTCCAGTGCGGGATTAACCATGTAGAAATTGCTACGGGCCCCGCGTCTAAAAGGGCTTCGCGCATCCGTGGGCCTCTTGTGAGGATATTTTTTTAGTGAAAAACATATGAAGACCGACAGGTCTTTCTGCGTCTTGATTTGACGGTGCGCCCATAATATGTAGATCAAGGGCCCCTCTATCAAATTTGCTACGGGCCCCGCATTTCCTTAATCCAGCACTGTTCGAGTCAAATCGAATGCTATAGAGGTATTTTACATTGACTTTAGGTAAATGGGTATAAATTTCCTAATAATCAAAACTGACTTTGCCAACCAACTGCTATCAATAGAGGGTTTAAATAAAACTGAATCTAAGGTCTTAGTTAAGTCCACAGCAATAAATGAAAAGGGTCTTTATTGCTGTCTTCATGTTTGACGGCCATCTGCTTTTTATAGACGGACTAAGAATGGCCTTTAAATCTAATTTTAGTGCCTACGTAACGATTTTGTAAGCCCTTTTATGAACCTTTTGTGGTTAGGGAAAAAGCAATAGTCGAATATTACAAAATTAAATCGAGTACATTTGCTAATCCTATTTACTACGAATGCGAAAGTTTCTGAGGATTTATGGACAATATGCTTGTTATGCAATGCATTGCATTTATTTGGATGACCTGGATTAGCATATAGGATACTTTTTATCCGGGGGCGCGAAGTAGTCCCTCAGGATGCGGGCAAACAGCTAGTAGACAAAATGTGACAATTAAAAAAATATATATATTTAGTTTCTGCTGGTATGTCTAAATACCAATTAAGGTAATAACGGAAAATTGCATGACCCTAACACTTTTACGTCGCTTAATGAGATCACGTGAACATCAAATTACTACCTACGCCTTATTCAGACTTCACCTATATTCCCTTATACTCCCTTCTAAAGCAAACCAAATGAATCTTATAATGACACATCCATTCCCGGATAACGCCATATACCGCCATATTTTCTTCCCATCATTATCATCCCACTCACGTATATATTTTATTTTGTTTTATTTACTATCGTTGCGTGAGCGAGATGTTAACAATTTCCGACTGCATGATGAAGGTTGAGTATGAAGACAGGCCGGAGATGAGATGATGCCAGAATGGTGAATTATTCCTTTTTTTTTCGGGTGGAAAGTCATCAAATGACCTCTCCCGCCGTAGTGTCAGACTTTTACTACTAAACTAAAACCCATCCATGTGTCTTCCTCAGCCCTCTGTATTCCGGGGGCGTGGTATCTCTTTATTGAACGTCCCGCTGATGGTGAATTTTTCCTGGAGTTCTCAGATACCTACCAGAGCCCGCGTGGCCTCTATTCCTCGTCACCTCGGCTCAAACTGCCTTGGTCAAAATGCTAGTCATAATAAGACTAGTAGATAGTAATATCCTGTATCCATCATCATGGCTCACCAACACCTTTTAAGATAAACCAAAATATTAACGCTCTCTTTAAACGAGTATATTGAGTCTAACAAAATTTCTATCCAGATTATTCGTGCTTGACTTCATCCACAAAACTTTTATACTCAACAAAAAGAACATAGGTAGAAGCAACCTATTCCTTTGAGCACTTTGAATAAAATTTACATGAAAACACTGTAGGGGCAAAAAACGGGAACATTCTATCAAAACAAAAAAGTGTAAAGGACTTTACTATGCTAACGAGATGTGCCTAGTTGTAGCTATTCCTTAGCGTCTATCTCACCGTTTCAATTGTTATAAATTGAGTATTTGAAATGTGAAGCTATTGTACTACATGTTCATAGTATGCCGTGGTAGCCTAGTGGTTTAGGCATCTTTAGTGGTTTAGGTTGAGGGGAAACCTGAACTAAAAGCCTATCTGGCTTGAAAATGCGTGGTAATAAATGCTAATGATGGTATTTTGATTATTCAAATATGACCCATAGTATGTTGCTTGTAAGTCTATCTCGAATTTTAGTGATCAAAGGCATTATGTATAGCTTTTCACGGCTTGTCTAAGCCGATCGTGGAGTGACAGCAAAATAGCACTAGTAGCATAAATGCCAACAATTACGGGCCTGCCACCTATTGGCACATCGCCATGGCTATGGGCGTGCCAAAACCTGGCACAACGCTCTGTTATTGCCATTTAAGCGTTTATTTTGTGGTATTTTTGTCTATCTATGAAAAGGCTTCATTCATGTATTGTGTTGTTGTATATAAGTGGAAAGTGCTTTTACTGAATCTATACGAGCCACAGTAAAAAGTTGTGGTGGCCCGAAGTTTCATTAGCTCATTTTACAAGCACAAGAATGCGTTTTCGGAACTTGACAAGTATCAATGTGACTGTCTTAGTTTATCTTAGGCGCAACTGCCTAATGGTAATGAAAAACATGGTGACGAAAACTGGGCATCCTATAAATATTATAAATGAGAAGTCAGTTTGTTTATTTGTTACGCTAAAACAGCTGAACTGATTTGGATGAAATTTGTCACCAAGATAGATGAGACCTGAAAGACGGTTATTAACTTTTAATTTAATCCAGGCGTGTTAAGTAGTTTATCTTGGGATATGAGTGAATCGTTATCTGACTATTGAAAAATCGGGTAATTATTATCAAATTAACACAAGAGATTTAAACAGCCCGATGCTAAACATTAGAGAACGCATACTCGTTGTTAAATCATCATTACACAATAAACATTTGGCATACAGTCGCATTGTAATAACAATAAAAGTGCATGCCAAAATCAATTAGTGGTTTCTATTACATAGTTCTAGCATATTCAGGAACATTTGCATGCCAGTTGCGCTTGTAAAGTAGTTAACAATAACATTAAGAAATATCGTCTCTATCGAAATAAATAATTATCATTGATTTTATGAAAACATATCAGAAAGGGAAAACACAAAACATAACCTTAAAAATCTCAACCTTACAAATGAGTCCTCCCGTTGCGTTGTAAGCGTCAGACTCTTACTGACTAAAACACATTCATGTTTCGCTCCTTCACCTTGTGCATTCCGGGGGCGCGGTCACTCTTTCCCACAGCCCTCCCCATGATCCTCAACCGAGCATTTGTAACTTCTACCTTTATAGGTAGGTTATGTAAGTAGGTGCAATCTATTCTAGTGAGCGCTATTGTATTCTATTGAAACAGTTTAGGTTAAGTACCCGGTTCAACTTTAGCGACAAAATATAAATAGAAAAATAAATCATCAAAATCTTCAATTATGGAATAAAATAATTATGTCTAAAATCTAGAATAAACCTTTTTTCTCAGTCTAAAAGTATAGCAAGTGTGCTTACTTTTTTTGCTATACAGCAGTTCTTTTCTCCAGATCGTGAAGAGGTTTAAGTGGGGAGAAGTGGAGTGAGTAGTTGCAATTATTTGTTCGTAAACGGGTCAAAAGAAAAATAACCTACAACGTTTGTATTTTAAGTACCTACATTTATTCTACAAAACTGTTTTATAGTTTACTTTAACGGTTATACACAACATTCATTACCAGGAAAACAAGCATAAAGTATTAAAATTATTACCTTACTAATTTTTTTTAATTAAAATCTTTATAAACGTACAACTAAAAAACGCCAGAAAAACATAATGAAATAAGAATATTAAAATAAATTGAATTCTCTCATTGTTTTAATAGCTACTGCACAAAATGGTTTTCTTATCGTGTAGGCTGCAGGTTTACAAACCTAACAAGCCCTAGTGTCAAAGTTTTTTCAAATCCGCCTAACGGCCTGTAACATGGAGTTATAACGACAAAAGCCAGCTATCAAGATAGCAGCCGGGGATGACGGCTTAGCATACCCTCACAGGCACGGGTATAACACTACCAACTTTCTAACCACCTACAAAATGCAGGACAATTTGTAAAGTTTCCCAAATTCCACAAAACGATATCGGCCCGACCCAGGAATCTAACCCAAGACTCCTTTTACAGCAGTCGCGTTTTGCGACTACTAGACCAACGAGGCAGACGTTGAATATGGTGGATTCGGTTCTCGAGCTGGGCAAATATTTATGAGATGTATTTTAGCCAGCCGAAGTTTGTGATACCGATAAATACGCTCGCCCCATATGATTCTTCTTAGCTAGTCCAAGGCTAGCAATAACATAAATCTCTACTTATAACTTTGAATACGGGCTTGATATGTAAGTCAAAGTCAAAGTCAAAAGGTTTTTATTTCATATAGACCAATTTACAGGTACTTATAAAACGTCAACAATAGAAGCTAGGTGCACGGTTCCAAAAAGTGGGTCCTATGGAGAAGAACCGGCAAGAAACTCCATGGATACTCTTTTTAAAATAGATGTTTAGGTTACAAATGGCAGAGTAATGTGAGGATCATGTAGGTCAATGTATTTGTATTAAAAGTAAAAAAATATAAAGAATAGGTACTAAAACAGCAAAAGTAAGAGAGTCTAATCTGATTGCCATGGCAGTTTGAAGCTGACCAGTCCCGACTGACGGCACCCGTTCACGAGCATGCCGAGCGCATCAGCCTGACTTAGCTCAACCATGAGAACTTAACGACCCGATACACATCGCCACCATCAGCAGAACACTTGAGTGAGCATGACAGACTTCTGTTGCCAGACAACAGACCAGTACAAAGTTATTATTTAACGGTAGACCATACATTAATGGTTACATGATACCCACATTTTACAATGAGCAAAGAGAGATAAAAAAAAATAAAAAAAATATGTATATATAGAGGTGTACGTCAAAGTATTAGGTTTTGTGTATAATACACTTATATCGTTGGTTTTTAGAACTCGCCTCTAATTTGTTGATGTTGTTCGACTTACTTACAGGTTCGTTTTCAAGCTTTCAGTATTGATGGGTTGATTGCCCGTTAACTTTGAGATAACTATGGTAAATTTTATTTTTCAGAACGAACGTCACGCAAGGATAAAGCATTATACCATGCAACTTTTTTTCTCGCTCTCTCCTTTTTTCTATTATATACATGTCTGTGAGCGCGCGAGGAAAGGAGCTTTAAGTAACTTCAATCCTAACTTTTTTTTGTAGGATTTTTTAAAAAAATACACGATGTTTCCAAAATTACAAAACTTCTTTCAAGTCTGATAACTAGTGTATTGTGTAATTTATATATTTCTGTTTTTCCGCATTACAGAAAAAAGCCTGGTACGAAAAATATACGGAATCAGCATTACAATAGTCCCTTTCAATCACCATGAATAGGACACCGTTAACATAATCGTTCTCTTGTCGCTAATCTAATCGTGGAACCCTGAAAACACTCGACGCGATTGTTATTGGACCATAAAAGGGAAATAAAAACAGTGGGACGGCGATAGCGGCGGTAACAGGGTTACTTATGGGTAGGATACGATAAAGGATACGTGATTGTATAGTTGGTAACGTAAAATATATGTTTTTAACCCCATTGTGCCGAGGTCCAAAACGAGATTAATCCTAAGATTTGCCACTAATATTATAAACAAGAAAGTTTGTGATGATGGTACCTACCTAGTCACTGCAAAAACTACAGAGCTGTTTTGGGTAATATTTGGCGCACATATAGACCATGTCCTGGCAAAGACTAGGTATGACATGTATTACATAGTGTTTCTATTCCAAAATATGCCTTGGGTATAGTACTTGTTAACATGTACATTATTAAGTGTTTCTATTTCCCAATAGAGACTAAACCTGCAGTGAACAGATTTAAATGTAGAAATTACATTAAAAAAATGTTAAACAGATTCCGAGAAAAAAACTTAATGTGTTTTTTGCTTGTATAAAAGGCGGATAAAACCGCGGGTGAAGTGCTAGCATATTACTAATAAAGTAATACGTACAGCTGAATTCCTGTTATGGTATCCGTTTAATAATTCCGTGGATAGCACTTCGAATTGCTCGTTCGCGAAACTCTCGCGCGTGCCCAATTTGCTGTGTGAAATATTGAGTGTTCAATCCGAGTCTACCGGATTTCCGCGATGGTACGTAAGATAAATATGAAATAATCGTAGCAAACCTCTTTGCATGCCTTACAATTTTAATTTGAGGAATACTGGTATTTTTTTTTGGGATTTAAAATCCTAAGACGGATACAAAAAAGTGGTCAATCGTCATTATACGCGTATGCAATGTCAATGTAGGTACGCCATCTGTACAGGGTTCTTAGATAAAGTAACATCGCTTCGTACCGAAACGATATCTAAATTCGTCATCGTCACTGAGATATCGAAAACAATTTCCTAGCGAATGTAACACTATTGTCGCGATCGTTGTGTCGAATTGTTTATTCGTTAAGAAACGAAAATATTGTTTATGGTATCGAAAATTTAGCTGTCAGTGTCAGTCAAGAAGTGTCAAATCGGATCAAACCCGCGAACTTAGTACAGCTTGGCAAAAAAGTCTAGAAACGGAACTAATTTTTTTTATTGCTGGCAGCCGCTGGCAATTAATGTCGTTCTGTGTCGTTCGATGTAAACAAAGTTCGCGAGTTACTTATTTTTTAATTTCGACCATCAAAACGTTAATAAAACCACGTTATAATAAATAAAACCATTCGGAGTACTAGCAAGGAAACAATTTATAATGTTTATTGGCGATATCTGGTCGAACATGAGGCTTAAACTCTTCTTTCCGATCTCGACGATATTTACCAAAGTACCGCCATTATGACAGGTATGTAAGAGTTTGTTTTGTTGTATTTAGTTGTATCAAGTGTTAATTTATGATCTCTATTTTGTTTTGAATTGCTTGAATACGAAATAAGTGAAATTTTGAACAATAAACATCGAGCATATAGGTTATGTTTACGTTTTGTCTTTGACACTTTGGTATAGCGCGAATAGACTAATTTTGATACTTGAGTGGCTTTGGATACTCTGCAATATGTAAATTCGCATAACATTATCGATGAGTGTGATCACGAGATAATATAATACTTGTTATAACTAGGATTTAAAAATCACAAAAAAAAAGTAGGTACCGTAAACTTTTTACGTTTAATATTGATAGAGGTTTAATCAATTTTTTTATCTTTATAGGAAGCACCGAACGTGCATTTCAATCTATAACCTAGTAGGAGTTCAAAAGAATTCATGCCAGCATGTTAACAAAATAGAAAAGGAGTATTATGAATTTATGAGAGGGCTCGTACTTGGACATAAAACGTTTAGGAATCAATCTCCAACATGATAGCGCAGTGCCTTTGAATCTGAGTGTGACTCAGGTGAGTTTATGGCTAGCTCTAGCCAAGACATGGATGTGGCGGGCGTGGAATATTTAGAGGAAGATTTATTGAAATCAAATAAATATAATAATGCTATATTCATACACCTTTTTTTATACCCAAAAAATTTGTAAACACAGGAGTGCTTACATTATTAGTGCTTATAAGTAATTTGTATTCAGTTACATGACGTGAATACTTGTTATTACATTTTATAATACTTATTGATTTTAATTAATTATAGAAATACAGCTTAGTATCAAGACGATAGGATGGTACGTTATACGGTCGCAGCGGGTTGCCACACGAACGGTAAAGTGGCGCCCCTATTAATTTCTACTCTTTTTTGCCAAGCTGTAGTTGTTGTTGTTGTTTTCAAAAAGTATTTAATGCTAAGAATAAGTGAGTGTTGCGTTTAATCGTTTTCAAATTATAATTAAAACAATATTTTGGCAGTGGTAAGTGAATCAAGTGTTATTACTTTTAGATGGTCTCCAAAACTTAATGGTATTCAAAATAGATTCATTTTTAAAAGTGTCGGATAATTTAACGATGATGGAGTAATCTGTATATCTGGTTATCTATATATGTATAATCTATTTGGTTCGATGATGCCTGCAATAATTAAGTAAATAATTGGTTTATGATTATGAATGTTAAATTCACCTTTTAATCCGGCATGACATTTTAGGTCGTTACATAATTTTCTAAATGTTCTTTTATTAAGCCTGAAATGTTGGATGAATAACAATTCTGGCATATCCTCAATTGTTTCCAATTGCCGTCGCTGTCTTAACCGGTTTTGGCGCCTCTCCTAGGTGTTTTCATTGTGTGCAGCCCACAATAAACGTAAAGAATGCATTTTCGATCTGCAATAATGCACAGAAGAAATACCTACCTAAGAGTATGTAAGTAAATGTAATCACACCGTGTCAAAAATCTGCTGCTAAATGAAATCCGGCCATAATGTTTCTATAACTACAACGTTTTAACATTCGTTTCGTTATCTCTTTTGGCGATCGCGATCGAAACGAAGGCGAACGCTGAAAGTGCTGCTTGTCTACGCATTTGTATGGGATAGCCACAAAAACAATTCGTTACTCTATAGTTTCGTTACGAATTAAAACATTGTCTACCAACTTGCGATAACGATGTCGCTTGACCACGTGATTTAACGCGGCTTATGTCAGTCCCATACATTTTAATCTTTTCGAACTTCGTTATCGTTTTTAAATTGTTACTTTGTCTAAGCCCCCAGATCAGTCACGACTTGGACGACGAATTTCACCGTATTTTTCTTAAGTATAATAAAAAATCAACGTTAAATGGCTTCATACAAACAATTTCTGTAATCATGCCAACATATCATAATATTGCACTTTCCCTACCGTAACCCGTAATTATGAGCCCTTCATTAATCAAAGCCTTCCATTAATCATCAGAAAAAGAGCTCTAACTCACGCGAAAAGCGAACAATAAACATGCATAATGTACAGTCACGTGCAAAATTATGGGCACATTTAGGAAATTCAAAACCGTTTTAGTATCGACTTAAATCCGGATAAGTAACAAATACAATCATTCTATAGTATAATTTATTATTCTTATTTTTATTATTGTAAAATATTTGCAACTATTAAATCAGTGGATCAATCTATCTATCTATATAATTATAAAATAAAGTGTTTACGTTTGTTCCTTAACGTTCCTAAACCATTGGACTAATTGTAATGAAACTTGAGTGGGTTCTGTTTTACAGCTGTCATATAATACTTTAATATACTTTGTATGTCAACCTGGACTTGAAAAATCCGATGTGCATTCTTTTACCGTTAGTAGTGAAAGAAAACTATGTACAAAGTACAAATAACAAGAAAGTCACATATTTAGTTGCCTGGTTTTGAACCTACATCGTGTTGCTTAATAAGTGGTTTCCCTTATCTCCAGGCACAAGGAAATCCCGTGAAATTTTACCGATCGTAAAGCACAATATTTCAAGAAAGATCAATTTAAAAACAATAATAGTTTTTGGACACTTAACAGAAGGTAGTTAAGCGAAGATTCAATTTAAATCTAGTCCAACTGTCCAACGAGCCGGTACTTATCTAGAACGGAATCGAATCACTAGCATCTCTGTTGGTCCCTTGCCAGAACAACCACTTCCATCGAACTAACATCTTACAGTGCACTTTTATTATCAATTTTAACTTTATGTCCATCAAGTCAAGGTTGTAATTCATTTGGAAAGGTAAGAAATTTTAAGGCACTGCACTACCTTTTTGACAATGTACTCTATCTCTCTGCAATAGCGCTGAAAGTTTAAAACCTGTTAGCAAGTTGGATGATGTTATTCTGTCTTATGTTATATTTTGAGTCTTATTGGATCGTGATAAGATTGAAATTGCGATTGTAATTAGAGTTCAATAGAATCCATTCGTTTATTCTTTGGAATTTTCGGCGAAATCAAGTTTACATGGTTCTTCGAAACAGATAAGGTATTTTTAGGGTCCAATTTGCTTGAATGTATTCTTAATCTTATTCTCAGACTCAGCCCAGTGGGACTGAGTCTAGGAAATATTTCTCTAAGTGATAGCTTGATGGAAATTATCAAATGACTCCTCCCACCGTGGTCCTCTCCGGAAAGGAGTGTCAAACTCTTACTGACTAAAACCCATCCATCTTCCTTCCTCAGCTCTTTCGAACATCCCGCAGTTAAGTGCTTTGGCTACAGTTTACATATAATACGGACACGGGCAATACCGTAGACCGAAGCTAGTATCAAGTTAAACTAAAGTAATCAAGAAATAGAGTAACACAATAGTATTGTAAAAGCAAGCGCTCTAAATTCGGGCCAGTTAGCGGTCACGCCGCCGTCACAATCGCTGCAACTTTAATGAAGCCTCTTACCCGATTAGCTGTTATTGTGCTTTAAGGTGCAAGAATTATGTTCTTGTTTTATTTTTTAAGTGGCCAGTGACCGCGACGTTGCTCTTGTTATATGTACATTAAATTTAACCAGCACTTGAGGATAACTTAGGTGGCTAGTATGGAAAGATTTTCGGAATTTCTAGAGACGACCACACGTACGAACAACTTTTTTATAAGTGTAACAGCAAAATTATTTTAGAATAATTGTATTTTTAGCAATAATTTTCAAATACACACATATCAAATTGTTAAACACACCCGTATATTTTACACGCATAAACAGATAAAAACGATTACAGAAAAATACAATGCGGAGCGAGTCCTTGTCGTGAGGGTGATTGGTGTAACTACTATGCCAACACTAAATTTAATGTAATCGGCCAATTCTTACTCGCCTCGAAGAACAGAGCTTTAAAACTACTTTTACTACTGTTTATGCAAAATAATGTAGGTATGGGATATGCAGGGGATAAAGATGTAAATAAAGCCGAGTCGAGACTGACCGCGAGTCGACACCGCGTGTCATAGCTGAATATGATGCATTTTTAATGAGACACCTTACTCGGTTTAAGCGTTCGTGCATAAGCCACATTAATATAAACTTAATTCGACTATAATCTGGATTTTATTAAATATCAACTGACCCGGCAAACTTCGTACCGCCTTATCTTATTTTTTTTTTGTGAAATTTCCCGATATTTTAATAGTTATTTTGCTATTCGGGATGGAGACAATAAATTCAACAATCATGAAAATCGGTCAAAAAGTTCTCGAGTTATAAGTGTTCGAACAACCCCGACTTTATTTTATACATTAAAACAAAACCGACAAACATCTTTATTTAGGTAAGTATACCCGCTTAGGGTGGAGTGGCAGGAAGTTTCACACTCTTACTAACTAAAATCTATCCATGTTCCGTCCTCGTTCCAGAGCCGCGGTGACTCTGTCGGACAATCCTGCAGCCCTGGCAGGTACTTGCCAACTTGTACAGGCCTTTGTCCAAACAATTTGCTTCTGTCAAGAACCGTATTACAGCACATTTAGTTATTGCATTCTTTATTATTTCAATCCAATTTCCCCAAAAAAAATGCGTGATGTAGCTTACTCATAACTATTCCATTTCAATTTTTATTTGCCTCAGCCAAAATTGGTCTTGCCGTTTCAGAAATAAGCCGGAATAAACTAACAGGCATTCATTTCAAAAGAGCTTTTTAAAAACCTTCTTATTAATGTGCTCTTCGTACATTATACGTATATTGTTTATATAAAATTGCATCGGTTATAATATTAAGTAATCATAACTTAACATAACGAAGCTTTACGAATACTAAATCCTATACAGATTTTACATGAAATACAAACAAAAACGTAAAAGCATTATCGTAAAATTATTTTAATTTTGGTGCAACCCAATATAATTCGTCGAGAGCTTCCATCTACACTCATACACCTTAACTAACTCACTAACAGTAGAATATAAACTGGTGTAATTTATGAAGTATCTTTCACATCCTGTTTACTTAAATATTTACTAGATGTCGCTTTGCTACTACGTCGGAAGGCTACGAGGTACTACGCTGAACAATTTCGTAGTCTCGTAGCGCTCGTAGTCGGTCAACATAATCGACACTAGATGGAATTGTACCATAAAATTGTGTAACATAAAATTTTGGTATTATGAAAATAATTTTTATCTCTAAAATTGGAGCCCAGAGTGATAAATAATATATCCTATGCGTTTACACACAATAAAATAATATGGAACGTATTTGGCCCATCTGAGTATCAAAATCTTGAAAACACCAAACCGTTGAAAGTAGTACGAACAAACGAATATAGAGACTGGATTTCTTACACCGTAAATCAATTGTCTCGAAGTAGGCTTCGAAAGTTTTTAAGACATTGAAATAGTCTCATTGTGACTGACCAGGTTTTCAAACCCACATAGTCGTAGTTGAGAAAGGACTACAAAACCTCCATCACATTTCAACCATTAAACTTCAACCAATCAAATATCATAAAGTGTTATATCTTCAAGGGTGACCTTTCCATGGTCTACTAGGTGCCGAAGACCATTAACAAAGAGTGACAAATATTTCCTAACGCCCTCTTTTTGTAAACAGTCATAAAACTACGTCGCCAGAGTGTTGCCAGCTTATATAAATTAAACATAGGTTTTATTTTGTGTTTGATTGGGTTATAGAAAATCATCATTTGACAAGCTTTTGCACCCCATATGTTGATAAATACCAGCATAATTTATTTGGATCCTCTCTATCTGACTTTTACAACCCAGTGACTGGGTACACGATTCCCTTTGGAAAGATTGGTTGTCAGACTTTCTGGCGTCTGTCAAACGTTCATAGACCACGAACGACAGCCGGCACCAGTGATTTGACGTAGTTTCTGAGGAACAGCGGGGCCTTTGTATAAAATTCCCCAGTTATTAATCCAAAGAATAAATGTTGTTCAAGAGTGAATATTAACATTGTTCGAACGAATCGACCTGTGTAGATTTTGCCGAGAATCTCTCTGATCCCTTGTGGACACTTAAGTATAGTTTTACTTCTACTAATTACCAGTTATCGGTATTAGTGATAATATATTTTTGAACCGGCTGTAAGAACGATTAATACTATAGTTCTACTTTATTGATTAGCCAAAAATGTACCATAAATATAGTGTAATATTAAAACTTAGAGCTGGCAACACTTCTACAGATTCGGGTACAGACACAGGTCGTAAAAGCGTGTGTATGCGCAATAAATTGGCACATCATTCAGTTACGAGTGTTTGATCTGCCATTCTATCTGGCACTTAATTGCCAGACAGTGTTGGGGAATAACTGTCGTGTAGTTTTGATTAGTACAGTCCACGGAAAATGTTAGCTCCAAATATTTTTACACACTTCCTGATAAACCATCATCGCAGTAGGTCAATTCTAGCAATAATTAGTTTCCAACAGTCCATCCGTATTCGGGTGTTTCGAAAACTAGTTAATGACTTTGATTCCATCCTTTGCAGTTTGCACTGAGTTCTATTCCCTACTGATAAGGATGGCGTTGAAAACAAAATAATGTTTACAATAACAAATATATTCTGCATCTGTTTATGTCTTGTCACCTTATTAATAGAGCTTTAAATCGTTTGAACAAACAGTAAATAGGGTGCGTTTTGATGACACCATTATATTAAGGGGCTCGTGGCTTCGTAACAGCCATACTGTTTTATCACTACAGCGATAAGTTGACCATTGTCTATTCAATTTGATATCGAGACACCCCTATACCTCAGAGATGTTATACAGTCGGTCCCAGCTGTCATTTGTGCACCTATAACAGTCTTCACAAGTAGTCACAGTCTGACTGTCGGTTTACCAATTCAATGCTGCGTTTAGAAATTCAGATAGACTGGTAGTTGACCCAAACAGTAAACAGATTATAATTTTATTAAGTTTTATACTAGTTTTTCTACTACTGAGATCATCTACAATGACAAAATATGTATTAAAATATATTTATTCATAATCATTATTTATGAAGAAAATAACTTAAATCATAAAATGTTTTGCGAGTGGTCAGAGAACTGAATCAGACAGATTTATGTTGAATTTTATTGTAATTATGTAAAGTTGAACAATGGTTATTCACTTATCAATAAATTGGCGTCTCCAACAGTTCAATTACTAGAGAATATTGTCGTAATTGCCACGCGTAAGCGTCGGAAATTGACATCGCAATATACATATTCATTCCTACATTATATCTTACTGACATGTAATTTCACATTCCTACATTATATCCTACTAGTAACATATAGTTGTACCTAAGAAGCTCGTAGGTGTTTCTAGAATCCAACCTATCAACAAATTCTTGGCGACACTTCGAATGTAGGCGATGTGACTGTGTGTGTTGTTATGTGTAGACAAGACCAACCATAATTTTATCAATGTATTGATTTAAATTTTAGATGCAACTGATATTTTCAGTTTTGCTATGTTTTTAGTCTAAATTAAAATCAGTGACAAGTTCATTTTGCGTCAATTATCTCTTTCAAGCACGGTCTCCAGTTTTTTTATAACTATAGGTTTCTTATTCGTATCTGTACCATATTAGTCCAACGGCCGAATGTTACAGTTAATTTTGATCTTCAATGAAATTCTAGAACAAAAGGGGATCTTATTAGACATGGCGATATCCTCTTTTGTCACTGGAACCTAAAGCACTTGAAATTGTCATGACTTAAAATTGCCTAATGATAAAACCGGTGTGGCTGGGCACTGCAGCTTTTTAACCGACTTCAAAAAAAGGAGGAGGTTATCATTAACCGACTTCAAAATAACCGACTTCAAAAAAAGGAGGAGGTTATCATTAACCGACTTCAAAAAAAGGAGGAGGTTATCAATTCGACTGTATTTTTTTTTTTTTTTTTTTTTTTTTTTTTTATGTTTGTTACCTCATAACTCGCGACTGGGTGAACCGATTTTCATGATTCTTTTTTTATTTGAAAGCTGGTGCTTCCCGTGTGGTCCCATTTAAATTTTATCACTACCGGTTCAGCCGTTTTATAAATATATCAAAAATAACGATTTATCTCTACTTGCTGATATGCCAAATACTTAGATGATTTGGTTATTTACGCTTAATACAACCTAAAAACCGGCCAAGTGCGAGTCGGACTCGCGCACCGAGGGTTCCGACCATTGGAAAGAAAAAATACGCAATAAAGTCGCAATTATCTTGTTCTTTTCCGACCGCATAATTAAGTTTGTTTGTCAAGGAAAATTGCTGATTACTTAAAAACTACCCGCTAGATCTCGTTCAAACCAATTTTCAATGAAAGTTTGCATGGTAATCTACATCATATATTTTTTTTAGATTTATCATTCTCTTATTTTAGAAGTTACAGGGGGAGGGGGACACACATTTTACCACTTTGGAAGTGCCTCTCGCGCAAACTATTCAGTTTAGACAAAAATGATATTAGAAACTTCAATATCATTTTTCAAGACCTATCCATAGATACTCCACACGTATGGGTTTGATGAAAAAAAAAATTTTGAGTTTCAGTTCTAAGTATGGGGACCCCCAAAATTTATTGCTTTTTTTCTATTTATGTGTCAAAATCTTAAAGCGGTTTACAGAATACATCTACTTACCAAATTTCAACAGTATAGTTCTTATAGTTTCGGAAAAAAATGGCTGTGACATACGGACGGACAGCCAGACAGACAGACATGACGAATCTATAAGGGTTCCGTTTTTGCCATTTGGCTACGGAACCCTAAAAAGTGGTGTGTTTATTTTGTTAAGATAGCAAGACCGAGACACTGAAAAGCGAAAAAATAAAAAAAGCTTTTTACAAAAAAATTAAAACCGACTTCCAAAAAAAAAACTGAAAAGTAAAAAATAATTTTTATTTAAACGCTTTACGACCAAAACATCGCTTTCGAAGTCGGTGGCGAAATACTAACAATAGTAACTTACAAGACACCGACTTCGAAAGCGATGTTTTGGTCGTAAAGCGTTTAAATAAAAATTATTTTTTACTTTTCAGTTTTTTTTTTGGAAGTCGGTTTTAATTTTTTTGTAAAAAGCTTTTTTTAATTATGTTCTTTCATATCAATGGTGGAGGAGCTCGTAGCTAAGTAGCAGCCGTACAAATTGATAGATCAGCTAGGTTAAGCTGCGCTAGCTGCAGTCAATCCATAGATGGGTGACCATTTTCTTAACATAACGAGACCCTTTCGTGCTCTGGAGAGCACGTAAAGCCGTCGGTCCTGCACCTGATCACCTCACTCCCAATATAAATAAACCACGATTATATTATTGGTCAATTTACAGTTGCTAAACAATTGAACAATATAGAAACCTTATTCATCTTGTCTAACAATCACCACAAACAATTTGTAAGTAAATAAATTAATCAATGAATGCCTATTTAAATAATTACTTTATTAGACCAATTAGAGCTCTCTTCAAGTAACAAACCGAATCTTGCTGAATAATTGAATCTTGCAATGTTCCTTACATGAGAAGAATGAGATTGTTTTAATAAAATAAGAAAGAAGGAAAATGACAAATTTTAAAATGTACATTTTGATTTCAACCTGTTTTTCCTTCCAGTCAAGTCAAGTCAAAATGAAGTTTGACAGAAAGGGTCAAAACATTTCGATAGTTATGGATATTAGAGGCAGATACAACTATAAACTGTACCGTTTAGCTTTGGTTTAGTCAGTTTAAATAGTATAAAATCATGCTCAGTACGACTTGACACTGCCAAACCAATGACACCAATGATGTTATTTGACCTTCAAGATATTCTTATAATAATTATCCTGGTATGTCCTGGCAACGTCTTTACGAGCAAACATATACCTGACCATATATCTGACTCTCAAAATGATGTCAAAGAAAAACTACCATGGAATCAGGCTAAAATAAAGTATGAGCATAATTTGCGCCGCCATTTTGTTTTAGCATCATCGAGTTATGCGGTCGTATAAAATAGCAGTTAACAGGTTTTTATTTAAGCCATATGTGGGCGGTATTGTCCACTTAATTTTGTTAACCCTTTGCAAGCGACTGCGGTATTTCTTTATAAATGGTTTATAAATAATGTTACCTATAAGTGACTTTTCTTAAGCCCAATATATACCAATGTTTTTAGTTTAGTCACGTTTGCATTGACTGTTGTATTAAGAAAATACGTACGTATTAATCTTATAATATTTGAACAAATTATATTAACCTAGTTTTCAAATATTAAACTGAAAATTATTCGAATTAACTATAGTCCGCAGCTTCTCCGGTGTGATATCCGAAGGCAACCAATTATGTTACTTACTTGATCAAAAAATAGCAACTGCTTAAATGTTGACCGCAAGTAATTAAATTAAATATTGAATCTAAATATATATAAAACTCAAAGGTGACTGACTGACTGACTGACTGACATAGTGATCTATCAACGCACAGCCCAAACCATTGGAGGGATCGGGCTGAAATTTGGCATGCAAGTAGGTGTTATGACGTAGGCATCCGCTAAGAAAGGATTTTGATAAATTCTACCCTCAAGGGGATAAAATAGGGGATGAAAGTTTTTATGAAACTTTGTCAATTTTAAACCGATCGGGCTGAGAATTCATATAGCCCACGCGGGCGAAGCCGCTGACGGAAAGCTAGTTAGATATAAAGACAGACATGGTATAACTATAGGGTTTTCTTGTTGACTACGGAACCCTGAAAAGGACTAGTCATTACGATGAAATAATACAAAGAAATTACAAAACTGTCGTTCGACATTTACGTTTGCAATTATTTTATTTCCATTCCCTGCTGCAGCAGGGATCTGTCTGATAGTGGTCAAAAGCCATTTTTTTGGACAGAGTCCCGTGTTCAGTTCATCCGATCACCATCTAAGCCTGAAGCAATCTAACTTCTGCTGCTAAGAATCCTCTGTAGATTATGGTCGTTTATGTCCGTAGCTCAAAATAAAATTAATATTACGATTTAGTTCTATCGGTTTTTTCTAAGCCATTTTTATGATCATATTGTAAACTTGACATAACATATGGATTGTATTATTGTTGACTGACTCTGGGAGGTCAATATCCAGCAGTGGAGTCAAACAAAGTAATGATGATGAAATTCGTCCTTTCTAGGTTACCCACGAACTACAGCTACCTATCATAGCTCTTAGTGGTAACAGCCATGATAGTATATACCATCAAATAGTATAAATCATTGTTTTTTTAATGTACTTGCAATGGTATTAGCTTAAGTAAGTTTCATCAACTAAAACAGGAATAGACAACTAACGCAATCAAATTAAGGTGTATTTTGACTTCGTATGTACTCATGAATAGGAAAGCTTCTATCAAAACCAACATGTACCGTCGAATTGTGTGTTTGTTTTTGCAAATGTACTCGTGTATAACAAAGTTATGCTTTACATAGATATGTATACAAACATCATCAAAAACTACTACGAGGATCGGTGAAATAGAGGAACTGCCTAACGCCAGTGACTAAAATTTTGTGAGGAAATATGATAGTGAAAGTGTTAATGTTTCAAGGAAAAAAAATATACAGGTAAGATATGATAAGCACCAAGCAAACGATTCTATTAATTGTGGCTTTATTTCGGGATCTCAGACAATAGTATTATAATTTTAATACTATGAATTACAATACTAAAAATAAAGTACTTTATGATGATGGCTGATACTAGACAAAAAAATGGTAAAGGCAGAAAAATAACTCCATTTCTTCGTTCACATTGGAACATCTGATATTGCACGCGAATTTTGAATTCTACGCACCTAGCCTAATCACATCACCGAAAATGTTGTTTAAAAAAGTATTAAGTAAATTAATGACTATTTTAATATCATTTAAGACGAAAACGTAAAGCCCCACAGTGATATTTACAGTTAGTGTTTCATCTGCACAGTGCGGTAGCGCGCGAAATTATGACGACACACAACAACCGCGGTACTAAACGGTCCCGAGCGCTGATTATTTGTTTTCCTACATACAGCTGCAGTGGGGAGGTTGACAATTGATGGCGGTTATAGTTTAATCTTCTATTCCCATTTTTACTAATAATATAAATGTGAAAGTTACTCTGTCTGTCTATCTGGAAAACAGTTAAACCGATCCAGATAAAATTTGTTTTGGAGATCATTTGAAAAATTATTACCAAACCAAATTACTTCTATAATTTGCACGCCGAAATTTAAGGCAGAATAAGAGATCTGTTATAGTTTTGCTGCAAATCTTTCTGTGCCTTATTTAAGAAAATAAATGATTTAATCTGGGAAAGGACCTATGAATATTAATCTAGATAGTTCTGTCAGGATGTGGGTGAAACTTAAGAAAAAATCAAGCAATGTAGTATGTTTGTAACCGCCTTATTGCTTAAATAGTATGCCATGATCTTGGTGACTACCTTGTTGATCTAGGTCTTGGGTTAGTTTATCGGATACTGTTAAGTGTTATTAGGGATTCTCATGTGCAATACCCGAGTATGATCCCGTTGTCCCGGTTAGTGGTCGGTTGAAATGCTTGGAATTATAGCAAAAAAATCGACGAATTAGAAATATACTAATTTACTGGAAATAATAATATCTGCGACTTTATCATACGATTACGTAATTTTTAAAGTGATTGCAAAAAAATAATTGAGTAACGTAAATATTTATTTTTCAACCTTCTTATATCGTGATTAAAATATTCAATTATTAATATTACCATTATCTAAAAGCATGCATTTTAACAGAATTTTCCATCATGGTTTTCTCAGAATTGACTTATTCCAATGATGTACAAATTAATGTATAAGAAAATGTTAATTAGATGCCTTCCATATTCCTGCAAATCTTTATATAAATCCAAAGCAGTCTAACGAAGAGATTCAATAGTAAAAAGAAAATAAAACTTATCCACTCTAACGTCCGGGCCGCGCGACCGTTTATCTCTCTAACGTCCAGCTGCGCGCGGCGCGCGCGACTTCGTTCGCGCGCAAGTTCGTCGTAACAAAAAACCTATATAGCTACTGAACCGTAATGGCTAGAATAAAGAAAAAAATACCAAAAAAAAGATTGAAGAATACTGATCAATCTTAACGATTTTTTTAAATCGTAAGTTATAATCTTTGATACAAAAAACCGGGTTAAACATGTAATTCAGAAAAAAAATACACAATTATTTCTACCTTTTTAGAATATAAGGCACAACTATTGCATATTTTATCAATAAAATATTTTTACAACAAACTAGACTTATTACCCTTTCTTCTGATGTATATACGATTACATTCGGTTAACTCTAAGTATTTTAATTAAATCAAAACAAAACACTACTCCTCGTAATTTTACCGCGATGTCCCGAGCGCCCTTGACTCGTCCGAGAAGGCGAAATAATAGCAATATGGCCGCCCGTCTAAGGTTTCCCACACACGATGTAATTTTAATAAAATATTTTAAATAATTTTATGAATTAGTTTTATGCAATAATTGTATTTTTGAAGTTGTTTATTTGTTCTAGTTGGTTATTTAAATAAAAAGCAAATAAAAAAATCAATATATAATATAATAATTTATTCCTTCCACACATTTATATATGGTAAGCCATAAAACATAAATGCAGAGATTGACGTCGCATTGTAGACACTTCCATATGGTCTGCATGAATAATTTAAAACATTAGTATTGTTAAAAGAATAAAATAAAATTTGGCGAAGCATTAAAATATATGCGACCATGCAACACGTGCAAGGGCAACAGTAAGAAAGAAAGGTAGTCAAATCCACAAGTGCATTTTTTTACATTTAGCGGAAATTAATCAACACGAACAAACATGTAATTAATGTTTCAAAACAAAAAAAAACCATTAGAACATTATACATATCCAACGGAAACCAAGCGAAAAATAAATGATGAATATTAGTACAAAACCCAAAAGTGCATTTTATATTAAATATTAGTATCATCTCAAGCAAAATATTATACCACCACTAGCAAAACAAAAATAATGCAAACATATTTTGCCGTGTATAGCGAACCTTATTTATCACGTTTCATGTAACGTCCGTGGATACCAAACAGTCCACATCAAAAAACCTGAGGAACACATTGACATTATTATGGAATCTTCAGTGAATTTAGTATATTTCTCTTTGAAAAATGTATTATTTTGCTTATTACGAAATGTATTTCGATATTTTATATACTATTGTAATGCAAAGTATGTAAAATATGTATAAACAAAACTAAAAGTGGCCGACACCATACGACCGGCCATTTTTTTCGAAACAACAATCGTTTGAAGTTAAAAGTAGACTAGATTTATCAGCTAAAACTGTGATATTTATACATCATCGTAAAGCACAAATCTTCTAGTTTATTTTGATGTATAACACTTGCAAGATAAATAAAACAAAACTGTAGTACTTACGACATAATTGTTGGCACTCACAAAAACACTTCACAATACGCGCGTCAAACGAGTCAACTGAACTTAAAAAATTATATTTTGTTTGTCAAAGCTTATTACATTGCCATCTCTATTTTTTTCGTCGAACTATTTATTCAACTGTATAGATAATCTGTCAAAACTCACCAAGCAAGACCGTATTTTAAACTAGAGGGCGTTAAACACAACTCGTCGCTTTGGATACTATAGTATCCATGGGCGTATGACGCTACTTTTTTCTTGGATACCGTACTATCCACGGACGTCAGAGTGGTTATGTGGAAAAGAGTTTTTATGGAAAGAACTAATCAGTGTAGCCGGCCACTTCTTTGACGTATCCCCATCGAGTTTTTTTTTAAAGTGCATCGCTATAACGCTGGCGGCTTGCAGGTTTTATTAAAAAGTTTTGCATAGATATCTTTTTTGCTCACGTTTCGTAAATATCTAAATTAAATATTAGTTATATTGTTTTTTTTTGTATACAGATTAAGATGTAAAAATATTGAATAAAGCTCTGTGATAAATAATATAAATTGGAAGACTTTCAACCAAATTGAAAAATCAATTAGTCTGTTTAAATCCAAATTTTTACCTGTGATAGGCGTGATAGACGACCATCAGGTGAGTCAGTTTGTTTGCCATAAATAATAACAAATCAGGACTCCAACTTAGTTGAGAAAAGGCTAGACACGTGCTGAGGCTATTGGGCATTGGCCTTTCTCCAATCGTTCATCTTTGTGATTGAAATAATAATATATTAAAAACAGGATTGTTGGCAGTCTGGAATTTGTCTGCGGTGAGGGCGAGCCCGGACGATTGTACCCGGCGTGTGTGCCTAATTTGATTTTCATCTCATTTGAATTGAAAAGAAAGGTCTTTGGAGTTGAATATAAAATAAAAGGTATATATTATATATCGATGTTTTTACTATTTTGTAGTTAAAATTCTCAATTGAGGTGGTCATTTATAGTGATTAATGCCAATGGTACAGTCCTTTGCTGACTCATATTTTTACAATAGGATATATTACATAGGACTCACATATAACTGGCGATTTTTTCATTGACATATGCCCAAGCTATTGGGCCAAATAGGTGTGATTCTTATAATAATGATGTTGACTGTAACAGTATAAAAGTTTCTAGAGATAAAAAAAGTTTCACTTATTGGAATAGTACAAAAGGAAATATTGCTTTTTATAAAGGACACATTCTGACATATTCTGTCCTAAAGGGGAGGAATTATGATTCAAAACATGTATGCCTACCGAGGCCTACGCGCTACGAGGAGCTACAGGCATTGGCTACGAAGTCCCGTAGGCCGGCGCGCGCCTACGCAATGTCTGCGTTCCTCCGCCTACTGCGTGACGTGGTCTTATTTGTGTTAAAAGTTAATTTGCTAAAAATAGATTTTATATAAACTCTCCACATAAAATTCATTTGATTATTACTGTAAATATGTACTGTATACTTATTATTTGTGTGTAACTTGGTTGGTATCTTTGTCTAGAAAAGAAGAAACTATTTGCAGTAGTTTCTTGAAAACATAAATGTATTTATGACATCGGGAATTTGCATGCTTTATTATCAAATAATAATACAAGCTATATTGACATAAAACGCAAGATGTTCTTCTGTTCATTTTAATTTTTGAAGATAAACATTATTGTTTTATTTGACTTCACAGACTCTCTAGTGTACTTGCAAGCACCCAGTGCTATGTTCATTTCTCAAATTACGCTAATCATTTCTCATTAACACCTTAGAGTCTGAGTTCCCATCATTATCCACTTTGCGTTGCCTTATCTGTCCAGTCCATCTTCAATGCATCCAAGTCAGCAAGCCAGCGTTTTCCAGGTCTACCTATCCAGAAATACTAACATTCATAAAAAGTTTCATCTTTCTACTACTATGAGGCATGTTTTATGTGCATACAATACGGGTAATGACATAGGCAAAGCTAGTGTATGTATCAAATAGAATACTGTGTGTGTAGGTACCATATGACTGATCATACTAGTTATCTAAGCCCGTCCTGCTTACTAATAACCTATTATAAGCCACAAGCCTCCAAGACAATTGACCACTGAAACGATTAAACCAAGTGAGGTGAATGATTAAGTATTATAATATTAATACCTAGCTATTTCCTGCGGGTTCACCCGTGTCCCGAGAGAACTACTTAACTCTCCAGGGTCCTCTCCTTCTCCGTACTAAATTCAGTTCAGCCGTTTACCATGAAAGCGTGATAAACAAACTCACTTTCGCATTTATAATATTAGTTCAGAAGTTAGGATATTAAGTCCACACTAGAACAACAAGATTGTTTCGGTGTCTGAGCAATTGCTTGTTAATAATAATAGTAATATTTGCAACAGAGATCGATCTGTTGAAAAAAAAACTTAGCTGGTTTTCATATTGTTTTAATTTCTTTCGACGGCACGTTTGGCGTAGTGGTTGAGCAATTGGCTGCTGCACTGCATGTCGTGGGTATGTGCATGAGACAACTAAAATTGTTCTGGGTCTGGGTGTTTGTGGTGTAATGTATATTGTAAGCGCACCTACAATACAGGAGTAATTCCTAGTGTGGGGCAACGTTTTTCCTTAAAAAAATAATAGTTAGTTTTTCTTAAGTCATTCATTTTGCTTATTGGCTCGGTTATATTAATAATCTCTACTTACATAAAGTATTTAATAGCTGTCCGTCCATAAACGAAAGTAGTCATTTAATCTTATTATTAATAACTATTATAATATTGGACCAGCGACCTAATTCGGGGTGCGAGAAACACAAGACCTGTCATGGTGGCGATGCGATGTCGGGAGGCCTATGTATATCCAGCACGTTTCTCCACTGATATAATGATAAAACATAAATATTGTTTAAATTGAATAAAACCATTAGTGTCAACAAATAATATTTGGGAAAAAACTACATTCAATTCAAATAATTACATTCTAATACATTCGTGCTAGGCCTACTGTATATAAAATAAAATTTGAATCTGTCATCAAATTTAGGGATTGCTAATATGGTTTTTTATACGTTCATTTTTTAAACAAGGCCCTTCTAATATTCAGCCAATAATGTTGAATCGAAGTTTATTTATGTATATACTGCCTGAAATACTAATGATCTATGATTGTTTTCACTCAATTTTCGTGTGAAAACCACAAAAATATATTGTTGTTACAATTTAGCCACATGAATGTCACTTATGTTAACATTTTTTTGACTATTACTATTATTATGGCCCATTTTTAGGGTTCCGTAGTCCGACAAGGAACCCTTATAGTTTCGCTATGTCCGTCTGTCTGTCTGTCTGTCTGTCTGTCCGCGGCATAGCTCCGAGGTTCTTGATACTAGAAAGCTGAAATTTGATATGGATATGTATATTGATCACGCCGAAAAAGTGGTAAAATAAAATGTTGAAAAATATTTTTTTTAGGGTAGCTCCCAAACACGTAAAGCGGGGATGAAATTTTTTTTTCTCGCGTACCCCTTCGTGTGGGGTGTCGTTAGATAGGTCTTTCAAAAATATTATGGGTATGTGAAGACCATTTTTTGGTTAAGCGAGCCATTTGCGAAATATCTAGCTTTTCAGTGCAAATTTTTGTTCGATACGAGTTACCCCCCCTCTAACTTTTGAATGGCTGTACCTAGAAATATGAAGAAAATCACAGACGTAGTACATGTAATGAACTTACAAGGAAAACTATCACGGCTAAGTAGGCTTAACCGGTTACAGAGTTATAGTCGACTAACTAACTCCTACTACGGAACCCTACTGCGCGTGGCCCGACACGCACTTGGCCGGTTTTTTTATATTATTGCTTCTCACTATTAGAAGAAGAAAACCTGTCTTAAATGCTTAGAAAACAAAGTTACATACTTACTAAGTAGCTATTTTTAACAACTAGGGCACAACGCTACAATTAATTCGTAAATAAGATGTTTCACTTGGGACCAATATTCTTTAAAGAGATTTTTTAGGAAAAATCACATTTAGCCGGTAATTTAAATCTTTATTAAAATAATTATAATGCATGTAATCAAAAAAAATAATGGAAATGGAACTACATATTACAATGAAAATGATTTCTCAATAATCTTTTTTAATGCATGTTTGTTTTTGACTGAAGAGTGAAATTTTTTAAATGTTCTAATTAATATAAAATAGTGCAAGTACAAAGAAATAAGTCGGTTATACAAAAAAGCCTCCGCTAGTAACGAATTGTAAATTATCGTCCGGTGTGCCATGGCTAATCAACCCCAATAACAACTCGTTTACAGCGTTACCTTTTTACCGCAATAAACACAAATTATTATTAACATACAAAAGAAGAATTTATAAATTAATTTGATACATTTTATTTTTCTATTCAACTAAAAAGATAAGTATGATTCAGATTCTTTATATCTAGACAGAACGAATCTCTTATACACTAAATAAGAAATATACCTAACTACATAATTACAGAAGTTAAAATCTATTTACTTTCCGAAAACACTTCTAACAATTTTATTTATAAAATACTAGAAACGCGCCCCCGCTTCGCAAGGGTTTATGCGTCGAGAATCTCTTTGCTTCCGGAAAGGTTTTCCGAAAATTTTCAATCGAACATCTATCCTATTCGTCGAATATAAGTCGAATCATTCTCAAGTCCTTTATAATATAAGTTGCAATTGACTTTTATTTAGACCGATAGAAGATATATTATATTTCCCAACTATTTATTACCTCTATGAATTTCCCCTAATTGTCATCAAATAATATCCAAGATATAAGATGTAATATGACGTCATGAGTCGTTATAAAACACATAATACTTTTTAATCTGGCGTCGGCCGTTTACGAGTGGTGGTCGCGGCCGGTATATAAGGGGTGCCAATGTGGTACTGACGAGTAGACACCTGTTTGTCGTTCACTGTGCGGACGGGAATTGCGGACGAATGTGAGTACAACACTATTTTATTTTATTATAAGTATAATAAAAAATACTTTTTTTAGTTATGTGTGTCTACGAAAACAGTTCATCGATTTTAGGTTTAGATTTTATTTATGGGTTTTTAGCGATAAATATTTATTCGACAAAATATGTATAAAAAACACGATTAAAAATAAAATTTGTATTGATTAAAACGAAAAATACATGTTTTTAAACTTGCGTTCTTTTTTTAAATAAAATGTCATAAGAACTTTTAAATAAATATCCAAAAAAAACTTAAAAACTTTTTTGTGTAAATACAGTTCAAAAAAGTTTCTAAATTAAATCTTAAAAGCCTAATTATTGCTCTTAAAGTCCAGTGCATAAATAATAACCCATAATCAAAAACCTACATTTCTTTAATAAAGGAAACCGAAGCTAACAGTTATTAAGCTCTCATAATATTTTTTTCTGCATGTTTAAAAAAAATGCTCAAAACAATAGTTTTCAAACCTGACATATATTTTGAAAATTTAGTTAACGGGTGTACACCCGTAAGGATAAATCTTTACTTGAATATTAATAGCAAAAAGAACTATTTAAAATTTTTCAGTCTGATTTATAATCGTCACGTCACGATTATAAATCAGACTACTCACTAATTTTAATACATTTTTTTTAAATAATTATAAAATAAGATTATAAATTAAATATTAATATGTATAACTATATAATAAAAATAAATATCTAAAACGAAATAAATAAACGTTAAAGTTAACCGTGAAGCGTTGATGTCTTCCGGTTGCCGTTAACAAAATTACTCGCGAGGGACTTTTCCACACGTAGTGAGTTTTCTTTGTAATGAAATAAGGCAAATACTTCAAAATTTCCTCTACAAAAAATAAAATGACTGTATTGTAAAGACATTATTAATTTAGAACCATATCTATAATATTACCAAACATTTCGCTCCATTGGAATAAAAAAATATACATATATGTATAAAACTCAAACTTCGTTTCGTTATTTGTATTTCTATCTGCATCATCGAAGAGTAATAAAAAAAACAACTGATCTGCTACATATAAAAATAAATAACAATCCTATCCATACAATTTAATATCGAACAAAATCAGTAGATTATTTAGGTTCGTAACAAATATCTAGCTTATAAGTAGTCACTTACAGCTCTATAAGTCAAATAGAAAATATTTCATAAGCCCGATTATGACACTTACCGATATTTACCAAGGTAATCGTCATACCTTTATTGATATAAAAACGTAGTCTTTAATACATAAATACAGTATCATATACTATGTTAGAAATGCGTTCAGATTGCGGCTTACCACCTATTATTAATTAGATTGATTGCTATCTTGGATTGACATCTGTGTATTAGTTATTACTGGTCGTGGAGTCCGACAAGACTATCAATATGTGGTTGACAGTGAAAATAATCTATACTAATATTATAAAGCTGAAGAGTTTGTTTGTTTGAACGCGCTAATCTCAGGAAACGCTGGTCCTATTTGAAAAATTCTTTCAGTGTTGGATAGCCCATTTATCGAGGAAGGCTATAGGTTATATATCATCACGCTAAGACCAATAGGAGCGGAGCACCACTATTCCACGCGGACGAAGTCGCGAGCAGAAGCTAGTATGAGCTATATAGGGATGGGAAATCATCATAAATGACTCTTCCCGCTGTGGGCGGAATGGGAGGAACTTTCAGACATGTTCCTTCCTTCGAACAATCCCGCAATCCCAAATAACGTTAGCTGCCATCTTGAAATATCATTTTTGGAGGTACAGGTCAATTGATACATACTTCATACCCTTCTCCACGCAAAAATATAGTGGTACTTAGCTGTATCTGATGAGACTGACTTCTATCCCTAAATAGGAAAGGGCGAAGATGATTTGCAATGCCTTTAGTGATGCCCATCCATGTGTATTTGATAATGTAGGGCTCCTGGCTGGTTACTTTCGAGTAAAATGTGTGAATAGCACATGTTTTTCTTTATTACTTTTAATTGTTATATGCACGATTAACTTTCTTTTTTACCATGTAATGTTTTTCTTACAAATTGGTTAATTTTTTTTCATATAATTGTGTAATTTTCAATGTTTTAGTGAGTCATGTCGAAAACTATTTTAAGAATAACCAAGTAAAAAGAATTGAATAAATTGAAATGAAAAATAAGAGATTAAATAAAGTGTGTCTCAGACTACCCACACTTTTTTTAAAGCCCAGGCCATACCATTGCCGGGGCTGCGGGATGTTCGAAAGAGTTACCGCGCCACCGGATCATAAAGGGCTGAGGAAGGAACATGGATGGGTTTTAGTCAGTAAGAGTCTGACACTCCCCCCCGGCCCATCCACGGCGGGTCAATTGATGATTTTCCATCCGAACCACCACGTTTTTGTTAAATCACTATTCAGGTGTGAGAACGAGACACCACTACTAACGTTGTATAGCACTGTCTCTTTTTCACAACGAAACTATTCCTGCGTTAGCACGTCCTGATAAGGCCACAGAACTAAACGCACCGCTTTTTTTTAATTTTAAAGGTTTTTCTTTTCTTTGGTGTGTGTACATCTGCGAGATATCTCATGCCCCATTAGAATAGAATATACTAGTCGATAAATAACCTCTCTCTCTCTCTGCCAACCCAAGCACTTAGCTTGCATCGGTCGTACTCAGGCATAACGGAGCAACTGTAAAGATTCATTAATCCACCTCTGATGAGGACTGAGAGACAGTGGCCAACTATTAACAGCTCTGATAAATGAGTCTTAGGGCGTAGGCAGGCAATTTATTTTGTGAAATACCCTTTTCCTTATTAAAAAAACAACGAAACACTCCAATTTCTCAATGAAATAAAAAAGTACCTAACTAACAAATGGTATCTGTTTATAAAATATGCATATATGATTAAGCAAAGATAATATGTGTAAACGCACAGAACTTGTACTCAATCACATTTCATTTTAGAAATAAACACGAAATAACATTCCTCAAAATGATCAGGTGAACGATCAAATCCTTAAAAAGGTTTTAATTTTTAGTCATCCATTTTTTTTAAACCGCATGCACCCTTTCCCGTCGCCCGCAAAATTGATTATAGATAACAGTAAACTTTATTTAAATACTCTTTCTTTGACTAGCAGTTTCCCGTGATATTCACTGATGGAACTAAATAATACAGGAAACCGGATAAAAAATCTACCTTAAGTCCGTCAACATGTTTCAATGTATATCTAAATGTGAAAAAGAGAAAGTATAACAGACAGATAAATAAACAGACAGACACTTTCGCATTTATAATTAAAGTTACAAGTTAAATTTATTATTAAAAACAACAGAAGCTGTTGTTTCTTCTTTAAAAATTATGTTATCGTTGTGTGCAAACTTTGCCGATTCTTACTCTTTATAGAAAGCAGACACTTGAGTCTGTTTTGTTACACTTTTTTATTATTTGACGCTGCACGTCTTTGCTAGTAGCAAACCGATGTCATAATGTAAAAATCCAAAGAAATAATAATCTCTTCCTTTCTTGAAAGTCTGCGAGAATGTATGTACGTACTACTTCTTACCAAGTAGGATAAAATGAATAATTTTTTATCAAAGTCAATATAAATCTTATTCATATTGATCACAATTCGCTACAGTATTTTAGTGACGTAAGTAGAAAAGAAAATATTAAAATAGTCTCTGAGTTATGATCCTTCTTCCTTACTTAGTCGGGTAAAACATTAATTTGAACAATTTGTTATTAAGTATCCTGTATGGTTGGTAATACTACGACAAACCCTCTATTAATGCTTATATTTACGTATGTTAGCCAAAACTACTCATCACATTTTGTTTAATGTTAATCGACTCGTAAGGTTAATACATTATTTATTTTATATCTAAAATATTTATGATTGTATGGACTTAAGTGAATATACTTACATTGACTACTCAAAATAATTCTCTTTTGATAGTTCCTTTGTTAGCTTTTTAAGCTACATTATTTTCATATGTGGTGAAATTCATTCATAAAGGATTTGATTTGCTCACTAACTAATATTGTAGAACACAAAATAAAATAGTAGAAAACTTGTAATTATCTAACGAGCAATTTTATTGCAATTAAAATGCAAATTTTGTTTTCTACTGGGAAAAATGCTGAGCTAGTGTGTAACTCAATAGCAGCTTTATATATTTAAGTCGTAGTGTTTCTAAATAACTTTTATTTTATTTTTTATCTTATCGTTTCACTAACTATAAAGTAATTAATCATTATGAAAAGATTAAAAACGCGTGTGCGCCGACTTTGATTTCGTGTAGTTCCAATTATTTTTTCATAATACATATTTGTTAGAAATTAGCATGTGCACACCTGCGTTGTATGCACATAAAACAAAGCATATTTAATTAATTTCCCGAATCGGTACAGTAGTTCCTGAAAATACGAATGTATAAACCTAGAATTTTCGCTTATTGTAATATTAGAATAAAAAATAAAATACACAACTAAACAGCTGACAACACTAGAGTAGCCTAAAGCTACGAATTATCGTGATAATTAAAAAAACACGGGCTGATGATGATGATGATGAAACAGCTAAGGTTCCAAAGAACTGCAAATTGAAAAGACGTTAAGCAATACCAAATTCATATTCATATTTATTTTCCAGGAGTTTTGATTAGAAGGCTCTGATAAGAGACATTATCGACCATTAGTTAAAGTTGGGCTATTATCATAATCAGCCTATATACTGTCCCACTGCTGGGCACAGGCCTCTTCTCATACAGAGAAGGCAAACCATACCGCTCTCTCTCGCTTGCCGATGTCATTATAAATATCACTTCGGTTATTTCTCTTCTAAATCATGATAATTGGACAAAACTGTTATGCTAATGTTTGGCTGAGCCTCTGGCTAGATTTTAATCACCATAATTAGCCTATTTGATATTGGTCTGCTTCTGTGTATAGGCCCGCCGTAATGTACGCGTTATTGTCTGGTCCTCAACCTAACGCATGCAACTTCTGCCTGCAATCTTTCATTTTTTGTCAATTAATTATATAGGTTTTTATATTACTTAATCTACCTATAACTAATATGGAAATAATAGGGCCTAAAATGGCTAGATTGACGAGTAAAGGAAACTAACATGCAGGGGGGTTAGAACAGTGGCAAAACGCTAACGGTATAGACTAGAAAACAAAATGTATGGGAATGACATTCGTTTACGACTAGCTATCTGTCATTCCCATACATTTTGTTTTCTATTCTATAGCGTTAGCGTTAGCGTTTTGTTTGGTACTAAAACTAGTTGTTTCTTCGGTTTCATGGATGTCCATTATGTCCAATATTCTACCCTGGATTTCAATTCACCGCTATACCACAACTCATCAAAATCTGTTTAACGACAAAAGCGTTATACAGATGGACAGACAGTTTCACGTTTGTAATATATATATATATTTTTAATATATAATTTTTTTTTATTAATTTATTCCTTTATGTCAGGCAACTAGGGCCCATAGAAAAATGAATTTTATTTGCTTAGAACCAAATACCAATTAATTAGGGAGCAATATAATGACTCGGGTTCACTAAATAGGAAAGTATTTCCTTAGATTTTTCCTTCTAACACGCAGCAACGGAGTTATAGATCGATGACTTCAGAAAAGTGACATCCGCTTCTCTTTATTCAGGGGAAATACATTAATGCTTTAAGATATACTACAGGGTCATAGCCACATGAAAGAGCTAGTGAAAAATAATGCAAATGAGATGAAAATCTAATACCTGTTGTTTCCGAAATACAATCATAACTACGTAGAAATGTGAAAGCTTTGGCAACCGAATGGCGAATAACATCCGGCTGTGAACACTCTGCTGTTATATTAGATACTAATTTAGTTTGTTACTTTTAAAAGTAGAAACTATTAAGATTAAAAGAATTATTCATGATAAACCTACCTCGGTTTATAAACTTCTTGTTTCGTATGTAGTATATCTGTTTTTTTTTTAATATCCTTTGTGCCCAGTTGGTGAGCCCAGTTGATTGTAGCATCGGTGGCAAACAATTTGAACCCTCCAACAAGTTTATAAGCAGAAAATCATTCGACATTCAAATAGCGCGAATAACCCGGGAACCACCAACCTGGGAATCACAGAAAATTGCCGTTTTAATAATATTTATGATTTCACGATTCATTCAATATTATATAAAAAATACACGTGTCTCTCATTTATATTTTATATAAACCAACTGTAGTAAATGACATAATTAGTTTAGATATAAATTTATTTACAAACACGTACGCGGTATGGAAATTACTCTCTCTTTTTAAAATACTTTTCATTTAGTATTTCTCAATTCTCACCAATAAAATAAACACATCATATAAAAAAACACCTACCAGGTTCCATGTGTCTTTACTAACCGTGTGTGTTTTAAAACCAGAACAAACAATTTGTATTAGCTTCTATGCGATCAATCAACTTTTTAATTAATGTCTATGTACATATTTTGTAATAGTATAAAGCATTATTGTTTCTTTTTTTAAGCAAAACAACACTAAGAATATAATGTATGCTACTTCTTACCAATAACAATGGCATAATGTGCATAGATACTTCTTACTCTTTCACGCAAAATCCGGACTAGATTCGGCACACAATAAACTTGATTTGCTCGTAGAATCTCTTATTATCTCAGTATCTGAAGTCCAGATACTGATTCTTCGCGAGACGACTCCCTACCACCGATGGCGCGTGCCTGTGGACAGTAGGTGGCTTGCCGTCCGGTAAAGGCTCGTGTCGATGGCGCATTTGTGTTCGCTTGTTAAAGAGATGTCAGCAAAAGTGACGGGGCTTCCCCTAGGACCACAGCCTGCCGGGGCTCACCTATCGTGCTTGCGACCACTGGAAGAACAAGAATATCTAAAATTGCTATTAATTTAAATATATTAAATTGCTTTTTGGATGCAAGTAAATTATTCAACCGGAATGATACTTGCAAGTAATTAATGATTCAATACGACCTTTTGTGTTTATGAGTAAGCAATTGCTTGTCGATCATCGTGGCCATTACTTTGTAAATTAATAATCAATTATCGACAAGCCTGACAGCAGTGTTGGAGGTGTCATGACACATCATCAGCAATTCGTTCTTCGTGATATTTGAATTAAATCTATACTTATAATAAATCTGTAGAGAGGTCAATTCTGTACATGAAATATATTTCCAAAATAACTATCAGGAGGTGATTAGGGATCGATACTGATGCCAAAAATGCAATCAGTAAAATTTTTGTCTGTCTGTCTGTCTGTCCGTCTGTCTGTCTGTCTGTCTGTCTGTCTGTCCGTCTGTCTGTCTGTCTGTCTGTCTGTCTGTATAAACTCTATAGAAACAAAAACTACTCGACGGATTTTAACGAAACTTGGTACAATTATTTGTCATTCTCCTGAGATGGTTATAGTATACTTTTCATCACGCTACAATCAATAGGAGCAGAGCAGTGAAGGGAAATGTTGTCATTTTGTTTGTTCGCGCTAATCTCAGGAACCGCTGGTCCGATTTAAATAATTCTTTCAGTGTTAGATAGTCCATTTATCGAGGAAGGCTATAGGCTATATATCATCACGCTAAGACCAATAGGAGCGGAGCACCACTATTCCACGCGGACGAAGTCGCTGGCAGAAGCTAGTATTAAATAATATTATACAATATCGTAATGAACATGACGTATACAAAATTACTATATTTTACGCAGTGATATTGTAGGTGTTTTAAAAAGAAGGTTCTCAATTTGATTTTATTATATAAAGATTAGTTAGCTCTTTGTCGACTGGTGGCCAGTTTTAGTCGTTGATATATTTTTATCAATAGAGTAGGTAGTCATATTGTAGTTCATATAATAGTTTTCGTAAATAGAAGACATTCCGATACCTAGTTGTACTTTTATGATAAAATTGGAACGTAATTCATGTTGTGTCGATTTTGGAAAAAGTCTCATCATCTTGACTTTGTGGAGTACTCACACCACTTTTTCCTGACTCGAGAGAAGTCTATTCGAAGTCTAGTAATTATAACAATATCAATGTAACATGCATGATCTATTAGTTTACTTCAGGTAACTAAATATTATATGTATATTATGAAATAGATGTATATTACACTAGCTATGCTTTGCTCGCGTGTTTGTCATTATTTTGGCAATTATTGAATGATTGTCTAAAACTTTGAACTCTTTTCAAGATATAATAGATATTATACCTACATAAATATAACATGTAGCGTTATACATATGCGAACCTACAAGTTAAGTCCCTTCATCCTATTGTATAGGGAAAAGCCTATTTTTGCTAAATGAATTTCCCGTGTAAAACAAATAATACTATCCGACTCGGGAATCGAATCTATGATCTCAGGCTCAGCAGTCGTGGTACCTCTGACGTGGCTACCTCTAGACCAACGAGGCAGTCGTCTCATATACTTAACTATAAATTATGTTATTTTTGAATAGATGTCCAATTATTTACACATTTTGGAACACTGCCACACAAACGGTAGGTAATTAATTAAATCCTGAATACCTTTCCATGAGTTTTTTGTGGATGAGAATCGTAGGAATATTTCCTTCCGTACCTTTCCTATCGTATAACTTAATATTTAAATATTCATACACTAAAATTGTAAAGAGGCAAAGTTAGTAGGAAGTCTGTATTTAACCGATTCTAGATGTTCTTCAACTAATAGAAAGCTACATTATCTGCGTGAGCTATAGGCTATATTTATGTGCAAACAACACGGACGACTCGCCGTAAAGCTAGATAACTTCAGCCCACGTTTTAAATATAGGATTATATTTACATTCGCAGTGTCCGGCAAAGTTGCATCACGTTGGAAACTATTAATTTAATTAGAAAGAAAGTAATAATGTTAATATTTATTGTAGGCAAAGTAGGGTTTAGTTTGAATGAAGTTTGTTTATACAAAGATTTCCTTAAAAGATTGAAGAAAGTTTCTTACTAACTTGTGGGCTGCAAACTGTTCATCAGCCTATTTGAATAATTAACTGATCGACCTGAATATAATCTGGTCAACAATTTTAATATCTTTGATTGTAGTCATATTTGGAAAATAATACTATTGTGTATATTTACGGTCCTTACCGGAACGAAAGTGAAAGTGAAACTGCAAAGAAAAACTAGTTTTAATATGAAATAGCTAAGAAACCCACGCTTACAGCTAACTGCCAACAACAATCTTTCCTTCCAAGTCAACGTATATGCTTTTAAAAACCACACACATATATAAACCCATTCATTCGTAAGATAATGCTGTCTCGCCGGTTGGAGACATGCAAATGTATTGTTTAGATAAATGCTACTTCTACGCGGTGCGGGCCAAGTTACCAATGCAAGCGGTGCAAAAACTTTGGGCCATGATCATTCAAATAGTCATTTTACAACTAAAATAGAATGAGCTTTTCTTGTTGATGTAACAAAATTTCTATTGAATTTCCATTGGAATAAGCAGCAGTTATTAGGTATTCATAACCAGGGGGGTTAGACAAGTGGCAAAACGCTAACGCTAACGCTAACGCTCAATGTATGGGAATGACATATAGCTAGTCGTAAACGAATGTCATTCCCATACATTGAGCGTTATCGTTAGCGTTAGCGTTTTGCCACTTGTCTAACCCCCCAGATGATTCGATTTTAATGCATTACACCTGTCGAATGATTTTGCATCAACAGACATATACTCGTATAGAGTGCTCTACGACGATCACAAGAGTTGGATATGTGAAGAAGTGTGTTTGTTGTAATTTATTTTTATTGCAGGATTATCGATCATACAAAATCATTTTACATTCAGATTAACTATTTTTTTAATACGCAAATCCGTTTTTTCACTCCGTACCAAAAAGTTACGTTAGCCCTTTACTTTTTATAATAAATAACAAAGTTCAGAAAACCGCTTCTGCTTATGAATTAGACCATACGCTTGGTACCGATTACTATCTCTTGCATTTTTCTACGAAGACACAACCTCGATTAAAAGGCTTACCTTATGAAGATTTATAATTCAACGCGTTTACATATTTTACTATAATAAGTTGTACAATGTGAAAATACTAACGTGCAATACCCTAAAATTTAACATATTTTGTAACTACATTTTATCACGGCTTAAAAAAACCAAAAATATTTATAACAGTAACAAACTTCAAAAAATCAACCTTTATCAATTAGATTGTCGGGGAAAATTATAATAGATTATATAAATCAGCCAAAAATCACAGAACCAAATAACAAAATTTCCATAAAATTATATTTCAAATCAAGACGCTGAAAATCAACAGTAAATAATAATATACTGTAGCTAAAAGAAGATAGACCTCACTGCCCACAGAACCGAGAAAATACACAATTTTACAAATACATTTATAATTTTAATTATTTATCATTAATAACGGGCCAAGTTTCTGCCAAGTTAATCAGCTCCTGCAGTAAGATTACAATAATATTATTGCAGAACTTGCCAGGAGAGAGTAAGCCAGTTCAGGATTGAACTAATTTGTAAGGTAGACCACAAACTATCCAACTTAGCTGCTTACCTTGCATTAGAAGTACCTACACTACTTGCATTTGTAGTAGTAAATGTTTGTTCCACTTATAAAAAGTACAGTCAAGAAGAGATTCAAAATGCCGGTTTCAGCTACTTAAAACCGATGTTGTGCGTGCACTAAGGAATAAAGTGGTTTAATTAGCTTGTCTCTGAGACTGTACTTTCTTTAAATAGTTACAATTGCAGTACTAACAAGGAATAATTTGAGTCCATACTAAAGTCTTTTACGGTTTGTAAGTTCACAAGGTATGTTTATCAAAAATAGTGAAAATCCTTACTATAATAGTCTTAAGCTTTCTTATTTTCATGGCAAATATCGTTATTAATCGCACGGTTTGGTGCAAGTAGTTTAAATCAACGTTGCAAATATTGTGAAAACAGTCAGAAACTCTATTACATCAGTGATATTTCAAATTATGACTGTGTTTTTATTACATCAATTCGTTGTTTAGCTTTTGTTTTTCCCGAAAACATTAACGTAATTGCCTATCAGTTATTAAAACAAATATGCAGTTGGAATGTACAGACACACAGTGCAAAGATATGTATGTTATTCTGATGCTTTTGAACAAACAGTATTATTAATTTACTAGATGTTTCCACAAATTTCACCCGCGTCTTAAGAGAACTTTACGCAATTTGATAAAAGGTATATTAACCGTCTCTAGGGTCCGATCTCTTTAGTTTTTTTTAGCCGTATTACTGTAAAAGCATAACAAACAAACGAATATTCGCACTTTTAATATAAGTTAAAACATGAGACTGGGTGAGAAATTATGAGCCTGGTTGGTGTAAATGCTGAGCATGGGACTTGAGCTCAAAGGGTCTCCTGATTGACGGGGTTGCAGGATAGTTCGAAGGAGTTACCGCGACCCTGGAACGCAAACGATAAAAGAGGGAACACGAATGGGTTTTGGTCAGTTATAGTCTTACACTTTTTTTCGCTCTACCCTCAGTGGGATCATCTGATGATTTCCCATGCATAAATAATGGCCAGACTGGAATCTTCAAAGTTTACATAACTATAGATACAGGCGTGACATTATATCGCACTTACTACAGCCATTTTTTTAATCTATTAGTTAAACAACAAAAATTAAATCTTTTTTTTGTTACAGCAACAACTGCCAGAAAAAGTACCGTTATGGATCGCAAATTGAACAAGACCAGCTGTGCGGGCAACACCGTCACCAAAGTGTTCGTGCTGCTACTCGTCATCTGTCTCGTGGAATGTGTCACAGGTATGTGAAGCCATGTTAGAACGACTGGTACTAAAAGTACCACAAAGAATACTAAATCCTCATGACGACTTCGCAGTGGGTGTGATGACAGTTTTTGGAAGTAAAGTGTATAGGGATGTTTAAGCCACTGTTTTGTTTACAGGTACTAAAAGTACCAAAGCCACTAAAGCAAAGAAAATACTCTGGATGAGTATGGTATAATAATAGGTATTATTTTAGCAGTTAGTGACAGTACTGAAGGTACCACGCCTGATTCTCAAATAAAAAATTATATATCCATAACACAGTACAAAGTTCCCACTAAAATACTCCGCAGTACAATGCTCAGTGGACAGAGAGACACAAGTAACTATTAGAAAAAGTACCACTATAGTTTGCAAAGCGTGTAAAAAGCCCAGTAAGTACCGCCGGCACTAAAACGTCTGATATAATGTCTAGCTGAGTGCTTGACAAGTAACGTGCTCAGTGCTAAACGCGTCATTTGTTAGACTGCACCTAGCTGCAATGTGTATGTGATAAGTGTGTATATAGCTTCTGGGATATACAACAGGGGGGTTAGACAAGTGGCAAAACGCTAACGCTAACGCTCAATGTATGGGAATGACATTCGTTTACGACTAGCTATATGTCATTCCCATACATTGAGCGTTAGCGTTAGCGTTTTGCCACTTGTCTAACCCCCCAGAGCAGAAATAGATTTTCATGATCAATAATTAAATTTATTTATTTTAAATTTAGGTTAATATGATCGTGAACCTGTGTAATATTACTAACTTTTCAAGTCTTCAATCATTGCAATCAGTTTTGATAATAAAACAGGACTTAAATTATGACGAAACATAAGATATGTTTTGCCACCTTCTATGAAGCCCCAATTAGGTATTTGACCACCAACTAAAATGTACTAAAATGCTGTTTCATTAAAAAGATTCCATAGAAACAAAACGAAGTGTCGAAAAATAAATTAAATCAATGTTAAAATAAATAACATCCATGCTTTTAAAGTTTTTGGAAGGGGAATTCTCTATCCTTGTCACGCGAAACATAATTTGTTCTAGGAAATGTCGAGTTATACAGCGTTTTGACATAATGACGTCATAATTGCATCGTGCTCTCTTTTTCTAGCAATGACTTTTTAAATGCTTATAACTAGGCCGTTTTTTAGGATAATACATTCGTATTTTCACTGTTGTTAATCTTTTCGTTAATTAGTTATGTATTTCTAATAAAAAAAATACAGTCAAATAACCAATTAAGTTGCTAAAGACAAAATAACATTGGCATTGCCATCAAACCGGACAATAGGTCTAGTCTTTAGGGCACGGTACCGGTGAATATATTTTTAAGTATTTTCGTTGTAGGTAGAAATTTCTCTTTCTTTTTTTCTTTGCAAATAGAAGGTACTAGAACACTAAAGGACTTTTAGATGTCTCGATAAAAATATGAAAACTAAAATGGACGGACAGTTTCTATTTTTATTTACAACGTAAATCTAGTCTAGTTATGATATGCAAATATATAGACTACAAAAGATCATCGCTAAGTTAGTTAGTTAGTCGATCCATCAATGTTAATGATCGACATGGTCAACATGGTCGACATGTCAGAAGGTGGGCGACCACTGACAAGTAGATCAGATATGATTCATAGTCACACGGAGACCTCTTTGTGCCTCTAGAAGTATATATGTAATAACCCAGCTATCCTCCACGTAGTCAGAAACTGAAAAACCAATCAGTTCCTTAGTTTCATCCACTTTAGACTGGAAGCAGACAGCCTCGTTAAGAAAAAGCTGGTCTGATACAGAAACGTGAACATAAAATCGAATTTCGCCATTAAATTGTGCCCCAGACATTTTGTAAGTTAGTTTTTAACCAATCTACGCTTTCAAAGTTACGAGGAAGGTACTTTATAAAATTTAAGCGAATTATTTCGAAGTAAAAGGTTAACCACCTTCAAAAGCGTTGCCCACTCGTTATAATCGTTTCCCCATAAACGCAGGTTTCGTCGAAAACCAGTAATTTTCCCGCTCCCATTTCTATTACCTAAATACTCTTTTAACTTAATATGATTGGCTTCAAATGATGTTGTATCTGTAGGTATATCTATTTACTTTTATAATTGCAGAATGGTCATAATATCCATTGTTTTGTGGCCAAAAGCTTAAAAGTAAGGGTGTAAAATCAAACGTTCAGTTTTCTGTAACTTTCGGAATAGACCTTGCTAATCTGCTGCTTGGGACCAAATAATTATTTATTCATTTATATAATTTAAAGAATTTTGTGACTCAACTTCTACACGCAGAACGTACAGAAGTACGTTTGTTTAACGTAGATACTGCGTTCCGTATTATTAAAATGTTCATTTTACTTCAAAATATTTACGCTAATATGAATAGGTAAGTGAACCAGTAGGTATAGTAAAAAACTGTTATATAACTATATAACAGTTATAGTTATATAACAGTTTTTTTATTGTTGTTATATAACTATATAACAGTTATTGTTATATAACAGTTTTTTTTGTATAATAGTTTTCATCTAAATACAATTTGCAATTACTTGCAAGTATTTCTAAATAAAAAAAATCTAGTCGATTTTAGTCTTCCTATGGAGGAACTACAATATTTAAATTATTTTATATGAAAGCCGCAAGAAGAGTACCACTCTCTTCTATACCCATGTCTTGGATATTGGATCATCGGGAACAGCGTTCTGTTGTTTTAGTATTACGTAGAAGAGTCGTCCATTATTGCACACTGGCACAATCCTAAAAGGAAATAGCTGTAAGTGGAGACCATATAAATTTGAATTATGGTAAATAAAAAAAACATAATTATGAAAAGAAACTATTTTGACATTTCAATATTCCAAAATACCTGTGTTAACTTTTAAATCGAAATACCAAAACTATAGGTATACCATAATTGTTTTGTTTTCACGAGAATAAATTAATTAATTTAAGAACCTTTTTATTCTTCGTTTAATTTTAGTCAATGTAGAATAAGATAAGTAATCTACATCAGCTAGCGTTTACCTAGTATATTCCTAGATTGTACTATACCATTATATTCTTAGATGTACCCATAGCCTCTGTGGCGCAATTGGCTAGCGCGTTCGGCTGTTAACCGAAAGATTGGTGGTTCGAGCCCACCCGGAGGCGATATCTTTTTGCGTTGTTACCTACATCAAAACCGAAATATTATTTAGGCTCAAAATTATGCAATATTTCATCGCCGCCTAGCCTTATAAGGTTGGACTCAGCTTCTATTCTGACTAACAAATACCAAAACGCCTAATAAATGCAACTGACAGACGTTAACATTGAAATGAATATATTAGTACAACAACCAGGACGTGTTCACTGCGACAGGTAAAAGTAATATTAAGTAAAATGGTACCATATGTTAAAGAAATAAAGCTCAAAAAAGGCAAACATTATTAAAAGAAAAGTTCAGGAAAGTTGAACAAATTCTTCGTCATATATTTTTACGCGTTGTATGAATGCTACTAATGTTCCTGCCCACGATACAGTAAATTATATCATAAAACACACGTTTTTGTATAAGAAGGCTTAGCCAGCAAATCCTAGTCGGATCTCATTTCCACCCATTTTGCTAAGAACGAAAAATATTTCTTGAAATATATGCGACAAATGTAGGTGTTACAGTAATGGTATTAGGTAAGTTCATACGTTTATTTAATGATTACATTGTAGGCTTTGAAATCGTTTTGCAGCGACATCGTTATTATGAAAGTCTTAATTTTCTAAAAAGTTCACATTTTATTGTGTTCATATATATATGGCAAAAATTAAAAATTTGAAAATCATGTGTGAGATAAAAAAAATTGTTTGCAAAGTATTTTTTATGGAAACTGAATCCTATTTTACTATAAACAAAATAAAGTAGCATTAGTTTGTTTAAAACTCTTTTTTAACCATAAGAGTTACTATATATATTATAGACTACTTCGCTGTTTTGCGTGGTTTCTCTCGCATCTTAATCTTCTACTTCATGCACCCTGGTGGAAAGTATATTTTAACTGTTTCCAGATTTCCACCTATCTGCTTACTAAATTTCATAAAAATCTGTTCAGCCGTTTCACCGTGAAAGCGTAAAAAACGAACGAAATAACAGTCGAACAAACTCACATTCGCATTTTTAATATTGGTTAAGATTTATGTGTAACACACGATAAAAGTTTTAAAAATTTTCTCCAAAATGAAAATAACTTTCTTTATCAAATCAAACTAAATCGAATTTTCCCTTACGTGATAAGTGTTAACTTGTAAACTAGTCAAAGAGTAAATGTTTTGACATTTTATCAAATCATGTTAAGGTTTTATTTTGTTTTCGTACGTGTTTTTATTAACTTGATAGTTTTGTAATCGCATCAAAATATCTTATAAAACTTTCTATTGTAATGTTCCAGTAATATTGTATTCATGGTGTTAAGGACACACATGACATAAAGTGATGTATAGGTATCTGTATTGAGTGATAAGACTATTTTGAGACCTATCGTTAGTCACTTATACCAACGTTACAATTGAACATGCTAGTTTAAATACATGACCGCGTATTAACTAAGAAATATTATAAATGCGTAAGTGAGTTAGTTTGTTTGTGACGCTTTCACGGTAATGGCTGAACCGATTTGGATGAAATTTGGTACAGAGATAAATGAGACCCTGGCGTCGGTTATTTGGGTGCAATAAGTAGTTCCTCGAGACGCTAGTGAATATGGTATGTTCATAAAAATATAGCGTATACTATATTCTAAAAAAATAAATAAATATGTACCTACGTCTGTTTCACCACTTTCTTTCAGCCGTGGTATAAATTAAAACGTTAAAGTAATTAACTACCACGCACGAGTCGTGCTCGAAACAAAACCTTTTTCGTTTAAATTAATAACATTATTCTAAATTATTCCAAGACAAGAGAGCTAAATATCATTGAAACCAATTAATTTATTTAATATAACAATAGACAATTACAATAACCTCGATATCTTTACAAATAAACATCGTGAAATAACTTCTCATTGTGTTCGCAGTTTAAACAATAAATATTTTTTATTATTCAAAATAATAACATTTAATTTTATCCAGAGCTTACATTTTGATGAGAATGTTAATTATTTTATTATTTATTACAAATGAAACAAAACATAATGTGGGATTCACTTTCGACTTAAAGGTCTTTTGGTATACAAGCCAGATAAACAAATAAAGATAAATTATAAATAGCTAAATACTTATTTAAAATAATTATATTATTTTAATTATTTGAGTACCTGTTAAAAAATACCATCGGAATAAAAGCGCCTAGGACACCAGACCAACGAAGCAGACATTATTTGTATAGTCGATTAAAATCCTTTTCCTGTTGTGTTTGCTACTAGCTAGCTAGTATAAATAGGTATGAAACTATGATCATCCCCTAAGGTATTGTTAAATAACAATTAAGGGTTGTTTCTGGAAAGATACCTCTGGGAATATATACCAATGCCATTTGGCTTAGGGTTTTTCCAAGTTGTCTAGACTGGAAAGTATTTTACTTATAATTAAAACAAACAAAAATATTTATTTATAAGAGAATAAACACACAAAATACTTATAAGTAGTAGTAGTAAAAAATAAACTTATTGCTTTCCATAAAATATCGTTAATCAGGTGACCAAGCTACGGTGTTCAGAAAAGGGTTGACTAAAATTACAACTAAAAATATTTTCCAATTTAATTACGTATTACGTATTAAAAAACAATTTAAATAATTTTCTTCTAATAAATGACATCAACTCGTAACTGTTGACCTCTATTACATATATTTACGTTATATATATACTTACAAGTTATGTGCTTACAAAATATAATATTTAACTGTGTAGTTGAACGTATCGATTGTATTGATGACCATAAATCAGGAGAATGTTTGTCAAAGATATTACAGAGTATTTTATTGGTATCGTAAATATAGGAAACATTATTATGAGTTTGGGTAATCATTTAGTTTATCACATATACTCATAATAATTCAATTAAATCAGTACCTACGACGTAAATATTTGCCTTCATTAATCTTAGAACCACATTTTTTAGAACGACGATCCATGCGACTTTCTCTCTATCCCTTTCTATGATGTGCGATTATGTGTGTCCATGCGATTAAGGAACATCGTTCCTGATGGGATCTCGACCACATAATATGGTTTTTTGGTTACCTAAATGCAAATTCGATTTAAAATAACTAGATCAGTGTTCAATAATTAATTAAAGAAAAAATGACAAAAACACATGATTCATTATAAAATAATTACTAGTATTTTTAATAACACACAGTTAATTATAGTTTTAACAGGTAATCGGTGACAAAGGTCGTGAACTTCCATGTAATACCATTTATTATTCATTAATTAGTCGCAAGTTAATATGACGTGCACGATGTGCATTGAGGTAGGTCTGCACGATATTCAACAGAGCTATTAAAATAATCAGAGGGTTATTTTTTGTCGTTTGCTAGTACCTACGTTCTATTTCTATTATTTTTTGTCTTAAATAAACAAAAATAGAACATGTAAGATTATAATATACCTACTATATTTATCAAAAACTTCCTTGAAAAAAAAATGTATTTAAATAACAAAACCCCCATTCAAATCAGATCAGCAGCTTTTGAAAATATCGCGGACATACGAACATACATACGGGCCGAATACAGAACCTCCTTTTCTTGTATCGGCAAAAAAAAGTTAAAAAAGAAAAATAATTTCACTTAATTGTCCAAATGCATATGAAATGCCATATGCAAAATGCCGAAATAATCCCTGAAATTATTAAATAATCCGACAGACCAAAAAAATTCAAATTTTCAAACTTCAGAACAGAAAACGAAATTCCAATCCAACCATTTAATCAAACACTCCACCCGGCCATACACAATACAATTCCAATAAGACACTAATACATTTAAACACCATTTTTAATCTGACAACACAGTTTTAAAGGCAATATAGCCGCGTGAAAGCGCTTCTCGTCTGCTGACACGCTGGGGACTGCCCATTTCCGATCACAACGACCAACAATACGAGCATAACTGTCACTTTTAATCTTAAACACTGTTTTGCCGTTGATTAAAAATTGTTGTCAACTTGTGTAGGGTTATTCGGCGCGGTTTGGGGTTGAAATTTGTTTTGTTAATACAAAAGTGAAATTGATTTGGAAGTGGATAGTGACTTTGCAAGTTCTGGAAAAAGAAGTCCTGGAATTTTGATTATGCTTTTATTTTAATAATTGGAGTACAATTGTAATAGTACACTATGTATTTGCTTAGTTCGCAATAAATAAATTATTCATCTTACTTATATTATAAATACTTAACTTTGAGAACTTTGTGTATGTATGTTAAATACTACTTCACGTACAAACTACTGAATGCTAATAAAGCTGAAGAGTTTGTTTGTTTGAACGCGCTAATCTCAGGAATTACTGGTACGATTTCAAAAATTATTTCAGTGTTAGATAGCCCATTTATTAAGAGCGGGATATACGCCGATGACCTTGCTCGAGTGGGCGTAACCAAGGAAAATACCCCGCGCAGGCTCCACACCTCCCCTGACAAAAATTACGTACGCGCAGCGCATGGCACGGCAAAATAATAATCCAACCATTTGCACAGCACGATAGGGCTGCCGGCTTACTGTATTTCTGCCTACTTGAGTTTCTTTCTATTTTTTTAATGTTAATATATTTTTTATTCAATTTGTGGATAGTGAAATTAATAAGAAGTGTTCAGTAAAAATATTTTTGTGTGCTACCATTTATTACCCTCATAAATACCTACCATTATTACCACATACCAAATACCATCTTCTCATAATCATTTCATTATTTTATTACCAATTCAATTCAATAATATAGTAAGTCGCTAAGTGCCTACCTACATATATAATAATAGATAGCCCAGCCTAGAAAACCTACAAGTTTTTTCACGAGATAACATTTCCGTGCCTATGATGTTACTTTATTAGGTACTAGCTTTTGCCCGCGGTTCCGCATGCTTTCTTCCGGGATAAAAAGTACAGCCTATGTTTGATTCCAAGCCTAGGACTACCTATATGCAAAATTTCAGCCCAATCCGTTCATTAGCGTTCCGTTTTGGCGTGAAGAGGGAACAGACATCCATACCACGGTAATATTATCTATACAGTATTCCAACTTCATACAAACGGATGAATCGCGAGCTATGCCTACGCGCCTCGATCTCGGCATGCAGATAGTCGCGACTGTGCCGCAGTGACGAACGGACGGTGTGTTGTTTTTAGGGTTCCGTACCAAAAATGGTATAAAGGAACACTTATGGTTTCAATTCGTCTGTCTGTCTGTCCGTCTGTCACACTGACTTGAACTTTGGAACAGTTATAAAGAACGATTGTTCATGCGTATTGCAAATGAAAAAAAAATAAAAATCATATTGCTTTTATTGGAAAAGTGGGGGAAAGTGGGTGTTTAAAATTTCTAAGTATAGTTACTAGGTCATGTGGGGTATCATATGAAAGGTCTTTATTTGCACATTCTAATATATTTTTTTGTTTTCTTGTATGTCTTTTAATTTTCGAATAATAATGAAATCCGCACAAAAAATTACCGGGGGAACGGTCATTTTTATCTCCGTAATTTAAGAAGGGAAAAATCTGAAATAATAATGATTGATAGACCTAAATATTACAGGGAAAATAAAACTATGAATTTAAGTTTAACAGTTTTTTAAGTACTCAGTAGCAATTTTCCCCTACAAATAAACTTAATTATGCGGTCGAAAAAAAAACAAGATAATTAGGTATTTGACCACCAACTAAAATGTACTAAAATGCTGTTTCATTAAAAAGATTCCATAGAAACAAAACGAAGTGTCGAAAAATAAATTAAATCAATGTTAAAATAAATAACATCCATGCTTTTAAAGTTTTTGGAAGGGGAATTCTCTATCCTTGTCACGCGAAACATAATTTGTTCTAGGAAATGTCGAGTTATACAGCGTTTTGACATAATGACGTCATAATTGCATCGTGCTCTCTTTTTCTAGCAATGACTTTTTAAATGCTTATAACTAGGCCGTTTTTTAGGATAATACATTCGTATTTTCACTGTTGTTAATCTTTCCGTTAATTAGTTATGTATTTCTAATAAAAAAAATACAGTCAAATAACCAATTGCGACTTTATTGCGTATAATATTCTTTCCAAGTGAAATTTATTATAATTTCAATTTAATATTGGTTTTAAATTTAATTTAATTTTTAATTTTGATTGTAACTTTGTTTTTTTTTTATGATTGTAATTTTGATTTTAACTTCGTTGTATTGTCATCATCAAAGTATGTGCATGACTGAGTAAGTTAGCTTCACTTTTGGTCTGATATTAATTTAAGCATGTGGTGTTCACTTATAAGTGATTGTTACACTGTAATATTATCGTTAAGCATGTGTTTTATAATTGAAATGGTGTAAACAATTGTTGGTGAACCTATTATAATAAAATAAAAAAATTAAATAAAAAATCCAAATGTCGGAACCTTCGGTGCGCGAGTCCGACTCGCACTTGGCCGGTATTTTTTAACAATAACCGCGCGATTTTTTCTCTAAAAATAAGTTCATGTACTTATTTAATATGTATTGGTTCCTTGAATTCATCAATAAAATTTTTAAATTACCTGGATACTCCGGAAGGTATAACTATAATTTTTGGATAAGTCTACCAATGACGTAATCTGTTTTTGCTTTTAATAGGCAGATATTTCGATTTTTCCACTGAGTAAAAAAACCCAGATTAATTAATAAATAAGTAGGTAGGGTGTAAAAAGTGCGCTTACGTTAAAAATGTAATTAGCTATTTATAAACATACATATTATTGAATTAGGCGAAATATCATTATGAAATGAATATGTGAGTAATATGTGAGTGATAGGTACCAACCTAGTAAGATTTACATGTATTTTTATTGAACACTTCCTATTTCATTCACAAAAAAACATTTTTGAAAATAAAAATATATATTATTTACATTCACAAAACAAGAAAGAAACTCAAGTACGAGTAGGTTAATGAAATTAAAACACTATAGGCAGACAGCCCTATCGCGTGTGTGAGTACCGCGCGGCTGTAGTTAGTTATATCCCGAACAGGGCCGAGTCACAATACTGTTAGATACCTTTACCGTGTCCATACATCCATCCAAACTTTCGCATTCCACAAATAAAATAATAGTGTATTTTTCGGAGAAAAGAGTCACAGGTCCGTTCAGCACAGCGTCTCGTCCCGCACTGATTCTTAGGACGGCAGAGGGGTGCTCACGCGAATAACGAGTATCGATTACGTAAAAAAATCGTTAAAAATAATTAGGGCATTAATCTGGAAAAATAAGAAGAAGGTTCCCTCGGTTTTCTTTTATTTAATATGGTGATGACAATAAAATAATCCTGAGATTGATAGTTTACGAGAAAAACCGTAGTAACTAAGAAAACAGATGATACTTTGCTCAATTATTTTTGATATTAAAATTGTTTTTTTTTTATTTTTGAAAAGAAGGGGATCTGCCTTGTATGGCATAGATTATTATGTTTTTTTTTCGAAGCATTTTCGATAAAAATGACGGAGAAAAAACGTTTTAATGTAACACAAATTACACCCAATTCACATATATCGCCGCCTTAAGGTCGAAGCACCACTATTCCACGCGGACAAAGTCGCGGGCAGAAGCTAGTAGTTCATAACCTGCATTAATACATGAATCCTTTTTGTCGGGTTGGCGAATTAGTTCCCTTGGGTGAAGCCGCGGAAATCAGCTAGTTTAAAATAAATAATAATAATGAATATTTCTATTCACACATATTCTCTATGCTGAGACTTTTGTTCTGGCGTCGGTCCGACTACCTACTATTGTTCTTACATTGAAGCAATAATTCAGCTAATAAAATCATCAATTGCCAGTATTTGTACTTAATTTGTTATAAATTATTGAGAGAATGAAAATGTTTAGCGAAGTTAAATCCTCTTTGTACGTATTTTAATCTAGGGTTATCAACATAGATAAACAACCCGAATTATATACTAGATCCTTATTTGAAGGAAAAGAGACACTAAACCAGGAGGTAAGCTGGTCCAATGATTATAACGCGTTTGTAGATTTCATGAATCAGGGGTGGCCAACCGGTCGATCGCGGCTATCGCTAGTCGATCAACAATACAATTGACAAGATAAAAATTTAAGTCAATACACCTAATTTCACGATCGTGCTGGCTTAGTAGTTAAGGCATTTCGTATATGAGTGTGCGGGCTCGAAACCTGGCAAGTACCAATGTGACTTTTCTAAAGTCATATATATACTTTCTAAGTAGGTAGGCATATCTTAGATTCCACTGACTTACAGTGAAGAAAAATATCGTGAGGAAACCTGGATTTAAAAAGTCTGAAATCGCCAATCCTCCTTGAGCAGCCTGGTGATCAATGCCCATGCCTTCTCTGTATGAGAAAAGGCCTGTGCCCAGCAGTGGGACCATATATAGGCCGATGATGATGATGATGATGACACCTAATTTATATGTAAAAAAAAATATTTCCAAAAGCGGGTCAGAATCATCAGTCGAATAGGGTTTTATCAATAAACAGTGGATCTTGGGTCTAATCAATTTAGCTAACCCTACATTAAATAGATAACCAAACCTTACTTACAGTCAAAGAAAATCTGGCCCTTATCGCGGTTTAAATTCTGGACCACTGCCTCAACCGAAGCAACCGACATCTTATATGAGAAGAAACCTTTCCCCTGATGTTACAATATCTCATTAACTTAATTCCTAGCTTAATTAATGTCATCTATTTCATCCACAGAGCAGAGAATTAACAGTAGAGGTAGCAAAGCGTCGACCCTTTTAGAGAAAGTCGGCGGGTGGCGCAGTCAACGGGGAGGTATGTGATGAATGAACGTAATGAATGGAATGTGAACGAAACGCATGCGCTTTCGCTGTATATAATGCATCAATTAGAACAACAGGCTGGTGGACAAATGATATTGTGAATGATATAATGATAATGTGCACGTATTGTTTTCTGTTGTGTACATTAAGTTGTAGTTTGTGGTATTTTTAGGGTTGGAAGCTCAGTGTACTTGGGCGCTAATAGGCATTAAAATTGTTATATCAAGAACAATGTAATTGATTCAATTTGATCAAAATAAATGCTTTGTTAAAACAGGATTTAAAATCCAATAGAACATTCTTTGAAAATAATCTTACCATTGTTTCTATTATACAAAACTTTCTGAATGAAGTAGGCACTTAATAATACAGATGAAATAAGTAACAAAGAATCGCAATTCCGGCCCTTGTCTAAATTTGATTTTGCGAACCGTGAATTTTAAATAAATTCATCATTGAAGTCATTCATAATCATAAGTAAAGTGATTAGACAAATTATGAAAAATCAGTAAATAAAGTTTTTTTTTATATAATTATTTTTTAATCTGCTACCTCTGCGTTCGTTCTTTACTCTGTACCACATATTCTAGGAGCTTGTTTACAAGTCACGTGCGAATTGTCAATTTTACAGTTTTATAGGAAAACACGCCATGGGTCGCTGTTACTAAGCATACGTTTGCATACTGATTCCTTCATTTCCATTACGCTTTCCATGAAATTAAGTATTTTATATATATTTCTTAGAACATTTAGAACGCATGGCTAGTAAATTAGTTTCCCGAAGTATATTGCCAAGGCTGATTTCATGGTATTAGTAATAATTAAGATATTATTTATTGTTCAATTATGAAGGAAAAATATGATCAAACTTTCAGGTTTTATAATAAATTCATTTAAAAAACAGGATACGTTAAAGAAACTATGATAAAAACGAAAAATAAATATATAGTTGACACATAGTTGCCCTGTAGATAAAAGACCATTTTGAGTATAGAAAATCAGGTTATTTATTTTATACCTTCAAGGTATGTTTTCACCACAATCAGTTAAATGAAGTTTACGTACCTACATTGTAACAAACAGGCATCATGTTAGTTATAAGTACATAAATCAAGGATATCAATATTTTTCGCAAGCTACATCATTGAACGACGTTTTGAGTGAGATTTACGATTGATATAATTATGCTATTTTATTATGAAATATTAATTACGAAAAACATTAAGGTGTAAAGTAAATCTCATTAGACTTTTAAAGCAACGAGGTATAATGTCGTCCAATGTCCTTATTCTAACTATTTTTATAAATGCGAAAATGTATTTATATATTAGGTATACTAGTTTTCATAGAATATGTTGGTAGGTAAATATTGATCAAAGTTTTAATTACAGAATGCACATGCAATCCGAACATTAATTTTGCTAACGCGTACCGATGAAAATATTACTGTCGCATTTCCACCACAGGGAGATCACTAACATTAAACAATTTATTGAACTTCAGAATTATGTTTTTATCAAAAAATATGAGAAAACCCTGTCAATAGTGTAACCCTATTTGAAACAAAAACTAAATTGGCAGGATTTTCTCATATTTTTTGATAAAAATATAATTATGAAGTGACGATCTGACTGAATCAGAAAACCTGGTCAGAAATCACCGATCCGGCTTGAGCAAGCGTAGAGGTCAATGCTCATGTCTCCTCTGTATGAGAAGAGGCTTTTACTAATAAAAAGGATGGATAATAAAAAGGCAATTATCATAAGTAGGATTAGGATAGGAGTATAAAAAAACCCTACATATAAGACACTTCACGCCAACTGAACGTAACTAAACAGAGAAGCAATAAAAACATTTGAAAACCTCTTTATACGTACATATAATTCAATGAGCAATTGTTTCCAATGGAGAGAGACGTTCTCATTCAAAGGGTTATCTTAATATAGGGCCGTGGGGAAATCTTTATGCATCCGTAGATTTATCAGCGTGTGCCAAACTGATTGGGTTGTACCTGGGGTTTTTATTCCAATTGTTTGAGCCACTTTTTGTGTAAAATTGGATATTTTTTTGTTTCATCTTGTTTGGGAGATACACTGTCAAGTATGTAGGAACCTGTGAATAATGCCTAACCTGCTATTTATCGACGTATGTTTCAAATACATCTACATTCCAAAAAAAAATAATTTCATCAAATATCTTACAGCATGCTCTATCTTGCTATACTTTTATACATACTAAATTCCACAATCTTCCTTCTTGTGTAATTTCAATCGTTTCTTGTAGTTAGTATTTCAGTAGATCATAGATGTAAGTAGTTATTTCTTAGACCCAGCGCAGATCTTATTGCTAATGCCCACTGCATTAATAAGGCCAAAGAAATATTGGCCCTGCATGTATTGCAATAAAGTTCAAAATTCAAAAACAACCTATTTGCAAGAAAATTATCATAGGTTGAGTTTATTTTGGACTTTATTTTTAACGTGATAATGTTAGATTTTCTTTGGCAATGCTAGTCTACTGCGCCTTTTCTGTACTGGGTCCTATTTAGTATGCCTAATAATATGTAGCATGTAGTTTGTTCTTTGTCTGAATCACACACGTTTCAAAAACTTTCTTGCACATACCTACTTATAACCAAACAGGGATAAAAAACATGCTAATTTCATACAACACATACATTTTGTTTGTATCTATGTTAACGTGCCTTTTATCGATACCAATCTATCGTTCTTACTCTATTTCTAATTAATATCAATCACGACGATTCATGATCCGAATCACATACGATTTCTGTTTGGGTTTTAGATAATTTTAACGCCAATACAGCAATGACGAGGCTCGTTGAATATAAAATGATATTAAGCCACTCTTTCATGGTTCCCTTTAAAAAGGGAACCCTTGTGAAGCAATTTTCTCTGTAGTCTGTAACTTTAACCTGAATATTAAAGTCAAAATAAAATGATTATTGCATCACAACTTTAAAAGAATTCAGATAATTCCCTTTAAATACTAACTTAGCTATGCGATCCCAAATAAAACCAAGACATTTAAATTGTTTAGCGTAAGTATATTTCTCATTCTAAAGTACGGAACCCTCTTGCGCGAGCTTAACTCACACAAAGCTGTTTATTTTTAATTCTTTAGGTTTTACAGGATGTTACATAACAGATAACCTTCTACCTACTACCTACCTACTTCTACCTACACAATATTATCTTCTACCTTCCTAAAGACGACCTAAATGTACTAATGTATCGGTCAGGTGTTCACTTGCTGGCCAACTCGATACCGCTATGATTGTATTAGCGAGACACTCACAGCTAATGCATCTCTTGTTTGTAAAGACACAGCATCAAAGTGCATTTAGGGATGGGACATAATGTTTTGTGTAACACAGGGATCAATTGTTATGTTTATCGACAATTTCAGGCTCAATTAATAAGTCATTCTCATTTGTAGTTTCATCTTTTTACATATGTAGTTTACATACTAATCATAAAGTATAGAACTACTAAGACTTTTCAAACGCAATTGTGGTATAGTCTGTAACAATTTATTTTAAAAACAATATAAACAAAATCATAACCTATTTTGTTCTATTTCTCCCACTCATATAAATAAATCGGCATTAAATGATGAATGGTGATGTTTAGAGCATGAAATTGACATGCGCCATTCTTACGCCATTTTGTTAATATCTGTGGCAGAATTAGAACAAAATAGGTTACGACTTTGTTTACCTTTTTCCTAAAATCAACTGGTACAGATTATAATCACGTCATTCTGGGACTATAGGTACCTATTTTGACACACTTTCTTTCTTTCCATTTGGATCAGTATAAAATGTCAGATCAGAGATACCTATACTTAAATTCTAGTCTGGTGTATTTTTCAGATCCTGGATAGTCTTAAGGCAAACATAAATAATGTAGACTACTTTTCTTAAGGCAAAGTCCGAGTAGAGTAGCTTTTTGGAGTAAGGTACAGCACCTTACTCCAAAAAGCGATACCACTAACAAATGAACTAACAAAAGCGTTAACAATGACGTCTTTATTTAAATTTAGCATTTATCTATTTAAAATTATATTCGAGCTATATTGGGTCATGAGAAGTCCAAAAATATGAAGTAAAAAATTAGCTATAATACGACAGTGATTATACTTTTCTAGCCAATCCAGACTATTTTCTAATCTCTTAAATAATATGTGTGTTTTTTCTTTTTATTTCAGGTTCCTGCTTAAGCTACGGACATTCCTGCTGGGGAGGTACGTTCAATGACTATTATAATGCAAATGTATTTTTTTTTGCAATTGGTCTTCGATTTATTAGCGTCCAATGTAAGAATTGTTTAAGAATAAGTAAAATCATTATCAATACTGGGGGTTTAGACAAGTAGCAAAAACGCTACTAGACTAGAAAACAAAATGTATGGGAATGACATTTGTTTACGGCTAGCTATCTGTCATTCCCGTACATTTTGTTTTCTAACCCTCCTGGGTACACTAAGACTTCATTTAATTTTTATCACACTTTTTTTACTTCAGTTTTTCACAGGTACCTACTAATTTTCATTGTAAAAGATGTTTTACCCCAAAATGAACCTTACTGCATTATATACACAAGCAATTAAGCTTCATAATTCTACACAAGCACATAAGATATAACACCTGCAAATTCGAGGCTCAATCGAATATCAGTCACAATAGAAGCCGTCGTTTTTATAACACGAACCGGCAACTATTATCATGAATATTGGTTCCATTTAATCCAGCAGCTTATTGCACGTTATATTACCGGACACTCCCATACTCCCATGATATTATGGTATTATAGCCGTTTATTGGCACTTGTGTTTTCAAACGATATCTTAGTTGTATTTGCATCGGGTCATTTGGATTTGCATAATGGATTTTTGGCGCCATTGTTTCATTTTTATTGGAGAATCGGCAAGATGCAATTCTTTGTTTAAATTTTAGTGTATATTTCATTACTTTTCCACCGACATATACTTAATATTTTGTAAAATCTACTTGTGAGAACTTCTAAATGGCCTTTATGTGTATATTAGTTATATCGTATTGTGTTTTCTAGCTGTCTAGTTTTCCGAAAATAACAAAATAAAATAAAAATACCTATTAAATTTTAATGGAGTGCGTATTTTTTCCTATTCCGTATTTTTTGGTGAGAAATACCATATATTTAAGGTAAAATTCCTTTTTTACAATATAACAGACAACTAACCAAAAAATTATTTAGATTGTTTATATAGGTGTTTCTTGCGGTTTCATCCCAACGGATATACTTAACGCTCCCGGATAAAAACTACCATATGCCCCTTCCCCAGGGTTCAAGCTATCTCCATACCAAATTACATCTAAATCGGTTCAGCGGTTTAACCATGAAGAGGTAAGAGATAGTCAGACACACTTCGTATTTATCATATTCGGATGGATTTAACTGTCGGACACATTAATTCGAATATTAATTAGTTTGTCTGTTTGGGAGTTTCAAATTAAGAGTTAAATTATAATTGTGTTAATACTATTTATTCTTATTACTTGTAAGACTATTAATCCCATTTTTTCATCCATACTATATGGTAAACCAATATTTGGAGGAAGAAACCAAAAACTACCTCATTCCGGATCACCGATACATCTACTTTCGATATTGGATTCGGATTGGACATTGGAAAGGTCAATAGGATAACTCACGCTTTGTAGGTTGAACATCTATGTCTTTCGAAGGCAATTCATTTGTTTATTAATTAAATATACGTTCGATACATTAATATGTCATTAGCTACATCAAAAATAACTCATGACGAGAGACGCGCATGATTCTCCAATCTTCTTCTTATTGTGTGGGCTGCAAGTTTTACCAACCTAACAAGCCCTAGTGTCTAGAGTTTTCTCAAATCCGCCTGACGGTCTCTGACATGGAATTGTAACAATAACTGCTATCGAGATAGCAGCCGAGGACGACGGCTTAACGTGTCCTCTTAGGCATGAGGGCATAACACTGCCAACTTCCTAACTCCAGGCTGCTAAGTAAAATTTTCTTAAACCCATATAGCGATTTCGTCCCGATCTAGGAAGCGAACCCAAGACCACGTTTACCAACGAGGCAGTATTCTCCTATAAAAGAATCTGCCACTTTTGGTTCGGGATGAGATAATACTTTGTTATTAACACACATTGGCCGCGATTCTCTTGACACCAACTAAATTAAATTTAGTCTATAGTTCTCTCTTTCCATCAACAAATATAAGAAAGGGATAGCAAACTTTTAACACCTGTCAAATTAGAAAAAAAATAGTTTTCCATACAAATTAAACATCACGACGTAACATCTCGACTAAATTAACAAACCTGTACGAACAAAATGTCATCTGTCATTTAATTTGACAGCACTGAGTTACTTGCTATCCTCTTCTTGTATTTCGCAATAGAAAAAGAGCATGATATTTTAAAATTAGTTTAGTCGTGTGTAAGTCAGAATCGGCACCATTGTCAAACTTTAAAGACGTTTAAATTTTACGCACACTTATAGGTACATTATACACGTAACACATACAAGCTTATATAAGAACATTAGAACGACAGAGCGGCAATATAATGCAAATTGAGTTCTGATCTAAAATCCTAAAATATCCCCAAAAACAATAACATTGTACCTAAAGTCGTAATTTAAAACTAATACGTGTCACCTGTCGCCATTTTAATACGACATCATACGGTGATTGGTATAATCGGGGTCCCAGTAATTGCTAACGCTGTGCGCACACCAGGCTACAATATGTTGCGCTAACAAAACAGTGATACTAGTAAAACTTCTTATGAAGACATTCGAACTGGGTAGAAACACTATCATATCTATTTCTACTGTAAAGCTGTTCCAATTTGAATATTATACAGGTTTTGCCGAATTTAAAGTACCTACATGTAATTTTTAGCGAGCTTTGGGATGGAACAAAAAAAATGATGATTAGTATTTTCTATTCCTGAATTTATTAACTTAAGATTTTCATCGAGTTTTTTCTCTGTAAATTATTAATATGAAACTAAAGATGTAAGACCAATTGTTTCAGTAATCTGCAGTCTCACTCGGGTACCCGTGAATAGCTGATATTTTAATCCACTATGTAGGTCATCTTTGTTGTTAAAGCGATCCATGCTGGAGACTGAGACTAGTGAGATACCGTGAAGGGGAATGGGAAAAGGGTATTGACCTTTTTAGTACGAAGATAATTAATGCAATATGTTGCGCAACATGTTTCGCCCGATGTGTGCCCAGCCTTATGGGGTTATTGTTCCGAGAAATTACGCGCAGTATTAGGGATGAATAATAATTGGTGAGGATTACAAATATAACATCGAATATTCATAGAAAGAATTTTAAAGCCGATTTATTTTTATTATGTACGTAAGTAGCGTTTAAAATGCTATATGTTTAGATATTATGTATCACTAGCTGTCTCCCGTAACCTAAGGTAATTACTTCACGAACCTGAAAAACTCACAGGCACATTGCCACTCTCAAGAAGAACCTCACTATGAAATCGTCGTATGTATCACGCTGTCTATGTCTCTTAGGCAAATGTGGTAGAAGTATACATCATTAGGTACAGTTAACAGTACATAATATCTAGTAGGTAATACAAAACTTATTTCTACTTAATATTGTGGATCATCCGCTATTGTGAGTTTCATGTCAATAATTACGAGAATAATAATTATTTAACGTACTAAGTAACTTGCCACATAAAAAATGCATAAAACAAGCTTTCACTTAGCAGGCCTTTAAAATACTTAACCTATAAATAATTCACCAGTAAGTAATCTGAAAAGTTTATGCCTATTGTAGTACTTTAAATATTTTACCGGTTTTAAATTATCATGAACACTGTTTTCTTGGAAGAATATTTACTTTATTAAGTTGGCTGACTTAACCGACTTTACTCAGACCTTTTAAAGTTAGAATAACTTCTATCAAAATTAACGACGTGTCGAAATCAGGATTCTAAAATATGTTATCAGTCTATCTCTTTTACTCGTGAGCATACTGAAAAGGACAGAACGTAAACGGGGGTAACAAAACTTTACACAATGGACAGGATATTGAAGGATTGAAAGGAACACGTCATGTCCGGTCGAACATGTTCAAAGCGTTTTGAATTTCGAACGAGAATATTTATGTCGATCGATAATTTATCGGTGACTGAAATCTAGGCGTTTCTATTATTTGTGCAGAAACTTGAGGTTCTTCATCTTTAATAATGTTTTATTATAAAATACTGTGGCAGTATAAGTTTTAGTTCATGGAAATAAATATGTCAATGATCATTGATATTACAGTAGCCACTTTTAAATAGTCTAAAAACTTTTCTGACCTGAAAAATACGCCGGATACCTATTCAAGTAGGTATAACTCTTTATTTTCGTATTGATTCGCGAGCCCATCTTTATGTTGTGCAAGGTTTATATAGTTTGTTTTGTATTATATCAATCAATAATGAATGTTTTTTTTAACTTTCAGCCCATGGCAAGAGATCCGGCAAGCCCCCTGCGTCAGCCCCTGACTGGTACCTCACTAGGCTTCTCCGACGCATGGCGGCCAACGCTGAACTGGTGAGCATTGCCATTTTAAATCACCGAAAATATGACACATGTTTTCCCCGAACATCTATCAAAATTAATCTATACTATTGAGCCAGTTATGTTAAGTTAAAGTTCCATGCACCGAATAGGGGGCAAACTTTATGCCTTAAACAGCGTCCAAATCTGATTCAATATGGAAAAACAACATTGCTCGACCTGGAACTCAAACCCAGAACATCGTACTCAGTTGACGCGCTTTCGATTATAGTAGTCGCAAACCTGGAATAAAATTGGATCAAATACTCAATACAGTAATTTTGTATAGCTGAATCTTGTTTCTCAATACAATGATATTACTTCTAAATACCCTGAAATATGAAATGCCATTAAAATTACCTTCTAATGACCAGAAACTAAAAATTTCCGGCTTTAAAGATTATTTAAAACATTTTAAAATGGCGCCATCTTTTGGTTAATTCCAGAATCACGAGAAACAGTTGACTACAAAGAACGACGACATTGACGCCATCTACCAGATGACTATGCCAGACGACTCACCTGCGACTAACAACCGAATGTAAGTATGTTGCAGTGACTGTTCTCAGATGTCGCTACTGGTTATAAATTAACATCACCTTGGTGCATAAGATTTTTTTTTATTCACTATTAAATCTAGTTTATAATACAGAGCATTGTGCTGTCTATGTTTATTTTTAAAATATCATTAGTTTGGCGAGCAAATAAAAAGTTGTATTCTAAATTATACTTGTTGTCAATATAATACCTAATTATAGTTGAATCTCATTTTTTGTAACTGACTTCACAATAAGGAGGTTATCAATTAGTGTGTTTGGAATACGCCACTGCTGTTGAATGGCTGTTCACTAAGTTTTTTATTGCCTCAATATGGTCAGGAAAGTGCAACGTATGTTTGGTATTTAAATTTTTGTTTGTATTTTTCAGCGCTGACAACGACGAGGGTCCCGTAGAGCTGCCATTCAGCAAGAATGTGGAAGCCAAACCTATGCTGGACGATGACCTGTTGTCTAAGATGAAGATTTGGCAAATGATGGTATGACATTTTCTAAGTTAAACTTGAAAGAAATTGGAGAAAACCTTCTCTGCTAGAATATCTGCCTAGTTATAGTCAATGCTCGTTCGCTTGATTGAAATTATTTATTTATTTATACTTCATGTCCATGTAATAGTACATAGGCGGATTTTATGCCACGACTTGATGAAGTATTCTCCAGTGCCGGATTTATATTTTTTATGAGTGTAGGCCACTTTATTTCCGCCGCCCATGTACCTTCCTAAAATAATAATTTTACATTTTTAGTAAGGAAAAAACTAAAGCTAAATAAAAAAAACCGGCCAAGTGCGAGTCGCGATCTTGTTTTTTTTTCGACCACATAATTAAGTTTGTTTACAATTACATATTTAAAAAACATGTTAATTATAGGGAATAATATTTTTAAATAAATGGTAACTAAAACAAAGTTTGTCAAATAAGGCCCAGGCGCGGATCCAGGATAGTAAAATATATAGAGCGCGACCGAAGCGAGCGTGAATTTTTGTGGGGATTTCAGCGGCTGCGGACTTTTTGTAACATGATAATATTTTTCAATAAGTAGCAACAAATACAGAGTTTTAAAACAAATACCTGCGTAATCGATAGCGCGAGCGAAACGAGCGCAAATGTTTTTTGAATGTTTATTATAGGGAATAATATTTTGAAATAATTGTTAACTAAAACAGAGTTTGCAAAGAAACTCAAAGATCCACGTAACCGAAAGCGCGAGCGAAGCGAGCGCGATTTTTTTTTAGCATGTTTATTATTGGGAATAATATTTTGAAATAAATGGTAACTAAAACAGAGTTTGCAAGGAAACACACAAAGATCCACGTAACCGAAAGAGCGAGCGAAGCGAGCGCGAATTTTTTTTGGCATGTTTATTATAGGGAATAATATTTTGAAATAAATGGTAACTAAAACAAAGTTTGCAAAGAAACATAAAGACTCAGTAATCGAAAGCGCGAGCGAAGCGAGCGCGAAATTTTTTTAGCATGATAGGGAACATGTTTCAATAAATTATATCGAACAGAACGTAATCTGAAAATTAAAATAGGATATATACGTAATCAGGAGCGCGGGCGCGAACTTTTTTTTTTAACATGTTAATTATATTTTTTAATAAATTGTAACGTAAACAGAATCTGAAAAGAAATAAGAATATGTTATTGAAAACGCGAGCGAAAACAATGAAAAATTCTTCGACATCTTGGCTAACATTCTGTGTAGGTTTATGCAAACTACTGAAAATTTTTACTATCTTAACTAGGTAAAACAATAGTTTGAAAGGGACAAAAATATGTAATATATACGTATATTTGATTTATAATAAAGGGGGCAAGTCGGTAGTAGTTGTAATGAGGTTGTGGGTATGATGTCAAAACTTTCCCCATGTCACATGTCGGGGATCCCATACCCCCGGATCATTGATACAGCTGATACGGCGGTAGCTACGCCCCTGGTGGTTACGTTGAGCTACTGCCGCCCGCCCCCCGCTTTCATCCAACAATCACGCAGTAATTTAGATAAAATAGGTACAATAACGTGACAGTAGGTACCTAGGATTAATAATTATCGATAGGAATGAGTTTCTTTAGGGATTTGACGTATTAGTATAAAAAACCATGAGAAAACCAGTGAACTTGTTTGACTTTTATCCTCTGAAATCGAGTGCCCGTCCTCTGAAATCTGCCGCCCCTAGGACGCTGCCGCCCCTAGGCCGCGGCCTATACGGCCTATTGACAAATCCAGGACTGGTATTCTCTAGTAGTCAACTTTGGGACTAATGGGGCTGGACCATTCTTCGTTAAATGTATACAAATCAATTTGAAATAAAGTCACGTAAGTATTTTAACGTGAATGAAAATACCAAATTGATTTCTAGTATAGTTTTAGTAAAATAAAGAATAAAAATATTACCGATTGTTGACTTGTTTGATGGGGAAGACCACGCGATTCCTGATGTGAAGTAAATCATCACTAAATACTCATAATATTATGTCGGTCAGGCATTGTTTCTTTAGTGTATATTGTTATTATCACGAGAGGCAATATGTATTTGTAGTATTTTTACAAGTATGTGAAGTTTTCTGATTCTTCACCACACGATAGAAGAAGACGTTTTTCTCCCAATTTTTCTTTTACCTGTAAACTGGTTTATTTTTGTTTCAGAGAGAATCGCCTGAAGAGAAGTAAACAAAATAAAACAAATTATACCAAAGATTGACTGACGTAATTAATTTCAAAATTTATTTTATTAATAATATTAATATTATTATCTATAAATTATAATTCAGTACGTTCGTTCCATATACTTTAATTTAATACTCTAATTTTATTGATTGTATTAAAAAACGTCAATTGTAAGGCTGGGTTGCAATTGGCAAATAGTTGTATAAAATAGTCTTTAAGATAAAATGTGCCATTTATAAAAGTATAAGATGTTTTTATTTAACCGTAATATAACGTATGAGGTATTCAGCAAAACACTTGAAATATAGAAAGTAATCATTAATAATAAAATGACAAAAACAAACAGAATTGCAAATTAATAAATATATATTTTATCATCGTTCATGTAGTACCAACATACCTACATTTGTAATAAATGCTATAATTCATTTTATTAAATTCTCATTGTCATAATACATATTATTAACATTACATAACTTTTTCCTACAGTCTAAACTATTATAAAAACCAGTTTCTGTTACATATACGTAGTAGGTATAAATATATATAAATAATCAAATAATTAAAACTACCCTACTAACTAGTTAAAAGTCTACACGAAAGAGAAGTAATTAAAGCATTTAAATAAATCTGATTAATGTGTGGTCTGATTTCAATCGTTACCTGTAGATGTCACTGTTGACTGAGACAGGTTAAATTATGTTATGTTACCGATAGATGTCGTGATAGTCACACACTAGGACTGAAATTTAATTAATTACCGATGAGCAATTTATCACTATAGATGCCGCTACTGTACCTACACAAAACAACTTTAACTGAAACAAAAAAGATTATCCATTATTTTCACTATTAAGTATAAATTGTAATTTTAGCCAATATCAAAATTTAATTATTATGTATAATTCATAATAATATCAGTTAACAAAAGGTCTATATGAAAACGAAAATGCAAAATGAAATCTAAAATACATTACCTATGTATATTTACCCAATTATTTGTAAATTATGGTAGAGACGCAAATGTTCATAATTGTTGGTGTTATTATATAAAATGAAACTGTAAAATATAAGGCAGATTCATCTTGGATTGGTTATTTTATTTTTCCTATTTAAAATTTTGGGATCACTGCAAAAACATGAAATACACATGAGAAAAAGAATAATATTTATTGAATATTTAATTCTATCTAATACATAAGCATACCATCCTCTATTTTTATCTTGGTCTTATATTTTAAACGTAAAACGAACAAAATAAAATGTTATTTTTTGCAAAATAAAAGATTCGAATTTAAATTTAAAAGGCTATTTTGCGCGATATAGTATTGCAATGAGAATATTTTAAATACAACTTTATAAAAAGACTGGCAATGTAGCTTTGTAAATAAAAATTAAAACAAAATACTATCAAGCTAGCACTACAAGCAAAATAAAGTTGTGTAGATCATCCACTAAATCCAACCCATTCGTAAATATCGTTAAGGCAATAGCTCCAAACTTTTAGTTTCAGACGCACAAATGTTGGTTTGCACTAAAAGCATTGCTGGGGCAACCCCATAGGAATAAAGGTAAGTATAATTGTGCGTACTTTCAAACTACCGTGTGGTACAATTCATAAGCTGACAGGGTAAAAATTAATGGCATAAATATGTTCTTTTTTATATGCATATAATATATAGTAATAGCCACACATACACTAAGATTCAAAATATTTTATGATCTACTCTTTAGCCATGTAACAAAAACAATTGAAAATCATACCCATATATCATACTTCAAAAACAGACCCATATCATTTTTCAATTCTCGATTCTCTGGACACAACTTTAATTCTATTTTATTTTCTCTCTATATTCTCTCTATTCTTTCGATATTTTTTTTTACATTGACGATGAAAATTTTAAGCTCAGATTTTATTTGTATAACTTTAATAACCGTTGGTCCTTTTTGAGAAAATGTGTATATCAACTTTACAAGTTTACATTAAAACACTACAAAACTACACCTACTTATGATAGTGATGGTATGTCGCCTAATCTTATATATTGAAATAAAATGTTTGCTATGGAAATAAGAAACTTAAATGCATGCTCTTAGTACCTAATGGTGTACCTTTGAAAATATTTCTCGATTTTGAAGTCCCGATTATCCTTACTAGTAACAGTACAAATGCGATGTTTGTTTATTTGTTACGCTTTCACGCTAAACGGCTGATTCGATTTGAAAGAAAATTTGGTATGAAGATAGATAGATCCCAGAAGACTGTTATAGGCTACATTTTATCCAGGTACGTTGAGTTAATTAACCCGCCACAGCTCTTAACTTACACCTTATAAAACAAGCAATAAACTGAAATAGACCTATTTAGAACAACGATGATAGTCCGCTCATATTTCAGAAGCCCGTTGCATTCATTTTAATTTAGATCTGTATACCTTTTATGCTCTATATTAAAATATATAGTCGTCGCAATTTCCAGAAGGGGAGCAAGTATTATTTTATTAATAAATTACTAATAATAAACGATTCACATACTATTGAAATGTGATATAATATCTTCATCATCATTTGTTAATGTTGCATAAAATTCACATTGCAAGTTAAAAATATTATTTAAAAAATCAAAATTCCTCAATTAAGTGTGTGTATTCTACCAATAATTAAGATGAGAGTACCTATGTGTGAGTGACAATATTTAAGTATAAAACTATACAGGTCAAGATAATGTCAGAAGCAAAAAAAAATGATTAGATCGGCTACCGATCGCTACACTCTGGAGGGGATGTCAATGACTTTCGATATTATAAATATTAAATTAATTTTGTTAAATATTCATTAAATAATCAGATTATATGTGCATAAATGTATATTTGATTCGGAGCTATAACAAATTAGTTATAAATATGTAAAACAAAAGATTTATTGCTAATTGAGTTCAACAAAATTTTAATTTTAATTTTTCTTTATATTATATTGAGAAAGCACCAATCACCGATAAAATCCCACTGATATTATATGGATGTTTGTTACTCTTTCACGCAAAAATGACTTCTCCGATTTGGATGAAATTTAGTACTCACATAGTTTACAACCCGGATTAACAAATAGGATACTTTTTATTCGGGTTCGAGCAGTAGTTCATAGAGAACGCGGATGAAACCGCGGGAAACAGCAAGTATAATTGTGAAATCTTAGGAATTGGTTATAGCGTTAGTGACGGATAGCATCAATTTTATTTTTTTTCGGATTTTTTGCGTACAATCTTTTTTTTTCTAATTACATTAATTTCTACCTACATACGTTTTTTTAAATAGCTCGCAAGTGCCGTCCGTTATTGTAAACCACAAGCATGTGGATCCCTAAAAATCGCCACTTCATGCGGGTGACACACGCAACACATGACAGAAAAATTACCTATACTACTACCAGCAGCCATTTGAAATAAAAACTAAAAATAAACCTTTCCATTTCTCCTTAGTGTCTAGTCCTCGTAACTAATAGAGTGTTGTATTCTAGTAAAACATCATTTATCTTTCATTCTTGTGTAGACACTGTTTGTGATAAAAGTAACGTGTTACACGGTGATTTTTCACTGGACAATGGACAATCACGGAATTGTCCCAACAATGCACTAAACGTTTGTTACAATATTTTTGATGTCCATTGTAAGCGATCATTATCATAAACCTCTTCATTAGTAACTTATTAAAATAGTAGGCAATGTGTATGAGAGAAATGTTTTTTTTTTACTATAATTTTAGTTGAATGAAACAATCTGGGCCTATTTTACACTGAGCAATATGCGAGGATAGTATATTCAACGGTTATTTTTTTGCAATACTTTTTTGAGCCATCGGGCTTGAATAATGTCATAAGCATTTCCTTGGATTACGTAAAGATAAAAACATGGTAAATGCATTTTAAAAATCATAATTTATCTGTCTGCATTAAACAAAAACACTGTATGCAGATGCAAAGCAGTGGAATAAATAATAATAGAAAATGCATAGAACCGCCCTCCGCGGCCGGCGTCACGTCGCGCCGTCGTCGGACTACTATTTAATTGCTGGTAAACAACTCCAAGTGTTTTCTTAACAACTGAATTTTAGATTTGCGGCACCTCAATGAATTCATGATGGTAATATATTCAGTGCATATTTGGTTTCTGCGTCACCTATGGCATTAATTTCAACTTTGTACAATAAACTGTTTAATAATATCCTTCAAAAACTTATTTTATGTGCACTCAACATGGATTTGGTACACCTTTTCTGGTTAGTAGTAAATGTGCAGAAGCCGAGGTCCACATACTATAGGTACTAATACTGTATTTCCACAGTACTAAAAAAATTCTACAGTATCTTTCTTTAGTCTTCGAATACCGATAAACTGGTCCTTAAGGCTTAAGTGTAATAATACAAAAAAACCGGCCAAGTGCGTGTCGGGCCACGCGCAGTAGGGTTCCGTAGTAGGTCTCAGTTAGTCGACTATAACTCTGTAACCGGTTAAGCCTACTTAGCCGTGATAGTTTTCCTTGTAAGTTCATTACATGTGCTACGTCTGTGATTTTTTTCACATTTCTAGGTACAGCCATTCAAAAGTTAGAGGGGGGGGTAACTCGTATCGAACAAAAAATTTCACTTAAAATCTAGATATTTCGCAAATGACTCGCTTAACCGAAAAATGATCTTCACACACCCATAATATTTTTGAAAAACCTATCTAACGATACCCCACACGAAGGGGTACGCGAGAAAAAAAATATTCATCCCTACTTTACATGTTTGGGAGCTACCCTAAAAAAAATATTTTTCAAAATTTTATTTTACCACTTTCTCGGCGTAATCAATATATATATCCATACCAAATTTCAGCTTTCTAATAACAAAAACCACGGAGCTATGCCGCGGACAGACAGACAGACAGACAGACAGACAGACGGACAGAGCGAAACTATAAGGGTTCCTTGTCGGACTACGGAACCCTAAAAAAACCGGCCAAGTGCGTGTCGGGCCACGCGCAGTAGGGTTCCGTAGTAGGTCTCAGTTAGTCGACTATAACTCTGTAACCAGTTAAGCCTACTTAGCCGTGATAGTTTTCCTTGTAAGTTCATTACATGTGCTACGTCTGTGATTTTTTTCACATTTCTAGGTACAGCCATTCAAAAGTTAGAGGGGGGGGTAACTCGTATCGAACAAAAAAATTCACTTAAAATCTAGATATTTCGCAAATGGCGCGCTTAACCGAAAAATGATCTTCACACACCCATAATATTTTTGAAAGACCTATCTAACGATACCCCACACAAAGGGGTACGCGAGAAAAAAAATATTCATCCCTACTTTACATGTTTGGGAGTTACCCTAAAAAAAAATATTTTTCAAAATTTTATTTTACCACTTTCTCGGCGTGATCAATATACATATTCATACCAAATTTCAGCTTTCTAATAACAAAAACCACGGAGCTATGCCGCGGACAGACAGACAGACAGACAGACAGACGGACAGAGCGAAACTATAAGGGTTCCTTGTCGGACTACGGAACCCTAATGACCTTTAGTTACCTTACCACTGACACATCAAACCATTCCTATTACAAATCGATACATAGTTGACATCTCTCAGATCAGGAAGTATCTAGAATGGTGCATCTCTGCTATCGACATCGATAGGCACAAGACACTCGTCGTGTCGCGTCGTAACGATACACCCGAGCGATTTGAATTGCAGAATATGAGTTCTCGATTCAAACGTTTCGGTGCAAACGAAGATGTAGAATTACTCAGGAAATAGCTGTTACACATTCGGTTTTCTTATTTATGATTGTGGTTTTAGTTGTTAATTAATCAAATTGAATTCTTTACATCAGTGTTTAAATATATCATATTCCATTAGGAGGAACATAACATTTTTTTCCAATGTAGCTGGTTTTATCAACATTTCATACTGAATTCACGTTGATAGTAAAAAAATATGCTTATTTTGTTTTTTTTTTTATTTTGTGGGAACGATACCCAACCATGGATCTCGGTTTTTAACTTGAAGTAAGTTAACAAATGCCTTCAAATACTTCAAAGCTCATGATCCCTTGAATACCATCTATGCAATAGGTACCTAAATTTTTCTACTTTGATTTCGCTTAGCACAGACTAGGTACGCTTGAAGTATCCTAACCACATCCAGCACGAATAAATATCATCACAGCTATCCACTCGAATAAATTGAATTTTTCATGTGTCGCCGATTAGGGACGTGTGAATCTAAACGGTGGGCAGAATGAATGCTAATAGCGGGAGGAAATTATGGCGCGGCTGAACTGAATTTTATCTAGATTTAATGTAATTTGTTACTATTGATTTCTTCTATCTATTCTTTTTAGGGTTCCTTGTCAGACTACGGAACCCTTATAGTTTCGTCATGTCCGTCTGACTGTCCGTGGCATAGCTCCGAGGTTATTGTTACTAGAAAGCTGAAATTTAGTATAGATATATATATTGATCACGCCAAGAAAGTGGTAAAATAAAATTTTGAGAAATTATTTTTTTTAGGGTAGCTCCCGAACACGTTACGTGGGGATAAATATTTTTTTCTCGCATACCTCTTCCTGTGGAGTATCGTTAGATAGGTCTTTCAAAAATATTACGGGTATGTGAAGACGATTTTTCGGTTAAGTGAGCCATTTGCGAAATATCTAGCTTTTATCTGCAAATTTTTGTTCGATACGAGCACCCCCCCCTCTAACTTTTGAATGGCTGTACCTAGAAATGTGAAAAAATTCACAAACGTAGCACATATAATGAATTTACAAGGAAAACTATCACGGCTAAGTAGGCTTAACCGGTTACAGAGTTATAGTCGACTAACTAACTCCTGCTACGGAACCCTACTGCGCGTGGCCCGACACGCACTTAGCCGGTTTTTTTTTAGGAAAGAAGAGGACAATCTAGGTTTTATTTGTATGTAGGAATAATAAATCTATCACACATGTAAAACTTTATAGAGAAGGAAATGATTTTTTTTTCCGGGGAATACACATAAGTTCCTCGGGGATACTGTGACTAGGCGGCTGATCACAATTGGCTTCTACTGGTGGGTCTCCTTCAAGCAATCTCTCTCACTCTCTATCTCTCTTCCTCTGTCTCCTTCTATGATATATTAGTGTGTATGTGCGTGTGAGTAAGGAGATTCTAGCAGTGCGTATTTGCGGCCGGTTGTATGACCAGAACAAAGTACTTCTTTCCTACTTCTTACCTGACGGGATCCCTCGCCGCATACGTTGTTTTATTCATGAAAATAATTAAACATCAATTATTTTACCTCATATAAAATATAGTTGGATAATTACTTGGTTTATATCAGTATACTATTAAACCATGCAGTTCACCCGACCTATCTAAAAAGCTATTTTTAAGTTTCAATAGAACTCAAAGTACCAGAGCCCCATAAGAGAGTTAGTCGTATCGTTAGCAAGCTCATTTCCTTATTCAGCCGAGTAACCGTCCCGCCCGTAAATACCGGAAAATGAAGCGACGCCCGACATATTCCTTCTTTCTTTCTTTCTTTTCTTTCATACGAACACGTTATACATGTAATTGAAATGTGACAGTGGATGTCGTGTATTAAATAATGTAGTTATTTTTTTTGGCTTATAATTCTCTGGAACTCAATGATTTTGATAATATCGATGTGTAATTTTTGCCAGTATAGGACAACACTTATAGCCAGTTTCACCACCACCGGGTAAGTTAAAGTTATCTGCCAGATAAATTCATACAAATTACTATCAAGCTATAAATTAATCTATTAGATAAACCTTCTCCTAAACAGATTGAATTTAAACAGGTAGAAACTTTTGACGCAAAGTATTTTTATTTTGTACCAGTGACACGAAATAAGAAAGCCAAGTCCAAGTTTCATATTTTTCTGGTACAGCATTTCTACCATTTAATAAAAATTCTTCATTAAATACTATTCCCACAAGTATCCGTGTTTATGAAATATAATAAATAACACTGCGTGATTAAATTTGAAAAGCATGCTCCCGTGTGAGAAACAATAAGGTCTGCCAGGCGATCTAGTTTTGTTCAGGATTTATGATTTTCTGCTGGAATTTAAAAAATATTATTATTTTTTAAATTCGTAGATATATTGCGTGAAACATGCAAAATACATTATTAGAGAATGGAAAAGACATTAACTAAAAGATAATTAGAACATTTTCTTATATTACAGCTTGTTTCATTTACTAGTAGGTGCCTATTTAAAGACTTATAAATGTAATCATTAAATCATTTTTTTTATGATTTTGTCCTTAAACAGGATTTTGTCCTTTCTAATTAAAAGCGAAATAGAAAGATATACAACTCCCAACACCGACTGTCCGAACTTATTATCCGAAAACCGCACGACGGCCAAAGTTTGTCTGACACCGCCCACTATGACATACTCACTTCAACTGGACGTTACGGCCACGTGTACTGCGCTTCGTAATTAAAACTTCTGTTCTTTTTAGATAAATACTGACTAACGTTTTCGCACCAGTTTAACTATTATGTTCGGAATGACTAGCTTTTGCTCACGTGCTGTATGCACCAATGCAAACCAATGCAACCAATAACGCATAGCACTTTGAGATAGTGTTGCTTTCTATAAGAAAAAAAATAGGTCCAGAAGTTCAATAGATTACAAACTATTTTTTATTACAGACTAGCTTTAAGCTGTTAGAAGATAGCGGTATGAACTGGATTAAAAGAATGACCTCAGATTACACTAAATCGGAACAGATGGAAGGAGAGAGGGCCTTTGCCCCGTATTGAACTCTATCATCATCTGCCTAGCCTTTTCCAACTATGTTGGGGTCGGCTTCCAGTCTAAGCCGGATGCAGCTGAGTACCAGTGTTTTACATGGAGCGACTGAGTATCTGACCTCCACAACCCAGTTACCGGGTAACACGGTACCCCTTGGTAAGACTGGTTGTCAGACTTTCTGGCTTCTGACTAACCGTAACGACTGTCAAAGATGTACAAATGACAACCGGGACCAACAACTAAACGTGCTTTCCGAGGCACGGACGAGTCTCGCTATGACATAGATGGTCACCCATCTACGGACGCAACTTACCTTTGATCAGTCGACCCATGCGGCTGTTACTTAGCCACGAGCATCCTCCCGCATTTGGGACACCATAGGCTAAAAAAAAAATTAAAAAAATTGGAAGGAACACCATAAAGAAAACTTATTACAGGGTGTCTGATGCTGTGGGGTTCAGCCACAGCGTTGAAATTTTATCGACCAAACGTCAAATGGCTTTATTCTCCCGCACCGGTACGGTCGGAATATATTTGACAGCATGTAAAGTGGACATAGAAATAAGCTTTTTATTAAAACGAGGACTTTATAAATAAATCATTTTAAAAATAACTTTGTGTAGGAAGACGACTATTTTAGTTACTCACTATAATTGAATGCAACGTGGAACTGAATTAAATATAACTGTTGTCAGCAATTTACAGAACCAGCAAAAAAAAGGGTTTAAAATAAAAGTGTCTATAAATTTTGAATCCTTTTTAATTGGATGAACAATATTATTTAAAAACGTAATACCGAATTGTTCTGTACTAATGTTATGGGTAGTGCTTAGTTAAGATTCTTTGGAAATATTATGTTGACTATCTATTTCTTTTAAAACATAGTTTCTTGATATTTATATTTAGCATAGGTATTCTTAAATACTTTTAACGTTATGCAATTTAAAACAAATCATTTCATATTTACTTTTACAATTTACGATTTAATATAACTTTTTATTAGTTTCTCGTTGTGCTTGTTTCGTCCTACCTCACTGGCGTCGCGACGAAGTGTTAACTATTTTTATTCATACAAAGTAACGCGAATGGAACTCTGTTTGTGACTACTGTTCGGCAATAAGTAACTTTTAATTGCTACCACGACTGTGTTGAAAAACGGAATATATAAAATATGGAAGCGGTTTTGAGATTCTAAAGAATTCGTTTTGTTATATTTTGTATTCGAAATTGCATGCATGAGATTCTTAATTGAGAAATGAGTGAGATTTTAAATAATGTATATCTTAAAATACCAATAGTAAAATATTGAATGAATAGATTTGGTAAAAGTAAAATTAGCGGATAACATGCTATATTTTTTTTTTTTTGTGATATTATTGTTTTAGTTGGAACTTTTTTCTCATCATCATTTCAGCACTTATAATTTATTTTAATATATATGCCATAAATATAATTTATAGTAAAAATAAAATAGCATAAATATATATGTATAATGTTCGACTCGAACGTTTAAAAAAATTAGTATTTTTTTAATTATTTATAGCATAATATAGGTACCTTTACCTATTATTGTCTGTTGAATTTTAACACATAGTTTTTCTACGCAGCTGTGTGTGTATTTGGAATATTATTTGGCAGTAATACTTCCTTACAAATATATCTTTTCTACATTTTGTTGTTACAAAAGGCCTTTTCCGCCAATAAATTAGCCGACAGAACGATAGCCAGCCGCACTAAGCTATGGCTCTCTTTATTATCCTCAAGTTGTCGATCTAACAAGTTTGTGTCGAGTTATCTTACATTACAGTAAATCTGAATTCATAGAACATTTTTATTTCATGACTGATGAATATAAATAACCCACATTTTTAAAAACTAACTATGTATTTAAAATGTAGTACCTACTTATTAAATATTTTTCTTGGTTGGCATCGTCATATTTATTACATCTTTACATAACTAAACTTGTAAATATTTATATACTTGCATAAGTAGATACCTCTAAGTGCACTCTACGTCAATGTAATTTTTTTTTTAAATTCAGCCCATATTAAGTACGCATCCATCTTGTTATAATCGAATACCGCGTCAGTAAAATAAATCCACATTCACATATTTGGTGTTGCTAAAGTTTAAGTTCTCTTTAGAAACAAAATTTATTTACAATAATAAGTACATAATTTTGTTATACATAATTTAAATATTTTCATGAAAACCTAACAGAACCTAAAGCAAGCTTGTGAACCTCTTTTAGGCGACTTTTCTAACTTACAAAGAAAGCTTTTGTGAGTAGTTCATGAAATAATAGCAGCCGGTTACCTACTTGGCGCATCGCAGGACATACAGAGCTTCTCATACAGAAAAATAGTTTCTTTTCTTGGTCAAATGACAATAACTTGGCAAACTTAAAAAAAGGCCAAATGTTCCGCCTTTTTAATTACCTATCTATCTTGTGATGCATGCAACCACCAATGTTTTACTTGGAGCGACTGCCTATCTGACCTCCACATCTGACAGTCGGGACCAACGTCTCCCGACAACGACTCAGTCTCACTATGACATAGATGGTGTCCCATCCACTTCCCGACCGCGGCAAACGTGGTTTAACCTTGAGCGGTCTACCCGTGCAGCTGTTATTAAGCCACGAGCTCCTCTGTTATATAAATCTAGTTGCCATGTTAAATAGCTCTACACTTTGAAAGTTATCAACTGATTAACAATACAACGAACCACTAAACACATGCGATTTAGATAAACATTTCCAAAGGAAGCTGTTATTGTTTACATACAGATAATATACAGTTGATTAAACTTTAACTGTAGTTTATATTAGACAGGATTTAAGCTTTAATGAACGTATTATATGGAGATTAACATAGCTACAGAATAAATAAATAACAGTAGCAACAATAATAGTTTGATAGTCGAAAGAAGTCTAAATTAAACATTAAAAAAAACGTTTGTACGTTTGTTACGCCTTCACGGTGAAACTACTGAACCGATTTATGAATTTGATATATTTATCTACATAAATTTGAACTTTAGACCTTCTTCAGATTCTTAGTTACATAATATCTTCATTATCTATTCATATTCTTTCATAGGATATAAAAATTAAACACTACACGTTGTATTTTTTTTTTGGAATTTAAGTGAAAACGTGGGAAAAAGTGACAAAATACCGAAAAATTCAAAATCATGTGATTAAATATTTTACAAGCCGACTCGGCGAACTTCGTACCACCCGTATCATTTTTTTTCGTTATTTTTCCAGTGTTTTATTATATATTCTGCTATTCGGAATGGAGACAAATACAACAAAACAAAAACCATAAAAATCGGTCCAGCTCAGCAAATCCGACTTTGTTTTGTATACTTATATGAATTTTGGTTAGCGACAAACACCTCTGCGTAAACCGTAACAATGTCGTAAATTAAAAAGTTTTAGATTGAGAAGGTCGTATGTAAATCGCATTGAAGCAGGTACCCATTCTTTCTGTTTAAGTACTTTATGAATTAAATTCTCATTAAAAGTTTTGTAATTGGTGATGTAGAACAAACATATCAAATGAGACTGACGGGTGTTGACGTGTAATTGTGACTTATAAGGTACCTGTGCCACGCACAAGAGAAAGCGAGTAAGCTATCGAACATTTTCTCGCTTATGAAAAATCTAAAGTTGTAGGGCCTCTATCACTTTGTTTAAAATATATATAGTAAAATAATAATAACCGGTGCAAATAATGTAAAAAAAATCTACTGTTTCCTGTGGTGTCACCCGCATCCTGAGGGAAGTACTCCACGCACCCGGATAAAAAGTATCCTTTATATTAATTTCATTATTCATCATTCACCAAATTCCATCCAAATCCATTTAGCAGTTTTTGCATGAAAGAGTAACAGATACATTCTCATAAACTTTCGTATTTATAATATTAATAGAATATTATTGTAAGTTTGATCAATGAAAGTAAACAAGTCGAGTAAAAACTCGCTCAGATCACGTAATAGTTGTGAAAATCACAAACTAACATAACTAATGACGCTTGTTGCCCGCCAACTCAGATCTGGTTGCTTGTACGAGTATGTCACCTTGCTTGTGATGTCTCCGCTCATCGCTCATCGTTGGCGGTGGGACGCGTCTGTGGACGTTTTAGGGGTAAAAGGATAACTAGGATTATGTCAGGTTTATAAAGGCGAGCATCTGTAATAATTTTATTCATGAAGTTAAAATCTACATCAATAGTACACGTATGTTTGAGTATACACTACTTTTTAAATAATTTCATGACCAGAAATTGTAAAAATTGTATCGGTAACTTTCATAGCGGAAATTATGTGGCGATATCGATAACGGGCTAGGGTAACCAGCGACTATTACCTATTTTATTAGTCCATTGGTGGGTCAACTGTTGCCTTGACATAATATACATAGGTAAAAACTTCGTGCTGAGCCGGTTCTCTCTCTAAGAATGAGATGCACCATTGTTTATGCACTACCTTGTTGACACGTTTCGCGGAGAAAGCCTGCTGCGCCGCAAGTCGCGGTTTCGAATCCCACACAGACAACTAAAATTGTTTTGGGTCTGGACGTTAGTGCATGTGTACATGTTTCTCAACTCACCCACGGTATAGGAGAAATCTAGAAATTTCTTCCTTGGAGCAACATTTATTTCCAACAAGAATAATATTTTCAATATTTCAGGCGCAGTAGAGTATACTCCATTGTGATTGTAGATTGACCGAAATTAGGTCATATCTGTGTATCAATTCATTACTCTAAATTTACTAATCATAAAACTATAAACTAGTATACTAAGAACACGGGGTTATCATCTTTGATTTAGATTAATATTGCCAGTTTTTATTTCTTAGTCCTAAAACATTACCCAGCTACATTTTATTACTCAAGAAAAACTATTTAGACTTTTAATAACATGATCTCATGCTTAATCCACATCTAGACTTATTATCTGATGGATTATATTTGAGGCCGCGGGTTAAGCTCCACCATTATTTGCTAAGATAAATAAACTGAGATTTGAAAACCTCTATTGTTCTTCAATCCTGTCTATTATCTCTGTAGTCTTCGTCAAAGCATCGTATGAAGGTATCGTATTTTATATACAGAGGGTTTTTCATATAGAGGAGACTTTTCAAAGGGCTTTTTTTATACAGGTGAATCTATACTAATATAATAAAGAGGAAAGGTTTGTTTGTTTGTAGGATTTTAACTCAAAAACTAATGGACCGATTTTAAAAATTATTTCACCGTTAGAAAGCTGCTTTACGAAGTGTTATAGGCTATATTTATTTCTCGAAATAACTAGGGATTATATCTAATATATAATTAGGGATTATATATTATATTTAATAAAAAAATAATTAATGTGTATTTGTTTAATACAAATAGCTTGTAGGCAACTTGTAATCATGTTTGTGATTGTATATTCAGTATTTTTCAGCAGTATTATTCTTAAGAACCTCTGCAGCATTGTGCTCCAGCAATCCACGCTAAAATTATAAAAAATGCATTTTTTTGTCTATATGATAAAAGATCAGCCTGTACACATCCACACTCTTTGTAAACAACTCTAAATGCGTGTGTTATTATTCGAGAAAGTTCTTCCTTTCCAAGCGGAGTGTAATTTAGTAAATAGCTGCCATACACTGTAAGTGCGTGATCATCAAATCTGGGGTTCTCATCGTATAAATAGTTCGCTGGAGTTTTCCTTGCATATTTGTATCTTTCGTGTAAAACGTGCGTTAAGCACACTACTGTTTGTAAGTTGAGGTAGATTTATTTTATTGCTGTTTCTTGCGGTCTCCGTACCAAAATATCATTCTAACCAGTTTTTGATGTTTTCAATGGCTGTACCGATTTGGATGAAATTTGAAACGAAAATAGAAATCTGGAGATGGTTATGGGTTTCTTTTTGTCCGGGTAAAACCTCAGGAGCCAGCTAGTATTTTCAAAATAACGCTGATGGGCTTCAAATTTACTAAAACTGTAATGCAGTTTCTGTTACAGGATCTATTTTTAGTACCTATCTTCGCCCGTATGTATACGATAATATCTTATCTACTATCGTACGTAAGTTAACCTAAAATGCATTTTTATTTAGTGTCTAGCTTATTAATAGTGTCAATTGATTATGACTGTGTTCTCTAAGGTAATTTTTAACCAATTGCAGAATAGGAGTTCCTTTTTACCATTTTGGTGCGGAACGATTTGGAAAATTCTTGTAGTGTCTAGTATGACCTGCGCTGTCAGACATTTCAAACATGTTTTTTTTTTCGAAATTACTTATTGAGCTATTTTGTAAGGGGTAAAATAAATAAAACAGAGTTGCCACCAAATCGTATGTATCTAACCATTTAATAAATACACAAAACGTTCTTATTTCATAGAGACAGTCAATTTCTACATTAAAGTTTAAGTTAATAATTTTATTATTAATAATCCGTTTTCTCGATGGTAAACTTATGTTAGCCAAACATTCATTTTAGTATAATAGTAACAAGAGTTTGAAACGTATTTTCAGGTACCAAGATAATAAAATTTGGAAAACAATAATAATAATCACGAAAATTTTATATTTTTACAATTATTGATAGATTTATTTTATACAATATTAATTATAACAGAGATTATAATTTAAATAATATTTTTTGCCAGCCTTTTTACAGAAACAATTCGTCAGATATATTTTTTCTAAACAACATGTTATATTTTGTGAAAATATTTAATTGACAAGACATTTTTATTATATTTCTTAGGTATGTACCTACCATAAAAGATAACACGAATGGTAATGGAATAATTGAAAATAAGCTTGATTTTCCTTGAATTTAAAAATATCGCCCGCAATTATTCTTTTTTTTCCCTAAAATTTTCAAAAGAAACGTACATGTATTTTTTTCGAGTGTTGAAATTAAATTTAAATTAAATTCTCTATGTAACATGATTTCAAATATTAAATTAATACATTTTTAATATATCGAAAATCGAGCTTATTCCCCGTGTAGGTAGGAAGATTTGTTAGATACTGGATAATGTGTCATATACAATTAGGTTTAGATAATTTACAGGGATTCAATGTAGTAACCGTCGTCAGGATTTTGCTGTGACCGCCTGTAGTTATCCATCTGTAAAACAATTAATAATTGTAAGTCAAATATAATTTATTTCATATATATATTTATTCATTTCATATTATAATGTATATATATATTTATTGCAAATGTTTATTTATTAAATAAATAGAAATCTTATAAACATTCCCGCGTAAGTTACTCCGTATTAGATGACTGCCCACAAAAGGAGTGTTATGTTTATTGAAGAAGGCTAATAAAAAGCCATTGCATTGCATGAAGAGCGCAGCTAGTTACAAATATACTTATGAGTAGGTGACTCATTTCATTTTTATCACCCAAGTATAAATTTAAAATAATAGTAGAATTCTTTCTACCAAGCATTTGTCTTTTGTTTCAAATATTACTCTCGTAAACAATAGATGAAGATCCCTTGAGCGCTATGCATGTACAAAACCGTACCTTACATGCAGATAGCTCATTATATTGTACCACTGTACTAAAAAATTACTAACACTGTACTAATTAAATTACCGCATAAAATAGTTCTTTATAATAGTTACAAAAAGTTGAACTCTCATGTGTAAATTTCTCATACAACAGTAAACTCCTCATTCTAATAATATTCAAAAATCTAGTAGGGTAAGCCTAGATAGGCTAGAAAGATTTAGACTGACCACAAGAGTGGGACAAAAGGGCTCAATGTTGGCATCAGTAAGGTATAGTAGGTGATCACTTCATGTTTACTCTTACTTCATGTAATACATATACTACTAACTTTAACATTCACATACGCAACGAGTATATAACTCAAAATTATAATAAATCAATGCCAAAGATACAAGACATAACTTTCACAGTACATTTCCCAAGTGTGAGTCGAAGTTCATGTAACTAGTCTCGACTTAAACAAACAACTTAAGTTTTTAGTCTACAATGCACGATGCAGTACAGACGGTTATAAGCTTCATTACCTACATAATTCAATGTATGCAAGTACTGAATAATACTCACCCAATGTTTGAAGATGTTCCGAAGTTTCATTTTCATTACCTCTCGGGCGGCGGCGCCGTCGTCATGGTCGTATACACCTGCAGACATGGATGGTGATTTAATTATTATTCTTAAAAGACTGATTAATAAGTCTAGCATTAGTGGGATAGCTGAGTGACTCGATAATTAAGTCGGATCAATGTTACTGGGTTTTCTAATGTTGAGGTTTGTCAGTAGAAATCTTATATTTCGGATGGGAAATCATCAAATGACTCCTCCCGTCGCGGGCGGGGTGGGAAGTATTGTTTGACTTATAAAGTCCGATTATTTTTAAATCTGCTGCTTAGCATCGGATTATAAAAAACCTCACTCATAAATGCTGTTTAGCGTTAATCCGACCTTAAATTAGTAGCTTAATCCTGGATTAGGACGTTAAGTTAGGATTAGATGAAAAATTGTTTAACTTCATATTGCAGGTTTTTTATAAGTAAGACGGTTAATGACTAAAACCCATCCATGTTCCTTCTTTAGTCCTTTGTGTTCCGGGGGTGCGGTAACTATTTCGATGATCTCGCAGCCCCGGGACAGTAGTAGTCTGGACTCACGTTGATGGCAATCGGCTTCCTCCTTGTACATTATATATTTAATGCACCAAACTATATATTTAATGTATGAAATAACATCTGGCTTAATTGATATTGATCCAGTAATAGGCGCAGTAATATTCGCTATCAACACTACGTACTGTCATTCTCCTCACCTCCATCCCTGATGGGTATGATGTCGTCACCAGAGGGCAGCACGTTGTACCCCGAGTGGGGGTACACGGGGTGCGGGGGGGTCTCCTCCTGCCCGAGCTGGTGGCGCACCATTAGGTCCTGACTTGATAACTGCTGAACAAAGAGTAGAGGAACCTGATATCTTAACTTATAAATACGAATGTAAGTTTGTTAATTTTTTTCGGTAAAACTACTGAATCGATTAAGATGGAATATGGCATGTAACAGCTCCCTCGGGGTGCAAGTGATACCACAGGAATCAACTAATCTATCGTTGAAACGCTGTAATGGAAACGGTCCAAAGATAAAGTGATTCTTTTTAACCATTTCACAGTCCTAAGCACTACTTAGTGAATATGCCAAAAAATAAGATTTTCACAATAAACTTAAATAAAAAATACAGTAAAACAGAAGTCTAAGAATTAAATCTAGATGCCTTTTAGTACCTATTAGATACTCAATTACTATTTCTCCAAAAACTTTTGTTTCATCTTAATGATTTTACATATACCCTAGTTCCATACATATTTTCGAAATTTACAAATGACTTTAGCAAAAAAAGATTCCGAAATTCACTTTTGAACATACATTTATTTAGAAATACTAGTAGGTAATACTGTTCCCAAAAAGACATCCCTAAATTCCGACACGTCACAAGCAATCGGGTAAAGGCACTGACATGGTTTAGGTAACATGCTACTTTTCAGTCAGTAATTTGTGAAGTGTGTCTGACTGCGCTCCTCCTCCTCTGACCTTTGCCGATCTGTCGCACAATTACGACGAAACTCACCAAGTGCATTCACGTTTCGTCAAAATTAGAGCTGACATGTTGGCGATACGTTTTAAAATACGTATTCAAAGGTGTTTTCAAATGCGAACAATGGAACTAGAGGTATTTTCGGTTAAAGTAGGCGAGTTTAAAAGGAAATCTACATATTTCTGAAAAGTCAAATAAAAAATATCTCTTTGATATAAAGGGTTAGCATACTTTTTACGATTTATTTGTCCAGTTACTGAATTCTAGATTAACTTTAGGTCCAGTAATTTTAATGATGATGACAACTCGTAGGGCTAGTATCTGACGCATCAAATTTATTGGTGGTCGGCATTAGCCCGACTTTAAGAAGAGTTTATTATAATTCAAATCACAATACACACATCAAACTTTGAACCTTTAATTATTTCGAATTCTAGTTAACAGTACTCTACAACAATAGTACTACAATTAAATTTCACCTGTTTATTTAATAAGGAAAGAGAACAAACTTTGACGCGAAACAATTTCAGAAATGAGGGTAGCTAATAGTAGTAATGCCTAAGAGCCCCCTGACGGACATGCCTCAATTACAAAAGTTTTAACTAAAAGCAACAGGAGTTAGTAATTAGAAAATATAGAGGTTACAAGGTCCGGCATTAGCCGCTAGTGTTGTACTTGCCGAATATTCATACTCGTCCAAAAACTCACTTCTTCGGTTAGCAAAATTGTACGGCTACAAAAATCACAAAAAAATACAGGAATAGGTACCCAACTAAACCAAAATCTAACCCAACGAAAACGAAGATTCGATTGTAATTCGGAACTTTCCTTGTGAATTTTAGGGCGGTCAGGTTCAAACAATTATTATATATGGATAGTATAAGTGCATCCCTCTTTGTACAGAGCATCAGATTGCACCTTTCTGTACAACAAAAAAAGTTATCGTCGATATTATCGGTCGTTGCTAGTTTCATTTCGGTGAGTAGGCCACCAGAAATTCTCTACACTCCATAATTAATTAAAAACTCATCAAATAAATTTCTTTTTTGATAATTTTAATGTTTGTTTATGTGCTTTTTCCTGCCTAAGCAAAAGCTTTGGAGTCACAAGAAAGATTAAATTATCTCAAACTGCTATAATCAACTTGGTATTCGGCCTCGGCTCGGCCTTATAGTCATTTTTCGTCCATCACTAATAGGCTTTCGGTATGCGGTCGTTAGTGGTCACCTGTGTGGTCATCATCAAGCGCTTTATAGCAGTCGTTGCACGCGATGGTACGGAGATTTTAATTTGTGGTCGTAATTGTAATGGAACTATCATTTACCACTAAAGGCTATGGCTTCAACGAAGTGTGAAATGTTAATTTACTTCTTTAAATAATAATAATTTTGTTCTGTTATACTTTGCATACTGTCTATATAATTATCTCACTTAAAAATTAGATTTGTAAACGATTTATATTTATTTAACTATTCAATATTCCTATTCAATCTTGTCGATGTTGATCTAAATGCTAAGTTAATGGAAAGCTGATATTTCTAACGCCAGGTATTTGTTTTGGAGAAGTATAAATAAATATATTGAAAAATTAAGTATTACAAAAAAAATAATGGCCGAAAAATCTGAATCTAAGATAATTTTATTTCTAAACTTGTTTTTTATTTGTGTATTCGTATTTTGGTACGTTGCAAGCTTCACTGAATATGCTACGTAATTGCATTAAACTAAAGTGGTATGTCTCCGTCATCCCAAAAACATTATAAGCCAATGTTTATATTCCATTATGTGGAAACTATAACATTCGTGTAGATTTAGGTGAGGGCTAAGGGCCCTCCACTCTTCCTCTTTTAAGTTTACTCACTTAAACTTCGTGTAATATTACTTTAACATTACATATGAATAGGTATCTGCATTATATTGTTATATAATTTAAATCAGAATGGCATTGTGAGTTACCCTTTATATTTAAAGTTAATTTTTAAATGTCTATCGACCCTATTGCATCACCATTTTTTTTAATCGTTTAGACTTTTTGCGTCTAATTTTAAACACACTTATTAAAATCTGGATGCCTCAGTCTTCAAATGTGCATGACCGCATCTATGCTAAATATTTACCCAATAAAAAAAACCTTGATTATTATTTTTTCTAATCTTTTTTTTATGACGCTACATTTTATAGGAGGTACTACTTTTTGCCAACATTTGAAACACGCAAATATCTTTTTGAAAGGATAATCGCAGTGCAATTAAGCTTTTATAATTCGTCTCTGCTTTAAGGGGAGCTCCTGAAATGGCGGGCGTTACAATTTCACTCTTCAGAATTTCATTTAAAAACCTGCGCCGAACTGAACGTGTTTTTGGATTGCGCTTTCAATTTAATTTAATTATTATTTCGTGTGGAGGTTGTTATTGTAATTGTCAACTCAATTAAAAATACATGTGATTTAAAAAATGAGGTAAATTGATTCTTTATATTTATTTATTTATTTATTTATTTTATTGGCTCACCAACAATTGTTAACACTAATACAATTACAATATTACTTATATTAAATAGAAAACAAGTGTCACAATTTTTTATAGGTAAGCACCACATGCACTATAAACTATAAGTATGGTGTGTTAATAACTCTACTTACATTTAGTTCTTACAATAGGTTAATACAACATTTTATCAAAACCGGTCAGTTTCGTAAACAAAAAACAAAAAGACTACCGTTACATGACACTGTGTGTTATTTTACGGAACTTAGAGAGTGAATCAGCATGTATGTCTACAACAAGATCACTGCAACCATTCAGCAGTTTACATAGGCGGGGAATAGCCGAATTGGCGCCAAGAACTGTTCTGCGCAGTGGCGGGTACAGAGGAGTGATAGAAGTGCGGGGATATCTAGCTGGAGCTCGGAATTTAATTTTACCTAATAACCGAGGGCAGTCTAATTTATTTTGCAAAATCTTCATTAAGAAAACAGAATCGATCATATTTCTACGTTTCTCTAGAGAGTCCACCTTAAAATGCGACAATCTTTTCTCATATGAAGGTATCTTTTTGACCATTCCGGATGAGTATGACAAATGCCAAAGAAATCTCTTCTGAATTCTCTCCAGTCTCAATATATGTGTGGCATAATGCGGTCTCCAAACAGTGCTACAGTATTCCAAAATGCTACGAATATGACAATTGTATAATTGAATTTTCGTTTTACTATGTCGAAAGCCAACTACATTCCTAATTATAAATCCCAACATTCTAGAAGCTCGCTTAATCACGCATTCCATATGAGGTATAAAAGTGAGTTTGTTATCAAATAGCACACCCAGATCCCTTATTTGTTCTACCTCCTGGATAACATGGAAATCAATCATGTATCTGGATGGTACTAAAAGTTTTTTTCTAGAAAACTTAATATGAAAACATTTTTGTACATTTAAGGGCATATCATTGACGCAACACCAGTCGATTAACTTATCAAGGTCATTTTGAAGTGAAATTACATCCTGTTTTGATTCGATCACTTTACTAAATTTGAGATCATCAGCGTACATGAAGCAATCAGAAAAATGAAAGCACTTAGGCAAGTCATTAACGAAAACATTAAATAAAATTGGACCGATATGGGAGCCTTGCGGGACGCCAGAAGTAGTCCCACAAATACCGGATAGGAACCCATTAACAACCACAAAAAAGAAACGGTTTTCTAAGTAGGATTTCAACCAAACTAATAGGTTACCTGTGATGCCATAAGCCAATAATTTATCTAAAAGGATCCCATGGGGCACACGATCGAAGGCTTTACTAAAATCTGTATAGACCACATCAACCTGCTTACCAGAGTCGATTGCTTCAATTAAAGATTCAGTGAAAGTAACCAAATTCGTACTAGTAGACCTAGAGCCCACGAAGCCGTGCTGGGAACTACTCAGATAAAGCTTCAAGTGTGACTGGATAAAGGGACAAATTAAAGATTCCAAAATTTTTGCGAGAGTAGACAGGATAGAAATAGGTCTATAATTAAACACATTATCACTGTCACCAGTTTTGTAAATTGGCACCACTTTAGCGATTTTCCAGATATCTGGAAAAACTCCAGTAGCAATTGATTTATTAAAAATTAGCAACAGTGGCAGTGCTAGAGAATCGGCGCACTTGAAGATAAATAAAGGAGGGATCCCATCAGGTCCGGCACCTTTATTATAATCTATAGACTTTAATTTTTTTATCAAGCTGTCGCGGTCAATTGTAGGTGCTGTGAGCGGTAGGCTGTTATTATTCATATTTTTTAAGTAATCTGAGAAAGAAGAGCACTGAGGCTTTTTGCCGTGTACATAAACAGAAGAGAATTGCTCAGCGAACATTTCGCAAATTTCATGTCCGTCTGATGTTGAGATGCTACCATCAGTCATTGAATTGGGAAATGAGCTGGATCCACCCCGTTTATACTTAATATAAGCCCAGAATTGTTTTGGATTTTTTGATATTTCATTTTCAGTATTTATAATGTATTTATTGTAATTCATAGTTGCTAAGTGTGCGCACCTCTTACTCAATAATTTAAGCTCTACTCCATCCATAGGATTTTTATATATTTTGTAGCGCTTTCTAACTGTTTCTTTTTCTTTTAGGGATCTGATTAGATTTTTATCAAACCACGGAGGATATTTGTGTTTATGAGGCCTACTAGTAGGTACATATTCATTAATGATACTTTGAAGTTTTTCGTAAAAAACACAAACCATACCATTAATATCCTCAAAGTCATTAAATAATAATGCCCAATCCACTTCATTAATATTCTTACGAATCATTTCGTAGTTTCCTTTAAAGAAATTTAGTCGAATATTATTAGGATTGTAAGGAAGTCTAGGGTCCATGTTAGCCTTAAACAAAATTTCTATGGTTGTATGGAGGGGATCAATTCTGCTTAAAGGGTTCTGTGCTGAATATACGCTACCAAAAGGCAAATCAGTCAAGACTAGATCCAATACTCTACCGGAGCTATTTAGAACATTATTTAGTTGCATGAGTTTATTTGTATGTATAAAATCAGTCAATATATTGCCTATTCCAGGTACTATGTAACCAGTAGTAGAATCACTCACAAAGTCCCATTTTATGCCACTCAGATTAAAATCGCCCACTAAACATGTATGTAAGCCTGTGCCTGCAGTCTCGACATTGATAGCGATGACTTTACGACAAAAATCGGTCGCTACGTGCTAACGAACCGATCACAACGATTTTTGGTAGTCTTTACTGCCAAAGCTATCGACTGTCATCGCAAACTTGACAAATATTGTTGCTAAGATACCGATTTATCGTAATATTATCGAATTTCCTAGCGACCGTTTTTGGCAGCCCGATAAGTGATCGCTACGATCGTTAGCATTGGTTCTTAGGTTGTTTCATGAGCTTGGTGGTGAACTTCGCCAATCTATTCGGCGTTACCGACGTTTTATGGAGTCCCAAGTCGTTTAGGCTCCATGCCTAAATAATATTTCTTATTTTTTTCTAATCTCTAAGTACTTATAATTTTTTTCTTAATAGATACCCACGGCACTTGATTTTACGCTAGTGGGTGCTACCAACTACTTGTTGGCTTGCAGTGGGGTTGTAGCATAAGCCAAATGATAAATGATGATGATATTTATTTTTGCAAATGGGTTATAAATAACACTTTTTAATGAAAAGCTATGTTAAATTTCTCATGATTCAAGAAGAACGGTGTGCATTTAAAGAACAGTTTAGAAATGCTCCACAGCAGTTTCATTGATGAGGCGGCGAGTATATCTCCCAGCTTAACGCCGACTGGGACAATCTCTCTCAGTTGACGTAGTGCTCACTACCAGCCGTGACTCGCCTCGTGTCGCGTTTATACACAGCACTCGGCAAAGCCCCAACTCTTCGCGCTGGTTGCACTGGGCCTCCACGCACCCTTTAATGTAGTCGGAAGAGTCAGACAGACAGGGTACCACAAGATATTATATCATATCAGATAGGATACCACATTCGCAGTCGAGGAAACGGGAGACACAAGGAACTGAAGCAATAAAACATTTTGTTTGGCGATGTAACTTGCGGCTTCTATTTATTCGTCAGTAGTTTACATAAAATACAATTGTTATATATCATGGGATAGGGAATAAAGTCCCCTATTCGTAAATGTACAAATAACATATGTACCTTAGTCTAACATACACAATATCAGTACATAATAATTAGACCCATGTGGCCACAGACACCGTGTGGCCCTATTTGTGTAGTAATGGTGGCCTGGAAACTCTTCTGGTGAGGTTTATCTTTCCTGGAGCAAAGTTTTCTATGACGCCTTGATCTTTATACACCATAATGGTGGTCGTAACCCCATGGGAAAAAAACCTCATTTTCAGATCACCCTCGATGTATAACTACGACTCTAATCCCTTTAGTAGGTGACGTCTGCGGGTTTCCTGGGTACCGTCTCCAAGCTTTCGTATCACTGACACAACACCGCATGCCACTGTTCCCATAGGATTCTCATACCATCACATTCAGACTAGTGTTATTGCAAGGCGATTATCTTTACACGGGTGCGTTAAGGTCCCACTGAATGCTATTTCCAGGAAGTGTGTAGACGAAGGTGAAGTACATGGCTGCTTGGTAAATAATAATAAATATGCATTATAATCTGTAGAAGAGGTTTCCCATTTGGCAGTTGAAAATTCTTTCTATGTTTATTCTTGTAACTGATGATGGATATCCGATGGAACCATGGTTGATGTCTCCTTTAAAGAGTCAACGCCCTGAGTCACCGGAGTGAATATATACAAATGCTCTAAGATCAGCCAAGGATATCGTTGAAAGATGCTTTGGTGTGCTGAAGTTTGTAGGTGTCTGTGTTGGACAGACAACAACGCCAGTTAAGGAATGAACCATACACTATCCTTGTCCCATTGTCCCCCAACATCGAAAAACCGTTTTTTATCAGTACATATTTATAACAGATCGGATTCAATCTCGTATTTTATGAACAAACAAACTTGACATTGACAGTTTGTCATGTTTTTTTTAAAATTTATTCATCATGACCATAGAAACGAGTCTTTCAGTCGGAGACATAAAGTTTGTTATGTTCAACGTCTGTGTTGCAAGGACGCGAACTATTATGTTCTTTGTTTAACTGTATTCTTAAAAACGGTTCAAGCTACTTACACGTTTCGTTGAAAAAAAGTGTTAATATGATAAGGTTTACCTATCTTCTGTACAATTTTCAAAGAAAGATAATTATTTGAGAATATTTTGTCCCCCAATTTTCCCTTTAATATAAAGATTTTTGTTAACTGCCAATATTTTACAATAAAATCTCCGCACTATAAATACGATTTTCGTAAGTGTACCGACATCGCAAAGTCAACATAGTGATGTGATTTTGTTCGCTATCTCGTCTGTCGAGACTTGCATTTATCGTTACCGTCGTTACGGCAACCGATTTTTTTCGCTAATATTTAGCGATCGGTAGTTTGCGATGACATCGCTATCAATGTCGAGACTGCAGGCCCTGGTTGTGCCAACACAGTGTTACAGCACTCCAAAAAGTATTCTAATGTTACTCGGACCACAGGAGGTGGCAAGTAGACAGCGCACAGAGCTATTTGACGAATAGACTTCGTGATAGAAACTTCAATCACAACCCATAAATCCTCGCATCGACTTTCCCAGTGTAACATGCGTTTTGAGTTTATTTTCTTAGAGACAGCAATCAACACCCCACCTCCCTCTTTTTTCTTACCATCTCTGTCCCGTCTATATACGATATATCTGTTGTCAAACAGCTCTGCGCTCATGACAGAATCGTTTAGCCACGTTTCGGTTAAAATTACTATATCATAGGATTCACATGACAATTGACGGCAAAAGCTATGTGTTTTTGTGCGTAAACCACGCGTGTTCTGGTAATATATTTTTAACTCTGTGAATTAAAACTGAGATTAGCAATCCAAAACATTGAAACAAAAATAAAGATATACTGACTAAGCGTAAGCACTAAACTAGCTTATTTAATGTGTCCATATTCCTAATCCAGACATGCTCTGATTCTTGCACCTTTCTCATAAATATACGACCCGACCGTATCCAAACGTATTGATAACCAATTTCTTTGGCTTTAATTCTCGCAGCAGCATGTAAAGCCTTGTTGACGGTAGACAGGTGCTCGGTAACAAAAACTAGTAACTTTGGCCAGGAGTATCCAAGGTGCTCGCTACTGATCTTATTATTCGGGTTGGTTTTGTTGTAATTAATAGTAGCCGCGAGGAGTTCGTCGCGGACTCGAGGAGAGATAAGCTGAACCACCACTGAACGTGAGCGGTTAGTGTTCGAATTGAGCTTTGCAACTCTTGTACAATGCAGAACATCCTTATCTGTAATTTTGCATCCCACGACTTTCGACAGCTCAATTACAGTTTGAACTAAATTTTCCTGTTTTTTTTCTGGAAGACATTGAATTTCAATGTTATTCGTTCGGGTTTGTTGTTCTAGGTGATTTAGACGTCCTGTCAGTTCCCCGATTGTACTCTTCATTGACGAATTTTCCTTTTGTAGATCTTTTATGATTTCTTTGGAAGCTGTGTGCTCCTTAAGAAGGTCCTCATACTGGCCGTTCATAAATGTCATCGAATCATTCATCAACTCAATTTTTTCTTTGATAGGTTTTAATTCGCGATTCAGGATATCATTCATATTAGCGCTAAGCTTAGACAACATATTCTCAAGCTCGATCTTCATTATATTCTGAATAATTTGGCGAACGTCTTCTTGAGATAATTTGAGCTCAGCTGATGCCTGTGGCGGTGAAGACAGGGCTTGCCTCTTGCTGCCCCTAGTAAATAATAAATAAATAAAAAAAAATAAAAATACGTTTATTTATCTCCCCACAAATTACACTCACATTAAACATCTTATAGATACAGGAAGCAAAATACGGAAATGCAATTTGTGGGAGATCTGGAGTCTAAACTAAGCCTAGGCCTGTGCCTTAGAACTCCAGGTCCCCCCGTTACAATTTTATTCATACTGACAGTTAAATTACATTAATATATAACCGTAAATGAATCTGAGTGTGTGCGGGATTTATAACTTTTATGGTATCAGATAAATATTCATATATTACTATAATATATATATTTATATATATATAAAGATAGATAGATAGATAGATAAGAACAGAGATAATAATATTATAAAAAATAAACACCTGATACATTAAAACAGGAATATAAATTCCATTACTTAGTCACTTCCAAAAATTTTTTAGTATTATAGTAACTTAGACCCTGCAACCATTTATTGATTTTCTTTTTACATTCAAATTTGCGACAGTTTGCTATGTTCAATATTTTATTCAGCTTGTTGTATAACATGTCTCCTCGGTAATGAAAAAATCGTTGTGCAAAAGTAGTATTTACTACCGTCTGTTCACATACAGCATAGTTCCTTCTGGAGAGAGCAATACGCTTGATCCTATCCCCAGGAAGGTTAGTGTGTTTAAGAAGGATAGTAAGCGAAATATATAGTTGGCGTACAGTAAGCACCTGTGTTTCTTCATAGAGTTGAGCGGTAGGGAAAAGACGGGGTTTAGATAAACTTATTTTTAGTATCATCCTTTGAGCTCTTTCAAGAATGATTACTTTAGATTTGGATGCTCCACCCCACGTGGTAATACAGTAGCATATTATGGATTGAACCAAGGCATCATAAACGATTTTGAGCGTTTGTTTATCTGCGACAGCGCGGAGCTCTTTAAAGATATAACTGAGTTTGCGAATTCTTTTTGACAAGGAAAGTATGTGATTTTCAAAAGACAATTTAGAGTCAATTTCAATTCCAAGGTACCTAATATTCTTAGCAGGAATAATTTTGGGACAGTCACAGTTTTCAAATGGGGGATAATTGCATTTATGAGCATAGATATTACTGATAGAGTCAGATACTCCTGATCGATTTTGAATTGAAAAGACAATAAATTTTGTTTTGTCTTCATTTAAAGTAAGAGAGTGAGAGCACAACCAGTGACATACTGTATCAAAACCTTTCTGTGCAAGATTAAAAAGTTCAGTCAATGTGTCAGCATAAAAAGTCAAGGCAGTATCGTCGGCATATGCAGAGATGCGGCAGCTTTTAATGTTAAGGGTACAGAGTTCATTAATATAGCATAGGAAAAGTGAGGGGCCCAAAATACTACCCTGGGGGACGCCGAAATTGATTGGAAGTTCATCACTAATGTGATCTCCTATTTTAACACATTGAGTCCTATTTTTTAAGTAATCAGATATTAAGGCCAGCGATGGGCCCCGGATACCTTGGTCCTCAAGGGTTTGCACAAGACGAGGGGCAGAGACAGTGTCAAAGGCTTTCGCTAGGTCAAGAAATATTGTTAAACATTTATTTTTATTATCCAATTTGTCAACCAGAAAATTAACTAAGTCAAGAACTGCATTATTTGTTGAGCGTCCCGCTCTGAAACCGTATTGTGCGTTTGAAATTAAGTTACTTTCTTCTAGATATTTAGTAAGGCGTATATTAATTAAGCGTTCGAAAAGTTTTGAGAGCGCTGATAAGATAGCTATTGGCCTATAGTTGCAGACACTGCCCTTATCCCCCGCCTTGTGTATCGGATGCACAACAGCTCTTTTCAATGCGTTGGGGAACACGCCATACTCAAAACAACGGTTGATTATGTTAGTGAGAACCGGTGCAATTGATACCGCTATATCCTTTAGCACTTCTGAACTAATCTGATCCCAGCCAGGAGAGCAGTCACTTTTTAAGAGTCTAATAGTTCTCACAACCTCTTCCTCGTCAACTGATAAGAGTACAAAAGATTTTAAAGGTGGCTTGACAACTTTTTTAAAGTTAGGAAAATGTATAGGAATATTGTCTACTAGTTGTTTACCTATATTTGAGAAATATTCATTAACCTTGTTGATTGAATCTGCAGGATTAGTATCCGGCGGCAATAATTGAAGAGGTAGTTGATTTTTATTATTATTATTGGTAATACTTTTAATGGTAGACCAAAGCTTTTTTGAATTATTTTTAGACATAATTAATTGATCTCTCTCGTACTGTTTTTTTAGTTTTTTCAATAAGTTATTACAATGGTTACGGTATCTTAGGTACGATATCCTCAATATAGTATTATTATTATTTGATCTCAGTTTTATGTGCATTCTGTCTCTATTTCGGATGCAGCGTAACAAGCCAGTAGTTATCCACGGTTTAATTACAAATTTATTTCTAGGTATTATTCGTTTTATTGAACAATTTGCTATTAATTCTTGTATTATAAAAATGAAGTTTTCCATAGCCTTATTTAAATTGGATTCATTGTATATTTTCTCAAAGTTAATTTTAGAACATTCAGATTTCAATTTATTATTGTCAATTTTATAATTTAACTTCAGTTTTATAGGCTTACTTTTAATAGTACCAGTATTTAAACAAAATAGTATAGCTTCATGATCGGTAATTGTAGTACATAGGGAAAATGTAAACGCGTTTAGCTTAGTTTTAACGATAACATGGTCTAAGCAAGATTTACCTCTGGTAGCTTTATTGATAGCAGGAAGCATCCCATGATAAGTAGTAATATCTAAATAACTGGCAGTTAGATGGGTGGATCCAAGAAGGTCGATATTTATGTCTCCAACTATGACAATGTTTTTAAATGAAGAAAGACTTTCTAGTAAATTATGTAAGGAAGTAAGAAAAATGTCTGGTAATTTGAAGCTGGGTGGTCTATATATCGCTATAACAGCTGTAACATTACTCAGTTTTATCAATAAACAGTTTGCTTCGGCTAGGAATGGTTCTACCACAGTACATTCTAAGTTACGGTTTGTATAAACAACCAGACCATCATTTTGGTTATAGTTGTCATTCGTTTTATATAAATTATAACCATGGAGTATAGGTAAATTAACAACATGCGATAACCAGCATTCTGAGAGTACAATTATGTCACATTGTAGCTCCAGTCTTTTAAGAAGAATATTTATCTCCTGGAAATTACAGCTGAGGCTACGGATATTTTGTTGTAGAATATTTAAATATGCTTTGGGATATTTAAGATATAAGTTGCATTCCTCAGGTTCGCATGAGACAGGGACAGAGACATCAAAGTCATCGATATTTCTCATTAAATTATCTGCAGGATCGAATGTAAAGTATAAGTACTACTAGACAAGATAATTATTATGAATGTATTTAAATTCAGATAAATTGATAGTAATTTTGTTCGAATATTTATAGGAGGTGACATGTTACTTCGGTATTTATAGTTGTATGTAGCATTATCATGGCGGGAAATTATAGTAGGATTCACTTTATATTTGTAGTATGTATGTAATATAATATGTATGTTCATTGTATGATATGGTATATATGATATAATAGAGATAGAATATATAATGAATGTGTGATTACTTAATATATGAAGTTTATAACTGTAATTAATAATAATAGATACTAGTATGTGAGGTAGATATGGATAGGAAAAACATGCAATAATTTTACCTGTATTTGTAGTTAGTGAGGTTTTGGATGTTATTGTATCGTTTTGAGTATAACAAATTGTATTTTTTCCACACAGCACAAAACAGTAACGCACTATATGATCGTGAGAAAAGGATATTCGATTGTAGAAGGAAAATAGTCACTGTTGTTTTAGATTGTTCAGCTCATCTTCTGTGGTTATGAGTTTGGCCAAGTCACCTTCTTTCTGGCGTATATAAACTTTTCCATAAGAGGTCCAGCAGCTAGCGCATTTGCGCTCTTTAACTGCCTCACGAGCCAAATAGTATAAACGCCTTCCATGAGCAGTCAAAGACTCCGCAATGTAGACAGGAACAGGTTCACCTTTTATCTTCAAATGTGACGTATTGAGTTTTACGTTGCTGGTTTTATTGAAGGTCTTCGAAGCTCTTATAAGGTTTTCTTTAATCATAGCTGACGAAAATTCCACTATTACAGGTGAGATCTTGTTGGACATGGTTTTTTTTGGCCTAAAGATATTCCGTATATCAATGTCACGCACCTCCACATTCAGCACATCAGCAAGGTTTTTTATAACAGCAGTGAGCACAGGCGTCTGTTCTGGTTCCATTTTCGGGACGTTCATGAGTTCTAGGCAAGTAGATTTATTATTACGCTCCATCACTTCCATTCTTTCTTCCATTAGTTTTATCTTTAACTTCATAGAAGTGTTCTCGGCTTTTGTTTGCTGAAGTTGATGCAGAATGTCATCATATTTGTCAGACATATGCTGAATGGATTCCTTAATTTCGTTGTTTTGCTGAGACATCTTCTTCATATCTTCATCAAATTTAAGCGCTTGAGTATTTAGTTGGAGTTGTAAGCCAGCCAGCATATCTTTTATTTCATGGAACGCAGAGTCATCATGTTTACGTTTGTAACGGCGCGTGATGTTTATCTGATCGCCACAGTCGGCGTCCGAGCCTACGTAATCTGAAGCTGTATCCGATTCTTGCACTAAGAGGTTTGGTTTTAGTAGCACTGTTGAAGGTTTTTCTGGCGGGGTACGTTGTGTGGTAGACATATTGTGTGAAAACCAGGAACCAGATGTTGTACAAAACTTCTTGTGTCACACGTAGATCCCGGTATGTAAACTGCACTGAGAAACAGCTGTTTACGAGTGCGATATAAGCCCAGTTCGAAACAGCAAGTAATTTGAGTACCGTAGCACACGTAGCACTCGTGGTAACAGCGTAGTAAGATAACGTAGATCGTAGCCACTTCGTAGCAGTCTTGATGGACGGATCGACCCGCGCGTGCCGCGTTGTCCTTGAATATGATCCCCACCTTTCACCAGTCGCTCCACGCCCGTCGATTGCCTTCGACAGGCGAATGTGATGAATATGCAGCTATCCTTTTCGGTGGGCGGTGACAAGTCGTTTAAGTGCTTTAAGAGTAAACGAGAATTTGAAATACACTAAACGCACCAATTAGAATTTAGGGATTTGATTTTTAATAAATATTCTAGCGCGAGCGCAGACACGACTACCACCGGTGACAGAGTCGCGGGGGAAGTAGTTGAGATGTTATGTAGTAGTCCGTCGGACTTACTTGGCGGAGATGGTTCAGCCATTGTAACAGGATATGCAATCCGTGGTTATAATTGTGCGGTATAACAAAAACAAAATACTCGTTTCTACCGATATTGGTAATCCACTACAATTGTACAATGCTCGGCGCCTCGGCGAGAAAAAGGTCGTAAGTGCTCGGTAATAGGCGTCACTTACGCGTTCCGTTCAAACACTTTACACTGTCGGTAGATTATAAGATATGGTAATATTCTTTAGTTTATTTTGTTGATTTAATTCACTGCACTAATAGTGTCACTAATTTAATTTTTCACTTATGAAGTCTATTATCAATTTACAATAAATTACATAAGCAAGGAAGCCGAAAACTATTTGTTTAACTATTTAAAATACGGAGCTAAAAAAACGGTACGCTATGTTATCCCGAGACTCCTTATCTCATATAATTTTATTAAACTTTGTGTCTGGTCAAAATTAACTGAATTTAGAAAAAATCATATCAATCAGTCACATGATGATTATCCTGTGTCAACTAATAAACAACCTTATTTTTTACATTATAATAGTATTTTTACTTGTAGCTCCCAAACAAAGTTCAATATGGACAAAACATCTCGCAGCATCTGCCACCATACCAGAAATGTGCGATTACACGCGCTACGCACAACGATGTCCGTAGCGCGTAGTGCTAAGCTTAACAATGCAGTATAATAATTGTGCTATAGCAACAAGTTGTCGGATGTCCCGGGATTATCCTGTACGAATTATCTGGCTTCAACTCAGTGATTAATCTTATAGGACGGGGGCTTAAAAAGAAATATTTACTTATTACAAAGTCGAATTTGTGAAGTAGCGCACCCGACAGACGTTATTGTTGTCCTAACCTTGGCGTTTTTATGAAAACGGTTCAATTTTATTTTCGAACCGTCCAGGGACCCACTCAATAACAGTATAAAATACACACAAAATTTCATCCAAATTGGTCAAGCCGTTTAGGAGGAGTTAGGTGGCAAACACACGTACAGAAGAATTATACATATAAAAATATGTATGTGATACCCTGATATAAACAAAAGTTTAAATATAATAAATAGTATTTCGCGCTAAAACTACTAACTGAACGGATTTGTGAGTTTTTTAACACTGTGTTATAGATTTACATATTATAGAAGATGGTTAAACCACGCAAAACCATAGCAATAGTGTGCCAAAATTGTGCATAGTTCTTCTATCTTCTAATCTAAGCCCTCAGCGAGAAGAGAGTTTGTTGTTTTACCGTTGAAAATATTAACACTTTGACTTTCGATATTTCTGTAACCAGTCAGATTTCAGGTATGGTCTAAACCAGAAAACCATCACAATGATGAAAAGAATACGTGAACATCACTTATCGTTAAGGATCTTTTATCTTTTACTCCCAGAATAAATGGAAAGATACCCATTTTTTATCAGATAGGAAATCATCAAATGACCCCTCCCGCCGTGAGTGGAAGGGAAGGGAGTGTCAGACACTTACTGACTAAAACCCTTCCTCAGACCTTTGCATTCCGGGGGCTCGGTATCTCTTTCGAACGTTCCGCAGCGTAGAATGATACCCTGCGAAAGACTGCACTCAGAAGGTAGAGTAGGTACCGGGCAATATGGCAAATATTGGGAGAGACCTAAGTCCAACAGTGGGCCACTATAATGAGGGTTGATGATGGTCAGATGATTATGATAACTTACATCCATTGCCGAAGTGTCGCCCGATCTCTTGCCGTGGCCGCCGAAGCACGAGTGTCCGAATGCAGAACAGCCACCTGTGAACAAACAACATGTCTTTATTATTTATTATTTAGCTGTTTTCCGCGGCTTACCTCGCATGCATCACGCACCTGAATAAATTAAATGTCCTACTCCATGTTTTACTCTATCACTGTCCCAAATTTTATCTTAATCCGTTCAGCTGTTTCACCGTGAAAGCTTAAAGACTGCACAGGACAATTCTTTTGTAGAATTCTGGTGTAGAAATACTTGGACTGAGACCACGAGAACCACGAGATGCACAAGAAGTTCGACCTTTGAGGCCACGAATTACATAGGTACTAACCTGCCGTTGGTAAGCAGAATTCAAGCAATTCACATGAAACAGTGATTCAAGTCTACCAAGATCGTCACTAAAGTTCAGTAAATACAACAATCATAATTCGTAGCAATAAGAACCATGTAATACATATCTATAAGTATTATATTACATAGACATTTTTTCTCGCCCGCGGGCCTAGCTAAAAGTTTTCATAACACATTACTTAAAACTTTTGCATCAAATTCAGATTCACTTAAGAGAATTACGTTTAAATCGGAGCACATTATAACCGAACAATAATTACAGTAATACATCAGATTAATATTTTCATAGTAAAAGTTTTCATATATCGTTCTCATCTCACATAAAAAAAAACTTTGATATTAACCAAGTTTATTTTTATAAATCATATAATATTTTGTAAAACATGTTGACAAAGAGTAACCATGGAGTTTCTTGCCCGTTCTTCTCCGTACGAATCTACGCTTTGGAACGGACAAATAGCTTCAGCTTTCTTTTTGACTAACTGGCAGACTTATGAGTCTTTGATAATTCACGGTGTTATAAGATTGACGTCGATGTCTGTCTATGTGTGTATCTGTCTGGGGCATCGTAGCTCTCAAACGGATGGACCGATTTCGATGCGGTTTTTTTTTTTGAAAGCCAGTGGTTCTTAGCTATGTTTGGTTAATATCGGTCCAGCAGTGTAAGAGTATCAGCTCTTTTCCAAAATGATTTAAGGCATTTCTACGTAGCGTTTTTTTGTTATTGAATTTATTATACCAAATTGAATTTAAAAAATCACTAAACTTCTCGAACCTACACTATACCATAGCATGACGTCACGATGACATACATTCATCGAAATACTGAAGGTCGCTTACAAAAAACCGTCAATGGTTTCAAACACAATTGGTGTTCTAATGTATTCCAACTATTAATTGAATAGTGAAAGTTATGTGTTTTGTCACTGTTACACTATGCGAGGAGTTTTATACCGATTATGTGTTAGTTCACTATCGATTCATTGAATTAGGTCAAGTTATCGATTTTACATTTTAAGCTTTATAAACACTAGCTTCTGCCCGCGGCGTTGCTCGCTTTGCCAACTTATATTTTAATTGCAGAAGTAACTCTGTTACGTTTTCACGGCAAATCAACCAAACCGATTTTGATCAAATTTGGTATGAAGATAGCTTAAATTGTGGGGAAAAACATACGAACTTATTATCCGGGTGCATAAAATAGTTCCCCCAGGATGCGGCTGAAACCACAGGAAACTACAACGTCCCAGAATTAAATTTATCTTTATACCAAATTTCATGAAAATCGGTCCTGCCGTTTTACTATTAAAGAGTAACATACAGTGTTACATACTTCATCGTCTGCCTAGCCTTTTCCCAACTGTGTTGGGGTCGGCTTCCAGTCTAAACCGGATGCAGCTGAGTACCAGTGTTTTACATGGAGCGACTGCCTATCTGACCTCCACAACCCAGTTACCGGGTAACACGGTACCCCTTGGTAAGACTGGTTGTCAGACTTTCTGGCTTCTGACTACCCGTAACGACTGTCAAAGATGTACAAATGACAACCGGGACCAACAGCTTAACGTGCTTTCCGAGGCACGGAGGAGTCTCGCTATGACATAGATGGTCACCCATCCACGGACCGACCGCGCCAAGCGCAGCTTAACCTTTGATCGGTCGAACCGTGCGGCTGTTACTTAGCCACGAGCTACATACTTATTTATAATATTAGTGAAGATTACTCAAGTAAAATATTACGTATTTTAAAGAATAATCAGAAATGTTTACCAAACCTCTAACACAATCACTCAATCTCAACGTAGCATGATAGCAATCCCCTCAATCAACAATAGGTACACTACAGGCTCACGGTTGACCGGAGCTTAGCCGAAGACTTTACTTTTTGGCTGACCGGTTTGCATACGAGCCTTCGTTTGCCTTATTCGGTTTGTTTTAACATTTTACGTCCACAAAGTTGAGAAATAGACTCTTTCAGAGAACGTAGGATAGATTGATTGTATTATTTTAGTTCAAAATGAATACGGCCGTTTTGAGAGATTAATGGATGCAGTAATAGCATGAAAAGCATGGCTATATTTTAATAATAACTACACTAGATGGCTATGCATTTGGGTAGGTCATAAAGACCACCGAAAACACCGATAAAACTATTTTTAATATTCTTCATTCTTCTTCAAGCTCTCCACTACAGAAATTTATACTCAGCGCAGCAATTTGTACCTTTCTTGTCTCAAAAGCTCATCTTATTTATAATTTAAGTATATTTTTCTAAGTTGAAATAAATTAATTTCAGAGATAAGATTTAATATTCACAAAGTGAGTTGTCCTTTTCATATCTATGTTAGAACAGAATGAAATAATTCATAAACAAAATAATTTTAGGTTACAACGTCCCTATACCAATTTCAAACATGAGACTACTTTGAAACATGACCAAACTGTAATCAAAATAGGTCGTCACCGGATTAGAATGCTGTGTCGGAATGTATCGGACATCAACACGTGTGAATCGTATGCGTGACGTAACCGATCGGGGCCGGCCCGGATCCCGCCGGATTAGTCCTAACGAACCGTAGTACGGGGTGATGTAAAGTTCTCTTAAAATTGTTTCACTAAACGCATCATATCACTATCCCAAACGTTTAAGTAGAGGCGAAACTTTTACTCTTTATGTACCGCATATTTTAGTTCGATGTATCTAATAAGGCAATATACCATATTTATACTGGATAGGTAACTCCACCATCTCTGTCGCCACAGACTGTAATCCAAATGAAACTAAAGAACGAATGAAGACGTAAAAATTACGATTTTTCGTCTGTTGTGAATTTGACAAATAAAAAGATCAAGTACAAAACTGGATGAGGCAACAAAAGGCATCTTCTGGGTACGCTCGTTTGAAACTGAACTGAATTGAAAAGCTTATCCATCCCTTTATAATACGTGTTATCAAGGTTCACCTCATTAAATTTTTAAAATAATTGTCAAATAAAATATAATTATAAATTTTCGAGACTCTGAATATTAGAAACAAAAAGAAGCAATTCTAAAGGAGAGTACCCCCCTTGCGAAACAGCTCAAACTTTGTAAATCAAATAAGACACAAACTTGCACTTGAACTACGCTATATTAATATTACTTTGTGTCGTAGTTCTATTTCAGTTTATATTTAGTTCCATGGACAGAAAAATAACATCGCTTTGAAAAACACAAATCGGTCGAAGGATCGTCTCTGGGGTTTTGTCTTGATGTCAGCGAAGTTGTTTTGAATTGAAAAGAGTCTTACGTAGTATTGTATTCTCTTACACTTAAATCAATCAGCTGATTAAAATGAAATACGCCATCTTGTCTCAAATGCGAGGTTTAGCCACAATGCGGTGAGGTATAATTTTGACAGTTATTTAAACCTCACATAGGTTCGGAGTAACGCTAAGTAGCAATTATGAGTGAGATTTTTGCTAATCCAAAAAAATAACTTTCGAATGACCTTTTTTCGAAATAAAATAAATTGGATAAGAAAATCTCATCAAACTTGTATTCTGGCGCGACAACTTTATAAAATGAAAATTGAACGCAATTTTGATTGCCATGTATATTAATGAATATATAATTACAGCGTGTAATTAATGAAAATACTAGATAGTTCCAAACACATACCATTCCCAAATTATTTCACACATTCTCCCACTCCTGTTCCATTCATTCGTCACTCGCCATCCTAAAATTCTCGTCATTTCACTATGTAGTCCTTTGCATAATACAGCTGTGTCGGTGAATATCGGATTGTATCCGATTAGTGCGAATGCCATTAGACAGAGCTAATGGTACTAAACTCGTCATAATGTGTTAATCATACTTATGTAAGCATGAATGGTTAGGTCAAAACCTACTTACAGTTTTCAGTGATTATGTTTTGTTAATAAATAGAACTGAAAGCTTGATTAACTTTTGAAATTTGAACACAAATGCAATGGGGTTACAATGTGAACAATGTGATTATCTTATGTTTTTATTTCTGAACGTCATAGATTAATGACGTCACTTTTAAAATAGTTGATTGTATAGTAAATTAATTGAGAGTTAGGTAGGTACTGCAATAATATTGAATGAAAGTTCTTCATAAATAAATGTATATTTTATACTTTTTTTGTAGTAGCAGTTTAAAATTTTGTACAACCTTCATAAATATATATATATAGGACAAAAGTAAAAAGGTAGTATCTTATTTTGAAGGTTCTTTCAGTTATTAAAAATAAGTTCAGAATCGTAAAAATTACAAATTGGTCATTCTGGTGTTTGATCGGGAAAAAACTAGGTAAAAGATAAAGAAGTGTTTTATCAGTGACGAACTTTAGGGGCGCTGTCATTGAACCTTCGCTGAAAGTTGTAAATCAATTATCTTAAAACATTCTATACTTCCGTGTTACTTGCTAATCCAGTTTACATAGTAATTTACTTCATAAATGTGATTATATCCATTAAGCGGCCTCTTGGAGACAATAAGCAAGTGTGTGTACACTCACACTAGAACAAAATATTTTCTCTAGATATAAATTCTAGATAATAATTCATTATTGACTTTTCAGTAAAAAAACTTTAGAACTTCAGTTTTTGTGAATACAGCAATTAATCTCTGATTTCAGTTTCCATTTATTCAAAACTAGCTGTTTCCCGCGGTTTCACCCGCATCCCGAGGGAACTACTTAGCGCACCCGGGTAAAAAGTAGCCTATGTTGTTCCTCAGGGTCTATTCTATCTCTGTACCAAATTTCATCAAAATCGGCTCACTGGTTAAGGCGTGAAAGCGTAACAGACAGACAGAGTTACTTTCGCATTTATAATATTAGTAAGGATTGGTAAGGATTGGAAATCTGCATTATCCCTGTGTGCACTATGCCTGCTTTGTCGTAAAATACATATTTGACATACTTAAGGCTTTAAGGGCCAAGTTCACCGATACATGGTTATGTAATCGGCCCGTTAAACGATAACGTTTTTTAACCACGAAGCGGGAATTCTCATGTTATCTACTTCTTATTCAACCCCGGCTTGGTAATCGACCGTTTTAGGAAGAAAAATCCCAAATGATAGGTTATCCATCGTATGGAAGAAGTGTTAATTTATGCTAAACAGCTGTTTTCAGTTGATCGGACCGTTATCTTGTCGGTGAAGTTGGGCCTAAGCACCTTTGAATTATTAAAAATATTACTTGGTAGTATGCAAATTTTATTTTGCAGTCTTTGAAATAAGTACCGCTACAACCTAATAAGATTGTATAATGCTATTCATTGGAGTGGGCATAACAAACAGATTAAATTAAAAAAATCTAAATTTTTCTAGTCTTCATTAACAATCATAATTTAATTTTGATTTATATGGACGAGTCTCCTCCAAATTCGAATTTGTTTTGTTTATTAAAGCAATTCTTAATTAATTATAAATAAGAGTTATATTTCAAAGTAACACAAAGAAAATAATAATGCAACGTAGTAGTGTGATAGAGATTAGTCTCTAGGGAAGACACGTACCGAATTACTTATACGAAAATTAATTAGACGAAACTGATACCCAAACCAAAGATACTAAATCTTCTTAGTTTATACCAACGTTACTTTCACTATTAAATGATTTTTTTAATAAATACGAGTATATAAATAATATTATGTCGAGTCGTGCATGAAAGTTTAGGAAATGTGAAATTGAAGACTTAAAGTTAACTTAAATTTATTATAATACAGTTCTACTCACCCCATATTTATAGACGACAAACAAGATAGGTACACTGTACGTGTTTTCTTAGCTCCTGAACCTCTCTGGGATGTTATGACATAATTACGGCTAGCTCCTAGACTACCGGCGGGTCTATGAATGTCAAACTAAGGCAATCTTGTTGCACTAATGAATGGACCAAAGGAGTCTATCTTATAAGTAATGCAGTGATGATATTGTTAGCTGTTTGAGGGAATTTTGAAATATTATAGCTAATGGTGAAGACTGGTTGTTGTAGGGTGTTGGAAAAATAATTTTACTAGTCAAATGAACTTAATGTGGAATTTATGTAAATCATTTGGTAGAAGATTTGATTTTACCTATTAATTTAGAGCAAATTTTCTTCATTGAAATAAAAACAGTACTGCCATTTTGTATTTGAAAATAACACACATTAAATTAGGCTAAAATTATGAGTGTTCTACTTATAATATAATAAACACGCATACAAAAAATATATAGAAAAAGTCAGGAATCATTACGAATATTCTGCCGAGCAATATTCTGCGAACTTACTGTTTAGGTACAACGATCTCGCCCCATTATGCGCAATTAGCATCTTAAAATAAAACAGCTCTTAGAACTACTACACTATCTGAAGGACAAAGAAAAGATACAAATGTGTCTGTCTCATCATCATCATCTGCCTAGCCTTTTCCCAACTAAGTTGGGGTCGGCTTCCAGTCTAAACCAGATACAGCTGAGTACCTGTGTTTTACATGGAGCGATTACCTATCTGACCTCCACAACCCAGTTACCGGGTAACACGGTACCTCTTAATAAGACAGGTTGTCAGACTTTTTGGCTTCTGACTACCCGTAACGACTGTCAAAGATCTACAAATGACAACCAGAACCAACAGCTTAACGTGCATTCCGAGGCACAGAGGAGTCTCACTATAACAAAGATTAGCCACGAGCTATGATGAACAAAACAAGATACAACATTGTACGGTGTTATATATTTTCAACAATCTTTAGAGCAAACGTGAAATGCATTTTAAAATAACGGGAAACTAAAGTTTATAAATGTTGGACAAGGAAGATGTCTTTTATAATACTTTTAGTATGGATTTATGTTGGTCTGCACTTCCACATACAGATGTGTCCACAGAGTGAAACATGATTTAGATACGACATCAAGTTCTATGTAAGACATAATATAGGAGCAAAAAAACGACACTGCTGTAAGTACAGCATGTGGGCTTTTTTCCATAAATTAATTATTTAATCTAATTCTATGTAAGATATAATATAGAAGCCAAGACGAAGAGTACGACACAGCTGTACTTATGTGGGTTTTTTTCATTAATTTATTTTTATATTTTTTTCCTAAATTACCTGAAAAGCTATCAAAAAATTTTGCGTCAAAAATTAGGTCTTATTTTATATTAACTACCTAAGCATAAGGTCCTCAGTTCGATTCGCAGGTCGGGCAGTGTTATTGAATTTTACTATGAGGGATTCCTCAATGCGAACTATAGCAAAATGTAGCAAGAGTCGCCTGCCTCTTCAAGGTAAACACGCGTAGTGTTATATTGCTTTATATTTAATTCATTATTACATAATAAAGCAATTTAATTTATCTATATATATAAAGTTACCAGCTGTCAATATTTTTTAAGTTTAAATGTTTTAATGATTTTCCATTTCCATTGAAGAGGCATGTACATAATTATAACCATTTTTCATAAATATAACCCTTTGAGCTACGAAACTGTCTGACAAACTTCGCAACTCCATAGGTAACAACTACAGTTCTTCCACTAACTTTCTCATCTCAAATTCTATGGAGGAAAAAGTAAGCACATGGCAATTATCCAAAAGACCAATTAGTGCTTGAATAAAAACTATTTAAATAAAGTACAACACTAGGGTTACTCGACTTTAAATTTTAAACAATATTCCTTTAGAGTCCTAATACAAGCTTTGTATTAGGACTCTAAAGGAATATTGTTTTCTTTCCAAATGGCTACTTGAGTTTTGCATGCAGTAAGAACTTTTATTTGTTAATCATATTTAGTATTACTTTGAAAACTAAAAGTTCAGGACATTTTATATTAAATAAAGCCCTTGACAATTTACTTTTTTTCTATGAAACAGTATTTGCATTTACAGTAGTTAAATTATCTGTATACTTTGTGACGTTGTCTGTAATCGACGTAAGAATGTGAAGTAACAATATTCTTTTTAACCAACTTTTTACGATATATGTATTTTTCAATTTACTTTACGGAAATCTGGCGAAAATTCTAGTCACTGTTTTGTATTTCCTATAGGTATTATTTTATTTTTACCATATAAATTCCATGATATACATGGTTTTAAAAAAATACTGCAAAGAAACATCTCATTCACTGTTACGCGCGTGCCTTCATTCACCTGAAAAGATTGCACATGTGAACTTTCTCATTTCAATATGGCGTCCTGTTAAAACGCAGTGAGTTAAAACATGTCTGAATGATTAAATTGTAAATAGTTGTTTTTTAATTCACTCAGAAAAAATATTCATATATAAGTCTACTTGCTTGAAGACTAGCTTTTCGCCGCGTGGGCTTTACGATTTCAAATTAAAAATGACAGAGTTTCATAGAAACTTTGCCTTCTTTTTTACCCCCTAGGGATAGAATTTCGAAAAATTATTTCTTGTCAAATGCCTACGTCATACAAAAAACATACCTTCCAAGTTTTAGGTCTCTACGATCAGTGTTTTATGCTGTGCGGATTTAATATGTATAGATTACTGAACATTAGCTGACAAGTACCAGTAGAATTATGCAACAAGCCCTACGATTCTTATTTCCTTATCTGTTAATTTTTCTTACTATTTTCCAAAAAATTCTACTCATAAACTGATCTTAAGTCCCTACTTTCTATCACGCTTACAGGTCACATACTCGCGAATTATAAGTTTCACACAAAAGATCGCAGCGTCTGAAGTAGAAAGTCAGTTTGAAGTCAGAACTACGAACGTACGAAAATATTCCTTTGCCTACTTTTTCATCCGTCATAATGTTCTGAAACTTTTTATGAAGAATTCGTAGTTCTCTTAGCAGCTCTTAAAGAATTTACCACATTTTCGAACTACCTATGTGTATGATACTATAAAGATAAAGATAGATTTATTTGCAAAAACATGTGTAGGTGATAATAATACATGGCTATGATCATTACCGTACTCTATATCTAAATTATACATACATATTTTCAATTAGTATGCAAGAATTCCCATAAAGAGAGAGGTTTTACCACTATTACTCTGTTGAGATCAGGCATTTTTGAAGCAGATTTATTTTCATAAGTTTTAGTTTCCTTACTTTCAATTGGATGCATGTCAGATAAACATATACATTATTATATTGAAATAATCACTGAAATAAGCTTAAGAATCTTATTCTATAACAGTGCATGCCTCACTGTAACCACGATTCGACGTATTATCCTATTATTCCTCTTTTAAAATAACACGCAAAGACTCGTTAAACTCAAATAACTCCTTTCTTCGCAAAAAGAACTAAAAAAAGATTTAATTGAATTGAATAAAATTGAAAGTCCAAAAATAATTATACAGTATTATAACATGCCAATAAATTAATTGTTGGGATATGAAAATTAAGTTCAAAGTTACCAATAGTAGCATATTGTTAGTATCAGTTACGGCTACACAATGTTTGTACGTGGTTAGCTTCGATCAAATATCACGCAACGAGTTATGTAATTCGATATAAAGCTTAATTTAGGCGAGATCATGTATTAAGCTCTGTAATGCTCATTTTCAGGCTCATTATGAGAAAAATTGCGTCACAGTGTGTGGGATTATGTATGATTTAAACACTAACGTTTAGCTTGATGACGACATTAATAGCCGTGATATTATCTGTTCTTAAGGAAATAACGGCGCACACTGAGATATTTTTTGTAGGTACGTAAAACGTAGGTACTTTTTCCTTGGAGTTTAGACTTGACAGTAACATGGGGGAAAAAAGTGAGAGAACACATTTTTCATTATTATTAATTAATATTATTAACGAGAACTCAATATCATAACTTAGCGCACGTATGGTGTTCATCAAGGACAATATGTTTAATTTTTATTCTATGTTACAGTATTTACGTATTTTTCATTGACAATTTCTCAAAAGTTAATAATCAAAAGTTTTAATTACAAAATATCAGCTTAATAAATGTTATTTCAAACCTTTTTCTTCCATCAAAGGTGAACATTGTTTCATGGTGTCCCTTACAACTTATGTTTCAACTCTGCGGTTGAATTTATTTCGACTTTTGCGTTCTCTTTGAACATTTTGTTGTTAATTTGTTTTATTGAATATTTTATTTCAGTTATATTCAAACTGTGTTGTAAGGTTTGAAATGGTATTTCAAAAATATTAATAAACAAAAAGAATTGTATTTTATTTTGGAGAATTTTTACTAGACAAAATTTATTACAAAAATAATTATCTAATAATTTGGTGGCAATATTTCTATTCCAATAAATATGCACGCATTTCAATTCTACATTTTTACATTCCATCATGAATTCTGATCTAAACCTAATTTTTACGTACATATCATCAGAAAAATATCGACTTACACAGTGCTGTGAATAAAAACAAAGTAACCACACAAAAATATTTACAAATACAAGGTGTGTTTGGAACTTCGGATTATGAAAGGTCAAGTACAAGACGCTCGGTCTCAAGCAGCAGACCCTATGGAGAAGGGCCTTCATCGTCAACTTGGTCATTATTTCTTTTTACTAATCTACCTCTTAAAAACTCTCCAAAACGAAAGATTTACCTCCAAAGTATAAACATGACACTTGAAACTTTCCGGTAGATACCTATACATAACAAAAAGTAAACATTATTCCATTGTGTTACCAAACAGCTGCGTAACAAAAGATGAAGATTGCTCACGTCTTGACGTTACCAATAAACTTAATGAACAAAGGTTGTTACTTGGGACATATGTTAGATGTGATAAGTAAGCATTAAGGCTTGAGTTTAAGTGATAAGGTAGGTATTTACGTACGGGTGAAGTAATAAATAAAATTAACTAAGCAATTTTTATTGAGGTGTGAAATAAAGTTGTTCATAAAATATCGATATATTAATATTAAACCCGATTTTCATTTGTTTCAAGTTTCGCACAGGCAGTGTAGTTGTAATCATCTACTGTTCCAAAAAATATTTATAATTTTAACACAATGGAATTTATATAAAAGTAAAGTGTCAAAATTATCCACTGAACGCAGGAACTGAGCACAGTTGTTTATTAAAAAATATATTTTAGACCCACTTTAAAATAATTCCTGGATCCAATTCAAGATACTCAGAAGCCCTTGACTTTAAAGACTTGTTCGCTAAACAATTCTTCGTTCACTTCAACTGAATTCAATGGCTAAATAAAAGTTTGTGAAGTAGATAGGTCTACGTAGTTTCTCAACTTAAAGATCCCCTTGTGCTGTCAAACTATCTTACTAATTTTGATGAACGAGGTGTTCATCGATTTTTCTTGGTAACATAAAAGCCGCTAAGTGAAATACAGTTATTAAGGTAACTGTCTATCATAAGTTGATAGGAAATCTATCTTTAACATTAGTGTTGAAAATAGATTTCCTCCTTCATTATATCGACATAAATCACTCCTTCTCGAGAAGATTCAATGGAATTATATGGAATTCAAAAATACAAATGCCAATCAAACCGTCGCTCCCGAAATATCCCAAATTATTTTTTAGCTATTATCTAGTTGTATGCCTTGTAGTGTATGTATGAATACCTATTACCTATGTATGTATGCGTGTCTATCTACGTTATTAAATCATGTATCATTTCATATTGTATTCAGTAATAAATGGTTACTCGTGAGGAGCTGTGTTTCTCTAAACGCCCAACCTTATATGGCGACCCTGCCATGTACGGCGGTCTGTGGCTCGGGTTCGGATAAGCATCGTTCATGTGATGGGACACTCCAAAACTATTTCTTTCTGTACGAACTTTAAATAAACTTTGGTGCCCAGTGTAAAGGAAAAGTGAACCATGTGTCGGTCAAAAGTGGAAAGACAGCGGCTGAGGTGCTGGGTAAATAGCCGATGGTTGACCGACAAGTGAAGTGGAAAGTGTATATTGAGTGAAAGTCGAAAAAGAACAATGATAGCGGTAGTAGAATCTAAGGTAATTAGCATGTTAATCTAATATTTCTGAGTACTAGCGATGGCTAGTGATTTAAAAAATATATATGACAATCTGAAACGTATTAAAGAAAGTCTAATTAAGTTAAGTTACCCTAAGAGAACTAAAGACGTTTTACAGTTAAAATTAAGCGAAGCTTATAAATTACAACAAGAATGTTATGAATGTTCGAATGTATTAATAACTCAGGTTACAGGACAGGCATTAACTGAGGTGCAATCATATTGCGACTTAATTAAGGATTTATATTTGCAAATTGAAACCATATGTTCTAAAGATTACAGCTCCCAATCGAGTTCAAAGGTGTATATAGGCGCAGAAATCAACACCATGGAGAAGTTTAGTTATAAAACAGCCGTGTCTATGCTCCCTGTAATGACAGGTGACGAGGATGTTACCAGGAACTTGATGGATGCAATCGAATTATACAGTAGCACACTCAACGATGAAGGTAAGAGTATGTTAGTTAAATTCGTATTGAAAACTCGTTTGACACAGAATGCTAAGATGAGACTTTTGCAGTCATATGACTCGTGTGATGAACTTCTAGGTGATATGCGGAATCACCTTTTGACAACAAAATCGGACACCGCAATACATCAAGAATTGGTTAAAATAAAACAAAACGGTTCATCACTCGACGACTATGCCAGTAAAATAGAAAAATTGTTCGTAGATTTGACGATTTCGCAAGCAGATGGCGATCAAAATGCTTTTAAAGTACTACGTCCTTTAAATGAAAAAATTGCCATCAAAAGCTTCGTCAGTGGTTTGAGAAATCGCCAAATAAGTACTATTTTAACAGCTCGAAACTATACGGCATTGAAGGATGTTATTCGGGCAGCAAAAGACGAAGAAGCCTCGGGTAGCCCACAGAATAAAGAGGACTTTGCCTATTTTGTGAATCGAGGTAAAACAGGTGCATATAGATCCCGTGGTAGGTTTAGAGGTTATCAGGCTGGACGTTCGGGATACCAACAACAGCATAGACTGGTACAGAATTATGACTTTGCAGGTGGAACACGCGGTTCTAATTCCTCAAGGGGACAGCAGCACTATACTCGAACTTTCAACAGAGATAATAATTATGGACGCCGTGGTAATTTTCGGGGCAGGGATGGTGGCCGAATTAATTTCTTTAATTCGGGCTCTGTCACTCCCACCCGCGAAACGAATAACGACGTTCATAATTTTGGGACTTCGGAAACAAATAATGCGAATGCTAATACATTAGAGTTTTTTCGTTTCCAATAATATTTTTAATTGTGAGTTTAGTAATTCTATCGAGCTCGCGGTAGGTAACACCAAATATAGATGGCTAGTTGATACCGGAGCATCGTTGAGCGCGATAAGGTACGAAGTCTTCGCAAATGTAAACATACCCATTACCGAGAATCGAATTTACATAAATGGTATTGGTGGTAGACTACAAACCGATGGATATGTTTACATACCTTTGTCTATTTGTGGAATGGAATTTAGACATAAGTTTCACGTTATAAAACAATTATCAACTCCCACAGCAGGAATATTAGGCATAGATTTTTTACGCAAGTTTAATTGTAGAATAGATTTAGAAACTAATTATATAACCTTACAGAATAAGATAAAAGACATTAGCTTACCTTTGAGTATGGGCAAGTTAGGAAATAATAGTTATTTAAGCGTACCCCCAAGGTGTGAAAAGATATTTTATATAAATGCAGAGATGAAGGGTGATTGTGTGATTTTTCCGAAAGAACTATGCGAGGGTGTATTTTTATCTGGTGGAATTGCAAGTGTGAAGAAGGGAAAAATACCAATACAAATATTAAATACGCGAGAAAGTGAAGTCAATCTTAGTTATTTTAGGCCGGAACTAGACAGTTTCAGTTTAGTTAAAGTCGTGATGGCCTAGTGGTTAAGGCACCTGCCTCTCATGTACGAGGGTGCGGGTTCGAAACCTGGCAAGTACCAATGTGACTTTTCTAAAGTCATATGTACTTTCTAAGTATATCTTAGATATCACTGACTAACGGTGAAGGAAAACATCGTGAGGAAACCTGGACTTAAAAGTCTGAAATCGCCAATCCGCCTTGAGCAAGCGTGGCGATCAATGCTCATGCCTTCTCTGTATGAGAAGAGGCCTGTGCCCAGCAGTGGGACAATATATAGGCTGGTGATGATGATGATGATGAGACAGTTTCAGCAAATATTCAATCTGCTCTTTTGAGAAAGATGTAATTAGCCCGGAAAGAGTAAAGGAAATGTTATCTCTATTGAATCTTAACCATTTGAATAAAGAGGAAAGAACCTCTGTAATGAATATTTGCGCGAAGTTTTCTGATGTGTTTATATTACCGGGAGATAAATTGTCGACTTGTAATTTATATGAACAGAATATACAATTGAAACCTAATAGTGAACCAGTTTATATAAAACAATATCGATTGCCATATTCACAAAGAGGAGATATGGAAAAACAGGTAAACAAATTGCTACATGATGGAATAATTGAACCAGCTTGTAGTGAGTGGTCGAGTCCAGTTCTTCTTGTGCCTAAAGGATCAGAGAACAACGAGAACAGATCCTGGCGATTAGTTATTGATTTTAGAAAGTTGAACGATCGTATTGTTGACGATAAGTTTCCTTTACCCAGTATTACTGATGTATTAGATTCCTTATCTGGAGCTATGTATTTTTCACACTTGGATTTGAACCAAGCGTTCTTTCAATTTCCTTTAAATTCTCATAGTCGAAAATATACAGCATTTACTACACCGTCGGGACAATACCAAATGACCAGAATGCCGATGGGTCTGAAAACAAGCCCCAGTTCTTTCAGTCGAGCTATTACAATAGCAATGGCAGGATTAACTTATGATAAAGTTCTGACATATGCAGATGATCTAATCTGTATTGGACGAAATTTAGATACGCACAATAAAAACCTAATCGATATTTTGTCGCGTTTACGCAAGGTTAATTTGAAACTCAGTCCCGCAAAATGTCAATTTCTTAAGAAAGAACTTCTATTTCTTGGTCATGTGGTATCGGCTGAAGGTATAAAACCAGATCCTAAGAAAATATCAGTTTTACAGAATTATCCTGTTCCTCAAAACGTAGCGGAGGTCAAACGGTTCGTTGCTTTCGCGAATTATTATAGAAAATTTATCCCCCGTTTTTCCGAAATCACTTTACCTTTAAATAATTTGTGCCGCAAAAATGTAATATTTCGATGGGACAAAACCTGTGAAAAATCTTTTTCTGCACTTAAGCATGCTTTAACAACACCTCCAGTGTTACAATATCCTAACCTTGATGAGAATCACAAATTCATACTAAAAACAGACGCATCGGGTTACGCTATCGGATCTGTACTTTGTAATGATAACAGTTTACCAGTAGCGTACGCTAGCCGTTCATTAAATAGAGCCGAAAGGAACTATCCCACTATCGAAAAAGAACTCTTGGCGATAGTGTGGTCCGTAAAGTACTTTCGACCTTATTTGTATGGGCGTCAATTCATAGTAGAAACTGATCACAAACCTCTTGTTTATTTATTTGGTTTAAACAATCCATCCAGTCGTTTAATGAAATTTAGGTTATTGCTAGAAGAATATAACTTTGAAGTAAGGTATGTCAAGGGAGAATCGAATGTAGCAGATACCCTATCCCGTATACAAATAACTAGTAGTGAGTTGAAAGAAATGAATGAACGCATTATTTCAGTGATGACACGGGGTCAGAAGAAGAAGTTGAAAGATAAGAGTATGACAGAGGAGAATGACAATCCTTTGGTCGATAAGGTTACCACGAACGATTGGACTGATCACCCAAAAGTTGTGGGAATTGTTAAAAAACCAAACGATTGTACTGAGTTGTTATTTCGACACTGTCGTAGAACAAAGTCGGATCTACAAAATAGCTACTTTACAGGAGAGCACTTTAAAGTTTTGAGTTCACAATTTTCGGCATAATATTTTTTGTTATCATATAAATGAAAAGAAAATTAGCAATAGCCTTTTGTCTCTTATTAAGGGTTATTAATAGATAATGATATTAAAAAAATCCTTATTAAATAAAAAAAATGCCTTCACATGTAACAATCCGACGTTGTACTACGTAGCTTAGGATGTTTTTTATGACATTCCGACGTTTTTCTACGGAAACTACTACGACGTATGTATACATGCCACACTGTTCTATGGAGTTACATAAAATTTTGATGTCGTATGTTATTTCTAAGTAAATAAAAAATATTGATATGTATAAAAAAAACTGTATGAAGAACTATTATACACACACCTATTATTTATTATATACATTATTTATTCTATAATATCAAAAATATTATAGAGAGAAACATAAAATTACAATCAATACTTTTATTTTTAATTCAAATATATTTTGAAAATTTCTACATCAAACAAATACCTAGGTTATTAGAAGTCGTAATATTAATACATAGTATGGCTCTTCATCAGTCTTAATAGGTAACAAGATAATCAGTCTGAATCAGTTTTAAAAGATTTTAAAAGTAACTTTAATCAATTTTTATCACAATTGAAATCAATCATAAACACAATATTATTTATCTCTGCTATACCTATAAGACAAAATAACAATAGATATAGTATGAGTGTTTACCTAGTTGTATAAAATTATTATAAAAAAATAACATTTTAACTTACAACATGATTATAAACTTTTATTTTGGTACTTAAAGAAAACAACAATTATGATTAAAAAAAGTAATCTTGAAATACTAAAAAGCATTTCCAAACAATCCTAACAATAACAAAAATTAAACTTCAGTCAGGTCATATCGCCAAAAATATATTAATGTATGTAATTATTGCACTTGACCCAAAGCTGTCTGAAATCTCTTTATATAGGTAATAAAAAAACAATGAGTTTTCATTCCGAATCAAATGAATCACATGTTATCAACTTAAAATGAAATGTAATTGAATCTGGTAAGAAAGGAATATTTGTAGTCACTCGTCATCTGTATCACTATCGTTGATATTAAGACCACGATTATTTTACAAAAGATAGGGATTTGAAATAATAGGTTGTTCAGAAATAATTATTCTAGTGTTTTGCACATATTAAAAAGCTCGTTATAATTTTATCTTTCTATATTTATCAAACTTTTAGAAATAGGTTCCAAATTAGGTAAAGGTGATGAGTATCTGGTACTAGATCTAATAACTAGTCAGCTATTAGTTCATTGTAGTATTACTTTCTTTTAGATTATATTTATAATATAATTTTTTGGGCTTATTTTTATTAACATGGACTTCCTCTATCTGCCTCTTCTTCTCTTCCTATATCTAATTATTAACCCATACATTTAATATCATCTTTATTTTAAAATTGATTATGTCTGTCCAAAAAAATCTTTTAAGTACTCCATATTCACTGGTCGGGAAGCCAAAGTCAAAACTCGTGTTGGCATAATCTATGCCAAGAAGTGATACTTAAATTTACTATATTTAAGTTAATTTAATTTAAGTGTTCCTCACCATCTCCAAATATAACACACATTCCTGCGCTACTTCGCTTAACTGATTGGCTATGTTTCCGATCCTGGGAGCCTACTCTAACTCATCGAAACAAAACTTCGAAAATACCAAGAATAGGTGATAACTTTTTATTATATATTGTGGTGCAGTACCTAAGGTGCAATCTGATGCTCTGCACATAGAGAGATATACTTATACTACCCATATAAAACATTTATAAGAAAACGAACGAAACATCAATCGAATCTTCGTTTTCGATGAGTTATGTAGTAATGGTGGTAACACCCCCTGGTAGTAATGGTGATTCGGGATTTTCAACCCCCGGACCTGCAACATAGTAAAATATTTAAAGATACATGTTAATGGAATAAATTAATAAAAATAAAATAAATCGGGTAATTTATACGTGTTTTATTGGCGTTTGAACATGCTGAACAAAAACCTATGTGATATTATACCGAAGTACATAGTTAGTAGTCAATATGCTACATCAAAAACGTCGTAAAATTTCGAAGAATAACGTCGGATGTGCACAAGCAATTCATATAATTGAATTAAATTGAGAAGAAAAACGAAGCATAATTACATACGAGGTCTGAAAAATCAAAACCCAGAAAACAAAAATATAAATTACGTAACGAATGTACATAAAGCAAACAGCATTAAAAATATTTTTATCTAGTAAATAGTTAGATTTCGGGAGCGAGAAAAAGGCTTTTTAAAATACAATTAAAAGAAATTAATTAATTAAATCGAAAATAAGATTTTATTATTTACGACCGTAGTTTACAGAGCTGGATGTAATACTAAATGTTTCTTATTAATTCTAACAGGATCCGTAACTTAATATTATCTTATAGACTAAACATACATCCCGGCGCGTCCGGCGCAAGAGATAAGGAAGTGCTGCGTCGTACAGCACTACCGCAGCTGCAAGCTGAGGGCTCTACCGCAGCGCAGGGTTATACATATAACTCCTCCCCCCTCAGATCGAAGTTATCGGAAAAGCAGCGTTTTTCCAAGAACTTCGTTATGGTAGAAAGGGCTCAATTTATAAGATTAGTTATACATGGTAAAAGAATATAATAACTAAGTATGTGACCTGAGAAAAATAGATTTAATCAGCCACTATTAATAAGGGTCTCTGATTTACTCCATTTTCCTCTACTTGTGCAGGGTTATCTACAATTTCCTCTGAATGACAGTCCTGCTTCTTACAGAACCTTTTCTTTAAAACAGGAAAATACTTATACATAACTATAGCTAATAACAATATAATGACGATCGCGTACAGTCCGTAAAGCGCGACACTAACACCTTTCGTTTCTATTTCACTTTCACTTATTTCACTTTTTGCACTATTAGCACTTTTCTTCAATATGTAATTCAGATGTCTGATGTCGTCCAGATTAATGCCTTTTAGGTCCACAGGTTCGATGTTCGCAGCGCCAGAAGTCTGATCTTGTAAATCAGGTAGGTTGATAATAGGTACAGGCATATATCGCGTTTTCATTGAGTAAAAGCGCCGCCTATGGATTTGGGTATTGTCTATGGAAACGTCGCACTGATCTTCTATAGTTAATAAGTACGTTCCCCTTATGCGTTCCTTTGTATCGTCGGTGCCACATGTTTGAGATATGACTTTACTATATTTGGAATACACTATCCAACTATTTGGTGTAATTCTTTGTATTTTTAGGTTTTCAGGTTCTATTGGACGTGGTAAGCAACGTGACAGGTCACTCTGGTACTTCATGAGCTGTTCGATGCAGGTTTCCTCGGCATATTGTATGATTTCATTTTCAGAGCAAAGGTATTCTTTAGCTGTTATCTCTTGGCATGGTTGGTCAATTGGAAGGTATCTCACCCCTTCTACAAGTAGGTAAGGAAATTCAGGGATAACAATATAAGTATGGTTGAAGGAATCGTCGGACATAGGAAGGGAATATAGTTTGTAATAATTATAAGTATAGTTATCAATCAGTGGTACTTCTATAATGAACGTTATTTCATTATTCTTGAGATAGGTTTTTACAGATAATGACTCTTCTATATTAATTAAATTTAGTTCATTTACGGAATACATTAATTTATCATGTTTAGCTATTTGTTCTAATATGTTTAACAGTTCAACAGAATTTATAATGGATTTATGTAAAACAGATACTTTACTTAATGCTAGGGCTGTTTCTATTTCGCTAAGTTTAATGTATATTGTCCTAAAGTTAATAACGAACTGGTTAAGCAATCCAAATACGTAAGTCATATAAATAGAATGATTATCTTTCTTAGTAAGATCGTTAACTAATTTTTCAATTAGTTTTATCCGTGCATTCATTTTCTTAGTGTTATTATCAATAATTTCGGTAGAGTTCAAGAAGTGATCCAACATTTCAGATATCACAGTAAATTTATTTGAAATTGCTTGTTCTTTAGTCTGTATATTACTGATCAATTTGTCATACCTAATCGCATCCTCGTGATCGAGGTTACCTGTAATTATTTTAATGATAGACCCTAAGGGATTCATTACACCACGTTTAAATCTTTTTGATGGAATTAACTGTTGTAACTTTTCCTGAGTCTGATCTCGAATAAACTCCACTTGAGTCTTAAGGCCTGTGAACTCATCGACGTAGGATTGATTTGGGTGTAACATTTGAGTAAATTCGTAATATTTTTGAACATTAAAAGAAAGGTCAGTACTAATACCCTTGAGGTTAATTATTTTCACTATAGACCATTTATCATGTTTTATAAACGCTTGGCCTAACTTTACCGGGAGTATACCAGGGTTTTGGTTAATCTTTACTGCTTGAAGTGCCTGGTTTGGGGGATGCTGGTTTGCTAGGGCGTGATTCGTCGTTGTCCATGTCACCAGGAGTAAACACGACCTGTGGAGGACGTTTTATATTTTTAATTGGAACTTTCGTTTCCCTATCTTTGATTTTTATTGGTATAACATTACGTTCTAATTGACCAGTGGCAACGGCCTTTTGGTACCTAGATTTATCTTTGGCTTGTCTCTTGTTTACAGCTTTAGCGAAAACTGATTGCCCTGATTCTAAGACTGGTACTACTTCGCCGCCTCGCTTAGCTACAATCTTTTCTTTATAACTTTTAATCTTTTCTGTTAGATATTTGTATAGGGTATGGGTTCTTTTCTTATGATCCTTGATTAGCTGCTGTTTAAAGGTCTTATCAAATTCCGAGTCAAATATTGAGTTTAATTCGGTGTGGCCAAAAACAACTTCGAATGGTGTTAAATCTGTAGTACTATGTATAGTGTTATTGTAGGCCATGACAGCATAGGTCATGACAGATGCTGCGTCCGTAAACTTCCTCTCATATTTAGCCAACCGATAAATTTCTATGATTGTTGAGTGGAAGCGTTCTATGAGCCCCATAGAATTTGGGTTATTTGGTGTGGATATATGTAATTTAATTTTATGTAAATCTGTTAGTTCTTTTAGCAGTTGGTTGTTAAATTCAGTTCCCGGATCAGAGCTTATTTTCTGCGGTGTACCGTAAAAAGAAAAATATTTCATAAGTGCTCTAACTACTTCCGGTGTGGATCGAGATGAAATTTCTATGGCTTGTCCCAATTTACTAAAGGCATCTATTAAGGTTAAGTAATATTTTGATTCTATAGTAAATAGATCGATAAAAATCTCCTGGAACGGCGCGTTCTGAGTCTGTGTTAGCTGAAGTACCGGTTTAATAGGTTTTCTCTCATATTTGGAACATTTACATTGTTCGCAAGAATTTATGATAGCGGAAACAGTTTCATTCAGATTTTGCCAATGATACGTACGTCTAATTCTTTTAATTGTTTCTGTAATGCCGCGGTGGCAAGTCTTGCCCTCATGTAACTTAATTACAATAGCCCTTTGTTCCTGTTCATCCTCGATATAAACCACACGCTCGGTACATTCATAAAAGTTAACCGTACCCTTTTTAAATAAGGAAACAATAATGTTACTAAAATCTTTTCTATGTTCCGGATTCTCAAAATAAATGAAGTATTTGGTTTTCGGACTAATATATTTCTTTAAAAACTCTTTTATAAGCTCGGGGTTCTTAAGAGGCATGAAGACCTCTAGTACCTTTTGTTTGTCCCTAGATAGGTCTTTCACCTGTATTTCATTGCGGAACCAGCTATAGACAAGTATTTGGTTTGGCTTTGTATCGATAGCTTCATTAAGGATAGGTATACCGTGAGACTCAAGATCTCTAGCAGAATGCACTGTTTGTGTAGAAGTAGATTCAGATGGTACAGGGTAATTGGGTTGCTGTTCAACTGTATCGGTGTCTGAAATCGTTATAGGACTAGCTGTCAATGTTCTTTCATCATCGGATATAGATATAGTCTCGGAGTCGTCAGAACTTTTTCTTTTAGAAAGATCGGTAATTTGCTTAGTCACGTCTTCCAGGTAACTTTGTAGTCTTTTCTCTTTTTCGTCTACATTAACAATCATTGAGCTATCATCGGTTTCGTTAGCCCCTAGAGCATTAACCTTGATGCGAGACAACGCATCAGCGTTAACGTTCTGCTTTCCATTTTTGTATATGACATTGAAATCGTACTCTTGCAAGCGCAAGCGCCAACGTGTTAACTTGCTATTAGGCTCTTTAAGTTGGTATAACCAGACCAGAGGTCTGTGGTCAGTGTAAATGTCAAATTTATGACCATATAAATAGGGTCTGAAGTGTTTTGTAGCCCATACGATTGCTAACAACTCGCGTTCAATAGTACTATATCTTTTCTCAGTATCTGTTAAGGTTCGGCTGGCATAAGCTATCGGTTTGTCACTACTTATCGGTCCTTGCGAGAGTACGGCGCCAATTGCTACTTCGGAAGCGTCAGTGGTTAATATAAACGGTCTATTCATGTCTGGGTATTGTAAGATTGGAGCATTAATAAGGAGTTCTCTACATTTCTCGAATGCTTCAATATACTTTTGATCAATCACTACTTTCTTGCCTTTCTTTAAACAAGCTGTTAAGGGTTGCGTTATTTTAGAAAAGTCCTTGATAAACCGTCTATAATAACCCACGAAACCTAAGAACCGTTTGATTTCAGTCTGTGTCTTTGGTATGGGATACTTAAGAACCACTTGTATTTTGTCGTTGTTAGGTCGGAGTCCGTCTTTAGTCAGTGTATGTCCTAAGTACTGCACTTCCCTACATAAGAAGTCAGACTTGTCCAGCTGGACTTTTAGATTAGTTTCACGAAGTCTATCAAAGACAGCGCGTAGCTTTTTGAGGTGCTCTACTAATCCGTTTGAGTATATAAGTATATCATCGAGATATACTAGGCAATGTATACCCTGTAAGCCTCTTAACACATTATCCATTGCCCGTTGGAAAGTGGCAGGTGCTGTTTTAAGGCCAAATGGCATACGGAGGAATTCATAATGACCATTTTGGGTAGAAAAAGCCGTTTTTTCCGTGTCAAAAATTTCTATTTGATGGTAGCCGGAAGCTAAATCTAGCGTTGTGAAATAGTTACTTTTACCAAGTTTATCAAACAAGTCACATATGTTGGGAAGTGGGTACTTATCGTCAATGGTAATGTCATTGAGTCGGCGATAGTCTATTACCATTCTATATTTCACCTGACCAGAAGCATCAGCTTTTTTGGGAACCAGATGAACGGGGGCGCTCCAAGGTGAATGTGATTCCTGAATCACATTGTCCTTGAGAAGCTTTTCAACTTGGCATTTGATTTCCTCGGCTTGTGCTGGTGCTTGCCGATATGGTTTAATATAAATTGGGTCTTCGTGTGTGGTCCGTATATGGTGCTTTACCTGATTTGTAAAGGTCAAGGGTAATTTGTCACAGTAAAATATGTCTTTGTATTCCTCGCACAATTTACGTATAGCGTCATGTTCCTCTCTATTTAAGTGGTCTAGTCGTAATTTAGATAAATTATCTGTCAGTAGTGAGTCTATTTCTACGTCGGTTAAATCAGTTGTCGCATTCACCACACATACTTCATTACAGAATTGGGTTACCTTAAAAGGAGCTGTAATGGTCAATTTAAATTCAAGGTCGGTTGTGTTTTGTATTACAGTAAAGGCACAATAGTTTTCGCATTTGACGATAGCGGCAGGCATACGGACACCATCATGAAACTGTTTGTAATCCAAAATAGCAAGGCCATTTTTTTGGTCTACAGGCAATCTCACTCGTTGTTCCATACGCGGCTCTAATCGAATGTCAAGGTCAGCGTTATAAATTATAGGTACATTGACGCCATTAATCCTGAGTGTTTTGTCCTTCAAACATATGTCAGCTTTAAGTCGGGACATAAGGTCCATTCCAATAAGTCCATCGTACCTATTATCCACGTCATAAATATAAAACTTGTGATAACTACTATCATTAAAAATAGAAAAAAGGGGTATGTTAACCACTTCATGATGAATACTAGAAGCGTGCGTACTTGTAACCGTAAATGGTTCGTAGAACGTGAATTCGGTAAAATATTCATTGGCCTTACCAGGACTAATGAAGGATCTTGTGCTTCCTGTATCCAACATGAATTTACCATCTATATCTGGAATATGTATATAAGGATGTTTTAAGCTTGCGTCATAGTTGAGCTCTATCATTTCTGGTGTGTTTGTATCGAATTTATTTGAAAATTTTGCACTTCGTCCGAATCGTTATTATTTTCAGTCGAATAAGGGATATCTGTATTTTCAGGGTTTTCCGACTCATGATTCTGATCTACATAGTCCTCAGAAGTAAACGCGTCTGTATAGCTATAGTCACAGTCAGTCGTCATATTATTTATATATTCACCGTAAGTATTGGGGTCGTGGTACCAGTTTTCGAAACCAGTGTATAACTCATTTACAGGAAAACCTTGTTGTGGTTTCAAAGGTGCAGGGGCAGTTCTCATCGTCACGTCACGGTCGTTTACGAAAGCCTTGGGTGGACGATAACCTAAAGGTTGTGGTGGTCTGTACCCGAACTGCCCTATCTGGGGTCTATAGCCAAATTGCTGAATTGGTTTTGGGCCAAAGGCAGGTGGTTTATACCCGAATTGACCAGGGGGCCTGTATCCAAACTGTGATAATTGAGGTCGCATGCCGAATTGTTGGTTTGACATATTAGGGCGCACAAGTTGCTGATTAGGTATACCAAATTTATATTGAGGTTGATTAAAAGAAGGCCTGAAGTTATTATTGCTATTATATTGTAAAGGAGGGTGTGAGGCAATTGGTTTCGGAATATTCGAATTAAAAACAAACCCTTTATCACGTGATGGTAACAATGCGCTTTGTGAACGGTGTTGTAACATTTTACTACGTAAATTATATTGTTCTTGAAAGTTAACCTCCTCAAGAACATATTTTAACGCTTCTTCTAAAGTATTCGGGTTTTTAATTCGCACAATCCGTACCATATGCTCTGGCAAATTATACATAAAGACATTTAGTGAAGTGTTATTGTAAATAACGCGCTTAGCCTCTCTGAGTGTCATAGAGCTATTTTGATTGACTTTGGATATTAGTATAGCGCGAATGTCCTGTATGCGACTGCAAAATTCTAAATATGTCTCATTATGTTTAATTTTCAGGGTTTCTAACTCAATTGCAACACACTCTTCACTCCTGGGATCCCCAAAATGTTGGACTAATAAGGATTTTAATTCATTATAAGTTTCAAAGTCATCTCTTTCACTGATAAGGGCTGCTGCTTTCCCTTTCAATTTACTAGTGATTGTTTGCATAAGAAATTCATTTCTTTCTACAGACCCCTGATACTTTTGTATAACATATTCACATTTACGCAAAAATAAACTAAGTAAATTAGTTTCACCACAATAATCGGGAATTAATTTGAGCACATCCCGCGGTATTGCATGCGTCTGCATTTCTGGTGTAATCGGGCGAGCAGACGCAGCTGTCGCCGTCGTAGGCAGACTCATTTTAATTAAATATACGTTTAAAATCACAATATCGTATAAAAATCGTATGAAAAATTTTTATAATAAAAATTAATACTAGAATCCAAAATTTTATTGGAAAATTAATCAATTATTATTTACTTTATCAATATCAAACTTATTATTTAATTACCTATGTAAAGCTTTCACTATTAAAGTTATTAAATATGTGAATATTTTTCATATGATTTTTGTTAAAAAGAAAAACGCTAGAAAAATTATTTAAAACTATTAAGTTACATAAAAGTACACACAATGTTAAAATTCTATTAACAAAAATTGTGTAGGGAAATCGGGAAGGAAGTAGAAGGGTACTCACAGTCCAACCGCCTTATTAACTAGCACCATATCTCTGCTCACACCGCGTTATTTTACGCGTTATCTAAGCTTATTTATTTGGTTCGAGGATTGCCAGATATAGAGCGCCTTACCGATGTTAAGCAAATACAACTCTATATATAGTCAGTTACCACTCGCGAAACACTTTTCACTGCTTTATTCACTTTTTAACAGATTTTCACACGCGACTTTTCGCGAAGGCAACAACCAGCAATCCTACCGGCTGCGCCAGTTAGATTTCGGGAGCGAGAAAAAGGCTTTTTAAAATACAATTAAAAGAAATTAATTAATTAAATCGAAAATAAGATTTTATTATTTACGACCGTAGTTTACAGAGCTGGATGTAATACTAAATGTTTCTTATTAATTCTAACAGGATCCGTAACTTAATATTATCTTATAGACTAAACATACATCCCGGCGCGTCCGGCGCAAGAGATAAGGAAGTGCTGCGTCGTACAGCACTACCGCAGCTGCAAGCTGAGGGCTCTACCGCAGCGCAGGGTTATACATATAACTAAATTATTTTTTTTTTATATTCCGAAGAACACTGTCAGTTGTTATGATACGATATGAAATTTGAATGTTCCGGCATAAAATGTCAACCAATGATTCAAAAACAATAAACTCGAAAATAATAGTACTGTTATTCATCACAAATAAATATTTATAAATTAACTTACCAGAATTATGTGCATTTTCCGTAGATTTTCTAAAAATACTAGAGTGCTCCGCGAATCGGTTTCTTTTTTCTTCATTATTAATAATTAAATTTAATATTTTTTGTATTCTTGTCATTTTTCACGTTGATTTTAATACAGAAAGTAAAAAAAAATACAAAATACAAGCAATAACACCCAAATCAATCGTCAATCATATTGTTGATAAGCACCACCGCTTTCCGTTGAACATCGCCGCTTGTGACGAACGACGCACGGCGCGCGGCGCTGATACCCAAGCGACAGTGGCGCTATTGACCTTACGACGATGTTCTTTGGAACGTATTTGAAATACAACTTTGTTCGTTTCAATATCTCGGAAAGTATCAGATATATAATTTTTTTTCTTGCTTATATCGATAGATCATGCTTATTTGAAGCTGATTTTGTAAAAATCTCAATTTCGTTGTATTATCACATCTGGCTTTGTTCTACGACAGTGTCGATTTGTAAATGACCATGAGTGGAGAAAGCTAGATGATAGCATTAACAATAAATCAAAACTATTTATATATTGCCCTTCAAAGTTTATATTATATGTCAATCCAGCATTCCGATCACACTGCGCACGAGCTGCCTTTGTGAGGAAGTTGGAGAGTTTTTGCAAAGAAGCAAAACTAGATAGTCTCTATATAATTAAAAATAATTGTAACAGTTTATTAATAGAAGACTTAACGCGTACGATATATGAGACACCAAATTGGTCCGGACCACGATTGTTTATATTGAAGGGTGTCCATAAGATAATTGATAACGAGACAAAGCGCATTATATTAAATGACTATCATATTTTACCTACGAGTGGCCACGCCGGCATAAGAAGGATGATAAACAATATTAAGAAAAAATATTTTTGGCCAGGATTATACAAGGACGTGACAGATTTTGTTAGTCGATGCGACAAATGCTTAAAGTATAAACATATGAATAGATACGTAAGGGAACCAATGGTTCTCACGGATACCGGTACATCCGCATTTGATAGAGTATACTTAGATTTAGTCGGGCCCTTATATAAAGATAGTTGTAATTTTAGTTATATTCTTACGCTTCAATGCGATTTAAGTAAGTTTGTAGAGGCGTATCCTCTAAATAATAAGGATACAATTTCAGTGGCAAAAGGTTTTGTGAATAATTTTATTTTACGCTATGGTATACCATCAAAAATAATATCTGATAGAGGTACTGAATTTGTATCTAATATTATGAAAGAAGTTTGTCAAATTCTAGGCATTAAACAGCTAACATCTACCGCCTATCACCATCAGTCTATAGGTTCATTGGAAAACACGCATAAAAATTTAGTTTCTTTCCTTCGAATACAAACAAACGGTGAACCGCAGAATTGGAGTGCATGGTTACCCTACTGGTGCTTTGCATTTAATACTACGGTACACACGGAAACCCAATATACACCTTATGAACTAGTGTTTGGAAAGCAATGTCGCATACCAAGTAACTTAACGTGTGATATAGAACCTTTATACAATCATTACGATTATCCACAACAACTTAGATATCGATTACAAAAGTCGCAACATGATGCCAGAGAGAATTTAATTCGAAGTAAACAGTGTAGAAAGATAATGTATGATAAAGATATGAACCCTATTATATATAAAATTGGTGATTTAATACTTCTTAAAAACGAACAAATATCAAATAAGCTAGATCCATTATATATTGGTCCATATCAAGTACTAGAAATTTCAGAACCAAATATAAAAATAAATTATAAAGGAAAACCTGTAATAGTCCATAAGAATCGAACTAGGCCCTATGTTCAATCGGATACTATGTTATAGTTATTTTTAGTTTAGATTGTACTAGGTAAAATTAAGCATTAGAATAATACACAGATTATTATAAAAAAAAAAAATGTACTTTATTTTATTTTATTTTTATTTTTTGGATGGGCATGTAGTGTATGTATGAATACCTATTACCTATGTATGTATGCGTGTCTATCTACGTTATTAAATCATGTATCATTTCATATTGTATTCAGTAATAAATGGTTACTCGTGAGGAGCTGTGTTTCTCTAAACGCCCAACCTTATAGCCTCCTTTATCTAGTCAGCAAGTATTTTTGCAATATACGTCATAATTTCCCTGCCGATTTCTAATTGGGGTTTTTTTGGGGTTGAAAAGTAGCATTTCTTTTGTTTGTCATACATTTAATATCTCACCCTCCGATAGCGTCTTTAAATAATTTCTTGTGTGTTTATTATATCATGATAATATACCTACTTAATATCTGTCCTAACTTAAAACACAGTATACGGTTTGTAAAAGAGCCGTTTTGTATCGATGATGTTTAAATAAAATACGACATACACTTCCAAGCATTATTTAAATTGAAAATAGAAAATATTTTTAACACATGTCCTTTTTTATTATATTTTAACATAATTAACTCTCTTTACTAACGTAGGAGGTGTTATTTCAACAATCCCAACATTTCAGTACTTTTATAAGCGAAAAAAGGTATTCACAAAAAGTTTTTAATATCATCTCCCGAAATAACACATAATAATAAGAATGAAAATTAATGTATTTATGCAATGATGAAATGAATAAAATAAAATGTCCTCAAAGTTATATTTTTTTTAATTTTTAGTGGTAGTAATAATTCTGAAATTTTAGAAAAAAAAAAGTAATATTGAAGTAGGTAAGGTACAACATAACAACAATAAAACTGTATTAACGAACAATAATGTTGCACTTTAACTCGTAATCCGTGCACGTTTCCTTAAATATCATCTTTTGTCTTCCAAAAAGAAAACAAAACATACTCTTTTTTTCTCCAATATATTGTCTAGCTCTCAGGGGTCCCATAGAGAGTGAGAAACTTGGCTCATTTATGGTGGAATCCCTTCATCTTAAAATATATGACACTGTCGTTGACATATGATTCTCATATTTTTTACTACTTCTTCATAATACGTATATATTCTGTTATTATCTTTTGTTTTGTTTCTCGTCATTTTATCCGTTTACTTCGTTTTTGATGTGAACAAAGCCGACTTAACATTTTTTTAGATATAGAAAAATATTATGTTTCACCAAGTTGTTGAAAAAAAAGTACTGGGTACTACTATTATGTATGTGAAGAAAAAATATACGAACACCTTGATCGACGCCATTATCAAGAGGATGTTTTGTATTTTTTTATTTCTTATACGGATATGGATCACATAGTTCACATTATTTTTCTTTTATCATCTTCTTAACAAACTCTTGTGTCAGAGTTTTCCCAAATCCGCCTGACGGCCTCTGATATTGAATTGTAACAATAACTAGTAACAGGCACGGGAATGTAAAACCGCTAACTACTTACCTGACCGCAGGCTGCTTTGTAAAATTAAAAAACCCACAAAGCCATATCAGCCCGAGCCGGGAATCGAACCCGAGACCTCATTTACAGCAGTCGCGTTTGCAACTACTAGACTAACGAGGCAATCATATTTTTCTTTCGTTATCTACCCTCCATTTCCAGATTGAAAATACTAAGTTTAATTAAAATTAATATTAGATTAAGTCATTTTAATTGACTTATAATTAATTATACACAAAAATGACAAATATTAAATAAAATAATTGGGATTTGAAAAATAATACATAATAAAATCATTGTTTACAAATTCACATTAAATTTTTAATTTGGAACTTTATATTTTGGATGTGACTGAAATATGAATTAAACATTAAAATAATTAAATTATTTTACGAAACCTTAACGTTATTTTAAGTTTTCATAAATACATTTGTTAAATCAACAGACTGTATCTAATATTATAATTACTAGTTTCATCAAAAAGATTTATTAAAATACATTCGGAGGTATTTGCACAAGCTCATGGTACGTGGATACGTTATTCATACTTTGAGATTTCAATCTGAAGATGAGTCCATTAATCTTTAAATTTTAGCTTTTATATATTTAAATCTGAAATAAAATTTAAAACTGACGAATTTGCCTTGTCTTTATACTGCTATAAATAGACTGTCATACATAGTTAGAATTTCGGATCGATCTTTCTTATCGGATGCCTACGTCATACAAAGAACACACCCTCCTAGTTTCAGGTTTCTATGATCAGCGGTTTAGGCTGTGCGTTGATTCGTCCCTTATTCAGGACAAAACATTTTATATGCATAATTATATTCTTTTTCGAAAGTGGTTCGTACTAGGCCTAGGTACTGTTTCCCAAAACTAAACACACGTTTACTTTACGTTAAATAATAACCATTACAGCCTGGACCGAGTTTCTTCTGAATTTCGCACATTTGTTCCCGTTCTTAGGCCTTAAGTTAGACCAAGTTATGCTAAGTTGGGGCAAGTTAAACATTAAAGTTTACGTTCAGTGGTGATCGGAAGGTACGAATAAACAGAGATTGTTTATTCAAAGTTTGTTAACGGCCTAGTATTACAATTACAAAGTAATCATACGTAGGTGGTGGTTTGAAGTAGTTTTCGAAAGAAGCTACAAGTATGCATAGTCATGAAGGTTTGATAAACGTTGCCCACGCTGGGTCAAGCAATGACAAGACTCTCTCAGTTGAGGATACATATGTCTAGACGACATAACTGATGTTATAAATGCGAAAGTGAGTTTGTTTGATTGTTACGCTTTCACAGTTAAACGGCTGAACTGATTTAGATGAACTTAGGTACGGAGATAGATGAGACCATCGTACTTTTTATCTGAATGTGTTAAGTAGTTCTCTCGAGATGTAGGTAAAACTGCGGGAAAAAAGCTAGTATGTATATAATATATTGCTAGCAGTGTCCAGTAATGGACTGGGGGATGGCATACCGTGGTAAATAGACTAATGATGACGTAGACATAGGAATAGCAAATAACTTACATAGAAAATGCGTCATTATCCTCATAAAAAATTACAATATTTTATATTATATGTTCTTAACATTACTTTTTTTAATTTTAATATCAAAATCCCTCTAAAATGGGTACTCACGTTTCGCAGTGACGCCGTGTGAGATCGCTAGCAGCGCTACGATGGTAACAGCTAGGTACATGTGGGCCATTTTTGTTTCTGTAACAAATAATATTCGTGTAAAATATTATCAGAAAATAATTTAATTTAAGATTTTTTTATACAATTATGGGTATCACGTTTTATTTATACCACACTGGTTGGAACTGCAAAGAACAAAATTATCGTTTTTATTTTGAGTCATTTTTTCAACTGGTCCTAAAACAAAATTTATAAACAAATGGCAACTTCATTGTAAATTCAATAGCGCCAATTATTTATGAAACGTTACTTCTTTTGTTTCATTTGTTGGCAACACCGTGGAATCTTTACAAATACTTTTACTCTTGCTTTGAAGCTTCTGGTTTCGGCAAATAATAAATGGGTACATTATTAATTACAATCAAAGGAAATCGACATTTTATTTTAAGAATTCAGGTAACTTTGTTGACTTTTAACTGACTTCTAAAAAATGGAGGAGGTTCCTAATTCGACTGGATACTCTTTTTATAGAATTTTAAAACGTGAACGGAAATAAAATTAAGTTCCTGATGAAAGACTTTATCTGATGGAACTTCTGTATTAAAAGTAAAATCATTGCCATTAAAAAGTACAGCGAATAATTGAGAATATTATTATACTGGGAAAACTGCAAATATCAAATAAATTCGGGAATATAGCAATGTTGAAGCCATTCACAAGAACCTCACGCATTTTAAAATAGAACACTAATTTAAATATTCAAATACGTTTCGAATATCCGATCGTGTTCGCTAAAGGCTATTGAACCGATTTTGAATAATGTTTTAAACAGTATTATTTACATTGATTTATAAATAAAAACACAAATCCTTACTAATATTATAAATGCAAAAGTAACTCTGTCTGTCTGTCTGTCTGTTACACTTTCACGCCAAAACTACTGGATCGATATAAATGAAATTTGGTACAGAGATAGAATAGACCCTGAGGAACAATATAAGCTACTTTTTACCCGGGTGCGCTAAGTAGTTCCCTCGGGATGCGGGTGAAACCACGGGAAACAGCTAGTAAATAATAAAAACCTTGTCAAACACAATACTTATTAATAATTTGGTCCGATTTAACACCCATGAAATAAATAAATCTTCCTCACTTCAATATAATTCTACATCTTCCATATTATGGCCGGCAAACCGACAAATACCGGCCAAGCGATCCACAGCTAAACGTAATCAGAACATTCCCACCGGGAAAACAACTTAGTTACACATAACCGGACGTCCGGAGACACCGTTATCGTGACCACCACAACTTGAACTCCCTCTTCGCCCTCCGTCCTCTACAATGTACCCGCCTACAGTTCAATGAGAGGTCAGGGTGTAATGGTCGAAGCCCACTGGCGACAATGTGATTTGTGGTCGTGCGTCTGTCCTGAATTCTGTAGTACTTCGATGCATTTTGCCGTAGAATTGATTTTATCGTTTGCGTATCTGTTCAAGCGGTGTTTGGCAAGTGTATTTGCGAACGTTCGTGCAACGCTGTTTGAGAAACTGCTGGTGCTAACACCACAGCCAGGTATTTCTATGTCTAATCGTAGGGTAGATCTAAATAGTTTTGTTCTGTATTGGTGAGGTTTAACTGTGTTTTCAGTACATTAAAGTGATTGGTGCCCATTTGTCTTCACTCATTAAGTAATTGTAAGAGAAGGAGTCTATAAGAAGAGAGGAGTAGGATGATATAAAAAAGCTATGTGTCAATGAACTGGCTTAAATGGTGATCATTTCAGAATCGGTTTGGAATCACCGAAGAATCTCAAGGAAGAGATCCTTTTGAGCAAGATATATTATAGTGCTCTAATATTGACTAGACTTAAGTACTCTTTCCTCATTTACTCTTGCTATTTTAAGGAAAAACGGGTTTCCACGGATTGACCTCTAATGAGACATACAGGCAGACAAAAACAACGTAAGGCAAGTAAGTGGATCCTATTGCACCTTTTAGGTACGGAACTCTCGGAACCACGCGTATCTAACTTTTAACACAATTCTATCAAGCAAACCTCACGTAACCCAATAGATCGGTAAGTTAGCGAGGCGTTAAGTTATTAATTAAGTTAACAGCAGTTAGCACGTTCACTTATAACGTTTCGGACCGGCCTGCAACTTGACAGGTTGGCATGTAACTTCATAATGTAATCTATTTTACTTAGTGAGGTAATTGGTTGTTCTTTTGTTTTATTTGCGGCAGAATACCAGCTATCATTGGCTCACTCGATTGGAGTCGATACACCTGAAGCCTGAATAAATTTTAAAAAGAAGTTTCTCTTAAAGTTAGAATCTATATTTTTTTTAATACCAGTGATCCCACTACTGTGCTTCTTCCTATACAGAAACGGCTTGAGCTTTGATAGATTTCGTCTATTTATCACAGAAAAATTCAACGGTGACCCTAAAAAAGTTGATCTATTTCCAGAATAAAAGCACATTGATATTTGAAGTACCTACGTAAGGAATAAATTTTTACAAATTAAAACGACATAATTAGGTGATAGTTGATTATCTACATATTCCTATTTGTGAGATTCATATCCATGAATGGCAAAATCTTATTGTCATAAGTTATTACAGTTAAAACAAACTTTTAATAGTTCCGTCATTCTTGTTAAACTCAAGTTTCTAGCAATATAGTTTTATTGGTTGATCGTAGTTACGATGTGAACATATTATTATCTATCTTTCAGTATGACAAAAGACAATGATGAAGAGCTTATAATTCTAAGAATTATAATTAATAATATTTAAATGCAAAAATATCTCTGTTCGTTTGTATATTACGCTTTCACAGCTGAACCAATTTAAATGAAATTGGGCATAAAGATATATACAAACACCAACAAACTTGTACAAGTCGACAATATCCTCATGTCAATACTGATTGAACGGACACATTCAACGAGATTTGCGATTCCTTTGATTCTAAAGAGTTGAGGGGATTATCGGACGTATGGAAAATGACGAACAATCCGATCTGCGTTTGTTCCGGTTTTATTTCACTAGTTTCAGTTAACGGCGTTTCTCATGTGAATCTTGGAAAATACGAACGTAAAGAAAAAGTCATTGCTCAACTTAAAAACTAAGTGTACAGGCAATATAATATTACTATAAATTAACAGATAAATACATAGCTAGTATTGACTAGCTATGTATCTATGTGTTAATTTATAGTATAATTATCGTTTTTCTTTTGTTTAAATAATTGTATTTAAACAAAAGAAAAACGAAAAATACGATATCGCGTTCAGTAGTTCAGAAATTTAGATAGGATTAGGTAGACTTTTCCTGTGTCGTATCTGATTAATGATATTAAAGATCTTTATGGTATCTTATATTATTTACTATCTTACAAAAAGCTTCTTAAAACCAGCTTCTAAGAAATAATTCTTAATAGTTTTAAAGAAGATTTTATTTTAATCACAGAACTTGTTACAAAGTTCTTATCGTGTTAAAGTTAGTTGACTGCAAGTCATTTGCCACCAATAAAGTAATAGACTTATTAGAATGATATTCAGTATTAACAATATTTTACCATTAAATAGGGAATAAGTAGAACTGTAGGTATAAGTTGCAGAATGAAATAACGCTTATGTTGCCAGCTTCGATGTTTTTATTAAAAACTATTTTTTTTTGTGGTAAAAAGAACTATTCTAGAGTCAAATATAGCCAAATATTACATCTTTAACTCGTTTACCTTATGTTAACGTTCCCTACGCAAATTGACAGTATTTGCTGACTTACTTTCTTTTACGGGGATTACTAAATTATAGCCTTACTAATTGCTACTTATTATCTTTTACATCTACACATATTATCGATAGTTTTATGGATTGGTGGATGGATTGCAATCGTCCCTTGAATTATAACCCTAGATTAAAATGGTGAAACGTTTTTATTTTAATAGTTTTATTATACTGACTGCCTCGCAAGTGTAAATGCAGACCGTAAAGTGCTGGGTTTTACTACAGAGTCGTTTTTTTTGTGGATTTTACAATAACAGTCCAGAATCTGGATTTGATTGTGGTCCCAGGTGATGGCAGTATGCTCACCTCTATAATATGGGATTTCTAGTGAAATTTGGGGGGTACTGTAGTTATACATTTCAGTCTTACCCTTCAAGAAATACAGAAGTTGGAATACAAGAATTATGTTGTATTAATTTATGTTACATTCAATTTATTTGCGTAATAATTTAATTAAGAATGTGCTCTCTCCTTTTTACAATTCTTGAGCTTATCAACATGCGAACTCATTGTATGGTTGGTTATTTTAATGCATAATGTTTGCATGCATTAATTAATGAATGCATGATTTACAGTATATTAAGGGGTTTGTTAATAGGGTGGAGGACAAACGCCGATTAGGATAAATAAAATAGATTTTTTATTTTTTCACTTGCTTTTAAGGCGGAAAAAATACAAAATTGATGATAATATCTATATGTAATTAAGATTAAGTAGTTGTTCATTAGATAGCGCTTTCAAGAACGGCTGGACCTAATTTGTACTTTTTTAATGTTCACAATTCTTAAATCAAAGAGTTGGAAAATTTTTAGGTCAACCTAAAAATAGGAATACTAATCCAATTAATCAAAATATAATTGAAAATATTATGGTAGTTGAGAGAGTCAATTAGATATGATACTAATTCATATTTTTTTCTAAACTACTACTTAATTGCAAATTACTAAACGAATTAATTGCAAATTGAAATTAATTGATGACGTAAATATTGTTATCTCATACATGTGCCACCAAAAATCTATAAAAAAATACAAAAAACAAGAGCTTCAATCAGTTTTATGTGCTCATAAAAATATTCATCAGTTTATGATTACGTACGTTCGAGCGCGGCACTTAAAGATATTGTTGAGCATCGCGACGCAATCTATTTACACTGAATTCACTTATTTCACATGATGGACTTGAAAATTTACTTCATCATTTATTTTTAAGGTAGTAGTATCCATACACTCCTTCGTGATTATGTATTGACGTTTTTACGATAACGAGAGCGACTGAACCAGAGTACGTTTCTGAGACGTCAAAAGACTTTGAAATAAAGGCTACCTATTTCAGTGTAGGTATTATATGCGATTTATCCGTTAGAGTCGTAAAGGACCATGGGCGGAATCGTCCCCACCCATCAACAGAAATGAAATGTACCTCAATTGATACATCTTATCAAGCTGATGTTTTTTTACTATGGGGACATTGCCCAAATGCATTGGGTTTTCCTAGTATCCTAACTTCTCTATGCAAATATTTCGTACACGATAAAGGACTTGGTGATAACTGAATTTGATACTGTGTACTATGTGTGGACGGCGGTGTATAATGTGATGTGACATTCCATATTCGTGACCTCGACGTGATAAACATCAGCCAAATCTCCTGATGTCAAGAGCTTCAACATCGTTGTCAACTCTCCCTTAACCTTCTACCATCATCGAGCAGCAACCAGCGTGTCACCCAGCCAGCAACCACTCATGCTTTCTTCGGGTTCATGACCAGCTAGCCTGTAGCTAACGCGCAAGCCTGGTCACACCCTTCAGTCACATCAAGCAACTCGGCAAGGCCCCCACAGTTCAGTCAACAAGCAGAGGCTACATACATAAACTCTCCTGGACGACGCATGTTTCCAAGCGTCATCCACACCGCGACACTCCAATCCACTGGAGAATCGCAGCAGCATGAAAACGCGCTTGCATGCATATGCAAGTGCATTTGATCGGTCGACCTGCGCGGCTGTTACTTAGCCATGAGCTTCTCTAACGAGCAATAATAATACACTGAATATTTTTATTTGCTTACTATAAGCATTGTGAGGATAACTCCAGAACGGCTAGACCGATTTTCATGGTTTTTGATTAGTTGTATTTTTCTCCATCCCAAATAGCAGAATAAAGATTAAAACATCGGAAAAATAATGAAAAATAAAAATATGGGGCGGTACGAAGTTCGCCGGACCGGCTTGTAAATAATAAATTATTTTTATAACCCCATTGATTTATGTAAAAAAAACGTTTTTATATTAAATTGTGGATACTTTAGGAACAATTGGCACCAGTTTCATTTGTGTTGGTAGGTGGGGACGGAGCTCATACATTTTTGCCCATGGTCCTTTGTAACTATAACTTGATCCGACAGTGGTGTATTACTGTTTTTTACACTTACTCAGTAAGATTTGGCGATTTCAAACTTAATTATGCCGTGGTTTCCTCTCTATGCGTTTTTTATTTATCATTTGAATAATTTATTTATTTTTGTATATCTTACATCAAAATATAATCATTTAACGCAAGTCGTAGTGTAAAAGCGCCAGTCTTAATTCGATAACTCGATACCATTCAATGGTACCTTTTATATTATTCTCTCGATCTTAATTCATTTAATTCAATGCACTTCATCCTCGATGCTGTTGTTGACTAAAAATGTTAATTAAATTAATAACTACTTAGTTAATATCGATAACATTTATCAATTACAATGATTATAATTTCAACCCATTTATCACTTTGAAGTTTTGACAGGTAGACTTCAAAACTTCCCCCACCTATCAAAACAATGTAAACTTGGAACCCACGGCGGATATTATTGAAATATTTCTGTGTGAATTGATTTCTCTTACATATTTGGATGACAAAATGTGGCTAATTAGATAACAGCCACTCAGGCTGATAGATCTGAAAGGATAGGCTACGCTTGCCGCGGTCAGCCTCTAGCCGGGTGACCGTTGTCTTGTTTTCGATTCCTCGGGGAACACGTAAAGCCCTCGGTTCTTTGCCCGTTCTTCCCAGTTGTGACAGCTTGTCAGAAAGTGCACTTGTGTGTGCGCACACAAGTGTGATAGCTCCTGTGTTGAGTTTAGTTGTAGTGACCGAAATTCTGCCTAGACTCCTGACTATATTATAATCAATTTTAAATAGCATATTTTTTATATAATTATTGGTTTTGAATGATACCAGATGGTATTTTGGGTCAAATGTACTTATTTATCGGGCTGTATTGGTGGTCTCAATACGTACTACATACGATATAATATTAATAAGTCTTGGAACTTCCCCGGACGAGTTCTTCTCATAAAAAGTTCTACTAGTGCTATAATGAAATTGTGCGACAGGTGACCAGGTAAATACAGAGATATTTCTTAATAGAAATCTACATGAAGCATTATATTTCCAAAGCCACACTGCGAAAATTGCAAAGTTATATACAAAATTAGTTTCTTCACAACTTTCTAATCCATCGGGAAAAAACTAAATCAGTAAATAGAAGAACTTTACTTGAATTATTGGATAACTTTAAATAGCTTTACAATTTGTATTTATTGATTATAACTCCCAAAATTTCAAGATATAATATAGATACTAAAAGAAAAATGAGCGCCTAAAATTTATTGAAATATAACTTCTGATGTTTTACCTAATAACGTTGACAACATGGTAAATGACAACAAATAAACTAAATAAATTGTAGTAATGGAATCATAGAATAATTCCTAGCAATATCCCAACTGTACCTTGGGGGCTGGAGCGAGCTTCAAACCGGATTGTATTTCTTGGCAGGAGAAAATTTTGTTCAACTAGTTTAACAGTTTGCATATTATACAGTGTTTTTGTGACGATGTATAAAACGGTGAAAACACATGACACAAACACATAGCGCAAATGTTGTTTTGCTTACACATAAAACTCTTGCACTGGCTTGCAGATACCTATGCTAAGACTGTCTATTACTATACATATTCCAACGCTAAAGTTAATGGTAAATTTATTAACGTTTAAGCTTCCTTAAGGTCCCATAAGTACTTTAAAAGAGAACTAAACAGATATGTTATACATATTAATGTTATGAGTTTTTAAAGGTATAGTCTGGTCTTCCGCTTATAAATCTTTTGGAATGGCTACCGTTGAATTTGTAACATCTTCTGGGGAATAGTTGCGTGAATAATAAAAATATAGGTAGGTGCATAATAACGACGATAAAGAAGAAACATTGGCCTCCCACGTTCTTAAATGAAACTTTTATTTTTTGGACGTGAGGTTTTAACGGTGTGATTGAAAAGCTAATAAAATCAGTATGTGGTAAATTTCACTTATCCCGGAGCTTACAGAGGCCGCGTTTCAATCACAAGTATGCGGGTTCGAAATCTGGCATGCAATAAGCTTCCAAAACTATATTACGTTCCTACTTTCTAATTTTATCTTGGACTGTCTGTCTGTATGAGAAGAGGCTTTCAGAAAATAGTGGGACAATAAATAGGCCGTTGTACGTTAACTTGCGCTCATTGAGGAATCCATATTATTATAATTTTTCCTAGAACTAGGTTGCTTTGTACTTTTCGGGTCTGCTGTTGGAAAAACATACCAACCTCCTGTATTTAAAAATACGCCACACGTAAATGTATTCTCTAACACACCGTATATAAAAGAAAATGTACCATAAAACGCAGCTGCGTGTCATATCATGTTGCAAGTTGCAAGGGTGTGTTGCAAGTGACAGTATACTGCTTACGGTACGGACGAACTAATTACATATTCTTGTTACACGTACGGTACTGGTGGGAAATAGGACAGGGTGATCGAAATAATAGTGTGTTGCATGATTATTTTTCGATAAAATGATTATGCGTGTTTTTTTTTATAAATGTAATAATTTAGTGTCTTGTGCATTGTTCTAGGTCTGAAGTACTTATTACATATTATGTTTATTAAGTTTAAGTATTATTTTTTTAACTTCTTGTACATCGTCACCATTATGCGATATTTGTCAAAGCCCTGAAGACATGATGCATGTTTTGATGGAATGTGACGCATATCAACACCTGAGGAGTGGATTGATGCCAAACATAAATCTATTTAATGGGGGTATTAATTTACTTTTGAAACAGCCACTGTCTGATGAATGTAAGGAACTTTATTTGTTTATGGAAACATGTCTGAGAGAAAGGAATGAAAGGAGAGGTGCAGATGTGTAGATGCATGTGATTGTGTAGATGTAATGTGTGTGTGGCAAAGATATGAAAGAACCCATGAGGCTGGCATAGTCACCCTGGGTGTACTAAAGCCTCTAAAAAAATAGATTAAAAAAAACTTCTTGTATTATAAAGTTTGCTCTATAACAAAACGAAAAGAATTTGGTAATTTATAGCTTCGCAAGTAGTTTTTATTGTAAAATGTGGTAAAATAGAAAAATAACTTTAATACGTTTACGCAAAACACTATTAACCCTACAAACATACTAGTCCAGTTACAATAATAACTTCTTCCTTTATAGACTATTATGAGATAACACCGTCCGTTAAAAGTCCTATCACTTTTAACGACTGTTTTGACTAAGTTCATTATTAAAATAATACGCCTACAATCAGGACAATTTACATTACAGAACTAATATTACGATTAAATAAAAGTTATGTAAAATTTACTTTTATTATTTTTACCTCAAAATTATATTTCCTTGTCTTTTGGTTGTAATTCAAACTATCTCTTGAAATAAAATTTTACTTAAGCTTGCAACTTTTTTAGACAATGCCATTGTTTACGCGTAGTTTAGAATATTAATTTCAAACTTATTTATGATGCTGTTATAATATTTATGCGACATTTTTATTTTATATTAGATATTAATAATTAGTCATCTCCTTTAATTCTTAGTCGTGCTTTCAGTTAAATAGATGGAAAATTATTATGATTTTGTTTGCGTTTTTTTGGGTATTTTTTCTTTCCATTCCTGTGAACACTTTTCACTTAAACGGACCATGATTTACTAATGGTTCATGTAAAAATCGTTTAGTATATTTGTATCGAAGATTTAAACATAATTTACATTCTTTTATACACCTTTAGCTATCTTTCTCTTTGAATTAACGATTTCATTTATATTTTTCCCATGATATTTTAATTTTTTTTTTATTTACCTACACACCGTTAGTAATAAAATTAGCTCTCGTAACCGTAGATTTTAAATTAATTTACTTTCTTTGACAATTCCAGACAAAACGAGAGCTCTCAACACAGACAACTGTTGCTTCGCCGCACGAATGCTCATAATATTAAATTCGTCGGCTAATTGTGTGCCGGACACGAGCGTTATTGTTTTTTATGTAATAATGCAGCTCAGGGAAGAATGTTTAATATATTTCGCTCAATTAAGCAACCTTTGTCGTGGCAACTTTAAAAAGTTATGAAGCAGTCATTGAATTTTGCATCCTACTGTAATTGGAAAAGGGTTTAAGTTGCGTTTTAGTTATCCCTGAAAATCAAATAAATGTGGCCGCAATGCACGTATTTATTGAAATAAAATGTTTCTTCGGGAGAGAAATATAATAAGATTATACCTATTGAACTGGATGCGTATTATAAGGATAAGCTCGTAAAATGCGGATGTTCAACACGTACACGATTAGAGGCTTAGAAAATGTTATGAATGTTTATGCCAAGTGATATAAATATTTCTTATGTGGGTGCCTAAATATTTAAATAAAAACAATCGAAAAAAAAATAATTTACATGTAAATCGAAATCTTATATTATATATTTTGAATATGAAATGAAAATTAAATAAAATAATGAAGCGATTTTATCAGTTTGTGCACCATTTTAAAATTTACATTTTTACTTTTTATGTTACCTACTTTGAAACTTTTCTTTAAGTTTAACAGACAACCCGAACATTTTTAATAACCGATGCTTAGTTAAAGTTTTCACGAAACCATGAGAATAAAATATTTTAATATGCAATTTCGGAAAACTTTTTTAGAACTTTCTAAAATAAAATTTAAAACTGCTTACCTTTATTGAATCGAAGTGTTCTATTCCTCGTTGTTTACTGCAACACTAGATACTGTACTTTGTAAGTGATCAGTGCATGGCCTATGCCCCTAAAGTGTAGCGTTCGAGTGCGCTTGGGCGGGAAAGAGCCGCGCTTTTAAACAGCGACCATAGACCTTTGACTACGTAGAGTGGTACTGCGTGGGATGAGTGACGTAAGCAGAATTGTATCAAAAAGTTTCAATTGTTTTCTTGATATTGGTAAAATTGTATGCTAGTGTGAGTCATGATAAGTGAATTAGATATTTTTGTGAAGTATTTGATTCAGATTGTCTCATATTCAATTCAAAATCTAAAAAAAAAATTAAACACCCATTCATAAGATCAACGCTCACATATTAATAGTTTTCTCTGTTTAAGTTTAGACTAAAATTGTAACTTAATTATTACGGCTACCCTGAAATCCAAAATGACATTGTGGAATTAGAAAATTGGAATCATATATTGGGTTCAATTTCATAATTTGAAGATAATAAATGTATTTACTATATTTCAAACTTAATAAAAACGTAAACTTCAAAAGTATTAAAAAAGAATAAACTACCCTAAAATATATGAGCGTAAAAAAACTTACTAAAATAGCACATCTATACGGTCGCTTATTCTACGTTCCCGCCCTTCGTTCAGCGACCACTCGCAACACAGATTTCAACCTCAGCGGCAGAAAGAGATGACAATATACCGTTATACATTCGTCCCTCTTACACCCAAACTTGACGCCTGCCAAGTTATTAAAACGTGCAATCAGTTGATTGTGGGTAGTTTTTACCACTTTATTAGACTAGGAAGCACTCAACCAGCATTTTAATTACAAAGTTGATGTGTTATGTTTGTATGTAGCGCGTAGCAGTGATTACTAAGCACTCGTAGCCGCGTAGCTCTCGTAGTATTGCGTAGCGCGGCTTCACCTGTTTGTTTTTAAACTTTCCGAATCACATTTTATTTATCTTGTTACTACAGAAATGAGTAATAAATATAGTAAGTTACAAAAAATACTAAGCAACTCTGGATGATATCTTAAAACATAAATAGATGGATTTTTATTGCATTGATTAAATTATTAGGTAATTTAATGAATGCAATACAAAATAATTCCTTAATTTATTTTTAGTCACAAACATAAAATTTATAAGTGGATAAAAAAATGACATCTTAAATTATTTGATCGGACCCAAGAGTTTTTTTTGTTCGTACCTTTAGCATTTCCAAAAACTTATTCAAGTACATGTCCGTTAAACATACCAAATTTAAATTTAAATTAAAACATGTATATACTTATAAAAGACCGTGAATATATCAATTTTGTACCGACATTGAACTGAATACCAATCAGTAGAGTCTTGTTTTTGCCCAGCGAATGATCCCAGCCAGCGGGTCGCGCCGGCCGAATTACAACGTTAAAATTTAATACTAGATTAAACCGTTCTTTGCTACCAGTGGTATTTGTAATGGAGTATTAGGAAATAATTTTAATTTAAGCTTACAATATTTTCCTTTGTTCCCCACAGAGCTTGACAGAATTTACGGGTAGGTGTCCCACATTTCATCGCAGCATGTGATAAGGGGAGAGGACTATTGCCCCCAGGCATAAACTTAAAGTTCTAAAGCTTCTTAAAATTTTATCATATAAAACAACACTGCCCAACCAGGTAATCTATCGGCATATTTAAATCCAATTGCTCCTAATTTTAAAAGCCATATCTTAGATTTGTAAAATCTGTGAGGAGCTCATGGCTAAGTAACAGCCGCACGGTTCGACCGATCAAAGGGTAAGCTGCGCTTGGCGCGGTCGGTCCGTGGATGGGTGACCATCTTTGTCATAGCGAGACTCCTCCGTGCCTCGGAAAGCACGTTAAGCTGTTGGTCCCGGTTGTTATTTGTACATCTTTGACAGTCGTTACGGGTAGTCAGAAGCCAGAAAGTCTGACAACCAGTCTTACCAAGGGGTACCGTGTTACCCGGTAACTGGGTTGTGGAGGTCAGATAGGCAGTCGCTCCATGTAAAACACTGGTACTCAGCTGCATCCGGTTAAAGACTGGAAGCCGACCCCAAGATAGTTGGGAAAAGGCTAGGCAGATGATGATCTTAGATTTGTAAAACTTACGTATATTATAAAAAAATACTAGAATTGTAGTACAGTCGGTTATTCAAATATTGCGCGCTTAAAAGCTTCAGAAGAAAATTTTAGAAAATACAAACCATTTATTTTTAATTCTCACAGCACACAGATTACTACCAGGATACGTTTCAGATTACGCCAAAACAAAACGAATAAGAATTTTAGTAAACAGTTCTTGTTACACATTTTTAACTGCTTTTGTGACTGGCTTGTTGGTCTAGTAGTCGTATAACGTAACTGCTCTGAACTGGATCTTGGATTCGATTCGATTAAGTAAAACACTTCGGTCGGGACGAAGTGGCCTGAAAAAAAATATCACAAAACGGCCCGAGTTCAGGTAGTTAGTGGTGTTACACCCCTATGCCTGAGAACGTTAAGCTGTCATCTTTGGCAAAGGTAGCACCTTGATATCAGTCGTTATTACAATGCCATGTCAAAGACCGTGCTGCGGGACGTTCGAAAGAGATAACGCGCCCTCGGAATACAAAGGGCTGAGGAAGGAACATGGATGTGTTTTAGTCAGAAAGAGTCTGACACTCCCACTTGCCACACTCACGGCGGGATAATAGATGATCATTGGATGATTTCCTATCTGAAAATAAAAATGTCAAAGGCCGTCAAGCAGATTTGAGTAAACTCTAAAACTAGGGTTTGTTAGGCTAGTAAAACTTGCAGCCCACACGATAAGGGGGAGAAGACATGTTTTAAGACGTGTTTTTAGATAAATAAATTTGTTGACATATTCCTAAAGTAAAAAGATTTTATTTCCGGCACATAATGCAGAACTATGCGGTGAGGCCCGGAACTAAGGGAGCCCGCTTATCAAGCGCGAGTATACGAATTTGAATCCTGATATATACCAATGCAACTTTCTCAAAGACATGAGTATACATTCTAAGACTAAGACGGAACTGAAGGAAAAAAATGGGAGGATACCAGGACGCCACTCCATCTAGGACGATCTTGAAGATATGCTTTCCAAGCATAAGAAGTGCCCAAAGAAATACACTTTAACATCGTCGAAAAATTATAAAAAATACGCCTAAAACGACCTAATATTTTTACCTACAAATGAAACATATTTCACAGAATTTTAAACAAAAGTTCATTGGCCTACACTTAAGACCACAATTAGTCGAACCTCGAATCATGCACGTGATTAGAATAATGTAGACGAATAATATTCCAAATGTAAGTAATCGCTCCCACGCTCAAACCAATGCCGGAATAACCTAACCACAATATTAACTGCTCAAACATTAGCAATATAACTATTTATGGTAAAGTCCCGGTTATATGTAATATGTAAACTAGGCTAGAAACAATATTCGGATTCACCGACAGATATACAGATCTATATACTAAATAAATATGCATTAAACTTGAAAGATATTCCTTTGTACAATATAGTTACAATTTACTTATATTAAAATACTTAAACGATTCCTTATATAAAAGGAATAATAAAATAAATAATTTTCCAAATGACAAGAACTTATACGTAAACTACAACCGAAGTCGGCTGTAAGTTTTTGCTTGAAAGAAAAATAAAATATACTCTCTGGTAAAAGAATAACACACATAATATCAAAATAAATCGTGGTACATAATATCAAAATATGTCTTTGGAAGTCGGTTTCTTATATACTATGTTATAGTTGTGCATATTTTAACCACCAACTTCGAAAGCGAAATACATATAAATTAATATCTACGAGTAACGGACAAAATCGGAGCTTAAATTCTGACAAAATTCAACAAAATATTTCTTCTAACCACATTTCAAGGAAACTAGATATTCCTATTATGATGTCATCATTTATCACGGTGAGTGCCTTGTGTATACCTTCATTTAGACAAGGCGCAAACACACTACGTTTAGTGCTGGCTAATGTAGGTGTCCTTACCTTTTTTCACAAGAACTAGATTCTATGGTGAAATATGTTTTTATCCAAAGTCGCAAACACTTTCAGGATCAGTGATGATTTCATGGTTTTTCTCTTAGTAAAAGTAGTCCGGAATGTTCCATTGCCTCGTTGGTCTATTGGTCACAAACGCAACTGCTTTGAACAGTCTCGGGTTTGATTTCCGGGTGTCGACCTGACCCACCGCATTTTGAGATTTTTTTTTATTTCACTAATCAGCCTGGAGTCAGGTCCTTGTAACAATTCCATATATTCAGAGATCGTAAGGTGAATTTAAGAAAACTGACGCTGTAGCTTGTTGGGGTTAGTAAAACCTGCAGCTCACACGATAAGAAGAAGAATTTTCATCATTTTCTAAAATCTTCAAAATATACGTCTCTATAGTTGTCAGACACAATCAGTGATATTTAATCCTTACTAATATTATAAAATATTAATGAAAGTAAGTTAATATTTTTATTCACGCCTACACAGAAATTCTCACTGAATTCATTAAATAATTTGAGCTTTTTTCAAGTACCTACATAAAAAAAACATTTATTTCAACTAGACCATACAGGTTTTTTTATTTTTTTTCTATGGCATCTCGCTGGTCAACCTAGAAGGTTATCGACTGCTTAACCGGGCTTGCTGACCATACAGGCACTTTTGAATTGTCCAAGAGTCATAAGTCTGTGAGGTAGTCGAAAAGAAAATTTTCCCTACAAGCTTCTAGCGTCTAAGCATCACAATTTTGTACCTAATCTAATCTAATTATTCACTGTTGTTCTATAAAATTATCTTAACCAAAATCCATGTGTCGTTAATTCATTATTAAAACAGCTGCAACAAAACGGCTCCGTAAACGCATCAAAACAATGTAGTAAGGGCTTACATACATACTTGCAACGCCATCTATCGCTCTTCACGTAAACTACGAAGGAATGAAAGAAACATTTTAGCTGTTCTCTATCTATATCTATACTTATATTATAAAGAGGAAAGATTTGTTTATTTGTTTGAAGGGTTTGAATTCAAAAACAACTGGACTCATTTTAAAAGTTCTTTCACCGTTAGAAAGCTACATCTTTACGAAGTGTCATAGGCTATATTTATTGATCCCTACTAAAACTTGAATAATGTAACCCAAGGTGTAAAAACTAATGTACATGCGGCGAAGCCGCGGGCGGACAGCTAGTTATTTATAAAGTTTGTACATTTCAACGTTCAATGCATGAAGATTTTATATCAGGGATTACAAAATTAAAGGGATTCATCCTGGTTGGATGAAAGACTTTCCTATAAAAAAAACAACTCTTTTTGGACATTGGAGGACCCGTTTATGTTTTGTATTTAAACCTTTTGGAGATGTGCTAAGATCTTCTGATTCATGAGATGAGAGAATCCTTCCCTTGATCGAGTTGGAGTAAGTTTTTTTTTTTCCTTTCTGCCTATTTATAAGACCACCTCATCACGTTACAAGCATGACTGCTGAGTATATTGGGTACAATTCCTAGATTGGGTAAAGTATTATTTGGCTATTCCATGAGCTTCTCTCATTAGCCGCTTAGCATTTATTTTTTGTGCATTATTGATGGCAATGGCAAATGGAGACTTTATCTGGCAAAATCTGCTTAATTGAATACTCGCTTCTGCGTATAGTAGATCCAGTAAGTGTATATTAACCGTTGTACTGTGGTACCCGTCTGCACAATTCTAAACACAATTCTTGGTATTGTATTTATTCTCTTGGAGGTTGGCAGGCTCCAAATACTTTGTTAAAATTTCCTAAGTTGTCACTCACATGTTAGGTTAGTTTAGTCGAGTTTGTTGAGTTAGAATATTATGTTGGTTTTGTGTATAAATAAGGAATTGCAGCTTTTACTTTTAAACTTTTATCCTATACTTAATAACAGAAGACAGCAAACAAGGAACCTTTTTTAGGGTTCCGTAGTCCGACAAGGAACCCTTATAGTTTCGACATGTCCGTCTGTCTGTCTGTCTGTCTGTCCGCGGCATAGCTCAGAGGTTCTTGATACTAGAACGCTGAAATTTGGTATAAATATGTATATTGATCACGCCCAGAAAAAGGTAAAATAATTTTTTTTGGGATAGCTCCCAAACACGTAAAGTGGGGATGAATATTTTTTTCTCGCGTACCCCTTCGTGTGGAGTATCGTTAGATAGGTCTTTCAAAAATATTATGGGTGTGTGAAGACCATTCTTCGGTTAAGCGAGCCATTTGCGAAATATCTAGCTTTTAAGTGCAAATTTTTGATCGATACGAGCATCCCCCCCCCCTCTAACTTTTGAATGGCTGTAGGTACCTAGAAATGTGAAAAAATCACAGACGTAGCACATGTAATGAACTTACAAGAAAAACTATCACGGCTAAGTAGGCTCAACCGGTTACAGAGTTATAGGCGACTAACTAAGACCTACTATGGAACCCTACTGCGCGTGGCCCGACACGCACTTGGCGGGTTTTTATAAGCCAACTAGCTTCAAGCCGTAGCGTCGCCTATAGCAATTTGTGTAATGTAGCTTTCTTTTACTTAAATCGTTTTCAAAACTTGTTCAGTGGTTCCGAAGATTACCCAATACATACAAACTGACAAAGTATACACGTAAACCTGCAACAGCAACACATGTACATACCTAGCCACAAGGCTATGCAGGCAAAGTATGTACGTCTGTTATATTCTTGCAAGAACTTTGACTCTATGCAAACAATTCATCTTAAAGGAAGTCTCAAACTATAAGGGTCATTCTCCTATTGACCACCACGATCCTAACAAAACTAAACTTAACTGAACATTTTTCCTTTCGCCAATTTGAAATGAACATGGAAGTTCGCCCACGATTTTCACGCCAATTAATTCATTTCGCTAGAAAATTCCGACCTCATTGATTGCAAACCTCATCGGCTATTTGAAAAAAGAACAGTAAAATACGAGCCATTTTGTTTTCTTTTCACCCAGAAACGTGCTTCGCGGCTAGTTTAAGATTTTTCTTTTAAAAAAGTAGACAAATAATAATCAAGGAATTGTACGACAGAATGAAAACCGCTTTAATTGCATAATTGGCTGTTATTGTTTGTTCTCAAAATGCAAATTGGTTTAATAGGATAAGAACCTAAACAAAACGTTAAGTTCTTATTATTTTTATTACGTTTGATGGTGCCGATACATTTAAAAATATATTCCTATAGTATTTCTTGTTTCCTCTCAATGTCGTTGGTAATTTGCATCGCATTACGGAAACGGACGTCACAGGATAATACATGATAATTGTTAACAAAAGTTCCTTTGTCGGCCATTTTTGTTCTAATTCCACGTGAGAATTCCGAGAGTTTCAAACTGGTGTAACGAACTCCCAGAAATATTTAACATATTAAGTCAAACTTTAGTACCTACCTACTTAAATTTAGACGATTTTAGCAGCATGTTATTGAAATGATGCATTGTCATAATTGTTGAAATACCACTGGACATACCGTATTACTTTTTTTCTTGTAGATACAAGTATGATTTTCAATGGGCCTAGCACGAATCACCTTCGAAAAAGTATTCGTATCGAAAGCGATTTTTGAATGGAATATACTCGCTTCTTACAAACTATTTATTTTAATTTATGACTTTAATCATATCTTTGGATGCAGCAAATTGTTTAATTTTTTTTCTGGTTTGGTTGTATTTATGATTCGAAAATCGCTCTTATTACGAATACTTTTTCGAAAATGAGTCGTGCTAGGCCCACAGGTTAAGATAGCTGGATGGAGTATTTTCAATAAGGTAAGTAAAATAAAAGACATTAAACACGTTTATCTATAATATAAAAAACACAATTTATTCGTCGTATTCATCCAATGAATAGACTGGAGTCGGTGAAGACACCGTATTGACGTCATCCTCACTCTTCTTTGGATTCGAGTTAAGCATGTCTAACAGATCCACCTTTTGCATCGTGACTCTCACCAGATCCTTCAATATCTTCCTGATATCATCATCCTGCGCGATCAGCCCTTTTATTTTCTCTTTCGTGAACCCTGAGAAATCTCTTCTCGTCTGGAGTGGAGGCTGCATTTTGTTCGGTTGGAATTTAATCTTCTTTTTTCTTCTCTGTATTATTTGTGGTTGAACTGCTCCCATTCCAGGCTGGCGTGGCTGCGGTATAGGTTGTATTGGCTGGATTGGTTGCAGACTACTAGCGGGCTCCATTTGCCTGTTGACGTAGGCAGGTTGGTTGTTCCCGCATTCGTTGCCGCAGGTTAAGGCGCAGCACATCTTCGGGAAGGGGCACTCAGGCTGCCTCGGTGGCGGGGGAGGGGGAGGAGGCTCGTATCTCAAAGGTACTGGCATCATCGTGGACTCAGTTTTGCCCTGACGCTGACAATCCTTATAATAAAGTAGATTTTCTATGCTATCCTCATCTGATGACGATGATTTATATTTCTTTGACCTTGATTTTGATTTTGTGAATACTTGTGGTATGTATAGGGCTAATACTAACTGAAACAATAGAAATTAGGATAATGGAGTGTCAGAAAATTCTTGATTATTTTAGAACCATTGTTAACTGCACTATTTATTTTTCAGTGATTCTAACTTGCATAGTTTGGATGATTTTTAATACTTATATAACAAACACAAAATTAATGTAGATCTTAGCTAAAAGATCATAATAGCTAAATCATCTTGATTATCAAATAATACATAGGTATAAAGAACTAGACAAGTTTTTCAACTTAAAGTGTTTATATTTTCTCGTTTATTATATGTTCAATCTGAAATTATATTGACTTTCTGTGAACCACAAGAGAAATAGCTTGAGCCTTTTTTTCAATTATCATAGCGACTTTCACAGTACCTATAACTGTTACAATTCTTTTCATCGTCCTCAATTAATAACCCAATACCATATTTCCTACTATTTGTATAAATTGAAATGATACTTATAAGGCCATAAATATACAAGGCAAGTACTCACAATTTGAAAAATATCCATTATTATTGGGCGCTGTTCACATTGATACAGGTTCACCGTAACGTTATCGACACACTGATGGTCGGAGGAAATCGTTTTCGCCGTGTTTTGTAAACATAACTGCCTATTTGTAGGGATCGCCTATTTGTCTTACGTGCCCTGCATACAAGTCTACACGTGAATTCTTGAATGTAATGTGACCTTTTTGGTAGGAGTGACCAAGGTACGATTTTTTCCTTTGTCAATATTGTTCTTAGCACGGAAGATATTTATAAATTCTGTCAATTCGTAATTTTACGTTGGCCAAACAGTTTTAATCTGGCACGATTCAATGACTAGGTGTTCGGAATTTAAATGAAGTAGAGGTATGAAAATCGCTAGTATTCTTAAATCGGTTCAGAATTACCGGTTATATTTGCTTTATTTTTTCAAATTGATATTTTTACAACACTATCGATTGTTTAGGATTGTTCGATAATAACTGTGAATGGCACTTGGCACGTTGTCGGTACTACATTAGAATGATTTTTGTGTAATTTTTGACAATAAGTAGGACTTAAGTACGAAATCAATAGGTCTTCGTTGTTCATTGACTGCCTCGTTGGTCTAGTGGTCGCATAATGTGACTGCTGTAAACGGGGTCTCGGGTTTCGATTCTCGGGTCGGGCCGAAATCGCTTTGTGGGTTTTAGAAATTTTCATAAAAGCAGCCCGGAGTCAGGAAGTTGGTGGTGTAATACCACCGTCGTCACCGACTATTATCTTGATAGCAGTTGTTGGTGGATTTGAAGGTGGTAAAAACCTGTAGCCCACACGATCCAAAGAAGAATACTTCGTTGACATGATTTTGTAGCTGTTTCATTTGCACTGGAAGTGTAGGCAGAGATGTAGAGACCTCTCCAGAATTGTTAGAGAATCCTATCACATTGTAGATTGAAAATTTCAATGCAAAAAAAGAACTTCCTACGGTATTAACATTATTAATTTCGAAGATTAAATAATTTATGTAACTGACCCGCAAAAAAATAACCATTCTTTGCCATCGAGTGTAAAATAACATTTCCTAGCTGCATCAAAATAGCCGATGGCTTATCATGAACTAAATAAAGCACAGTTATTCTAAAACACTGCCGATTAGTCCTCGATGAAGTACAAATAATTACACCACGACCTTATCTGGGCACAATAAAATGAAAACGATAAAGTGGACTTATCGAGTTGATTATTCGTCACTCCAGTGTAAGTAGCCACTTGATGTGTATTTATTACATTGCTTTCATGATATCATGCTGTTTTTATACCTACGTAAACTTATTTAGTTGTTGTTTTTGTGTAATAGGTGCTAGGAATTTCACCATTACTAACAAAAAGTATTTATGGTAAATAAATATACATGCATGTATGTCGTGCATGGAGGAGCTCGTGGCTAAGTAACAGCCGCACGGATCGACCGATCAAAGGTTAAGCTGCGCTTAGCGCGGTCGGTTCGTGGATGGGTGACCATCTATGTCATAGCGAGACTCCTCCGTGCCTCGTTTTGACAATCGTTATGGGATTGTAGATCTTTGACAATCGTTATGGGTAGTCAGAAGCCGGAAAGTCTGACAACCAGTCTTACCAAGGGGTATCGTGTTACCCGGTAACTGGGTTGTGGAGGTCAGATAGGCAGTCGCTCCATGTAAAACACTGGTACTCAACTGCATCCGGTTTAGACTGGAAGCCGCCCCTAACATAGTTGGGAAAGGCTAGGCAGATGATGATGCTGTATATTGTGCATAGTCACTATGAACATTTTCTATATTATAATTTGTAAAAAAAGGCAGTAAAATGACTTGAATTAAAACGCTTTTGAAGTTCGCAAATTATTTTCTATGACAAAAATATCACGCACTAAATAAAAAGTATGCGTTTAGGGTCCTTCACGTTATTTTAGAAAACCGTACCTCCTTCATCTTCACAACGTCTACATTTTTCTATAAATTTAATATGCTATTTGAACATACTTTTTTTTCGGCAAATGTACCTACCTACAACATATAATCAGGTAAAAACATTGTCCACGTAAAGTAATCTCCGAATTAATCTCAGAGGTATACTTACATTCTACATGCAATATGACATTACCCATTAAAGCTAAGTTACGGCCAACGATGCCGCCAATGATTAAGAATGTCGACATGCCTTATAGCTCCATTTGAAGTGAAAAAAAATCTGTTTATAAATTAACTCTTTTTCTTGAGTTCCGTAGTTAACAAGGCACCACCAGAATCCCTTCCCTTTACGTAAAATGGGGATGAATATTTTTTTCTCATGTATCCCATCGCATGGGAAATTGGTCGATAGATAAAATATATAATATAGGATATAAACCTATAATATAGGTTTGTAAATACCATTTTCCGATTGAAAGAGCCATTTCCGAAATATCAAGCTTAAAGTGCTATTATACCATAGAAATATAAATCTCGAGCCCCCCTCTGTAACTTCTGAATGGCTGTACCTAGATATGTAAATAAAATTCATTCATTTCAACTCATTCAATCAATCAAACATTCAATCGATTCAACTTACAAGGAAAACAATCACGTCTAAGTAGGTTTTACCGGTTACAGAGATATAGTCGACCATCTAAAATGTATTATGGAACCCTATTGCATGTGGCCCGACATGCACTTGGTCGGTTTTTTCATAAAATTTTATAATCATTATTTTTAATCTTGCACGCCTCAATTTTGGAATTATAATTCAGTGTGTTTGTTGAAATTTTAAAATGTTCGTACTAACATAAAGACATGAACACTTAGACATGAAGACAATCATAGACCTTGGTATTATATTGCAGACTTACCTTTCTTTCCACGTATACTATCTTTCTTTTGACGTTCACAAACCTAAAGGGACAGATCAAAAAATCATAAAAATAACCCAAAAAAATATATTTAATAGGTACGTCAGAATTATGACATCACGATGCTAACTCCATCTCAAGCCGCGATTGCTTCTGCTGTTTCTCCTTCAATTTCTTCTTATAAGCTTGAACTTCATCTAAAATATATCTATGTATGGCTGTGAAGTGCACATTCCCATTAATTCCCTTAATAGCCTTGTCTTTCAAGTCCTGGCAGTAGTTGTACCACCATGGTAGAACCACGTATTGGTCTTCTGGTTGGAGGACCATTTCGGAGCAGAATTCCCTGTTCGGTATCTTGATGTTGGCTAGAAGACTCTTGCCCCTTTCCATGAAGTCTTTCGGGAGTACGAATTCAGTCTTCTTCTGTGATAGCATCTTTCTTGTTACAGGAATCAGTCGGCAGTCAGACATAGTCAGGCAGATGTAGGTGAAGAGACATAGTCGCTGCGAAAAGTAACAGTTAGCAGTAGATTTTTTATGATTTGTACTTAAATGTAGTTGGTGACTCTAACCATTTGTGGATGTGGCATTTGGTTTGAATGTAGTGGTTTTGTATGCCGTTAACAGCTGTTATTCATAATTACACCTTTTGTCTTAAAAGCCTTTTTTAGCTATCAAGCTGTTTTGTCCCTTTCCGTCAAACTTAATTTAACTAGACAGATAAGGACAAGACATTTTTTAAGACAGAAGGTGTCATTATGAAAAAGAAGGATTAATTATTTTATTATTTTCGAACCATAATGTCTTATTTTTTCAGTTGATATACAAAAATGGATACTCTATCTATTTATAGATAGATTTGTACCATCATCATCATCATACCATCTTCTAATGAAGTTGCGCGATCACTTGGTGAAATCATCCGCGTCTTTAAGCTCGCGGTAGCCAAGGCCTGTCCATGCCTGTACATCATCCATCTATGTTTACCTCTGTCTGCCTTGAGCTCTATTGTATAATATAGGTACCTAATATTCTAAAAAAAACGATTCTACCACAAGAAACCCTAATTTAATATCTATTATTAACTTGATATTATAATTTGTTAAGCTCTATAGAAACTGTAAATAGAAAAATAGATACTTCAAATCTACATACCAATACAAATTTCGCTCCCTTATCACACATCCCACAGCTCAGACGATTGTATTCTTAATAAACAATAATTCGTATAGAACCTTTGTAATTAAATAAATATTATTACTATTTAAAGGAAATGATAAAGCTTAACTATCCTTATTAACGACCTGTTAAATTACATTTCGCACGTGATACACATGTAATTATTGTATGCAATTAAACGTATGAATTTATCGTTGTCGTGTTGAAAAACGTGTGGACTATAAAATTGAATCAGTTAATGAACTCTACGGTAATGCCATCAAAACTTCCAATTCAAGATATCCCTATATTTTATTATCTTATTGCCGCATATTCGCAGTATAATAATATGTCATATGAATAAAAAACTATAATACCAGTAACTAGCTTTTTGCCAGCGGCTTCGCCCGCGTGGACATTTTTTTTTACACCTTGGGTTACATTATTCAAGTTTTAGTAGGGATCCCTAATTATTTCTGGAAAAATATAGCCTATGACACTTCGTCAAGATGTAGCTTTGTAACGGTAAAAGAATTTTTAAAATTGGTCTAGTAGTTTTTGAGTGATAAAACACTACAAACAAACAAATCTTTCCTCTTTATAATATTATATCTGTAATGACCGACGAAGATGTTAAATCTGTATTAACTAGAAAATAACCTTTTAATTTATCATTACTCGTGTCCTTTGCCAATCCTTCTCAATAATCGGTACAGTAAATCTTGTTGCTCTAATATAATTACGCTGATTGATCACCATTTGACTAGATACCACGACCGCAAGCATCATCCATTATCGATAAATCTCGCTTGTTTACTATCTAAAACTTGAAATATAAATTAATAGAATAGCCGAAAATTACAATAAATTAAACAAACTACAACTTAACTTTATTACTTAATACAAGCTAACTAACAAAAACAGTTTTTATATTTTTTCTTCTTATAGTGTGGGCTGCAAGCGGGGCAGCCCTAGTGTCGGAGTTATCTCATATCCATCTGACGGCCTCTGACTTGGAATTGTTACCACGAGCCGAGCCGAGACGGCATCAGCATAACATGCTCTACCACTAGACGAATAAGGCAGTAAAAAGTTTCTGTTAAATATACCTATGTCAGCTCTGAAACAAATAAATTTTAATAATATATAAACATATTTTTTTAATTCGCAACTCACTTCTTGAAAATAATTAAATAAGTAGAATATTTTGGTAAAAAATAAAATTTCATACATACACCTGTTATCCTGGTTACCTACTAAACAGTAGGCAATATGGTGTAGGAAAAACACATATTTTCTTCGAAGATATTGAAGAAATTTAATATAAATAGTACGTGTGTATCAGCCAAGATGGCAGCAAATCGGTACGTTACAGCCACTGCAAAGGTTTCTGTACATTTGTGTGAGAAAACTTCTCATTACGTAGGCCTTTTTTGTTTTCGCGCCGGTATTCGTTTGAGCCGGAAAATCATGTTATTTTTTGTAGGATGAAAGCATGTTTACATAAATATTGATTATGACCAGATGTTTTACATTTTAGGTTTAGATCCAAACCACGTATAGTGTCACATACGCGTCACAACATTACAAGATCACATCAATAATTAATCAATGTGTTAATTGAGCCATCCCCTTGGGTTATCGTGCTTTCTCTAAGAGAACTCTTATGTAGATTACATTTAGTAACCATTTCGTTATTAATAAATACTGATATAATAACGTTACTTAGATATTTAGATCGTGTAAATAGAATTTATAAAAAGATAGTGCACTTGAAATTCCTAATCTAATTGTAACATCTAAAATACAATTAGCTTACTAGCTGTTTCCCGTGGTTTCACCGCGACCTCAGGTAACTACTGCGCAAACCTGAATAAAAAGTAACTATCATATGTGTTAATCTAGGTTGTAAGCTATGTGAATACCAAATTTCATCCAAATCCGTTTAGTAGTTTTTGCATAAATGAGTAACAAGCATCCGTACTCACAAGCTTTCGCATTTATAATATTAGTAGATAAGATAGATAGATAAAACATTTATTCAGCACAAACAAGACACAGGTTATTTACAATATGAGAAAAAAAAGCTTTTAAAAAGAGAACAAAAAAAAAGTGAGTACAAAAGATTTTTACAACATAAAAATTCCAAGTAAAAGTAGTAGGAAGGATAGGTTCATGTACACTATAATAAACACAATATTTATATTTCGTTTTGCTGCTACTAAAATCATGTTACCTATTTTTCTGCGTTTTATAGTCATTGTACAATAATGAGAATACATAACTACTATTTACAATAACTATAATAACGATTTGCCTTTTCTGGCTCTTCCGTACCTATCGAAAGGAGATTGTTGTTTTATCAAACATAGAATGTAGTTTTTAAACAACATTTTCCTTTATTCTTCTTTTTACATATCCTTGTTGCATATCCTCAACACTAACAAATAAATAAACTTTTAAATTACCTGATATAATAAGGGCCAAGTTCACTGACTGGTTACCTAATCGGCCCGTTAAATAAAAACGTTTTTTAACCACGTAGCGGGAATTTTCGTGTTATCTACTTCTTGTCCAACCCCGGATTGGTAATTGAATTGGTAATCGACCGTTTCTGGCATAAAAAACCCAAATGATAACGTATCCATCGTAAGACTGAAGTTTGAATTTATGGTAAACAGTTTTGAGTTGATCGGACCGTTATCTTGTCGGTGAACTTGGGCCTAAGGAGAGGTACAAAAAGAAAAACGCGCACACAGAAGTGAAGCTAGACCTCTCACTACAATCATTCCTTAACCTTTTACATTTATAGCTAACTTGTAGCAGCCGTCGAGAAACTGGAAGCGGAGATTCAGAAGGCTCACTCTTGACGACAATCCTAACTAATACTAAATGCGAAAGGAAGATTGTTTGTTTGTGACGCTTTTACGGTAAAACTGCTGAACTGATTTGAATGAAATTTGGTACGAAGATGGACCAAGGAGACGGTTATGTTTAGGCTATTTAAAGTCCTTCTCCCGGGATGCAGGTGAAATTACGGGAAACAGTATTTAATGTGTAAGCTTACGGCAACGAAATAAACCTACTTTTACTAGAAAAAATAAGGTCAAAACACAGACACTCAGATGCTTATCTTCGAAAGACTACTCGGACGAGTAGTCTGAGTCTTTTACATGCTTTTTTAGTTGCCGTTGTGATCAGAATGATATCATCAATTTCAATGTTGAATTACAAAACAGGAGGATCGGTGCTAAAATTAAAACATTCAGTTTTTATGTATTTTAAAATGTTTCATGGACCATTGTTTATTAATTTTGAATTTGGAAACCTGGGTACCTATAACAATTCTCCATTTCTAATAGAAATGTGGTTACTTGCATATTAATTTAATCCTATCGCACAGCTTTAAGTTACATTTAAGTATCCCACCTATTTTTATTTATTTTTTCGGATCAGAAATCGTCAAATGAACACCCCTCCATCTGTGGGTGGGGCGGAAGGGTATCAGACTCTTACTGACTAAATGCATGTTCCTTCCTCAGCCACTGAGATCCCCACCTATTGAGAATGTTATTTTGGAAGTGTCTCCGTTGGTGTATGTGATCCTTCTGTAAGTCTCACTACCATCTCACAGGCCTACTTATAATGCGGCACACAAAAGGCTCAACGGCGTATTATTTGTCTTTGTTTATAGTAATGCACCCATTATTGTGATGAGAAATATGCATTGATCCAGCTCAGAGCTCCGACAATTGTTTGTACATTGACATTAAAATGATTTGAAGTACAACAAGTACTGGTTTATAAAAGCTACTTGTTTGAAAGGCAGTTCTGAGATAGGAGGAAAGCCTGCACTAGTATATGCACTTTATGATGCTTATTTATGATAGCAATGGCTACTTTTTGCATTTAAATTAAACATAATTATTGTTCCATTGCCGTAAAAATCTACTTCTTATTTTAGAGAAAGCAAAGAGCTTTGATCACCACACTTTAAGAAGTTGGATTAGTGCTTGGCAATTTCATACTTTTTAGCCAAATACATTGAAACTAAAGTTTTGCACGATTTTCCTTTACCGTTGGTCAATGTGATCTTATTAACTTTAAGATTTTGCTTGAAGAAGCCAAATGATACTTTCTAAGTATTGAACTCGTGTGCTTGTGCTTGAAAAGCGGTTTTCTTGACCTCCAATGAGCACTGAAGAGCAAAAAAGTGTCATGGTGCACACTTTTCTACACTTCATTTTATCATGGGGAATTAAAGCCCCAGTATACATATATGCCAATGTCATCATCTGCCTAGCCTTTTCCCAACTATGTTGGGGTCGGCTTCCAGTCTTAACCGGATGCAGCTGAGTACCAGTGTTTTACATGGAGCGACTGCCTATCTGACCTCCACAACCCAGTTACCGGGTAACGGTACCCTTTGGTAAGACTGGTTGTCAGACTTTCTGGCTTCTGACTACCCCGTAACGACTGTCAACATATATGCCAATGTAACAGATACATTTTTTAATTTATTTCCGCGCGAAAACTACAAAAAAAACATGTCTGAGCCCTAAAAAAACAGGAGAATACACACACTCTATTTTATGTGCCATTTTTATTCAACAAGCTCTTCTTATACTTTAGCACTTCATCCAAAGTCTTCCTGTAGAATGGATGTATGGTGCTAGTCTTCGTCGTGGGTGCTGGGGGCAGGGTCACCACCCACTTGCAGTAGAAATACCACCAGGGTAATGGCACAAAGGGGCTAAGTGGCTCGTTCAACTTCTCCCTACAAATCTTCTTAGTAGGGATGACTAGGCATGAATGCTGATTCGTTTCTGTACACTCCGTGGCTAGTTCTATGTAGGTAGGATTGAATGGTCCGAACACGGGGCCGAAATCTCGGTGATAGCAGTGCACTGAGACTGATAGAGTAAGAACGATTGGTAGTATGTGCATCTGAAACATTAGACATTATACACAATGAATTAAAAGTGCAGGTTGTCATGTGATCAATTTGGACGATGTTATGTTTGCTGACAGTAAAGACGTCGATTCATATTGCATAATAATATCGATACTATGATACAATATGCGCTTGACCAATCTGGCTTACTAATAACAATATTAAGATCTCGAAGATTTTAAAAATGTTAGCTTAATGAAGAAAAAAATTGTTACGACATCTCTTGAAAAACAGAATATGAAATATATTTATTTATTTACAAAGTGATAAATAAAGATGCTTTATTCGTTATTAAAGATTATTTAATCGTATTGATATCGATACCTATACAAGCGAATGCGGAAATCGAATACTGGAACTCTCGGTGTATCTGTGGCGGTTAGCGGTGCGTCCCCGCGGGAACTGTTTGACTTACAAAGTTTTGATTTACTTGCGAATGGGGTAGTCGAATTGGGGCGACGGCATCGATGATTGATTATCATATCTACTGTCTGACGACTAATACTTTTGCTCATTTGTAACGAAAAATTGTATACCGCTAAGTAAAGCACCGCACTCATTTTGTACGCGATTTCTCACTACACGTGGTTAGTGAACATAGCTAGCCTTTGATCTCTTAAGATCAAAAAACTAACTGAGAAGCTGAAGAATGTCTTAGCAGACATTTATGTAAGTTTTTTTGTTAATTGCGTGACATTCATATCTACTAAAATTGTTTTTAGGTATTTTTGTTAATATTATTTACTCACCTTTAATTAACTGAGTACGTACATTATAATAACAAAACTTTTTGATAATTACCTACATGCAAAATAAATGACAAAAAATATACAATACCTAGCTATAATCATCACATTACATTATCAAAATATTATATTACTTCTGGGTTTGTTAACTGAACGCAATGCCTATAGCTATGTGTTACATATGTATTTACTATACCTAACATGACTTTAAACTGTAAAGGCCAAGACCACTCGATCTCCTTTCCTCCTACCTACATCAAACGATTTGCTTGCTTGACATTTGCAATATGAACTCGTTTTTATTGTATCAGCGTTTTTTATTAACTCATAAATAATCGTCAAATAATATTTCGAAAACAATTCGTTGCGCTACAGTTAAACATAATCTAAAAATAGCTTTATAAAAAAAATAATACCATGTAGAAAAAGTTGCATTTTTCGACACATTTTAAACAAAATTCAAAATGCGACAGCCTGCTAATGGGTAGTTTTTACTACAAAACAGTGGCAACATTAACAGGCAGAACTTATTCTCGTAAATAGAAAGAAAGAAAGAAAAATCATTTATTTTGCGCAAGCGCACCCACAAGATAGTTGCAGGAAGAATAACAAACAAAAACAGAAGGAGAAGAAAAAGAAATACAAATAAAAAACAGTAGAATAAAGATGAATTCGGTTAACAAAAATATGCCCAAAATACCCGTATCCAAACGTAAATGCTATCTATTATATCAAACAAGTCGAGAACATTTTAATATATATTATCTTTTATATTGATTTAGTTCTTGCATTCACAAAGTAAAAATAAAACAATTTTTAAAATATCACATCTTATTTAATTAATATAGCCTTCTCGTAAAATAAACTCTAATCTTAAAATATTAGTCGCCTAAAATCAAAATGTTTCAATATGAAAGTCATTTCAATACAGATAAAAAAGAATATTCAATTTAAATTATCTATCACTTACGGCCAAGTTCACCGATAGATGGTTACGTAATTAGCCCTTTAAACAAAAAACGTTTTTTAACCAGGAAGCTGGAATTTTCGTGTTTCCCACTCCTAGTTTGGTAATCGACCATTTCAGGAATAAAATTCTCAAATAATACGTTACCCATCGAAAGTTACAAGTTTGAATTTCGAAATCGGGCCGGTATCTTGTCGGTGAACTTGGGCCTTAAAATAACATAATAAAATAACATATTGTAAGTCTACAAATATTAACCGAATAAAAATACTGGCGGGAAATAATACATTGGGTAGTAAAAAGCTGGGTAGTAAATTGGAAAAGTGATAATCTTTTGAGTTTTCTTGCTCGTCCCATCTTCGCAATCATTGTTATGATGTTTCGGACGTCCCATCGTATTCAGGAAGACGGATTGTAAAACTACCATTGTCAGTAGAAATTTGACAGTGAAGAGCATTTCTGAAAAAAAAAAAAGGTTACGATACATAAATGCAACTAAGTCACGAGAAGGTTGAAGTTGAGTTTTTTTTGCGTGTGTGTTTTTCTAAATGAATGTCTCAATAGTTGTTCTATATTAGGTTCAGTTCAGACCAGTTAGTCCGTTCCGAAAGATAGAAGCCCAATCAGTTAGGCTTCTATGTCACCAATTATTATACATATTGGAGAAAATTAAATATTTGAAATCTTAAAACTTACTAAAAAAAGTCTTGTTTTTTTAACTTCAGCTTTTGTTCATCTTCGCACGGAGCCTGCGTCGGTCGCCAACACTAATGTGAGTGGGCCACGAGGCATAATTTTTAAGTGTCCTAAATCTAATAATTATAATTGGTAATTATTATTGAGTTTCCGGCCCGTTCCATTAAACCGCAATAAATAAATTAATCCAGCAGTAATGGCGCTTTCAACGATAATTTATCGATACTTTTTCGTTTTCTCATTATTTTCGTTATTTTTTTTGTTTTATATCCAGTAGAAACACAGATGCTACAGCCAGTATTATCAACTTTAAATTTAGAATACAGGTTTTTCAAGTTGGTAAGTGATCTACTAAATCTATGTCCTACATATATTTGAAGGACAATAATATAACAGTGTCCTTGCATTGCCCCAAGAGACTCATAAATAATTTAACAACTCTCGGAAGTTGTATATACCAGCATGTACGATGTTATCGATAACATTAAATGTATGAAGTGTTTATATATATCCAGTTATATCTTAGATTCAGTTGAATGAATATTATGCAGTTATGTGAATACTTTGTATTCTATTCTGAAATGTTATCATTTTGCAGTCCAAATACTGACAATGCATAAGTTAATTTTAATTATTTTAATATTCAAATATACCTTATCTCAACTAGGAGTGATATGAAAATTCAAATGAAGTTATTGCAACGCACTCTATTTCGAAAAACTTTACGAGTGGTACGCAAGTTCGGAAACACATTAAGTCGAAAGTCGTAATATCGAATGCCCTAATTGCGACGCTATTTCGAAAAACTGTTTTAATGGTACGCTAGTACGAAAGTCTTGGTATCGAACTCTCTGTTGCGAATAGCATATTCCAATCTGAATTTGTCTGAGGATCGAACTCACAACCCTGATAAAGCCTAAAAGTCAAAAGTCAAGTCAATTTTTTTATTTCAAATAGGCCTTTGCAAGTCTTATGAAAAGTCACACTAGGTGCACGGTTCCAAAGAGTAGGTCCTATAGAGAAGACAGCCTTATCTTTGTATTGTGCTTGGGAAACAAGAGAAATATTATTTTAAGTTAACTTTTTAATTTCCTTAAGTACTTATAGTAATAAACAAATCAAAATTAAAGGTGGTACTCATTACCGAAAGTAACAACACTGTCATCATCATGTCCCATCTCAACTGCATTTACTGACTTTCTTATAATCTTATAATAACTTCAAAATGGCCTTGTTCTTCAAGAACAGTCTAGATAATCATAACATAACAGCAATAATAATCACAGCACTTAGCAGAATCATTTGTTAAAGGTCTCGTAAGGAGACCTTCGCATATAGCGACATAAAAACAAAAGTTTTGGACTGTTCTTAGTAGGGTCATTTATTTGCATTATTATTATTATTCTATGTATAATACAAAAAAAAACAGAAGTTAGGCATCAAAATATTCGTCCGCATCGCTGTCAGCGGGAATCGTAACCAAAAGGCTGGGATCGTACCCAAAATGCTGATTCTTTGGCCTAGATATAGGCTAGCTTAATAATTAGAAATTACGACCGATTATTGGTATCAGTCGTAATTATTCTAACCCTACTAAGAACAGTCCAAAACTTTTGTTTTTATGTCGCACTAGGTATCTTTTTAACCAACTTCAAAAAGAAGGAGGTTCTAAATTCGGCTGTATGTTTTTTTTGTTTGTTACGATATGACTCCGTCAATTATGAATTAATTAATTGATGCTTCTTTTTTTATTTGGTAACTTATACTCCAGAAGTGATCCCATATAAATTTTATCAACATCGGTTCAGCCGTATATATAAAAAGTGGTTATATATGGTACAGGAATTTATGGTGCTATGGTAATAAGATCGAGACACTGAAAAGTGAAAAATTTAAATACGTTTTTTTGACGTAATAAAAACGATCCACATCAGAACAATATTCGTAATACCTACTCGTCATATAAGGATATTGAACTTGAGCATGCTGATTTCAAAGTCACCTCATGTTGCAATCCGACTCATTTATAATAAATATGTGTTTAATAAAACTATCAAATAAAGGCCAATAATTCTGAGAATATTGATACATTACAATGTAATGAATTTTTTGACCTTAGTAGAGTCAATAAACTCTAAATTATCTTTATCCAAGTTTAAAGTTATAGCATAAGAGCACCTTCATAACTATTAATTGATAGATAGATAAGTTAAACCTATAATTTAACATCAAACTTTTAAAAAAGTTACCTACCGTAGGGAAAAACTTAGTAATGACCTATCTTGATAAAAGTTTACATTTTTGAAATAGTTATGAATATTTTAATTATTTTATTTCTAATTAAGTGGTGGTCCCACAAGCCGCAATATGAGTTAGATAGCTACTTATCAATCCATTATTATTCTTAGCAGAGAAAGCCTATAAAAACGCAGTCTCGTAGTATCATATCCAAAACAAACAAAAACGACATCTTACTTCCGCAAAATTAGCGTATGGATGCAGACCAGAAAATTGCTCACGATCGCAATACAAATTCATTCGAATCAGAAGGCTCTATAGCGGGAGGTCTGTGCCAGGTTGAAAAAAATACAGACCATTGTACGCACACCGCGCATGCTCCGCGCGCGTCTTCCCGCGCTTTTTGAGCGCGAGATTTAAAAATAGAATATTTACGTTATAACTTTTTTGTTCATGGTATCATTTAGTTAGCCAGAAATTTAAGTAAAATAATTTTAAACACTATATTTTATATAGGTATTATAAATGTGTAGTGTTTATATGAATTAATTGATTTTTAAATAGCAAACAAAAAAAAACAGATATTTTTTAGTAAATAAAAAATAGTTATGTGATTAATTTACGTCATATTCGTGAAATTGACCGGCATAAGAAAATCAAAAATGGTGTTAACATGTTCAAATAAAGACAAAAATAGTAAAAACAGAAGTGTAAATAGAATGGTAACAAGTTTTATCAGTGCGTGTCGAAAATTAACTAGTTTTGAGAGCGTTTATGCGGGCTTGTTAGTGTTATTAGTGCCATCGGTGTTGAGTGAAACAGGTGAGAAGAAATGGCTATTATAAATACATACATAGGTACGAACACCAAACTTTTTATAATTTATACTTTTACGAATATCACAAGACTTTATTATCAATATTAGCATTATTTTAATATTTTCTATGATATCTATACATACATAGATATAGGTAATAATTAAGTAAGTAAACATATATTATACATATTTAGATAAATATGCGGTTACTTACGTGAAACGGGAAAAACTGTCATTTGAGATCTGTCAAAATGGAGGATAAAATTGAATATTTTTGCTCTTATTTATGTAATTATTTTTCGTCTAAATATGTATGATAGACGTTTACTTAATTATTATATAAGTATTGATACCATAAAAATATTAAAAGTAAGCTTTTATTGATATCATGTTTTTTGATATTTGTTATAAATGATAAAAAGTTTGGTGCAAACGGCTGTGTGAGTTTATACTAAAATATTTAATATATTTTAGTATATTTTTGACAATATTATCTTATAGATGTCAATATAGATAGGTATACAGCGACATGCAATTATGTTCACCTTGCCTATTTATATAATATCTATTTAACACATCTAGATCAATAAGGCCACAGTAATTTCCAAATAATAGCTTGCATTGTTCTAATCTTGGATAGAATATGCAGCATTCACCCTCCTTAGGAGTGCCAGACAATGGCACTTGTACCTGTGCACAACAATATATCCATACCTATAAGAGGTACATTACATATAAGAATCTACCTAGATGTAAACCTATGTATGCATATCAAGATAGATACATTAACCCTTTCCTAATGCAATGCATCATATTTACGGTGCACGGCGATCGTTAACTGAGGTTCTCACCCATTAGAAATCTTTTATGATTATGACAACGTAATGCTCATTTAGGAATGATCTTTGTGATTTTTTCCTAATTTTGGATTTTATCCTACATTCATTAATCCTAACTAATATTATAATTGTGAAAGTGAGTTTGTTTATTTATCTATTACGCTTTCACGGTAATATCCAAATCTAAATTTGGGTATGGAGATAGATAAGACCCTGGAAACGGTTAAAGGCTACCTTTTATCTGAATAGTTTCCTCAACAGCTAGTTTCCCATAAAATTACGATCGATAGAGCTGAAATCTGTATTCTATTCAAAGAGTGCATGTTGTCGCGGCGTCATTCTCATTTTAAAATACTTTTATGATTCTAAATTCAAATTTTGCGGCCTGAGACAACCATCGGGGGATGGGTAACGTTAACCGCCAAAAAACCTTTAAATGTCAAATCCAATTTATCTAACACAGTCCTTTTTAGAATTCGTAATTAAGTATCGGAATCTATTAAACTTTTACATCGACAGAGTATGTGTCCCTACAAATTGATTTTTAATCCCTTTGATACAAAGAAGTCCAGTTTCCTAAAATGTGTCTTTTCGAATTATAAGACGGGTCGAACCTGGCAAGTGCCAAATTATGCACTGCCAATAAGACTGGTAAGCTCTTATGTACTTTCCAAGTTAATCTTGGACCACTGACACAGAGAAGAAAAGGTCTTTTAGCAATAAAAAAATAAACTCGAGATTGACAATCGGCCTTGAGCAAACATAGTGATAAGTGTGTAATGAGTGATAAATCACCTATCTCCTTCCTTTTCTTTACGAGAAGAATGCTGCTATAGAGATGAAATTCGCTTGAAAATCACCAAGGATTGGTTTTCAAAACATGGATATACATAATTATGAATAACAATGCGTAGTTAGAATTGCAGCCAGTAACCGTGAAAATCCCAGTACCTACCACTATTACATAAAAATTATGTCAAGTAGTGAGTTGAACTTTTCCGCGAGCAGTGTCGCGCGAACGCAACGGAACGACGATTCCAATAATCGATTCCACTATTAAATCGATTACACAATACATTTCCGACGCAATTGTTCGTACAACATACCGTTTGATTTATTAAATAAATCGTAAAAGATCGATGTTCACATAAATCGTAACATTTATGTTCTGATTGTGGTAAGAGGGATATTACTATAAAATTTAAGTAATGCTTATGAGCCGTACATTTGAAATGTCATCACCACATTCCTCGTATAATATCAAAACAAGCACTTGTAGCTAAATAGCACCGAAATTCAATCCAATACCAAAACAAATATGAATAACTTGCTGTTTCCCGCGGTTTTACCCGCATCCCGATTGAACTACTTAGCGCACCCGGGTAAAAAGTAGCCTATGTTGTTCCTCAGGGTCTATTCTATCTCTGTACCAAATTTCATTTATATCGATCCAGTAGTTTTGGCGTGAAAGCGTAACAGACAGACAGACAGACAGAGTTACTTTCGCATTTATATAAGGATAAGCAAAAATATGGCTATTTATAAGATTTTCACCGAAGGATTATTCCTTCCTACCAGTTGTTCATCATCTCACAGCAATATGAATATTGTCTATGATCATTACACATGTAACCTCTTTTGTTACACTCAAAGCAGTACGCCTTTACTATAAATAAATTAGATAATTACCATGCGAAACAGTAAAATTGTCTATGTGACGTCTGGCATTCGCTGCACTTCCTCCTTATAACACCAGGTAATACACTATAAAACCTTATATGGTTATTGAAACAAAGAACATCGTATTAAAAAATAACACGACTCACCGAGATGATTATGGTAATATCATTCACATGCTGTAAACAAATAATACTTTTAAGAGACAAATTAAATACCTATATACATATCGCTGCTTCAATTCAAAAGTACCACAAATAAAAAAAAAACAAAAATGATTTTATTCCAAAAATGCAATTATAATCCATGTTATTTTTATATTCCAAAAAGACACCCATTGATTTTACATTTCAAGGTACAGAAAAAACGCAACCGTTATTTTTGAATTTTTGTTTTGAACGCGCGAAATATGATCAAAACCGCCGTATTGTGAGTTGCGCGTCGACAAACGAAGTAACAGGAAGTTTCTTTTTTGCAAAACTGCCATAAATCGAAAATTAATGTGTGTTACTTATTAATTTTATATAGAAAACAACCACATTTTGCAATACTTCAGTTTTGAATAAAAGGATTCGCGTAAGTATGGCAGTATTTTTAAATCAAAAGAACCATATTTCAAATCTGGTTGTTTTGCACAAAAAATGTACCTAACTGAACTTTTAATTTTCTGATCAAAATCAACTTATGATACAATGTGTTTGTGTTGCATTGAAGTTATTTTATATATAGTACAGTATTTAAAAAAATGATTATTTTGAATATAAAAACTTGCTTTCTATTAAATATGATTTCAAATCAAAAGGTCCTTATTTAAGAATACAATCGTTTTGCTCATATTTTACCAGAGTTGTTTTAATGTAATATTTAAATTAATTATGGTCATTATATTTAATTGTTTAGGATTGAACTAACACACTTAAAAAAGTCAAGCGCTTTCCGGTAGGTCGGGGGTTCGAGTCCCGCTCTGGTCACATGGACCTGACATTTTTACGTGTGTCATATCAATAAGGTAATTGCAAAGCATTGTAATTGTTGTGGTAGAAATATACGGCCGTTTATGTTCCTTTTTTCAGGGTTCCGTAGTCGACAAGGAACCTTTATAGTTTCGCCATGTCCATATGTCTGTCTGTCCGTGGCATAGCTCAGAGGTTATTGGTACTAGATAGCTGGAATTTAGTACAGATTTGTATATTTTTCGAATATATTTTACGAATTCAATGTAGCATTTTGGCAGCCAAAGAAAAACCAATGCGAAGAATGTACAGCTTCCAAAAATTGCGAAGATAAGTCCACATTAGAAGAGAAACACGAAGAACACCTAAAAGAGAAAGATCTTGCGAGAACCGAAAAAGAGAAGGATAAAGGAAATGTACACGAGAATCTGATAGTAGCTGTTTATGATGTACAGGCAGTAATGCCTTGTCCATGGGGCGAAGTGTCGAGTTTTTATAATGTTTCAAAAATAAATTTACTTAACTTTACTATTACTGAACTGGGCTTTAAAAAAACGACTTATTTTGTATGACATAAAGGAGAAGGAAGGAAAGGGAAATAGGAACGTGTGTTTTTATGTATTTAGAATATTTGAATGACAAAGCTGATGAAGAATTCGATGTAATATTTTACAGTGATAATTGCTGCGGCCAGCAAAAAAGTAAGTATATGGTGTCGATGTACCAACATGCCACAAAGACATTACAAAAACTAAGAAGTATTACGCATAAGTTTTTAATAAAGGGCCACACACAACATGAAGACGATGCCGTTCATTCCACTATCCAAAAAAAAAATTACTCGAGCTGTAAAATCATCACCGATTTAAGTACTTGATCCATATATCACGCTTATTAAAACAGCAAAAATGAAAGGCTCGCCTTATTATGGTTAAAGAACTTGCCCATGGTAGTTTTATTGATTTAAAACCTCTGGCTTGCGGTAACTATACTATTAATGAAGATTGAGGAGGGTTAGATGGTCTGATATTAAATGAATAAAAATAGATAAATACCTGTAGAATAAGTTTCTATATTATGAGACTTCATATCAAGATAATTAATTTAAATCAGTGTCTACGTTAAATAAGGGCAGAAAGCAGAAAATGCATCATTCTGAAAATATTTTTAAATCAAAGAAACTTTGTACCCTAAAATTAAATATTACGCAAGTAAAAAAACAAGGTATTCTTAATCTTATTAACAAAAATACTATTCCAAAATATTATGAATCGTTCTTTGTAAATTTGTAAGGCTCATTATTAAACGGAATGAGCACTGAGTACTCACATAGGTTATGTAACCTTAAGTAGCTTATAAATTTTAACAAACTTTTTATTTACAAACGGTTGTGATTTTGTGATCTCATAAATTCATTTATTTATATATGAAATTCATTTATTTATATATTAAATTCATTTATTTATATAATTATATATTAAATTGAATTTAATATAACATTATAGTTATAAGATAACATTTTAAAAGGTACAGTAAAATGATAGCAAACACTGTTAAACATTTTCGAATATTTAGTTATATTCATTAAAGTCTGCGTTTTATTTATAGTTAAAAAACTTATGTTAGTTTTGCTTATGCCAATTTTCACAATTTGTTATTTTATTTTTTGTTTTCTTCGTTTGAATAGAACTTAAAATATATATTTGATGATTATTTAATAACAGTTTCGAAGATTTTGTTCTGTTATTTTGAGGAAAGCTTTGATTTTTTAAAGTTTTAAATAGCATTTTCGTTATGTTATTAAATTGCCTTAAATTGCCTATAAAGTTAATTAGTAATTTTCTATAAAGAAACACGATTAATACAATTTATTTTTTATTTATGGTTGTTTTGCTCCATATTTGGTATATTTCATACATATGTTTTATATTCAAAAGTAACTTATATGATCATATCTCTTATAGCGTTCAGTGTAATATAAAACTATTAAAAACATTAGATGCAGCTTAAAAATACGCTTCTAACGATGTATAATATGCATATATTCGATACAAAATAAAATAGAATTAGACAAAAACAAAAATTATTTTTTTTGATTAGCTTTGCTGTAAAAAAGTGTAAACTTGATTTATGGTAGTTTTGAATTGAAGCAGCGTCGCTGCTTCAATTCAAAAGTACCACAAATAAAAAAAAAACAAAAATGATTTTATTCCAAAAATGCAATTATAATCCATGTTATTTTTATATTCCAAAAAGACACCCATTGATTTTACATTTCAAGGTACAGAAAAAACGCAACCGTTATTTTTGAATTTTTGTTTTGAACGCGCGAAATATGATCAAAACCGCCGTATTGTGAGTTGCGCGTCGACAAACGAAGTAACAGGAAGTTTCTTTTTTGCAAAACTGCCATAAATCGAAAATTAATGTGTGTTACTTATTAATTTTATATAGAAAACAACCACATTTTGCAATACTTCAGTTTTGAATAAAAGGATTCGCGTAAGTATGGCAGTATTTTTAAATCAAAAGAACCATATTTCAAATCTGGTTGTTTTGCACAAAAAATGTACCTAACTGAACTTTTAATTTTCTGATCAAAATCAACTTATGATACAATGTGTTTGTGTTGCATTGAAGTTATTTTATATATAGTACAGTATTTAAAAAAATGATTATTTTGAATATAAAAACTTGCTTTCTATTAAATATGATTTCAAATCAAAAGGTCCTTATTTAAGAATACAATCGTTTTGCTCATATTTTACCAGAGTTGTTTTAATGTAATATTTAAATTAATTATGGTCATTATATTTAATTGTTTAGGATTGAACTAACACACTTAAAAAAGTCAAGCGCTTTCCGGTAGGTCGGGGGTTCGAGTCCCGCTCTGGTCACATGGACCTGACATTTTTACGTGTGTCATATCAATAAGGTAATTGCAAAGCATTGTAATTGTTGTGGTAGAAATATACGGCCGTTTATGTTCCTTTTTTCAGGGTTCCGTAGTCGACAAGGAACCTTTATAGTTTCGCCATGTCCATATGTCTGTCTGTCCGTGGCATAGCTCAGAGGTTATTGGTACTAGATAGCTGGAATTTAGTACAGATTTGTATATTTTTCGAATATATTTTACGAATTCAATGTAGCATTTTGGCAGCCAAAGAAAAACCAATGCGAAGAATGTACAGCTTCCAAAAATTGCGAAGATAAGTCCACATTAGAAGAGAAACACGAAGAACACCTAAAAGAGAAAGATCTTGCGAGAACCGAAAAAGAGAAGGATAAAGGAAATGTACACGAGAATCTGATAGTAGCTGTTTATGATGTACAGGCAGTAATGCCTTGTCCATGGGGCGAAGTGTCGAGTTTTTATAATGTTTCAAAAATAAATTTACTTAACTTTACTATTACTGAACTGGGCTTTAAAAAAACGACTTATTTTGTATGACATAAAGGAGAAGGAAGGAAAGGGAAATAGGAACGTGTGTTTTTATGTATTTAGAATATTTGAATGACAAAGCTGATGAAGAATTCGATGTAATATTTTACAGTGATAATTGCTGCGGCCAGCAAAAAAGTAAGTATATGGTGTCGATGTACCAACATGCCACAAAGACATTACAAAAACTAAGAAGTATTACGCATAAGTTTTTAATAAAGGGCCACACACAACATGAAGACGATGCCGTTCATTCCACTATCCAAAAAAAAAATTACTCGAGCTGTAAAATCATCACCGATTTAAGTACTTGATCCATATATCACGCTTATTAAAACAGCAAAAATGAAAGGCTCGCCTTATTATGGTTAAAGAACTTGCCCATGGTAGTTTTATTGATTTAAAACCTCTGGCTTGCGGTAACTATACTATTAATGAAGATTGAGGAGGGTTAGATGGTCTGATATTAAATGAATAAAAATAGATAAATACCTGTAGAATAAGTTTCTATATTATGAGACTTCATATCAAGATAATTAATTTAAATCAGTGTCTACGTTAAATAAGGGCAGAAAGCAGAAAATGCATCATTCTGAAAATATTTTTAAATCAAAGAAACTTTGTACCCTAAAATTAAATATTACGCAAGTAAAAAAACAAGGTATTCTTAATCTTATTAACAAAAATACTATTCCAAAATATTATGAATCGTTCTTTGTAAATTTGTAAGGCTCATTATTAAACGGAATGAGCACTGAGTACTCACATAGGTTATGTAACCTTAAGTAGCTTATAAATTTTAACAAACTTTTTATTTACAAACGGTTGTGATTTTGTGATCTCATAAATTCATTTATTTATATATGAAATTCATTTATTTATATATTAAATTCATTTATTTATATAATTATATATTAAATTGAATTTAATATAACATTATAGTTATAAGATAACATTTTAAAAGGTACAGTAAAATGATAGCAAACACTGTTAAACATTTTCGAATATTTAGTTATATTCATTAAAGTCTGCGTTTTATTTATAGTTAAAAAACTTATGTTAGTTTTGCTTATGCCAATTTTCACAATTTGTTATTTTATTTTTTGTTTTCTTCGTTTGAATAGAACTTAAAATATATATTTGATGATTATTTAATAACAGTTTCGAAGATTTTGTTCTGTTATTTTGAGGAAAGCTTTGATTTTTTAAAGTTTTAAATAGCATTTTCGTTATGTTATTAAATTGCCTTAAATTGCCTATAAAGTTAATTAGTAATTTTCTATAAAGAAACACGATTAAGACAATTTATTTTTTATTTATGGTTGTTTTGCTCCATATTTGGTATATTTCATACATATGTTTTATATTCAAAAGTAACTTATATGATCATATCTCTTATAGCGTTCAGTGTAATATAAAACTATTAAAAACATTAGATGCAGCTTAAAAATACGCTTCTAACGATGTATAATATGCATATATTCGATACAAAATAAAATAGAATTAGACAAAAACAAAAATTATTTTTTTTGATTAGCTTTGCTGTAAAAAAGTGTAAACTTGATTTATGGTAGTTTTGAATTGAAGCAGCGATATGTATAGCCAATTAAATTTAATTCAGGCGTTCCAAAACATGACTACCTAATAAGTTCGAGTCCTTTTACTTGTGAGAAGGTTACTAAACAATGTGGACACTTCGTATAATAAAAACCATGTGTGGAAATAAACATTTATGCAAAACAAAACTTAAAAGCTTTTCAATATTCCAAAGTTACTAAGTTTTCGATATTCTTAATGCTGACAGCGACACTATTAAAGAATTTATTTTATTTTATACATACCAGTAGATAAACGTAAAGTTTAACATAATAAGAAATTTATGTAATAGAATATTTAATAGTCTATAAGCACATAACTATTTTATTAAAATTAAAATAAGGTGATACGTAAGTTACTGTTTTACATTCATATGATGTAAGTCAAATGCATTTATTTATGTTTTAAATATTTTTTTGATTTCTAAAATATTTTTGAACAAGTAGCCTAAATAATTACAAAAACTGTAAAAATCGAAATTAGATAAGGTGCACACTCGCAAAAAAAGTGCATCTATTCCGAGGTCGCTAAATAGCGAGGTGTGTATAGCCTTAAGCATCTATTACTGTGTGACCTTGACCTATAATCCAAATGTTATTTAATCATAACTAAGATAAAATAATAGTGTTCTCACATTTGCATCCGCAAAGTATATGTAGGTACTACTATATAATTAGCTCGCAAGCACAAAAACTCGTTCATGAATCATTAATGTTGTGTAAAGGTATTTAGTTGTAGGCTATAAGATGCATTAAAAGTATAGTAAATTATATTTATATACATAGTAATGTATGGTAATAATAATAGTAAATATGTTTTAATAATGTTTATGTACTAATGCTTGCATGACTTGCGTCTACTTATGACGTAAAGGAAGGTTGTGAGCGATGCAATTATTAGTTCAAGATTATTCCAACACCAATGTTTACTATTTAGATTACAATCACAGCTTCCTGACTACTATGGACGTCAAGTTCAGGGGCATTACGATGACGTGTCAAAGCAGGATTATTTTCGTTGCGAAAAAGAGACGGAACTATACGACGTTAGTAGCTGTGTCACGCTCTCAAACCTGAATAGTGATTGCAAGAACACGTGATGGTACAGCCCCAGAAGTTCAAACCAGACGTAATGCTGACTCACTATTAGTTGCTAAATATGAGCTATCGATATCGACATGCGTGCATCGTTCACACCGAAACTCAAGATACGCTATTATTTACGACTTTATACTATCTCAGATAGAGCTGGCTGATATTGAGCGTCTGACCCACAGAAATAAATCATTCACGTGTTTCTGTGCGCTGGTAACATGTTTAGTGTAACTAGCCTAAAGCACAAGCGTTTGTTATAATTACTAGACACTAGACTAGGTATATCGCAGTATTATTCAAAGTCATTTCTTGTTATTCTCTTACGCAAGCATGGGTTAGGTAATACTTTATTAAATCTATTATACCATTTATACCTGCTTGTATGTAATTGCTTCTGCACATATTATATTTAAAACAACAAGATCTTTGTATTATTAAAATTACTAAGTGGGATACTTAAAGCACATTTAAAAAAACAAGTACCTACGGACAAACTTGTGGTAAATATTACAGGACATTGGGCATTTCGTTACCTTCTCCAACATTGACCATTGGTGTCGGTGAAAAGGTCTAAAAGAAAATGTAAGACAAACTTATAAAGTAGTAGGTGCACTTAAAAAAATACATCTTAGTACCTACGCCCTTTTTCGAATTAATAAAATACTTTCGGTCACAGGTTAATTACATTTCATCTTCGTGACGTTATATAGAAAACGTATATACCTATACGCATTTATGGGCTCTCTCTTGTAAGTTTATGATTTCGTTAAAAAGTGCTGTATCATCGCACATCGACAGACACCTTTACTTTCTATCGATATATTATTGATCGTACATCACACATTATCGCCGAAATTGGCATTCTTGTGATGTCGTAACTTATTAACGTTTCAAGACGATCCTTGAATTATGGTGATCTAAAATCATATATAATGTATGTGACCAAACCCTTAAAAGGTGACTTTAATTTGAATTAAGTATTCAAAATATCTGTTTAAAAAACATTTATTCATATTTTTTAACCAGAAGATAATCTGAAGGTCATTAGAGTGGGTTACTGATCTATTACAATTTTATTGATCAGAGCTCCATATCCATAGCATGAGCAATTTTTAAAGGCTACTTTCGCTTTTTATATTTATTTCCATATCCTATTTGAGAAGAATGAAAATTTATATGATTAGGAACATTCTAGATGCGAGTACTTCATATTATATTCTGATATAAGCAGATAAAAGAAAACAAGAAAATTATCAAGTCATAAAATTATCGTGGTCAACTGGAAACGCACCGAACCACTTTCGTTAGCGGTCAACTGGTTGCAATCCGCCAAAATATGAAGAATTACGTCTCAGCTGACATAATCGCACTTTCACTTACGTAACTAAATTAATTTGATCTAAATGCATGATTATGTTAACACAGGTAGACGCAGAATTTGTAAAAACCATTTTGAAAATAATATCATGGGCACATAGATGAATTCCACATATTTCGTTACACTTAGTATTGTGTTCTATACTTGGATTTCGACTGCCAAGAACTCTGATACCTATAATATCTTACAAAAAAATCTCGAATATAATACAAGTATGCCATCTAAGGATAACTACTATAGAACTGGACCTTGATATTCAACCGTAAAATGAAGTAAAAGGAGAAGACACAAAACCTTCACAAAAATGATTCACAATATATCTTGCAATGACCCTAAATTGCATTAGACAGCTGCCAACTAACCTTGGAGCGTCATTAAATCAATAATCGTCACACCCTCACGATTCTCTGTAACTGACCAAATATTTATTGAAAATCAAACATTTGGGTCAAGAGATTAAAGTACAGTCAATATTGTGTCATGTGTAAACGTAATAAGGTAACATAGTTTTACAAAACAGAGGCTCATTATTTTTGAGATGTCGTACCAGTAAACGAATTGGGTAGGTACAAATTTAAAACGATATCTTGGAAGGCTATTCCTGGCATAATAATATAGGTAGACATATCGTTATTCAAAGTAAGTAGTCGTCTCGAGCTCGTCTCGGGGTCAAAATGGAACCAATTATAAAAATCGATAAATAATAAATTTATAAGCATAAACATCGTTCCCAGTCAATACCAAACGCAACTAAAACACTCCGAAAACATAATAAATAAAACTACTCCAAAATAAATACTTTCAACATAAACAAAGCAACAGGTTCGCCCATACATTCTACGCACAACATCTCGACATGTTCACAGCACTATTGCCTACATTACATTCCATTCAATATCAAGATGGAACAACGGCTTACTGTCCAAGTCCACCATTATCTTACATAATGCCTGACCTGAGAGAACCGGTACATTACAATGGGATATGATACAGATTTGGACCGATACCACTTGTTGAACACTGTGCAACAAATGTTAGGCAATAAGGCCGTGGTACTAGTTTTTAAAGTGGATTCCATCTATAGGGTGGAGCTCAAATTGAGGTTGTGGACGTGAGAACATCGCGATTGTAAAGATGAGCTTGGCGCCATGGTTTTAATTATGTTTTTTTTTTGTTCGGTTGAAGCCGTTTTGCTAGTCCATTCAATAGTGAACTTAGGAAGATGTTTGACCTTTTCTTATGATGTTTTTTCAAAATTCCTCTTTGAACTTCTCTAATTTCTAGAAGGAATTAATTCCAGTAACCTACCAGTTTTAATAATTACTGTCATGTTCACTTTTAGTCTCTTTCACATCTGCTGATTGAATTTATCTTGGTTCCTTCCTCACAAAACTGGTAATTACATAATAAAGCAATATTTATTATTGTAATTAATGGAGACATTTTCGAACCAGTTCTGATGTTACGACTACTTACACGGAAACTTGGTGTTATTTTGATTTTAATTGGTTCCCCCAAAAAAGATCTTAATACCACATGAGTAAGACTATGAGTATAAATAATAACCTAAAAGAAAGCTAATAATTAATGACGATTGTACTGTATTACGTGTAGATTTTTTAATATAATAAATAATTAAGGAGTTATACCATAAATGTCATAAGCACCCACGTCTAATATAATTGACGTCAAATTATCTGAAACGTCAAATAATAAACTTCTCTTTCACTACAGCGTAATAAATTGTCAATTTTGTGCGCAGAATCCTGGCACATTTGCTAATTTTTAGACCATTTAATAATGTATTTAAATCTCCATAAATTACCCACTTTGCACCTTGACATATAAATTAGTACATATTGGTCAACAAGGCGTTGCTTAAGCGCGATTGTTTTAATACGACAATGCTAAGATGAAACACTGGGGCTCAACAAATTGAGAAATCCGTATCAGCTCCAATCGTAACATAAAAGTTTTGAGAATATACATACAGACTCGATAGAACCAGTTTTTATAATCTGAAGTAAAAATATTCTACGGAATATTTTTGGCTGTCATTTGTAGATGTTAGATAGTCGTTACGGATAGTCAAAAGCTAGAAAGTCTGACAACCGGACTTACCAAGGGTATTGTGAAGTCAGATAGGCAGTTACTCTATATAAAACACTAGTACTCAGTTGCATCCAGGACCCCAACATGCAAATAAATAGATAGTTAAAATTTCGTGTTTGGAATATACATAACATAAAAACACGAAATATAAGGTTGTCTGGTTGAATTTTTGTCACACCCCCACGCGAAACTACTGAATGGAATCGGATAAAACTTGGGCAGATAGACACATGTATGTATTAGTAGAATAATCTCTTGTATTAGTATTCTATTAGAGAAAATCAAACTAAATCTTGACTACGATTATTTGATGTGATAAAATGTCTGTATTATTACTTCATATTTATACACTATATTTACATCAAATCTTAGTTAAATATACTTAATATATCAGCTTATTATTCGTACTGTAATCGCTATCATTATTAAAGAACAAAGGCTAAATTAAATGAGAAACATTAACATAACGCTAACATAGGACAAGGTCAGGTCGCACAAAATAATCTTATACAAATCCTAAGAAGTACAATGAGATTCAACATCACTGAGTCAACATAATTACTAGCTACACAACTATGCATTATAATTAAATAGTCGGATCATCATTATTGTGAATCATTGTTGTAGCAATAGCTACTAGCTTTGACACCATTACTTTCTAATCTACAATATTACTTATTAGGTAATGCAATTCCACACGAATTATTAAAGGACCAAAAATTACAATCAAGAGCATTCAATCAGGGACAATAACAAAATAAAATTCCAAAAATACACATGAATAGATAGCATAGTAGAATATGTAAATAGAATATGTAGGGAACAGCATAATGACTAATATTATAACAGCGAAGTAAGTTGTTTCTTTATTACACTGCACACGGTAAAACACGGTCACAAAACAAAAATCCAATTGCACACATTTATATTTTTTTAACCATCTTATTTTTTTCATAGCAAATATCTGTCTAACATTAAAATATTTTATGAAAGGTAAATGAACAAACTAATTAGCATTAATGTTTCATACAAATTGGTCTTCTTTTATCAAGAGTCGTGTTATCTGTGTGAAATGGTAATTTTTGTTTACCTAATTTTAATTGCATAACATTTCACTTTTTTTTTGTAACTGCCAAATCTTGTATTCTGCCTTAGATGTTTATGAAAACATGTGTTGTATGTTTGCCGGTATCTATACTCATATAATAAAGCTGAAGAGTTTGTTTGTTTGAACGCGCTAATCACAGGAACATTCGATATGATTTGAAAAATTATTTCAGTGTTAGATAACCCATTTATTGAGGAAGGCTATAGGCATATCATTACGCTAAAACCAATAGGAGCGGAGCACCACTATTCCACGCGGACGAAGTCGCGGGCAGAAGCTAGTACCTGATAAAAACTAAATGAAGACACTTTTTTCGGATGGGAAATTATCTAATGACTCCTCCCGCCCCGCCCGCAGCCGTGTCAGACTTTTACTGTACTGACTAAAACCCATCCATGTTCCTTCCTTCGCCCTCTAGTTTGAGTTGCGGTAACTCTTTAGAATGTCTCGCTATTGGAAATGCTATAGCAGAGTGCCTAATTGCAGGTGGTAAATTAGTTAGTTTATATCACTGAAACACAGCTGATCGTCACGGACATTTATTTAGAACGACATAACATTTCAAATCACTGTTGATGTCATCATGTGACAGATTACTTATAACCCAACGGCCAGTAAGGGCCTATAAGAAGTATCAATAACTCCATCATTCGCTTCCCCAGCAGGGTATGGCCCCGAAGGTGTGGCTCACCTGAAGTTACTTAGCCCAGGGATATCTTCTATATAAATACAGAGTATTAGTGTCTGATAGACATTTCTAAAACATTCATGCAATTCTGATGGAACTGATTATTGGTTCTACTTTCATTCACAAAGACACGTAAGGTACTTAGCAAAAAAAAGTGGCATTGCAAGGCATGCCAGGTACAGATAGTAAAAAAATATTATTGATTAAATAACTACTAAGTACTTATTCAGCATATAACTACGAATGTTAACAATATCCTAGAATTGCGTTGCAAAAATTATTTTTTTCACAATAAGCAGCTATCTTATTGTTTCATCAACCTTAAATAAGTATCTCTAGATAGGTAAGAGTGAGACGGCAGTTTTAACATTAACGACCCTTGTAAATAACTTAATATCATTTTAAAAAGACAGAATAATTACATTTCTTCTTGTATGAAACGAAGATAAATTATTTATATAATATATTTTAATTAATTTATCAGGACGCTTGTTTTACATTGGATGTGGATTGGATTTTTTTTCGACACAAATTCATTTGGGTCACATAAACAGTATTTAATATACAGACATAGTCGTACCAACTTCTACTAAGATTTAACGCACTTAAACGCGGGTTTACGCCTGATTTAAAAGAGTTGCGAGAGTGCTCGTCAGTCTTTTTCGGTAAGGAAGCTTATATTTTGTGGTTATATTACAAAAAAAACGAAATAAAAAACCTGAGTTCACTTAATTTTAAAAAATTAAACCAGTTTGTTTGCGACATTATATATCCGAATACACCTAGATATTGATCCACACTTCAATAACGCCTCTTCAAATTGAGCAGTAATTAAATATATTTATTAGACAAACACAAGTCCTTCGACCCAATCATAAGGTATTCAATTCGCCCACATTCAGCCCGACAGCTCTAAAATGGTTCTAACGGCAAAACAAGCAATACTAAATGAGTACCAGAGGATTTAAATCAACTCGCCTTTGTAAATCGCCATGACGCGTAAAATTTCGCCATTGAGAACCCTATCATTGGCGTATTCAATCACAACTTTTATATAATCAACTCTATTTTCTTATTGATTAGGTATAACTTTGATAAACACTAATGTAATTTACTTTATCTTCAATTTACTATGATTTGGCAATAACGCAAGGTGCAATGACCCGGTGACGTCACGCCCGTGCAACATGTCAAACTACGTGAGGGTTATGAGAAGTCATCATTTCCAATATCTAACGGTATGTGTTCAATACACATCCCTTTCGATATTAGGTATCATTCGTTCATTAGATCATCAATCTAAATATATATAAAACTCAAAGGTGACTGACTGACTGACATAGTGATCTATCAACGCACAGCCCAAACCACTGGAGGGATCGGGCTGAAATTTGACATGCAGGTAGATGTTATGACGTAGGCATCCGCTAAGAAAGGATTTTGATAAATTCTACCCCCAAGGGGATTAAATAGGGGATGAAAGTTTGTATTCTTAACGCGAGTGAAGCCGCGGGCAAAAGCTAGTTCACTATATAATAAGACTCTGTATTCACTGTAGAAATAAATAAATTAGTGCGAGGTCTTATACTAACACAAAGTCCAACTAGAGCTTAAAGTTCTGACCGACACGTTACAAGTTACATAACGCAGATAATAAGTACAATCACATAGCAAATAATACTATGTAAATGCCAAATGTGTAGTAAATAAAGTATCTTTTAGGTACTTCATTTACAACCCATATGCAATCATCATACACAGACACTTGCCTACAATAATTTTATTCGTCGAGTATCTAAATCCATATGAGGCCTTCCTGAGTGCAGTACACTCAATAGCAAAAGTTTAGTATATATATAACTATTTATTTATAGAAAAAAAAATCAATTATAAAAAAAATAGACTTTTGTACAGTTCAATATTATTCTAGAACAACTATTTTTTTTTTTTTTAACTAATTCACCAACCAAAAGCTATAACTGAGAAAAGCCGTAAATCAATTCTATTTAAATAAATACTAACGGCTATATCTAGAAAAGATGAAATTTTTGGACTGCTACCGGCCTTGCTTCTGCCCATAGCTTTGCCCGTATTGTTGCTGTTGCATGAAACTACCTTTAACATATCTTTAAGAAATGAAAGGAATCCTGATATCGCTCCAGATTCTTCGTTCGTCCGTATTGTTGCACACAACATTACTTACAAAACTTTTTTTATAATAGTGTGTGTACAACATGTCGATTATCGAAACGTTTCAAACATACATTTTCATAGTCCGTTACATACACCATACATTGTGTCCATATCCCACTATCTTCTATTGTACACAAGTCTATTCAATTAATACACATTGTTCAACGAGAATCAGGCCGTGAACGCCGACACAGTATTTTTGACACAAAATACGCGGATAATAATCTCAATTGATTGTTTTGCTAATGCATTTGATATGCATATGGCACAAATGTAAATAAGCTCTGTAAAATACAATGTATACCATTACATTCGTTGAATAGCCGATCTGTAATAGACTTTTGCCCTCATTGTGTAATTTCCAATTCTTTTTAGTTCCAAATAATACCATATGAGATTGCGTGCAAAAAGGTTAAAACCTAATAAGTCGTAACGTTACTACGTTTAGTTACTAAACAGCATACCAAAATTTAATACATACTTACCCAAAAATGATGACACATTCACGACAACACATTCACCATAATTTTGTATATTTATAGAAATTTCTACAATGAAAAAACAAATCGCTATGAGATTTTCATATTCTGGATACTCTGACGGATGGCGGAGCTGATCCAACATTCGTAAACTCAAACACACATTATCTTTTGTTCCAGATTGGTCAAACCACTTATCCTACGACCAAATTTACAACAACACCCAATACGCCCAGTTACCACCCATTCAAAGGCCATACAACTCAGTCAATAGCCATAACAGCAACCTTAATAACCATAGATTTACTTACAATGACACCAAGTTGAACGAGGTGGATGATCGACATCACTACAAGGATGCCAGTGGGCCCCTACTGGTGGGGTTCGCCAGAGACCCGTTCAGGTACTCTGTGCCGGAGGATGATTATATGAAGGGCGTCAGGTGAGTTCAACAAACTTGAGTACCTATTTATATTATTTTTAAATTTGTTTCAAAGCCTAAAAACAAGCAAAAACAAATTGCAGAGTTGAATTGGTTGCCCATGAAGTTTTGTAAGGATTCGTGCGCAAAGCCTCTTATAAGCGTTCACGACACAAGACAAGTATAGAATTGTACTATTCTTGAGGTGTATTTAAATGGTCTTTTGTGTGGTGAATGATAGTGAAAGTTTGCGCCGGAATAAGAAAATACAACTACTACCATACCGAACTTCATAAACATTAACCCTTTCATAGGAAGATATGGTGATAATTCACTAAAAAACAAATATAAACATCAATTTATCGAGGGACACTGCATGGGGTCCCTCCATTGAAAAGGGAGGATAATCTGGCCAGGCCGGTGATATTGTGGTGGTCAAGAAATCAGTTTAGTAATTATTTTGAGATAGGTGAGATGAGATAGGTGTCGCTATAAATTAACAAACATAGTCACAATAAACACGTTGCCTTGTTTTTTTTTTTCAGGAACATAGATCCTCAAGTGTACATGAGTAAGGCGGAGAACCGTGGCAAGCGCGGCGTGTTCCACCTGTACAATATGTTGTACTGTGCCACTGGCTGCGACCCTCTCTCTTATAAGGGCTATGGCTGCTACTGCGGTTTCTTGGGTTCGGGAAGACCGACCGATGGCATCGATAGGTGAGTAAAAGCATTTACCGTTTTCTAGCATTTTCTTATCAAATACAGTGTGATGTAGAACTTTATAAGCAACTTCCAACGCTGTTCTTAAGTTGAAAATACAGTTCTTGAATCTTAATAAACCCAGTGAGTTCAGCTTCAATGCCCTTGCTGAGGGAAGTTTTAAAGAGTTACCGCACCCCCGGAACATAAAGAGCAGAGGAAGGAACATGGACGGGTTTTAGTCAGTAAGAGTCTGACACTCCCACCCGCCCCACCTAAGGCGGGAGGGGTCATATGATGTTTTCCCATCCGAATAAAAAAAAAGCTACAGTGCCCTTACAACCAAAATATAGAAATGTTTTCATAGTCCTACTTCATGGCAGAATACCTATCGTCATCATAAGTTTTTATATTTTTGCTCACATGGCTCAACCATATGAGTGTAATAATCCGGATTTAGAGTTCAACTCACCAGCCACTTCAAGATTTTCTTCTCTCTTACAAATGCTGGGTATTTTGCACTAAATGTAGTATACAACATGCCCTCTCCCTACTCCCCCTACAGGTGTTGCAAGCTCCACGACGAGTGCTACGAGAACATCTACTGCCCGTTCTACACGGTGTACCTGCAGCCCTACTTTTGGAAGTGCTACCACGGGCAGCCGTTGTGTGCGCTCGAGAACTTTGACTCGCAGTACGATTTTGTCAATGGATGTGCGGGAAGACTGTGCGAGTGTGACAGGTATGCTTAAGAAAATCATTATCGGCCTTATATTGTCCCACTGCTGAGTACTAGTCTCTTCTCATAAAGAGAAGGCATGAATGTTGATCACCACGCTTGCTCAAGGCGGATTGGCGATTTCAGTGTTTTTTTAAGTCCAGGTTTCTTCGCGTTTTCTTTCAACGTTAGTTAGTGACGTCTAAGATACACTTAGAAAGTATATATTATGGTTATAGAGAAGTCACATTGGTACTTGCCCTTCCGAACCCACACACTCGTACATGGAATGCAGGTGCCTTAACCACTAGACTAGGCCACCACGAAAATATTCAAGATTTTTTTAAATATTTATTATTTCCAATTCAGGAATGATTTGTCTTTGGGTTCGGCAAAAATGTAATAAATATTATCAAATATTTTAAATCTTAGTAGATCTATCTCACTGGGAATTTCTCCTATATCGTAGGTGGGGTATAATCTTGCCTTACACATGTACATACAAACACTCGGGAACAGTATTATTTGTTTCAAATGCTAGCCACTACGCCAATCTTACAATCAATTTATTTGTATCAACTGTGGTTGCTAAAACTTTTAAAAGTAAACGAAAAGTTTAACGTTTAAGATTTGTATTCATATTCCCTTGTTCCAGAAAATTCGCAATGTGTGTGAGAAAATATCGGTGTCCAAGAAAGCGCTCTTTCTGCCGCTCTTCGCCGATACGGCTGCTGCAAAATTTACTCATGTTCCGATGACGAATCCTTCACAATTTTTATAAACTGAAAATTTTTAGGATGCTACCTAGTTCTCTGTCCAACGTGCATGCACAATTGTACATAATTATATTTAAATAAAAATTTGAGCGATATTTCATTATTGCCATAATTAGTAAAAAACTACCTAAGTAGCAAGTACCTACTACGAAACAAGCGTTGAGTTACCATCCTCTCAAATACTATACAGGTGGTAGATGAATTCCAAATATAACCCTCAAGAATATATCAATTAATTTGTTTAAATTTAAAGATATTCTACAAATAGACATCTGTGGTCATATTTTTGTAAAGAGGAATTTTAAACAGGTGCTGGAGAATAGTGGATTTTTTTGTATATTACATTGTATATAATATCTATAAATATTAAATAACTACAGTTACCAAGTTGTTCCTATGGAATGGTTACCATATATCATGATTTCTTAGAATAAAAATGTATGTAAATAAAATGTATAGTAATCGTATTGTGGTTTTATTTAGCACAGCGCATTCATAACAAGAAACATTTAGGAAATTGAAACATGAATGGGATATGATCCGCGACGTAACTTTGTCGGTGCGTACTCGTATTACTATAATCATTAACTTTCACATTTAAGTAAGTTAAAATATTGCAGTAAATGCTTTTGTTGAAATTAAACTTTCACGCTAAAACAAATGGCGTAACTACTACATTTTTGTAATACATACACCACACTGCTCATATACATACTTAAATACACAATAATTATATAAACACAATGCTACAAATTCAAAAGAATTTGATAAAAATCATTGTCATACTTTCCAAAAATTGCCCAAATAGTTTTTTTAGCATTATAAACGCACGAGTGCCGCCCTATCTCTTCATCTAGCCGAATTACAACCAACTATTGTATCAGCGACACAATGAATCTCACGATGCACTCACAACTCGCTTTGTACGAAAACCATTAAAAAAATAATCGTCCACTACGTCGCTATGTAAAGCAAAGGTAGCTAGTAAGAAAACATGGTCGTACAAACAATAAACCATGGTGCCTACTAATTTAGGCCTTCTTTCAATTTCGTGGGAACACCATGCATAAGAATTTTTCTATTATGTACTTTGTATTATCATACGTCGGATACTTTTGAATAGTAAACACAAATTTGGAATTTCACTTTGCATGCTGTTAGTGACAATACTTTTACGACTATTTCCATGAATATAATGATCTCTTCCATAATATGCAGGCTGGCCGCTCTTTAAAAGCCTATGCTCCCTGCTGTATGCTACACGAAATAAGAAAAATAATTAACATTTTCTATTACGGAGGCGTTGTGTTTTGTACGTATGCACCAGCACAATAGAATTGCCGAAATAGAACTGAATAGCAATCTGACCTATAAAAGAACACATATTTATAGACCTTTGAATACAAAACCCTACCTTTTCTGGCTGATCGGCTAAGAATACACACCGGCCCTTCATTACACAATACCCCGCATATTCAAAGTCACTGCGAATGAATTACGCACTCTCGCCATCCTATTTTGTTTCCGATGGTGTGAAAGAGATACACCGTAATTTTAGATATCGAATGTCTATCAATGATTTGAACTGAAAAACCCAAATACGTGATATTGCTGAGATTGATAAGGATTAGGTCGTACATCTACGTGTATGACTGTAAAAGTAAATATGTTCAGATTCAAAAAATAATAGGTCGATTATTGTACAATAAGTAATATATCCCGTTGAACTCTATCGGTTGTTATTTGAGGATCTTTATCATTAAAAACGTTGAATGAAAAATATTATGTCATTAGAAAAACAAGTAAAAGTGATATCCTACTAATGTATATAATTATTTAAAATCTGCAATGAAATGAACAGTTTATCGACTATTTAGTTTGCACCTCACTGTAAGTCACACGTTACTCGAAGACCACGTGTGACCACTGTTAATGTGCCGGATCCATTACACTTCAATGTAAGAACAGAATGATGAATTCTTGAAGTCTAAAAAACAGGTGTGTCCGTCTGTCCGCCGAAAAAGTACGTAAAACTCCAAATTGTAACATAAAGGTCATGCTGTTTATATATGACAAAAAATTCAATAAGATAGGTAGCATTTTAAATAAAATATATTCAGCGCAGACGAATACGTAGAACAAAATTGTGCTTTCATTAGTTTATAGTAGCAAGGTTTTATGCGAATTGTAATCAGTGGATAAACCGTTTGACGCTTGAAGTTTTTACTCGCAATATAACGGCTAAATAATAATTTTTTTACGAATCAAACATAAATAAGATTTATATTTATTTAATCAGTGGGTGTGTGACAAAATTATTGCTTATAATTCAATTGTGGATTAAGAAGTTATATAGGCTACTCCATGTAAAATATTCCCGTATTGCTGCATATAACTAGACTGAAAGCCGACTGCCGCGACGCCGCCCTATTGAAAAGTCTAGGCAGATGGTAGATGAGTTTGAAAATTGCTAATACTATTTTATTAAAGTAACGTTATTTTAGATGTAAAATTAAATGATAAAATGAGAATGCGAGAATGCGACACATCGCAATGTGAAAAAAATATCGTAATATAATTGTCAGCGCAAAGAGATAAATCAACAGGCATTGTTTATATTTTATCTTATGGGACTAACCTACCGCATCTGATGACATGTTGTCTTAACCTTTTCTCTGTCACTGGGAACCATTTCATGCGTATTTTTGGTAGGTAACTACTTCTTGACACAAACTTCACAGAAAAACCTTTGTGGAAAGCAAATTTAATTCCATAGCCCTACCTAGCCCTTTCATTATCATCATCAAAATATAATCAGCTCATAAAATGTCGTGAATAAGTTTCACCGTATGTCCCGTTTCATATGTCATATATAAAAATAGATCAAAGATAAATTCCCAGTTCTAAAGTTTACAAAGATTTCTCTGAGGTGTGACTTCGGCTGCGAGACGGATGGGTTTTAGTCACTAAGGTTTTAGTGTGGACTATCCGTACGGATCGCTCCGCGCAGACCGATCGTCCTCGTATGTCATTTTAGTATCAGCCTGACCGCCGCGGTAAAAAACAATACCCTATATTACAAAAAAACACTGTAATTTGACGCGTCAATATTCGTATTTTGGGTTCATCTCTTTCGTCGGTTTTTCACCCAAAAACAAATCGCTACCATATCTCATTCATTTAATCCTACAGGTTTTAGCTACTCGTCTACGAAAGATTTTGGATACCCGCATACGTCCATTCAGCGATTTCCACATGTAGTGTAGCTATAAAGATTTAATTAATGATTAGTATGATTAGCATTTAATTCATGTATGAGTATGAATAAACTTTATCGACCAGTAAAGATCGTTTAAAACGAATGTTGTTTACATCACGACAAACATGTTATTTTTCAATTTTGATTTAAATTTGGCTTAGTTCAACTATATGCAGTTAAAAGTCTAACAAGGTGAAGCTTGGTATAAAAAAAATACGCGAAATTTATATTCAATATGAGATATCGAGTTCCAAGAGTTAGATTGATATTCGCATCGAAGTCGTAAACGTGATTGTCTTTAAGTGTTATTAATTTATTTCTGGTAAATACCTTCTGTGTATTTACAACTGCTCCACATAATAACACTATAGTTACAAAATAATAATATTATTTAATTTATCTGTTCACGAAACGAAAAGTACGTGTTGTTATATTATTCAATTTTTTAAAAGTGCAAGATCTCAATGAAAATGTGTTTTTAAGAAGGTATGCTTGACATGTCAATGTGATCTGCTCTACCAACATGAATTACTCAATCATTATGCTACATTTGTATAATTTCACTCAGTGTAACTCTGCGATTAAGCATACTATTGTGCTAACAAAGAAAGTCTTATAAGCTTCCTGCGGGACAGGCCCAGCCTAGTGCACGAAGTCTTTGAAATTTATTTTATTTGTAACTCTTTAAAGAGATCTAATTTTTAAGCATAATTCAAAACTATGTAACCCTTATTTTCTTTTAATAAATTTATTCTTATTCTTATTCTTAAAACCTAAAATTAATTGGCCTGACTGCTACCAACAGGGTGTACTTATTACTTATGTATTTTTCACTTCACTATCTGATCAGGATCACTGTGGAACATTATTTTTCATATTTCCTACCTAAATTCTTTGTGTGTATTTTTTACAGTTGTCAAATTTTAATGACAGAAATAGAACAGTTATTTAGAATACATAGCCACAGAACACTGAAAGTACATTAAGTACCTACTTTATAGTAAGACAACAAACTAATTATGTGACAAGTCACGGCGGATCAATACTCAATTAGCAAGTTATGTCTCCTGAATTGATTATGTGCCTTGCGCTCACGTAACGCCACAAGCTCGCTATATCTCCCCAAAGTGCGACTTCAATTTTGATTGTATATAAAATGTTAGACTTAAAAGTGAGTATTAAATATTATTATATTTTAAGAACACGATTTCTGCACGTGTTTGCTACAATTTATATTATGAGAACATTAACGACGAGAGTAAAAATATGGAACTAAACAAAACGTTTGGTTTTAGTTTTGTCATTTTCGTGTAGACAAGCTATTTGATTTCGCAATCATTCAGATCACTTTCAGATCTGTAATTAAAACTGACACATTTAACATTAGATATAATAACAAACATGAAGTCAACCAATGAAATAGCTACAAATCTATGCTCAAGGCAAAATCTACACTTCTATCTTTCTTTAATGCAGACCTTAGACCACCCACGGAAGCAACAATTTTGTAGATCCTATAGGATCCTTCAATATATTTTTATTTTGCATAATGCTTATACCACTCATGGTGGAAAGAAACTTGTTGAATCGTGAACTGCCTCTTCTTCTTTACTCTGTCTTAAAATTAATAATTAAATACGTAATTATAAATATTATGCTGTAATTATTTTCAGATGCGGACACCACTACGTGTAATAGCATTATTATTTATCGCAATTATTTTCATAAGTGTGTGTACCTCGAGCCCAGCGAAACCTAACTGCCTGCCTAACGCGCAGCACATGCGCAGGAGCAGCGCCAATGACACCGACAAGGACAAGCCCCCCGCCTGCGTGGTCTACTGGCCATACGTCTACTATCCCTACTATTATTACTACCCCACCTTCTATTATTACTACCCCTATGTGTATTTTTATGGTTAAATTTATTGTAGTGATAAAGTTTTTTATGTCTGGGTTGTGTTTTTTTTCGCCCTGTTGGACTAGTGATCACGTCTTTACAAGGATGATGAATGGGCTTAGGCGAGTTTCCCAGGTCGGGTAGTGCCATTTGGTTTTACCATGTGGAATTTCTTAGACTTTAGAATTAATGTCGACAATTAGGTTCAGCTATTACACCTTACAAACAAATCACTTTGACTTCTTTTTTAATTTTACCAAGAATCTATACTAATATAATAAAGCTGAAGAGTTTGTTTGTTTGTTTGTTAATTTGAACGCGCTAACCTCAGGAACTACTGGTACGATTTGAAAAATTCTTTCAGTGTTAGATAGCCCATTTATTGAGGAGCCTATAGCCGGCTATATATCATCACGCTAAAACCAATAGGAGCGGAGCACCACTATTCCACGCGGACGAAGTCGCGGGCAGAAGCTAGTTAGTTATAATTTTACCAACACTAAAGAATTTGTTTGCACCAGCGCTATATCGTAACTATTCCATTACTTTGCAGTACAGTGTAAACGCTAATAAAATATTACACCGTCAAATGTTTGTCATGTGAACAACCTTCGGAAGCTGTGTCCGTATGTCACAATGTGCGAATCACATGAACTATTGACTAATACCTAATATGGTAGTAGGTACAGTTTACGAAGAAACTATCAAGTAATCTGTTAGTACTGTTCACATGATAGGATATATGTTTGACACTAGCTGGCTCCCGCGGTTTCACCTGCATCTTAAAAGAAGTATTTCACGCACTCGGATAAAAACTTCTCTATATCCTTACTATGGTTTTAATCTTTTTCCATATCAAATTTCATCCAAATCTGTTCAGCCGCCCTATTATCTATCTAGAAATGGCGCTCGTGTCCACTAGATTTTTGAAGTAATCAGCCGTATATTTTGAAGAGATATTACACGCAAAAATAATTTATTATATCCTGTTTCTTACAAGAAGGTAGATTTTTTTATCATTATATATTAACAGGCTTTTTCTATAACGGCAGGGTAACCCCGATTATCGATGAAAAAAACAAAAAATAAATAAAAACGTACTTGTAATTTACCTTTTTAAAGTGGCTTTTTTGCTGACTGTACTTGTACTTCGAATGCCACTATTCCGAATTAAGTGTTTGTTCGAACTTTGGACCAATCTCTGTTATTGCTGCGTCAGTTTTGATGTAATGTTGAGTAAGTGACCTTACTTCAAGTGCGCGTAGGTACTCTAACTAGGTGTTTATTTAAATGTTCATAAGATGATTGTTAGTATAAATTACATTAATTAGGCAGGTAAGTGATGACACGTACTATTTGCTTCGCAAATAATTTTAATAATTTTATAACTTAAACTAATTTAACCAATAATATAATTAATGAGAACAACTTTTTCCCGGGGTTCCACCCGCATCCCGAGGTGGCTACCAACTATAACGCACCCGGACAAAAAGGAGCCTTGAGCCAACCAAATTGCATATAAATCGGCTCTGTCACCGTGAAAATAACAAACAAACAAACTTACTTTCGCATTTAGAAAATTAGCTTACGATATTATTATAAACTAGTAAGTTCTTTCTTAATATAAAAAGGGATTTAAATAAAAATACAGCTTGTAAAAAATACCATTTGTGTAGGTAATATTATATATATTTATATATTAACGATAGAGTCAACGATATTTACAAAAAAAAACACAGTTCTATAAGAACTTAACGCCGCCAATGATGTTTACGGGCCGCCCTTTGTACTTCTTCGATATGTCACTCTCGATCTGCGAACAATTAAATAGTCTGTATTAAAACTTCATTACAATTATAGACTCAGCGATACCTATAATATCGACCACTCTCTAGAAAGATAAAAAGCGATCGTCCGGCCAACAACTTTCTTTTCTGTATGCCTAACACTTTATCCGCGCCTGTGAGGTGGACTTATCAGAATTCTAGAAAATTAAAATTACTCAGGCCGTGATCACATTATTTCTCTCAACCGTATGCTGCCCTTTTTATTTAAATTGGATTCGCAAAACTTTTTTTTCGCAGATAAGTAAAGATTTTTATCGAATTACTTTAAAACTTTCGTTATATTCCTTGCGATATTTAAATTAATGTCTATCATATCCCATTTCCATTTACTTTGTCATGAAAGCAATAATTATAAATTTTACAATTTATTCCATTAGATGATATATAAGTGGATAATCCTATATTTAAACTGTTGCTAATATCAAGTTATTTACATTAGTAGTTCTTGAAACGATTAGTTGAGATGTGTCTGTCGGTCTGTCCATCTGACAGACCGACAGGCGAAGTCAATAAAACTTATCAATATAAATAAAAATAATTTGTCAAATAAGCGCATCACTTCAGAACTGCAGCATCTATTTGGCTAATTCTTTTTTATTTGTGCTTGTGATTCATCATCATCAGCCTATATATTGTCCCACTGCTGGGCACAGGCCTCTTCTCACACAGAGTAGGTCTGAACATTGATCACCACGCTTGCTCAAGGCGGATTGGCGATTTCAGACTTTTTAAGTCCAGGTTTTCTTACGATGTTTACCTTCACCGTTAGTCAGTGACGTCTAAGATATACTAAGAATGTACATATAACTTTAGAAAAGTCACATTGGTACTTGCCGCACACTCGTACATGAGAGCCAGGTGCCTTAACCACTAGGCCACCACGACTTTGGCTTGTGATGAATGTTTGAAAAATGGCACAGAGAATAAATATTTTTCGTAGGTACCTGTGCCTGCAGCTCCTTGGTCCGGGTGAGGATGCGCGGCAGCAGCGGGCGCAGGCCGGCCGCCCGCGCCGCCGCCGCCGCGCTGTGCTCGGCCGCGCGCGCCGCCAGCCGCGCCAGCTTGTCGCACAGCGCCAGCTTCTGCTTCAGCTGGCCCGTCAGCACGTCCACGTATCTGGGGAGGGGGTCGTCGTACTAACCGCCGTTTTCAATAACATATCTATCTGTCATTTTGGAGGAGCTCGTGGCTAAGTAACAGCCGCACGGTTCGACCGATCAAAGGTTAAGCTGCGCTTAGCGCGGTCAGTCCGTGGATGGGTGACCATCTTTGTCATAGCGAGACTCCTCCGTGCCTCGGTTAGCACGTTAAGCTGTTGGTCCCGGTTGTTATTTGTACATCTTTGACAGTCGTTACGGGTAGTCAGAAGCCAGAAAGTCTGACAACCAGTCTTACCAAGGGGTACCGTATTACCCGGTAACTGGGTTGTGGAGGTCAGATAGGCAGTCGCTCCACGTAAAACACTGGTACTCAGCTGCATCCGGTTAGACTGGAAGCCGACCCCAACGTAGTTGGGAAAAGGCTAGGCAGATGATGATGAGCCTTCCTTAGTAAATGGGCTATCTAACACTGAAAGAATTTTTCAAATCGTACCAGTAATTCCTGAGATTAGCGCGTACAAACTCTTCAGCTTTATTATATTAAAGTATTGATTTCATCCAAATTCATTCAGTAGTTTTTTCCTACAAGAGGCACATACATACAAACATAGATCCTCAAACTTTCGCAATCATAATACACTGACGGACTAATAAACTGCATCAATGTTCAACACGCACCTACCTTTGACCTTTACCTTTTTTCTTTCTTTCTTTTTTTCTTTCAAATTGAAACCTATAGTTTGGTTCGTTAACTTCATAACAGCGTAGTATCATTATCCCTAAGTGTATGTTTGTATACTGGAAAGGGCCATTCAATTTTTCATTCAAAAAATTTGATGCAGTTACTTTGTCTGGGGGTATATTAGCAGGCTCAACATATCTCACCTGGGCGAGTGCTTGACGTTGTGCAGGTGGTTGATCTCGGGCGCGGTGAGCGCGGCGGCGGCCAGCTGCACGGCGGCCAGCATGCCGGCCAGCGCCGCCGCGCTGTCCGCCGGCAGCTGCGCCAGCAGGCTGAACGAGTGGCTGTCGCCCGACGTGCTGCTCTCGTACATGCGCATCTTCAGGAACGACTCCAACTGGAGAAGATGGAATTTATTACTTTTTTTTAGTGAGGTACGTTGTTTTTTAATTATATATATACATACTCCTTAGGTACTAATAGATATTATAAATGCGAAAGTGAGTACGATTATTTGTTTGTTACGCTTTCATTATAAAACGGCTGGACCGATTGGGATGAAATTTGGTACGGAGATAGAGAGTAGTTCCCTTGGGACGTCGGTGAAACCACAGAAAACAGCTAGTAATATTATAAATACGAAGGAAGGAAGAAATGTTTCTGTCTGTCTATTACACTTTCACAATTAAACCACTACAACAATTTAAATGGTAATGAATTTATATGATAAATTTGGTATGCAGGTAAATTAAAGTCTGGGTCAACAAGAGATAGTACGGAGTACAAGAGATAGTTCCTTCCCGATGCAAATAAAACAGCAGAATACTGGTGACTGTAAATAAAAATGTAATTCTATTCATTACACCGCGATGAACATCAACATATCTGTACTTACCTCCACCAGCTGGTCAATGATCTGGTTCCTAGTGGCGGGGTTGTCGAGCAGGGTGAGTGCATCCTTCCCGCGCGCCACCCCCCCGCACACGCCCTGCTCCTCCACCACGATGCCGGACTCCTCGAGCGACACGTGCGCCAGCTCCGCTGACAGGTCCTGAGGGAAACACGTCGTAATAAGTAATTTTTATTCTAACAAAAAGGTCAGTTCAGACACAAGTCTACATTTTATATACATAATATTTGTATTAAGGATGGACCTTAAAAGAGACTTTAAGCCTTAAGTATGTTTCGGAGTTTCTTCTCAAGGTCAACTATTATTATTAAAAAAACGTTTGACGCGTAAAAGTGTTACGCGCAAAATAAATGCGTGGCGTTAATAACTTATTTTCTGCATAGGTGGCTTCCCTGGCGACCAGAAAACTACTTGAATCATTATTTATATTGCTAAATTTAAATTGTAAATTAATTATTTAATATTTTTTTCTATAGCATCATTTGAATTGTATAACTTTCTCAGAGATAACCTGTACTGTAAAAAGACTATTGTAAACATTTCCTTTTGAAAAGAGTTTCTTGCCAGTTCTTCTCCATAAGAATTACTCCTTGGAACCGTGCAACTAGCTTGACGTTTCATAAGTGCCTGCAAAAACCTATATGAAATAAAAACATTTGAATATTGAATTATGAATTTTGAAATATAATTTATCATTTAAGAGATATTTGTATTATTTCATTCTTCCAGACAATTTTGATATTTGACTTATTTCATTCTTACAGACAATTTTAATATTAATTATCTATATATTTATTAAATTTTCCAATCTCTACTACTATCCTTACAGACTAATCTTATGCGATAGTGTAAAAACAATTTCAAACTTAAAAAGTGAATATTTTATCGAACATAATGTAAAATTACTCACAACATTCTCAGGCGCAGCGACATCAATGTTTCCCCAGTCGATCTCGGCGCCCGCGTCTCCGTCGCCGAAGTCTATGTCGGCGGGCGCGTCTATCGCACCGAAGTCTATCTCTGCACTCTCGCCGAAGTCTATCTATGATAATTTAATAAAAAATCAAGATACCATTAATTGACAATTCAAACTAATATCCTAATTCCTTGTTCCGTAAGAACCCTATTAAATACCATTACATAATCCAGAAATTATATTCTTTTATATCTTCAATAAATAATGAGTTTTTAAATGGATAATATTTGAATGCCCACGCATAAAATCGGGCTCATAATTGTTCTCATAAAAAAATGTTTTTTTGTCTTACGACCTTATGCGTAGGAGGCATCGAAATCTTTGTAATGTTGTTTTTTTGTTCATATTACCTGATCTCCAGCACCCTGATCCTCGTCATCAATCTCAATATGAATAGGGTCATGTTCCACACTAAGCGGCGCCTCCCCATAACTCCACTCATAAACCGTGGTGTTGCCATTCTCCACCACATATTGTAATAATGGCAACACTTCATAACTTTTGTCACCCAAAATGTACTTTGAAAATGCTGAGTAAAGATCAATGCCTGGCTGAAGAGGTTTTAAGGATTTGCCAATCTGTGAAAAGGAGAAATATAATTAAACACTTATTAGTTAAAGTCAAATTTTATTAATTAACTCGCTTTGTCTGTGTAATAATAATAGAAAAACCTACATTAAAAATTATATACTTTCGCCGCAGTAGGGTCGAAAATAGAAATTATTATCGGAATATGACGTCAATTGTTTTTTTTTTTTTTATTATTATAGAGCTAATAATTTTACTCACAATAGTATCAGTAGTATTCTCAAAATGCTTTTACTTCAATATGAAACTTGCATACAAATGTTATTTAATACATCTTCAGCTTACCTTGTCGTATATTTCAGGCAGTTCCTGCAACCTATCCACCAGCTCTTTCTTGATCCTGTCTCCTTGAATGCCAAGTTGTCTGCATAACGTCAGGAACTCTGACTTGCTTGATGCTTCATTCTTTAGGAAATCTGTGTGCTTCTTCTCACATTCCTGTTGGAAAGCAGTGATTGTTAAATATAAATGTATGGGTAATAATGGGTTCCACAAATCAATTGTCAACTTTTTTTGGCTAACGGATAGATTTTGGTGTTGATTATTAGATTTTTAATTATATAATTAGAGGCTGTCAGGCACATTTAAAAATATTCTTGACACTTAAGGGCTTCCTTACTTTGTAGGTAAAACCTGCAGCCCACATGATGAGAAGAAGATGCAAGTGATAAGAATAATTTGAGTACTAATAATGTAGATTCTTTTTACATAACGGGAAATATATGAGTGTGAAAAAGTTAGGCAAACATGAAGATGTTTGCCTAACTTTTCAGAGAAAACAGGTGTTATGTCATTTAATATTGTAAACATTATATAAGTATATTGTTATACTTACAATTTGCAACTGGTCCTCCTTGGCAATCTGCTTCTTGAGACCAGGGATCTCGTAGTTGATGTTCCTGACTAGAATCTGTGCTGCCTCAGCTAAGTACAGGTTCTCCCTTTCATAGCAACGGGCAATGTCTTGCCAGTCTTTCATTCTCTGTGACCCATATCTAAAAAAAGTTTAAAAAAACTTTATAACTAATTTATTCATCGGAGACGATAATCAGCACTTTTCCAAGATTTAAATTATAATTTCTATATATTTTTGCCAGAATAAAGTGGTACAATAAATTTCCCAGCACTAATGTTTCTATTGTAATGTATTTCTGTAATAATTATTTTTTAAAAATCCATATCACCACAGTAAATTGTTACAATAAAAGAGAACACTCAAGTACAGCTTACTACAAGTAATATTAACTGAAATAGTCAGCCAATACCTTCCAAACAAGTTCTTAGTATCTGCCTCAGTTTCCTTTAATATGTCAATAATCTTCAAGCAGTGGAAGTAGTTGATATAGCTGCCAGCCAGCAAGCTAGCTATGTCATCATGTTTGGGCATGTCCTGCAGCGCGTTGTTGATCTTCTCCCTCACAGCGGGCACGCTCTTCTGCCACTCCTTGCCCACATGACGACGACTAACCAACCAGTCTTGTAGCTTCCCAATGTTAATATCTATAGGAATATTACTCTCCTACAAACAAGGTTAAGATTACGAATCAAATTATTTATTTTGTTTCGAGTATTTAGTTATTGTATTGTTATTTAGCAATTAAGACATTACTTACATCCATTTTTTATATGTTTTTATTTACCCGTCAGTCAGTATTATTTGTAAATTTTAACTTTGAGCGAATTTGACAATTTCTCTTTCCAATTTCCAACAGCAGCTGTTTTTGTTATGACGTGTCAACAAACGCATGACGTTTCAGAGTACAATGTTGCCACTATTTGAATTAAAAATACTACCGAATATTAAGTGACTATTACTCAAATAAAATAGACGTTCATTGACTGAAGATTATTTTAAACTAAGTTTCCCTCCAAATTGGGATACAACTAGAATAGTGCTCTTCCTCAATAACATTTTTTATAATGCAACATCAATAATTAATGCTTCTTTCTGTTTTTCCGTGTGTTTGTCATCACTGTATTCACTTTATGTTTCTATCTCCTGAACTTAGTTCAGTGAACTAGTCAAGTCCAAAGTAAGTTACATGGTTAATAGATTTTTAGACTTATAGAGCGTTAAGATTATATTTTTAAATAATTGGAGGGTCGAATTTCTTACATAAAACATTGTTAATATTCTCACAAACTTTTTATTAAACCTTCTCTTCATTTAAATGAGTTAATGAAAAGAATTATATTTTATTTGTTTGTTTACAAACATACTTACTTGCCTGTCCGTTTAAATTTTATATAATCAAACTATATTATCAAGTGTCGAACCCGATACCTTATCAGTCTACCTATATGTACAAATAAACAATTTTACTTATCTTTGCCTTCACTACTACTTCGCAGAGTCGATAGATAAACACGCACATGGGCTCATTAAATAACGTTATATAGTATTCAGAACAATCATAAATTGCTAGCATTGTGTAATTTTGTTACAAACCAAAATGTTTATCATATAGCACCAACGGTAACAACTAACAAGTCGTGTTATTTAATCAACCTCTAGTTTAAGTAAAAAAGTTATTTATCTTTTTGTGCATAATGGATGATGATGAATCATTTATAAACAGGTAAGTAAGTAATTTTATATAAGTGCATGATGTTGATGAGAGTTTAAAGTTGATCAGCAAGGTAGCCGTAAGGTAGCTAGGCAGTCAGGTAGTGACGGACAGCAGCAGGCCCTTGGATGGGGGTGGACAAATTTGTTTTTTCCACCCTAAGTCTATGGATTTTGTACTTAAGAAGACGACAAGCAGTGGTAAAAATGTTTCTCAACAATCTCAACTGCTGCCCGCTAATACCTGACTGTCCAGGCTACCTCAAGGTAAAGGTACCGCCATTTGGGGAGGGAATGGAAAGCATTCATTATTTTTTTGATTATACTTGTAAATTTCCTTATTTTTTTGTTTTTTATTAAATTTAATTAACTTATTCTCACCCTGAAATCATTTCCAATAAAAAAACTACCATAATTTTTTTTTTGTGACAGAAACACTACGTAAATTTTCACATTTTTGTTTTGACTTTTTCGTGAACTGGTGATAAACTTTCATTTAGGTATTTAGTATGAAATTCATTATAGGTACCTAATTAATTAATTAATAGATATATTATTCAGCGAAGATCAAGCAGATTTTATAGTATGTATTTAAAATTTATTGGTAGATATCTATCGTTCACAAGTAATAAATAAAAGTGGTAGAGACTTAAACATGTTTTCGTAAATAAACTTTACTGGGTGATGGTTGAATAATGTTGTGAATGTGATTTCAAGGTTTCAAACTATATTAATTATATTATCTTCAGTGATTCTACTAACAAACTAATAAATTTTCTTTAAAGCTGAACGCAAAATTACTACAAAGTATTTCTAAATTCAAACATTACCTACGGAATAAAATTTTTAACTTTTTTAAATAAGCGCAACTTTTATCATCTAAAATGCTTAATTTCGCTGCGATTTTAAATACCTAATAATTAAATACATTTAATAGTTTACCATTATTACAAACTTTATTATAATTTATTCTTAATTTCTAATATTATAAACTTGGTTCTAGTTTTCCGGGTGTGTTACGTGCCCCAGACGACGGCGTCATATCAGTGGATGTGTCCAGAGACGCTCTAGTGGACTCCATGACAGACATGTCTGAAACACCGATACCACCAGACATTATTGCGTAAGTATATCTACTTTCATGTCAAACATTAAAATGATCCTGATCTATGTATAGCATTAGTACATAACCAGGTTTAATATTTTTAATATAACTAAAAGTTTTTTCTACAAAGTAAAGAAAGCCAAACAGTGGTTCCTATTACATAAACGGTTGAAGTTGAGATGAAATTCATAAAAATAAAACAATAATTTAATTACTTTACTTAGGTTTAAATCATTCTTCAAGCAATTGTATTTATTTTTTAGTATTTATTATTTAAATTATTATTTTAAAATTAGATAAAACAAAACAGATTTTTATTTCAGGTCTGTAGACACTACTGTGGAAAATGAAGAGGAGAATGGTAAACTAACTTTGGCATATGAGAGGCTTTATGACATACCAAAAACCATTGTGGAAAGGTTCTCTGACCACATCAAATATCTTGATATTAGTCACAATAAGATTACGTAAGTTGAAAATATTTTTTTCTTACACCATGTGAAAAATTCAAATTGTCAATAGTTTCACTATTTACATTGTAGACAATACTTATCTAAAAAAACTTAAAAATTACATTAAGTGTAAAAACATAGATAACAAAATATTTTAATTGTGCCCATAAGGCTGGTTGCATTGCCACCTTGGATGGCAATGCTGACTCTTTGGCCTAAATATAGGCCACCTTTTGAATTGCAATTGTGAATAAGCACACAACAAACACTTACTTAAACATTGGACTTATTAACTCTAAAATGCTTACAAACATAATGTGACTATAGAAGGCTGCAGCCAAAAAATAATTTCTAAAGAAATACAATCTTAATAATACCTAAGATAATGGTGTTTTATCATAAGAATGAATTTCTGTAACATATTATTGTCAAATTCACATTAATAATAAAGTCAGATTGCTGGTGTTTTTATGCCTACTTCAAATGACGTTCTGAATTCCACTAAACTTTGTATATTTATTTTTCAGTAATTTAGATGCGCTGGTATACTTCAAAACCCTCACATCTCTGATAGCAGATGACAACCCTATAACAGAGAACTGTTGCCTACCACCTTTGCCTAAATTAGAACTATTGTGGTAAGTACATCTCTACTTTTATACTAATATAATAGAGCTGAAGTTTGTTTGTATAATAGGTACCAATAGATTTTATAAAAACCGGCCAAGTGCGTGTCGGGCCACGCGCAGTAGGGTTCCGTAGTAGGAGTTAGTTAGTCGACTATAACTCTGTAACCGGTTAAGCCTACTTAGCCGTGATAGTTCTCCTTGTAAGTTCATTACATGTACTACGTCTGTGATTTTTTTCACATTTCTAGGTACAGCCATTCAAAAGTTAGAGGGGGGTAACTCGTATCGAACAAAAATTTGCACTGAAAAGCTAGATATTTCGCAAATGGCTCGCTTAACCAAAAAATGGTCTTTACACACCCATAATATTTTTGAAAGACCTATCTAACACGGATGGTTACGCGAGAAAAAAAATATTCATCCCCACTTTACGTGTTTGGGAGCTACCCTAAAAAAATGTTTTTCAAAATTTTATTTTACCACTTTCTCAGCGTGATCAATATACATATCCATACCAAATTTCAGCTTTCTAGTATCAAGAACGTCGGAGCTATGCCGCGAACAGACAGACAGACAGACGGACATGGCGAAACTATAAGGGTTCCTTGTCGGACTACGGAACCCTAGTAATGTGAACTAAGTTGTAACCTATTTTGTTCTAAATCTGCCACAAAAATTAACAATTAACAAAATTGTGTAATGATGGCGCATTTATATCAATGTCATGCTCTAAACATCATCATTCATTATTTAATGCCATTTTATTTATTTATGTGGTAGAAGAAAATGGGTTATAATTTTGTTTACATTTTTGTAAAATCACTTGGTACAGACTATACATGCTGATCAGCAACTACATACTTTGGAAATTCCTTTTGTATTTGATAGCTCAATTAGGTATTTGACCACCAACTAAAATGCTATTTTATTAAGAAGATCCCATAGAAACAAAACGAAGTGTCGAAAAATAAATTAAATCAATGGTAAAATAAATAACATCCATGCTTTAAAGTTTTTGGAAGGGGAATTCTCTATCCTTGTCACGCGAAACATAATTTGTTCTAGGAAATGTGGAGTTATACAGCGTTTTGACATAATGACGTCATAATTGCATCATGCTCTCTTTTTCTAGCAATGACTTTTTAAATGCTTATAACTAGGCCGTTTTTTAAGATAATACATTCGTATGTTCACTGTTGTTAATCTTTTCGTTAATTAGTTATGTATTTATAATAAAAAAAATACAGTCAAATAACCAATTCTTGAGGAATTTTTCTACATGATGATCATTGGTTCATTGCGTAATTAGTTTTTAATTGTTTACTATAAGTTAATCATCTAACTTTGTAGGACAAGGTGATGATTGACCAATACCATTTACTTAAGATTTTAAGATTATCATTACTGATAATCTTAACACCTCAACATTGGTAAATGCTTAGAATTATCATTATTAATTTGTTTTTTTTTTCTTTGTTGGCAGGTAAATCTTAATTAGACCTTAGTTCTACAAAAATAGAGTATGTTTTGAAATATTTCTGTTTTTCACCACCAAATTATTAACTGAAAATATTTTGATGGTGGTACTTAAAAATAAATAAATTAAAATTAAAAATAATCAAGCATTGCATCAATAGATTTGGAACAAAGGGTTTAAACTATCAATCAAATATAACATATTTGTTCAAATATTTCAACATTTAAAAAACACGAATGGATAAAATCCTTCTTATTTGAAGTTGGTTAACAATAAAGATGAATATTTTTCATGTTACAGGTTGAATCGTTGTCAGATCGCGTCGCTGTACCCGTGGGTGGGCAAGCTGAAGGAGTCGTGCCCCAACCTGCAGTTCCTCTCCCTGATGGGGAACCCGGCCGCGCCCAGTTACTTTAACGGAGGCACTTTCTACGAGTACCTCCAATACAGGTAATAAATCTACTATTCTACATGTTTGAAGAAAGTTGAAACATAAGTTTATATAACATAAGATTATATAGACTGGATTTTTTTGTGTGTGGCATCTCGCAGGTCAACCTAGAAGGTTGTCAACTGCTTAACCGGGCTTGCCTGTGCCTTGCCTTGCCTTAAATGAATTTAGGGCCTCCAGCCAGGGCTTAACTTACAAAACTAAGAGACTACACGCTAAGCGCACCCCCTAGTGGGGTGAATATGCAGAGTTGTCTGAGTATTGATACCGTAGAGGTCGTGGGTTCAAGTCCTCCTTGTTTTTGTTTAGAATTTTCTTTTTAAAGCTACATACGGATCTTGTCCCTTAAAGCGATAGTTGGCCCCGAAAAACTGCTGAAAGGATTTCAGTATAAATACCATAAATTCAGATTAACCATGTTCTGGAATAACACATAGGACTTTTTTTATCTCGAACATATGCATATTATTGCATCTATAGAATAGAAGAAAAAACAAACTATAGCTCCTATTAATTTCAGGCTCTTCGTAATATCTCAATTCCCGTCCCTCAACCACTTGGACGATCGCCGAGTGACGGAAGACCAGAGGCTTGAAGCCCAGCGCTTGTACAAGAGACCATTCTTCGAACGCATCGTGAAGCCGGCTGGCCTCTCTCAGATAGTGAACTCTTCAGTCACTTGGAACACCTTCCAGAATAAAATCACCACCTTGCTGAGTAAGGATAAACAAGGTAATAGGAACTTGCTCATTTAGTAGTAGAATTTAGATCTTATTTGCATGGATTAGAGTTTAAATTTGAATGTTGGTAATTGAAATCGAATGAAATGGTTTTGTCATGGTAGGTAGCTGATAACAAAAAATCTATATAGCTATATTCTAAGACCTTTGCACTGCTACTCACAAAATACTATTAAGGCTAAAAATATTTGAGACATCATTCCATCTCTGTCACATGTTTGAAGTAGACAAAGACAGCATGATGTTTTAAATTCACTTAACTGTAATTTTATTAAGTGAGCAGTAGTGAAATCCAGCCTATAAAAAGTCACATCTATTTTTAAAATAGTTACATATGAGGTGCCTACATAACTGCCGGATCTTAAAAAACAAATTAATGTTAAGAAACTTTTCTCCAATTAAGTTATATGGTCCAAGCATACAATGTTCGTAAATAAATATAAATTGTGATAATTACATTATATCTAAATAGAATAATCGACCAATGTTGTTTTTAGTAATATAAGGAATTAAATGACATGACACAATTTATTATTTTTAACTATATTTTATTAAATCTTTAACAAATAGTTCTTTGATATTTTATTATTAAAAACTTTAAATACTGATAGTATGGCATAGTACTTAAAAACTATTTCATAACAAAAGAACTACATAACACTTTCAAGTAACAATATTGTTGATATTTGAGTACAATTCAAGTTACATAAAAAAAACAGATCCAAAAGAGAAAATTATCAAAAATAGTAAAATAGCATTCCAAAAAAACAAACAGGCCCATACTAGTAGGTATACATAGATACTTACTACTCTATTTAAAATTACAAAATCATTGATTCGTTTTGACTCACGAAAATTCGTAACCAGTGGAACTAAAACGAACGAACGTAATAGTTAGTAATTCACATTTGCTTATAAATAGTTCGTTTCGATTGCGACAATTTAGCATGAAATTTTCGGCCAGCGCCACGTATTTGAATTTGGAACTAAAAAATTGTTCTTATTGAATTTGAAAAGGCGGGTTTGACATAATTCTTTATTTAATCAAAAATGGTAGCTTTCTTCCAAGCAGTAAGGTCCACATGCGGAATAGCGTTGTAATCATCGCACCTGTACTTAGGATTGTACGTGGACTCCACCTCGAAAGCCTTCCTCTGGACGTAGTGCACACCGTCAGTATTGTCGCAGATCAAGCGAGCCATTGAAGCCTTCTTTATTTCTTTAAGTTGATCTGAAAGGGCATAAGTAGTTTATAAATAAATCAGTAAACCTAGTTTAGAGCTCGGCCAAGCACGGAGAATAGACAAACCAGTTTATTACCGGACCTAACCTTTAACCTTTGTCTCTGGAATTCGAAATAGAGGAGACAAAAGAAGGAGAAAATTTGGAGACCTTTTGGGTGAATATCAATTTATAACGTCGCCAGAGTCATGTGGTACCCCCATAAGACTGCTGCTAATATTTTATTATGTGACATGTCTTTCAGAATATATTACAGGTATAGGCTTCTCAAATCACTTACTTTTACGATAATCATTTGAAACTTAACCAGTATGTCAAAAATCAAAACCACAATGATTATATTCGTCAAACCAAATTCAGACTTAACTAAAACAATTAAAGTTGAGTTTCAATTTGTCAAATCTTTCGTATTTTATTTACTATCAGACTTACCACTAGTAAATGAATGCGGCATCTCCCCATTATCATAGAAGAACCGGTCTCCTATCCTGGTCCTGTAGAACTGTTCGGCGACGATGCACTGGAACGTGGGGCCCAGTATGGAGCCGTACACGTCGCGCTCCATCGCGCCGCCCACGAATAAGTCGATGTCGTCAACGGACTCGTATAGATATTGAAGGGCGTTTATTCGCTGGAGTGACGAGGAAGTTTTTTAGAGTTTAAAAGTTAGGTTCGCATTATAATCCAAGCAATTTAAACGTTAAATCTACACATATATACGTAACGTCTACTCAGAGATGGCAACAAAATTAAGAAGTAAATGAAAAAAAAAAAAGTACCGGAGTACACAAAAATCGGGAAATACTGTAAATGTAATGTAAAAGAAATAGAAGGTAATAGAATTTAATTTAATTCCTATAGATTAATTACTTACATCCTGTGGTATCTCATTAGCTAAGTCTTGAAAACATCGTGCTTTCTTTAGACCGCAAATCTCCCTGAAAAGATAAGCCAAAATATTTTTTTTGCTAAATCTCAATAAATCACTCAGTCATTTTTAATGTAGATAAACCTTAATAAATACCTATAATCATTATAAGACGCGATGCCATGATCCCTGCCCCGCTGTATGTCCATGGCAATGAGGTCCATGCCCCATCGGTTATGGGACTTGAACAGCAGGTTAGTGATCTCCCCCGAACAGAAGGGGTCTGACTCCCCCTCGTTCTGCGCTATGATGCCGCGAACAACATCGTCAAATGAGTCTGGAGTGGACTCGAGGAGGCTTGGGTTGAAGTAGTGGTCGCTTATTCTGGAAATGCAAGTAAGCAGTATATAATTGTCCTAGAGGTAAAATAAGATAGGTTTTTGTATATCAAATTATTTCTGTCTAGCTTTTTCCCAATTATATTTGGGTCAATATTAACCTGATGCACTTTCATGATTACCGATTGCATGATATATCGGTCTAACCGAAGTGGTAAGACCGGTATATTGTTATCTATACTTATAATAAATCTGTAGAGAGGTCAATTCTGTACATGAAATATATTTCCAAAATAACTATCAGGGGGTGATTAGGGATCGATACTGATGCCAAAAATGCAATCAGTAAAATTTTTGTCTGTCTGTCTGTCTGTATAAACTCTATAGAAACAAAAACTACTCGACGGATTTTAACGAAACTTGGTACAATTATTTGTCATACTCCTGAGATGGTTATAGTATACTTTTCATCACGCTACAATCAATAGGAGCAGAGCAGTGAAGGGAAATATTGTCATTTTGTTTAAATGCGCTAATCTCAGGAACCACTGGTCCGATTTAAATAATTCTTTCAGTGTTAGATAGTCCATTTATCGAGAAAGGTTATAAGCTATATATCATCACGCTAAGACCAATAGGAGCGGAGCACCACTGTTCCACGCGGACGAAGTCGCTGGCAGAAGCTAGTCGAAAATAAAAATGGTTGTATTTGCATAAGGATCGTCAGGTGTCATTTGAGTTGCAAATGGCCTTCTTTATGACGCCTCAGAGGATTGCAGACGTTATTACCAATAACCCTGTCTAATATAACGTGTAAAATAAACTTTACCTGTACAAATAAGCCGCATTGTAACTGCTAGGGCACGTCATTATATTATCACTAATGAGTGTGTGCAAAAATCTGAAGGCGGCGGCTCCGAAGCTGTTGATGACGCCGGGGTTCACCTCGGCGCTGTAGTCGCGACTGTACAGCGTGGAAGGTGAAATACGGTAGTAATGGAGGTAGTATTCGCCTGGGAATTGTAATAAAAAATAAAATCACCCTTTTTTAAAGGGTTAAACTGAACCACACATAGCTGGTACGCCTCAATTCCGCCAGAAATATTTAAGTCCATATCACATGGCCATAAATCAGGCAAAAATCAAGACTCAGCTGCTCTTGAAATATTCCTTATAGAAAACCGATACCACTACCCAATATCACTGCTTAGCTTGGGAATCTGATAACCCAGGATCTTGTAGTGCAGCGCTTCTGACCACTTTACGAGCCAGTTTTTCATGATACGGATAAAAAATCACTTTGAAATCTAGTTAGATTTAGCAGTTAAATAGAAATTCGTCATGCTGAATGTGGATAGCTATTTGTACTCCAACAGAGACGTTATTAATTCGCGTGTAATTAAGTAGGTGGATTGATTTATTTATCGATTAGACGTATCTTCTCTCGTAACTCGTAGATTCTCAATTTGAACTGGAGTAGCAATACTCTCAGATATATAACCATTACACTTATGATAAAATAGAACTTAAACCTATAATATAATTCGTAACATTTACAATAGAATAGATACGACTGAAACGCTAAGCCAGACCTGCCAAAATGGAATGATACCAAAGCATGGATCTCGACTTGAACGCGAATCAACCTTGATCATGACCACATCGACTGCTTGAATATCGTTATAGAATATACTTTTAATCTCTTACCGAAATTAGCAGGCAACCACTCCTGGTACGTAATATGCTGTATCTCGGCAATGACGATCCTCCTTGCTTCTTGGTACAGTTTTTCGTCACTCCACAGCGGGTTCAAGTCGCTTAAGATGTCAGCTATGCGATTGTGTTCCCGTAGGAAAAGTGTGTGTAGCATGGCTAGAGTAGGTGTCTGGTTGATTCTCGCGTCACCTGGAAGTTTAATGTGTGTTAGAAGTCCCTGCATATAAAGCCCAACAGTGATTTTGGGCTTAAAACGTTTTTCTATAAATACATCTGTTTTTTTTATTATATTACGTTTTATATTTATATTTTATCAGAAGAACTCGCGAAATCACAAATCAAAAAAGGATATAGAACCACTGTCTCCTTATTATAAAAATATCACGCTGTGGCACAATATAAACTTCGTTTTTCTTTTAATTTCTTCGAATATTTGTGAAAAAAAAAAGGTTGATTTTTGGACTCAAATAAAACCTCATAAAATTGACATACAGTATGTTCATTAGGACTATAATCTGTCCGAATAGATAATACCTGATACATAGTGTTATTTCCTTTTGACGGGCTGTCCAGTTTGCGTGGTGTCCTCCAACGACTCTTGCTTGTTATCAAGTAAGAGTTCGTAACATCATCTTAAAGCTAACTTTATAGTAGGAAGAAAATTATACCTGCAAGATAACAGGGTTCTGAGGAGTTCCTCAAGTCGCAGACGGCAGCCTTATCACTGACAGTTGGTAAAAATCCTCGGAGGCAGTCCTTCCTCGTCTCCTGTCGCAAACGCCCGCCTGATCTGCTGCGTAGCTTCGAGGCTAGTTTCTTATCGGAACCGTAGATTGCTGAGCCGTCTAGGTAACTGGTTACTGTGTTCATCTTAAAACAGGCAATATTTCGGGAAGGTAAAGTTTCAATTTATTATAATTTTTAGGTAAAATGTAATTGGGAAACATGACGTGTTTGCAGTATATTGAAATACAATAGAACCGGCCGTTGAATGAGAAATATGCTAATTAATTTATTTATTTATTTAAACTTCTATTTTTCTTTTTTTTATGTCGCGCCATACTAGGAATCACTCCTGTATCGTGGGTGCGTTTATAAACATACATTACATATGCACCAACACCTAGACCCGGAACAACTTCATGTATGCTAAAGACTTAATAAACGCAGAGTGTCATGTGCTAAAGAAATCTGTATAGAATTGAATATAATCAAATTCCTTCTAAATATACTAAATGTATATTCAATAAGGAAATGCAAAATAATTATAGGTACTACCTACCTATTTTTTATCGTTAAACATAAACAATAAGTAGATTATTTTAATTAATACGAAATAAGAAAACCTAAAAATACTTTAGCTGAAAGATATTAATTTTAATGAACTCTATAAAACGCAGATTGATAATAAACTTAGTTGGTCTAAGCAGGCTTCTCAGGTACGCCAAAGAGTCACGACCACGCTGCGGCCTCTCTATAGATTCAAGCATTTCCCTCCAATTATCACCAAAACTACATTGATTCAGCCACTTGTACTTCCTATCATTGACTATGCAGATGTTTGTTTCTCCGATCTATCTCAAGAACCTAAACAAGTTGGATCGACTACTCAATAACTGCATTCACTTTATTTTCGGCCTTCGTAAATACGATCATGTTTCTTCTTTTCGTTCCCAGCTTAAATGGCCACCTATACGTCACAAGAGATCCCTTAGATCTCTCTGTATGCTCTTCTCTATTATTAACAGAGCCTGATTAACCCTTAGGCTAATTGGGCTGCAGCCTAGGGCGCGAGGAAACGGGGGGGCGCGCTGGAATCGTGTCTTCGCATGCACTCAGTACCGGATTAACCACGTAGCAACAGTAGCGATTGCTACTGGCCCCGCGCCTAAAGGGGCCTCGCGCATGCCAACCGGCCTACCTCGCATGAGGGTAATTTTTTTAGGTGAAACTGTCGTCCGTCCGTCGGCATGGACCTCCAATCACCACTGAGAGATCCATAATAGTTATTTACAGAAAATTCTCTGTTCTGCAGCGACAGATGTGAGAAGATGACCACAAGAGAGAAACCATAGTCTACACAAGTGTTTGTAGTAAGTTCTACCTACTTAAAAAAGTCATGAAACAGACAGTTTACCTGTTCAGCATGGCCCAAGCTACAGTCGTCTCTAGGTGTCGTGACGCTTCGGACGAAGTTGAGGCACTTAATGCCGTGGTACCGGTAAAACTGGTCATCTTCAGGCACGGAGATGGGGATGCATTTATCGTTCAGCCACTCTGAGGGAAGCACGTCTTTCCCGTTGCTTAAGCAACATTGGATGCCGCCTTTATCTAATTAAAGAAAAAAAATGTAATATGAATTCGGATATCCTATGTGCTGTTTTGAGAAAAAGAATATTTTAATTGAGTCAAATACATCTGTAAAAGGCACTTGAATAAGACGATAAACAACCTGAAACTAAAGTTCGGATGATCTATAGCAATAATGACTTCATGATCACATCCCTGTGGAACCGTTGAGTGAGTGAGAAGGCTACCAAGCCACCCAATCGCCTTGTATTATCTAGGGAATGTAGTAAACCTGGTGAAACAAACGGACCCGTTACTTCCATGACTTGAAACAGCAGATCATGTGTGATGAACTGTCCCCACTGCATGTTCATATTGCTAAGCACTCGGCTGCCTATGGGCTGGTCTGAGAACAGTCGCGTGGAGAGGACGCGAGGGTTGGGGAGCTGACGACCGCTCCTCGCTACTGGCATCGCGTAGATACCTGAAAATATATTGCATAGATACAGTATACCGGTTCGAATCTACTTCAAATTCAAAGTTGTTAACTTGCAATTAGCCGCAATTTATTACCAAATGCTTTGTTATAGATAGTTTGCATAGGTTTTTATAGTTTGGAAATTAAATGCATTTCGATCCGGAAACTATGTTTTTTAGGGTTCCGTAGCCAAATGGCAAAAACGGAACCCTTATAGATTCGTCATGTCTGTCTGTCTGTCTGTCTGTCTGTCTGTCTGTCCGTCCGTATGTCACAGCCATTTTTTTCCGAAACTATAAGAACTATACTGTTGAAATTTGGTAAGTAGATGTATTCTGTGAACCGCTTTAAGATTTTGACACATAAATAGAAAAAAAACAATAAATTTTGGGGGTCCCCATACTTAGAACTGAAACTCAAAATTTTTTTTTTCATCGAACCCATACGTGTGGGGTATTTATGGATAGGTCTTGAAAAATGATATTGAGGTTTCTAATATCATTTTTTTCTAAACTGAATAGTTTGCGCGAGAGGCACTTCCAAAGTGGTAAAATCTGTGTCCCCCCCCTGTAACTTCTAAAATAAATGAATGATAAATCTAAAAAAAATATATGATGTAGATTACCATGCAAACTTTCATTGAAAATTGGTTTGAACGAGATCTAGCGGGTAGTTTTTAAGTAATCAGCAATTTTCCTCTACAAACAAACTTAATTATGCGGTCGGAAAAAAACAAGATAATTGCGACTTTATTGCGTATTTTTTCTTTCCAATGGTCGGAACCCTCGGTGCGCGAGTCCGACTCGCACTTGGCCGGTTTTTTCTTAATTGTAGGCAGGTTTGTTACATCGACATCACATCACGTACCGTCGGCATACCGCGGCGTCGCAATCCTTGTGAAGGGGGCACCTCGCCTGCCCCACTCAGGGTGCTCCTCGTTGTTGCAAGTACCATCGATAGTCCGGTATTTGCTGCTACAGCAGCTCACCTTCAATTGTTTGCAGTACGCAGCATCCTTCAAGCGAACACCTTGATGCTCGAGGAAGGATATAAATGTGTTCGGAGTTGTACCGCTGCTGGGGAAAATGGAACTGTGAACTGTACCGACACAGATAGGATCTATACTCATTTGTATGTGTTCCCTTCACTGGAAAGTTTTACGATATCATTGGTGATTTTGACGATATAATTTCGAATTTGTATCTAGTTATTGTCACCCAAGGATATAAAATAAACTGTTATAGTCTTAGCATCTTCCGATAAGCAGTAACCGTGGTATATCTCTTTTTAAACAGCGAATAAAAAACAAGAAAAACTTAAGAAACAAATGATAAAATATGTTACATATTTATACCCAGTACACATTTTCATCTGCAGCAGCTTAGTAGCGGTGAGAATCTCATGAGAAGTATCTGATGCCTTTCTGACTTCTGAAGGTAGATTGACGGAGAAGAAATGTAGCATGGCTGGAGAAGAGTCTTCCAGGCTGACGCCGTTGCCTACCAGCTCGTTCCCTCGTCTAGCCGCTGCTCGGGAGAGTTCGCGACCGCGTCGGATACATTCGGCTACTATATCGGAGGATATCGGGCCTTCTTCGTCGTCTGTGTTCGAATTTTAAATAAAAATTAAAGAAAAATTACTTATTATTCGTTTTGCTCTTCCCTACAAGCTTCTTCACAATATTGATTTATTGTTCATTGCTTGCATATTTGGAATGTAATAAAGTGTCGATCGAGTATAATACCTATACATACTTAAATTATCCTCTTATTAAGCCGTACTCGGAAATACAACTCAATCTATAATTATTTTACCGGATTAAAAAAATAAACAAGTCTAATATTACATAACACAAATGTCATTTCTAAGAAGGCAACTGCATCGATCGTAAAATTCTTAGAACGCAAATGTGTCTATCAAGGTACCTAATATCGATAGCTCGCACCATAATTAGTGTCTGGGAACTTCCGAGGGGTAACTCTTTGATATTGTAGTCATGGATACCGGAATATGAAAACAACATTTATTAAATACCTATATTTTATGAATTGCCTCGGAAAGCAAATGAAGCCGTTTGTCTCGGCTATCATTTGTAGATCTTTGAGTCGTAACGGGTCCTCAGAAGCCGCAATGTCTAACAACCAGTCTTACCAAGGGGTAGGTAAAAACTGGGTTATGAAGGTCAGATAGGCAGTCGCTCCATGTAAAAGACTGGTATTCAGCTGTTTTCGGTTAGGCTAGGCAGATAGGATGAGTTCATAAATTCCGCTTTGATTATTTTTTGATAAGTTTGAGACAAATAAATTAGCATAGGTTGTGGCAAATTAGTAATGGCAAAATTGTTGATGGTTTAATCCATCCTTTTAATCTTAAATATTTATTGCCCAGGTCGGAATAGACTTACCCAAGTAATGTGAATTAGTTTTAAACAAATCTTCTAATAAAGATTTAGTACTGGCCAGAATAGGAGACACATCAGGAAAGAGGTCATCAGTCAAGAAGTCCAGATCCCACTCAGATAGACAACATCCACTGGCATTTAATAATAAACACAGAAATACAGACGCACGCAAAACACTCGTATGTTCACGAAATACTCTAATCATTGTCATAATTACTGGCACTTTTGCTAATGGAAATAGGATTAGCAATGGTAATTCCTTTGCCATGAAATTGTGTCATAAAAAAATAATCACATAAGTTTTGAAATTAGAACATTTAAAAATGGCTTTGTTTTTGTTGCCAATTATTATTACTCTCTCCAACTTATTTTAGAAATTGAGATTAAAAATGTAGCTAGGTACGATCAAACAAAATTCTAGTCACTTTTGTCGAAAGTTTGTAACAAAACTAAATTACTTAGTAACATACTTTTGTAAAATGCGATCAAAAATCAATGTAATATTAATCATATCACGTACAATTGTTACGTTATTTTCGAGTACCTATATGTAAACAGTTTAGAAGGATAAAGCATGTATATAAGTTATCGTTATTTTCACAATTCTTTTTATTTGTTGCATTGCATGACTCATCGATTACCTAATTTCAATGTTATTGATTCTTATCTAAGAAATTTAATTTAGCAATTGGATTACTTTAAAAATTGAAATTGTATTAATATATTAAACATTGTTTATTTTGACTTATAATAATCTAAATATATATAAAACTCAAAACTCAAAGGTGACTGACTGACTGACTGACTGACATATTGATCGATCAACGCACAGCCCAAACCACTGGAGGGATCGGGCTGAAATTTGACATGCAGGTAGATGTTATGACGTAGGCATCCGCTAAGAAAGGATTTTGATAAATTCTACCCCCAAGTGGATAACATAGGGGATGAAAGTTTGTATGAAACTTTGTCCATTTTAAACTGATCGGGCTGAGACTTTGCATGCATATAGCTACTAGGACGCAGGCATCCCCTAAGAAAGGATTTTGATAAATTCTACCCCCAAGGGGATAAAATAGGGAATGAAAATTTGTATGAAACTTTGGTCAATTTTAAACCGATCGGGCTGAGACTGCATGCATATAGCTACTATGACTTAGGCATCCCCTAAGGAAGGATTTTGAGAAATTCTACCCCCAAGGGGATAAAATAGGGGATGAAAGTTTGTATAAATCTTCTTAGATTTTCGATAGTTAAGAATATTGTGTATAAATAAGTTTTGTAGGCCCTAATTTTTTACTCACGCTAAACAAAAGTAAAGCCGCAAAAACCTAATTAATTTTATTTTATTTTATTAATAATAGTTCTTAACGCGAGCGAAGCCGCGGGCAAAAGCTAGTAGATTTATTATATTATAATGTTGGAAATTTGGAATAAAAAAATATATTAAAGAAATAAAAAACAAACTTCAACAAAACTTTTTATTAAAAATATTCATAATTAATTGTTAATGGCACGGTTTTAAACTAAGCAGGTCCATGAGGTAAATTAAAATAACAACTTACGTAAGTTTTATTTACATTTCTTGTGCTCCTTATCCTCGTCAAAATGACGGTATTTTTGTAATTTAACGCGTAATATACGAATCAATGTGTATTATGTCCCTTCTATAGTCCAGCTATAAGCTGACGTCACTGGGTATACCGGTGTGAATGCCCAGGGTTCTAAGAATTGAGTAATTGACCTTCATTGAGCGGAAATACGATAGCTAGTCGCTTAGCTAACTCATCATATTTTCGTCAAACCATTTCTTTACAATTCCTTGTTTTCTCATAGTCTACGTATACGTAAGTACAAATATTGAACTAAGTACTGTTATCTACTGTAGGTGTGAGGATGATGATATCATCTCATCCCTTAGCAGGGACACAGGACTCTCAGAAGGGGCCTCTTCTCTGTAGGAATAATAACACAACCAGCCATGGGCGCCGGGACGGGGGTGCAAGGTGGCGCACATGCACCCCATGTTTAGAAAGAAAATACAATCAAATACTTTCTACATAGTTCTTGGTAATCTTAGTTGTTGTCCAAGGGACAATCGGCTAAAATAATTATCAAATTATTTATACCTTAAATTTCATTTAAAATTTTCAGAGGGTTGCATTGGCACTATCCTGAAAATATTCCTGCCAGCGCCTATGCAACCAGCTACTCCTTTGTTTTATCAGTTAGGGACAGTCACGAGCAGTAAATATAAGTAGTATATTTTCGCCAGGATATAATTTAGACAGCATTTTTTTTATAAAATTTAAAAATATTCCCTATCGTAATAGAAAAAGTTTCCAGCAGAAATCCTAACAAATTACTTAAGCTATTGCTCGCGCCTGCGCCTGTTATCGTTCACTGTGTAACTTGCCACTAGAAAGTCAAGCACGCAATGATCCAATGTCTCTCTACTCTAAGAAATATTGAGTAAGGCACGTCGTGTTTTGTAGTCTTTGGCATATTACTGCAACCCTGCTCCACATAAAATACTCTATCACCAAATATTTCGCTACTAACATCACATAAATTGTTAAATAGATAACTATCATCACAGAATTTAACAATAGGTAGCATATCTCAGCTTTTGACTAGGGTTGTACCCATTCCAGTTTCGTTGTGCAGTAGAATCCGGATAGAACGATAGCTTTACATTGAACGAGAGACTAATTAAACCTCCTATCAAAAAGATACTCAGCGATTTTAAACCTACCAAGGTTCGTGAAGGTCGCTGAAAGGAGGTTGTCCGTTGCAAACGAATTCGTTCTAAATGGATTCCACTTTATTACATTTAGTCAGACTTATTGTAACATTCAAGAATTATGTCTTATTGTACGATATGTAAGTTCATTATGTTACCAAATAATTTGATCGAAGGCTCGGCCTCGCTGAGGCAAGACTTATTTTGAGACATTAAAATTAACATAATTAATAGACACAATATCTACCTAAGATTACTTGGGTAACAGTAATAAATAGATACTACTGAATCTACTAACAATAAATACTTAATTTGTACTATTCTTTATTCTTGCCATTAATTTAACGATTTTAGACACACCCTAAGGCAACTAGATTACTTTCACAAATACCTAGGTATTGCTTAACGATACTGCAGTAGATTCAGAATAGAAAGTACCTATTTGAATATTGTTTTATTTTTTTAACTTATAGAACCTTGAAATCTGACCCAGTTCGTGAGGTCAGCTGTCATTTTTGCACGATCACATATCTTTAAAATATAAGTACCTACACCAGTTGTAGTATAGAGAAAATATAAAAATATTATTTACATAAATTAGCCATTTTTTTAAGAAATTAACGTATCTATTAAGTACTTGGTAAAGATGGAACGTGTTTAGTAAATTATACACTGAAATGCTGGAATTTCATTTTTCTATTTTATCGAACTATTGTACATCTAACCCTAGCAGAGAGGATTGCTTTAAAATACGCACACCTATGACAGTGCATTACATAATTAAAAAACAGTTAAACTCTGTCAAAATATCAACAAGGACTCGAAACCTGCGTAAAAATTAATCTTACCAGTGTAAGCTAAAACCTAACTTCTTCACGTGCACTATCGTCCTGAATACGTGGTCCCACAGCTTGCTGCTGATGCCGAAAGCTGAAAACAAAACAAATGAATTAGCAGTCCGCTTCGTCACGTAAACTTCTTTTAGCACACTGAAGATAAGAAGGCGCGCGAGAACGCTTGAAAATTCTCGCGAATCAGGGAGCAATTTTCATAATACCTGAATAAAATTCAAAAGGATTGATGACAGATGATTAAAAAATTGTAATTTCGAAACGGTAAGAGTTCTTTCTTATCCTAGAATAGTATCATAATCCTAGAATAGTAAATGTATCTCAAGTTCAATTTGATTAGGTACCTACTTATCTGCTCGGACTTATAAAATGCGTGTCAAGACCTTATAGATTTTACTTATTCATACGAACTTATCTGTGGGACACACTGATAAAATAGACATGCGATATATGTTGGTTGATACTCGTACAACATATAATCTTGGATCCTAACTTTGATATAATTTGAACTTATTTATGTTTTTTAGATTCATCTTTCATATTGCAATATTTGGATAAAAAAATATGATAACACATGGAAATGTACTTAATATTAATATTCATACAATTAATAATTATCGTTGAACTACATTTTTTTTTAGAAAATCATCGTTGTAGTTTTGTTACGGCAAAAATAAGATCTCAGAGAAAGTCCTACCTTTATCATGGTTGATGAAATGGTGGTTGGAATGGTATCTCTTCATAGCGTAGAGGTAGGTGCCGTCGCGGGGCGAGCCATGGTGCACGTAGTAGTGTATCATGTCGTATGTCAGGTAGCCTGAAAAAAACTAGCCAAGTTAGAACTATGAAGCTTATTTTGCTTTTCACGGAAGACGTGCGTTTATGAATAGCAAGAAGAAAACTTTCATGATAGTAATTTTTTTAATCAAATTCAATGTTATAAAGTTGCGCATGTTAGTATTTTAGCCGTTAAATATACTATCAAGCTTATCAGCAAGACAAACAAATACAAGGTTACAATTTTGTGTGATATTAGTACGTATTTCCGACTATCGTTCCGCATATCACGTAATCTTAGTTTTGTTGTAAAAGTTATATTCAGTGGTACTTTACATGTATGTATGTATGCTGTTATGGCCACCTCGTCACTACAGCCTAAAAACATATGTACAATATACCACCCTCGATACGATATTGAAACATCTCATTTGCCTGTAACAGCGTCACCCATGCGCAAAAAGAAACAAGGCATTATACTACTAAGCATCAGAAATAAGTTCGGTGGTAGAACTTCCCCTAAGGATTTCTTTCTCAAGAATAATAATAAATACCAAATGTTACAACACTAACGATCCCATGCAATTTCCACTTGAGCTGTGAATAACGCGTCCCTATTTCCGTCTACTATCGCATTCCCCTATAGGTACTATCGCTTCTCCCACTATCCCGAGACGTTCTGACGTCGTCTTGCAACGCTAGGGTTGTGCTTATAATATAGTTATTAAAAAAAAACTTTTTTATTTATAACTAGCTTTTCCCGCTGTAGACTGCCGAGGCCCAGTCAATTTTATTTAATAAATAGGTTATTCAATAAGTTTGGAACGAAATTCCTTGATGCGGCATGCGCTAGAAGTGGACTGGCAGGAATCGTCACATAGGGAAAAATCGTTAAGCCCCCTCCATACGAGTTTGCATGTTTCTCCATATCTTTTTATTGTAGGCTTGTAAGTATACGAGTATGTGTGCATGCGATTATCAAGATTCGAACGACCGCGCCCTCTTTTAACTAATTTACTATAATCTACTCAATAAAAATTATTTACTATCTAAGTAAAGCTTACTTTACTTCTGAAAAATTCAAAAGTGGCCGATAGTGATCTTGTGTGAGTAAACTATTTTTTTTAATTTGCGATAAATATGGCCAGCTCCACCATTTCGGGATAAGTAACAGTTCAAACTTATCTGCCACATAATTTATAGCAATGATGTTCCAAATATGAATTTATTTGGTAAATAAATCCTGCCCAGAAGTGGTGAAATAGGCGCTTACACATGCGCACCCATCCATAGCTCGGCAGCTACTGCATACAAAATTGAGCATAACCCTAAAATGTAAAGTAGGTAACGTGCTCCAATGTAGCGCTGATGCTGGTCTGACGTAGACCCGCCACAGACGGCCTCATCACCATTAATCTTGAGCAGAATGTTCAGATTACGATTCTAATAATACATGAATGGGCGAGTATATTTGCAAAATACTCGTGTTATTGTTTTGTAAGACAGCTGTGTTTTGTTTTTAAAGCTTTTGAAGTCTTTTTCTTTACTGACACTATGGTAGGGGAGCTCGTGGCTAAGTAACAGCAGAGGTGCGCATAGCGCGGTCGTGACCATCTTATGTCACAGCAAGACACCTCCGTGCCTCGGAAAGCACGTTAAGATGATGTCCGGCTGTCATTTGTCGATCTTTGATAGTCGTTCGTTACTTTAACAGTCAGAAGCCAGAAAGTCTGACCACGGGGTATTTATTACCCGGTAACTGGGTTGTGGAGGTCAGATAGGCAGTCGCGCCATGTAAAACACTGGTACTCGGTTGGGTACTAGGCTAGGCAGATGTGGTACTGGGGCTGACAAGTCCTTTTGGCAGGTTAAATTACAATAGGGGGGAAAATCACTTAATAAGCGTTTATAATTGCTTTCTTTCAAAAAAGTTGTTATGGCTATGACATCAGAATCCCTTTACATAGATACTCGTATGGTAAATATGGTCATAGTGACACAATTGTTCTAGTGTAGAACACATCTATGATGTAAGTAATTATTACCAGTCAGAAAAAACATACACATGCTGACATGCATGTATTCTTATCTTTATTGCGTTTGTTCACTATTTTGACACTCCTTCATTTCTTGGTCGCGCAAGATACCTTCGTATGTATAAATATTCAAACAAAAAAAAAACTTTTGGTGTCGTAAACACAAATTTTCAAGCTCCTCACCTCACGTTTAGGTGTTACTGACTATTAACATGAGGATTTCTCAGAAGAAGACAAAGTTTGATGTATTATTGCCCAGATGATTGTAACAAACTCCTATGATCTGTAATCAGCTGAAGCTGAAGACTTCAGGCTGCTACGTAAACCTACAAAGGGATTTTGGCCCGACCTTGGTATCGAAACCGAGACCTCGTTTACACCAGTCGCGTTTGCGACCACTATACTAAGGAGGAAAAGCAAGGGCTATGTTAATATGAAAGTTCAAAGTACTCTTACCGATAAGTCCTCCAGTGAGCTTCATGAGAGGTAAGGTGAGGATCGGCTTCAGCACGGAGTATATAATGACAGTTAAGAAGAAGGCCGGCACGGGCGGGAACACCTGCCGAAGACCGTCGAATGGAACCTGGGGACAAATTAATATTTTAGTTTTTTCAGTTTGTTTGATACGATTTCACGGTAAAACGGCTGAACCGATTTGTATAATATTTGGTACAGAGATAGAGAAGATCCTGGAGACGGCTACAAGCTTTTTATTAGCGTTGATTAAGAAGAAGCCTTAGGACGCGGGTGAACCTGCGGGAAACAGCTAGTCTACCATAAAATTCAGTAATAATAAAAAATACTAAGCACATTACGATAATAATATCTATATGATCGGGTTATCTTTATTATAGGTAAGTAGGTATATCAAAGATATTATATATCTATAATTTATATTTATTTTTATAGCTCTAAGATCCAACTAGATAACAGTAATTATTCATCACCATCTCACAAAAAATGAATGATGAAATACTTTTTAATGTGACGAAATGCGGAAGTAAGTGTGTCTGTTAAACTTTCACGATGAAACTGCTAAACCAATTAAGATGATGATGAATGAATTTGGTATGAAGATAGATCGAAACCTTTGGATGGAAATAGGATTAGGCTGTAGGTGAAACCGCGGGAAAAAGTAAGAATGCTTAATATGATTATACATTGTCAAACCAACCTTATGATGCATTCCATGTATGAGGAAATGTAACTTGATCAACGTGACTGAGGACCCAGGGTTCAGGTGGAACACCCATCGATGGAGGGTGTACTCCAGTGCTGTCCAGATCAACACTCCCAAGGCTAGGTGATACATATACTGGAAGTTTGATAGAGGTGTCTGTCTGCAAGAATCTGGAAATGTAAAAGCTTACTATTACAGGGCTCGTCGAGTGGAACTTTCATCACCCTAGAATAAGTTTTCCAAAAGCATATAAGTTAAACTTACTAAATAAGTTCTAAAGCACTTGTTACTACTTTTTAACAGTTTTCTGGCAAGTACTTAATTGCAAAATGTAAGGAGTTGTGTTTTCTGTTTTTCAACTCCAGAATATTAGGCTAAAGCCGTGCTTACACTGCTTGCTATGTGACTATAGCAAAAAAACATAAAAAGGTCAGTGGGATGCTCAAATGTTAGCCTGACCTGTACCGCATAGATATTGACCGAATATCCACAAGATTGACATACACAAAAGCAAGTTATAAAATGAGGAAAAATTACCTCCACAAGCAACCAGCTCTATATACTGCGTAAACCCGAGGTACAATATGATGGGTATCCAGAACATAGGCACCAGGTACCAGGGCGTGTACGTAAGGCTCTCCAGCAGGGGGCTGGCGAAGAGCCTGCACTTTCTATACACGGCGCTGTTCACCCATGTGTCGTAGTGAGGGGCGATGGCGTCCAACTGGGATAATAGAGGCTTCGACCAGTCTAGCCTCTCCTGAAACCAAGAAAATAGACTTTAGCTACTTTTAATAGGGCTTATTTTAATATAACGATGGTTTCATGAAGTACAGACGAAAGATTCAATATACAAATACACGTTAAGTTTCCTATGGAGCTTTCCCCTTTAGCTTCGCTTATTATGTGTACTAAAACCACTTATATTAGTTCTAATTCGTCACAAATCCCAAGGTCTTTGATCAATTATATATTGTGGTCGCATCCACTTTATGCTTCAAGTCGTTAGTAAGATTATTTGATCTGTGGTAAGACTAATCGAGTCACTAATTGCTGAGTTTAATCAAACTATCTTGTTCTTTTCTGTCATTAAAAAATGATGTTTGACAGAAAGGGACAAACAGTTCCATAACATAAAATACGATTAGTACTACTCGAATGGCGTTATTATGAATTAGATAGCAATGATGGATCGTTTACGCATTGTTTCAATACTAATTTCTGAAACACAATAAACGTAAGTAGGTGTCTACTTAGATATTTTGATTACCACAAACCGGCCTTCACTATCAGTTGGTATCAACATTGTAGCGCACTGATAATTTGATGATTAATAATCATCGGTATTTAGCGGGCAGGTAAATGATGTAGGTACGCTACCTACGTCGCGCGTGAAATGAATTTCATGGTAGGCTCATATTATGATATGATGCACCTGCCACCCATAAACACTAATAGATACCTACCTATCGTGTTATCATCTAGGTACTACCTTCTATAGGAGTCAACATGATACGACCCGATTTGAGCTACACCCTTGCCCTTACCTATTGCAGATGACAAGCAAGGCAGTGGGTCTTACCACTTGTCGAACCCATTGATTGTGAAAGCAGTTGTTTAAACCATAGCGTTCGCCAATAAATCAAGTACCTACCTACCTATAGGTAAAAAAAACCAACCGACTTCAAAAACACAGTAAAGAAAAAAAAACATTCTACTAAAATGCTTGTGGGACAATACGTCGCTGTAGAAGTCGGTGTCTCTTTGTCACGAGTATTTTGCAACAGATTTTTGGTGGCCTAGGATTCCCCCAAAAAAGGAAAAGATTCCGACGATTTGAGAACCTCCTCCTTTTTTGAGGTCGGCTAATAAATCAATTATGTAGATAAACAAATAAGCTTACTGGCTGTACATTAGTATGTTCCTAATGAGACAGGGTAAATTTTGAAAATTCGACTCGGGCCATCGTTACTTAATTATTAATCTGCCCTGTGACCGTGAGTTTGTTATTGCTTTGATATTAGATTGAAACCTGGGGAACGTTATAGTACTATAGTTTGATCTGGGTACGTGTAGTTCCGCGAAGCAGTAGAAACCGCGGGAAACAGCTAGTTATATTATCTACTAGCTTTCCGCCAGCGACTTCGCCCGAATCCAAATTAATAATGACAGAGTTTCATACAAACTTGGCCCCCCTTGTTCGCCCTCTTAGAGGTAGAATTTCGAAAAATCCTTTCTTATCGAATGCCTATGCCATACAAAGAACACACCCTCCTAGTTTCAGGTCTCTACGATCAGCGGTTAAGGCTGTACGTTGATCCGTCGGTGATTCAGGACAAAGCATTTTAATATGTTTAGATTATTTACCATAATTATATTGATAGGCATGTGTATGATTAATGAATTATAAATCACTAAGTTCATGACGTGACATATTATCGGTACACCCTACCTACCTACATTTCTTTGAATAAAGAAAACATTAAGATATAACAATAAGCCTATTTAGGATCACATAGCCATTTTGACTGCTTACGTTATCAAAATCAGGGACTATACCTCTAGAACAAATCCTTGTAACTTGCCTACGTTATGTTCTCACTAACCCAAACAAACCACATAACAAACTGCATAAGTGTTTGTGGAACAAGTAAAGCTCTGTTGATTGCAGACGCAACAAGTAACCTTTTTAGGGTTCCGTAGTCCGACAAGGAACCCTTATAGTTTCGCCATGTCCGTCTTTCTGTCTGTCTGTCTGTCCGCGGCATAGCTACGAGGTTCTTGATACTAGAAAGCTGAAATTTGGTATGGATATTGATCACGCCGAAAAAGTGGTAAAATAAAATTTTGAAAAATATTTTTCTTAGGGTAGCTCCCAAACACGTAAAGTGGGGATGAATATTTTTTTTGCTCGCGTACCCGGGGTATCGTAAGATAGGTCTTTCAAAAATATTATGGGTGTGTGAAGACCATTTTTTGGTTAAGCGAGCCATTTGCGAAATATCTAGCTTTTCAGTGCACATTTTTGTTCGATACGAGTTACCCCCCCCCCTCTAACTTTTGAATGGCTGTACCTAGAAATGTGAAAAAAATCACAGACGTGGTATATGTAATGAAATTACAAGGAAAACTATCACGGCTAAGTAGGCTTAACCGGTTACAGAGTTATAGTCGACTAACTAACTCCTACTACGGAACCCTACTGCGCGTGGCCCGACACGCACTTGGCCGGTTTTTTTAGGGTTCCGTAGTCGAGAAGTACCCTTATAGTTTCGCAATGTCCGTCCGTCTGTCAGTCTGTCCGCAGCATAGCTCAGAGGTTCTTCGTACTAGAAAGCTGAAATTTTGTATGGATATGTATATTATTTACATCGACAAAGTGGTAAAATAAAATTACGAAAAATATTTTTTTTAGGGTAGCTCTCATATAGGTACCTACGTAGTCGATGTGAGTTTTTTTTTTCTCATGTCTTCCATCGTGTGGGATATCATTGGATAGGTCTTTCAAAACAGCAGGTGTGTGAAAACAAGTTTGCGAAATATTTAGCTTTAAAGTGCAAATTTTTGTTCGATAGGAGCAAATTATTTTATTTTATTATCCAGCAAGATGATGTTCATATGGGTATGAATAATCATTAGATGCATTATAAACATCCAAGGTGCTTTTACAGATGATTCACGTTTATTTGTCATTAATTTCAGGTTAATTTAATTTCTTTATTTTATCATCAAGAGCAGAATGCGTTTTTTTTAAATTTTAATTGCTTTTCGTTTTTTACTATAAATGCTCTGCTGGGCAAAGGCCTCTTCTCATATAGAGAAGGCATGCGCATTGATCACCACGCTTGCTCAAGGCGGATTGGCGATTTCAGACTTTTTAGGTCCAGGTTTCCTCACGATGTTTTCCTTCACACACTCGTACACGAGAGGCAGGTGCCTTTACCACTAAGCCACCACGACTTAATTTCCTATTAGAGTATAAAATTCTGATCATTTTGATATGAGTATGTTGAAAGATTTTCTAAGTACCTAGTTTTTTTAAACGCAGTCAACTTAAATATCCTAAGATTGTGTTGATGTGTGTAATTGGGTAAGTATCAAATTTTATCCAAATAAACGATTTGATGTAGACAGTAGACTTGTGAAAGAGTAACCAACACACACACATATCTTAACGCTTACAAACGTTTTTATTATAATACTAGCTTCTGCCAGCGACTTCGTCCGCGTGGAATAGTGGTGCTCCGCTCCTATTGGGCTTAGCGTGATGATATATAGCCTATAGCCTTCCTCGATAAATGGACTATCAAACACTGAAAGAATTATTTAAATCGGACCAGCGGTTTCTCAGATTAGCGCATTTAAAAAAAAAGACCACATTTCCCTTCACTGCTCTGCTCCTATTGATTGTAGCATGATGAAAAGTATACTATAACCATCTCAGGAGTATGACAAATAATTGTACCAAATTTCGTTAAAATCCGTCGAGTAGTTTTTGTTTCTATAGAGTTTATACAGACAGACAGACAAAATTTTTACTGATTGCATTTTTGGCATCAGTATCGATCCCTAATCACCCCCTGATAGTTATTTTGGAAATATATTTCATGTACAGAATTGACCTCTCTACAGATTTATTATAAGTATAGATAGATTATAATAGCTCTTTCCTGCGGTTTCACCCGCGTCCCGAAGGATTTCTTCGCGCACCCGGATAAAAAGTAGGTATCCTATGTGTTAATCCAGGTTATAAACGATCTGTGTACCTACCAAATTTCATCCAAATCTATTCAGTATTTTTGCGTGAAAGAGTAACAAACATACATCTATACATTCTAACAAACTATAGCGTTTATAATATTGGTAGGAAGTAGGATGTAGAAACATTAATAAAATAATAATAAATAAATATTTCCTCATAAAAGTACTATCTACTAACTACTAATAAGTGAATAAAATGATGACTCATCACATCAACCACACAGGACCGCGCCGACCACTGGCAGCGCCTGTGTGCGAAACCTAAGAAGCGCCTCTTTTTTAACCGACTTTAAAAAAGGAAAAGGTTCTCAAGTCGAATATTTTTTGTGTTTGTTACGCGATTACTCCACCAATTATTAATTGATTTTGATTATTCCTTTTTGTTTGGTAAATCATATATCAGAGCAGTGGCGTAGCTAGCCTTTTAGGGGCCTCGTATCAACTTTTGCTCAGGGCCCTAGTATCAGACTTGGGCGAAGCCCTAATAGATGGTAGACTTTTCATAAAAGAAACAAAACCTTTCGCATTTTAATAAAATAAATAAACACTATGTTGCTAGAAAATGTATATTTTTTTAGATAGATAAGAATTTGATGTTAGCTAATCATCATTAGCCTATGTTTATATTGGTTTACTTTTAAATGCCTCACCTTACGTATAGAATATCGCCCTGTACTCGGCTAGACATACTCGTATAGTATAATATATAAAGCGCGACCGAAGCGAGCGCGAAATTTTTTAAGGCTTTCAGCGTCTGCCGACTTTGTACCAATTTGTTTCTTTTAAAGTAGAAAGCGCGAGCGAAGCGAGCGCGGACTTTTTCTTAACATGATAATATTATTAGGAATAATATTTTTCAATTAATAGTAACAAAAACAGAATTTGAAAAGAAATAATACCTACGTAATCGAAAGCGCGAGCGAAGCGAGCGCGAATTTTTTTAGTATGATAATTAAAGGGAATAATATTTTATAATAAATGGTAACAAAAACAGAGTTCGAAAAGAAGTAAAAATACGTACGGAATCGAAAGCGCGAGCGAAGCGAGCGCGAATTTTTTTTAGCATGATAATTATAGGATCGTTTTTCAATAAATAGTAAAAAAATAAAAAAAATAATTTTATTTCCAGAAAAGTATTACTAATTTTGTCGTAATTATTAGATAGTAGAAAACAATGTACAACAGTAACAAAAACAGTATCTGAAAATAAATAGATGATTTATAATAATAGATGGGATTTTTTCGCTAGTTCAATAAGAGGTTGGCTAATCAGATTTTGGGGGCCCCGGGGCACTGCCCGGCTACCCCCTGGGTAGCTAAGCCTCTGCGCATGCTTTTATTTAAGTGATAACTGTAACAAATTAAAGCTTATGTTGATTTTCCGCAAAAACAATGAAAAATTCTCACATTTTGTGTAGGTTTACGTAAATACTTAGGAGAGCTAGCCTATCATCTTTCCAATTCCATTGAGGCTGCTCAAAATTTTTACTTTTGTAATTGTTTTGGTTCTTTCGCTCGTTAAAATTGGGGAGGCCCCGGTGACCACATTTCGCTCGCGTCGCATCGCATCGGATTGCGTTGATAAACTCATCCACGGCATGGCTTTTGTAATAAAATAATCGCCTATTGTAGCGACTGCGATGGTTCTTTTGATTTTAATGCAGAGCTCGTAATTCATGTAAACTAAAACCAGAAACGTAAACAGTGGGTCAATTCAAATAGTGTAAAATTACACCACAATCATAAATATTGTCTTGGGAGACTTGTATCTACTTAGTCATCGATGCTCAACTATGAGAGAATATGTTCATAAGTGACAAAAATAATGTTAATAATTGGCGCTGGCATTTCATCCGGCGCCCCTACTGCCCTGGCGCCTGTGTGCGCCGCACACTTCGCACACAGGGGCGGCGCGGCCCTGCAACCACATATAATAACTTGATAAAATTAAGCAGTATTTTCAATTGGCTCAATTTATTAATGACTTACTAATTTCAATCCAATTTGAGGAAATACCTATTTGTTGGAAAATATTTCCCCAAAGCCGACGCGACATGCAATCTATTCCGTCTTCATACAAAAAACCATTAAATAATTATAAACAAACACCTACAATATTTCAGTCACGCATGTGTGACATATTGACAGATCATTAAACAAAGATACGAAAAAAAATATATAAAAACCGGCTTTTATTTTTCTCTGTTTACTTTTTCCATACCTACATATCTTGAATTATGATCTAGCAATACCTATGTTACTCAGTTATGTTATGACTGAAAATATGATTATTTACGCCCAGTTTCACCTCCGGATAAGCCTGGATTAAAATTATCTGTTAGATAATTTCATATAAATGATGCTCCAAGTAGAGATAATTCCTAACTAGTTGAACTGTTTCCCACAGTTAGATCCACAGAGGCGGGTGAAGGAACTAATTCACGTTCATAAAAATAAAATATAACTGCCTCTCAGGTCCTGTCTATCTCCATTATCATCTGCCTAGCCTTTTTCTAATTATGTTGGGGTCGGCTTTCAGTCTAACCGGATGCAGCTGAGGACCAGAGTTTTACATGGAGCGACTGCCTATCTGAACTCCACAACCCAGTTTACCGGGTAACACGATACCCCTTGGTAAGACTGGTTGTCAGACTTTCCGGCTTCTGACTACCCGTAACGACTGTCAAAGATCTACAAATTACAACCGGGACCAACAGCTTAACGTGCTCTCCGAGGCACGGAGGAGTCTCGGTATGACATAGATGGTCACCCATCCACGGACCGACCGCGCCAAGCGCAGCTTAACCTTTGATCGGTCGAACCGTGCGGCTGTTACATAGCCACGAGCTCTTCCGTCCCGTCTATCTCCATATCCATCTAAATTGACGGCACAATTGGAGTAGTGGTTGAGCAATTGGCTATTGCAGCGTGTGTCGCGGGTTCAATTCCCGCACGGGACAACTATAATTGTTCCAGGTCTAGGTGAATGTTTGTAAACGCACCCATACAGGAGTAATTCCTAGTTCGGGGCAACGTATGGAGTAGAATGGATGGACCGTATATTGTCCCACTGCTGGGCACAGGACTCTTCTCACACAGAGACGGCAACGTGTAATTAATAAAAGTGGATCAGTCGTTATTCCGCGAAAACGTAACGAACAAACAAACTGTATTACTTTATTCATTAGTTATGGATATACGTATATTATTATATTAATTAAACAAAACTAAATGCATATCTACTATTACTTAATTGTGATGGAAACAGACAATTCGCCCTGGCCATTTATAAATTAAAATCAGATTTGTGCCAAGGCTAACGCAGAATCTAATAAACTAGTGGTAGCCCAGTGCTCGGAATTCTACCGTAATTCATTGTCAAGTATTTTTTCACCTTAAATATAAGTAACTAGGTGTTTCCTCCGACTTTACCCGCGTTCTGAGATAACTAGTAGACGCAACGCAACCAATATGGATTTTTGATACGGAATAGATGGGACCCTTTCTTATCGTATGGGAAATCATCAAATGACCCCTCCCGCTGTGGGTGGGGCGGATTGGAGTGTCAGACTCTTTCTGACCCATCCATGTTCCTCCCACAGCCCTTTGTTTACCGTGGGCGCGGTAACTCTTTCGAACATGCCGCAGCCCCGGTTAGATGGGATTTTTTGTCTGGGTGCGTTCAGTGGGTAAAACCGCGGAAAATTGCAAATTAATATAAATATACCTACTTCATTAGTAAGAGGAAACCCCATTTAATTTATTGCTAGTTTTAGGAATTCAAATAAAAAAATACTGTGTTAAGTAGGTCGCACTTAAGCCTCTTATGGTTAAGTCTTATAGCTGAGTGCCTCTCTACCGTTTAAGAGGTTAAATACTTGAAATTTATACTATGATGTTATTTATCGTGTGTTTTTGTAAGACTTTAACACATATGAATGAGTTTTTTTAATGTATGTCCAAAGCATTCTGTTTTCATACTAAATCTTTAATATTATTAATGCGGTTTAAGTTTGTTATGCTTTCGCGGTAAAACCGTTGAAGAGAAAATAGACGTAGGGTTCCCCAGGATTGAGGGGAAGGCTAACTATAGGACAGCTCTTATTCAGCCATGAGAAGTTCCCTCGGGACGTGGGTGAAACCGAGGGAAATAGCTAGTTTCAAAATAAATTATATTAAACTAGTTGTTGCCCGCAGTTTCACCCGCGTCCCGACGGAATTACTTCCCGCACTTAGATAAAAAGTAGCCCAAAACCATCCATCTCAGTAGATACTCAGTAGCGGATCCAGGGGGCTAAGGGGCTCAACCCCCCCCCCCCAAAGCTAAGCAAGGAGACTTATTATACGTAAAGCAAAATAAAATGTTCAGTGATTTCTTAGTGTTTCGCTTGACAAAACCTACCCTCACCAGAATCAGCCCCCCCCCAGAATCACCCCCCCCCCAACCAAAATCATGGATCCGACACTGTCAGTACTCCTGGGTCTCCTCTATCTCTGTACTAAATTTCATCCAAATCGGTTAAGCTGCTCTCGAGATTTGCGGTTAGAAACACATTCAGCGATTCATTTTTATATTATAAGTAGATGATAAGGAAAAAGTTTGAGTTCAATTATGAAAGTTTCCTGGATAATTAAAAACATTTTAACACTTTCCTATCTGATTTATTAATATAATATATACTAGCTGTTTCCTACGGTTTCACCCGCATTCCGAGGGAAGTCCTTTATGCGCCCGGAGAAAAAGCCTTTAACCGTCTCCAAGGTTCGCTTTATTTCGTACAAAATTTCATCCAAATTCAGAAGTTTTACCGTAAAAGCGTAACTAACAAACTCACTCACTCACTCACTTAGTCAGGATTCGGCGTTGGAAAAATAGATCAGAGAGAGTTTTCCAATTAAACACGTGCCATGTTTCATTGGAAAACTCAAGGATACGCACACTTGTCAAGAAATAGGTACGATGCGGCGTCGAAACCTTCCGAGTACTAATGTCATAAGTATTTATTCAGTTTAGTGTGGAGCACCACTGATTAGTGGTGAAGAAAAACTTCGTAAATTAAAAAACATACTGAAATCGTCAATCCCCGTTGAGCAAGCGTGGTGAATGGTGACCAATGTTAACTGTTCAGTGACAGATAAAAAGTATTTTCTGTTTTTTTTTGTATGGATGACATCTTAGCCCAGCAGTGAGAAGATAAATAGGTACCTACCTATAACCTACCACCGACCGATTCAAAACATAACAATTCTGCCCAAAAAATATCGACGTACGTTAGATTAGATACGTCGGATGACACATAGGGACCGGCCTATCTATCACGTAAGCCCCGTTCTGATAACGTGTTATAAACAGGTGTCTGATAAAATCAGCTACGGTTCGATTTCTGAATATACTATCACTAAATAGTAGTATAAGAAAGCCGAATTAATGAGTCATCTTAGTCAGAACTTTTTAATCATTACGTATTATTATTAATGCCTAACATAAAGTAATTCAAAAAATGAGGAAGTTAGTTAATTCAATTCAGGAAATATATAAGAAAGAATAGCTGACCTGTAGGTGTTACAACAGCAAATCCACATTTTTCCTTAGCTAATAATTGTCGATAGGATTGTGATACTAATAATTACTACTAATTCTCATACAAAAAGCGAGAGAGTTTTCTCCAGTAAACATAGTCTTATTTTCTTTGTAAATGTAATATAATTAGGGTTCCGTAGCCAAATGGCAAAAACGGAACCCTTATAGATTCGTCATGTCTGTCTGTCTGTCTGTCTGTCTGTCCGTCCGTATGTCACAGCCATTTTTTTCAGAAACTATAAGAACAATTCTGTTGAAATTTGGCACGTAGATGTATTCTGTGAACCGCTTTTAGATTTTGACACAAAAATAGAAAAAAAGCAATAAATTTTGGGGGTCCCCATACTTAGAACTGAAACTCAAAAATTTTTTTTTCGTCAAACCCATACGTGTGGGGTATCTATGGATAGGTCTTCAAAAATTATATTGAGGTTTCTAATATCATTTTTTTCTAAACTGAATAGTTTGCGCGAGAGGCACTTCCAAAGTGGTAAAAATTGTGTCCCCCCCCCTGTAACTTCTAAAATAAGAGAATGATAAAACTAAAAAAAATATATGATGTAGATTACCATGCAAACTTCCATTGAAAAATAGTTTGAACGAGATCTAGCAGGTAGTTTTTAAGTAATCAGCAATTTTCCTCTAAAAACAAACTTAATTATGCGGTCGGAAAAAAACAAGATAATTGCGACTTTATTGCGTATTTTTTCTTTGCAATGGTCGGAACCCTCGGTGCGCGAGTCCGACTCGCACTTGGCCGGTTTTTTTGAAAGTTGATGATCTATGACGTTTTCATTTTACAGATGCTGCGTACGAAATAAGTTATTAGCATCTTAATATCCATATTTTTGACTTAAAAATATCCTCAAGCTCCTACTCAAGTTTTTATTAAACTAAACTGAATGACTAAAAGGAATACATACTTACAAACCTATTATAGCTCCTGTCGGAAGATCAGCTCTGCAGCATATTTATTGTCGTAAATATTGCAGCATTATGCTGAGATAGGAACCTTTTCTGGCGTTGTACAGATATAATATTACTTGTCTTTCATCTTTTTAGGGTTCCAAAAATGGTTTCAAAAATGGTAAAAAGGAACCCTTATGGTTCCGCTTCGTCTGTATGTCTATCGCAGATAATTATTTTCGAAAATCGGACAGATGTCAATAACTTTCCAATTTTTTTTATTTACGCGATTGTGTTATTTCAATAAATGAGATAATATCAGAGACTAGTAAAGCTATGGTATAATGAATGCGAAAGTATCTCTGTCTGTCTGTCGCGCTTTCAAGCCAAAACTACTGAACCGATTTAAGTGAAATTTGGTACCCAGATAGTCTAGAGCCTGAGAAGGGACATAGGCTACTTTTTACCCGGGTGCGCGAAGTAGTTTCCTCGGGATGAGGGTGAAACCCCGGAAAACAGCTAGTTAAATAAAAAATAAATTGTAAAAATATGCATTTTTGTTAAAACAGGAAATATTAAACAGGAAAGTTCACAAAAGACAATCATTTTTTTACGATGTTGTTGCTGAAACTGCAATTTTTATAACTTTGAACATAAATTAGATATATGTAATATCATATAGGTCGATCTATAATTTATAAAATTTCAGCCAAGTGAGAGTTGAACTTACGCACCGAAGGTTCCGAACTTGCGGGAACGAACGAAAGAATTTTTTTTTTTACAAAAAATAACAACAGACTTCAAAAACACAGAAAAGATTTATTTCTACTAAAGCGCTTGTGGAGCAATAGATCACTCTACCTACAAGTAGAAGTCGGTGGTAAAAATACACAAAATAGTAACTTAGAGTAAGAGGAGGAGATAGGCAGTAGCTCTATGTAAAACACTGGTACTCAGCTGCATCCGGTTAAGACTGGAAGCCGACCCCAACATAGTTGGGAAAAGGCTAGACAGATGAGTAACTTAGAGTAAGACACAGACTTCAAGAGCGATGTAAAAGATTAATTTTCTCTTTTATGTGCTTTGGAAGCCGGTTGTAAGTTTGTTTTTTTTTTATTTATAATCTTTTATATCTAATATTTTTTGAAATTGACATGAAATAAAAAATAATATTTAAGATGAAACAAAAAAGATACTTAAATGTGCAATATCTTTCATATTTTGATACCCCACATGACCTAGTAACTAAAGTATACTATAAAATTAATACTTCCCACTTCCCCTTGAGTTTGGGCTCATAGGTTAGAAAATGATTCATCTTCAATAAAATCGAGATTAGTTAATTATCATCGTCAACGTTTATATAAATTTTTATTTGCTTTTGCATTCCGGACACAATTGCAAGAATCATACCTTTTATAGTTTTATCACACCTTATCATACTGATTCGAATTTAGATAGGTATTTTTGTAGGCCATTAGTCATTACAATTTAGAACAGTTGTGTACGAAAGCACATACTCTTTCCTGATGAATAATACAATTTCTTGTTAAAGAGAGCCTCACCGGCAAAATCGCATCTATAAATAAATAAAAATATTTGACACTAAAAATACAAAAAACGCGTTACAATTTCAGGTATTTACATAAATTTATGTTACCTAGGCTCTGATAGATTATACTAACTTTCAAACTAGGCCTGGGCCTGTTTTTTGGGTTCGCCTTCAGTCATGGTATCTATCTGCATATCTATAATTATATCGCTTGTCGCTCAAAACATCGCTCTAGAATTCGGTGTCTCGTAAGTTAGCTGTTGTTAATATTTTGCCACCGACTTCTAGAGCGATGTTTTGGACGTAATTTTTCTCTTTTCGGTGATTTTAGAAATTTGTTTTTTTTTTCGTAAAAACTTTTATATTTTTTGCTTTTCAATGTTACGACCTTATTACCTTATCAGTATAAATTTCTGGTTCCTAGATCTACACACCACTTTTAGGTTGCAATAAGCGTAAATCACCAAATCATGTAAGTGAAATAAACCGTAATTTTTAATAATTATCTAAAAAAAACTACTGAGCCGATGTTGATAAACTCTATATGGGACCACCTCTGAAGTAAGTCATACACTTCAGAGGTATCAAACAAAAAAATAATCATAAAATCCATTCATAATTAGCGAAGTAATCGCGTAACAAACACACAAAATATACAGCCGAATTGAGAACCTCCTCCTTTTTAAACCCCAACGCAAAAAGAGGGGTGTTAAGTTTGGCGTCGATGTCTGTCTGTGGCATTGCAGCTCTCAAACGGATGGACCGATTTCGATGCTGTTTTTTTAGGGTTCCGTAGTCCGACAAGGAACCCTTATAGTTTCGCCATGTCCGTCTGTCTGTCTGTCTGTCTGTCCGCGGCATAGCTCCGAGGTTCTTGATACTAGAAAGCTGAAATTTGGTATGGATATGTTAATATGTATATTGATCACGCCGAGAAAGTCGTAAAATAAATTTTTGAAAAATATTTTTTTTTAGGGTAGCTCCCAAACACGTAAAGTGGGGATGAATATTTTTTTCTCGCCTACCCCTCCGTGTGGGGTATCGTTAGATAGGTCTTTCAAAAATATTATTTGGGTGTGTGAAGACCATTTTTTAGTTAAGCGAGCCATTTGCGAAATATCTAGCTTTTCAGTGCAAATTTTTGTTCGATACGAGTTACCCCCCCCCCCCTCTAACTTTTGAATGGCTGTACCTAGAAATGTGAAAAAAATCACAGACGTAGTACATGTAATGAACCTACAAGGAAAACTATCACGGCTAAGTAGGCTTAACCGGTTACAGAGTTATAGTCGACGACTAACTACCTCCTATTACGGAACCCTACTGCGCGTGGCCCGACACGCACTTGGCCGGTTTTTTCATTTGAAAGCCAGTTTCCTTACGGTGGTTTTAGCTATGTTTGGTTAATATCGGTCCAGCGGTGTAAGAGTATCAGCTCTTTTCCAAAATGATATAAGGCATTTTTACGTAGAGGGTTTTTTTATTTATCTTGTTGAATTCTGTTTAAAAGAAATACAACAAAGATAATAATAAAATACTTAAATAGCCGCAATTTTAAAGGATTTTCTATCGGTGTCAGGTAAATGAGTGTATATGATCTGAAATTGCCTTGAATAAATCCTACAACATAATCGGCACGATTGGCGTAGTGGATGAGCAAAAACTACAAAAATTGTTCCGTGAGTATGTGTTTGTGTATGTTTATTGTACCTATGTTCGTAAACACACCCACGATACAGGAGAATTTCCTAATGTAGAGCAAAGTTTTTAAAAAGACATCGCACCGATTTTCGGTATTATTTACATAGTAAGTAGGTGCAATAGGTACTTTGAGCGGAGGTATACATCTGCTTTCAACGAGTTTTGTTATGTTTGTGTGTGCGGGCACATAAGTCGTTGTGGCCCATCTGAACAAGCCCTTATTCCCAGACACATTTCGTAGTAAATCGATAACATTTAGGCTGATAACAAACTTGGTTAAATAAAACTAAACGCGATAACTCATCCGATAGCCGTACATGGCTAAACTTATTTTATTTAACTACTAGCTTCTGCCAGCGACTTCGTCCGCGTGGAATAGTGGTGCTCCGCTCCTATTAGTCTTAGCGTGATGATATATAGCCTATAATAGCCTTCCTCGATAAATGGACTATCTAACACTGAAAGAGTTATTTAAATCGGAGCAGCGGTTCCTGAGATTAGCGCGTTTAAACAAAATGACAACATTTCCCTTCACTGCTCCGCTCCTATTGATTGTAGCATGATGAAAAGTATACTATAACCATCTCAGGAGTATGACAAATAATTGTACCAAGTTTCGTTAAAATCCGTCGAGTAGTTTTTGTTTCTATAGAGTTTATACAGACTGACAGACAGACAAAAATTTTACTGATTGCATTTTTGGCATCAGTATCGATCCCTAATCACCCCCTGATAGTTATTTTGGAAATATATTTCATGTACAGAATTGACCTCTCTACAGATTTATTATAAGTATAGATATAGATGATATTAAATTGAAACTGAAAGCTAATGTCGTTTTAAAACTACGATGTCGAAAGAAAGAGGCGGGTTTTTTTATGCCATTAGAACCCTACTAAACCACATTACATAATCCAGAAACGCATACTTTTATTATCTTCAATAAATAATGAGTTTTTGAATGGATAATAGTCTTAACATTTGAAGTGCTCACATGGGGGGTGTGGATGGAAAAGTCGAAAGCAAAATACTCACCTCGGAGGAGTAGGTAAGGGCTTTTAGTATGTTTATCTCGACTTTTCCAACCACAATTATTATTCGTTGCCTAAGCTAATACATGAAGTCGCGCTTAGAGTTCTCATGAAAAAATGCTTTTTTGCCTTAAGACCTCATGGGCGTTGATTTACCTCTTCGATATTTATGAGCTGGGCTGATTAACTTATTTGGGTTTTTTTTATCAACTTAATTGGTTTTTTTAATCAATTATAGAAATACATCCACTTCATTTAAGATTTTCGTCCTAGCGAATGGCAATAAAAACACTTTGAAGTACTTACCCTAATACGTGAAAGTTTTTATATGTTTGTTTTTATGTTGTCAGCTTTGATTTATTATGTTATTTTGATAAAGCGACTTACTATTGCATCTTACCTAGATATTTTCAGCACTTTTCTCATTTATGTAACTTTGGTAGGTACCCACCTATATAATTATACTTATAGGTTATACCTGTATTATATAGTTTCTACTCGCAAGTAGTTCATACTTTGAAGGCGAGAATGAAGTCTTATTTTGGTCCGATACGACTGTACCAATTGATTTTACGGAAAATATGCTAAACAAAATCATACCCTATTTTTCCTAATTTTCCCACATAGATAAATAAAATGGCATTAAATGATGAATGACGATTATTTCTGTGTCAGGATTAGAACAAAATAGGTTACGGCTTTGTTTATATTTTTCATAAAATCTATTGGTTGAAAGAAATTTAGGAAAATTGATAAAAATAGTAACACCACCCTACAAAAATAAATTAATGAGAAGATAAGGCCTAGATATGTTACTAAGTACCTACATAAGATTGAACGAAAAATGCAGAAAATAATGTTTGTAATAATTTTTCAAAACTAAAGAAAGATATTTTTCCCAAGCCAAGTAAACGATCTTTCTCCTTCATTAATTTCTCTTCGGATGCCGACCACTATCGAAATAATACAATAAACCATAGTTATTGCCGACCTTGACACCATTCACTCAGTGGATGATACCATCTCATGATTTACACGCATAACTTATCTACTTTTACTTTCTTTATTGTCTACTATTTTACCAGAATTATCAATGATTTGATAAGCATTGCTTTTAATTGAATTCTATGTTTGTATGCATTTTGTTTTGTGTACCTTGTATATTTAGCGATATTTTCATCAATATCGAGCCATTTAGAAAATGGGTGTAAGATTTTTTTTAATTTAAGTATTTGCTTTGTTTAAGAAGTTTTGAAATTATCTTCAATAAATTGTATTTGATGCACTTTTCATATTCTTTTCATTGACGATATGCTGATACAACCTGTTGGTATCTACATGAAATGAAGCAGGTTTCAGGCAGATTTCAGGATAACTTATATCTACTGAAAATTATTTGACAAAATAAAAAAACAATCAACTTAAATACTTGTACACGAATGTGTTCATTTTTGTCGTAGGCTAATGAATTTTTCAAGTTGGCTGTACCTGTTACCTATAGGTATTTTTAGTAAAAGATTTTGTGATAAGTCCCTAATACCTAAAATAGGTTTTACTAACAGCGGGTTGCATCAAATTTTTTATCATTTATACTTTGTACTTTTACGAATATCACAAAACATGATATATAATTAACATACTTTTGGTAGGTATTTTGTATGTTATCAATACAAGGATATAATAATTAAGTAAACATATAGGTATCATAAACATAAATATAAAATAATAGGAAATGATTAAATTTTATACTCCATTTCGACAGTTCTTCCGTTACACGTATAAGTAACCAAATATTTTTTTGGTGCAACTGGGTGTAAGTGTGCAAAATATAATTGTAAACAAACCTCTAGTTCCTCCAAGAATTTGATCTCCTCAACGTTCCTGGAAGTCTCCTCACCAGTGATAATGCGTCCATTCTCACTAACTTCACCGGTCAAGTTCACATCTTTCAACTGATCACTATCCACTTTAAAGTCGTGCATCATGTGGTACGCACTGTTACTGTGTCCGAACTTCTGCATCGCATGCAATATGGACTTGCCTTTATAATGTTTCAGGGTGTTCACCCCCCCGGGGTGGTCGCGCATAAATTTGTTTAAGTCATAATGTTCACCGTTGAAGGCGACGGGGAATAATTCGTGGGGTTTGTGATCGCTGTCCATGGCGGAGTCGTGTTGGCGCCTGCCGCGCCCGCGAACAACCTGAACCGACTAAAACACGTTATCAGCCGGCGTGCCCCGTGTAATGTGAACAGATGTTTCAGCGCGCCTACCACTGGTGCGTGCTGCAAACTGATTCATGGACGCGCCGCCCTAGCCTGCCGATTAGTTTAGCAGCAGCGGTATAAACGCGCGTAAGAAATTAGTGGCGCGCCTAATTGCCTTGACTGTTTTGTACGAACTATTTTCTAATAGATGATACCATTTAGTTAATGTTATCTATACGTATATTCGTTTGCGCTCGGGACATAACTAACTGTTGAATGCTTTTTCATCAACAATACATTCGCTTTCGATAACAATACGAAACTGAAGTGCGTGCTTTTGAAGGTGAAGGCAGTCACGATTTTATGCCTTTAGCCTTTTTGTATATAAATGAACAATAGAGAACGACAAAGCACAATAATGAACAACAATTTTAGTTATCGTAAAAAATGAGCCGAATGAGAAATTGCTCGCGAAGAAAAATAACTTACATAGAAAATGCTTACAAATCATTTGGGGAACTTTGACTAATTAATCTACGAAAAACATCTTCATACAAACATAAACCCACTCCTATCCCATGGGGGCAGGCACAAACTATAGAACTGTATCTATTGGCGTGTCTAGTCCTAACTAGAAGATTCCAGAGAAGATAAAATTCGAAGTTCAATTCACGATTCCAATAAATCTCTACTAATTTATTAGACTAATGATGAAGTCCGATAAAGAACAGGTTGATGACATCGTTTCTAGGAAGCCTTTAGCTTTGATATTAAAGGACCCCAGAGGAAAGAGGGGGAAACAAGTGAAAAGCTGCAGAAATTCCCTTCGGTTCGAGTACTCATAGTGCAGCTGCTGTAAATAATGCATTGATTTGATTGCACCGGGGTGCCGGTTGCAGGGCGTGTGACACAGGGTGTGTCGGCCTTGGCCCTAGAATCAATGATTCATGTCTTCCACTATTAGGTACTTAGTGATCTAGGTTACTGGGTTTGCCAATAGGTGTTACGGTGGTACCTAAGCGGTGTATAACAAAACTTCACGCCTGTAATCTAAGACAATGTTGAAGAGGCTGACAGTATTAGATAGATCTTTAGGCTTTGCTTAGTCCCACACTTATATTTTACCTACCAGTGAAACAGGTACCTTTTTAAAGGTAAGTCAAAGTCAATACTCCGGAGAGGTAATAGAGAATTTACCTACTTTCTGATAAGGATTCTCTAACATCTATTATTAGTATAGGTATAAGTATAAAGCTTAATAGTTATAATTCAAAATAACGTTTCGTAGAAGGCAGTACCTAAATTTCTTTCAAATTCAATGAAGTATTTAATTGTTTTTTTTTTTATTGCAGGATTATCGTATGCTTCACATCATTTCTAAACAGGGATCCTTTATGCTTCTGCAGTGAAAGTATTTTAATCACAAACAAAGGGGGTAGTCCCAAATTCGTGGTGGCTATGAACTTTTTTAGAAGAGTTTTATTTCGCCACGTTCGATGGAATTTCGCAGAAAGCTTTGAATAGGCTTAAGTTATCAACCTATAGTACAACATTGCATGGCTTTAATTTAAGAAGATTGCATGACTTTTCACTTATGGCTGCCAATACGTAGGATATTATATTAAAAAGAGTCCTAATCCTACCACCGAAGTGTTGTAATTACCTGCCTATCCCCAATAATCGTAGCGAGGTGCACTTCACATAATTATTTAGAGACGGTGTTTCTACTGAACTGATAACAATTGTATATTAATCACGTTATGTAGGTAGAAAGTACGAAAGACGAATTAAGTAATTGACTAATTACAGTTAATGTTAATTAGTTTGCCTTCAACACTTTCGAAAAAATACTAGAGAGAAAACTAAACCAAAGGAAATTATAATTGTGAACTTCTGACATCTTGACATTGAAACCACAGCGTGAATCTGACACCGAAGATCCTCCATAGAGATTTCTTTGTTGCTTTAGTACCTTCTTTGATATCGCTAGGCCTTAAGATTAATCGAGGGGTTCGGCCTTTATAGGTATCCTCACAGCCAGTTTATCCGATAAGATAATTGAGTGTGTTCTACTACCTACCCACAGCACAGTACAGCCTCTGTCCACCCTTTCAAGTAATACGGCGTGATGTTATGTTGTTTTATTTTTCGACCGATTCATCTCAATAAGTCGACGCTATCGAGCGAGTTGACAAATTCACAAATTGCAGATTCATAAATGGATTTCCGAAAAATTACACTACACGACCTGGGAATCGAACCTAGAACGTTTGCTTATGCTTGCCGCATAAGCAAAGGTTCTACCCAAACGGTGTATAGAATAGGCAGTGATAAAAAAAACATATTTTTTTTCATTGCTTTTTATATTTTAAAGTACTTACTTACGTAATTCATTATATTATAGTTTGTTAACAAATATATTAATATAGAAAAATAGACATGTCTCCAGTGAGGTATTATTCATATCAATAACATCATTATGTGACAGATTAAGCTTGACCACAATGTCTACATTTATCAGTCTTAAAAACATTATGCAATATGTTTCAAGCAATAGCCAGTCCATACATTAACACATTTCGTAATAAAAGTAATATATAAAATGACTATGGTGGATATATTTATCCCTGTCCTATCGTATTTATAGACACTACTTGCACAGCACAATTTTAAAATTTTATTTCATTGTATGAACAATAGATTAAATAATAATGCAATGCAATAACTACCTTAAAAGAGATTTTTAAACAATAGGTACTTTTATAATTTGACCTCATTTCTTTTAGAAGCTGTTATATAATATTTAACAGGAGTAAAATTAAAGCTACAACTATCACAATTATTCGCCTTTGTTACACCATTTTGCATGAATAACATGCAGGCATTTGTATATAATCCTTTACTTTTCAATTCATTAATTTGTGACAAAATAGGTTCTGTACAGTTCTTCAAAAGAGGAACCATTTTACCATAGTCAAAAGACTTAAATGGGCACCCTCCCTCAGAGCATGAATTATCTATGCTCTGAATTACTTGGCAGTTCACAGAAGTATAGTTTTTTCTACATCCTTCTAAACCATACATGTGTCTTATGCCATACATGTATTTCTTTTCATCTTTCTCCCAGTTGTGGCAACAACTGTGATTACCATTTGGATGTAACCTGTATTCTGCCCTCCAGAAATCTATGGATTCTTCTATAGGCATGCCAATATCTTTTAAAAATAAGCTGTAGTGGAACCTCTGTGTATGAGATAATCTATGTCTTCTTCTAAGGTTTTGATGCAGGTTGAGCATGCACGGGGGGAAGTACATTGATGCAGAGTCCACATCTTTACTCAGCAATGAATTAGACATTGGTTTAGAGAAAGTGTATTGCTTTTTTATTTTGTAAAGCAGTTCCATTATCCTCGAGTCAGTTTTGAGTGGCGCTAAATCAGTGTTGTTTATTCGGTTAACCAAGTTTTGCCTGAATAGTGATATTAAATATTGATGCCATTTGCCACACGGTATGACAGCCACACCATTAGATAATTCAACCTGTCTTTTAGCTATAAGATAGAGGCACTGCTTGAAATTGACTCGTATATTATGTATAGCGCAGTCATTTCTATGTGCTGAACAAATGTGTTGAGCAACATCTTTCAACATCAAATGTTGACATAATACTTGTAGTGCTTCAACATGTGCGGGCACACTGTCATACTTCTTAATATTCCTTATTAGTTTTTTCGAGAAGGATCGCATTTCGTACGCAGTTAGAGATGTAAGTCGAAGTTTGAATAGCGCCAATTCAGCTCTTAAGATGTACTCTGAAAACTCTCTGTTATCACTTAGAATCGATATTATACAGAGTATAAAATGCCCCACGTTATCGTATATACTTCCTTCTACGACATATTCGTTGTATATAGGGGGTTCTCTGCTAAAAATAGTGTTTAAATGCCCCAACCTATTAACAAGAATAACTTCTAGTAAGTGGGCAGGCAAATCACCTTTGACAGGAGTTAAATAAAAGAATGACATCTTCACTTAAAACTGTTACTTTCCATAACATTACAACTTCATTAAACAGCTACATAAAGAAATAAATCCACTTTTCCTCTATCCACAAGTTCAGCGGGTTCTGTTTATTTACAGCAGGCATGACAACTGTTTTGTTGACAGTTTTGACACTGTTAAAGTCGATATAACTTTTCAAGAGGCCAGGCCTTTTCTCTAGGGTCATATCTATATCCGTACAAAATTTTATCAAAATAGGTTCTGCCCTTCTATCATAAAAGAGTAAACAACGGTAAGAAGAAGAAAGAGTAAACAGTATTTGCTACAATCCTAAATAATTTACAGAATTCTCGCAGAGGATATCTATCACGCTCGACATTTCTTGAGACTTTATACTAGCGCCTCTTGCGGCAAATTCAAGCATAGTCCTCATTTACGAATATGGAGGGCAGAAGTAAGGAGGGCCAGCTCAGTGTATTATAATTCAGCGGACACTTTTTAAGTGTCCGCTGAATTATCATGGCGCCACAGTAGCAAGTGGAATGATTTAAAATACAGCGCCATAAACTATTACGGTAGGATAATGAATTCTGAAGGAAAGAAACACTTCTGCTTTTTTACCGCGCATTTATGGTCACGAAAAGTAATAAATTTTTCAACCCAGCACACTTCACTCTGTTTAAAACTGCTATATTCATATCATTTCTACTTGGTATTCTAGCGCTATTTCGGTGAATCTTCGAACTTCTTACACTCTTTCAACTTATTCCCTATATATTTTTTTTTCACGTTTGTTTATTGACAGAAAGTATTTACATTATTTACAATATATACATTCTTAACAATATAAAAAAAAACTATAATATTAAAATATTGCGTCAAAAAATTCATCCTCATCGCCGTCAACTGGGAGTGTATCCAAGAGACTGGCGGCATTGCCACGTTGGATTGCAATGCTTAGTTTTTGACCAAAATAAAAGCCAGCCTTTGGGTCACAGGAAGTGTCAACAAGCGGCTTGGAAATTTCTTTAAAAAGAAGGCGCTCGGACCCCACGACCCGAAAGTTTCAACCCCAAACGGCTCAAAAGTATAGTTTCCGATGAGGCTACTATACTTGCGCCGCTTGAGGTTCTCCGCAGCCGCAGGGAGCCAGCACAGCACGCAGAGCTAGCAAGATGGGATGGTGCAAGAGTGTCGACGCAGGTTGCGTCCCACACTAAAGAACTACCCATCTTCCATGGAAATAATGACATACCGTCTGGTCTCTTGCCATCGTCACGTGCCAAGCCATGTGGTTCTAATATTCCCCTATATTAGACGGTCTTCCTTACCTCTACCCTCTATAATCACAAGACAGATTTTTATAAAATTGGTAATCGACTACGACTGAAAAAGAACACTACTCACATTGTCTATTTTTCACTTGTCATCGCCTATCCACCACACCATCCCATCACTAAACGTCAAAAAAAGTGAAGCCTCGTACTACGATTTGTATGATGCTCTTTATTTTCGGAAATACTAATTGAAATCAATGCAATTGAGATCATTAGATTAATTAAACCTAATTATCGTGCACGTTGCAACATTCCTTGTGCAGTTATAGATTGTGGCTGTGTTTGAATTCGTTGTATTGGGATGTGCGTTGTTTATCTGACATGTACTTATGTCGGAATTTCCTAAATAGACTAGACGTTTGATGTCGGGGCCGCGTATAAAAATAACATTGGATTGTCGCGTCGGGTCCGGAGGGCTGACCCCGCCTGCGCCATGGTTCTGATGATGGCACCGAGGATATTGTACCTCTCCGCGATGGTGATGTTAGGTAAGCCTTGTCTAGTTGTCTAATTATAAAATTCACAAAGCTAATGTTTGAGCAGTGATAAGATATTTTGATCATTTGCCGTGTTTTGGCCCAAAAAAAATAGTTTTTTGAACTTGATAGAAGTTTAACATACTAATAATTGATTGTTTTCATATCTTTTTGTTGACAAATATTACTTTAATTTGTCAAAATAGATTAACACAAAACATTATATTATTTTGATTAAATGATGTTATGATCAGAAAAATAAGATATTATAAATTAGATTTAAGAAGTGTTATGACTGATAATTTCAATAAATTGATGAATATGATAGAAAAAATGTATCATATTTTATTTTGAAGCATTAGTATGTTTATGTTGATGTATTACATATAGTCTATCATTTAAGCATTGCTGACCTATTGATAAACTTAATTGTATTTATTTGATTATTTGCATAGAACATTTTAATACATATATATATATATATATATTATTATTATTTAGTATTATAATATTATTAACTGTATCACATTAGATTGATGTTTATTTGATTTATTTACAATATCAAAACTTAAGAATAATTAATTATAGTGATTTTTTGACTTAGATTTTCATTTCTTTCAATCCTTATTCATTTCCAAAAAATGCCTCCTATTGAAAAAGTTTCACTACCAGGGGGTCCACCATCACAAGGGGGTAATCACGTAAGCCAATATCTTTCAATTTCAGTTGTGATCTTTCATTTTGATAGTTCAATGTTCAAAAGTTGATTCTTCTTGGGCAATGATATATATTGCCTTGTTGTAAGAATTGATAACATGAACATCCAAATATGTGCAGCAATGTATTTTAACTTCTCTGGGAAAGGTCAATCTTATACCTGTTTTTTCATAAGTAGTAGAGGAGTGGACTATTATTCTTTAGAATACCTACAGCCTTCTTTATAATAACCTACAGCCGGTGTCACCAAAAAAATATGTAATTACATATACATAAAACTGAAGAACTTATGTTTTGTGATATTTGTCAAAGTATAAACTTTAAATGCAGCTGATTCAGATGAAATCTGGATGAATGCTGGCTTGAATGTAATCTGAGGTAGAATAAAAAAAACAGATTCTTTTATTTAAACTTTATAATTATACTATTAAGATAGGCCATTTTGTTTAATAAGTAATATTAACATTTATTCCTAATTAGCTGTTTCCCGCTGTTTAACCAGCATCCTGATGGAGCTACTTCACGCCGCCATATAAAAACTGGCCTATAAGTTTATTACATTCTCCAGGGCCCAAACTATTTCTATACCCATCTCATCCAAGTTGGTTCAGCTACAGTGAAGGCATGACAAACAAAAACTCAGATTTTCATTTTCTAATGTTAGCTAGGATGTGCTGTATATGGCAAAAGAATTAGAATACAATGTTATTTTATATTAAGGTCACTGAGTAACCACTGATAGGAGCTGGCGTCACTCATGCCAACTAATTGAATCATCATATTACTTGATTTATTTAATGTTTTATTAGTTTAATTATTAATATAAATCTGCTTCATTGAGTATGCAACTGATAGCAGAACTAATCTTGTGCACAGGATTTATTGCAAAAAATTACATGTTATGAATTAATATTTGTATAATAATATTACAGAGCCACTGTAATAACTCAGTATATTGGTACTGGTACAGGCTATGTGATATAAAAAATATATATCATCAATATGAATGACAAATTACATAAATAGGAACTTCTAATAAGATATATTTTTAGGCCATTCCTCAGGCCTTTAATCTCGTAAAACCTATAATGCAAAAACATTTTGTTAAAGGTACTCAAGTACCGTCACTATCAGCCGCGCCGCCGTCTGAAGAAAATTTCCCGCCTCGGCCCAAGGAAGGCCGAGTCACCACCAGGTACTGCGAATTCTTCAACGGTTCTCAAACATCCAATTGCGATACTGCCAAAAATGCCACATGTGTACCAAACGTTATCCAAGAAGAGTGTCAACCTGTCGAAGCAGATAAAAGCAACCATTGCGTCGTGCTGTGGCAGTTCGACAATGTCACCAACAAAGCATATCCAAAGCTAAAAGGTTGTTTCGTGGACACAGTATCATGCACGGACAGGGCGACCAGCTGCAGACTACACAACTCGAAGCTGCCACTCCTTCACTGCTGCTGCGAAGGAGACATGTGCAATCAGAACGCAGTCTTCCCTGGAATAGAGGCTGGAATGTCATCCCAGACTGAAATTCCGCCCGAGAGAGTACCTGCGTCCGCGGTGCCAAGCGCTGACGATGACACCAAGGCAGTCATAGCGTACACTTTAACTCCTCTGTTCCTACTATTCGCTATCCTTGTCGGTTGTTATCTTCTATACAGGAAGCGTAAAGGAACGTCATTTGCTGAGCTGGCTAACGGTGAGGCTTCGTTGTCGAGGCCTCCATCCGCTGGCGCTGGAATGGAGAACGAAGCTGTTGGTCTAGTGGGTCAGGTCACTTTGTGTGAGGTCAGGGCTAGAGGACGATTTGGAGCAGTGTGGAGGGCTAAGCTCGGACAGCGAGACGTAGCCGTCAAAGTGTTCCCCTTACAAGACAAACAGTCGTGGCTAGCTGAGCAAGAGATCTTCAGACTCGCGAGGATGGACCACCCAGACATTCTACATTACATCGGCGTCGACAAGAAAGGCGATAATCTACAGGCGGAATATTGGCTGGTTACGGCATACCATGAGAAGGTGAGTTTATTGTTGTTTTAAATCATCATCATCATCATCCTGTTGTCCTTATTCCAATTTATTTAGGGCGCATGTCTTTTTCCATACTTCTTTATCTGACGTCATCTCAGTAGTAACATCCTGTCTAGCCATATAATTTTTCACACAATCCATACATCGTTTCCTTGTTCTTCCTCAACGTCTATAGCCATCCACATCCATGCTCATAACTTGCTTAAATATCAGGCTTTATATCCGACGAGCGGTGAAAACACATAGACAGATAGTTCGGCGCGACAACATTGAAGTAACCTATGGATAGAGAAGTTTTGCTCAAATTAAGACGCTTCGTTTTCGCTTTGAGGTGAAGACAGAGGCGAAGTATTCAACAGGAATATCGCCACACTGATCTCAGCGTAAATAAGGTCGTATTCGTACTACATATTCACCAACATACAATGTGTTACGACGAATTACCTTACTATTGTGTTAGTAAAGTATTACCTAACTACAATAGTTTTGACCGTAGCACGAACAATAGGAGCAAGTTAAAAATATCCGCCTGCATCTTAGATCGATATGTTCGGAGCAAGAAAGAATTGCCTGACAGGCTCTACAAGTAAGCTAACATACTATTAAATATAGTTTTAGATTGATGAATGACTAATACGGCCACGAGGTTACGTTACGGCGTTTAGTATCCGTGTATAGTATTAGGTCCTATTCCTTACCATATTTAATTTACATCTTCGCAGTCTATTCTCAATGATGTATTTTTCGATCAGGGCTCGCTGTGCGACTATCTGAAAGGTCACACGCTAACTTGGGTAGAGGCTTGGCGGATCGCGGCATGCGTGGCGCGAGGACTCGCCCACCTCCATGAGGAGGGCGGAGGAAAACCAGCAGTCGCTCATCGTGACTTCAAATCCAAGAACGTTCTCCTAAAAGCTGACCTAAGCGCTTGTATTGCGGACTTTGGCCTCGCCCTGATATTCGTGGCTGGAAGAGGCTGTGGCGATGCACACGGCCAGGTCGGAACAAGGCGATATATGGCTCCAGAAGTGCTGGACGGCGCCATCAACTTCACGAAAGACGCTTTCCTAAGGATAGACATGTATGCCTGCGCGCTTGTGCTCTGGGAGATCGCTTCAAGGTGAGTCGGTCTGCGAGATTACTTGACTTGCAAAGTGATTCAAAATGTTAATGCAACCTTAAAAACGCGACGTAACGTGTGCTAATGTTTAGATTTACACGACATAACATTGCTAAAGACGAACTACTTTTAGTAGTATGCAACATATTGATGTCTTTTAGAAGGTAGATACTGACTTAGCATACAAATCGACTTTGAATTTGATTTTAACTTAGCAGATTATGTTCTTCTCTCCCATTCTTCCATTCAGCTATTGCCATTTTTTATGTTAGAAAATGATTATTGACTTCTATCAAAAATATTCAGATAGTTGGTCCCTAAATTATATGTTGATAGACACGTACTCAAGCTGTAGATACTATTAAAACTTTAGTTAATTCTCTTAACAATTTAATACTGGCCAACCTATCCAGTGCACTCGCGAAATATACGAGAACTAAGTTTAGAACCACTCCATTTATGTTTTTAGGTCAAATTCGTCACTTCTGAGTTCTGAACTGTGCTTCTGAATTATTGATTCAGGGAAAGTATTTTGGAAAGCAAACGTTTTTGATAGTGAACCGAACGTGTTTGTAGCAGAATTAATTGACTTATTGAAATTAAACGATAGCTACAAAGCTTGATTCATCGAAGTGAATTGAGGTCATTTTGACTTCGAGTGCCTAACCTTTTCCCAACGATATTGAGGTAGGATTCCAGTCTTCCGAATCTTGCACGGACTCGTAAGACTGGGCTTCAAATGTTTTGCACTGTGACGACTACCACTAACGACTCAAAAACTACAAATGCCAGCCGAGACCAAAGGCTTAATGTGCTTTCGGAAACCTTGATTGATCGTTCTAAATCATGGAAAATATCTTGCTTAAGATATATTAATACAGACTGGCATCATTATCAGTAATGGAAACTTGTCATATGCATATCCTACGGGTACTAAGTACCATACTTCCCATTCAACGATAACAGATCTCTCGTAAAGTCAATCAGCCTTCTGTGACAAGTAAACAATGCGCTACAAACAAACGTGGCTGAAATAAATGGCTTTAGATATTGTTTTCTGAAAGTAAGACCTCCTTTCTCAGTGGACATAATACTATAATGTTAGTTTACCTAACAAACGGCCTCCAAAATGAAAACATTATAACTAAACGAATCTTTGATTTTTAATAAAATAATAATCCATAACCCACCGCGTAAAAGGGACGAAGCTATTAGTTCTGTACAGATCCAGCATTTTTTCTCGCACTGAAAAACATTACTTATAGTTTTCCATATAAACGTAGTGTAAAAACTCAGCCTTAACTTTTGTAACAAAACTTGTAGATGCAGTGACGCGGCTTCGGAAACTCCAGGACAATATCGTTTACCTCTTGAAGAGGAGGTCGGCTCGCACCCTAGTCTTGAAGAGATGCAGGAGGCTGTGGTACAGAGGAAACTAAGACCTCACATACCGCCACACTGGCGGAACCATCCAGTAAGTAGTTATAGATATTTGTTTATTCGCGTGCCAAGCTTCTACCCCATTTATTTGATTACGAAAAAAAACACCTTTTCGACTTTCGATTATTTTATTTGAATTAAAAAAAAATCAAATCTTATTGTCTTGATGGTGTAGTCGTAGGTAAGTGCTACTTACACATGAAGTCATGGGCTTGATACCCAGTTTTATTGAATATCATGGACATTAATTTCTGAGAAGTAGCCCGGAGTATCAATTTGTGCTTGATTGATGGCAAGGCAGTAGAGCTACCACTACCTTAAGGGGGGGAAAAAGCGTGATGTTATATTCAAATATACTAAAGAATGCAAACTATCTGTAGTTCTAAAATGAGGGTTTTGTGCAGGGTCTATCAGTTCTCTGCGACACCATGGAGGAGTGCTGGGACCACGACGCCGAAGCCCGCTTGTCCGCGTCGTGCGTGCTGGAGCGCGTGTGCGCTCAGCAGCCGGCCTGCGCCGCGCCCGCGCTCACCCCCGACACCACCCCCCTACTGATCCACGAACTTGCCGACCAGCAGCCCTGCTGACGCCACATCTCTGTCGAGCTGCCGCTCATACAGTTCTGAACACCACACGAGAAGGTACAGAAACTTACGAATAGAGAGGGCATCGTCGACCTAAGGTCTAAAAATAATACCATAGATCCATGCATATTTAGACAGTTTTATGACTAACAATTTTCTGTACCTATCTTGTTTGGCTTCAAAGTTCAGTATCGCGGCGCCAGTGATTGTCTGATTGTCAAAGGTAAAGTACAAAGTATAAGTTATGAATTGGACATTGAAAATACAGACTGTATTGATGAATATGTGGAGTTCCGGGAGGATTCGCGCTTAGTTGAAGTGTCTTCGCGCTCAGTGTAAATCCTGTGAAATTGGCTATCAAAAAGAAAATTGTGCCATCATACTTGGTGGTAACATATATCTATTGTATAATAGGATCTAAAACTTAGGATAAACGTTTACGGGCTAACATCGAAAAATAATTATTAGTTATCCATAGAAAGGTTAACAAACTAAATTTCGAAAAATACAAAATTGCATCAATGTTTTATATTGTCAGTCACCTACTTGCATTTTTACTCATAACTGAGAAGCCCGGTAGGTTTTGAAGTAGCCCTTTTTATATTCTGAAACTACACTATATGTACGACATTAGAAAGTATTAAAACAATCTTCCAATCACTATTATCAAATATCATATTTTATCGTACTCTATCCTGTGTGGTGTAGTTTCGCCATGATTCCTAATGATAAGAGGTCATTGTTATTTAAATAATAATCATTATCGGCATAATATTTAAATCACTGTTTCGATTCTTTATAATTTTTAAGGTTTCGATTATTATACTTATGATGAAATGTAGACCATAGGAGTTACAGATCTAAAAGACAGTATTTTTTCTGTTTCAAATAATCATTTTTAATCATTTATTATGAAGCGCACAATATATTTTAATGCACATTAATCATCGAAATACTATACACAGTCCAATCAATATTTCTGCGATAGTAATTTTTAATGGGCACAAATAAATAGGAATTGAATGTTGAGATGGAATGGTAACACTCTTAGCGTATACGTAATTGTATCCATAAAACCCTGTTCCGCCTGTAGAAATCTCCTAGGCTCTAACCTTAGTGTTCACCAACGAATGACGACTGAAATACTTCGACGGAACCATGAATATCACCCGTAAAATGACAGAATGTAACATTTTTTAGTGAAGTGTAAATGAGACGGCGATAATGAGTTATCTCAGAGTTCTATTCTCGTAACGATCGGGTCGATCCTAAATTAGAATGCGTCCTTTTTAATGATCTATGAGATTCCGACATGCCCAATTAGAGCAGCTTTAATATTCAAAAGGGCAAAGACATTAGGCAAGCATTTTGAATAAATTCTATTATGTAAATAGAATGTATTCAAAATGCTTGCCTAGTTTTTGCAAATTTAAATTATAATAGGATGTCCTACGAGCAGGTACCACGTTGCCACGCGTCATTGAAAGTCCACATTTTCTTTAAATATTCCTTGACCCTCAATCAAAATGTAATATTAATCAGTTTATATTATAGTATCATCCCTTCTATTCTATTTTTCCCTATTTATAAGATGTTCTTAACAAATGTGTTTTTAACTTATTCATTTGATAGGTTATGACTATGGCATTTTACTTTCTAGCCAAGCATCTTTCAATTTCACACAAATTGAGTTCACTCTCAGACTTAGTGAAGCTATAGTCTGTTCCAAATTATAGTATCAACACCCCAGTCGGTCTATTGAAGCCGCTAGACCTAGTCCAGACGTTAAATTGATTGCCACACAAACAACTTACTGAGCTATTCATAAGCATCCTTCATAAACATCCTACCACGATCTAATGTATGGTAATTGTCGTCGTTCGCGCTCCCTTTCCTTCACCGCGGCCACTTCCTGCTGTCCCGTACAATGTGGTGTGTCGCTGTAAATATACTGACGGTGTCCTTGGTATACAAACTAAATTAAAAACTAGTAAAAAAAAAACTTAAATCGTCTAACAATGGACATAAATGTAAAAGAAACCGTTTGAATTAACATTTAAAGAATGTAAATATTTTTTAAGATTTTTTTTACTGAATGTTTGTAGTTTCAAAGCGTAATATTTATTTTTATTATGACTCCTTATTTCGATCTTATTTATTTGATCATAAAGTCTATAATTATATTTTTATTATTTCAATATTTAAGATAGTAGCTTGTTTTAAATCAAGGCAACTGAATTGAGTACTAACAAAATTAATTTTATTTAAAGCTTTATCTGGCAGCACTATTTTATTTAATACTCGTGTTATGTTAGATTTTTTAAGTAACATTATTTTATTCGTATTTTATTTTTAGATATTTTGTTTAATATTATGGGGTCCCTTGAATAATTTGTAGTAGCGTCCACTAAAATAATAATACTTTTATGTTCGTTTATGTAAGCTCAGACATGGTACAATGTATTCGCTCGTTGAATTGAATAGGTCAATAGGAGGCAATATCTTTGTCGACTACATAGTAAAACCTTTATTGTTATATCAAAATACTAATGACCAGCTCCAGCTTCGCGCGGGTAATCCTTATTAATAGGAATAGCAAGACAACGACAGAATAACGTTTTATAAAAAAAAAAATATCCGAATGCATTTACTATGCGTAATATCTAAAATACATCGGGTTAAAATATTCAATTCAACAAGCAAATAAGTGACACGGTGTCTTTGAGCCTTTATGGTTTTATTGGCCATTACTCCACTGCCAGAATAAATGTATTTCCTGATAGAATAAATGGTATTGATAAGACATAAATAATCTTGCCTGATTCTCATAAACAGGGACCTCTTATTTAGTAAGACTGGTATTATTTGTATAATTGGCTTTATTTACTTAGTTTATTGGCTCTTAATTTGTGAGGCGTTCTTAAGTGCTAAATTATTGAGAAATTGAAGCAATGAAATTAGTGTTAGTATTTGCATAAGTGAATGTCATTTGCTAAGTTAATTTTAATGTTACTTAGCGTTAATCAGTCTTAGGATATGCTGCTAATAGTGCTTAACGCTCACACATCTTAAAAGCAATACAAAACAAAACTATTCTTAGTTTTTAATACAACTCGATGATAACAAGAAAGTTTGTAAAATTTTGAGTTTGTTAAAAATTCGCTTTCATGAGATTGTGTGAGTCTTGAGCACTAATGGTGGCTAGTCGTTATGTATGCGAGTTAACAGAGTACATATTGTGCCATAGACTGGACTGGTTATGCTAATCAAGTTCTGAAAGAGAGCCAGACAACTTTTGAAGCGATGGGTGCTCTCGTTCGAAAACTATTAAAAATAATGTTGAACGCACTTGTAAAGAAAACTGTGATTTTGTTCTCCTATGCCACTTTCGAAATTATAGCATGTATCTTAGGATATTGAATATTCTTTTTACAAAGTGACGCAAGAAAACAGACCTCTAAAAAAATATCATTGAAAATATTGTGATTTTAGAACATAATTGAAATATCATAATGGGAAATCATAATGAATTTGATTTACCTATGCCGTGTGCATATCACCACACATAGACTAAGTAATGTTGCCAAATGTAAATAATGTAGCTGTAAGACTAGTATAGGATATTTTCGTCTGAATGTCAGAGTTTTAGGTTGTGAACACACTATCCCAGAACAAAATTATAAACATGTGTGAATTTTATAAGATCTGTAGACAGTTTTTTTACAGCCGTTAGTATTAAGACTTACGCAAGTGTCGATAGCTTTTGTAAATCGCAGGAATGACTTTTTACTTTGACTCTTGTGGAAAAAACTTTTTCTATAGTTCGACCTTATACAGAAAAAATGGCTTATTTCATGAATATCCTTGCCACGCGTAGCGCGACTATGGATCCACATACAATAAGTCCTTTCTAGCCAAGGAGTTTGAAGGCCTAATTCTATTGTAATTTTCACTGGTGTGTTCACAGCTCTAGTGTAATATAACTATTATAAAATAAAAGTAGTAGAAGTCTTTAGATTGGGTAGTGTTTAGACACTATTAGACATTACGTTTGATGTCGATACATCGTCTCGTGTTTAGTCGAATAACGAATGTCTTAATGGCCATGTTTATCATTTATTTTTTATTTTGAATTAACAAACGTGAATGTCTGTTGAAATTTGATGTATTAAAATATATTTTCTAGACAATCATTTTTTTTTTCGAGGTTCATTGAACCCAGCTATTTTTAGACCACAACTTTAAAATAGTTTCACTCGGAAAAGTGAACCACTTGCATGACATCATGGCAATAACAGAAGGAAACAATCATGTAAAGTATACAAATTCTGATTCTTTATTTTTATTCAAAATCCAGGTCTTTTCACTGTACAATGTGTGGCATGTGGGGCACTCCGGCTCACGGCGCGACATCGCTTTTACAAATTTGTTTAATTTACTTTGAATTTCACTATATGTACATCGGCAACGCGGGCCGGCCGTGAGACGCCGGCGCAAACTATTGCGGGCAGCAGTCGTCATCGCACTCAGATTCACAGTTAATAATACAATATCGTCTATATATACTTTTCTAGCTAGTAATAGTACTGGTGAAGGTTAACTTTAGCCTATAACAAAGGTATTCCTAAAATTGGTACTGATTTAATTGTCAACAGTTGCAAAGTTAATCGGTCACAAGTCCTGTTTATGTTAAAGGTATCGGAACGGCAGAGCAAACAAATGTATATCCGCAGCGGCTCAACGTACCGAACGGTGCACCACTATCGTCACGACTACGATACCAACGAATCGAAGTGTTTCGAAAGTCAGAAAACATAATCCTTCACTCGATATTGTATCGAACACGACGGTGCCGCTAAGAACTAATTTGGGGGGGCGTTGTGTGGAGAAGGGGGCTAGGGGCGGCGGCTAGGAGGAGGGCGGCGGGCTGGGCGGCGCCGGCGCCTCGTCCGCGTTGGCGCGGCTGGCGGAGGCGCGCAGGCAGTCGCCGTGCGCCTTGTACTCGATGGGCACGGCGGCCGGCAGCTGCAGGATGCGCCGCAGCGCGTCCCGCACGCGCGCCGCCGCCGCCGTGTCCGACGCCGTGCGGTGCCACACCGCTAGGTGGTCGTCCTGCAACACGCGCACCGGTCACACTCGCCCTCCGCGACCTCTACTGCGATGTACTACCGGTGTATAGGTTCTCACCTGGAACCGTACGGACAGCACGACCCCGCAGAGCTCCTGGCCGACCATGAACTGCTCGCCCAGCATCGCCATGCACAGGTCTTCCCACGCGCGGCCTGTCTGTGTTTTACGTAGCCGCACAACCTGAGGATCATTCAAAATACATTTTTAGTGTTGGACTGTAGTTTATATAATATGAGAGTAAAATCTTGGTTCAATTTGTTTAGCATTCAAAAAATATGCTTTACCCATTTGCCTCCATTGACATTGGCGGGGTCCTCCCACATGGGCTTGATGCCCAGTTTGAAGAGATGCAAGTCGGACAGCGGCGGCAACTCGGACGGCCGCGCCAGGTGCGTGTACAGCCCCCACCACTGCTCCACGCTTGCCACCCTACCCACCAGACGTAACGCCTGAAATTTCAAGGAGAAAAATATATTTAGTGTCTCTGCATGTTAAAAAATCGAAATTAATTGAAGACCAATGGGTGCAATTGGTAAAACACTGTTATAGGATATAACAATACAAGTGAAACTCTGCAAAATAAGTTTCACAAACAAATTATGTTGACTTTGCAAATAACTTCAATTTATTTATAGGTTTTTTATTACATGTGTATTGAATTACTTAAAGCAGTTTTTCTAGAGTTTAGAAAAACAGCTAGATAATTTCCACTATGTTTATAAATGGTGATGAATACAATATATGTGGGTGTGGGTAGCACTGAAAATGCAATACAGTCACATGACATTGACATACAATTGGGTGATAATAGTTGAGCGAGTTGAATGCATACTACATGCATTGAAGAAACAATTCTTAACGTAATTTAAATACTGTAATTAAAATTAAGTAAATAAAACTTATTTTAAGTGGTGTAGTTTAATTTAGATTGGTGTAATAAAAGTAAAGATAAAATTTTAACAAAATACATTACACTCAATAACAGCTAACTTTCAATGTAGGTCAGACTAATAGATGCAAATCGATAGAGCTATGATGGTTGAAAAATTTTTTTTGCAGGCTTGAGTATTTATAAAAGCTACTGGACAAAAAGACAAACATAACAATTACTGGATGCATAGAAATATATTTATATGATTGCTTATAATTAGGACGATGGGTCAATTTATTATGACAATTCAGTAATCCGTTGCAAGTAATGAATGCAACTACATTGATTGATAATTTCCTACACAACATAACCCCTTAGGGGACCCTAATTTTATTATTAAATTTTATTTGCAAAATTGACACTTCCATCAGATCTTGAAAGTCAAGTGATCTGGTCTCGGGCAACAAAGACTGAAGAACTAACAAAATAAATTACAGGTATAACAGAAATAAAGTAGTTCAATAAAGCTGAATCTTGTTTATGATTGGACTTGATGAATTGTGATGTGAAAACAAAAAAGGAAACAACAACTAACTTTACCAACAATTAACAAAATATAAGGTGCTGGTTTAGTACACACAAGCATGCTATTACAATTTAGAAAGTTAACATTGGATTTGATAGGTTTGGCCTCGCTAAAAGCTTGACTGTAATTTAACCTTTAAGTATGGACGTCATTTTTTCTTAACACTACTGTGGACGTGTAGCCTCACAGGCTCCTATATACACACACATTTTTTTTGGGGAATTTGATATAAGATCGCTTTAAAAGTGATTGAATATTAAAGTTATGGGTTTTAGCAATAAAATACCGTGCTAATATATTCAACGATCGTTTCAAAAATTATAGAAATTTTAAAAATCAAAAAATATGACACATTTTAGCGTAAATCTACTTAGGTTCCATTTTTAGGAATTAAAAACAGCCAACCTTATTCCTATAACAAAATAATTCTTTTTTTCTCAAAATATAATATATAAGAAACCAAAAACACAAAACATCTACTTTGGGTAACAAATATATAAAATTTTGACAATAGTCTAATAACGTAAATTTATTGGCAGTCAATGCACAAAGGTCTAGAACATTGGAGACACACAGGTTGGTTGCACTGAACACAAACATGTGCAGTCACCCTATGTTTTGTCGCGGTACAGATTCTACATGCTCTTCTGGTTCCTTGACTGATTGCTTGGTCCTGGACATCTTCTGTAACCAGATCACTACCTAAAACTCGAGCTAGGGTCAACTTCAGCTCTTTTGGAAATCAATCAGCAGTTTTTCTAGCAGGGAACTGAACAGAACTCATAGATGGTCGTTTTGATTTAGAATCACCGGCTTTATTGTTTTTTTGAGATTTTGTACTAAAAAATCTGAAGCAAACGTAATCGCTCTTATAAAATATGTCATAGGGCAAAAACGGACGTGTAGCCTGACAGGCTACGGTCAATTTTTTGATGGTCATTACTTACGAGATATTCATCGGAAGTCGCAACCTTCTCCCTCGTTGGTAGTTTTACAACAAAAACAAAAGCTACTGAGCCGCTCAATCGCGGGGAGTGAGGGGAATTAGGTAAAACTATGAAAACGAAAACATCTCACGCAAAATACGCGCTTTGTCGTGGAGTTGCGGAAAACAGCCCGCCTAAACCTAAAACGAAAACATTGAGTAGCCTGTGAGACTCCACGTCCATACTTAAAGGTTAAGGATGTCAAAGAGCACTGATGAATTGTGAGTTGAAGTGAGTCTATATTGTACCATATTGATAAACATGCATGTGAATAAAAAAATTGCATATTTTCTACAATGCTCTTAGTAGGTAGGTATGTAGTTTCTATTTTTAGAAACAAAACAAATCACATGACCTGAAATATAGAATGTTATGTTGTTGTGGTGTGGTCCCTTATGTTTGGTAAACTTTCTGGTCATACTCCTTGGGAGCATAGTGGTGTGTGATGGCGTGAAGTTCGACAAACCTGTACGTAACCAGTGGTGGAGGCGGAAAGCTCGCGCGCGGGAGGCCGGCGCGAGAACCACATCCAGTAGCAGTACTCAAGCTTATGCTCGTGCGCCGGCACGGGCGGCGGCGTCGCCTCCTCGGAGTTCCTGTCATCCTCATCATTGTTGCCGTGGTTCTGCGTAGCGCCACCACCTTGCCCACCCTCCCCAGATCGACGTTCAGGCACGTTTAAATTGTAAAACTTGCACATTTTCCTCTCAGTCATGTTATTTCAAATATACTAACATGTTTCACTAACGGCCTAACCTAGGACACGTTGCTTTATTTGAACTACCAGAATGTATACAAAACTCAAACTGTGATTCTATAATTACACTACACAATAAGATACTAGGAACGCCTAAACAATATTTAGATACGGTTAATAAATAAATCTTAATCAGCCTATTCCCTCTTTTACTGTGTATAACCTTTTTCTTTCCGTCATCAAAATTCAAATCAGTGGTCTCGAACGTCATAGAGCGAGATCGGTAGAGTTGCCAGGTAAAATCGGTATATTTGTACCCAAAATCGGTATTTTACCAAAAAAAAAAACAATATACGATTAAATTCGCTTATTTATTGAAATAATTCAATTCAGAGTAAAAAGCGTGGGGTGCATTTTCCTATATTTTCATTCCTATAATATCAAGCACCCCACGCTTTTTACTCTGAATTGAATTATTTAAAAATTATTTCCTACTTTTTAGTTCGGTCAGCAATAAAAGCGTGTTTTTTTAGTTTTTTTAAACTATTATTTATTTTCCATTTTTTAGTTCGGTCAGCAATAAAAGTGTGTTTTTTTAGTTTTTTTTATCGGATTATTGCATTGTCATCGGCCCTTAACACGTGTGCAAAGTTCCAAGTTGATCAGACGTCTAGAAACCAGTGAAAATTAGGTTCAAAGATTCCGTTACATACATACATACATACAACCCGAGCTAATAAAAGCGTGTTAAAAACAGACTAATTTTTAAAAATGAAACTTAAATAGGTATATTTACTGTACCAATATTCTTAGGCCATAGCCGCGGCCACTTGTTGTTGGTTAATATTATTTTGTAAGCACCCTTTAGAAAGAAAAGTTACTCTCTCTCTCTTCAAAGTTATAAAAAAATAATACCGAATTCCTGTATATATATATAGACTAGACAGGTAAATTCCCGAGCGAGAAGCCCCTTATAACATTGAATACAAAGGACAAAAGGATATTGCCCAAAATATATGGAACATTTCGCACTAGGTTCAACCACCCCTACTACTATTGACGGCTTCCCCGTAACATTTAAACATAAACGAATGATGTTGTCATGTTAAAAATGAAAAATCGGTAGAAAAATCGGGAGAATTCCAGGTATACTCTGAAATCGTAGAAAAATCGTTATATTTCGGTATTTCGGTAGAACAGAGCCCATATCGGTAGAAATACCGAAAAATCGGTAGGTTCGAGACCACTGATTCAAATCTGTCAATTGACAGCATGGGTTCATACGACGAAATTAAGTTGTTTTTGTGTTCGAAAAAACAAAGGCAAACAGATACCGAAAATCGTAAGGGCGAACGAGATAGCAGAATATTAGTCTCTTCTGAATTCGAACGGGTTATTCTATTCAACTAAAAATGCGTTCCAAGTTCCCATTGCGAATTGCTTCTTTTTATGTTTTTTTGTATGGAGTGAATTAGTAATTTTCTTGTAAATTTAACTAAAGTTACTCTGGTTTTAATTATAAAATACATGCTGAAAATATTACTGTAAACTGAGTTTCTATAGTTATGAAAAAAAAATAGTGTCCACGTTAGTATTGTATTCTCTTTGATAGTGTCGTCCAATCTTCCAATCTATCACACTGTACTGTCATGACTGTCAAATAAAAAAACGTCAAATTCAATACTTCGAATTACCGGCGGGATGAACGAAAACAGTGAATAATAAATTAAATAGAAAACAAATAGACATTGTTTTTGTAAAAACTTTAAGTTTGCCAAACTGCTGAAAGCCTATGGGCTCTATTGTTGACTGTTATAGTCACATTTAAGACTAAAACTTGCAAACTTTATGTTGTGAAGTGTACTTGTTACATATAAACAGTGAGATGGATAAATCTGAACCTACCGGTAGAAGTAGTATAGAAGGGTGCATGAACATCGATTTGATGCGGTCACTCGTTAAGCAATACTCTGAACTGGTAAGTATTATGTGTTCTGTGCCACACTTGTTGGAAATCTGTTGAGTAGGTTATTCTGTTTCTTAAAACATTGACACAGGCAGTAGTTGCCAATATGAATTTTAAACAAATAAAGAGACCAATTTAAGGTGCTAATATAATTCATATGCAGTTGAAAACTTCCTAAAAAGATATTATGGTCTTTGAGGCCAAATTAAACTCATTTCCAGTTCTCACATTAATAGTGGGCATTTAATATTTTCCCTATTTGACTTCCCCCCACAGAGTTCAACAATCAAGCATCGAAAGCAGATTCCAATATTTCAAACAGTTTAAATAAACATAATGTTCCACAAATGAAATGAATGCAACAAATATTTATGGGAAAGTATCTCGTTTGTCTATCTGTTAGGCTTTCATAGTCAAAACCCTGAACTACTTTAGACAAAATTTGACCTGGAGGTAGATAGACACTTGGGGAAGGACAATTTATAGGTGCAAGAAGTAGTTCCATCAGGTAGTGGGTACAACTGGTGATTAGCAAATACATTGTAACGCTAATTACAATAAATAAAGGTCTAATAGTTTAATATTTGCAGTAATGTATGTTATGGCTATGATGTAATCTTTCTTAATACATATTTCAGGGTCAATGGACCAGTGCTCTATTCTGGGCAGACGCTGCAGCGGCTGCAGCCGGAGGTGGTGTGGATGCCGCCAGTGGAGATGATGTATGGCTCTTGGCTAGTGCCATGCTTGCAAGAGGAGAGCTGCATAGAGCTGCACATGCAGTCACTTCAAGGGGCTTGCACAGGTTCAATTAAAGCTATCTTTTATTAATTAAAAAAATATGAAAGAGAGTGCATATTATTTTATTTGATAATCTTTTTATGGTCTCAGACGTCACCTGCTATGCCTGGGCGTGGCGATGCGTGCGTACCTGGCGGCGCGCGAGCCAGCCACAGCACTCAACTTGATGGAAGAGTGTGACCCCATGCTTCTTGAGCCAAAGACTACAGACCAGACACAAAACGTAAGTGTATGATGGGTATTGTGCTAAATATCTATGGAGTGCCAAAGGAGAGAAAACAATGCCATGTCAATTGTGGCCTTTGGTGCACTAGTGTCCTGCCGGGGCTGCGAGACGTTCGAAAGAGATACCGCGCCCCCGGAATACAAAAGGCTGAGGAAGGAACATGGATGGGTTTTAGTCAGTAAGAGTCTGACACCCCCTGCCGCCCCACCCACGGTGGGAGGGGTCATTTGGTAACTTTCCATCCAAAAAATAAAATAAATGGTGCACTATATTTGTAGTAGTCATACAGAGTTTCTTTAGAAAACAGTATAATGTACTATGCACTGTAATATTATGTTCTCTGTTGTTGGCTAGTATTCCAGAGACTTGTAGAAATTTAATTTGGACACAAAAGTAAAGAACACTCCTCGAAAAAAAACTGCAGTCCACAATGTCTAGGATGTCCTCCAGACAAAGTTACAATCTAGCCGAGTTATTTCATGTTCCAGCGAGCTCTAGCCGGCGTGCTGGTGTGGCAGGCGCGGGCGCTGACGTCACTGGAGCGTCGCGAGGCGGCGGCCGAGGCGCTGTCGGCGGCGCTGCGGGCCGACTGCGCGCACTACGAGGCGCTCGACCTGCTGCTCGAACAGCATGCCTTGACGCCGCAACAAGGTACGATATGTACTGTAAACTAATTGTTGGAGGAGCATAATAATTTAAAATAATGTTTAATTCAGAAAACAACCTAAAACTTTTACTTGCATCAAAGGAAACCTTAAAATATTTTGAATATACTCGACCTGAGATGCATAAGGTCTGGTGTGGAATTTACTCAATCTTGTGATTCGACCTTATGGCTTTCATCGCATAAGGTCTAATTTAGAATTTACTCGATCTTGAGATTCGACCTAATGGCTCTCAGGTCTCTCAGATCATATTATTAATATGATCATATTTTAAAAAGTCGACGCGATATGCGAATTTTTGAGCTAATATCCCGGTTGCATAGACTGACATGTATTACAGAGAGCGAGCTGATAGAATCACTGCCAATAAGCAGTCAGCTGAGCGCGGCGGAGGGGGCGCTGCTGCGGGCGGCGTACCGCGAGCGACTCAACCGGTACTCGCCCGCGCCGCTCACCCAGCCGTCGCCCGACACCGACTGTCCCGTGAGTGGACTTTTATTTACAGAACCGTATCAAGATTTATTTAAATTAAATTAATTCGAATGTTTTTGAGGATGAATGGATTAATGTATGTCTTGGGTGAAACTTGGCACACAGATAGACTGTATTCTGGATTAACACACGGAACAGTTTTTGTTTGGAATATATGGATATACCATGTGAGAGGTTATTGCTGGAACTGCTGGTTAAAAATATATATTAACGCCACTGTCTAATAGTATTGGTGACTACATAAATAAGGTGTCTTAAACTTGGATCGAGTCGATCTTTAACAGCAAAGCATGTTCTATTGAAACAATTTTACTTTGATAGTCGCTGTCACATTTCTTATCCTGAGCCAATTAGTCTTTCATTAAATTTCGAAAACTGTACATTCACTAGAGACAATCATGATACTTTGGTTTATGTAATTGGTTTCTTAAGCTGTGTAAATAAAAATGAATAAACAAATGATTATGGACTAACCCACACACACACACACACACATGCACATAATTTCCATTATAAATGTCTATCCTGGCTGTTTTGTGACGTCATTATACTACGTCGACGTCACCAGATAACGGCAGAGGCGGAGGCCGTGGGCTCGCGCATGATGGAGGCGGCACAGAGCCGGGCGCGGCGGCTGGCGGCGGCGTGTCGCTGGGGCGAGGCGCTGGGCGCGCTGGACGGCGTGGACCCGTGGTGCTGCGTGCCCGTGCGCGCCGCCTGCCTCGTGGAGCTCAAGCGCAGCTCCGAGCTGTTCGCCTTCGCGCACTCGCTCGTCGACGCCTATCCCAACGCCTGGACCTCGTGGTACGCAGTGGGCTGCTATTATTATCTTATAGGTGAGTTTTTATTTTACCCTAGTTGATTCGACAGACATTCTCATGACAAAAATCCCATAACATTATTTTCTCAATTTTTTTTTTTTAGGAAAGGCAGCTTGTTCAATGTTCATTCATTCATTCTCATTGTTTTTGAAAGGCATTTATTTAATCCAGCTGTTTTCCGTGGTTTCATTTTTATCCTGAGAAAACTACTCCATACACCCGTATAAAAATATTCTTCCGGAAAATTTCCTGGATCCATATCCTATATCCCTAATAAAAGACATCACTAATTTTGGGCCAAATGTAAAAAAGCAAACATAAAGCAAAATTCTGATTGAACAAGTTCATCAAAGCATTTTATGACTCCAAATATTTTTTCATTATTTTATTTAAGTTCGAAAAATTTACTTATTTAATTTCGATTTATTGAAATAAAATCTGACGTAAAGTAGGTATAAATTATTCAAAAGCATTAGTAGTATTTATCTATCTATCTTAGGGCTGATTTCTCAATAGTCAGATAACTTCTATCTGATGAATAAATATATGTCAGTTTGACAGATTTTGTTATGAAAATATATTATGTCAAATGTCATATTTATTCTTTAGATAAAAGTTGTCAGACTATTGAAAAAACGGCCCTTAGTATAGTTCACATTTCCCCTTGACAGCAAATCATTACATAAATCAGTTTCTTTTTATTTATAATTCTTAAAAAAAAGTAAACATACAGTTAATTAATATTATAGTAAAAACCATTAATTACCGTTACATTTAAATAATATCTTTTTTATTTTCGTTCGTTATATTTTTATGTAGATCTGAAAAAAAAAAAAAAAAAAAAAAAAGGGTAGGATAATTATCGTTGTACGCGCCTGCGCTTATTTTGAGAGCAATCACCACCTGCGAGTTTTGCGTCTCCATTGATTTTTTTTTATTATTAATAATTATGAGGGTGTTTGAAGTTGGTTAAAAATTCTTGTAGCATTCATTTCGACTCCGCAAAAACACATATCAAAATTTGTTCAAATTATACAAGTTTCAGTAATCTATGAGTTTTTCTTAAAGAAATTCCAATCTTGTGCGTAAACAAGAAAATTGGCGACCGTGACAGGACGATTATTGCAAAAATTCAATACGAGTAACTTGGTGCACGTATTGCGTCATACTCGGCTATTTAAGAAGAAGGAAACTTGGAGGCTATTACGATAACAACAGGCAAGCTGGTCTTCCGTGCCAACGAATCACTAAAGATCGTACCGGAGGTTCATCGGGTCATCGTTATCACGAAGTTAAGTGCCTTCCTTTGTTCCGTTCTGATTACCAAATAGCAACCAACCACCAAATTCCATACATCACCCGTTCTAAAATATATCTATTTCAATTATTGCCTTACTTGTGCTATAAATATCCATGCCAAACGATTATTAGAGTAACTACATAGTTGATCGTTTACTATAAATTATACAGAAATTATCTTTCCCAATTAACGTCATGTTTTTATTAAATTCATTTGCAAAATAACGTACAAAACACATTAGAAAATAAATCAAAGTCATAATTGTCATTCTCCTGCTTCGATATATTCTTTAGTTTCCTTATATTTAAGACGATTTGCCGAAATTTTCAGGCATTATCCTGAGGGCCAATTCGCTTGACTGAGCCTGCAGACATCACTACCCGTTTGCTGAGTGAGGCACTGTAGTCATCCGAGACCAGGTTTCCAGGGGTTCCACCGAGGGAGGAGCGTGAGAATATCACTGTTTTATTCTTTTTCCGTATTCGTTTAAATTTTGTCGATAAATTCAATTCCATTAGTTTGCAGTATAATACTCAAGTGAAACGCTGATTATTATATTTATATTTCAAAATGACTCATGAAGGTGGCGATAAATATTCTGCCAAGGTGTCTTTAAGGGAATTACTTGCAAAACGTAGTTCAATTAAAGGACAAATTACAAAATTTAAAAATTATTTAGATAAAATTAGTAAATTATCTGACTTATCAAATATAGAAATTGCGGAATTGAGTTTAAGATTAAATAAGTTTCAAGGATTATCGACAAGGTTTGATGACCTGCAGACAGAGATTGAAGTTCTAAATTCTTCCAATATTCAAGTAGAACTTGATGAGCGAGAACGCATTGAACAGGATATAGTTCAAAATATAGCCATAGCTAAGACAGTACTACAACAATATGATAGTGATGATGATGGTAAGCGCCGTCAATCTATCCTTGTAAATGCGGACTCGGATCATCAAAACGTTGGTTTTCGATTACCTCGAATACAAATTTCTAAGTTCGATGGGTCACACTTCCGCTGGCTCGAATTTCGGGACACATTTCTTAGTTTAATTCATAATAATGAGCGCATTCAAGATATACATAAGTTTCATTATTTGGTCTCTTATCTGGATGGTGACGCTGCACGTGTTATAGCAAATCTCGAAGTATCTTCGGCTAATTACCAGGAGGCTTGGAAACAGGTTTGCGAGCGATACGATAACAAAAGAATTCTTATGAATCATCACCTAGACTCGTTAATTAATATTCAACCACTCACGCGGGAATCAGACAAGTCTCTTCGGTATTTAGTTGATAATGTCACTAAAAATTTAAGAGCCTTAAAGAGTTTAGGTCTACCTACCGATCATTGGGACATGTTGTTAATATTTATTTTATCGCTTAAATTAGATAGTCGTACCATACTAAAATGGGAAGAATATCGAAACACGATTGATTGCGTAAGTGACGTGCCCACTTTAGAGCAATTTAATAAATTTTTAATTGATCGCGCTAATGTACTAGAATCATTAAATCAGAATAAATCTATAAACAATAATAATAATAATTCTAAATCACAACAAAACTCACGTGTCTCGTCTATTCAATCTCAATCAAATAACAATAAATCCTCTTATAACAAATCAAGCCGTAACCAAAATACTAATGTCTTTGCATCTACTTCACAAGCTCGTAATAATTCCTCAACAGTTTATCTGTGTGTAGTATGCAATGGAAATCATAGGATTTATGATTGTCCAACTTTTAAATCAAAATCCCTTCAAGAGAAAATGTCATGTATATCCCAATATAAATTATGTACAAATTGTCTCCGCCAAGGTCACCCTACATCTGATTGCGGCATGGGTTCGTGTCGGCATTGTAATCAAAAGCATAATACTCTTCTCCACGATCCTGGCGTATCAGCTAACTGTAACAAAATAAACAATAATAATGGGGAGACTGTAGTGGCTTTCTCTCAACAAGGTAAGGGTCATGTATTTTTGTCCACGGCTATTATAGAAGTCCACAATCCTTTAAATAATAAAATTGAAAGGGTTCGCGCGCTGTTAGACAGTGGCAGCCAATCCACTTTCATCACAAAATCTCTGCAACAAAAATTAGGTTTAGTGTGTAATCCGTTAAATGCATTAAATGTTATTGGAATAGGAAATAATCAATGTGATACAATATTAGAAAGTTGTGTTACTCACCTAAAATCAATTCATAGTACTTACCAAGTTAAGTTATCTTGTTATATTCTCAACCAACTTACCGGAGATATTCCAAAGGTTTCCGTCGATATAAATCATCTGAAAATACCAAAGGATATTATATTAGCAGATCCTAAATTCAATGAACCTGCTACCATTGAAATACTCATTGGTGCAGATATCTTCTGGGATATACTAACTAGCGGACAACGTTCCCTAGGCCCAAATAATCCTAAATTACAAAACTCAAAATTAGGTTGGCTTATAGCCGGCCCTATTAATGCACAAAATTACAATCAAAATATTCAATGCAATCATGCAATTGTTCCTAACAACAATTTGGATGAAATGCTCACTAAATTCTGGGAACTTGAGAGTCTTCCTCAAAGAAAGATTTTCAGTCCTGACGAAATAGCGTGTGAAAAACACTTTCTTCAAACTACCACTCGTTTGAGTAATGGCAGATTCAGAGTGAAATTACCACTAAAGGCCTCACTAGACTGCCTCGGTGATTCTTATGACCAAGCTAAAAAACGTTTCAAAAATCTCGAAAAACGATTTAGAAAAAATCCGACACTAAAGTCACATTATGTAGAATTCATACGTGAATATGCAAACCTAGGGCATCTTTCAGAGTCTCCTGTTGCATTACCAAATCCTTCATACTTTCTATGTCATCATGCTGTATTCAAAGCGGACAGTGAGTCCACAAAGATTCGAGTAGTTTTCGACGGCTCCACTCCTACAACTTCTGGCTACTCTCTAAATGACATCTTAATGGTTGGGCCTAATCTGCAAAATTCTCTTTTCTCCATTTTAATTAGAGCGCGTCAATATAAGTACATTTTAACTGGAGACATAGCCAAAATGTATAGACAAATTGCTATGGATCCTAGTGATTGTGATCTTCAGTTAATATTATGGAGAGAAGATGAGTCGCAGCCCATCAAAACGTTGCGATTAGATACTGTCACTTACGGTACAGCAAGTGCCAGTTATCTTAGTACTAAATGTCTGTGGCAGGTAGGAGAGGAGTGTGATGACGAATTAATTAAAACCATAATACAAAATGATTTCTTCGTTGATGACGTCATAACCGGGTCAGACAATGAAGATCAATTAATATACATACAAAAGAAACTTTCTACTACTCTAAGTGCAGCTTGTTTTCCCCTACGAAAATACAAAACTAATTTACCTACGTTATTCCATAATATAGAAATTAATACAAAAGAAAAACTTACCTTGAGTGAATCCTCTAGTACTCTTGGTTTAGGGTGGGATCCAAGTGAAGACACGTTCCATTTTCCTGTAAAAAATAATTATATTAATAATACAACAATTACAAAAAGATTTATAATGTCGCAATCACTTCGTATTTTTGACCCACTTGGTTTATTAAGTCCATGCATAATTCAATCTAAAATATTGATTCAAAAGTTGTGGATCAAGGGAATTGATTGGGATCAACCTGTACCTGAAAACATAAAAGAAAATTGGAATGAAATTTCAAATAACTTACCATTACTTGCAGATCTTCATATTCCACGTAGAGTAATCAGTGACTCACCAAAGCACATAGAACTACATTCATTCAGCGACGCCTCACAAGTTGCCTACGGAGCTTGCATCTACCTGCGAACGCTGAATGAAAACGATGAAGTGACAGTGAGATTATTGTGTTCCAAATCAAAGGTAGCTCCTATAAAGCCCACCACCATACCTCGCCTTGAACTTTGTGCGGCTTTGTTATCAGCTAACTTATGTCAATCAGTTATCGAGTCCTTAAGACTTGTACCTACAAAAATTACGCATTGGTGCGATTCGAATATTGTACTATGCTGGATAAATAATGACCCCAGTAAACTAAAAACATTTGTAGCAAATAGAATAGCTGAAATTTTAGATCTTACTAATCGTAAGGATTGGCGTCATGTTCCCACTGACGCTAATCCCGCTGATTTAATTTCTCGAGGTGCAAACGCACTTCACCTTCGCGACAATTTGTTGTGGTGGCAAGGCCCGTCTTTTTTAAACAATGATGAATCAAAATGGCCTAAGCTGAATCAAAATGAACCTATTGATTTACCTGAAATAAAATGTCAGTTTATTAATTTACCCGAATCTACATTTGATTTTAAAGTATTTTCAAGTTTTTCTAAATTACAAAGAACATTTGCATATGTTTTACGCTTTTTACACAATTCAAAACCATTAAATAAGCTTAATCGATTATCTGGCCCTTTAGCAGTCCATGAATTAAATAATTCCTTTATTTTTATTTGTCGAGTATCACAAAAACAATCTTTTCCTCTTGAATATAAAAGAATTCAGTCAAAATTATCATTGTTGCCTAAATCCAAATTATTGTGCTTGTCTCCTTTCTTTGAACCCACAACTAATCTTATAAGAGTTGGGGGGAGATTACACAATTCTAATTATTCATTTAATAAAAAACATCCAATATTATTGGATTCTTCACATTATGTAACAAAACTTTATTTTGTACACGAGCACTTACGAAACTTACATGCTGGTCCACAATTATTGCTATCAGCGGTCAGAGAAATCGTATGGCCTATAAACGGAAGAAAGCTAGCTAGAAGCGTTGTAAGGCAATGTGTTGTTTGCGTGCGTGTTCGTGGGCAAACCATATATCCAAAAATGGGCAGCTTACCAACAAATCGTGTTTCTGTTGACTTTCCTTTCAAATCTGTTGGAATTGACTACGCCGGTCCTTTCTTTATATTGAATCGCAAGGGTCGGGGTGCTAGATTAATTAAGTGCTACTTATGTCTATTTATTTGTCTACGGTTTAAATGCGTTCATTTAGAACCCGTCAGTGACTTAACTAAAGAAGCTTTTATTATGACTTTTCGTCGATTTGTTGCCCGCCGTGGCAGACCAGCGGAGGTTTGCTCTGACAACGGACGAAATTTCGTTGCCGCTGCTAAAGAAATTAGCAATTTTCTAAAACTAAATAGCGAATCTCTTTCTCAGTTTGCAGCAGGGGAAGGAATAAAATTTTCATTTATACCTGCTTACAGCCCTCACTTCGGTGGAATTTGGGAGGCTGGAATAAAGGCTGCTAAATATCACATCAAAAGAGTCATGGGAAATTCCCATCTTACCTTCGAGGAAATTGGTACCTTATTCGCACAGGTTGAGGCAGTGTTGAATAGTCGCCCCTTGTGTCCAATGTCTTCATCCCCTGACGATTTCCTATCCTTATCCCCAGGGCACTTTTTGATTGGCAGGCCACTCAATGCGCTGCCAACTCCAATAATTCAAGAAGATTGCAACACCCATTGTAACCGGTACGCTCGCCTCGAGCAAATAAGGCAAAACTTTTGGAGGCGCTGGCAAAAGGAATACGTCTCCGAACTAAATCAACGCACCAAATGGAAGACCGATGCTAAAAAACTAAATATTGGCGATCTTGTCCTTTTACAAGAAGAGAATACACCACCACTAAATTGGTGCCTCGGACGTGTCGCCAGACTTTACCCTGGACCAGATGGCATAACTCGAGTCGCAGATGTCAATACAACCAAAGGCTGCTTGCGTCGATCTCTGGTTCGCTTGTGTCCCCTGCCTACATGTGAAGATGTTCAATGTTGAAGATCTACGCCCTTCAACGGGGGGAGTCTATGTACGCGCCTGCGCTTATTTTGAGAGCAATCACCACCTGCGAGTTTTGCGTCTCCATTGATTTTTTTTTATTATTAATAATTATGAGGGTGTTTGAAGTTGGTTAAAAATTCTTGTAGCATTCATTTCGACTCCGCAAAAACACATATCAAAATTTGTTCAAATTATACAAGTTTCAGTAATCTATGAGTTTTTCTTAAAGAAATTCCAATCTTGTGCGTAAACAATCGTAGTTGTGGGTACAATACGATGAGTCGTGGTCTCACTGAAGTTAGTCATTTAGCTGCGTAGAAACCAGTTTTAATGTGAAATACGCCATTGCGGGTACAAGATAACTGGTAGTTCTCTCGCCATTCGTATATTTCACGCTGTTTCAAGCCCAATTCTAGAAAATATATTGTATGTTCAGGTAAAAGTGAGTTGGCGCGTCGTTACTTAAGCAAGGCGAAGAGCCTGGAGCCGAGCGCGGGCTGCGTGTGGCTCGCCTACGGACACAGCTTCGCCGCCGACAACGAACACGACCAGGCCATGGCGGCTTACTTCAAGGTAATTATATTATGTTATAGTCTATAATACATTTATTTAGTTCTAGGGAAATAAGTCATGTGTTTGTATAAGTAAAAATACTTTCTTACAATAAAAAAATCATACAAAAGTAATTTGTGTACCTGCATTATTTGATCGGCGGTTTTGAGTAAATTTTCAGGTCTAATACTGTTTTTGAGCTTATTCAAGTTATTACAAGTATTTCGCATCACAGTGAGGATTATAGAAGTAGAATAAAATAGAATATTATTTACTATGTACACCAAAAGAAAAACATATATGATATTAGAAAATTTGCACCCAGTTGATGCTAGTCGCTCCTTATAATACGATACTAAAACTTTTATTTTTATTTTACGAAACTTCTTTAGGAACCCGGATAAAAACCATCCTTGTCCTTCCACAGGGTTAAAGTTATCTCTATGCCAAAGGTCTATAAATCTCTATAAAAAATGGACAGACCGACAGCCAGACTGACAGATAACATTATTGATAAGCGATGTTCAATTGCAGGCTAGCCAGCTGATGGCGGGCTGCCACCTGCCGCCGCTGTACGTGGGCGTGGAGTGCGCGCTGCTCAACAACTTCACCATGTGCGAGAGGTTCCTCACCAGGGCCGCGGCGCTGCACAGCAATGCTGACGTCAAGGTCATTTCCAGCACTACAGTCGAAAGGTTTCAGGTGTTAGGGGAGGTCTGTGTCCAACAGTGGGCTAATACTAAATAGGCTGGCTAGTGATGATGAATGCATAGGCTTTGTAAGAAATATCGATGTGATAATCGATTAGCCATCCGATTTCGCAGATGGCTTTAACCACAGATTTAATAGATGTCATAAACTAAAAGCTTTTTTCATGAAGTACTAGCTTCCCGCCAGCGGCTTCGCCCGCGATATTTTAGCTAATTGATACAAATACTTGACAAATTATATACTAAAACCTTCCCCATTAATTACTCCATCTATTAAAAAAAACCGCATCAAAATCCGTTGCGTAGTTTTAAAGATTTAGGGACATAGGATAGGGATATAGGTACAGAGAAAGCGACTTTGTTTTATACTATGTAGTGATACGACGGCAGATAAAATTTAACAAAAATAACGAGATTATTCGAAAACTGGATTGACATTAACAGCTGGCACCATACTTTTTATCATTTATACTTTTACAAATTTCACAAAATATGATATCAGTAATTAGCATATTTTTTTATTTTTTATGATATCAATACATAGATATAATAATTAAGTAAACACATATCATAAATGTTTAGACAAAAAATATAAAATAATAGCAAAATTGTTTAATTTATTCTCTATTTTGGCAGATCTTGAATGACAGTTCTTCCGTTTCACGTATAAGTCACTCCATATTTTTTTTGTGCAACTGGCTGTAAGGATTGTGACGGATAGTAATGGTAAGGTATGTGTGCAGGTGTCGGAGGAGGCGGAGTGGTCGGAGAAGGCGAAGTGGGGCCGCGTGGTGTCGCTGGTGCGCGACCCGCACGTGGCGCACGAGGCGGGCGCCGCCGCCTTTGCCGACGGAGACTTCCGCGCCGCGCACGCGCTGTGGCTCGCCGCGCTCGACGCCGCCACGCCGCCCGGCCGGCAGGAGGTCAGGCAGTTTCTTATGTAACATACATTTGTGCAAATTGTGAAACATTTGCGCAAAAATGTGCTACATTCACATAAAATGCGCAATGTTTGCGCAAACTGCGCATAATTTCTATAAGTTGCGCAAAGTTACTGCGGTTGTATTTACAATTTTTTTTTTACAAAATTTTCAATGATTGCGGTCGGTTCGTGGATAAGTAACCATCATACTAAGACTTTTATATCGGCTCTCATTTGTAGATCTGACAGTCATTACGGGTAGTCAGAAAGCTTTACTAAAGGATACTGAGTTGTCAAGGTCAGATAGGCAGGGCACGCCGCAATCGCGGCGGTAAGTCCCCTCTTTGAGGAGTGGCTAGGGAGACGCCGCGGCGTCCTCACCTACCGCCTGACGCAGGTCCTCACCGGACACGGAAGCTTCGGGAGGTTCCTGCACAGAATCGGGCGGGAGGAAACGCCCGGGTGTCACCATTGTGTAGATCGCCCGGAGGACACGGTGGAGCATACGGTGGGGGTTTGCCCCGCTTGGGCGGAGCACCGCCGTGTCCTCGTAGGGGCGATCGGCGGCGGCGACCTCTCGCGTCCGGCCCTGGTTCAGGCCATGGTCCGGAGCGAGACGGAATGGGACGCCGTCGCCTCCTTCTGCGAAGCAGTAATGCTGGAGAAGGAGGCGGCGGAACGCGTGAGGGAGCGACAGGCCTCACGCCCCAGCCGCCGCAGGAGACGCCACGGGCGTCGGGAGCCGCGAGACGACTCCCGGCCACCGTAGGCGCGGGGCTGCGGACGGTGAGCTATGGGTGGCTCGCCGTCCGGCAAGGACCAGACCCGCGTCGACGGCGCGTTCGTGTTCCACGCGCGCCTCAAAGAGATGTCAGCATCATTGACGGGGCCCTCCCCCAGGGCCATAGCCTGCCGGGGCTGCGGGATGTTCGAAAGAGATACCGCGCCCCCGGAATACAAAAGGCTGAGGAAGGAACATGGATGGGTTTTAGTCAGTAAGAGTCTGACACTCCCACCCGCCCCACCCACGGCGGGAGGGGTCATTTGATGATTTCCCATCCGAAAAAAAAAAAAAAAAAAAAAAAAAGGTCAGATAGGCAGTAGATCCATGTAAAACTGTGGTGTTCTGCTGCTGGGTAGCTAACGATGAACTAATGTGGTGAGGTGCCGGCGCGCTGGGCGGGCACGCTGGACGCGCTGGGCCACGCGGCGCGCGCGCTGGGCCGCGCGGGCGAGGCGCTGGCGTGGCACGCGCGCGCGCTGGCGCTGCGGCCCGCGCGGCCCGCCAGCCTGGCCGCCAGCGGCCTGTGCCTGGCGCTGCTGGGCCGCGAGCGCGACGCCGCCGACGTGCTGCACGCGGCGCTGGCGCGGGACCCGGACGACGTGGTGGCGCTGGCGCTGCTCGACGCCATCGTCGACCGCCTCGACGCCGCGCTCACAGGTACACACGCTGCAGCCGCCCACTTGACGAATGTCAGTTCAATTCTGTAGTGAATATACAGTGGGCTAGTCGTATTTGCAAGTATGGTCAACCTAATGCCGTTTCAAATTATTATCATAATATACCAGTTAATACCGTTACTAAAATTAACACACCTGCGATCGAGACACTTTAGAAAACAATAAATTTTTAACCACATTAAAAGTTCAACAAAAATTTTCGTCCACCTAAATAACAGGGTACAACACATACACGTTTATTTCAGAGGAAGAGATCCCGCAGTTCCCGTTCCCGACAGTGAACATCTCCATCCCAGCCATCGCGCCCGCCACTCCTACTGCCGACGCGACCAACACGTCCGACATGAGCATGAGCTTCGACTAGACATCAAGGTCCGTATTACGGAAGCTGACATAACACTAGCACTACATAAAATTAGACTAATCAAATAGCTCCAAATCTATGTTTAAAATGAGGTCAGTGCTTGAGTTTCAATCTAGAATACGGGCATTTATTCATTGAGTTACTACCGTATGCGTTCTATGATTTGAAATGGCCTTATGGCACACGCCAATCCGGTCGACCGGTCGACCTGCCGACATAGCCTAGCGACCTAATAAATGGACTGAAATCATCATTATAATAAATGAGGTCGCTTATTTGAGTAGACTTTTTAGGTTAGTAGGCTAGGTGTATAGAGCGCTTTAGGCAATGTTTACCGCTATGATGCTTTGAGCGTTTAGTTAAGATTCTAAAACTTAAAGTTCAAAAAATTGCTTGCCGCATGAAATATAATTTACTGTAAGAAAAAATATTGACCTAAAGCGCTCTACGCACCATACTGATCTAATATAAAGTCGCAGAGCTATATCTGCGGGTTTCATGTGTAGATCTCTTAAGGCCTCTTCTAAACTCAGTTTTTTTTCCGTAAGAAGACCTGGTCCAAAAAAGCTATGAATACGTGCGAATTGTTTCGCACGTATTCATACGCGCGTTGGGCGTCACAGTACATTGCGTTCACAAGCAGCGTGCAAATTTCATATACGTGCGAACTTCAGAGAGACAGCCAGTTCGCGTAGAGAAAAATGTAGCGCCAAAATTTCGCAAAATTATAGAGCATTTTGCTTCTTAACAATTTCGTACGCTCCTTCTGGACACAGAGTACGCGCGGGATGTTCAGGCTCAGGATATCCCTTTCCCAAAATGCCTCTTGGTTTCAAATAGTCAATTTCCCGAAATGTCCCCTTTCCATAATGACCATTTCCCAGAATGCCCCTTTCCCGGAACGGCCATTTCCCAAAATGCTCCCTTCCCAAAAGGTCTTTCTCAAAATGTCCACTCCCGAGATGACGCTTTCTATTCAATCATTTTATATTTCCAGTTTAAAGCGTAGCTGTCGGTAAAGGGAAATTTAAAGAAAGAGTCATCATTTCGGGACGGGATATTTTGAGAAAGGGACATTTTGGGAAGGGAGAATTTTGGGAAATAGACGTTTCGGGAAAGGGACATTCTGCGATTCTAGGAAATTGACATTATGGGGAGGGGACATTTCAGGAAAGGGGGACTATTTGAAACCAAGGGACATCGGGAATTGACATTACAGAGCCTGAACGGCGCGATATACGCTGCAATCTCGCTCCTTCTGGACAAAATGCTGTAGACGCGGTCGCAGTGTTTATATCACTGTTAACGATAATATGTACATATTTTATGTTAATAAAAGGTACCTTATTTTTTAAGCTCTTTTTCATTGAGCCTTTTATACACAAGTAAGGGAACTATAAAATGAAACAGGAAACTTGGAATAACAGTATATTTTGTATAGTTTAAAATCAAACAAGCGATTAGAGATAAAAATCAACATTTCATATTTTAGATTATGAACATTTCCTAAAATATTAAAATCACATGATTATTACATTTTAAAAGCCCATTTAAAATGTTTAAAATGATAGCGCACAGGCCTATGGGGCTAGTACTAGGAGGCACATTAAAATTGATTAAAATCACCTAAGTCTAGTAGGCACGTACGTAAAAATTGTCTAAGGAACATCTCTACGCTGATGGCGTATTACAATATCAAATATCGATGGTAAAAATGTGATTTAGTGAACGATAGTATAACATTCTTAAAATGCTCAATTAATGCCTTAAATTGCAAAAAATGCTAAATAGATAATTTTTACAAAAAGTAAAATGAAAGTAGTTAACAATACAAATATCAAATTAAGAAATAATCAACAAAAATATTAACAAATCAACTGGAATAACAATAAGAGATCAATTAAGCTGTCGGTAACGGTACTCTAATGTGCGATAACGTCCAAAATTAACAAGTCATAATTACAGTTCTGGTAAGCTAATAGTTTTGAAAAAGGAAATTTAAAATAAGAGGTCAAATTTGTTTTTAGAACCTTTCAAAATCTAAAATTATTATGTTCACGAACCTGCGCAAACGCAGGTATACAACTTTATAAAGCACATTAGAGTACATTCCCGTTAAAAAAATCAACGGTAATAAGCTAGATGTTGGCGAAGCGCCGAACTTAATAGCGGGTCGACAACAGGAGGGCGCCGGCCTACTGCAGCCACGCCCCGCCGCCCCCCTCCGCCGCCTCCTCCCCGCCGCCGCCCGCCTCCTCGCTCGTGCCGCTCGTACCGCTCGTCGCGGGGGATGGCGTGCCTGCGGAAGTATACATTGTATTGTACATACAAGAAAACTGTATTGCTATAATATCAAGAGAGTTAAGACCCAAGAATAAATTTATTAAAGTTTGCTTCAAACCAAATAGCTTATATTTCTCATCAGAATTAAATTTGACACAAACTAAAAATTACGCTAAAATATCCTTTAAATGGTAAGATACTAGTCATTTTCGGATGGCGAAGGTCTATATATATAAAGCGAGTTAGTCACCTTCGTTGGGAGGGCTGAACATTCCGTTGAAGGAGATGGTAGCGTGGTCGGGCGGCGAGTGCGGCAGCGCGCGGCCCGCGCCCGCCGCCGCAGAGCTCTTGGAGTTCCGCATCAGCGGCTTGTGCTTGTCCGTCGAGTGCTGCCACGACCAGCACGAACGGCAGAAGTAGCTGTGAGACATTTGCTAATTAGGCACTGGTGCTTCAGAAGAATGGAAGAAAATTATAATATAAAAATGAATCGCTGAATGTGTTGCTAAGCGCAAATCTCGAGAGCAGATGAATCGATTTGTATGAAATTTGGTACGGAGATAGAGGGGACCCTGAAGGATTTAGCTACTTTTTTAGCTAGTAACAGCTAGTTTTTTATAAAAGTGTTCATATCAATTTTAAATCTAGAATAAGCTCTAGCCACTATTATTTAAAGAGTTCATAGAGGACAAAGAATCGATAAAACCCGCCAAGTGACAATCTGAGCAGATAACTTAAGTTTCTTTGAGTACCAATGCTCTTACAGCTGTTAGTATGAGGAAGAACTTACCCGAAGCACGTGGGCTCGCGACAGAAGTAGGGCCCCTGCTGCAGGTTGCACACGGAGCACATCGAGTCCTCTAGGTACGGGTTCACTTGCACCTGCACAATGTTAAACGAGATTACAATAAGACTGACCTTAATCCTAAAAACAAATGTCAGTAGAAAAGTTTACGAACAAAATAAAGATGTCGTTGGATTTTTAGACTATTCTTTATTGGGTGCCATATTTATAAAGGTGGACAGAAATGTAAATTATCGATTTTTCATGGACTACACATCTAAAGGTGGGTACTGACCAACGTTACGAGGAGTAATGTAACATTACACAGCGAGCATTCGTGCAGTCAGTACGTAGTGTTACGGAGAAACCAGCTAGCAACGAGCCGCTCGATGCTCGCTTTGGGTGCTCCACCCGGCGTAATACGCTCGATGCGAATGTTACATTACACCTCGTAACGTTGGTCAGTACCCACATCAATAGTTTTTGATAACATTCTATAATTCCAATACTCTTAATCCTGATACAAACTCCCATACAATAGAAAGGTAGCGAACAAGTCATACATACCTTCTTAGTGAACTTGTCGGTGTGTATCTGCACGTAGGCGGCGGAGATGGCGCGCACGTACGAGCGCACGTTGTTGAACGTGACGCGGCCGGACCCGATCGGGTACTTGTACTTGTCAGTGTCGATACCTGGAATGTAGCGTATGAATGAGTAATGCGCATGACCAGTGAACGAACTAATAAAGAAAACTTATTTTTGATAAAATTAATAATAACCATTTATTAAAATTAAACTTTCATGTCTTCGGATGCTACGAATTATTTTAAAATTTTGGACAACTTTTGCTATAAGGTAGTTTTATTTTTTATAAATACATCAAAAAACATTAACGTTATAATTATATTAACTCATTCTTCCTAGGTGGGTAGGTGAATGTGGGCGAAACAAGTAGAACTATTTAATAAATAAAAAATGCAAGAAAGAAGTATGTTATGTAGGGTGTCTAGAAAATTACACCAGCTGTCATTATCAGCTTTAAAATCATTGGTAAATTGGAATGTTGCTAAATATTACATTGCAAATTATATCATCATGACTAATTTGGACAGGAATGAAACTACTTGTCTACAGGACATAATGTAACATGACAATTAAATACATATTAAGTTAATAATATAACCGACCGGCGTAGACGACACCGGAGAAGAGGTCGTTCATGATGGTGGCGAGTGCGGACGCGCTGAGCATGCCGTGCAGCGCGCCCACGAACACCGTGCGCGCCGGCTCCAGCCGCACCGAGCCGCCGCACACCCAGTTCGAGTCCGACAGCGCCCACGGGATCACCTGCACCTGCACACGTACTACTACTTACTTGTGGGAAAATTTTACTCAACGGACCAAAATGTTTACTTTTTTGCTATTCATTAAATACTCAACAATTTTATCATTGTTATATTTACTGTTTTTTTTTTGTTTTTAAGTTTAACTTAGAGTATACCAACTTGAGTATAGTATGACAATTATTTTTCGATTTATAAATTTAAACTACAGGTTGTTTGATAGTTTCCATAATGCTAGGAAGCTGAATTGAAGGAAGAAAAATATTCAAAGATTTTGAATAAATAATATTTTTTTTGAATAGATTCGCATTACTTTTTATTTGACGGTACTTCGTAATAGCACAAAGGCAGTTGATATAAAAAAAAAGGTTGAAGAAATAGTGTTGCACGCACCTCCTTGCTGCGCATCTTGCGCGAGCCCATGCGGTAGTACCAGTCCGTGCCGTCGCGCCGGCTGGCCGCCAGCAGCGCGCGCACGCGGCGCTCGCTCTCGAACGTCACGTACGCGTAGCCGCGCGGCGCGCCCCCGCCCGCGCCCCCCGCGCCCGCGCACTCGCGCCCCGGCCACTCCACGCTAAGGACATAAGTCACGCAGATAGTAACTAGACCTCAGGCCAACCAGAACTCGTCTTCTTGCCCCTATCCCAAACTATTTAGGGCCAGCGGAACAGAAGTGTAAACCAGAAAAATACAGTTTAATGCTACACGCGACTAATTTGAAGTACAAAGGAGCTGTACCAAGTGTTATAAAGGCGAGCTTGTAAACAACTTTCTTCTAGTTTAATCTATATCTTATAAAAAATTCCAACTGATACATATACAATAAAAAAGTAGAATTAGTGACCATAGGGGAAATCTCTGGAAATACTGAACAATTTCCGAAGATCCTTTCATTTATATTTCATTGTGCATATTACGACCGAATATTTTGGGATTTTTTTACAATCAAAACAGAACGACTTCTACAAAACAAAAGAATGATGGCATTGTAAACTCACCGTATGGGTTGGAAGTGCTTCAACGTGTGCATGAGAGCGTGTTCGGTAATGTCCCAGGGCAGCCCTCCCAGGAACACCTTGGCGCTAAACCCACCACTGGGGTCTGCACAGCGAGGGGGAAGCTTGCCGCCCCAGCGTAGGACTTCGCCCCCGTTACGTCCACTAGATACTACGCCACCTGGAATGAAACTTGCGTTATGGTTTCAGAACATCCTTGAAGGACTATCTCAATCCTTGCTTATCATATACATGTAAGTATCAGAACTTACAAACCGATTAGACCGGTAAACCGATGTAGAGAAAATTTGTGAAATATCGATGTTATTTTAAAAGCTGTGTATGTTGGTAAGACCTATTTATTGACAGGGACGACGATCTTCTAGTCTTGCTCTATACGCCTGTATTTTGGCGAACTGATAGTCTCTATATAAGTCTTTAGTCCAAAAGACCAGCATAAAATAATGAGTGCCATTTAATACTAAAATAAAAAAAAACATTTTTCGGTCAGTTACCTAACCACCTCTATAGTCTGCAAGTAAACGATTGGTACTTACAAAAAGAAGCGCGTCTGGGCAGCATGGCAGCGCGATGGTCCCTGTAGTTCCGCTCGTTGGTCCAGGGCTCCTCCCGCGGCCGCTCGCAGTCGGGCGCCGGCGGCAGCGACACCGACGCGGAGGGCATCGCCAGAGCCTTCTGAAACATGCACTTACTGTACCACTGCCAATGTCACTTTTGCAGCTCATTACATAAAAAAAAACAGTTCATTAAATTTAGGTTTTGTAAGGGAAATTCAGGTTCTTTGAGAATTAACACTGGCTTACTACGTGAATGATAGCAACGATCAGATCGTGTTTCACCACAGTATTTGATTTAAAGTAAACGTTTTTTGGTATATTATGAAACGTAGCCATAAATGTCCAAAACATCTAAAACCGAAAACTACGTAAAATTTGCTCTAAAAAACTACCAAGAAACCCTTTCCCATAGTTACGGAACTTAAATTAACTACCGCTAGAGAAAAACAAAATGGTACTTACTAAGGAGGCCACAAGGTCTGTAATGCCGCGGCCGGAGGTGGACTCCTCGGCCCACAGGGCACCGGGCTGCGCGCTCTCGCTGCAACAAGCGTACTTAGTGCTAATTGCTACATTAAAGTACACTACGCTACTTAGAACGCTCACCCACGCGACGCATTAAGGTACGCAAGTTTTTAATTAGTATTAATGGAAGGCAAAATGGACGGGCCAAAGTGTTGCGAAGAAAAATGGTGCTTTTAAAGCGTAGCGTATTTTAAATGCATAATAATGGGGTTATATTTTTGGTAAAGTTACTGGTGTTTATAACATTTATGCAGTATCGAGTGAGGTGGAACTAACTAGATTTTTACGTAACAAAATAAGAAATGATCAGTTTATTTTTTTATGGTTCCGTAAGGAACATTTAAATATCTGAATATTTGGCAATACCGTAAAAATTACAAATAAATACGTAAAAAATCAATACTTTATACCCCGCCCCGTACCTGTAACTAGCGAAGGCGGTGGGGTGCCGTGGCGGGAAGCATGCGGGCGGCACGAGCGCACGCGGCGTCTGCGCAGCCTCCGGACTTCCCGGCTCCTCCCAGCGCCACTCGCTCTCAACGCCACACTCCTACGCAAAATTAACTATGAAATCCCGCCAACCACCAGCCTTGTAGAAATGTGAAAAAGATGAGCGAGATAAGGCATATAGCCTGAAGTGTGAATTTCCAATCTATGCAACTAAGAATTCAACATAGATCGTTTAATAAGGAAAATCAGTCAGATTTACTTTAGCTCACTTAACTTAATTGACTGACCAATCAAACGAATCAGTTTGTTCAACCTAATTCATGGAGTACATACTTCAGTCTCCTCTGCTTCGTAACATGAGACCCTAATGGAGACTAATACAATACCTACTATCAGAAATTTCGACTAAAAATGCTACGAACATGAAACGAACGTCGCAGTTATGATATAAATTATTAAATACAATCCCCGAAACATCTAATGCCCCGTAACCGTATAATATACGGGGACGCAGCTCCGATAATCCCATAAAATAAGATTTGTTTCGCAACGTTTCATTTCCAACAACTTTCTCTTCTACCAACTTATTCAATAGACCAACTAAAAGCTTAACTTTATGCTTTAGTTGAATACTAAGGTTTTGAAAAACAAGCTACCTAGTTATTAAAAGGAAATTCTTAAAAATATTTAATTGAATGGTCTTTACTTTACCTTGGCAATGGCAATCAAAAATGTCTAAACTAATATTAGATAAAATTGTAGAGCAATCTGAAGGCAGTCAAACGCAGCGAGTGCCCAAAAGCTAACAAGCATGAAAAGCCGGGTATCTGTATCCAAGATAGTTTTCCGGGTCGCGGGCGCGAGCCGATTAAACGCGAGAGCCTTGGCATGAGCCTACACAAATAATATTATATTGCCAGATGCATGCCAATAGCCGGCGATACGCCGCCAGACGCCTGCCAAGTGCGCGATTGCTAACTTGCTCCGCAATATTGGAGGGTATGTTGTGACGCGAACCTCTTGGCAGAAACTTTGTATTACTTTTAAGATGCCGATTAACTCGACTGATCTGGGAATTAAAAACTTAAAGCTGCTTGGAGTTCGTAGCAGGAATGTTTAAAATACATAAATTTCGCAAGTTTGATTGGGAGATGTATTCGTAAGACTAGTCCGACTACAGTACTTTCTCTACTTTAAAGCAACATGGTAAATTTGTGTACTCCAGGTAAACTAGTACAAGGTGAGCACATACGTATAAGAGGATGGTCTTAAAGCAATAAACAATGCTGGTGCGTAAATACTTTCCACATAAATCCTTTCTAATCATGGTAATGCGTTGCACCACAATCGATGAGATATTTCACTGGAAAATATTCTACACTTAAATCCACGCATATTCGTCTGAACCCGAAAAGCACATTACTAAATTGAGGTTCAGGATCTATACACGTCGCATCCAATAAATAACGGGAATAGAAAATAGTTTTAAACTTCCCAAAATTTTAGCTCAAGTAGATAATGAAATATTCATGTAGAAATCGATAGTCTTCGCGTTAGAAGACTTCCAAATATTGATATTGCCACAAATAGATAGGGTGTTAGAGTTTAAAATATAAACCGGAGAAAGTTTAGAGGTCAAATATGAAATGCATGCCAGACTAGAGAAATAAATGGGGCTGTAAATCTCAGCTCGAAATTGTATACAGTTCATACAAGCGATTAAGCCAACCATAAAATGTACGCATCTCATACAGGCGGGGGTGATACGACATCCAGCGATGCCGGCTAATGCAAGTGCAGTAACCCAAGCGATCCGGCCCGCATTATTTGGCACGGCCGGCCCATTAATACGGGCCACTGTTGGCACCAATCTCGGCTAACATTAACTGGCATCAAACCGGATGTCGTACGCTACATTATGAACGGACAATAAAACCTACGGAGTGCTTTGTACTTAAAATTTGATTTAAGCTCTTGGCTCTATATGAATATAACGAATGTGATGTATGTTGCGATACATTAGAATAAAAACAGTCTTGGCGCCCAACGTGGGGCCGCTCTGCGTATTTAATTCTTGAGAATTGGCAGTTGATACAAAGACGTTAAGCATTTAAAAGCACAATTTTAGAGAATCATGACTTCGTATGCAAACTTGCAATTGTCGACATGGCAAAAGTGACTAATTCTTCATTAACCAAGCTTGTGCATACAACACGCGCCAAAAAGAACCACGTGTATCTTTTACAAAAAAAAATGCTTAGTTACTAAAGCAGTAAAAGTTATTGGTAGTTAGAGGGTACTTTTATCAATTTGTTCATGGAAACTTTCGATGTTTTACGAAAAGCGGTGACAAGGTCAAAAGCGTTCTATGGTAGAATAAATCGTAAAAAAATCAATCCAGAGTGCTGAATTCGGTTGTAAAATGCGAAATATAAATTAAAAGACTTTAAAGTACTTACATAGTTAAACAATGCGTTCCATTTCTGTTTTAGCAGTTGCATGAAAAAACATTGCTTTAAAGAGGGTAGGTATACATTTAATTTAACAATATGAGAATCTTCCGCCCATTGTGTGGCCACTATTCCACGATTCACCTTTAATTTGTTATCGGACAAACTTACAATAATAAATAAAAGTATACGTTTTCAGGGCTCAAAACCCAATTAATCAAAAAAAAAATTAAGAACTTAATTCGAAATATTGCACACGTGGCAATTTTGTGGGTACGTCAAATATTTCCTATTTTATCTCTTACGCCGTAACAGCAGTAGCAAAAATGTGGTCTTACAAGATTCCAAAATTTTCCTCGAAATGGCGGTGTGAAAATACAAAATTGATTATAAATGCGATAAATAGATCGGAGATAACTCCATGGAAAAAAACAATTACTCACATTGTTATTGTTGCGATGTAGCACGGCGGACGGGGCGGCGGGCTCAGCTAGGTGCGTGGTGTCGAGTCCCAGGAAGTCCGCCAGAGAGCGACGGTTCTCACCAGAGCCGCCGCCACCGCGGCTGTTGTCCTGTACAGATACCAACGATGTTAGGAAATGGCGGTAGTTCCAGTTTTTTAATACAGGGGTAAAAATATTTTTTTAAGAATCGCAAAATAAAATTTAGAGGTCCTTAACAATTACGACATAAGATGACCCACAGACTAACTAAAAGATTTTAAACTATACATACAACATTATTAAACAAATATTGTAACAAAACTTAACAAAAGGATGGGTAATTAGTAGAACAGCTAAAGTATAGTTTATAAAAGCGAGGGTAGTCAAACAAATCTAGGATACGATACATTTAAATGTTCCTTGAAAAAAAATAGTTCTACGCAAGAGGGTAGAACGAACTAGGCTAGAAATGGCGCCAACACAACGCTAAGCTAAGAAATCCCGAAATGTACTTTGAGATTTTTTACCAGAAATAAAACCTACGAATATGCTGGCCAAGCACTAGATTAACCAAAATTATTACAATAGTTCAGGTCAAATATTTTTAGAATCGTTCAATAATCTAATTTCAGCCTATAGCAAAATCATGGAAACTTTAGACAATGGACATAAAAGGAAAAAAAAAAACAACTTCAAAGGAATACTCACCTGATGTAGAAGCGGCATATGTGCCGCTAAAAAAGTTTCAAAGTTCCGATGTAGTCTAGAGCGCGTCGAACAGCGTTCTGAGCTAGGATGCTTGCGCGTCGGCGGCGCACACACGACTGATTCCGAGAGCGCGCGCCTCGACGCACGAAGCCGCACCCTCGCCACCTCTCCCCCCTACTACCCACTCCATCGCACCACAAGCCACGCCCACATTTCAATACTTTTAATTAATTTGACCGCAAAATAATCACAATTAAATTAAAAATGAGTGTATAAATGAGAAGAAAATAAAACTTAATTTTTGCTTGCATAAATTCTCTTCCTGAATGAAGATAATATTTTTTTGATATCTGAAAAATGTTGCGCGCGCACGCCGGTGGCTGGAAACACGTGGTTTAAATTGTTATGCGCATGTTCGATGAAGTCAAGAGTATCAATTAATTATTAATTGGAGTTTATTTTTGAAATAATAACATAGACGATCTTGGTTTAATTGATTTTGATTAACGATGATTTGACTAGTATCAAATATGTTTTTTTTAAAGAAAACCTCGTGTTCATACTAGAAGCAATTTATTTCTAATATTGTTAAAGTGGGAACAATATCAGGAAAAAAGTAAAAGTATTTGTAAGAAATAATTGTTTGTTCTTTCGTCTCAAAGAAAACATGTTTCACCAAAAAAGATACGGTGAAAGATTGGCAGTCAGAACTGCCTGCCCTGAAGAGGAACTGGCGAAGGCGATCCAAAATTCAAGAAGAAGAATAAAATATTGGTAAACGGGAAGGGATAATAAGGGTTTAAGAGTAAAAGAAAAATAAAATTCAAGCATGAATAAAAACAGCTATTTTATTTCACATTTATTTATTTTCTATATTACACCTGTATTCGGGCGGAAGTATGTACCAATTCCTTCATACATAACAAATCTTGGTCTCAATAGTTTTTTCTTGACACAACAAGTTAATATTTACATATCTCTTGAACCTTGTTATTATCTTCACTGAAGAGAATGGACAAACTAAGATGTACATTATATACTAGCTATTTCCAGCGGCTCCATGCTCATCCTGAGGGAACTACCAGGAACACTGTATCTACTAAATTTCATCCAAATCTATTCAGTAGTTTTTGTGTGCAAGAGAATCATACATACATACATCCTCCAAAATACGCATTTATAATATTAGTACGATGACGTATTAAACTAATGCAGATGACAGAGATGGAGCTATACATCATATATCATCAATAACGTTATCCCTTTTTCACACCGGCGTCTGGATAACTTTAACGGTGTGATAAAGTCATAGGGTTTTTAAAGACCAGCGCTCTAATTACGTAAGCCTATATCTTTCAATTTCAGTTGCAATACCTTGCATTTTGACAGTTGAATGATATACAATGCTTAGTCGAAAGCATCAATGAGACAAACGTCTTAACATATGCAGCAATGTATATTAAACTCCTTTTGATGGGTATGTCAATCGGATATTCGTTTTCTACGTAATTAGGGTGCTGCACACCACAAGCCATCCTTGTCTTCTTCTGAGTAAGAAGGCGTTAGACTATTTCGAAGGCTCGTTGAGCATGTCGTTACTAGAAGTCCTGCCTTCGTATTTTTCATTCTAGGACTTATTACAGCGTTGACGACACAAAAGAAGACAGTTTTTCTTTTGTAGAGACAAATACGCACAGATATAATAAAAAGTGGTTAAATAGACATCGAAAATAAATGGATAAATAGTAAATTGGTTACAAGTGACGTGTGATTTGACGACCTGAGTGGTTTAGTGGTCAACATGCCGGAATGCCACGCAAGAGGTCCCGGGTTCGATTCCCGGCCGGGCAGAAATTGAAATGATGAATTTTAATTTCTGTAACGGGTCTGGGTGTTACTATGTATAATATGTATGTATTTATAAAAATATATAAGTAGTATATCCGTTAAGCTAGCACCCATAACACAAGCATGCTTGCATTGCTTACTTTGGGGCTAGATGGCGCTGTGTGAAATTGTCCAAAGATATAAAGATATTTAAGTCCTATTGACACATTTTGTGTCTAATTGACAAGACAGCAGCTATGGGAAATCTGGACACTTATTCACATAAACTATAATGTAATAATTATTATAGAGTTGACGGTTACATCATAATAACCTGTACTGTAAAAATACTATTGGAAACATTTCCTTTTGAAAAGAGTGTCTATGGAGTTTCTTGCCGGTTCTTCTCCATAAGACCCACTCCTTGGAACCGTGCAACTAACTTGACGTTTCATAAGTGCCTGCAAAGATCTATTTGAAATAAAAACATTTGAATTTAGAATTTTGAATAATAATTGCAACATCTGCTGCTGCTGAGATGTTAATATTCACCTACCTAGGAGTCAAGTCTAGACTCCATACTTAGCAGCCATTTAACTGATGAGCCATTCAAGAAATCCATACATGTAGTCCTGACAAAAACCATTAACAATAATAAATGATTGATAGATTGTCCCTGTGCTTGCTAGTCAACAATATATGACGTAATTTACTAGCTAAACATTGAGATAGATCATACACGCGTAGTACGCTAGAGTTACCCTTTATATACTAACACTGAATAACATAACCAAGTCGCGTCTTGTCCTCTAACTGCAAAGTAAATGCCACCATCCTTGGAACTGGAATCCATATTGTAACGTCTATTAGAACTGTTTGCTTCGTCTCAACTATCGACATACAAGTCTACTGCTGCTGATTCGCCTGCTTGGATCGCTGCGCCCGTCTTTTGGCAGATTTGGAGGTCTTATATGACCAAATGATTTGTTAGTCTTGTAAGCCGAACAGCGGCGCTATGAGCGTCCCGGGCTGGTAGGGCGCGCCGGCCCGGGGCCGCGGCAGACAGCCGCGCTCGTCACTGTACATGTACGGCAAGCGGAGCACCCAATAAGCTGAGGCTGATAACTTGATGGGCGGCGAGCCTACGGGCTGCGGGATGAAGATCGGCCCGCCTGGTATCGGTTGCACCTGGAATTAGATGATAGTGGGTTGAAATAAGGGTTTTGTAGAAAAGTGTGTGTATTGGAGATAACTTTTATTTAAGAAACGTGAGCAAAGAAAATACCATTGGAACGAGGTCAAAAAAAAACTCACAAAAAACCTCTTACATAGCGCAATAAGCTTTACAATCGCGCAGTTGAAAAGAAAAAAGTACTAGTGTTGTGCGTTGTACGGTTTAAATTTAATATTTGTCCATAGTTTATGGTTCGAAATTTATTTAGTTTAAACGTGCAACAATAAGTAATTATCAGCATTTAATCACTAGTTGTCCAGCAGTTTTTTTTGCGGTTTCTAAACCTGGCAAGAATTAATATAATTTCAAAGTTATATGTAGGTACTGCTATCATGGATGCCCTTGAACTATATTTTTTTATCGATATTGAGTTAAAAATACATATTCGAAATCAGTTTTTTTCCTGATTCCAAATATGTACTTCTTAACTCAATATCGAAATAAAAATTGTGTATTTTGCTAATGCGAAAACCGGTTAAGCCTACTTAGCCGTGATAGTTTTCCTTGTAAGTTCATTACATGTACTACGTCTGTGATTTTTTTCACATTTCTAGGTACAGCCATTCAAAAGTTAGAGGGTAGGTAGGTGGGTAGGTAACTTGTATCGAACAAAAATTTGCACTGAAAAGCTAGATATTTCGCAAATGGCTCGCTTAACCAAAAAATGGTCTTCACACACCCATCATATTTTTGAAAGACCTATCTAATGATACCCCAAACGGAGGAGTACGCGAGAAAAAAAATATTCATCTCCACTTTACGTGTTTGGGAGCTAAACAAAAAAAAATATTTTTCAAAATTTTATTGTACTTATTTCTCGGCGTAATCAATATACATATCCATACCAAATTTCAGCTTTCTAGTATTAAGAACCTTGGAGCTTTGTCGCGGACAGACAGACAGACGGACATGGCGAAACTATAAGGGTTCCTTGTCGGACTACGGAACCCTAAAAATGGAGAATTGTTTAGCTACTACACCAATCATGGCATCTATTATCGATGCGTGCGTGCGTGCGTACCTTGGGGTCGAGCGTGACGTGCACGGGCGCCTTGGGCGTGACGACGTGCACGCGCGCGAGCTGCGCCGGCGCGGCGGGCGCGGCGCGGCACAGGCACGCCGCCCACAGCGGCATGGGCGCGCCCGCCAGCCGCGCGCCCGCCGCGCCCGCCTCGCGCCCGCACGCGCCGCCGCCGCCCGACACCACCGTGTCCGGGGACGACATCATGAACCTGCCCACACGACCGATCATAATCTCACTAAAAAGCTTTATGTTTTGTATGTAAGAAACTTACTGTATCCCGCGGTTTTACCCGCAACCTTAGATAAATATTTCACACAACCAGATAAAAATCCTATGCTAAATATCCAAATCCACTTCAAATTTCAATAGTTTTTTCGTGAACATAAGTACGACATACACATAAGTAACAAGCATACATTCTTACCAAATTTCGCGTTTATAATATTAGTAGGATATCAGGTACCAAAAAAAAATATTCAAGTAGGTACTCATTCACTGTTTCCTTAGTAGCAAGTATGGGCACAGCTATGAAATATATAAATACCCCACCCGAGTATTGCACGTGAACAAGCATTATGACTGTCATTTTTTTTGCATGCACCAAATACGGATTGCATTTGGCGCATACAAAAAATGCCCAGTAATTTATCGATAAAAGAACAAAACTGTTTTATTAAGTGCAAATTTAAAACACGTTGCATATAGGCATAATTTCGCTGAGAGATTTGAAGTTAGTATTTGTGGATCACACGTCAATAAAAGATGATATAGAAACTCATTCTAATCGATCTGGATCGAGTGTAGTGAATATATCGATACGAGAGCAGCACTGACCTGTGTCCCCTGGGGCACTCGTACTCGAAGCCGATAAATATTTTCACGGTGAGGTGGTGGTGCGGCGCGATCTTGCCGCGCCCGCGCGACGGACCCGACACTCGCCACGCACTCATCGACTCTAGCCTGGAACCAAACAACACTACGGTGTGACACTGGAAGCTCACGTTCACACTGGATTCCTAGTTTCTATGCCTATCTATATTTAGGCAAATTTTATTTTATTTTGAACTAACCAAACGAAAGAAAAATCGACATGTAGAAATGTATATATTATTATATAAAAAAAAGTTTTTTTTATGCTTAGAACCAATTAAGTAGATCACTAACTATTAATTGCTTATCTTTGCATAAACAAGTTCTTCAGTAAATGAGTGAGGGTTAATATAGAATGTAACATAAACACTTTTCGCTTTCTCACCGAACGGCACAGTCCCAGGGCAGCAAGTAATTGGTCTGCGGCAGGAAGCCAGGCTGCAGGTGCTCCGGCAGGCCCTGCGAGTGCGAGTACAGCGAGGACGCACCCAGGCACACCACGGACCAGCTTGAGAAGGCCGGCAGCAGGCCTGCGGGGCTGCCCGTGTGCAGCATGCCCGGGAGGTACTCCGTCGTGGACGGCTGACGACTCATCACTTTTTCTAGAACATGAGATAGAAGTAAAGTGAAGGTTATCTCGCGATTTGGCTGCCCAATTAACTGTGTTGGAATCTCTACAATACTAAAAAGATGCAGTGAAAACATCTTTCAACTTTATGTAAAACATTGTTGGAAGGTAAAAGGTTTATATGCACAGTAAAAGAGATTTACTCCACACAAAAAAAAGCAAATTTAAAAACAAATCGATCATATTTACACAGTACGCGTCACTAATACTGACTTTTATCGACTTTTGGTATCAACATTACATACACAAGGCACGTCACTATACGCCCTTACTACGGCCCGCTATACAATGGAATAATGTTTGCACACAAAAAGAAAATTGAGTAACATACATCTTAGTATATAAAACACAACCCAAGTCGGGTTTGTTCGAACACTTATAACTCGAGAACGGTTGGACCGATTTCCATGGTTTTTTTATTTGTCACATTTGTCTCCGTCCCGAATAGCAGAATAACTATTCAAAGCATTGGAAAATTTACAAAAAAAAGAAAAGATGGGGCGGTACGAAGTTCGCTGGTCCAGCTGGTTTTATTAATATATTTAGTGATAGATATTTTTTTTATCGCGAGTTCCCTCACCGTTGGTAGTGTCCCTAGTGACGGGCACGACGTAGCGCGTGTCGGACGCGTGCGAGCGCTCGTCGTCCTCGTCGTCGTCGCGCGCCGAGCCGGGCGACAGCGCGTCGGGCGCCGACCAGTTGGCGTCCGACGGCGACGCGCCCGACCCCGCCGGCGACGCCCGCGCCGCGCCCGTCTCCGCCGCCTCCGCCGCCTCCTCCGCCGGGCCCTTCAGAGCCGCCGCTCTGGAGGTACAAGATTTACATTGAGTTACTTAAAATGGAATATTCAAACGATACTGAAGTTTAAGTCACATTTAAGACGCTGCAATATACGTTAACATGATAGTGATGACATTAGATTTAAGCGCTGCTTAAAATTGAGTAGCGTTAGTACACGGAATATTCCTGATTTCAAAGATGTTTTAAAGTTTAAAAGATCAATTCTTTTAAATAATGTTCAAATTCAGTCCCAATATTATCCTAATGACATTTGGTCATTATTCGGAGGGGCAACCCTTCTGATTCAATCCTAATGGCGGTTCGGAACAAACAACGCATATCGATAAACGGAACACATTATCTGTAATCAGTTATCAGCCGGACCTGAAGTTGGGTGGGGGTAGAGCATATAAAAAATTACAATCTAGACTGACTATTATTTGACCAGCCTGGGCGAAGGTCTGAAAATGTGATGGCATAATGGCAGATGATGACATAGATTTCTTACTTGTAAGTAGGCGTGGAGGGCTGGAAGACGGGGAAGTCGATGGCCTGCAGGGTGGGGCAGACGCCGCACTCCTCGGCGGCGAGCGCGTAGAAGGTGCAGTTGGCGCGGCGCAGCGAGTAGGGGTCCTCGCGCGAGCACTTGCAGCGCCCGCAGTTGCACGCCGACACGTAGCGCACGCCCGACGAGTGCTCCTTGCTGCTGTCGCTGAGGGCAGATGGTTGAAGAGAAAATAGAAAATAAAAAAGCTGAAGACTTGTTTTTAGTCTGTTTGTATGAACAAGCTTAATCTCTGGAATACCAGTCGGATTTGAAAAAATATTTTTGTGTTTAATAGTCTAATTCTTGAAGAAGGTTATTTATACTATTTGAGATTTTGCATTGCTCGTTAGGAGCCGAACAAAAACAATGCTAAGTGAAAACAGAATAACGGGCGGGAGCTACGACGCGGTGGGTCGGGGACCTACAGCGGTAGGTACAGCTACTTAGATATAAAACTGAATAATTTTGTCTTACGTCACAATTATGATAATCAAATTTAGTAATGTACTCGAAGGCACTGGGGTTATCAAATATCAAGTATTAATCATGCAAGTGGGCCTACGCACTGGTCGGGCTCGATGCAGACGTGCCCGGTGAGCGACAGCGCCTCGCACAGGCTGCGCTCGCGCCACACGGCGGCGCAGGCGGCGGCCAGGCGGGCGCGGGCCCCGCGCGCCAGGGGCCCGCGCGCCATGCTGTCCAGCACGCCCAGCGCCACGCTCACCTGCCGCGTACCAGGTAACACACATACTTCTTTATGAAAAGACATCATCATCAGCCTATATATTGTCCCACTGCTGGGCACAGGCCTCTCTCATACAGAGAAGGCATGAGCATTTACATCGCTTGCTCTAAGCAGATTGGCGATTTCAGACTTTGAAGTCCAGGTTTCTTCACGATGTTTTATTCAGAAAAGTTAAAAAAAAAAAGACTATGGTATTTTTAGGGTTCCTTGACGTCCAATTGTCTCTCTGCCCGCGACATAGCTCAGAGATATTACAAAGCTAATGATTTGGTATGTATATTGGTTAAGCGAACAAAGTACAGTAAAGTAAAATTTTGAAAAATGTTTTTAGTGTACCGCCAATACACGTTAAGTGGGGATGAATTTTTTTTTTATAATAAACTAGCTAAATCATATTACGCAATCCTATTATGCGAGGCCCGAAACTCAAACAAAATTATTATAAACATGACACAACTATAAATTCCATAACTTAGTATCGATAGATGTATCGATATTATGAGTGAACACTATCGATAATCGACAGTCAATTTTTCTGCACGAAAAAGTATTATGAAAACAAAAGACCAGTGCACTAATAATTTCGTGGGAGGTATCTGAGAAACATACTACTAACTAACCTTATGTGCGTGATGTTGACTGGAGTAATGCGCCGGCAGACCTTCTGCATACGATGCTTGCGCTATTGGTAGAACCTAGAAAAATATATTAATTTAATTTACCACCTCATTCACATACATGCTTAAAAAACTATACATGATTTTGTGTTTTAACCCCTTTGCCACAATCGATTTATAATATGATTGCTTTACAATAATACAACAATAAATAAACACCCCTCAACAAGTAACCAGATTATGTTTAAATTAATTATAGACATAGGATAACCTTGAGGAAACACAAAAGGTACTTTACGTACACGCACATGTCTCAGGAAGTGACTGAAATCGCAGGTAACAACTAGTTTTACATTTGTTTTTTTTTTTGGGTGAGAAATCATCAAATGACCTTTCCCGCCGTCGGTGGGGCGGAAGGGAGTGTCAGGCTTACTGACTAAAACCCATCCGCGTACTTTCCTCAGCCCTTTATGTTCCGGGAGCGCGGTAACTCTTTCAGACATCCCGCAGCAGTTTTACACATGCAATGTAAAGATTTCTACTATATATAATTTGTTGATTAATTGTCATGTCAGTTACCTTGGCACAGCGCGCCTGCGAGAAGCGTACGTCGGTGGCGAGTGCGTCGTAGAGCGCGCCGGGCGGCGTGTCCGGGGCCGCGCCCGCCAGGTACAGCCGCGCCAGCGCCTGCGCCGCCGCACGCCACGACGCCGCGCTCGGCACCTGCCCACAGACATAATTATATGTGCTGCTGTGTTACTGTACCATGACGATGAAACTATAACTGAAGATTTGCTGGTCAGGGTTTGTGTTACATTCAGCTTGTTATATTTTTATAATTACATTTGGCCTTTAACAAATGCTCAGGCAGTTTTATTTATTACATATAAATTATTTTATTTATTACATATAGATTCTCAGTAGTGGTATTCAAGGCTGAATTTGGTTTGTAACAATAGATATAGGTTTCAAAACCTAATAAAAAAATACCGAGTAAAAATCGGACTCACCTCAAAGAAAGACGTGGTCATAGCGTACTTGCCGACGTTATCGTCGAAGCCCTCCCCGAAGGCCATGTCGATGTGCGTCTGCAGGAACTGGCGGAAGGAGGCCCGCGAGGGCGCAGCCCCGGGCGCGGCGGCACAGCGCGCGGCCAGCCCGCGCACCAGCGCGCTCAGCTCGCGCGCGCCCGACCTCTCCTCCTCGCCGCTTATGTACACGAACTCTTCGTTCTTTGGGATCGCGAATAGTGATTTTGCGCTGAATAAGAAAATGAAATATTTTCAGTTCATTATCAATTAGATATTAACCCTTCCTAACACAAATTGCTTTTTTACCACGTATTTATTTTTACTTAAGACATGTTTTAGACCAATTTTATTTTTTAGACATCAATAAACAAGTATCAATAAGAAACTAATAGACTTGTCCCTCACCACACATTAGTAATAATCCTAGCCTTCCTCAGTATAAAGTACAGCTGGTCTTCTACAGCATGTTCCAGTCGCTTGAGCGCGGCGGGCACCTTGCGCACGGGGTTGGGCGCGCGCCGGAAGTGGAACAGCAGGCGCGGGCAGCAGCAGCGCCCGTGCGACTCCCACGCGCCCGCCGCCTTCGCGCTCACCAGCGCCGCTGTGCTGCGCGCCATTAGCTCTGTTCTGATAATTTAACATAACAAATTATAGTTTTATGCAAGACTGCCCCAGTTGCAGTGGTTGCTAAATATAATTTAAATGAACATATATTTAAAATTAGCTATTTTCGTTAAAGATAAAGATACTTTTTATTTTGCAAATATAGGTAGGAACATGTAATAAGTAGTAGTAGTGTTATAATATAAATTGGTGTTCTGAGGAAATTATTTCACACACTTGGAAAAAAGAAGCAGAACCATTACCAGGGTGCCATCTATGCCCAATGTTATCTAAATCAATTCAATTCTAATCATTTATTTCAATTAGGCCTAATATACTTTTGAAAGTAAAAAAAAATAATTTTGTTGCCCATTCCAAAAAGTAGTTTTCTATAGAGAAGAATGGGCAAGAAACTCCATTCAGTTAAACCATTTTATGGTAAAAGTGTTACAAAAAAACAAACTAACCCACATTCACACTTTTTAGGATAAAATTACTTTTCTGGTTATTGTTTAAAGCAGAGACAATGATAAAATGTGATTTTAGTGATACAGGGCTATGCTAGGGGATTAGCATACACAAATTAATAAAGAAGTGAGTTGTAAGTTCCATAAGACTGGCAGTGTCAATAAACCTTACCTGTAAGCATCAATAGCTTTAAACAGCTGAAGATACCCAAGATCAAACACGGAAGTCGGAGACGACAGCACTACGATATGACACAAGTGGAATATCAGAGCAATGGCTTTGCATGACTCTGCTGCTAGTTCTCCTGATGCTACCAGCCAGTTAGATGCATCAGCTTCTGTGTCCGTACTCTTGGAATCTTCGAGGGTAGCTGCGAGTGCCGTCAGCTGTTTTGTGTCGAGGTATGTAATGGCGTGGAGGTAAAGGATGGAGTGCCGCTCGTCCCAATGACACTCTATACCATTCTGTTGGCAGAGGAGAATAATCAAAACAAATCAGTTTTAACAGTTATTGCTATCAATGTAAAAGTTTGCGAACTGTGTGTGGAAATCCGAAATATATAAGTTTAACCGGGAATGTGGAATGGCTGATGTCCTAAGTATTCTTTAGTTTAAGTAGTAGAAAAACAAACTTACCTCTTTAGACTGCACAGTGGGCAGAAGTGGGGTTGTTTTGTTGGGGTACCGATACGGCGATTTACCTATTACACCCACCACTACTATACGTTCCTTCTTCGAAAACTCAGGGATGTCGGTTATCGAAAACACGTTCATTGTTCTAGTCTCATCACAGTCACGATTTACTTTTACAAGAAAAACCTTTGCCAATGTTTTCTAAGTCGAAAATCAACATTGATTTGATTGACGTTTATTTTTCTTTTTGCGTCTTTTTGACATTAGCAAAATAATGCTTGTTTGTTTTCGATTTTCGTCAACCTTTTTGCCAATAAGTTGCGCCCTATATTATTGAAGGCCTACAAATGATAAATAATATAATGTGCTAAAATAAAAAATAAATAGTTCATTACTCATTTTTGATAATTCAATTGACTAAAAATTACACTTTTCTTCTTGAAATATTTTTTACACCAACTAACTAGCCTTGTAAACGCATGTAATAGTGAAGCACTTATCTTATCGACAACGATAGGTATGGTGTGGAAGTAAACAAAGTTAGATTGTGCAAATGATTTGTTTTCAGAACATTATTTTCTATACGAGCAATTTCAGTTCCGTCTTGGTGCAATAGAGCCAGCATTATTGTACGCAGAAAATAGCCTTTTATTAATCTCTTTGCTGGTCTTTTGTGATGAATCTTGTAAGCAGTAATGACGATTAAGAGTAATATCTTATTAAGGATTTAGATGCCAGTAATCTCGTTATCATGATTAGTTAATAACTCCAAGATAGTTTTATTTAAAAAGTAATACTGGGAAATGGATCACATTATTTGAATTATTATCGATCGATATTATTTGCCACCGATGCTGCACAACACTAAAAAATATGTCATGTGTCAGAGTCGCGTGGAGTTGTCATGGTAGCCGTCATCACATCACAGCTGTAGTTGACAGCAGCAGCTTTCGAAAACGAACTCAAGGTTGCGAAACAATACGATCTAACAGATTGGACTTTGGAGAAATGTAATAGTTATCAAGCGTAAATCTGCACAACCGCACGCCTCCGCCACCGCCGCGGACTTGTCAGACTGTCTAGATAAGTTATCAGTCGAAAATATTCCTTCAATAGCAAAAACAGTGAAGTTACAGTGAAATGTCTTCGATAGTAGACGATATTTGTGATCTCTTGGACAGCTACAATGGGAGAGACAAGGTACGGTATGCGGAAGCACGGCGGCCTTGGTATTTACCACTTACACCGGTCATACCAGTCAATAACCTGAATGTGTCGCTTTTGTAACTTTGTAATGGAGAACTATTTATGATGTATACTGCTGACCTTTTACTCTTATTATCATCTTAATATGTTGTTAAAAATGCCATAAAACTCATCACTAAATTAACTTGTTAATTTCAATAATTATACAGTTTATTTCTTTCAATATCCCACTGGAAAATTATGCTAAGTGTGTTTTAAGTAGGTTCAAACAATCAAGATTTAAACATATTTTTTTATTTTCTTAGTATTTGTATTTACCAGTTTTCCAAATGAGTTTTAAGAGAAAAAATATTTTTAAGTTTTACAAAAGTTCTTATAAAAGTTAGCTATTTGCAAATAAATAAAGACACTCAAACAGTATTTTTGATGTTGCCTTCTATATATTTACACAGGTGGTCCGTCTAGCTTGTTATGCATGCAAACTGTATGGATGTGTCCAAGACGAGAAGCCGTGGCAGGTGGCCGGCTCTCGACTCTCCAATGCCAGGATGATGCTGCGGCTGTTCGATGACATTCCCATGATCAGGCACACTTACAACTATGGATTGGGAAGACATGTAAGTATACCTGGATCACCTTGCTTGATGATTTTGTTACTTACCTTACTTCCTTCAAACACCTTTAAAAAGCTTGGTCTATTCTAAGTAACCAATACAATAAGGGTGTTTCTATAAACAAATAATAATAATAAATATCTTTGGACAATTTCACACAGCGCCATCTAGCCCCAAAGTAAGCAATGCAAGCAAGCTTGTGTTATGGGTGCTAGCTTAACGGATACACTACTTATATATTTTTATAAATACATACATATTATACATAGTAACACCCAGACCCGTTACAGAAATTGAAATTCATCATTTCAATTTCTGCCCGGCCGGGTATCGAACCCGGGACCTCTTGCGTGGCATGTTGACCACTAAACCACTCAGGTCGTCAAAAAATATAAAAATAATACCAAAAAAATATATATAAATAATACCATATTATAACATAAATACTCTGTATGTATGATAACAACTGCTTTAAAAATCACACTATTATTGTAATATTTGGAAAACATTTTATAGGATGTGGTTTAATTAGTGTAAATGAAAAACCAGTTTCTGTGATAATCTTTTAACACTAATTTGTGATACCTTGTATTTCTGAATTTATTTAATGATTATTGCATACAAAAAAGTGACTAAAATAGAGGCTTTTATTTTATTGCACACATCCCAATTGAAATAGAAAACTTTTGAAACCAGTTGTAAGATAATTTTTACTAAACATTCCTCATCAACTTTAAAATGCAATAAATTAGATCTTTGATGTAATCTTAGCTTTGTACTTCTACTTCACTGACATGCATATTTACATCAGGGTATGCCGACTCAAGGTTTGCTACATGTTGTATCAGTCCATGTGTTTGCACAAACTGATCTTTAGCGGGAAGTAATGCATTGCTGAAGAAAGCAAGCTCAATATATGATTGGCATACTTAGGTAAATCACCAATAGGCTACTAAGAGCCAAGTTCCCCAACAGATGGTTACATAATCGGCCCATTAAACAAAAACCTTTTCTAACCAGGAAGCTGGAATTTTTATGGTACCCACTTCTGGTTCAACCCTGGTTTGGAAATCAACCGTTTCAGGAATAAAAATCTCTAATAACATGTTACCCATTGAAAGATGAAAGTTTGAATTTATGGTAAACAGCTGTTTTAAGTTAATCGGACCATTATCTCGTCAGTGAACTTGGGCCTAAGTTGATCTCATTCAATGTCTTTTCTTTCAGGAGGCAACATCGACAGCAGCATTCCTAGGCGTGATAGCCAACATGGTGGATCAAGCATTCCTGCCAGTAGAGAAGGCCTGCTGGCTGTATGAGGTCGGTGTTCTGAAGCTGAGTGACAAGACAGCCACCACATTGGACACTGTCAGCACTTCGCTGTGGGCTGCTAGTCTCATCATATCGCTCATACAGTAAGTGTTATATTATATGAAAAGAGACCACAACCCCTGAGTTTGTTTCTGCATTTCTTCTCAGAGGTAGTCAGCTAGGAAATGCTGGCGCCAGCGTTCTCATAATAACAAATCTATTGACGTGTAAAAGTGATTTAAATATCCTAGTAACAAAATAAATAATTTCATTTCATACAAGTTACATGTTTCCAGTTATTAGCAATGTTAGACGTTTATCTATGTAACTAACCATATATATCGCCATGTAACTAGGGGTAAGCCTATTGCCATCAACCATGGAAAAGCCCAATATTATTTTGTCCGACCCGGGAATCGAACCCAGGATATAACGCATAAAGCAGATTAAAATACACTAAAGCGAATATAGCATCCATAAATAAAATCATAACGCATTCATTTGCGTTGAAACTACTTCGTCGTTCATTTTCATTGTCATCTAGTTTTTACGCTTCCTGAATTGATAATAATCATTTATTGATAAATCTTGGCAAGAAAGGTTGCTTTATCTGCTAATACACATCCATTGGATAGTGTGCAATCGTATCTAGAGGTAACCTTTGCGGTATGTTTTTTTGAATATCAAGATAAATATGAAGATTGAAAAAAATCCTATGATTTTAATTTGAATCTTTTTTCGCGGTAGTACGCTTTAACCTCATTAAGATATCAAACTCGACTATTTTAAGAAAAAGGTGTACCACTGAATTAGGACCGAGCGTAATCCGACAGCTAGGTATCTAGCCGCTTTAAGATAATTGCTAAGGCACCTTCAACCTTCTTTCCAGAACATCGAGCTCGATACGGAAACTGTGGTGGAGTCGGGATTGCTTACAAAAGGCGTCAGAAGACGGCGGGGCTGACGCCAGACGTCACTTAGACGTCAGACTGATGCTAGAGTCCATAGTCGCGGGGAAATTGTGCCTCGACATCACGCATGCCATCAGTTGCCTGCCCGCCGGCTGGCTGTGGGGCGAGAAGATTGGATCCACGAAAGTAGCCACTATTGCAACCACATCATCAGTTATAGGTATTGCTATGTATTTTGCGAAGAAACGACTATTAAAATAATGACGGCTATATAGGTTCAGTGGTGTTTATCTAAGATGCGGTCGAGGTGATCAGCTGGGTCCACAGTGGATGATCATAATGTTGATCGGCACTCGTCTGGTGTGGACCCAGTTTTTAGTGAAGGGACTTTTTATAACGTATTAAGGTTGACAGGTTCAACCTATTTGTGATTAGAATCTATTTTAATTACATTTTATGTATGTATCTAAAGGGTACAATGGAAGGTTGTATATAAAAATACTATATTTTTTAACGATAAATGTTTATTTAAACTTAAAATTACTGGCGGTATTTATGTAAATATAGTTAACTAGCTTTTCGGATTCGATTCATACAAAGAACACACCCCCCAAGTTTCAGGTCTCTAGCGGTTTAGCACTATATATGTAAAGATTAGTTTTACTTAACTGTGTGTAAATCAGAATTATTCTTTCATATAAATGAAATATAAATGTAACAATAGATATAATTATGTATCTTCTTACTTCGTTTAGATTAATTAGCTTTTTAATGTAATTTGTTTAGTTCCATTTCCAACAGGGTATGTTGCACAACATTATCACAATGTAGTCATTAGCGTCGGTTTTATTATTTCTATGTACCTGTTACTGTATTATTTGATACTAACTAGTTATAGTCACGTAAGTATTCTGACGGTGAATTTTATTGCTAAACCTGACTGGTTATTGTACAATATATTCCATAGTTTAACTATTCAGTTTATTTTATGAGACGTTAATACAAAACTTTTTAATGATACTGGTATTTTATTTATCTAATGATAAGTCATTAATCATAACTATTTATTACTTTTTCTAATCGCAGGTACGTAATGACTTGATGATAAGCATTTTAACAATGAAATTAAGTTACGATACGAATAGATCTGATAATCTAATTTATCGAGTTTTAAAATGAGATAGGTTACCTGCTAATATGAAAATATTTTCTAATGAATAATATACTAAATAATGTATTGTATTGATATTAAATAGACACTAAAATGTATGTAAATAATAATATGTAAAAACTATAAATGGTCGTATCGCAAACCTTTGTTACTTACAGGTAACCTTACATTTCTTAGTTATCAAAGCAATGAAATACCTGCTAAATCCAATACAAACAAGTTCATATCTAATTGACATAGATAACAGATGTCAACGTTTCTGATAAGATGATACGTCTATCTCATTGATTGCTTACATAACAGTAGAACATAAACTTGCCAAAAGATTGAGAGTATCGACATCATGTAGTGTCGGTATCTTATCAGATAAGCGCCTACGTCCCGCGACCGACCAGTGAGGACGTAAACACGGAGCACGCGACATGGCCGCTGTCAACGAGCTCTGCGATCTGTTGCAGGCACATGCGAATCGGGATAAGGTAGGATATTATGTCGTTGATATATGCCATATACATATACAGATTTCCCTTATAGAAAATCTATCATAAAATTGTCGTGGGTATTCCTATGCCTGGTGCTCTTAGCTGTATATTATTGAATTTCCTTCTTCCATATTCACTTAAAATTACTTTTGTATCTTGTAAAATATTTATTTACATCACCAATTTAGCATTTCCCCATTTGCACCATCTATATAAATATTATTATAATAAAGGTAGGTACTGTGGCCACGAGATACCCCTAGAAATGTAACTTTGAACTATGATTTCATTTCTATTCTTTAATCTTCTCCTAGATAATCTAACGTGGTTTATCTTGAAATAGTACCTCAACCTATTAATTTATCAAATAGTCAAATGTTATTAAAGGTACCGATTGTTTTAACAGCTAATGAATGAAAGGCTCGTTTTCTTCAATTTGCGTGTGGATTGTTCCTTGTACTTCTATAAAATATAGATTAAAAAACCACGAGGAATTTGTAAGTTAGCTTGATTTTCTTTTAAGTAAAAATTACTAATTCATTTTTTAAAGCATTTTTTAACGGTGCCCCACACTCGGAACACCACAGTTGTCCCATACGAGAATCAAACACGCGACAGGCAGTACAGAGCCAACTGCTTAGCCAATACGTCAAACGTGTCATCAATTAAATGTATATTATGATGTTATTTATACATGGACCAGGTGGTAAACCTAGCCTGCTACGCGCTCAAGCTATGGGGATCCACGTCAAAGCGGCAGGACGTGCTGACGGCGAGCGCTCGCCTCGCAGCCGCGCGCGCCTCGCTGCGACTCTTCGATGACGCGTTGGCACTGAAGACCGCGCTCGCATACGGACTTGGGAAGAAAGTAAGTTGTTTAAATATTCCTTCATGAACAGTTTCGCATTGTCTCGGATGTTAACAGAGATAAACATACCGGAAAGCCCGAAGGTCAGTCTTTTCAAGGCCAGTGTAGTCCCTTTAACTGGTAAAATGTGTATGCGCATGAAAAAAAATCATTAATATTTTTTTGGGTAAACCCAAGTCCTCAAACTGCGGTACTTTACTACTTTGTTTCCATATTGGCCGCTTACCTATACATAAAATAAATGCCAATATTTAAAGAAAACGAAAAAAACAATATTTTCGGTATCAAAAACCAGCCAGTTCTTACTATTCTCACTCCGTGTTATACAAATTTGATAATTAATTTTTCCAGGATGGTCCATTCTGGGGTTCGCTTGGCGTGGCCGGCAGTACGTTCACCCTGGCGTACCTACAAGCTGAGAAGCTGTCGTGGCTCATCGACACTGGCATGTTACAAGTATCCAAAGACACAGAATTCAAAATAAGAACGGCGCATAAGCTGTTCTGGTCGCTGTCCGCGTTCGTCGGCTTCGTCAGGTTCGTTAGAGAACTTACAGCTAGAATAATGGCCTGGCATATAGAAAAAGAACGTTACTTCTATTCTGTTAATGTTGAGTATTGCTGAGTGACTGGTAAACGTTTTCAGGAAAATTTGAATTCTTGGAAAAAGTATATGAACATGGGTAAAATAGGCAGTTACCGTGTGATGCGGGTTCGGTCGGGGGTGAGGGTTCGAGGTTTGAGTTTTAAATAAAGAATGTAGCTTATATTAGTTGTATTATTAAATATTGTTATTAATTAACAATTAATTCGACATTATTCGAAATTAACAATCATTTTCATCATTATTATCAAAGTTACAACTATCACATTAATAATTGTGGCATTAATAGGGTCCACCATACTTTAAAGTTCTTATTCTCGTTAATAAAAAACGTTGAGACTTTTAGTTCCGGGCAGTTGCCCTCGCCCCGTCTTTTTGAACTTCGATGTATCGAACAGTGAAATAGTTTTTATTTATTTACGTGTATTTCATATAAGGTAATTATATAATATCTCAGGCCACATTGATAAGTATATTATTTAAGTTTATGTATAAACATGTTGAGCCATAAGCTTCTTGCTATTTAATTAGACGTTCAAAAATAACTGACTAGAGCGTACTCGAACACGACACGGTAGCTCAGTAGCCAGAGCAACTGCACTTACACACAACGCACAATACAGCATAAATTTATTTTATCAACAGATCAATTCGTGCCCTCAACGCGACATCCGAAGCCCTCAAATCCCCTGAGCGCACTAAATGTGCTCCTGCAAGGTTCACGCAGGCGTCCCTCACCACCACCAAGTTCTTGCTGGACACTATCCACGCAGTCAGCTGGCTGCCGCCCGGCTGGCTGTGGGGGAGCCAGCTGAGCGTCCCGCAGGCGAGCGGGGTCGCCACCGCCTCCGCTGTACTTGGACTCGTGATACATTACCATGGGAAGCGGTTCTAGACTTCTGGTAGCTGGTGACGATGGTAGGATGAAAGCCCATGTTTCGCTGATGGTGAAATCACGCTATTACCCGAAGAGATGCGAGAGTATATAACCTATTGTAATCCTCGGTTTAAATTCAGGCTCCGGCAAGCTATTCAGACATTCTACATGGATAAACTTAATTCGACACTTTGTACAACTTAGTGATCGAACCTTCCTACCACTAAACTCAAGGCACTGAAATTACTGATTCGCCATGGAAAGATAGGCGATAGTTCGGAGCTTCTGTCAAGGATATTACAGTTTGAAATTTTCTGAAAAACTGATCTTGTGAACTTTGTTGATCGTATAGATACATAGACTATCTATCTATATCTTCCGCTCCACAAACACAACGCAGATACGGCCATCAAATACAATAAGTGATAAAAACTGTCAACATATTGGTAATAATCTTATGTACTAAATATTATATTGATACGCAAAATTATGTATAAAGCTGGTCTGTCGAATTTTATTTGTTAAATAGATAAATGTATATTTTCATTTTATGATAATTAAATAATAGAATTAGCTTAAGTTTTCATAATTATTCATACTTTAGCGTAAGACGAAGTGTACAGTAAAACCACTATTTATTTGAAATTATATTTATTTTAATGACAAAGTATAACGTATTTTCATTTGAGCAACAAATTGTTCATAAGCTGTCGCGACAAAATTATTTAATAATAATATTGAAGATTTACGGTAACATTTGATCTCTTTTCCTTACATTTCAAAGGGAAGTCGTACATTTTATACTAACTATGCTATGCTAGGTAAGGAATTTCTCATAATGTTTGTAGTGGCCAGCCTTCAATTTACAACCAATACTTTGCTATGCGGGGCATACAGCGTTGTATTCGGCTCTCTGATTGGTTAATTTTGCGTTGCTAAGGTGATCTCTAGTACTTGGTAAATTCCTTACTTAGCGTAGTATTGTTCTTGGATACAGGTATATGGGTCGTTCACATCTAGTTGTGGCGCTATTTTCGCTGCTAAACCTCTCGCTTCGTAGCTTCGACAATTACCTTATTCACTTTTACTGTAGTAAATAAGACCTATACTACCGAGACTATATAAGAATCTCGTTACGCCAAATCGCATCTTAATGTGAGCTGAGTCAGCCGGTTGCATCAAAGTTTTTATCATTTATACTTTATACTCTTACGAATATCACAAAACATGATATCAATAATTAGCATACTTTTAATACTTTTTTATGATGTCAATACATATATATCATAAATAAGTAAACATATATCATACATATTTACACGAACAACATAAAATAATAGCAAAATTATTCAATTTTATCGTCCATTTTGACAGATCTTGAATGACAGTTCTTCCGTTTCACGTATAAAGTAACCGCATATTTTTTGATGCAACCGGCTATAACTGTTTATAATAGTTAAGTATATTCACGCATTGGTGTTCAAAGGTATTATTTTCTTCATAAATGTAGTTTTAAAACTATGGCGAATACGTTCTTAAACTTCGACTTTGGTTATTTATTTCTACAACTTTCATTGACGTCGTCAACAAGCTCCTAACGTGATATGTTTGTATATTTTTAGCAGCACCTTAAACAAATCGTTGTTTCCACAACAAGCCAAATTGATGAACTATTGACACTTTGAACTGACTGATTTGTGTTTTAAGGTTTTTTTATGTAAGTATGTGACTGTCTGCAGTAGGGTTTTTAATTTTATTAATTGAATACTGACACACGCCACAATAATGCGTAGCAGGCTTGTTGCAATAACAAATTTATTTGCAAATAATAACATTTTCCAGTAAAATTCCATTCCATTCCAAATTTCGTATAAAAAAATACAAACTATGTTTAGTGTAATACGTAATTTTTGGTGGCTAAAATAATTTTGTCTTAATTCTTGACTAGTTAACATTACCTACTATTTATTTAAAATATCTTTGAGTTTAAAACAATTATGTATGTAAAATATGATCAACTTAAATTTAAGATAGGATCCGTATCGACTGCCCAACTTCCAATCATACTACTACACTAGGAATGTTCACTTAACTAAATCTTTGCGATTATTCCAGTCTATATCCTAATACAATAAAAATTAAAGAATCTAACTAAATAGGTAATAGGCAATAAGTAATTTTCAGTCAAATATTTGCGATAACCACACTTAACATTTATAATATCAATCTAGTTATAAAAATCTAAATAATTTGGAAAGCATACTGGAGCTAAATAATACAATTTTTATATAACCATTTTTGCATTAAACAAAATTGAAAATTAAATTCTATCTCAAATAGAAAAGGTTTTTTTTAAAGAGAATCTGACTAAGATTCAAATTGCTTCTTCAGAGGCCGTAGAAAAAAATCGCACGCGACACAAAGGAACGGTTAACTCCATAACCGCTTAATGGGTTATTATTTTTCACTTTATGATTTAAAAGGTTACAAATCAATAAAAAAACCTCGCAACATAGGTCTTTGAGCTCTCAACTGTTCTACACTTCTGCGCATTTATTCATCATTCAGATCGGAAACAAAACTATACTAAAAGAACGAACGTACGACTTCAACATCGTTGTAACACAAGACAAACAAAATAATAACAATAAAACAAGACGAAAATACCCTCGACGTTTAGATAAAATGTTCATAATATATCTTACAAAATATCGTACTTAAAGCATTTTTTTAGTTTTACCACTTATAGGTACTTAGAAGACTTCTTTACTTCTTAATAAAAAAGTGGACCTTAAGTCTTGTATGTAGAGTTAAAAATTGCATTTTTTCAGCCGGGCCTGATTAGCAAATCTGTCGACATCTAATGATAAAATTGACCTGATAGACTTTACTTTTTATGGATTTAATTAGATGAGTTTTGAGACAAATTCATCTGCCTAGCCTTTTCCCACCTATGTTGGGGTCGGCTTCCAGTCTTATCCGGATGCAGCTGAGTACCAGTGTTTTAAATGGAGCGACTGCCTATCTGACCTCCACAACCCAGTTACCGGGTAACACGGTACCCCATGGTAAGACTGTTTGTCAGACTTTCTGGCTTCTGACTACCCGTAACGACTGTCAAAGATGTACAAATGACAAATGTTTTGAGACAGATTGCATGTAATAAATTAAAGGCCAGCACACGTAGAGTATCGTCATTAAAATCTGAGAGGTCACACTATGGTGGTATCTAACCTAACCTACTTCATAACAATATGACACGTATCAAACACTCACAACATTGTCATCGCTCGCCATCTCCGCTTCACACTGGAAGTACTTGTCGTGCTGCGGCCACAGGCGGCCGGCCAGGCGCACGAGCTTGCCGAGCTGCGGGCTGGCCGCCCAGCTGCTGACGTCATTGTTGGCGCCCAGCGCGCCCGCGCATGCGCTCTCGTACGCACGCCGCGTGCCCTCGTCCGCGGACAGCACGCACAGAGCGTAGCGGCAGAGGACGCGGTGACTGGAATGGTGGTTTTTCGTTATTAAATTGAGAGAACCCGAGTGGTATTTGAATATGAATAGTTAATTTGTTTAATTTTGTGTTTATTTTGTAAGACTAACGGTCAAGGCAAGCATTTTGAAACGTAGATTTCTAAGGAAAAACGTCAAATTGCTAATTAGCCTTGAGCAAGCATGGTGATCAATGCTTGTTCCTTTTCTGTGTGAAAAGAGAACTTAATTAACACACTCACAGTGCAGTAGGTTTGTCGGTGTCGGCGTGCATAGTGACGACCCGGAGTATGGACCGGCGCGGCTGGTCCGCCCAGCGCGCCAGCAGCGCCCGCGCCGCCGAGCCGCACTCGAGCCACTCGTCCGACTGCGCCGATACCTCCGACGCATCCGACTGCACGCACATGCGACACGCGTAGCATATCCATACGCTTATGATTGGCTCGTTGTCCACACTGAAATGGAGAAAATTAAGTTAAATGAATATGTGATAAAAAATCCTCATAAATTCAAAATTAAAAATATCATACGTCCACCCTTCACCACTTATTTTTTGCTGGGAAGAAGTGGAGCAACAAATTCAAAAAAATCCCAGCAACACATGTCTCTCTGTTAGATTTGAAAAGCTAGCGTTATACAATATCGATATAAAATGATTGTAACTATATCAAGCGATTAGCGGCCCGTCCCGGCTTCGCACGGGTAGCCTATGTTACTCAGGGTGAATGTAGCTTTCGAATGGTGAAAGAATTTTTGAAATCGGCACAGTAGTGTTTGAGTTTATTCATTACAAACATACACACAAAAATACAAATCTTTCCTCTTTATAATAGTATTGTAGACAAACATACACACAAAAATACAAATCTTTCCTCTTTATAATAGTATTGTAGATTAACACTAAGCACTTACAAATGTATATCGGCGGAGAGTAGAGCGGCGAGCGTGGCCCGCGCGGCGGCGGGCGCGTGCGCGTGTGCGAGTGCGCACGCGTACGCCGCGTGCACGCGCCCGCGCTGCGCCAGCGTGTGTGCCGCACGCCACGGGCACGACGACCAGCGCTGCGTGACGTCACGCCAACCGAACGGCTCTGTGTGGGAAGTGGAACTGTTACATGTTCAACTTTAAGGATGACGTTTTAGGTGATGATGTTATAGTTATACACATGAATTATAGCCAACAGCACTCGAGTGTAATGTGGCTTTTAGTTAGTGAAGAGAAGAGAATTTTGGAGATTAAACCCTACCCTATATACTCTAAAAGAAAAATCTCTAAAATGTGTCTATTAGTAGGTATCAATAAGATTGTTTCAAAAGTGTGTGTAAATTAAGTTAACCTTACCATTACACAGCAGCAGCGCCCGCACAGCTGCGTCAGCAAGCGTAGCGAAGTATTCGAAGACGGTGAGCGCCGCCGCTGCCGACACGCATGCGCGGACCAGCCGCGTGGGAGCGTTCGTTACCCAGGTCACCCACACCTGATCGAAATTTAGATATCTAATGAATTTGAAGAATATCTGAGCTTTAATTATATAAAAAAAAATATTAAATGGTTAATAAGTGGTAGTAATAAAGTGCTCACCGGCAAAGCAGCAGATGCCGCAGGCTCCATGCACATGATAACTACGGCACGACTGAGTAATTCTTCTATTTCACCCTGCGACTCATCCAAGTACACCGCTAGAAATATGAAACACAAAAAATTAACAAGATGTTTACATAAAAAAAAAATAGGAGGGTCAGTCCTCGAAGTGATACCGTAAGTTTGATGTGCCTGTCTCACGTACTGCGCTAGTGTCAGAGACACATAACATACCTAGCTCGGTGACAGTCCCCAGCACGTGCACGGTGTGCGCGGGCACGTGCGTGGCTAGCGTGGGAGCGCACGCGCCGCGCACCCACTGCGACACGCCGCGCGCACGCTTCTCACGAGATGTGCCTGTCTCACGTACTGCGCTAGTGTCAGAGACACATAACATACCTAGCTCGGTGACAGTCCCCAGCACGTGCACGGTGTGCGCGGGCACGTGCGTGGCTAGCGTGGGAGCGCACGCGCCGCGCACCCACTGCGACACGCCGCGCGCACGCTTCTCACGAGATGTGCCTGTCTCACGTACTGCGCTAGTGTCAGAGACACATAGCTCGCACGCTATGAGGATAAGCCTGTTGAACCAAAGAGACAGGATTGCAATTAAGAAAAAAGCTACAAATAACATTTTCGCACTATCTGCTGTAAGTCAAGACATAAGAGTAAAAAAATAATGTTTGTTACCTGAATTGTGGAAGATCATGGTATGGCACAGCAGGGTTGTGGTGGAGCATGAAGAAACGGTCCAGTGCTTCATCCAGCGCAAGCTCTGGCAGACGACTCCAGGGTAACTTACACGCCTCGTCTAAAATCTGCAGAAAATAACATAGAAAGATGGATGGCAGAACTTCGTCAGGTACGAGACCATTTTTTTCGCACATCACTAGCAATACAAGTAGAAACTTCCCAGTTCTCCCTGCACCTGTGAAGACATATTCCCAGTTACCTGTTGCGAGTGCGGCAGGAGCGTGCCGGTGAACAGGTACAGCAGCTCGGCCAGGCGCGGCGCCAGCTGCCCCGCCTCGCAGCCGCGCACCAGCGTCGCCGCCGCCGTGCCGCGCCATGTGCTGCAGCACCACGCTGTGAGCTCGCGGTCGCTGCTGTTCGACATCTAAATGGACGCCAGGATAAAATAAGGAGCGACCATTAATTACTATTGAAGCTATATAAAGTAATCGACATCCAATGTTCTAAATTCGATATTAATATTTATTATTTTACATATATTTTTAAGTTTTAAAAATGGTAGCCAATAAATAGCCAATTTATTTGTGAAAAAAGTGACGTCACTTTTATGTATTGCCATTCAAAATCTATGGGAGAATGACGCTTTGACTGCTCATAAAAAGTGCGTCAATTGATTGTGATGTCATCTACGCAATTGAAGTATTGTGCATCTAATAATAATTTACGTAATTGAAAGCGACACGAAAACTAGAACAATCCTTTTCTAAAATTCACCCGAAAACGTAGCAGGCAAGTACCTGCAAAGCTTGCTGCAAACACTTCCCGTAGAACCACTGGTGCTCGCTCCACGGCAGCTTGGCTAGCTCTGCGAGCATGGCGGACGCTTGCACGCGGCTCTCCTGTACACTCGAACCGGCGGCACTGGGGGCGCTGGGCGAGCCCTGCACGTTCACGTACGTCTGCACGCACCACTCGAATATCTGCTGCAGGAGGTGCACTTCTGTGCCTGAAATTGTTTATGGTTAGTTAATTTATTGAGAGACACTTAAAAAAACATGCAGTCGAATTGAGAACCCCCCTCCTTTTTTTTGAAGTCTGTTAAAAAGGGATCCTTTTGCGCAAAATTTTATTCAAAAACTATAAGGTAATTTTCGCGTGAAAGTGTCTGCGCACTATAAGATCTCTGGCTCGTCTCCATTGAGATTGGCCACCGTGACCTAAATCGGTCTCTGAGTTCTATAATTTGCTGGGGAGTTTGTTGCGCCATTTCTTCTTACCAGCAATAACACATAGGAAGTGGTGAAGGGCGGGCGTTTTGAGGTCTGTCTTTTGTAATTTTTTCAAAGTGCTGTTGCTCAGCATAATTCCAATAAATAAATTAGAATTTTGTTTTTTTTTGCGGAAATCCTTATTTACTAGAGCGATTTTTGTAATTAGCCAAAGCCTGACCACATTTAGGACTTTAGAAGCAATTAGCTTATAATATAATTAAGTGCATAATTAATATGCAGTTGAGATTATAACTAACTACATGACACTTACCTGGACAGTCGAGCATGACCTGATGAATGTTGTCCACGAAGTGCCTCAGCATGGGCGTGTACTGCTCGTGGTCGGCAGTGGAGGGCAGCAGCGGCGGCGCGGCGGGGTGCGGGGATATCCACGCGCCCCACGACTCTTGTAGCGCGGCCCACGCGTACCATGCCACTGGGATTAATAGACTTTTTTTTTATTCTATAAGTATGATACTCTTATTCATAATAACGCTATTTTCACGAACGCTAAACTTCATTTCACCTTGATAAGTACAAAACAGGTTGATTGATATATGTTAATGTAATTGGTTTATATACCATTTTGTCATAAACAATACTATAAATGCGAACGTGAGTTGTGTCCTATGGTAAAACGACTGAACCGATGTGGGTGAAATTTGATATGGACATAAAGGGGACCCTAGAGAGGGTTATAGGTTACTTTAAATCCTGGTGTAACGCACCCGGATTAAAGTAGTAGTTCCCTAGGGACACGAGTGAAAGGGGTAAACGTAAGTATCAGGTCATCAAAGGCACCTCTCTCGGGCTCGTAGCTGAGCCGCATGCCGGCCGCCACGAAGGCGCGCAGCAGCGCGTGCAGCAGGCGCGACACGTGCGGCGCGTGCGCGGCCAGCGCCTGCCCGCGCCCGCCCTGCCTGCCCGACCGCGCCTCCCACCACGACACGCCCACCTCGCGCAGCACGTGGCCTAACTTCAACGTAACGATAACACGCTTCAAATAATCATTCGATCAACATCATACGAAGAGTTATTTTCGTTCTCTCGATCTTCCTTTATTTATGACTTAAAACTTAAAATACATCACTACATATTTAGTTTCGTCTTAAGCGACGAGCTTGCGCGACAAGGTCACGATTAAGATACCGACGTATTTTTTAAATGTAAGTGCTATTTTTAACCGACTTCAAAAAAGTAGAAGGCTCTCGATTCGTCGGAATCTTTTATTTTTCTCACCACATTCTAATTAACCAACTAACACACAAAGCAGATCCTGCCAGGAGGCTCACTGCTAGTAGAAGCTACTAGCGGGACACGTCAGGCAATTAATCCTTACGGTCTTGAAATAACCTCGTGTATCGATCACGCGCCAAAACATTCACTCATCTCACCATACACGTGCACAATCTCGTATGTTCTATGAACTCCTAGTACTTCATACCTGATCGAAGGGAACTCCAACCGCCTTAGCATCAACGGCTCTAACGACATGCGTCCAGTGCGCGGGCGGCAGCGTGTTGTTGATAGCCGCGGCCACGCACCGCACCACGTGCGCGCACAACTCCCGCGTGTCCAGCAGCACCGCGCTGTGCACCCCCAGTAGCTCCACCAGCATGCTGTGCTCGGGGGCCGGCGCGGGGCCCCAGCGCTGGACGGCGCGGATTAGGGCTTCCAGCATGTCCCGACGTTGGGTCACGTCCGCGTTTTCTGACCAACGAGTCATTTCAAACTGAAAAAAATATGTTAAAAAATTTTGTTTTATTATTACTAAGCTCATTGGAATAATATACCTAAGTTTAAATAGATAAAAAATCAGATATATATGCAACTTTTATTATAATATTAAATTTTAACCGTATTACAAATCCCACAGGGGTCAATTTGCCATGTCAACTCTTCGAATGTTTTTCTCGACTTTATGTTCTCTCATCGACTACTGGTCAATTTATACGCCTTTTACTGTCCACCTGGCACTTACCTTGGACAAATAGCTGAACACGGTGTGCGAGGGTAGGCTGGAGTCCAGCAGCGCGGTGTAGACCTTGTGCCAGTCGGCGGCGGGCAGGCGGCGGGGCGCTAGCAGCGCGCCGCACAGCGTCTGCTGCAGCACGCCGCTGGCCCGCTTGCCCCACGCTGACAGTAACTCGGCGCACAGTCGCCCGTCGTGGCATATCCAACGCTACAATATTTATGAAAAAATTGTACTGAAAGGAGGGTTGCTATTTAATTATGAATAGCTCACTATTAGTTAATGATTTTCTAATTGGTTCAATAGTTCGTAAAAGTAGAAATTGACATGTTTACAACAATTATTCATTTATATTTTTAAATTACTATAAGTTTTACGGGTCTTATGCAACCGGTTAGTAATGTATTAATTTGCCTAATACTATAAAGGGAGGAGCTCGTGGCTAAGTAACAGCCGCACTGTTCGATCGATCAAAGGTTAAGCTGCACTTAGCGCGGTCGGTTCGTAGATGGGTGACTTCTTTGTCATAAAATTAAAAAAAAAAAAAAACAGTCGTTACGGGTAGTCAGAAGCTAGAAAGTCTGACAACTAGTCTTACCAAGGGGTACCGTGTTACCCGGTAACTGGGTTGTGGAGGTAAGATAGGCAGTCGCTCCATGTAAAACACTGGTACTCAGCTGCATCCGGTTTAGACTGGAAGCCGACTCCAACATATTTAGGAAAAGGCTAGGCAGATGATAAATATAAAGAACACGGTAATAATAAAGCAGTGCATCACCTCCGCCAGGTCGGTGGTGAGCGCGGTGAGCAGGGTAGCGGCGGGCGCGCAGGCCGCGGCGGCGGGTGCGCCTGCGCATCGCCACGCCCTCTCCACCAGCCGCACGCCCGCCTCGCTGCTACACGTGCGTCTGGGCACAGCATATCATAATTATTAATATGCGTTATGTGATAAGATCAGGATTCAAAAAAGTTCGAATTACTAATGGAACGAAATGTGTCAAAACATGAACTCCAGATGCCAAAACAAATTGATTTAGGTGTGTGACTTTAAACACAGTTTAAATTTTGGTATGTATTATAGTTAAACGTGAATTCAAATCCCTTCAATCGCTACCTCGCGATGGTATGCAGCAGGGCGGCGGTGCGGGCGGCGTGCGGGCGCGCCCGCGCCAGGCGGCGCAGCGACAGGCGCGCGCTGGTCCGGTTCTCCTTGATACCGCGCTCCGCGTCCACTGACTTACACCACTCTTGCTCCTGAACACAGACATACAAATACAGACACACTGTAAGGACTGTCAATCAAACACAAGCTCTTATTAGACACCATCTTTTATTGTTTTCTTTCTTCACTTATATGTTTCATTCATACGTTCTCTTTCGTACAGATTCATTTTCGGTTGTCTCTTTTATACCTGATCAATCTTACATATATCTCTCGCACTCTTATAGGTTCATTGTATCAATCTACGGGGTCACCTATATAGTTGACGCTTACATTATGTTATATATTTAACGTAAATGCACTACAAATATGTCAATTTATTTATTACTAGCTGTTTCCCGCGGTTTCACCCGCATCCCGAGGGAACTACTTAGTGCACCCGGGTAAAAAGTAGCCTATATTGTTCCTTAGGGTCTATTCTATCTCTGTACCAAATTACATTTATATCGGTCCAGTAGTTTTGGCGTGAAAGCGTAACAGACAGACAGACAGACAGACAGTTACTTTCGCATTTATAATATTAGTAAGGATCTAAAAAAATGTTTGTTTCAAAATAAGATTAACAAGATTAGTTTAGTAATTATATATATTTTTTATATTAGTACAGTAAGATTAAAAAGTCAAATTACTATTACTGTAAAAACATTCTGATAGTAATGACATCCATTCGTTAGCACAGAATTTAAACACACTAGTCTACTACTAAGTAACGTCATAAATCAATTGTAATCAGTGACGACTATAACATTTTAGCGCAATAATTGCGCAACCACAGTCCTGGATTTGTCAATAGGCCGTATAGGCCGCGGCCTAGGGGCGGCAGCATCCTAGGGGCGGCAGATTTCAAAGGACGCTCACTTGATTTCAGAGGGTAAAAGTCAAACAAGTTCACTGGTTTTCTCATGGTTTTTTATACTAATACGTTAAATCCCTATAGAAACTCATTCCTATCGAAAATTATCAATCCTAGGTAACTTCTCGGCGGTTGGCAGTGGCATTTTTCATTGTTTTCGCGGAAAAGCAACATACGCTTTAATTTGTTACAGTTATCACTTACATAAAAGCGTGAGCAGAGGCTAAGCTACCCAGGGGCTAGGCGGAGCAGTGCCCCAGGGACCCCAAAACGATTAACTGATTAGCCAACCTTACTGAACTTAACCTTATTGAACTAGCGAAAAATTCTCCCATCTTCGGAAACTAAATAACGCAACATCAACAATCATGGCAACCCATTAAAAAAATATTATTCCCCATAATCATCTTGCTAAAAAAGAAATTCGCTCGCGTTTTCAATGACATATGCTTATTTCTTTTCAGATTCTGTTTTCGTTACAATTTATTGAAAAATATTATTATCATGTTAAAAAAAAAGTTAGCGCTCGGGCTTCTGATTACGTAGATATATTATTTATTTTCAGATTATATTTTTGATACAATTTATTGAAAAATGTTATTCCCTATAATTATCATGCTTAAAAAAATTCGCGCTCGCTTCGCTCGCGCTATCGATTACACGGGTATTTCTTTACAAGCTCTGTTTCATTACCATTTATTTTAAAATATTATTCCGTATAATTATACGGAATAATATTTTTCGCTCGCTTTGCTCGCGCTATCGATTATGTATCAATTGCTATTCACGAATAATATATTTTTTGGTCTTTTTTGTGTTTTCCTTACTACAAAAGTAAAATTATTATTTTAGGTAGGTACATGGGCGGCGGAAATAAAGTGGCCTATACTCATAAAAAATATAAATCCGGCACTGCGCAACCACGAACTTTTCTAAACTCAACGAATCAAACAGATACGTACTTGTATATAGAGCGTGATGGGCTTGCACTTGTTAGCGCAGTGTTTGCGCACAGGCGGTAGCGGCCGACGCACGCGCAGTACGCTAACCAACTCCCACAGTCTACTGTCCAGTGCTGACACACGTGCCACCTCCGTACACCAATCACTATAAATCGATATTATTACAATTATTAATACAAATGAGCGGTTATATATAACTCAAAGGCTCGAAAAACTTACTGTGCGAGTCTCTCGATGTCTTTTAAATGTTTGTCAACGAGCGACAGTAGTGTGCGCACGTCTCTGAAGTCCACGTCGTCAACAGGCGACTTGATCAATATTCGCTTTCGTCTAAAAAAAGTGTCAAAAGTGTTTTTTAATTAGGACACAAATTAAAATCCCCCGTTTTATTATAACGTATACTGTGCCAATACCTTCTTCTCGAGCGGTCTTTAATGTTCAGTATAGTGTTAACAGCGATATGGAAGGGCGTCTGCGGCGGCGTGTTGTCGGGCGGCGGGGGTGCAGTCGGCAGGGGGAAGCTGTCCACTTCTATCGACGGTAGCGGACGAGGCACTGCACGTTTCCACGCCGCTTCTAGAGCCTTTTTAAAATATTCATAGATGATTTATTTACTGCAAATATACAACTACCAGCTTCTGCCCTTCTCTAATAGTGGTGCTCCTATTGGTCTTAGCGTGATGATATATAGCCTATAGCCTTCCTCGATAAATGGGCTACCTAACACTGAAAGATTTTTTCAAATCGGACCAGTAGTTAAACAAACAAACAAACTCTTCAGCTTCATATGTTAGTATACATAGGATATACTTTTTGATCTTTAACTATTAAGTTTCTTATTATTCTATGTTAGGATCGGCTTTCTTGCAGTCTAACCGAATGCAGTAGTATTTGACATGGAACGCCTGCCTATCTGACCTTCACAACAAAGCTAGCGTGTAACAGGTTACGTATAATATCCTCGTTTACGTTCAATTTAAAATCTGAGTTAAAAATGGGGCTCATTTGAAATAAGGCTTACGTGTTCTGGTATAAATCTTGCGATGTCCGCATAGTGAGGAGCAGCACGCACTTTTTCACCTTCTTCCAGCCAAGACAGATACTCATTCAGCATTCTGAAAGCAATAATAAACTATAAATATTTATTTTTATTGGCAATACATAGAGTATTCAATTAGGCTTACTTCTCAGCAGCGGCATGATAAGTAATCAAATTAAATATGTTCCTCTTCTTTTCAATGGCCTCCCTATTCGGACTTGATTCCTTTTCACTCCGGCTATCCTCGGCATTTTCTTCGCTATCGCTCGATCCACTCGATTCTCCAGTCAAATCGATTATCGATAACGCTGGCAGGAGACTGTCATCGACATTAGCCGGACTAGCTCTTTCTACGCGTTGAATTGATTGTGTTTCACCGGTATCGATAGATTTGTGCTCTGTTTTGAGTGTTTCGCCTTCTTTGTGGTGGTAAGTAATCGTTTCTAGTAATCGTCGTTTGATTTGAGTTAGTGTACGAGACTTTTTTATTCCGCTGAAGAATAAAGGTCCCACAGCTGGCGTTGACCTGGCGATAGACAGCAGCGTCATAAAGAAATGCACAAAAATCTAGATTAAATCTAACTACCTGCATAAAATAAGAAACTCAACATCCGCTGTAGACAAACATAATATTTACCTCTATGGAGCTGTCTCTCTCTCTCTCTCTCTCACACACAAACACATGCACGGACACGCACGCACGCACGCACTCCATACAACATTTGAGTAATTATTTCTTAGCCTCGACCTACTCAAGTTATAAGCCGACTTTTGGTATAAGTATACCGTACCCGTAGTCGGGCGGCGTCTGCAGGTACAGATGCATGAGCAGCCTCCACAGCGTGAGGTGCGAGGGGTGGCTGACGGGGGCCGCCAGCGCAGCCGTCGCCACGCGGTATATCACTAGCTCGTCTGCACTTATGTTGGCGCCTATTTTCTGTAGAGATAAAAATAATAAATATTGGCTTTGTTACACACACGTCACTTTTGAAGGCACGTTAAGCCGTCGTCCCCGCCTAATACTTTGATTGCAGCCATCAGGCGGATTTGAGAAAACTCTGACACTGAGGCTTGTTAGGTTGATAAACCTGCCCTGTCTGTATAAATTGCTAGTCTATAATTGAACCTGCAGCGCGTTATCAACGTGTATCTTGTGTGCCGCGGCGCGCTGCTGGTGTAGCGCGCTCAGTAGCCGCGCGTACAGGTGCGAGCTCGCCTCCCGCGCCGCGTGCCACGCTCGCAGTAAGCACTCGCACAGTAACGTGATCACGTACCTGCAGCGCGTTATCAACGTGTATCTTGTGTGCCGCGGCGCGCTGCTGGTGTAGCGCGCTCAGTAGCCGCGCGTACAGGTGCGAGCTCGCCTCCCGCGCCGCGTGCCACGCTCGCAGTAAGCACTCGCACAGTAACGTGATCACGTACCTGCAGCGCGTTATCAACGTGTATCTTGTGTGCCGCGGCGCGCTGCTGGTGTAGCGCGCTCAGTAGCCGCGCGTACAGGTGCGAGCTCGCCTCCCGCGCCGCGTGCCACGCTCGCAGTAAGCACTCGCACAGTAACGTGATCACGTACCTGCAGCGCGTTATCAACGTGTATCTTGTGTGCCGCGGCGCGCTGCTGGTGTAGCGCGCTCAGTAGCCGCGCGTACAGGTGCGAGCTCGCCTCCCGCGCCGCGTGCCACGCTCGCAGTAAGCACTCGCACAGTAACGTGATCACGTACCTGCAGCGCGTTATCAACGTGTATCTTGTGTGCCGCGGCGCGCTGCTGGTGTAGCGCGCTCAGTAGCCGCGCGTACAGGTGCGAGCTCGCCTCCCGCGCCGCGTGCCACGCTCGCAGTAAGCACTCGCACAGTAACGTGATCACGTACCTGCAGCGCGTTATCAACGTGTATCTTGTGTGCCGCGGCGCGCTGCTGGTGTAGCGCGCTCAGTAGCCGCGCGTACAGGTGCGAGCTCGCCTCCCGCGCCGCGTGCCACGCTCGCAGTAAGCACTCGCACAGTAACGTGATCACGTACCTGCAGCGCGTTATCAACGTGTATCTTGTGTGCCGCGGCGCGCTGCTGGTGTAGCGCGCTCAGTAGCCGCGCGTACAGGTGCGAGCTCGCCTCCCGCGCCGCGTGCCACGCTCGCAGTAAGCACTCGCACAGTAACGGAGCGCTCGACGCGCTACGGACTGCGTGCTCTATGTGCTCTTTGGCGTTTTCTTCCTATGTAAGGACATTATTATTTCAGGAGTGTTTATAGAGGTCGTCAATAAAGTAAGATATATAATCGGCGCACCTGCAGCAAGGCGTTGGCGTAGGCGTCGAGGTGCGGCCACAGGCGGGCGGCGAGTGCGGCGGCGTCGGCCAGCGCGCCGGCCGCGCCCGCCAGCCGCGAGCTCCACAGCGCCGCCAGCCACGCACACAGCGCGCCGCCCGACCTGCGCACGCGCTTCATACACTACTCTATTATAAAGTAGTGGCTATACAACCCACTTTGAAATCGGCGATCAACCACCCTCAACTCTTTGGGCCAACGCCCTGTGCGAATTAAATGGTTCATAAAATTTTAAACTCAGATTGAAGTGTTAAGATTAAGATATTTGTCTCAAGTTGTTTTTTTCATTAAATTTGTCGGACATAACCGGTTTCTGCTAAAATATTTTGACATTCATTCTAAAAACTTTTCTCATTCGGGATGACTAAAATTACATTTCAAAAACGTCGTGCACGCGGTCTTCGTTAGCGGGAGTAAAATATGTATGTTTGAATGTATATTCAGCACCGGCCACTCAACCAGCCTCATTTAGCTATAAACAAAAATATGTTTGACAAGTAAAAGTGTTATTTTATAACCTACTTGCAAAATAAATATCATTCATTCATTCATTAAACGTATATAACCGGCATTAACTTTGTCGTTAATAGTGAGTAACTCACGCATCAGTGCACTGCACGAGTAGCAGGCGCAGCAGCAGGTCGGCGCCCGCCTCGCCGCCGCGGCCCAGCGCGCGCTGCATCAGCGACGGCCCGGAGCTCAGCAGCGTGCCGAACACCTCCGTGAACCTGAACAGCAGTGGCGTGCAGTTCATATAGGCAAAAAGACACTGCCTACCCTTACATAACTCAGAAAATATTACTATCTTTATTTTATTTTAATAAGTATCTAATATTTTATCTCAGAGTAATTACTATCAATAAAAAAATCTTGAAACTTAAATCAGCTCCACCTGTCGAATATTAGTGGTATTACGAAGAATCAATACTCGCGATACATTTCAACAACACAAAAAAGTTTGCTCGGTACTAGGGCGCCCCTAGCGAAAATAGACAGAAAACGTGATTGCCTCATTTCGTATAATAGTATTTGTAAGAAGACTCGTAGACATGCGAATACAATGCAGTGTGCGTTCGTATAAATATTTTGCACACATTGACACAAATTACGCACACAAATAACAAAAAAGGCTGTGCCTTGTTGCGATTTATACGACGGAAACATCGGTTCGGAAACCTTCGGCTATCGACAAGGCCACAAGAGACGGTGGCCGATGTTTTCCGAACCGATCTACATTATGATGTAATGTAACTATTTTAAAAAGTAGCATGTTTTGACTTTCTTATCTCTAAGTAAACAACATTTCTTTTAGTCGTATTTTTTTTTCTGTGACATGAGTTTCGCGCGCGTCGCCGGCGTTGCCAATTCGCCATTGTTATTGTTTATCTGACTTGTTCTGTGCTAGCGAATATTTCTTAATATTTTAATAATAGTGAGTTTTAAGCGTTGATAATAGTGTGAAATGGAATATATTCACTGTGAAAGTTGTTCAGGTGGTGTGTGTGTGTATAGAAAATTAAAAATGATGCGTTTGTAAAACTATCTTTCGAAGAAAAAAACAAGTGATAGCGAAAGGCCGCTGCACCTACACCAAATCAGATACAATTTATACAAACTAAAGGTACCTATAGTCAATCAATTGTATATTCAATACTAAACAATTTGATTCCTATTATTAGCTCTCGGATTGCATACACGCTATTTCTCTTACTTACCTACTATTTTACCGCAATAAAACCGTCTGGAAAAACGCAGGTTTCACCTATTCATATTTATCTCCTACGGTAGAAAAAACCACGAGTAATATGACTTAGAAGCTTCCGTACACTTGGAGAAAATCGTATTGAAACACGATGAAAGTAGATCGAAACCGAATTATTATTCAATCACTTTGTTATTGTTTGTTTTTGAAGTAAACATGAGTTCACTTTACGTAAAAGAATTTGTTCCTCAGTGAATAAGGGAAGTTATTAAGAGAGGTCAACTTTCATGCGAAATACGACTGAGTTATGGAAAACTATTTACGAAATTGCTCTTAGATATTCATGTTCGAGTTTTTTTAAATAAAATCTGGATCTATGATTATTTGAGGCGGCAAATTACATGCATCATTATTTGATCGACAAGACGACGAACCAAAACCAACATGCGGAAGGTATTTTTGAAAAGTGGGTATCAAAGCCAGGCTGGTGTCACCAGGTGTCACTCAGCAGTTTAGGCACATTTGGCCCGTGCGCGGCGCGGCGGCGCATCTCTCGGGCAGGCGTACCTACCTATTGTAGTAAGCTCGTGCGCTGCTCGGCTCGCACGCTAGCGGCAAGCCGCTTCGCGAGTAATTAAGATAGGTACCTATCGATTTTTCGTATAAAAACTTTTTGGCTTTTCTGCCTACCCTACCTAAAAACTCTGTGCACGCCGCTGCTGAACAGGTACAAGGTAGGAATATTGGAGATACATCTTACGATAAAAAAATCTTGGACGTATAAAATCATAACTAATTTTACAAATGCGAAAGTGAGTTTGTTTGTTACGCTTTCACGATAAAACGGTTAAATCGATTTGGATCAAATTTGGTATGGAGGTAGAAGAGACCCTAGAGATGGTTATTGGCTTTTCATCCGGGTGTGTCACATAGTTTCCTCAGGACACAGCTAGTGTGACGTAATGTCGTTTGAGCTTCAGAATAAATAGGGGTAGTATTCGAGCAGTTACATTTCTATAAAAAAATTCAAGTTCAAAAATCGTTTATTTAAATTAGGCTGAAAATCAGCACTTTTTGAACGTCAAATTTAAAAAAGACAGCCCCAAAATGCCCGCCCTTCACCACTTCCTATGTGTTTGAGCTGGGAAGAAGAAATGGCGCAACAAACTCCCCAACAACTATATTTCTGAATGTTTTCTTTTCGACAAAATAATAGTGGCACCCAAAACAGATAGGTTGGTTAAACAAGTAACTTGTTTTACTTACATCTTTCCGACTCCAGATTTTTCCTTCCTTTATTTCAACACTTTCCTCAAAGTTCGCCCTAACAAACTAGTGCCAGGGAGATATGGCAAAGCATGGAGTAGCACTTTGGAAAAAAAAAATAGTTTCGAAATAGTGCAGTGACTAACTTGGGCGTGAATGCGACGGACTCCGGCGAGTGAGCCATGACGAGCATGACGCCGGCGAGGCACTGCACGGCGTCCCGCGGCCGAGCAGCCGCCAGCTTGCATAGCCCTGACACGCCTTCTGAACATATCTGGGACAAATAGAGTTTTTTATGTGCCGCCACGTCTTATACTTTATCCCTGTACCAACATATTAATTATCTTATAGCGGCCAATTTCAATGAAGACTAGCCAGGTACGAAGGAGATATTATAGTGCACGCACGGTTGCGTAAAAACAGATGCACTCTCTATTCCCTCACTCTCACAGTCCGATGGGTCGGAAACCCGACACGACCGGGGAGAGAGCAGGCGCAGGACCGACCACTTTACGTGATCTCCGAGGCACGGAGGGGTTTCACTATGTTAAGAAAATGGTGACCTATGCATGGACTGACCTTAGCTTAACCTTGCTAATTTATTGATCCACCCGGCTGTTACTTAGCTACGAGCCCCTCAAATATTGTCACTTAAATATGCTTGCAACTGACCGAAAGAAAGGGAAAAAAAACCTGAAAATTTACACAAACTAATTTAATATGTGACTTACCACAGGTATACAATGTCCCCACGACGTCGACATAAGCGCGTACGCCGTGCTGAACAAGTCGGTGGGCTGCGTGTCCGGCGCGGGCGCGTCTATGGGCAGGTTCCAACTGGTGCGGTGCAGCCGCAGCCGCCGCAGCACGCTCCAGCACCACTCCGGGGCGCCCGCCAGCGCCCGCACCCACGAGCACAGCCAGCTGCCGATACTCAGCTGCACGTCTAGGGGGAGACCGCTGCAGAGGGAGAGTTTATTATATTCTTCTTACCGTCTCATTCAGAATAAAAGCCATTCGCTAATAAACCTATTCAAACTATCAAACTGTTCTGTCTTTATCTGTCAAATTAAAATTAAGTTTGACAGAAAGAAACAAATCAGTTCGATAACTAAAACAGGCTTATTAGACGAATTACGTTATTATGAATAAGAGAGTTATTTTTTATATCTGTATAAAACACATAATCGCAGATTAAACTGTGGTAAAAAGATTAGCTCGTCCGTAGGATCCTGCGTTTCTCGAAGACGATGTAAAATGTTTCAAGCATTATTAAAATTTTATTAATTTTTTGCAAAAAAATAGATTAAGACAAAAACACATTTTTCGTTTCAATGGCTTCTGTACCACCTCTTAAAATATTTCGGCTATGAATAAATGGACTTTACATACATGGCGGTATGGATGCCTTACTTATAAAACCATTGGTTAGCAACTCACACGTGAGGAGTATAGTCCAGCTCGAGCAGTAGGTGCTGCAGGAGCTGCTGACAGCGCCGGGACCAGTCGTCCAGCAGCGCCTGTATCTCCAAGCAGTTCGGACGCCATGCGCTGACGATTAGAGTCTTCACACACGACGGGTCCAGGGCTTCCACTGCGGCCAAATGTTTCTTAGTCAGATATCCTTTCATACAACTTAGTCTTTACTGGTGTAGATCGACGGTAAATATTGCAAAGGACTATTAAGTTTAAGTTTATTGAGGACTATATATAAGGAGTAGAGGATATTGCATAGGACAAGAATAGTAACAGGAGACGACAAGAGTCAATATTAGGCGAAAACGAAGACACTTAGACTAAAGAAGAAGATCTACCAGCGTAAACGCTTCTCAAATATGGTTAATTTGTATTTCATAGTATTCCAAAAGTGCAAAACTTTCTTATCTCTAAATATTTCCAGTTTATCAGCTAAGTTCAGCGTCTGGAAATAGTCCTAAATTCTGCAGATTCTTATGTCGTATGGCCCCTTTAAAATCGTTGAAGTCTAAGTATTCCAAACTAACAAGATCTTCATTTGAATGCTAGCGGCTCGTCCCGGCTTAGCGCGGGTGGTATACAAACCTTTCCTCTTTATAATATCAGTGTAAATGTAGATTAACAAAGTTCAAAGTCAAGATCTACGCTTGAGTATCATCCTATACTACATGTAGAAGTGAGGCCCTTACCGCCCATACCCCTATAAGTAACACTTACCAATATTCAAGTCAGCAATTATATGCAGAGCTATGGCATGTAGGTACACGTGCGCGGCCAGCAGGCGCGGCACGCACTCCCGCGCAGCCGCGTCACACTGCCCCTTGCATGCTACCGACTTACGTTTCAGACCAGTCTAGAACATAATAAAATATTTTAAAACAAAATTCACATCTTAACGATCTCATACAGTTAGGGAAAAGGCTAGGCAGATGATGACGATGCCATAAAGTTTCTAATTAGATAGAATTAATAAAGTTTCGATTTAGATAGAGTTCATTTTGAAGTTTGGTGCCGATTATTGCATAATATATTTTTATTTTTAAATGATTTATATTTTTGAAACACAGGGTCTACGACCTCTTTGAAAAGAAAAAAAAATGAATAATCAAAACAACCTCTTACCTGTAACAAAAATTCCAGAACAATCCTAGCCAACTCATGGTCTTCTGTGCGATCGATGGCGGCCTGCGATATGATGCGTATGCGCATATCACAGGGCAGCACCGGCAGCTCTACTGACAGCAGGTCTAGTTGCTTGGAAGAGTTATCTGTTCATAAACACGTATAACGAGAACTTTTATTATGTTTCGAAGTCCTTTTGTAACCGCTTGTTTCGGACCATTTATGGATATTGGAAACATTTTTTTACTTGTAACAACGATAACGTTTTGACTCAGTCATGTACTTACTACGAATATATGGTCCGGAACAAGCGGTACTTAACCAGCCCTTTTTCTATCACATAACTGTTAACAGAAAGACAGAGAGAGAAACATACCTTAGTCAAAGCACGTCTTCAGTAATTTAATTGCGCGTATATTATTGTATGTACTTGTTACTAGAAATATGTAGGCGTCACATCACATACCATGTAACCCTATTATGAAAGAGATGCAGTAGTCCTTAGCAGTGTTGTCGGCGAGTAACGTGGCAGGCAACTTGTCCAGCTCCTGCGCGTCGAACAGGTTGAACCCTGCGGAGAATGCTGCTTCCAGCTCAGCCGATACCTTCTCTTCGAGCTCTCTAGCATAAGTTGATCTGGTAGAAAAAAACATGCTATAAAATTGACTATATTCTATATTATATTTTGAATTTAAAACGCCGCAAATAAATGAACACCTTTCATTATACTCAGTTGAAAAGTCAGTCGGATCGACTTAAGTCGTCTAAGTCGTAAGGATCGTCTTACAAAAACCAATTACAGTATAGGAACCTGACAAATTCACATCATATTTTTAGAAACTGATATTTTTGGAACTTAGAAAGTTACTATTAACAAAAAAACTATTTAATTTAATGGTTATAGGTACCTAGAAACTAGATGCAGACAGGCGAGCGCCCGCAGCGCCCGCGCGGCCAGCCCCCGCAGCGCAGCGTGCAGGCGCGCGTAGCCCGCGTGCGCGCGCGCGCCGCGCCGCAGCACGTGCAGCAGCGCGCGCACGCCGCCGCCCGCGCGCACCACGCCGCCGCCCCGCGCGCGGTCCCCCCACTCCGGGCCGCGCGCCTGCCGGATGTCCTGCACACCACCCCGGGGATAAATAGCCTATTATACTCTACATTTAGGGTCAGTTATATCGTCTGACAATTAAACTGTTTTCATTATGGAGGACGACTCGAATGACTATTCTGAAACGTAACTAACGTATTCGGAAAAACCACAATTTGCTTTCCAGGAAACACAAAAAAATCTATTCGAGAGGCACCCAAAGCTTATAATTCATTATAACAGCTTTATTTGCACACAACTTCATTCCGTTATAATTGGAAACATGGAAGTGAGATTAAAGTATCTACCACTGTAGAGCTAGAGCCACTAATGAAAAACCAATGTACTATCGCAGATACTCCCTCCTGACCAATACTAAGTTAATTTTTGCTTGCACTTAAATATTAGAAGCGCTCTCTAACACCGCCCAGTTGACTTTGCATAAACGAATGAAAGACAAGACCGGCCAGCGGCCACCCGAGCACACTGCGAAGAAGTCAAACAGATAGTGCGTGTGTGATTTACGCGCACAATTATTTAAGTGATCAGGCGGGAAAGTCTGCAATAATACCTACATACTTTCGCATAGGCATATACAATATCAAACAGGAATCTTACAGAATGTGTGAAGAGCACGATTCGAGCCACCAGGTCCCGGAGCGGGAAGGCGAGCAGCAGCGCGAGCAGGTCACGCTCGCGCAGCGTGCCCTCGCTCACCGCACCGCCACCGCCATGCTCGTCTACTTCCTCCCAAGCCTCCTCCGCTTCTGGACATGGGAATATGCAAGTCATCATCTGTCTAGCCTTTTCCCAACTATGTTGGGGTCGGTTTCCAGTCTAAACCGGATGCAGCTGAGTACAAAGACCAAAGACCAAATCACCCAAGAGACAAAAATTGATCTTTCTCATTTGACTGTAATGAGATTGTATGGAGACTGTATGGTATTAAAAATTGTGCAAAAAAAATCTCAGTAACCTACCCTCAATACAGTCGTGTGCTGTGTCGGGGCGGGAGTGCGCGAGCAACAGCTCGAGCAGAGCGAGCAGGCGCCAGGGCGACGCGGCGTCCACTGACGCGTGCACCACTAGCGACGCCCACTGCACCGAGCGAGACTGCCTGCAAACACACGTCACACTTGCAGGTCTAGCACGGGGGGCGGATACTCATGTTTTCTCTACCTTTTGTCATCTTGTTCAATACAAATTCCATTTACAAAGAGTTTATACAAAACAAGCAAGTCCTACTGGTTTGCCATAGCGCCGTAAGCCTATATGAGCTATAAGTACGTATACGTACGCTATAAGCATTTCATCAGTGCGCAATGTGTAAGACCCGCATATAGGCCAAATATAATTATAATATGGCGTGAGTTTTTTGCCAACAATGGGCTTAAGTACAGATCTAGGCGAAAACCGGCAGAATCCAGAAAGCAAAAAAAAACTATTATAAATATCGATAAAAACTTTAAGAATATGGCCGAAACAGTGGTCTCTATTGGGAGGAAGCTGTGGGGTCCAAAGGAACTTGGCACACCCTAGTTCCTGTAGTACGGCGGAACGATCAGATATGAGTGGAGAGAAGTCAGGCGCAGTTTTTGTGCTCACTGAAGACAAATTGATACTCACCTAAACAGATGATGCATAAGGAACAGCAGTTGTCTCAGATCACGGTTGTCAACCAGCGCGGCTGACAGCGCAGCGGCCCAGCGCTGCAGCGCGCTGGCTAGAGCCTCTGGCGCGTTGTCGCTGAGGCGTAACGCTTGCAGTATCAGGGATAAAGCTTCGCGTATAACATTCTTGTTGCTTTGTATTGTTTCTGATATCAGCTCTTCTATCTGGGTAAAAAAAATAAAAAATAGGGTAATTTTAGTTTTATAGGCAAGGAACGATAGCTCTAGAAGGGGGCTTCGCGTATCACTTTTACTTTATACCGTCTCTTATATATATATATAAGCGTTTTAAGTTGCTACAATATTGTTTCAAGAAAACAGATATTTAAGAAAAAAATAATATGGCAGTTACATGTATATTGCATTTGCTATGTAGGGCAACACTATGAATAAAATATACAACTATTTTTTGTTAAGGTACCTGACAATGCGCCAACAGTGCCGCGTGCTGGTGATGGCAATATGAATCCTGAACATCTCTCAGTAGACTCTCCAGCTTCAACTTGGCGATAGGCAACCTCTCCTTCACAAGCTCTGCATGCTCATAGCTCGCTCTCAAGTCCACAGTGAGACCGCACTGGCACTTCTCTGATAAGTTCACGTGCCGCTTCTCTATTTTCCATAGAGTGCTTCTACGTTTTTCTTCATCTGCAAACCCACGTGCAAGAGCTATTCTTTCCCTCTCTACCGCTATTAGTGATGATCTGTGTGTGAAAGAGTTAGATATTCAGCTAGCTTAGTATTAGGTAAGTTTTTGGTCACCATTGCCATGGCTTGCGAGTAACAAATACCTCTCCCCTACACTCTTTCTCTTCTTCTTTGTGAGAGTGAGTGACACAGTGTCATACTTACATTTTAACAAAAGTACTATGGGATGATTACCTGCAGTACTATCTACAAGCAACCCAAGCTGAGCTCTAAAGCTCATCATTGTGGCAGGTGTTATAATTGTGAACAAGCATCAGCGCTATACCTTTGGCTGTATTTGAGTGAATCATACTATTAATAATTATTATTAATTATTAGCGCTCTTTGGGGGAGGCCTACGTTCAGCAGTGGACGGCGATAGGCTGATATGATGATGATACTATTAATCCAGCCAACAAACTCACTGCCACTTTAATAGACAAAGCAGAACTTTTATTTAAAAGAATATTAATACAGAACAAACCTGAATGTAGACAACAAATCAACAAGTGGATGCTCTGGTCCACTCAAGGGCCCTGCTTCCACTATCTCCTCTTCTCTTTCACTCATAGCCCTGACTTCTTCCATCTCCCTCCCTGCACACAGTTTTATAGCATCCTCTAGAGGCATACATTTTACTTTAGGCTTGCTTTCTATAACTACTTCTTCATAAGGTGTAGTTTCAGGGACTTCATCAAAGCAGGGTGCTGATGGCATAACATCTTCTCCTACATATTCAAAAGGAGTTTCTTGTGAATGCTTCTCACTAGTCAAGTATGCATCAGGATTTACAAGTTCATATTCTCTGTCTTCTGTAATTGTTCTTGTATGTTCACTTGGTATAGCTATCCTTTCCAATTTTCTATTTAATTCAGTGTAACTGCCTTCTATGTTTAATGATAATGAAACTTCCTTAACAAAGTTATTAGATTCATCACTTATTTCTTTGATCTGTGGTATTTCCTTGATATGTACTATATGCTCAACTCTGGAGCTAGATTCTGATATTGCAACACTTTCTTGACTGACTACATGAGACTCCATCACTGATTGTTCTTTAGAAGTCTCTTCTGCATGTTGTCGAGTATCTTCTACTATTTCTATACTTAAATTATTGGTTTCAATTTCTTTAGTTACTAGAGGAGCATTCGTATCTGATTCTATTGTGTTAACAGTCTCGGAAGATTCAATACCACCAGTGCTTTCAGAAATATGGACAAATTCCTCAAGGACGGGAGGTTCAAAGGTAATTGGAGACAGTTCTCTAGTAGCACTGCTTCTTTCTTTTGATTTCTTTTTCTAAAACATAACATTTGAAAGTAAACTATATAGCTTCCTAATTATAATGAATACAAAACCTGTTACAGATTTTGTATGTTGATTTAATTACTTAAAATGTATTGATACATCACAGCTTTGTGTGCTCTGTTTCAAATTCAATTTATCACCTATATTTTAAAATCCTCATTGTATCAATCTGCTATTAAACAATGTCTGCTATTGCAATATTGATTACTCATTAAATTATCAATTATAACATATATAATGAATGAAGTAGATAGTAATGGCTATCCACCAGATTACTAAGAGGTAGTGAGGTAGAAATGGGAGGCAATCTTCAAGGGTGTACTGCTTGGAATTATATACCGATTTCTACATCTATTGACAATACAATAGGCAATGTTTAAAAATATTCACAATATATCTATCTTTAATACACTGCTTAATCAACTTAGTTTGCAAGAAAATTGATGTGCTAATTGTGTTAATATAGTTGTGTTACTGTAATCACTATATTATCCATTATCATAAATAGTTGAACAGCTCTACGGCTATATATATCGCAACCAATAAGTATCGTATTCCCATCTGAATCTGAATCAGGAATATTTTGCTGCGTAAATTAAAACAAAGGAGTGTTTTAAACACAAATATTACTTACATCTTTTCGTTTTTCCTTCACCATAGTAGCCATGGTGTCTGGATATATACAATGATGGAAACCAGAAATTAAAAAAGTATATTCATATTCTTACTTTGAGTGTTTTATTTACGATCATGTTTTTCCCCAAAACCAAAACAAAGTGATTGTGAGTACAATAAAATTAAAACTGACAAGTGTCAACAATGAATGAGCAGGATGTCATGCGATTCTAGCTAAAGAGAAACAGAGAAAAAATATTTTAATGCAGAAATTCTGAGAACTTCGACTCATGAAACGTAATAAACAGCTGTGAACTAGTGTTGCCTGAAATAAATATTCATTACGTATGTATAGTTTTAGTCGATTTTTGAAGACAATCCCTTATGTGAATAAAAAAAACAAAACTTTTATCCACCCATTATTATATTCTTTGACCCCGCCCATCGAACAAATTCTAACATAAACCCATAAAATCTTAATAATTCCTTCTTCTTACCCGTAAGCTACTTACTGCTTCAAAGAACCATGAGTACAAATCATCAAAAAGTACCTAAAACTAGACTTCATCAATTTTTTTTTATTTTTTTTCTTTAAAAACGTTGCCCCATACTAGGAATTACTCCTGTGTCGTGGGTGCGTTTACAAACATTACATTGCACATGCACAAACACCCAGACCTGGAACAATTTTAGTTGTCCCGTGCGGGAATCGAACCCGCGACATGCAGCGCAGCAGCCAATTGCTCAGCCACTACGCCAAACGTGCCGTCTAATTACAACTTTATCAATATAATATATATAGGTACTAATAATTAACTTACTATGTAGGTAGGTATCTAGTACCTACCTAGAAATATACCTACAGAGACAACCTATGGACAGTCATGTTGAGTGGTTGGAATGGAACGTACCTTTACCTACGGCAACTAGGGAGAGTTAGTACCAAAACAAGACTAAAAGATGCTTTATAATATCAAAATTGTTTTATTTCAATGGAATTGATACTTCCTATTATTCCCTTCCTATATCCAATACCTATCTAAGTAAACCCGATCAAATTATAGCTATAATACAAAATATACTATACACTATTTTTATGCCTAGGTATGTATACAATATTGAGCTTCTTCGATCTCGTGTTTATTATGGGGGGATTACGAATTTATTTAAATTATTACCTAATTATTAATGACTGTTTGGTACCTAAAGTTAGAATTATGTGGGTACCTAAGTAATATCTTCCCTAAGGAAAAAATAATGCAAGACTTGATAAATACCACACAATTAGGCTACTTTATGTAGGTCGGGTAGCATCGCTCGCCATTCATCCGCGTCCCTAGTATTAGATGATCATTATTACTACAGGTGTTAGTGTTTCCGCATGTGAGGTACATCTACGTTACCAAGAAAGTCCCAGGCCCTATAAGTCAGTTTTTTTTTTTAATAAAAAATCCTGATCAATTATTCACATTTTACCGGAATATGAAGACTGAAGAGTGTTGTAATCACATCACCACATATTAGTTATATTTATAAACAAGCGTGGTGGAATTTTCTAAGTTTCAAATATAATATTATTATTAAGTTGACATTCTCGATCTTTGACCCGAACACGCTTTTAATGCATATCAGCATGTTTTGAGACATGCTGTTGCGTCGCATCATCTCATTTCTAGTTCACACTTCGATAATAAACAAGATTATTATTAAATTAGGAAAAGATTTAGCTAGCAGCCATATAGGCCATAATATTTAGTCCGTGAATAATAGTAATGAAATAGGTCACTACTAAGCAAATTCTAGGCCACGGAAACGAAGCGAACGTGTAATGATAAAAAATATCAAACTGAAAATGATTTAATAAGATGATAATCCGGAGCATAGCCGTAGTCGCAGCTGGTTAAGGATGGCAATAATAAAAAATAATATCCAGCACCTAATCTCAGTACCTATAAGTATTTATAGACATAGACCACGGTTAAAGTTATTCTGGAATATTTCTTAGTCTGGCTGTGTTATAATAGAAAACACGTTCTCTCATTAATTCCATAAAGGAAGGTGAGATTTGTAAACATCCACTGTTCTAAACAGATGATATATACATATATAAATAAATCCCTAGGTATAATTCCCTGGGTCACGCCATAACTTAAGAACTATTTAACCGATTTGGTACGGTTATCCGGGTGCAAAAAGTAGTTAGTACGCGGGAGAAACCGCGACAAACAGGTAATATTTTAATAAAATATGTAATAATAATTTAATAAGCTACTGTACAGAATTTAGGCCACGGACCCAGAGTTAAGAACACGGGTATGATAAAAAATATTGCGTCATTATCTTGCACAATGTTTATTTATTTTTTCAACCACGTCATTTCATAGGACATAAGTGTATTGCACTGAATACAATGTCCACGTACACTCTTGACCAAAGTACGATGAATAGGGAAATCACTACACAGAGCGTTAAGGATGTGATCTTTAGACCTGATAATCATATGACGGTCCGGACTGACATCACTTATTCACCATTTATTCATAGTTATCATCATGTCGCTATTTGAACAACTAGTATTAAATAATGACTAAGTTCTCATTTTAGTAGGTAAATACATAAAGGATGAACCTAGGTTCATCAATACCAAATCTATAATTATCTACATATGTGAGCCATATTAGGAGTACTATAGATAACGTTGAACTAGACGTCCTATTGTCGTATCGAGGATCAACCATAATATATTTAGTTCAGGTTGTAAAATGATGCATGGTCCACGAACAAATTGGACTAGGTATCTGGTACACCTACACAATCGCCAATATTAATGAATCCCTAGAAAGGAGTAAGGTGGCGTTATATATGCTGGGTATTGGAATTTTAATGTTCCTCAATAAATTTAAGACTGAATATTATTTGAGGTTTGGTCTAGTTTTGAGTTTTGACATTTGACGATCGTGTGGGAATGATGAAAGTATACAGTCCATTTGTTAAAAGAAACTATAAGCTTTTATATTCATAGATTTTAATAAAAAAAATTTTGTGCCAGAGCTAAACGATATATCACATGAATACATTAGGTAGGTACCTACCTACGATTAAATAATCCATTTTTTTTCTTTTAATATCAGCATTACCTACATTGAACCTGATGTTACTCCAGCCAATCGTATCAATAAAATTGAGAAAACAAACAAGTAAGCATAAAAATACTGAACATTCTCATGTAGCTACCTCCGCTGCTTTCACGACCCGACAAATCATTTCGGGTTTGTTTCTTAACCGTGACGCTTTCAGTCATCAAACTTCCATCCAATGTGTCCAACACTCCTCAAGTATCTAGCTTCTAAGACGGAGGCTGTTCCTGATACGATATATTTTCATCTTCATATTGAATATTCGTTGGATTTTGTTGGGTGACTATAAATATCGGGGATTTCAACTTTCGAGGAACAGGCGAAGGTGAAGTGGAGTAACTTCTCTGTTGTGGCGTGGTGCTTTGCATTTTGGCGCGAAACATGACGTTATCGATTTCATGCATTGCCAAATCGCGTTGGTGCTCGTCAAGCTTTCTTAATTTCTTCGCTAACAACTGGCCATACAATTCGTACTCGTCTTTTTCATTTTTTACGCCTCCTGCATTCTTGAGATATGTGACAGCTTCGTCCATTCGTTTCTTTGCATAGTTTAAGTCGGAACTATTCTTGTTGGCAGAGTTCTTCTGACATGGGGATGCTGACTTGTTTTGTCTGACCATTGCAGTATGCTTATCAGAAATGTTGACGTTTCTATTTATATTATTCGTATGATCCGGTATTCCTGGTTGAGTAGTATAATTGCCCGTATTTGTGAAGTACTGAAACAATTATATTTTTATAAGAAAGGTTGCAGTATTATTATATAAAAAAAAATCTATCAGATTACATTTAAATGTAGGTACAATGGTACAAATAGGAAGCACTAACGCTCAGCTCAGCAAATATTAGGCAATCTTAGGCGGCGCAGCGCGCTGTTGTGAGACCGTTTGAATTTGTTTTGTCGCGCTTTAGTTTTAATTTTGATATACAGGGCATATATCAACTATTATAGGAATTAGGTTCAGGCTTGAACTGCTTAAGAAAACTATTAGTTTTAATTAATACAATTCATTTAATTTGTCAAATTAAATAGTTACTATTTTGACGGCGAAACTTAATGACGCATATGTTTTGTATAAATTTTGGACTTGTCGCATTTGTATGATGATAAGTTCCTATTTTTAAGTCTTTAGATTTAATTTAAATAAATGCTTGATATTTATTAAAAAAATACATTAACATTGTACTTGTATTTTTTTTACATGTAATAGATATAGTGAACTATCCTCAAAAGATACGCTATTGTGTGAGCAAGTAAACAAATAACAAAATGTGTTCCACATAAAGCCAATATTTTATAGTCTTGTGAGTGTGGGATAACGTGCACAAAGTTTGGTGGCCAAACCCACAAACAAAATGGTTAAGGCATTACGCAATTGGGTCCAATTTGGTCCAATATTTATCAAAGTTCGGAACTTGCAAAAGCAAACTTCAAAACATTTTTTAAATATGTAATAACTTTTAAAATAGAATTGTTTGTTGTCTAATAGGAATATAATGTGAATATTTACCTCATTTTCCAATTGATTTGTGCTATCACATTCGTATTTGCCGCCAAGAAAGCTCTCCATTAGTGAATACGCGAACCAAGTTGTACGATATCCCGGTTGAACTTTCTTTTTTCCCAGGTGCATCCTGAATGACGTCATTAGTGATTCCTTTTTCTTCTTTAAATCAGTAATTGAGTAATGAATACTTAGCGATGCCTGTATTCTAAGCCAAGAGTCGGAAACTTCACTTCTATTTCTATGCAGAGGATGTTTTGGATCCCAGAGATGTTGCTCTCTTCTATAGAGTTCCAAGAATTCCAACACTGTATCGCTATTCCACGACATTTTCAATGTAATTTCACAAATAATATCAGTCTAATCAGTTTCCAAAACAAGAACACTTGAGACCACCTGACAGCCAATCAGATTACGTCGCTCGTCCAATGTTTGTGTATGTGTAGACGTGTGCTGGCCTTGTTCCACAAATTTTGCGATCAATGTTCGTCATTGGCATTTGGCGACCAACCAAACCAATAATACGATGCAGTAGTGATGTAATTTTGTGATACTTAGTGACAAAATAATAAAAGCCAATATAATGATATAAATACTGAATAAAAATAAGAAGATGATTATAATCAGGTTACAATAATTATAAAAAAAAAACAAGAATTTCTTATTTCTGGTATCTCTTTCTAGTAATACCGCTGAATATAAAGCTATCTTTTTCATTCGTAGTGACTCGGTTCAGAAGTGATGCATATTTTTCGATATTTTAATTTGTGTGATGTAACGTAGTGTTGTTTTTGTGCTGTTTAGTCGATTTTAGATCAAAATACATTTGTATAGCATAAGCTTTTTTTTATAAATATACCCAGTGGGGGCAAAACGTAGAGGGTGAGATATTGCCAATATATGGAGGGTAGAGCGGTAGAGGTAAGACGTAACTATGTCGGTGTATGAAAAAGTGTCAGTTAAAATCATAGATGTTACTAAATATCTCGATAGTTAAAATGTGTTAAATAACGAGGGCGCTACAGTAGTTAATTGGGTAAATAAAAAAAAACCGACTGACACTAACTACTCACCAATGAAAGTGACTCGTTATTTGGTATACTTCAATCCGTCTTCAACTCCTACATTCATACTTTTCCCTGTCTTTGAACTATTATTTACAGCTCACAGCTGGACACTTTTAACTTGTTCCCCATAAGACAGACGAGAGGTCGTTCTCCTTACCTCTGCCCTCCATACCAAGATAACATATATAGTGAGGGTTGCCAATAAAAGGGCTGTGCCGTAATTCAGGGAAAATATATTGTTTTTGAGTAGGTTGTTATGTTAAGATTTGGATTTATGTATGTGAAGATGTGAGAAGAGCATTGATAGTGCCGCAGAAGATTAATTTTTATATATGTCAAATATGACCTTATTTTTTTGTAAAAAAATGTGGTGCCTGATGGTACTCCAGTCGGAATATGTTGGCAGTATGGTTCCCTGTATAAGAAATAATAATTACATTTTATAACTTGTTATGGTCATTTTATTTAAAAAAAAACAGCCAAATGCGAGTTGGACTCGCGCACCGAGGGTTCCGACCATTGGAAAGAAAAAAAATGCAATAAAGTCGCAATTATCTTGTTTTTTTTCCGACCGCATAATTAAGTTTGTTTGTAGAGGAAAATTGCTGATTACTTAAAAACTACCAGCTAGATCTCGTTCAAACTAATTTTCAATGGAAGTTTGCTTGGTAATCTACATCATATATTTTTTTTAGTTTTATCATTCTCTTATTTTAGAAGTTACAGGGGGGGGGGACACACATTTTACCACTTTGGAAGTGCCTCTCGCGCAAACTATCCAGTTTAGAAAAAAATGATATTAGAAACCTCAATATCATTTTTGAAGATCTATCTATAGATACCCCACACGTATGGGTTTGATGAAAAAAAAATTTTTGTGTTTCAGTTCTAAGTATGGGGACCCCCAAAATTTATTGTTTTTTTTCTATTCTTGTGTCAAAATCTTAAAGCGGTTCACAGAATACATCTACTTACCAAATTTCAACAGTATAGTTCTTATAGTTTCGGAAAAATGGCTGTGACATACGGACGGACAGACAGCAGACTTGATGAATCTATAAGGGTTCCGTTTTTGCCATTTGGCTACGGAACCCTAAAAAAGCCAAATGCGTGTTATGATCAATAAGGTTTTGTCATAGGTTATAATTGGTCGACTATAATTCTGTAACTGGCAAAGCCTACTTAGCCTTAATAGTTTTCCTTCTACTTTATAATATATGTGTATATAAGGTCCATCTATTCATACTCGAAATATTTTAAACCATGCATCTATAAGTGATAAAGAAACCATAGAAACGATTTTTTATTTTTATCTAACCATATTTTTTTTCATATTAAATAATTTTAAATTACTTGACACACAAAGAATACTGACTCCTTTTTATTTTACATCCATTACGCTAGTTTTTTTCGTAGTATTCTGTCAATGAAGTGAGCGGCGACATGGTGACGCCATAGGACGGCGCGCGGCTTGATCACACCGATCACACGCATACACACACGGTCAAAAATGATAAAAGAGTAGGTACCGAGAGAGTTTATTATAAAACTACCTTATTCCTGCGGAACTAATTACCGCACCCACATAAGCCTATAACCATTTTCAGGTTCCCATCTATCTCCATATCAAAATTCATCCAAATCGGTTCAGCCTATGTTTCACGAATAATAAATAATTATTATTACTGTTTTGCCGTGAAAGCTTAACAAACTAACAAACTCACTTTCGCATTTATTAGTTAGGATAAGCCGCGCTATGCTCGTAGGCTTCTTTCTTACAGTTCACATCTGTACAATTAGGTAGGTACGCAACGCAACCAACAAACAGCTGACGATGCGATTCATCGCTCGCTCGTAATAGCAAGTAGACATGAGTTATAAAATTTTGTTGTCAAAACTCTGACTACATACGTAATTATTTGACCTTCTAATTTAATAGTAGGTACGTTAAACTAAAAGAAAGTCACTACACATTCACAATTTCAACGTCGTCCTTTCGTGTTACCTCGCAGAGGTCATTAACTTGTACGAATTCGAGCCGCACCCATCAGCTGTTTAACTATTGCCTATTCTGTGGTGTAGGTACTGTAGATTAGGATTTGTTTAAATCGTACCTAGGTTCAACTTCGTAAAACGTTAAGGATGGAATTAAAAATAAGTGTATTGGTGTAAGTTTATACCTACTTAGGTGGTTTACGTAATTTTAATTCATATTTGTTAATACGTAAGCGATAAGCTATTCAAATTAGACTAGATCGAGTTATGTAGTCTATCTAGATTGGTTTATTCTTAACATCTTCACGCTTGTATTCCTCGGAGAGATAAACAGAAGGCAGAGCTACCTATTTTCTTACGTTCACAGTCACAGTTCACTAGTGATATTGGTAGGTCCAAATCCAATGTAAACACAACCTGAGGACATGGTTTGCGTGCGGCTGTCCTGCACCACAGACACTGAGGGGAATAAGACTGTCATTTTAGTCATGCATGCGCTGTCGTGCGCCGTCTGAAGACACGACTTGCGAACGCAACCTTGCTGGGCACTGCCCGACGACTGACTGAGTGAGCGACCCCCGCCCGCGCCGCCGCGGCGTCGGGGGCGTGTCCCGGCGGGTCATTCATACCTCATACAATCGGGAGTAAAGGTTTTATGCAAAACGTCTCAAGTAATATTACAATTTTATTAATTTGTTATAAAAAAAAGAATTCCAAAAAAAAATATTTTTCGTTTCTATGGCTTCTTTACCCCCCACAGATGTCCCTCTTAAAATATTTCGGGTATGAATAGTTAGACCTTATATAATATTTTTTTTACCACCAGCCATTCAGAAAATAGGGGGGCGAACGTTTCAAAAATATGCACTTTAAAGCTTGATATTTCGCTAAGGGTTTCCTAAATTGGAAAATTAAACGGTACTCGAGAAAAAATAACATCCTCACTTAACGTGAATGGGAGGTTCCCAAATATTATTATTTTCAAGTTTATATTTTACCATTTCGTCGGCGTGATCAATATGCATGTCTGTGCTAAATTTTACCCTTTTAGTTGTAAGAATCTCATGTAAGAATCAATGTAAGAATTGTTATAAGAATCTAAGCTCTGCCGTAGACAGAGAGACAGACAGACGGACGGACATGGCGAAACTATAAGGGTTCCGTAAACCTAAAAACGTCATCTGCCTAAGGATTTTTCTCAACTACATATTTTCGGATTAGCTTCTAGTCTTGCCGGATGGTGCTGAATACCAGTATTTAGATAAGAAATGATTTTTAAATTGAGTTTAAGGGAAAACTTTTCAAGAATTGGGTAGCACGGGCTTAGAAATGTCAAACTGAACTGATAGTAATGTCAAACATAAAATTGACTGAATTCATCAATCATCAAAGTGGAAGTGGAGTGGGGATGGTGCAGAGATGCCAGATCGTCCCAAAAGGGACGATTTTTGTCCGTTTAGACATATTTACGTCCCTTCGATGTCCGTTCATATATTCCGTCCTTTTTTCGTCCCTTTTCAAAAAGCCAACTACATTAATTTACTTTCTTATTACAAAAATAACAAAACGCTGTTTTAAAAATTACAAAAATGCGTACAACTTGTAAACATGAAACGCACGGTGTGTGAATGCAACCACAGATTACCAACACTACAGATGTGATAGTTTTCACTTTTTGCTTAGTTTCCAAATGGTCCGTTTTGGCACTGCAGTCGCAATCTTGAGATAACAGTTTTAGCTATATAAACATACATCTGAATATGTGGCATTATTGATATTATCTATCTAGCTAGTCCCTAGTTGTCCTCCCCAGTGACGCCCTAAGCCGAGGTTCGTTTCCCACTAGAGGGAGCTTTTAAATGTAGTTGTAAGCCTTGGCTGAAGGCCTTAATTTAATTAATTAAATTAGGACTATCTCTGCTTAGCAAAACCTACAGAACCTCTCGCCAGATGTTATTGCTTGTAAAATCACAGCAAATCTTTTGATTAGCTCTTCATCCAGCCCGGTAATAGCTGCAGTTTTATTGGGAAACTCGAAAAAACATATTGCTGTTTTCCCTTTTTGGTATTTTGGTTGTACGAAAAGTATTAAAACTCATTTTGTGTTCCTAAATATCGAGCTAATAGTTGTTTAAGTATGGGTGTACTATAAACCTCTGCCTACTCCTTCGGGGATATAGGGGTGATGCTATTTTATGTTACGAATTTTTCCTCAACTTCGAGGATTAAAAAAAAAAAATCGGCAGCGATAATCATAAAACAGAGTATGCCAAAAAAACATAAATAATTAGTACTATAACCACCTGTACGGATATTACGGTTTTCCTTGCCGTGTAAGAGATAATTAGATTTTTCATATTGGCTTTATACATTTTTTTCGTAAAAAAATTATAATTCCGTCGTCTTTGGGCAGAATTAACTCAGTTGTCATTTTTCTATATTCTAAAAACTACTACTAATAGAAGCGATATCCAGCAAAAAATCCAGCACTTGCAAATTGAAATCCCTAAGTCTATGAAAGCCGATTTTCAGCTCACCGTGTGCCGTTTGTTTTACTATTTGCAAATGCAAGCGTGAAAAGACTACAGTAAACCGAAAAAGATCAAGATGGAAAGCGGAAACCGCCTCAACACCAATACTTTAGTATCATTCAATCGTAAATTCGTAACAAATTAATATTTCTCCAGCCGTCCCTTTTGTCCAAAAATCGTCCCATTTCAGGTAGTGAATCGTCCGAAAGTCGATGCAGGTACTGGCAACACTGGGATGGTGATCAAAGTCCAAACAAAGCGTTGAATCATATAATTTATGATTATTATTCGTCGTCATTCGTGCCAGCCACAAGTATCCTATATATTTTCTATTTAATGGTCAGTTTACTTCAGTCAGTCGCTTGATTCGTATTGAACAAGTAATTATTAGTACAGATTTTAGTCTTGTTCGCATTTTAGAAAGTTTTTTTTGTTAAATCACTAGTTTTGAAGGTAGGTTTACATTTTATAAACTTTTTTACACAAAATGTTTGCTACTAATTGAGTTCTGTGAAAAGTTATTGTTCCATATTCAAACACATAGTTAATTGTGTTTTTCTATTCTACCAAATTGTGCTATACCAACACCTAATTTGGTTTGCTAACTTTGCTAAACAAGGTATAAAAATAACAGAGTGAGAAAATTGTTTCCTGCAACTTTATTAATAATTTGCAAGTTAACATTAAAAAAGGTGCATTATTATAATTAATTTGTTTGCATTATTAATTTAATTAATGAATACTAATAATTTCATGGAACCAGAACATTCTTTCAATTATTGTATATCTACCTTCCAAAACTTATTTGTGTTCTCTCCTTGGTGCAGATGGCTACAGACGTGAGCGCCCCGTCGATGCCCCAGTTGCAGTCGGTTCAGAAGGCAATGGCACTGCCCACTGTTGGAGCTGCTGTTGGGCAGGTTGGAGCATTCTACACTAAAGTTAAAGGTTGGTGTGATATGATTGTTCTTATTTCGAATTTGCTTATATACAAGAAGTAAGAAAGACTGTTAAACTTCTTCAGAGTCTAGGTCAATTGTGTTGGCACCTGATCTGTATCAAAAGTTGTATTTTTTTAAGATGTAAGTGTAGGATATCAATATGGGGACTTCTGAGCTTAGAGTTGAGAAAAACCTCTTTTTTGAATGTTTTTTTTTTAAGTGTAGGTAGTTTGGGATTATGAATAGTTGTGCTTATGAGGTCTATGTCTATAAATGTGGTGAATATTTGATCAATTTCTTGAAATAAATTCAACTTAATCTACCTTCCTTCTGTAGTGAAACCATGCTTTTGTAATCAATAGTTTACAAATTATTTACACTCAAATGATGAATTTTAAATTATTTACACTTTCAATAACTGTTTGCCTTGCATATTCATTACATTACTATTTTAATTACAGTTTGAAATATAATATCACTGGCATTTATGATAAAATTACATATGAATGAATCATGAGGATTGAGGCAAAAAAACATATTCCTATGCCGAAGTATGGAAATGGAGTTATTTGAAATAAAAGCTAGAATACACAATAATACATAGTTTTTACAACACTGGGTTGTCAGTCCATTTTGTCATACTTTTTATGATTGCTTAGTATCTTGCTGATATCCAGAAAAAGTTTAACACAAAACTTATCCCACAGGAGCGCACTCCCTGTTAGAATGGGCACTATCCACGGCCGAGGCTGGCGTGTACCGCGCAGCGAACACAGCGGCGCCCTACGTGGCGGCACCACTAGCCGCCGGTGACGTCAGAGTGGCGGCCGCCCTTGACGAGCTGGAGCGCCGCGTGCCACTTGTCGCGGAGCCCCCCAAAGTCATTGTAGAAACCACTAAACAAGCAGTGATGTCCAGAATCTCTCCCCATGTCAATAAGGTAAGAATTGGTTGTTTGTTTTGTTTCGTGTCCTTTTCTCATAGCTTGCACTTACTCGGGGGTCGTTTGAGAGTGCCCTGAACTAATATTTGAATATTGAATTATGCAGTAAAAGTTTGTCAAATATCATTAATAGAAAGGGGGTAGTGGTGACTCGACAGTCGCAGAAACATTTGCGTCGTACCCTCGTTTACTTCATCTTGTACTGAATGGCATATTTATCAGAATCATAACATAGCCAGCATATAAGTATTGCCGGTATTTGAGTTTTCAATATACCTGCATACTATTCATTTATAAAGCCCTGCATTTTAGAATGGTCATTTTATTTTACAAAGATAATAAAAACTTTCCGATATCAGCATTCAAAGTTCGATTTATAAAAATAACAATGCCGGATGCGGATATTCTCGTTATCTCAGCCTCTAGGAAGTGTTCAATACAGCGTGCAGTTCAGAGTGCACGCTGTTGCCGGCAGGATGTTGCATTATCACCGTCGCAGCTATCTGTTACGTCTTACGTCGCACACAATACAATGTTATTACATTTTATAACGGATCGTCATTCGTGAACTGTTTATGTTTATAAAACTTGGTCGGTGCTTCGAAGTATGCACTGCCATTTCCGTTGATCGGAAGCGCTCGGACCGGTTCGGTGGGAGCGGAGACTATAAGCCGCTGCACTCCATACGCGGCCGTGTGGGCACTCATTCATATAACCGGTAGTTGTTGTAACTTGTAACCATTGCGGTTGTTTCACCTGTAAATTGATCACTTGTTTCTGCTACGAAACCGCACATTCTTTTATAACAATACTTGAAATTCCTACACTTATCCCTAACTAGTTTTCCGTCAACTGTTTCGCAAGCGTTGTCTATACGTTAGTTCCATACAAACTTCTATGTCCTATTTCTACCCTCTAACTATGGTATGAATTTAGTGCACACTAACGTCATAAAAAACGTTTGTGCAAAATTTCATACTTCTAAAACCAGCGGTTTTAACTGTGCGTTGATCGATCGGTCAGTCAGTCAGTCAGTCAGTCAGGCAGCCAATCAGTTTCTTCTTTTATATAGATAGATTACGTTTCTTAATCGAATGAGTACAAGAGGAACATTAGCAATGACTTAACCTATCTAAAAGTGGGTAGGACGTGTAATTGTTTAAATTTTTTGTCTCCCCGGCACCACCGGGTAGAAAAGAAAACTTTCTTTATGTAAAATGTGAGTTTTCTCTGTGCAAACACGGCGGGTGTGCCGTTAGTCATGTAACCGGTAGTCAGTGATGTAATACTAAGTTACAGTGGGGACATTCCTGTGTAACGCACTGTACCCATCACGTTTTTGTGCCTGCTCTGCCGTCTGATCGCTGATAACTGCGTAGTAGCTTTTTGTTTGAAGATACGATTCAAAGTTATAAGTATATTGTATTCTTTGTGACTTCAGAAAGTCCTTTGAGGTTCTCTTGAATATATCTAGAACTTTATTTCCCAGAAAAGTTAAGAAAAAAACGTATTATTAATTCTTACTTAAAAAACGTATTATTAATTCTTACTTAAAAATAGTCTACACTCACGCAGCAAAAGAAAAAATTAACTCGTTATAATTAATCCACGCTTTGAGTCAATAGAAGCTACTGACGAGATCTGACTAGCAAAATCTAGAAACTTGCAATACCTGTATGCTTCGTCAAAACGGAAAGTATCTCTCGCTCAGAGTTGAAATAATGCAGGTCGATGTCGCTCCATATTTTGGTGGTAGATATAAATAAAACCGTATTTTCCTTCATTCGGTAGCGCCAAGTATGCCCGCATTTTTGGTGACAACAGCGACACGTTCTACGCTGCACCGATAAGATAAACTGTGACGAGATATCACGCGCTGGACAATGAACCGGAATGGAAGGACCTTGCTTCTAGTTACTATGCTTAGCTAACGTCCGGGCATCCAGCAGCAACAGAGCTCACTAACAAAAAGATTCTAGAACGTTGAACAAAAATCTCAATTCAACCAATCAAGTGGTTTCATATCTATACTCTTGACATGATGTTTGAGGATTTTTCTAGAACAGATTACGGCCTAAGAACTATTTAGACAGTACCAGTATAAACTATAGCAGCCAGAAAATATAGCTAGCTAGGTCTAGACAGATAATGCTAGCTTAGGTTTTATTAATGCTAGGTGTTCTGGGTATTTTTTTGAGAAGGCTGGGCCCCAGCCGCTGGGGCCATGGTCTACCACGCGCTCACTGCAGTCACGTGTTTTCGTTTTGTTGTTTCTATAACTAGATTAATATTTGTTATGTCCTCAACGTGATATGAAAACTTAACTTGGGTTCTAGATTTGAGCCATACCTACCTACTTAGTAAATCTGTAGGTGGCAATCATTTGTACTAATAGTAATCTTCAAAGAACCCTAAACCCACCAATAAAAAGGATGGAGTACCTACTCTAGATGTGTTGTTATTTTCGAGTATTCTTTATTTGGGAATATTCTTTGACTCCAAAAAAGGAGGTTATTCATTCTTCAGGAATTTTTACGCTAAGCAAGGCACTGAAATTATCACTGAGCGCGATACACAGTCAATATAATGTTTACATTAAGTAGATCATCAATTCATCATTCTATGTTTATATAATTATGAAGTGTCGTTTATCTGTACCTACTTAGTTTACGACAAACATGACTTCCACCTTTTGTAGGTCACTTCCAATGTTAATAGATATTCAAGGGTAACTGGGGACTAAAGTCCGCGTACACGAATTTTAAGTCTAGGATTTAGATAATTATATATTTATATTAATTACCTACACAAATGCTAATTGATTAATTTAGGAAGGCACCTAACTGAAAATTGGTGATATCAATAACTGCGTTATTCAATTAGTTGATAATTTGCAATGCAACTGATGCATTCAATTGTCTACATAGATAAACGGATTATTTCTATCTCTTAACTTAATAATCCTAATTGGAATCGATTCTTCAGAAAGTTCGAGCAAACATTTTATAAAAGACGCAATATGTGGGCGGTATCTTATTATATATTTGCTGAATTGCGTTCTTTGTTTATCTATACTAATATAATAAAGCTGAAGAGTTTGTTTGTTTGAACGCGCTAATCTCAGGAACTACTGGTACGATTTGAAAAATTATTTCAGTGTTAGATAGCCCATTTATTGAGGAAGGCTATAGGCTATATATCATCACGCTAAAACCAATAGGAGCGGAACACCACTATTCCACGCGGACGAAGTCGCGGGCAGAAGCTAGTATGAAAATATACCTACATTTCACTTTATAATTTTAAATAAACTACGTCAACTTATGTACACACTATCAGCTGCCATCCGATGTTCGTCACAACAATAAAAACCGGCCAAGTGCGTGTCGGGCCACGCGCAATAGGGTTCCGTAGTAGGAGTTAGTTAGTCGACTATAACCGGTTAAGCCTACTAAGCCGTGATAGTTTTCCTTGTAAGTTCATTACATGTGCTACGTCTCTGATTTTTTTCACTTTTCTAGGTACAGCCATTCAAAAGTTAGAGGGGGGGGGGGTAACTCGTATCGAACAAAAATTTGCACTGAAAAGCTAGATATTTCGCAAATGGCTCGCTTAACCAAAAAATGGTCTTTACACACCCATAATATTTTTGAAAGACCTATCTAACGATACCCCACACGGAGGGGTACGCGAAAAATATTTTTCAAAATTTTATTTTACCACTTTCTCGGCGTGATCAATATACATATCCATACCAAATTTCAGCTTTCTAGTATCAAGAACCTCGGAGCTATGCCGCGGACAGACAGACAGACGGACATGGCGAAACTATAAGGGTTCCTTGTCGGACTACGGAACCCTAAAAAGACGTATACACAAACTGGGACTATATTTTTAGATGTTTATCTTTTACCAGTTCCCAGTAACAAGCTAGTCTTGTCCCACAGGTGTTTACTGCGCGCGTGGCGGCTGAGCAGCGCGTGCACTCGCTGAAGGAGCTGTCGTGGGCCAAGGCCAACGCCTTGCTGTCCACGGCGTACGGCCAGAAGGCAGTGCATAGCGTGGATGCAGGCGCCATGTACGCCATGCAGCTGCTCGACCACTACTTACCAGCTGTAGGCGTACAGGAAGAGCAGACCAGCAGTAAGTCATATGTTAATGCCATTACGGTTATTATAGAACTAGCTTCTGCCGTCGTCCGCGTGGAATAGTGGTAGTGTAACGCTTCTATTGGTTTTAGCGTGATGATATATAGCCTATAGCCTTTCTCAATAAATGGGCTATCTAACACTGAAAGAATTTTTCAAATCGTACCAGTAGTTCCTGAGATTAGCGCGTTCAAACAAACAAACTCTTCAGCTTTATTATGTACTGATAGTATTTGTTTATGCCTCTTGGTATACACATCAGTGTTTGTTAAACCTGTTTACAGAATAAATAATACATGCTTTATTTATTTACACATTGTCATAGAAAACATCTCTTACTAATCCAAGACTAACGTTAAACCACGTTTTGTAATGAAAAACCTGTGATTAATCCTCACTTAATAGATACATGTTATGAATAAGGTGGTGGGCTAGATTGCTTATAGAAAGTAGTTTGAACAAACATCCTTCCTTTTGGTAGAAAATCTATAGGAAATTAAGATATCTCAATTGTACCTTACTTATTAGGAACAAAGGAATGAGTCATAATCTTATTTGGATTGTGTGACAATCTATGAAATACGAGACATCATTGAGCAATAACTGTTGCAGTGTTCATAAGTTCTGTTAATTATCTTAATCTAAGATAGATAAATTAAAAGGTTTTAACAGCCAAGTACATTTTGCGGACAAAGTGCTTATCTAATAAAAAAATTAAAAAAAGATTCTTACGAATTGAGCACTTCCTACTTTTTTTGAAGTTTTTTAAAAGTACCGCTATCTTATAAGGATGGGTAGATCATTAGGCACACTTGTAGGTAGTTTTTTTTTCTAAGACTATGCTTTTGATTAAGGTATAAGTAACTACAGATGGCCTGTTACGTTAGGGGAGGCCTATGTCTAACAGTGGATCGGTTTTATATATGCTGATGACGTTGATACAAATGGAAGATTTTTCATAAGATTTTAACCATTTGATTTTCAATAAATGTTCACAAAATAAACTTAGTCCTAAGTGCATGTCAACTTGTAGTTAGAACAGCAGAGTTGGCAGTCGCCTTACGAATGTAATGGTTTGTTAATTGTAGACGAAATTGTAGCGGTGACCAATGACCCGGCGCTGCACACCGTGCAGACGGTCGGCCGGCTCAGCGCTGTGGCCGCGCGTCGCGTCTGGGCCAACCTCGCCTACAAAGTCAACGAGCTCAGAAACTCTGGTAATTACCACTATCGTTATAATTCCAAGTCTCATCCGCCATCCTGCGGAACGTTCGAAAGAAATACTGCGCCCCCGGAATGCAAAAGGCTGAGGAAGGAACATGAATGGGATTTAGTCAGGAAGAGTCTGACACTCCCACCCGCCCCACCCACGGCGGGAGGGGGTCATTTCATCCGCGATCCTTAAGGAACCATATATATTTCCTGGATGAAAGTATCTTATGACCTGGAGTCATGTGTCTGTAAAATATTTCAATCAAAATCTGTTCAGTTTTACGTTGGGAGTGGTAGAACGGTGTCTTTAAAGGTTTAACAATCTTTTGACAGTTGTCAGGATGTATTTTGTATATAATACTAGCTGCTGTTTTAGAACTTCTTCTTCTTCTCGAAGGAAGAAACTATGTGTTATGTTAATCCATGTGGTTATAAACTATGTGTATACCAAATTTCATCCAAATCCATGCAGCAGTTTTTGTGTAAAAGAGTAAAAAACATATATATACCCTCTAATATAGCACAAGAAAGAAATATATCCAACTGTGCCGTCGCAAACTATTGAGACTTTATTTAGAACGGTTAATACTTTTTTTAAGTTATTATTTCCATAAAGTTCAAAAGGCGTTGTTAAAAACAATACGAGTACATTCGACATTCTACTCCTGACATTTGCATCAAGCTGAAGCAAGTAACCTTTCAAGCGACAACATTCAAATTAATATACCTATTACTTTTGTAACTCACCTTTCTTAACCTTGAGCTTGTAAATCGTATCATGCAACGTAATCTAATCATTCGCGTCACGGTTATCAAATAACTTGATATTGCAGGTGTCGAACTGGACGTGCGGCGCTACCTGACGGCGCTGCTGGCCGCGCTCCACCTCGCCAACGTCACCAGCCAGCAGCAGCAGCGGGAGCAGGAGGAACAGGAGAAGGAGAAGCCGCAAGCTGCAGAGCCAGCGCCCCAAGCCCCCCCTAAAAACACCCAGGACTCCGCGCCTACCACCACCAACCAAGTGAAATCGACACCAGAGTCCAAATCTACAGAAACTTCTAACAATTAATATTATCTTCATATTTTTCTAATATTATATTTCTACGTGTAAGCTGCAGACAGGATGCTATTTTTAGCGCGTCGGTTGCGTTTTTCAGTGGTTTGTTATATCGCAACCGCCTCGTGTTGCGATATGGAATGAGGTCGCTAGACACTCGCATTGCCCTGGCGTCGCGCCGCGCTAGTGACAGCGTCGTGCCTGCCCCTAGTTAGGCTCTCGAGCCACAATGCCGGTATACAGGCTGTACCCACATTGTTATGGCGCATTTAATTAAGTGAAATCATTTAATGTATTTCTATTAATCAAAGACTGTCAATATGTCTTCAATTTTGAATTATTTATCGCTTTTATACGGCATATTGTAATAAAACTATTTTGTATCGTGTAGCGAGATTTGAATCGCATTATAATAAAAGATTTTATATTGAAATAAAACGAAGTTTGATTCTTAAATATTACTTTAATACGCAATATGTTCCAAAGAGAATGTTTGATTCTTAGGCCTCTTGATACTTGTAGATATGAAACGTGATATGAGATTAGAGTCTGACGCAAGACTTCGGAATCCGCGCAAATATTTATCTTTTACATAACATAGCGCAATAAATACTGTAAACTTTACAAAGGTAGAAATGTATACAAACGATGTGGAATCGAACAGTCTTGTGAACACCGCGAGACATATCAACACCAAGCTATTATAAAGAGGTAAAAACATTTGCCACCTTTCCCGAATCCCCTGAATACTGCTTAGTATATCTCTACTGAAGATACTTCATTCAATACATTTGTCTTAACATTCTCTACCAGCAGTCGTATGCGATAGAATATAACAATTTCATTACAAACTGGAGGGCTATGATTGCGAAATGTACTGGTATACTGTGTAATAAGTACATAGTTAATCAGAATAAACATTTACATATCTTGATCTATTCTATAACATGAATAACAATCATAAGCGAAATGTACGAAAATATAAGTACTATGTATGCTTCTTTTGGCACAAACTATTATTAATTGTTCCACCACAGTTACATACATTTAGTGGCAAAATCTAGATTCATAATAACTAACATTATGTACCGTCAGTACATAACAACTAAAAGCGGTGCGATTCACGTTAAATTAAAACTAAATTAAGTACATAATAGTTGCCAGGTCTATTTATAACTACGTAAACAACCTCCATGTGCAAAAATGCTTTGTAATTAAATAACTACTTATTGAGGGTAAGCTCTAAAATGAATATAATAATATGCAAATTAAACCACAGAACGATTACCTAGCAATTAATTGTAATGAGTCTGCTATACTCTTGAGTATAACAGAGATTTAGTTAAATGTTTTAATAAACAACATAATTACAATAATGATCTCAATTCCGACATAATTTAGTATTTAAATTCTGTAATATATTTTACATATTTATATTCATGTACAACGCAACCTTATCAGTGATAACGACAATATCAAAACGAGGTTTAATATAATGTTCTAATATCAAAATACATGACGTTACAATGTTCTACGTTGTCGCTACGTATATGTGTGTTGCGGTGCGTTGGTGTGCGTGCGGGCGCTGCAGTTACCCGAGGCCGTGGTCCTCGAAGAAGCCCTGTGGCGTCTCCTCCTGCAACAAGGGTTATCACTGAGCCAGAGTCGCTCGTGGCCGTGTTAGACCGAGCAATCGCTTTTCGGTTATCTATTTAATCTCATTCGACTTTAGTTTTAGTGCATTTACGATATATTTCAACCACTTTTTTCAATACCAAGTTATATCTTCTTGTAAGAAAATGTTTTACTTTTGCTTAACAAAAGGTATCTCAATAATAAAAGTAAAAAAATAAAACATGTAAAATATATTTTATTAGAAATATGTTAATTTATCACATAATTAAACATATGTATCATAAAACGAATCATTATCATATTAGAGATAAATACATTTTATTGCACAAACTGTTTAAATATGACTACCTATGTCGCTCATACCTGCGTGGAAAAAAATAAAATCAAAGGCCTGATTTCATTTCATGAAAAGATTTTTCATAATAAAATAATCAGAATTACTATTTCAAATAAAAAGTTCATATGATTTAAAGAATTAACCGCGGATTGAATAATTTTAAATAGCACTTTTGAAACGTAAATAGTTTTTCACATCATTACAGCTTCCGTTACAATCAAAGACATCCTAAAGAAACTAAGACCCGCGACATTTATAAAACCTTTGATTTAGCCTAAAATAGTGAATAAACAGGTACACTTAAAGAAATAAAATAATCAAATTCGATAGGTAGATAAATTCGTCATGCTAACAGACATTAACTTAATAAAGTCTTAAACAACTTAGGCACATAATATTCAATCTAATTAAAAATAAATTCGTTTTCAGTTTTCAACAAATCATAAAATTTGAATAGCATAACAGAAAGAATAAAATAGCAAAAACATAAAAAAAGACTTCATTAGTGAAAAATAAACTAATAATACGCATAACTCTACGGTAAATAGGGAACTTTCAAAATTGGCAGCTCACTAAATTTTAAATACATTTGATACAGATTTTAATTAAAGGACAATATTCTTGGTCCACTTTGGCGTGAAGAAAACAATTCCGTCAAACATTTATATCAAATACTTACCTAGATAATAGTCATATAATATTAAAAATGGAAATTTTATGACATTAAAACCATTCTTCATTATCAGTCGCCCAACAGAAAATCCACAAAATATCTATATAGATACGTTGTCAATTAATTCTCGTATTCAGTGGCGGATTTGCCCTAAGGCCGCAGTAGGCCCGGGCCTAGGCAGCCAGATATTAGAGACGACCAATCGTGACAAACAAATGATAAATTGATTGATTGATTAATGACAAGAAATAACTCAAAGTAGGTACCTCAGTATTCTTAAGTCTCGCGTACATTATGGTGGCCGCATTAAACATTATGTCATAGCAATATGAGGGAGAAAAGGGCGGCTGGTACTTACACCATGGCCTGGGGCCTAGGGCGGCCAAGACTGCAAATCCGCCACTGCTTGTTTTCAAAAATTAATTATTATTATACAAATTTTAAAAGTAGATATTAAAATATATGGCAAATGGTTTTTGAATCCAAAAATGGTACAATCATTGGGCGATAGCCATGAAACGTCGTCTCTCATGCACCACGGTGCACTAGTCTTGTATTGCAAGTAGTGGGGAGCGCGCAGGCGCCGCCGGGTCCCGGAGGCTACAGGACACTACAGGAGGCCCACCTCCCGCAGCGCCGCGTCCACTGTCTCGTCCTAACACAATCCACGCCGTGAGCATGCAGCTAAGCTAGACGCTTCATTATGTTGATACTTCATTTTCAGACTTTACCATGCATTCATTTAATATAACGCTTATTCTCTCATCTTTACATTTTAATAGTTGAAGAACTTCTTGTAATAAATACCTACTCCAATTATAATAATATGATTTCTAAAATAACTAACGCGAGCTATAAGCCTATATAAACCTATTATATATATAATATAAACCTATTATAAACTTGTGGTGCATTTATTTTATCATGCCATTTTTATGGCTACCGTTTGGAAAATGTATTATAATATTCATATAATGATTAGAGTTATAGCCATCAATCGTGTATTTTATGATCAAGAAAAAGATCTTAATTATTGTTTTCAAATGTTAATAATTGAAAATATTAGCATGCTGTTAATATACCTAACTGTTATGTCTAGTCCACGCCAAAGAAAAGCGTTAGAGAAAAGTCATGTACATTGCACCTCCACAACACCACACCGGACGCACAGGATACCCGCAGCAAGAGTTATTGAAATTATACTATACTAAAAACTATTGTATGTAATCACCATCTATAGTCTTGGCCATTCAGTAGTTACGTCATTAGGCTGCGTAGAGGCCATTTTTAATATCAAATACGCCATTGCGTAGCCTAATGGCAAACTTGAGAGTGGCCAAGACTCGTCGACGGTACAGTACTTAAATTTTGACAAAAAATTAATTTTAAATTTAAACCGGACCCCTTTTCCTAAAAACGGTTAGATAATAATCGCAATACTTGTAACTCGTGCTGCGGTAGCTTGGGACAGGAACTCGGTACATGCAAGAAAACAGATTAATTTGTTTATATAATGTATTTCGACAACCCATTACAATAAATGCATGAACAGCCATACCATAACCAAAAAAGGACACTGATTTACAATGTAGGTAATGATACAATATTATGTTAAAATACAAACGGATCACTGAGATCATGACATTACTAATTACTGTGAAAATAAATGATTTCTAAATTAAATGTTTGAGCAATTATATTCGTTGACTCTCATCATGTGGGCTATGCTAGCTTCACAAACATACCATGTTCAATTTGACACGAAAAAGCTCAGTAAAGCAGTGTCCCAATACAATGTAATAATCATAAACTTTAACTACACATATATGAAGCAACGATATACAGATAAACTATTTATATCTAACTATAATGACGCCCTGTATCCCTATGTCTAACAGTACATTAATACGAAAGATCTAAATTAGAGATTAATTATGATTTTCTGAGATTATCTGTATGTATTATATACTGAGTGTGTGATAGTAAATGGAAATACGTCAGCTGAATGTAGCCATGCGATTGTAGCCAAAAAAGATTTCAAAGAATGAAACTGTAGCTACGTACTTTACTTTTCAAATAAAATAAAATATGCTTAGATAAATATAATAAAAAATAAAAAAGCGCATGCAATAAAAGCACTAGAACACAGAGAGATTTAAATAGCTTGTTAAATTGTCCAAGGTTGTGCGACACATCAGTGTAACAATCCATCGTTCAGGTCCTGACCGCCACCAATGCATGCATATCACACCAAAACAAACGAGATAATTAGCTGAGTGCAGTGGAAGGTAGGAGACAGTTTATAAGCACACTGTGAGGAAGCAGCCGGCGTATCAAGAGTCAGTACAGAGTAGTTAGTAATGTAGTAATAGTATCTACTTAGGGAGAGACCAAGACATTTATACAAGTAAAAATAAGCTATAAGAATTGACTTGGTCGACATTCAATGATACATAACACATCAGCCGAGATACATAGAAGTCCCTCAACACTGCCTAAGTCGTATCCCTGTCGCTGTCGCGCAACTGTTTAATTACAACAGTTAGACAGAGACAGGTGGATACCTTAGACTAACTGTGTGTTAACAAACTTCTATGTGGTTCTGGGATAGATATTAGGATGTACAAACAGGATCAATTTTAGTTTGATCTGATAATTGAGCAAAGTTACTCCTTATTCGCCGTCTGCACCACACTATTGACTAGACTAGTCTAGCTTAAATCAAGTGCTATTCTATGAGAGTTGTTAGTCATTGTTCATGTAAGTGCAGGATTATTTCGTTGTTGTTCATTGCTAAATAAAGAGTATTATGTTTTTAATATCATATACAGTACTTAAATTGACTTATTTTGTAATGAAAATCTAATAAATTTGCATTTTTAGGCACTAAAATAGTGTTTTCTAACTAAAGATTTAGTCTTTCATAATTTCCTATTTGGTTAGATTTTTGATATCAACAAAGGGCAGTTTCTACCGTACATTCGAATTTAAACTAGCTTTAAATATCATTTTTGATATGTAAAGAAAATTCTGGAAACACATTTACCTCATGTTGCTGAAACATTTTAAATAAAATGTTTCCAAAATATTGCACCATGGAAATGCAAGTACTCCTCTACTTGTATTTGGTACATTAAAGGTTATGCTTTTAAAAACTCTGGCAACATGAAATAAATATGTTTTCAGGTTCAAGAAATTGATATGTGTTAGACATGAGTGCTTCTTTGAAGTTAATCTAAAAGGCAGTGCTCCTACACGCGGATATTAGTGTTATAATCTAATACATAATCAAAAGGCACTACTGAGGCCACTGTCCTATCAACTGGTCCACTTTATATACCTAGTTTTATTAATATATTTTATTATTTATTCAATATTTATATCTATAAAAACATCTACATGTGTTGCAACTAGCTATGGTTTATTTTTATGGCAGTTTTCTATAGTGAGTATAAATTAAATTACTTTTAGATAATTCTGATAGAAATGGTTAAACATCACTAATTTACCCATTTTAATAAATAATTCATATTCAACTCTGTTAACTACTGATTATAATAATATATTAACAATCTTAAAGGAACAGAACTAATCACTGATTGCTGATATCCACTATGTAAAAACATTAATTGGATATTTTAGGAACTACATTATTAATGTTACTTATAATAAATAATTGAGGAATCAGAATAAAGGCATAGCTTGTTCAGTTTACCACAACGCATTTTGTATAGATACAAAATATTAAAAGATATTGAATAACTTAACAACCTTCTTAGATAAAATAGCACATCTTTAGAAATGTTTAACTCCCCAACTGATATTGCACATGAAAATGTTTAATTATATGCCCCTGTCTACAGACATAAGACCTTCTCTCTCTAACAGTACTACGGGATATACACGCCGATTTTTTTGTGATTCACCAATATGAAAGTTTGTTCTTTTCATAATATTTATATTGACCAATCAATTTATGTATAAATTGATTGGTCAATATAAATATGTAATTGATTTGTTTTTTAGCTACCCATGTAATGAAAATGAATAATAAACGAAATTGTTCTGTAAGATTACAGTAACCTACTCTGGGATGTAAAAACAACAATTGGAGCATATAATTAGTAAGCCACAAATAAGTAGGTGTGTATATTTGTCTCTAAGTCCTGCATAACCTAGGTTATTAGACAAGCTCATTATCCTGGCTACTGACCTCTTGGAGTAGATCCTGTGCAGCAATGGCCTTCAGGACATTCTTCTTGCTGGTCTCTTGGAGTTCACCGCCAAGCACCAGCTCGTCGAGAATAAAGTATGCCTTCTCAAAGTTGAATATTATATCCAGTTCACATACCTGAAATCAGGAATATAGTTATTCATTTAGCTATTATACTAAATCCATAAACATGGTTTTCCATGAGGGTTTTTCAGCTGCCCAGGGTGTGCCCAAATTTTAAATTAGTGATAATAGAATTCTTACTGTAAAGCTGCTTGTCAAGTCTTGTGCAACTTATCAATGACAATACAAAATGATTTATTCTGTCTCCCATATTAGATGTAGATAATAACATAATCTATGAGAATAAATACTCACACTGCCAAAATACTTGTCGAGCAGCTCCACATAGCGGTGGATCAATTCGAGGGTCAGCAGCTCATTGTCCTCCTGCTCCATCGCACAGCAGAAATACAGCGATGCATATCTGTTAACAGACAAAAAATATTTAACATTATTTTATGTAGTTAGGTAACAAAAGATCATAATAAGCATGAGTTTTAAATTATATTTATGGTATTTATATGAAATTTTAAGTTTATAATAGAACATCTTTCATACGTCCATAAATTAGTTGTCTGCAAAAGAATGCTTTACTTTTTGACCACCACATCAAAAATGCAAAGGCATGCTCTCTGTGCCAAGCTGCAATTTCATCTTTTTATTCTGTCATGTAGTTGTGACCGTGGCATACAATACTGTGGCCGTCAAAGGTTAAGCCAAGACCACTGTCACCCTATGTAACTTTTTCCTATGGCCTATGTTAAGTTTGTTGTAAATAATAATAGAGAATACATACATAAAGAAGACAGCATAAGATTAACCAATATTTGCGGAATTGAGTCACTTTACCTTTTATAGACAATTTTGACATCTTTCCACTCCAAGAATGAGCACATTTTCGGCTTCCTGGCTAGCACTGTGGTGATCAGCTCCCGAGTGATCTTCTTCTTCAGCTTGTCCGGGTGTGCAACGTACCATTTTTGCAGTCTAAGTTTGCCTTGCCGGCTGAATAATAACATGAATTGCATCTGAAAATGACAGATTACAGGAGTAAGAAGTTTTAGCAGAAATCAAATTAACAATAGTCTACAACTCTTTGCATCTATTATACGATGGAAATAAATACATTACAAAGCTTGTACGTAGATCTTGGTGTGTTGAGTAGTGAAATGTAATGATATTGAGTCATTCATAAAATACAATTAAGAAGTCGGTTAAAAAGGATACTCTAGTTTAAGAGGTGACTTACCATTTTTGAATCTTATATCTAAGTCACAGAATGTACGAAAAAAGGAATGTTTATTAATTATGCGTATAAATTTAATATCACCATCACATATTTTGCCCGAATATTAAATTAATAAAAAAATTATGGCTGACGTGACGACATGATCAATATTATGACGTCACACACGACCTGTCAAACAAACTTCTACTATAGTGATGTGGTTTTAGTCTGTCTATTGAATTACAAAATCTACTATTAGAATTTGAGGGTTACCGCGCTTAAATTCGCCGCTAGAGGCGCTAATGTAGAGTAAGGTCTCAAGAAAGTTCAAATTTAAGAGATCTTTCACTGTAAGTACTTTTATCACGGATTTTTACAAATTATTGATGTTTATCGCAAATATTGTGCCATTCCTGATTGATAATGCAGATATATTTTACAGCTGAATCGCGCGGCGCGGCCGGTCCTTGGATGGGTGACAATCTTTGTGATAGCAAGACTCCTCCGTGCCTCGGAAAGCACGTTAAGCTGTTGGTCCCGGCTGTCATTTGTAGATCTTTGACAGTCGTTACGGGTAGTCAGAAACCAGAAAGTCTGACAACCAGTCTTACCAAGGAGTATCGTGTTACCCGGTAAAAACTGGGTTGTGGAGGTCAGATAGGCAGTCGCTCCATGTAAAACATTGGTACTCAGCTGCATCCGGTTAGACTGGAAGCCGACCCCAACGTAGTTGGGAAAAGGCTAGGCAGATGATGATGATTTTACAGCTGAATAAATGTTAGTTCATATAAATGTTCGTTAAATAGTTGCAAAATAAGTGGGCTTTAAAAACAGTTCATTCGAAGGCAGTTGTAGTAGTTACTATCTAAATGTCCCAGTGTGTTTACTTCACTACCGTATTTATCAATAAAAAGTTAGTATTGCAGAGTTCTGAGCAGTTTTTCTGTTGACGATCTTACTTAACAGTGGCGCGAACTGGTGACTGCAAAAACGATAGCTCCCAATTGCTTTACTTTTCTGGGCTTTTCTGACGAATGAATATGGACGTATGTATAATTATGAACTTACTGTCTTGATTATTTTATTTTTAAAGAAAAATATCCTGAATTCTAAATTCTGAATCATGAATCCTGAACTCTAAATCCTAATCCTAATTTTTATAAATTACGAAATTGAGTTAGTTTATTTTGTTTGTTTTCTTTCTTTCACAGTAAAATGGCTAACCTGATTTGGATGAAATGTGTTATGAAGGTAATGGGACCCGAGACGTTTATGCCTACTTTTTATCCGGGTGCCTTAAGTGGTACCTTCGGGACGCGGGTGAAACCGCGGAAAAAAGCTATCTGACAATAAATCAGAACAAAACTTATAACGTTATAAACTTCTGACGTTCTTTACAAATAAGTTTTTCGTGATTGATCCAATGCCCAGTTTATATTATAATATGTATCCAATATGATAAGTCATTTTGAGGTTCCTAAATCCCTTTATCTATCTAATAAGTGATTCAAAGAATTAAATGAAAGAATCACAGCCAACACACTTCCACCTTCTGCCTTCAGGCTCACATAAAATACGAAGGAGGTGGTTTTTGAAAAACTATACATAGGTACCATAAATTAAGCTCAATTAAGCTATGACAACAATAGAAACAGAAAGATTATTTTACATTATTTTATATCTAACAAGTGGGTGTAGAATTGAATAATAAATACACGAAGGAATTTCACAAAAAACCGCGAATGAAAGAGAGTACACATACATACTCAGGAGAATAATTGACAATGCTATAAACAAATTAAAAGATATACATATATTTGGAAAGAATCGATGTCATGTTTCAAGATTAAAAGGAAGGATTATTTGAATGTTTTAACATAATTATGGCCATCTTCAAGAAGCCACCAACATATGAAACTAAGGACATTGTCGGTGCATTAACTGCATTGGGATATCCATGCCCTGTTGTGGAGTCTTGTTGCTTTTGCTTACCTTTGAAATTAGGTACATATATAATAGCATTACTAGGATTATTGCCTACTATAGCATGTATAGTCCTGACTACACCGGCTGGAGTCAATATTCTGCATGAAAATGGATTGCCCAGATGGTATTCCCCAGGAATTAAGTGGATTTATGGTCTTCTAGGTGTTTTAGTTTTTTCTGCGCATGTAATGATCGCCGTGGCTATGAAATTACGTATACGAAAACTGATAATATTGCATTTATGGGCTTTGATTGTTTATATGGCAGGAAGCTTTGGAATTGCTGTGGTCATATCGGCAAAAATAATATTATCTGGAAACATAGCCTTTGGGGTTGTTTTTATTATTTTAGCTGCTTTACACACATTAATTTTATTTTACTTTTGGATTGTTGTTCATAGTCAATTGTATATTGAAAAGGCGGAATCAAAAGTAATCAATATTCATATAACAATATTATGAAGCTTAGAGTGAAGCATACATTTGGACCAGACTACTGGTGTTAATTAAAATAACTTAAATGTATTTTCAACGAAATGTTTTATTTTACGACCACAAGGAAAGTAAAGAAATTTAAAGAATGACTTGTTTGTTAAATTGATTGTATGTTTGTAAATCAAACCGAAAACAAAATATATACTAAAAACCAAACTAGTCTCCCAAAACTAGCTAGGTGGACTGGAGTTATAAATTTTATACATACAGTATGTTCTATTATTAATATTCAAGCTTACTTGGGAAGTTTTTATATAAGCCCGATGTGGTTTTTGGATTGTAAATAGCTTTGATCCAAAAATCAGATTCGAATTTCAATAAATTGATAAAAAATTCCATGTTAATACAATAATTTTAATGTAAACTAATTTTACTCATTAGCATACCAAAAATCTACCAATAATAAAAATTGCATGGAACTAAAGAGAGATTAACAATCAAAAGGTAAATTTGGAAAACAAGCTCGGGTATGTGTCGATTTCAAGTAAGAATCGATTTTATAAATAGTCGATTTTTTACGTTTGACATTTCAAATTTTTAAAGTAGTAAAAATAAAAAAGTTAAGATTTGCGTTCTGTCTGTACATAATGGAATGTACTCACATAAGTCACATATATCTTATCTCTTTCACACGCATGGAAATTCTGATTAAACCGTACGCATGCTGTTCTACCTACAAAATAATCTATGTATTATTAATCTGTCTGACTGACTTAATTGTTTACTGGAACGCCGAATTGATTTCAATATTTTCGTTTTCAATTTTCAGCGTATCAGATTATAGAATCTGATTGAAGGATTGAAGTTGTTCCTGTGGTTGTTCCAGATACTGATTTGTATTTGTATCGGTGACTGTTTATAAAAATCCCGTTTTTAAACATACAATAAATATCGATACTAAAATGGTAAGCAGCACAAGCTTTTCGTAACTTGTGATGATTTTTTTTGTGTGAAAAAATATATCAAAAGCTTTACTATCCGCATATTTTTCTCATTACCCCTCATAATTTCATATAGTAAGCTAATTTTAATATATGTACCTGTGCTACAATAATCGCTCGAAAGAATATTCGACGTTCGGTAACCTTGATACTTTATCAACAGTACCTAGGCGCCTAAAAGTATGTTATCAGGCAAAATAAGAAAAACGGGGACACTGGTACTATTTTCCACTAATATCATCATCAAATCATGTTCATATTGAAAAACAAAATATGTAAATCACAGAATAAGTCCTATGGTTTTTTCTGTTCAAGCATAGACTTTAACCCAGTTCATGGTGTTCAGGTGCGAATGACACAAATGAACATACACCATACTTTTTAGGAATAAGGCAGCTGTTGTGGTGTTACAAAATTATTCAGTTTATTGTTAATTTATTATTTTTAATAGTGCGCACTAGTTGAAATTCAACCTTAATTTTTATAAAAAAATAAAAATAGGAGAGGAATAGAGCATAACATAATAAATAGGTAGATAAAAAACTGATTTCTTGACGAAGTGGCATTATTGTGTTATATTTTATGAGAGAGTCTAACTGCTAATAAACAAAACAGGCTTTACTAGATCGATTGTTCACACCTTCATTGTCAAATTGTTTTATTTTATTAATTCAACCTCAAAAGATTGGTTTGAAGGAGTCTAAATGCAATGTTTTTTTCCCATAGGCATCAGCTTCAACAGCAGGTTCTGCGGCTGGTGGAACTGGCGGAGACTGCGAGGGGGAGGAACAGGAAGATCCCTCATCATCGTCCCTTAATGAAGTGCAGGAAGTTAGCAACTCACTTGATAATTTGTCTGTGCAAGATAATTCACAGGTGAGATTTTTTGATTTCCATAGTAAATATTTATTATATTTGACAAGTGTTATTGCTTTTTAAACTGTGATTGGCTGCTTTATATTCTTCAATACAATTTGTCAATTTTTTTTAGCTATTGCTATGCCTTGCCCATATTGTAGCATTGCTAATTGCATATTTCCTAATTGAAATATTATAAATGCGAATGTGAGTTTGTTTGTTACCATATCACTGTTAAACAGCTAGGCCAAGTTAGATAAAATATTATTTAGAGATAGATGAGACCCTGGTGATGGCTATACGCTTTTGATCTGGAATCGTGAAGTTCGTAGTTTTCGGGTTGTCAGTGAAGCCACAGGAAACAGTTACATATATTTAAAAATAAGTACCTTAATCTAAAATTAATGTACTCTACTTCACTTTAGAAAAATATCCATAATTTCTCAATTTAAAAAGCTCTTTAACACTCTTATCAGCACTGGAGTAAATAACCATAACTGTTATCAGTTTAGAATCAGGTAACCCATTGAACTCTTTATAATCATAGATATATTCATTTATTTTATGTGATGCATTATGTTACGGCTCTGATATGGGATAACTGGAAATTTGAATCAGCTAGACAAGAATGGAACCTTGAAAAGAAACACCAAAGTTAAAGTCACTTATAAAGGGCAGAAATTTAAAATGATTGTACAATGGATGAACAATTTAGGCTTGTATCTGAAATCGTGTAGAAGCCTTGTCAGACCAAGTGCATGTCAGGTTCGCACAAGCCCTCAGACACACTCAGATACCTCTGCCATTGAACAATGATGTTCATTTTGCTAAAGTGAAAGTTGACTGTGTTATTGCACAGCATAATATGGCATTCAATCTTTTTGCTTACACATTATGTATTCCTTTGATATTATTAGCACTAATAAACTGCACAAATGACACTTGGGTCCCCATCAACCACCCCTAGTGCTGTGTATAGCAAATCTATCTATTTGTGTTCAGAACGGTGGCGATGACGAGCTATTGGCGTTCCGCCAGCAGTGGCAGCGCGAGCTCGAAGCCAGCTCCACCCCACAGAGGGAACTGCGCCCCAAACAGAATCAGCTCGCCGAACCCGTCACTGATGAAGATAAGGTATGAACATTGCAGAAAAGAGTTGTTTTATAGTCTAGCTGTTCCTCCACTTTTTTAACAACCCTAGGGAAGTTTGTAGCCCTAGTGGCTTAGGCTCTGTGTTGATGAATCAGTTTGTAAGGACAAGTATATACATTATATAAATTGGTCTTTTACAATGTTTGTATTGTGTTTGGCTTGCCTAGTTTTTAGAAGGGGCGAACCAACGCCAGCAACACGGCACACAAATTCTTCATGGAAATGCCTTTTGTAACATATTGCTCTCACTCAGTGAAGAGTAGACGTTTTCAAAAACTCTGTGAATGTTCAGTTTTTCATAGTTGAGCACTTGCTCAGTTCAGTCTCCATCTGTCCGTTCAGGCGAAAAAGTTGTTCTTGAAAGCCGTGGAGCTGGAGCGCGGCGGCAAGCTGTACGAGGCGATCCAGCACTACAAGCGCGCCATGCAGATACTGCCGGACGTCGAGATGCGACTTTATGATGAACTGCGGGCCGAGTCCCCGGAAGGTAACGCTCTATTATGAAGTGGCTAAGTGGTATTTGATTGTTGGTATTATAATGCAGAGTGCTAATTGGTCTTCTGTATAAAACACTCATGGAGCCTAGCGGTGTTCCTAAGGGATGTTAAACAGCCTATCTCCTTCCTCAATATTTGGGCTTAAAGTTATTACAGAGATATTTTTTTAAATTCTACTGGTACTACCATAGAATAGCGTGCATGTAAAGATTTCCTTTGATGTTGTGTAGAAGAAGAGTCGGAGACTGAGGAAGTTGTCCGACCCGACAATGAACATCCAAGCGATGATGAAGATGCGGTAGAAGGTGAAGATCTGCTGTCGAGGCTGCAGAGGATTCTCGCTCGAAAGGGAGTGCTGTGCGAGCCCGAGTACCAGACTAAGGTTTGTGCTTCGATGGAAAGTAAAGAACCTACCTCGAAAATATGGCCCAAAAATATGTCTATCTAGGTATTTATAGGAGATAGAAATTACAATCCATCTGATATGAATTTAGACTTTGTGTTGCTATCGAAATATTTTGCATGGAAAAAAATATAACACTGTCGCATCTGCGGATGGAGAGGAAAGAGGTTTAACGAGAAAGTCTGTTATGAAACTGCCACATTTTAAAGGTTTTGAATTTATGTGATATTATTGATTTTTCTACCTTGGCGACTATACTGACCGTGTCTTGTACTACCTACTAGAATGGGACGTGCTGTCGTAAAAAAATCTGTCGGGTCTGCAAGGTAGCAGGGCTGACTGCCTGCGGACATCTGTTTAGATATCTCAAATTGTCCTACTGGCTGTTTTAAGCCTGGCATGTGAAGTGAAGCTTGGCACTTAGCAATACAAGTGCAGGGCGCGCACATCTCGTGGCTGCCGTACGAGGTGATCCTGGTGATCCTGCGCTGGGTGGTGAGCGCCGAGCTGGACGCGGGCTCGCTGGAGCGCGCCGCCGCCGTGTGCCGCGGCCTCTACGTCGCCGCGCGCGAGCCCGACATCTGGCGCTCGCTCTGTGTCAAGTTAGTCCTCTATTGAAGCTCATCTTGCAGTAATAATGATTAAAATCGTTGTTTTTTTTTGGTCTCGTTTTTCTTACCAATAATTACCTAAATTTTGCTTCGAGAAATGGTTTGGTGGTTCATTGTTGTTGATAATATCGTGTTTTTTATTGTATGTAAAGAATTTAAACTAATAATTCTAAGTTATATTTATAACTGTTTGTATAAATATTTTTTCGTGCTTGCTTCGAGTTTTCAAGTAATACAATGCCTCTAAAAATACAATGAAACCTATAAATAACGAGTTTATGTAAAGAGAAAGTCGAATCATAATGGCTTGATTAATCAGGAGGCTTACTAGATCGATTTGCTATTTAGCCACCACCGTTGGATACCAAACACACTCAATCTCAATAAGAATAACCCAAGCAAATGTCCTATCAAGTTAACAGACCTCCTACAGTTAGCCCACGGTACAGTATACTGGTAACACTGTACCCCCTGCAGGACGTGGGGCATAGAGTGCGGCACGCCTCGTGCAAGTGGATTCTCATCGTGGCGGCAGATGTACGTCTCGCGGCCGCGCGTGCAGCTCAACGGCGTCTACATCAGCAAGACCACCTACATCCGCCACGGGGAGAACTCCTTCCAGGACCAGTTCTATAAGCCCTGGTACCTAATAGACTATTATAGGTATCTCAGGTCAGTACTTATTTAGTATTTTTCGCTGTAAGGATTTTGATTTGTGCAATTCAATTGATCATCCTTCACGTAAACTTATCTTGGTATTAAATATATCTGTGCATTTTTTTTTCCATATATGTATCTCTATTGAACATAGTATCAGTATTCACTGTCTTTTGAATTAAATACTTAGAGAAAGAATGAGAGAGTGGGACAGAGAGAGAGAGGGATTGAGGGAGAGGAGGAAGGGAGGGAGAGGAAGTCTGACGGCCTTTTGACAAGATGTTGTGGTTCGGATATTATACGCAAATTGTTGGATGTAGATTCTTCTCCGAGGGCCTGGTGCTGATGTGGACGACGGCGGACGAGCCGGTGTCGTGTGTGGCGCAGCTCCGGTACCGACACGCCAAGTCCAGCCTCGGTATCATGGCCGGACATTATCGGCTTATTGGGGAAAAGGTATCCAGCAAACAGATGAAATTTAAGAAAAATAAAGCTCCAAGCTGTCAAAAAAAAATACAAATAATTGATTCCGATTTCTTTGGGTCTAGAGGCCGGTTTGATATATTAGTGAGAGAGAAAGCGACGCTGTTAATCGTTTTTTATAGTTTCATCCTTTTCTCGCTCTGGGATTAGGAACACTAACGTATCATAAAGTGAACTCAGAAAGGTTTGTGTAATTTCTTCATAAATTGGATAGCTTAAATGGTTCCATGACTTCTCTAAACTTTGACTTGAATAAGTGCAAATTTGAGCTTAATTAGTGTATATTTTTTGTAGCACTTTCAATAAAGACATTGCTGACATGAAGGTGCTTGTTGCAGGTAGTGATAGTAATAAAGAAAACGCAGGACAAAAAGAACGTCCAGTTGGCCAACACGCGGTTCCGCTCGCGGCGCAAGGAGATCGAGCAGCAAGAACAGACCTACCACATGGTGAGTCTTACCTATTTAGTTACCTGTCATATATTACAAGTTATGGCGGTATGGTAATAAATTAAAGTATAGTCTAGCGTAGCGCTTATAATGTTATTGACCTGATATTTTCGTTGAAGATATGGTTAAATTTTAGGGTTCCGTAGCCGACAAGGAATCTTTGTAGTTTGGCCATGTCCGTCTATCTGTCTGTCCGCGGCATAGCTCAGAGGTTCTTACTACTAAAACTGGTATGGATATGTATATTGATCACGCCGCAAAGTGGTCAAATAAAATTATAAAAATAAATTTTTAGGGTAGCTCTCATACAAGTTAAGTGGGGATGAATATTTTTTTAGAAAAATATGACACGACCAGGTGGCTAAGTGTGGCCAATTCGATTAAAGCGCGCGGGTTGATCAATTCAAACACACAAGTTGCGATATGCAATTTGCCCAAACTGTTTGGAGACGCTGGCCACGCCAATGTGACACTTCGCGCTCCCTACGCCGCTGTGGCATTTGATGAGCTTATACAGTACTCCCCCCCCCTAGGAGCTGGAGCTGCGCAGCGTGCGCTGCTCGCGCAACGTGCAGCTGTCGTGGCGGCGCTACTCCGTGTGCGCGCGCCGCGACCAGTGGACGCAGTTCGAGCTCACCCCCGCCAAGTTCCCGCCCTTCGCCTTCAGCCGCGTGCGCAGCTACACCGCCGACTCGCTGGCGCCGCTGCTCACCACGCACGCCTACACCTAGCTAGGTAACTGACTAGTCTCAAGTTCCCGCCCTTCGCCTTCAGCCGCGTGCGCAGCTACACCGCCGACTCGCTGGCGCCGCTGCTCACCACGCACGCCTACACCTAGCTAGGTAACTGACTAGTCTCAAGTTCCCGCCCTTCGCCTTCAGCCGCGTGCGCAGCTACACCGCCGACTCGCTGGCGCCGCTGCTCACCACGCACGCCTACACCTAGCTAGGTAACTGACTAGTCTCAAGTTCCCGCCCTTCGCCTTCAGCCGCGTGCGCAGCTACACCGCCGACGCGCTGGCGCCGCTGCTCACCACGCACGCCTACACCTAGCTAGGTAACTGACTAGTCTCAAGTTCCCGCCCTTCGCCTTCAGCCGCGTGCGCAGCTACACCGCCGACTCGCTGGCGCCGCTGCTCACCACGCACGCCTACACCTAGCTAGGTAACTGACTAGTCTCAAGTTCCCGCCCTTCGCCTTCAGCCGCATGCGCAGCTACACTGTGTTGCATTATGGGCCGTCCGACTTATGGATCCTTTTTATTCAATTAACACACACCCTTCTTCAAAACATTGTTGCATTACTGTTTTAATTTCAGAATTAAATGACGACTGGCTGCAGGATGACGCCGCCGCCGCGCAGTCGCCGCTCCACAGCGAGTGATGTGATACGCATAACTTACGTCTACTGCTTGCTGAACTGCTGGTATGCAATAATGTTAGGTTTATTGGTTGGGTGACACTGAGAATAGGGCATGATTGCACCAAAGCTAGGCATGACTGACTATAAGACTCTGGCTGGACATTTCAGATCACACCTTTTTCAAAGATTACTGCTGTTTATAACCAGCTAACTACAGTTTTGTAATGAGGACCTCTGCTGAAGGTCTCTGTTTCACCACATAATTGACTGGTCCTTTAAAACTAGTAGAAATATGAGAATATAAAACATATTCGCGTCTTTGGGAAACCAGAGTCAACCCCCACAGTTTGGCAAGGCTGAAGAAAATGAAAGTATACGCTATGGAGCAATCGCTCGCGCTAGCTGCGAGTCGGCTTGTGTTCTGACGCTGTCGTAAAATAATACTCTGCGCAAGAGTTGACTACAGTGCGTAAAGACATTGTCGAATTTGTTTTATTTATTGTCGTGTACAAATTTGAGTGGATTGGTTTACTGGAATGAGTGAGTTTGTACTCTCTCTGTACATTTTCTTCGCAGATCCTTTCCCTCGTTTCTAAATAAAAAAATTTTTTTTTTTGTAAATATGTAGTTATGAAAACTTTTCATTACAAAAAATGATGGTGTTGTTAATATTGAAACATTTGTATTTTCTCAATGCTAAATAAAAAAAATAATTATAATGCGACTAGTTCGCCTAATTTTCTACCACGAGATTGAATCTGGGGCTGTTATTATGGTACTTATTTTTATATACTTTTTTAATCCTTTCACGCTCAAAAGAACTGATGGGTTTTATCAAATTGTCGGTTAAATTTAATTCTTATTATGAATCATTTCCCTAGCTCTAAATTGACAATTTGAAAAGACGACAAAAATGTTAGTTTTGGATTCCATTTTCAATGTAATTATATACTTACCTTGTTATGTAAATTATTGTAAGACGACGATTAAAAAAAATCTAGAGTCGATTGAAAATATATGACTGATACCCGAATTTGATAAACTCATAAATAGGTTTTATTGTCTTCGGCTCTGGGTTTATTTTTAAATGAACCCTTGTCGTATGAGCTGTTGAGCACGAATGTTGTGATTTCTATTGCCTTAGGCTAAGTATTGTAAGTAACCAGTGTTCTGCATCGTCTCAAATATACCTGAGAATGGCAATACTCTTGACGCTAATTACAAGCATGCTGTGATTTTATTAGATGTTTTATGTATTGACTTTTGTTTGAGTGGAGTTTTAGGAGAAGAAAGTTTAATTAAATTATAATAAATAATAAAAACTTGTTGTTGTCTCTCTGTCTACTATGATTACATTAAAGCTCAAAACGCTAAAAAGATTTTAAGAAATATAAAAAAATGGCCTAAGAATGTTGTCACCCTATGTTACCATTATCAGGCATAAAATATACCTTCTTATATTATATATTTGTCTCTCTCGCCATTATGTAATGTTTACAACGAATTGGAGTCAGGAGTAAAGCCCCACTTGTATGTATCTACTTATGTACTACTTGACAACACAACACACGGCATCTTTATGTAACTGAAAAAGTACAAAAATGTATCTTTTGTAACTTTCAATTAAACGCCGCTTGTAGATAATTTATTAATCTATTGTAAATAAATATTTGTAAATCTTTTCTTATAGTCTGCTCAATTTTCGGATTGCCTGCAGTTGAGTTGTCGAGCTATATTATGCGGTCAAAAAACCTGGCCGTTTTGCTCATTGTGACGTATACGATGTCAAACTTCATTTGCGTGATATTTTGTGTGATTTTTCTGTAGTCAAGAATACCGTATATAAGAATATATAAGGAACAAAACACTTTCTATGATCGGTTTATGAACAAATCCTGTATTTTATGGATTGGATTCATTGTCATATTGTTATCAATGTAAAGGTATGATTGAATTCTCAGCTTACCCAGTCCACCCTAGCGACCCCAGCTACAGTGGCCGCTACAGCTAACAAACCCGCGGCTACTCCCGTACCCGCGCCGGGTCCCGCTTCCACTGGAAATGACGATTTTACGTTTGAGCCCTTCAACGTAATATTGAGCACCTTCAGCGTATTCACGTCGGAAAGGGGCCACCTTATGACCAAGGAGATAATCGCCAGCAAAGGCGATCCTATTAAACTCCTTTCTATTTTCCATGCGTTCTCTGACATAACGCAGACCGTAAAGAATCTTCCCCACTTCCGATCATAAATGGATGAAATAAATAGTAGAGTCAAACCGCGATCCCTAAGGCTAGGTTTCTTCAATGCCGACGGACTTCTCGGTCAACGCGACGAGATAGCCACATTCCTCCGCGATCATCGACTCGACATCCTTCTCGTACAAGAGACATTTCTTAAGCCTCACCACCGCGACCCGAAAGTTGCAAACTACTGCCTGATTAGAAATGATAGGTTCCGTTGCCATAAAGGCGGCACGCTCATTTACTACAAAAAGTCCCTGTACTGCACGACCATAGATCCTCCTTCTCTCTCACGAGTAGAAGTATCTATCTGTCGGCTAGGCATGACCGGCCATCAGCCAATCACTATAGTCTCAGCCTACCTCCCTCCCTCCTCCTCCGAGGATAAAGCCCTCCTTACGAATGACTTCACTGCCCTCCTTGGCCTGAGCAACTCAGTCATCATAGCTGGCGACTTAAATGCCAAACACCCCGCATGGAACAGTAACACGACCACCACTAGAGGCAGGCTCGTGTTTAATCTCTGTACCACCCTGAACTTCGATGTCATCGCACCGATGCATCCTACTCACTTCCCCCACGACCCGAACCACCTTCCTGATGTTCTCGACATAGCGCTACTCAAAAATGTAAACCTCCGTTTGCAATCGATTGAGACGCTACACGAGCTTAACTCAGATCATCGTCCGGTCATTATGGAACTAGCTTCCCGCTCAGGACCACTTGACCCAGACCAACCCACTCCTACCCGAGTGGTAACAGACTGGAGGAGACTTAGTGAAAGCCTAAACTCCCCATCTCCTCGACTAAACTCCGTCCCCGACCAAATAGTCTCAGTCGCTGACATGACGGACGCGATCGGTTCGTTCACTGAGCACGTACACTCCTCCGTGGACAAATGTTCACGCAGAGTTACAGCGATGGGAGCCCACCGCTGGAAACTACCGGACGATGTGCGTGCCCTAGTGACCGAAAAGAACGCAGCTGTACGTGCCTACAGCGCTTTTCCCTGCGATGCGAACAAATCTCATATGCGTAGATTACAGCGTGCTGTAAAGAAACGTATAGAGGAGATGCGTAACTCTCGCTGGGACAAGACGCTGAGTGAACTCGAGCCCACCCACCTGGCCTTCTGGCAGCTGCAGAGGAAACTAAAATCCGATGAAGTAGCTCTCACACCCCCTCTCACCCGCCCTGATAAATCTGTCGCCTTCGACGACGAGGATAAAGCTGAATGCCTAGCCGACAGTTTAGAGGCCCAATGCTCACCAAGCTCCCAACCAGCAGACCAAGCTCATCTCTCCAAGGTTGACGCCGAAGTCGAACGTAGGTCCTCCTTACCGCCCGTTGAAGATCCTGATGATCCCCTTCCTCCCATCACCTCGGACGAAGTACTCGAAATCATCAGAAATCTCAAACCCCGTAAAGCCCCAGGCCCAGACGGCATCACAAATAGGGTTTTTAAAATCCTGCCCGCCTCCCTCATAATGCTCATGACCGCAATCTTCAATTGCGCCATGAGCCATAACCTATTTCCACAAGAATGGAAAGAGGCAACCGTTATCGGTATCCCTAAACCCGGTAAACCGAAGTCGCAACCCTCGAGTTACCGACCCATCAGTCTCCTCAATGTATTCGGTAAAATCTACGAGAGGCTTATTTATAAGCGTCTCAAAGACTACGCTGAAGCAAAGAGTCTCATTCCCGATGAACAATTCGGTTTTCGAACCCAACATTCCTGTATCCAACAAGTCCACCGCATCGTGGAACATATAAGTGTTGGCTTCCAACGACGACGGGACATGATGACGGGAATACTATTCTTCGACATAGCGAAAGCTTTCGACAAAGTCTGGCACAATGGCTTAATATACAAGCTATATCAACTCGGCGTGCCAGACCGTCTCGTGCTCATCGTTCGAGACTTCTTGTCGAACCGCTCATTTCGCTACCGCATCGAAGGAGCACTATCCTCGCCCCACCCCATACAAGCAGGAGTCCCTCAAGGCTCTGTCCTATCCCCCCTCATCTTCACGCTATTCACTAGCGATATCCCAAAGAGCAAAAAGGCTCAATTAGCACTATTTGCCGACGACACGGCCATATACTACACTGGCACCAGCCCAGTGGCCATAGCTCGCAATCTCCAAATCGCCGCCAACGCCCTAGGCAAGTGGTTTAAGAAATGGAGAATCGAGGTAAATCCCGACAAGAGTCAGGCAGTTCTCTTCTCGAGACCGCGCCGAAATCCACCCCTACCCAGTCCCATCACCATGTTTGACAAGCCGATTCCTTGGAAAGAGCAAGCCAAATACCTAGGTGTGATACTTGATCGTCACCTCAACTTCGGAGAGCACATAAAGTCTGCCCGCTCTCGAGCGGCCTTCGCTCTCAGTCGCCTCCACTGTATGTTAAATGCACGTAGCAAATTGTCACTCAAGTGCAAATTGCGCATCTACACCACGTGCATCCGCCCCATTATGACATATGCTTCCGTTGTGTTCGCACACTCAAAGCCATACCGTCTCCATAGAATGCAGACCCTCCAAAACCGTTTCTTACGAAAAATCACAGGGGCCCCTTTCTACGTACGAAACGAAAATCTCCATCTCGATCTCAAACTGCCCACCATCCAGCAGTTCATGAAACGTGCCGCCATGCATTACTTTGATGCTGCCGAAAAGCATCCAAACCCTCTGGTCGTCTCGGCCGCCGGATACGCACCCTCCCAGATCAGTAAAATTCGCCGCCCGAGGCATACTCTCACCATACCCGATGACGCTATAACCCTCTACCAAGAGAGCAGTAAGTCCACTAGCACTCTACACAAACACAGACCGCGTTCGTATAGACCTCGCCGCCGAGGTCCATCGCGACGACCTTGTCCATGCCCTCCCGACCCTAGCTCGACGAGCCAGCCCGCGAGCTGAGCTAATAGCTTTAAAATTCCCGATTATAATAATCAAAATTTATTCTGATCCAGCCTGTCCCTTGCTGTCCTCCCCCAGCGACGCCCTAAGCCGAGGCCCGTACCCCACTAGGGGGTGCCCTTAGCGTGTAGTCGCTTAGTTTTGTAAGTTAAGCCCTGGCTGGAGGCCCTAAATTTATTTAAGGCACTTCACAGGCAAGCCCGGTTAAGCAGTCGACAACCTTCTAGGTTGACCTGCGAGATGCCATACACAAAAAAAAAAAAAAAAAAAGTATGATTGAATTGAAAGCTGTGGTATTCTTTTTTGATCGCATAATATTATAGTTTATCGCTTGCTAATATAATTTAAGCTTTAAGTACACAGTCTTAAAGACTACAGTCCTTTGTTAATGACGTTGAAGTCTAAAGACAGTCATAATAATTGTATCTAATAAGAAATGTAGTGCTTTGTACTAGTCTTAAGTCTCGGGATGAGATAATAAAACTATTGATTGCAATTTAGTTGTTTGGCTTCAGTTTCTCCGTTGTCTATCTACGTCATCTTCTTCCATAGGCTTTGAAAGAGATAACAGAATGGCAGTCGACGACGTGCGACCTTAACCTATAACTTATAACAACACCAAGATTGTTCTAAGGTGGTTCTAAGGGCCTTTCCAGAAACATTTTTGTTAAATACCTTTTAATCAACTTTAGAAAAGGGTTAGTTTACTGATTCGTCGAAATCTTTTTAAATCTTTAGCCACGACAAATCTTTGTGGTAAAGAAATAGAATTGGAAAACATGTACACCAAGTTTTCGATGCATGCGGTATCAAACACTGGTTAAAACCTGTTATTGATCGATAGCGATCCTATATTCAATCTTAATTGTCGATATATGAAGTATGACAGCAGGGTTCACGACTATAAACTTAATTGGCCATTTCAAAGAAGTTAGGTAGCAAGACTTGCCCCTGAACTGGAGGAAGGCGGCGACGTCTGCAGTCCAAGTTACCTCTCATGTCCGACAGTGTCTTCAGATATTTCACCATGACTTATACTTACGTTTTCTTAACAGTATATTTTCTGAAAGAAAAATATTGTGTGTCCTACTAGATATAGTCCCTTTCTGTCAGTTTAAAATTAATTTTGACAGCAAGGGACAAAACAGTTATAGCCAAAATAGACTTAGCAAATGGCTTTACTATGAATTAAACGGTAAGTGTCCATACATGTACATCAAGAGTGGATTCAGGGTCCATTGCGTGGAATAGAAAGAAAAAACTTTGATGTTTATACTTTGTAATATTTTATTTTACATTTTTGTTTATTGATTAAATGAGTTAAGTATTATTTTTTCTAAATAAAACAACGTTTCTATCACCTATAATTTTTATTTTTTTTATAGTTATGTTTATATATTTGGTTTTGTAATAATTTATGTACACGAGAGGTGCGGCGGACAGCGAGCCGCGCGCCGGCCGGGCACGCGGCGCAGCGAGCGCCCGCGCGCGCCCGCCCTGAGCCCCGGGCGGGCGGGCGCGTTAGATGAGGCGCTCGCTCAGCCAGATTCAGGAGTCGGTGGGCCGCTCGCGCAGCTCGGGCCGCTCGGGCCGCTCGCGGTCGGGCCGCTCCGGGCGCTCGGGCCGCTCGGGCGAGCGCGGCATGCTGGGCTCCGTGTTGCGGCGCCGCACCTTGCCGCGCTTCTTCAGCATGGTGGCCTGCGGACGGGGCGCGACTGGCAGCGGCGGGGCGGGGCGCGAGCGGTCAGGTGCCCGCCGCCGACGACGCGCCCGCGGACCCGCGCTTGGTTTTCTTCAGCATGGTCGCCTGCAGCACACGCACGTCACGCGCCGCCCGCTCCCCGCACCGCGCCGCCGCCCGAGCCTACGTACACCTGACGCCGCGTGCTACTACTCATGTGGCAGACTACAATATGTACAAAGCGAGATTCCAGACTTCGATCAAAGCGTAGATGTGCCCAAAAGTTGAGTGCCATCGATTTCACGGAGCGGTACCCGCGCGTGCCGACGTTGCGTCGCTGCTATTACTGTCAGGTGTACGTAGGTGGAGATCCGACCGGTGGCGGATTCGGGCTGTGGAAGCCGCGGTGTGGCGCGACGTGGGACAGACACGCAGACACCGCGGCTTAGTATAACTAGTGGTGACATCGGTGCTGAGTGGAGATTGAGTGCTCGGGCGATACGTGACTCGGGACGGTTTATTGTAAAATACAAAGTTTCGCTTGATCGACCGCGCTCGGATAAATGTCTCTATTATAGTAAGATTCACTAACGAAATTACAAGAGATTATAAGTTGGACAGCAGTATAATTTGGCTTTTTCTGTAATTGGTACTCCATCCATATCGAATAGGAGGAGGCAAGCTAAATATAAGACACTAACGAAATCCAAGCTTCTAGTTGAGCAAGCGAAACTTTTCGTTTTAGTAAGATTGTTTTAGTTCAATATATTTAAAATAAGTTAAAAAAAGCCTTTAATTTGAGCCCTGTTTGGACACAGGCAAGCGAGCACATGCAAACACTGAGCCTACGAACAACGAGAGCTGAGCATAAATGCGCGTCGTAGAGTGTGGACGCTTTTCAGACTAATACCAGGTAATAAATTATAGCATAATATTCGACAGAATCATTTGTGAGGTAACTTTTTCGCAATCCTCTCCCTTGTATATCATGAAATCTAGCTAGATATGTAAAGAGCTCATCATGAATAAAATTCAACCTTTTGAACTCCTGAGCCCAGGATCATACAAAATTTTATCGCCTGCAAAGCTGCTAAGTTTCTGCTCAATTTTTTTTTGCTTGCCTACTAGTTGTCTTCAAAGGCGAGTGTGGCTCAGCCCTCGTCGTCAACTTGTACCGTGTACGAGTATGTAGGTGCATGGAGTGTATTTACCTTGAGCGCAGACTTGAGCACCACCACTTCTGAGGGCGCAGCCACCCACGGCTCGCCGTCCACCTGCACTGGGATCTCGCTTTTCAGGTTGATCTTGATGTGTCCACCCTGTAGCGTGGATGATAGGTTAGAAGCTTCTATTCACTCAGAAGTTTCCTAGCCTAAACCTATTCACTGACACTAGGCATTGCCAGAGTACCTAGGGTCGTCGTCAATTCAGTGATTCGCTATGCTTAGGCGTGGCTTTCAGTTGTTAGTGAAACCACATGCACTAGACCTATACTGCATTCAGCAGCAATTGTATATCTCAATATGACTGAGCTTAAGAAGAATGTAAGTCAGTGTTACTCTGGAGTTTGATTAATGGACAGATTGTGTTGCAAAATTCAGATGCAGGCTTTGTGTGTACAAGGTGGATTGAAATGTTTCGTCAAGGGATATATGTAACGACTGGTGCCCCTGGTTTTGTTCGCTACCACCTTGCTGAGTAGAGAAATTATCTATGTGGTTACGTTGGTGTGAATGTTGTACCCTATATAATTTATGAGAATTTCTATTAATAAGATGTTGTTGTTTTGTTGGCCAGGTACCTGCGCTATCCGCATGGCGCCACGCAATCCGGACTGGATCTGCCCCAGGTGCACGACGCCGGTTACGCCCACGATCTCCAGCATGCCGTCCCAGTGGTTGGGCTTGCTGAACTGGTCGTCTTTCTCCGGGCCCCATGGATTTGCGCCTGAACCCCAGCTGTGGGAGAGACGGAGTAAGTTGAGGAACCTTTGCCGCTAATTTAAGGCAAGTTTATATTGGCACAAAAACAAAAACATTAATAAACATTTTTTCATGTTTAAGTTAAGTCTACTAAAGCTTAATGTTCTTTGAATCAAACTGAAAACGTTTTGTAGCAGTGTTTTAAAAAAAACTATTTATTTTATGATGATGACAAACGCAACAGTACCTGAGTATATTTAAAATGATGATGCCCTCTAGCTGGGGCAGTTCGACGAGCTTGCCGTCCACCTCCAGGCGGATGGCTTTGTGCAGGTCCTTGCACATCTTGCGCCCCACCATCTTGCGGAGTCCCATCTTCACATACACACCTTTATTACGGAGCCTAGAGGGTACATAAAGACGATAGGTTGTAGTACAACACACGTAGCACTGCACAAAGACTTGCGAAAAATCATTTGCAGTTTTGTAGGCAGATTTGGGTGAGGCAGTAAAGCTCTATTTAAGTACCCCTCAGTCAAAAACTGCTATCGAGTATCAAAGCTGAAGACAAAGATTGCATCCAATCAACAGAAGTTACATAGCTAGCGTTTGTTACGACGACTGTACCATCCCAAGATAAATCAGTCAGGTAGGCTAGGCTGAAGGTCACCGAGCTATACATTAAATTCCCCCTTTAGATAGGTCTAATTATGTGTCTCAATTCTAATTGCACTTAGAGTAGGCTAGGTACGTACCTGCTATTAAACTTATTAGGGTTCTCTTCACGAGCGTTGTGGAAATCTAAGCAGAGGTCCGCGTCTATCCCGATGCCGAAGTAGTTGTTCATCACGAGGATCTGCGAGTTGTCTTCGCTCTGTGATCCTGTGGTCACAGACGCTGCGGAATCACACAAATGTAGTCACCACTACGGTATGATGGAATGGTGCGGCGGCTTTACTTTGATTTGAAAGTGTTATTGTGAATTTGCTCAGGCTTATAATTTTGTGGTGGAAGTGCGTAAGCTTATTATTGGACGATATACAAACTATGGCGGTTCTAATGAGATGATTATCGTATGAATGCTCGGTCCGAAAACACAATGTAAGTTTAGCTAGTATAATAAAGATGATATTTCGAGGTGTTAGCCTCAAGTTCCACTAACCAGGTAGTTGCTTGGAGAGCTCTTTAGGCTCGTCCTGCTTATCCTCAGGGTGGAAGACGACAGTCCAACGATCCAGGCGGATCTCCTCGGCATCTATGACATCACGTAGTAACGACAGAGGG